>CM042009.1:7147776-8612776 GCA_023525715.1 Cichorium intybus
GTGACAGAAACAGTTAGGCAATTGAAATGCCTAGTGAGGTACCCGAGGTTATCTCATTGTGAGTAAAAGGAAAACCTTATCACTCGAGACAACCTCCAAAATATTAGTTTTATACATATTTGAACTCATTTGAACATTTTGAAAGTTTACTCAACCGGATAGTTATGATATGCAGTATGATGCATGAATGCAACTATCCCACCCCATGTCAATCTCTTAGAAGTCCAACTCACCACAGTGGCACCTATCTAAGTTCACGAACAACACGCACGAAGCATGTCACCCGATCCCCGTATAAGCTAAACTAGAACTAGTGGCCACCACACTAGTCCCATGAGGGTTAGCAAATCCCTCATGCGGTTCCCTATAGTCGGGAACAGTTTTCCCTAAATCCGAGACAAACAACTCATATGGGTATTAACCCGTGATTTCCCTAAATCTGGGACAATCGTCACATCTTTGTTACAAGGTTCACACGGTCCACCCCTCCTATATGAAATGCATGGAGGAATGATCAAGACATCTTTCAATAAAATTATAGTTTGGTTACTTGGAGAAACTCCTTAGCAAATCATTTAATGTTATGCACAAGTAATAGTTATGCAACACATAACACATAATATGTTATGCATAAAGTAGTTTAGAATTCAAATGTAAATCATAGATAAGGATGTGTACTCCCGGTAACTCACCTTCCTTAAACTCCAAGGAGAGTGCTACTTCTTTGCTTCTACTTCAATTACTCCTCACCTATAAGAGATAATTTCTATTATTACTAATAGTTTTAAGACTAATTAAACTTCACTAATTAGGAGTGAAATCTTAGTTAAACATTGCCTAGAATTTAGCTTAAGCCTTAGGACCCAAAGCCCAAACCCTAAAGCCCAAACTCAAAAAGTACCCAAAACTGACCAGATCCTGACACGGGTCGTGTAGTGGGTTACACGGGTCGTGTAACTCACGGATCCAAACAGCACGGGTCGTGTTGTGTTCAGTTCCAGCTCCGATTTTGGTCATTTTCACCTCATTTTGGTCCAATTCAATGTCTAATACAACACCAATCTCTCATATATCAAAAGGACATTATATCTACCCAAATTACCCATCATTTGGTCCAAACAAATCATCTAATAACATATCCATAACTCAAATCCATGCCATAATCCTAAATTTGCTTCATAAGCTTAGATCAAGGAATATCCAATTCCATTCAACCAATTGATCAATAATTAAAGGGGTTCCTTCTTCCATTGATTTGAAATCACTAGGAACTCACTTAAGCTCTTCATAGAACACATTTAAGATGCAAGTTGATCCAATCATCAAGGTTTCACCCATTGATGGGGTTTTCCCCAAAAATTAGGGTTTATATGTATCAACAAACATCCAAATGATTCTCCAAGCATGAAACCATCAAATTATAAAGAGGTAATCATTAGAATTCATAAACTAGACCTTTGGGATCATAGAATTCCTCTCCCCCAACTATGAAACCCGAATTTGAACTTGATCTACCCAAAATGGTGGGTTTCCAACATATAGATTAGATTTCTTACCTTAAATCTTCACTGGATCGATGTAAATCACTTAGATCTTGTTAGGATCAAGCTTCCCCACTTGAATCTCTTGAAAATCGCCTCTTTCTCCCTCCCTCTCTTCCAAATCGTGATTCTCTAAATTGAAATGGCGTTTTCCCCAACTTAAACTTCCAGCTTTGCCTATTTTCAAGACCAGTCCCTCTAGAACATAAGTTATGACATATTTGCACTAGAAGTCCTTCCCCATCACTTCTAAAATACTTATTACAAACCAAGTCCTTCTTCTATAATCCCATATGGTGAGTTTCCATTTATACCCTTAATAAGTCATTCTAGACTAGATACTTCTTAAAATACACATTTTAATTTAATTTGATATAAGTTAATTACTATGATTATTTAATTTATTAATTTTATTCATTAAATTATCTACCCTAGATAGAGGATGTTACAACTAAATAAACAAAAGTTGAGAATAAAGAGAAGTAAATGTAAGCATGTAAATAATGAATATATACAAAATTATTGAAAGAAAATACTAGCAATAAAGTAGGAAGCAAATAGTAGTTATACAAGTTGAAAATAAATATGAAATAAAGAGAGTACAAGAATAAAAGGGTGATAAATGAGCACCAAGCACAAAAATTAAGAATCCAGTACTCAGACTACTCTTATAATACCCTACTATCACGATTCTATGTCACTACGCTCTTTTATTTGAGATCATGTCATCACTAACAATCAATTCCTTTACGTCTATACTTATGATATACTCTCACTCCCTTTTTAGACTTCCTCTCCTCCTTGTGTCATCGTCGGTAACTGTCTAACTACAGTCATTAATTTCCTAATATCACGTTTGGACCACTTTAATCTTGATTCCTTTAATCTCTCAATATCATTGCTACGTCGAATAAATTTCTAATTGTCGTATTTGGTATCATGTCCAACAATATTACATCACAAGTCCATCACAATATCCCCATTTCATCAACCTCCATATTCCTTTTATGAGATCTAAGAGAGTGAAGGTAAGATACTTCAAGGATCATACATGAAAAGGAAAATTCTAACAAACTGCATATGTGAGATCCAAGTGATTGTAAGTAAGATACTACAAGGCACTCACGACGCTATCAAAGTCAACCTTGAATAAGATTAAATTCTTTTTAGCCCATGAGCATACCTCATTGATTATAATTGGACCATCGAGACTATTCTTCCCATCTATGACCGTCGTTTGAACTTCATCAATCAACTTACCAATTATTTTCTTTAGTCGATACGAAACCAATTAGGTTGATTGGCCGAAAATCATGGAGGGTGATAGGATCTTTACTTTCGGGACCAAAGTAATGAAAGAAGAATTACACCCTCTACCAATAGATCCGTGACTTTCAAAATGTTTAACAAAAGCCATAACATCGTCCTTGAGAAATTTTCAATAAGATTTGAGAAATTTAAAAGTGAAACTATCAGGGCCAGGGGCCTTTTCACAACCATAGTCCCAAATAACAGATTTTATTTCCTCCATATAGAAAGGAAGTTCCACCATTATACATTCTTCAAGTGAGAGTATTCTGAATATCGGGCTAATAAATTTGGGCCAAGATGGAAAACTTTCATAGAATTTGTCGCCGAAAAATTTCTATAATTCCTCTTTAATAGCTAATATATCCGTAACCCATACACCATTAACCTTGATGCCATGAATTTTATTTCTTTTGTTTTTGTTTTTAACAATACCGTGGAAGTATCTTGAATTCTCGTCACCCTCGATCATCCATTTAGTTTTTGCTTTTTGTTTGAGGTCACGCCTAGCCATTTCTTCAAGTTCCAACATCCGTTTTGACCATTTCTACGAGTTTAGTTTTCTTCGGCGGTTAATGGCCTTTGTTTGGCTAAATAGTCAAAATTTTCCACCATCAGTTTAACGTCACGAACCTCCTTCGCTTCCTTTTCATATTCAGTCATTCCCCAATTTTTACTAGCCTTTGTAGTCGCACTTATTTTTCCTGCCAAAATAAGATCGGGAGTACCCCTGCCACTGAAGGTGTTCCATGCTACATTAATAATCTCATCAATACCATCCCGCAACAACCAAGAGTTGAAAACCCGAGAAGGGGGGGTCCAAAATCTGAGAAATCAGTCTTGAGAATAATAGAGGAGTGATCTGATTATTCTCTAGGCAGGGAATACAGTAGACGAATGGAAAGGACTTAAGAAAATTGTTACCACATAGGAAATGATCTAATTTGCTTAATTTTATTCCGTCAGCACACATATATGTAAACCGCCTACCTCCCGTATTAGTTTTAATAAGCCCCCTTCATGTATACATTTATTGAAAGCATACGCGATACGAGGGCAGAAGACGTAGTTAAGGCGCTCGTCCGCACACATAACCGAGTTAAATCCCCAAACACATGTCCCGTTCGTAGCGATAAAATGAAGTGTTGGGGAATATGTGAAAATTGGAAATCCAAATTGATTCAGGAAACGTGTTATACACTTTCCTTGTTTGATAATTCGACCCTAATGCCTTGGGTTCACTAATTCCAAACTTAAGATATTTCCTGAAGGAACAGTTTTCGATCTTAGGCACAAGAATCAAAAATCCGAATGAAGAAGATGAAGGAAAGAAGTTAGAATCCGTTCTCTGTGTATCAGGAGCGTATATTCAAACTAGGGCAGTTTACAGGAGTTTGCAAGTTATGAAAAATGACAAAATCTACCCCGCCAGGGGCGCTGCCCCTGGAACCTCGCTAGGGGCGCTGCCACTAGGACCCCGCAAAGGGGGCGCAACCCCATTTGAACCCCTGCTCAAGGGGCAAGCCCCCTTGAAACAAACCCATGTTAAGTCTGCGTACCGGCGACATTTAGTTGATACAAGTGTGCACTCCTGCACCTCCTAACTTGTATCAAAGCTAAAATTGTCACCCTTGATACACTTATTAATTCCATTACACCTAATGTAGTTGGTGACACTAAAATCACCAACAATCCTCCCCAATTTTAGTGTAACCATGAAATAACAAACTTTAGAACAAAAATCTCAAAAATTTTCATGTTAGTATATTATACAATTCAAATATTCGAGAAATCTGGGTGTCTTAAAGATTGAACCCATCAACTCATTTGAATACCTGAAGATAACATACACATTAGTTTCAACAATCATCTAAAACAAAAACTATATGACACTATTATAAAGTCAAGTGTCCCAATCCATTCTTGATCGTATAAAAGCCAAGTCCCAAGCTTTTTGAAGTACGGCTACACTTCACAATCATATAGGTGATTCTTTTATTCATGTACCTGCATACATTTTATCAAAAGAATCATTAAGAAACTAAATTCATCCTGGTCTCACTGCAGGTACAAACACACTTACCTTGATATATTTATGATGTGTGTTTCAATTCATATAAATGAGCTTTCCACATTGAACCGTCAATTGGTAAATCTAGTGCTAGTTCCTCTTCTTCAACACGAGGACTCTCACCCTCGACGGAAGGTCCAAATTAAGAATCTCCCAACATGGGATAAATTTTTTGTCAATTATGTTTTAATACGAAAAAAATAATACAAATATGAAACATTGAAAAGTTTTCGAAAATAAGAGACAAGAACACAAGGTACGGAAGCTGAGAACACAAATATGAAAGCCAAGATCACGAAAAATAAAAGCCAAAACGCATAATTTGCCAATAATACGATTAAAGAGCATTTTATAAAGTGTATTTGAATTAGATTAGCTCAACCCTATTTCCACACAACACAGAAGAATAAATGCTCTAAAATAGAAAAAAAAGCCCCAAAGTGGATGGTTAAATGTACATCTCTAGCAAGTGAAGCCTAGCCTAGCTGGGTGGATGCACCCGGGTTATATACCCATGTGGTGGGAGGTCTGGAGTTCGACTCCGACTAACCCCATGTGGGGGATTTTCCTGGAAGGCGAATTGAGGGGAAAGGCCTTTGCGCCTTAGGTAATCGCCAACCGCCCTGGGTTGCGGGGCTGATTACCCTCAGGTGAGACCATATCTATTCGCTGGTTCAAAAAAAAAAAAAAAAAAATTACATCTCTACTGCACATTTGATCTTATACATACGCGCCAGCATCACCACTGTCCCTCACGTCCCAATATGGCGCCACCATTCACCCTTCCCTTTTCAAAGTTTTTTTTAAGTTATTACATAAAAATATATATATTTTTGATTATAATTTAAATTTTAAACACAATTCATTTGTATATATTTGATTTTGGTGTAAATTATGCTAATTTAAAAGTACGAAGGCTTCTTTTGACATTTTATAAAACTTCATGACCTTTTTCTGTATGATTTCTTATAGGTATTAATAAATAAGTTTAAATGTTAACAGAAACAATCAAATTATATAAATTAAAATTATAATAAATAAAATTCTTTAAACAGGACACGTTAAAAGTAAAATGTTATTTAAAGCGATATAAAATATCCATTATGATTAAAAATATTACCAGATAAAAGCAATTATTTGGGTTACATCACAAATCTTTTGTCATATTGACTTTATCTAGGGTTTAAAATTAATTATTGATATTTTTGGCACGTAAACCTGTTTAGATGAAATTTAGTATTGTTTATTAAACTAGGTTTATCCTAATTACAATAACATTAATTTAATAATTATATGAATGCACCATCTATAATTAAACAATTATTTCTCTGAGGAAAATGTAAATAAATTAATGAATTATTTAATTAATTACACTTAGTGGAGCAGGTAAGTAGGCAAAAGTCCGTTTTTAATAATAAATTTTCAAATCTAATGAGAATAAAATTTTAATCTATTTAATTTGTTCATGAAACCCTAACCGTCGACTTTAAAAGTACTTGTCAATTTTTTTCACAGTGTTTTTATTAATGACAAATTACATAAAAGTTATTACGTTTTTTTTTATCTTTTTCAAGTTTATCGGTATGCAATAGTGGAACCAGGAATTCTAATATAGGTGTATCCATATAATTGGTGGACTATTAAAAGTACATTTTTTATTAAAAATACAACTCTATATTTGACTTTTATATAAAGATGTTTATTTGATAATTTAATATTATCTTTTACAAAAAATACCCTTAATAATTAGACATATCATTACCTTCTACATTATTAATGTAGCCTGCCTCCAGAAAACGGGTCAACCCGACCCGATTAAAGCCCAAAGCTAAAACCCGCGTGACACACCTAAAAAATCAGGTGGAACATTTGTAAAAATTACGGTTTTTAATAAATAGTAGAATAATTAAGTAATGATTAAACTTTTTACTTAAAAAACACTCTAATAATTAAATATATGTGCTATTATATGAACCCCCAACACACAAAATCAAAGGGATACATTTTTTTTTTAGCAAAACACACACACACACACACCCCTACACATAAAAGAGGAGGTACGAATAGAATTATCCTTAAATATTTATTAGTTTTTTATTTTTAATAATAACACATATTTTATAATTAATTAATTAATTAATTAATTACAAAAACATGAGATAAAAATAAAATATTCATTTTTTAGTTTATAAATAGTTGATAACATATACATTTTTTTTAATTATCGAATACATAAACAAAAAAATCTGACTTTTTAAATAATAGTGTAACCAGGGTGGAGAGATCGGTTGTATAGTTATATATCAACTAGTCACGCTATGTGTCTATGTTCAACTAGTCATTTTTGACACGATTCATAATGCGTAATTTTCATTTCACTCATTTATTTTTTGGGATTTTACCTTTTTGTCATAATCAACATCTAACAAATGTTATTTTTTGTTTAATATATTTTTATTTTGTATAAATAAATATAAGACACATTTAGTAAATAGAAAACAACTAAATAAGTAAGTATATAGAATTTGGGACATAAATTATTGAGAATGTTATTTAAACTAAAACCAATCAGATCAAGATAACATGTTAAATTTGCCCATGCACGAGCGGATGCATTAGACTCTATAGTATGCTTCTTACATTGGGTACGCTGTGTCTAGCCAACCGGTGTGGTCATGGGGAAACACTATTCCGGTGGTGCATGATGACTCAATGGCGTGAAGGAAAGTGACCATCTTCACGTCTCTTTCTTTTCATTTCTCTCTCTCTCTCTCTCTCTCTCTCTCTCTCTCTACGCCTGAACACCATCTCACTCTAGATGTGACTATGTGAGGCATCTCACCCATGCCGTAGAGCCTTCATTCCTATTTTTTGTGCATTAATTTGGCATTCATTTTTCAATAAATGAGCATGCCAAATGGACCAAAAGCCCAGTATGTCATTGACGCAAATAGGATTGCCCCTCTCTTGGCCCATGTTGACTCTCAGGCTAGACATGCTGCCAGCCAAGTGGCCCTCAGCTCACTGTCTGGCTCGACTATGACCATTGGGGTTAGGTTTGATCCCCCCCCCCCTCCCCCCTTCCATCGGCTCAAACAAGTAAAGGCTAGCCACAAGGCATCTTCTGCTTTCAAAATCTGGTGGCATGAAAAAAGGGCTACCATCTTCAGCTCAGCAACATTCCAGTGAGTTGTGGCAATGGCATTAGCAGCGATAGCGACTAGTAGCAGGGTGGCCCTCCCTTGACGGTGCTTGGAGGGCATGATGGTGGCGAGTGACACGTATTGTCAAGGCAGATTTTTCGCAAGCGACTTTTTTGAGGTGATATTTTAATTATTTAATGGTCAAATATTTAAATTATTTCTTTTGCAAATTATTTCTTGGTGGCTCAAGATATAATTCTTAAGGATTGGGCTCGGGCAACGTATCTATTTTCAATTATAATTAATCACTATGCGTTATGATTGCTTGTTGCAATTTAAATTAACTTATTTTTTAAATGAATTAAATTATAAAATAAGTTTTGTTTTAAAATATTCATTATTAAACGTGATCTAAAATTGTTTTGGAAGTGTAAAATTATTTTCGGGCGGGAAAGGGACAAAGGGTGTTGACAAACATATTGTATGCATACAATTTGTTTTGTAACATTACAATTATGTAATTATGATGTAGTGCAAATATCAAACAACCTGTGGAAAACTTGACGAAGAGATTTACATGCAAGTGCCCGAAGGTTATAAGCTACTAAACATCAATACTTCTAATGCCCAATTGTTTTGCAAGCTTCAAAATTCTCTTTATGGCCGTCATCAAGCATCACGTCAATGGTATGCAAAGTTTTATTCTTTTTTTATTTTTTGAAAACTGTATTATCGAAAGTTGATCATCTGTTATTTTCAATAGCCAAGGAGATAAATGTCGATGATAAACTATTAACAGGAGCTTCTTTAAATAACATTAGTGAACTTAAAACACAATTAAGCAACCAATTTAAGTTGAAGGATCTACATGAATTTAAACATTTTCTTTGGCTCGATATTTCAAGATCACCTGGAGGTATTCTTATATCTCAATGCCAATATGTTTTACAATTACTATTGGACCAGGGACCAATAGTGCAAGCTTTTTGCAACCAAAGAACCATCTGTGTGAAAGCATAACCAATTACTGTGGTTGCATAGAGTCATATAATGGTAAACAAAACTCTATCTACAATCTTATGGCACGAATATATGCCCTTATGAGAGGTGCAAGCTTGAGCCATATCAATTGACAAAACTACCCCCACAAAAACAGATTCCTTTCTCTTCAAGATCACACAAATTAGTCGGAAGATTTCCCACTTCTTTTACGACTTTGCTTCTTGTCTTTCCCTTTCCTTTTACTCCCTCGTGATGATGATTTACTCGCGTTATTTTTCTCCTTACTACTCGTCTCCTTTTTCTTACCATGCTTACATGGCCTATTTATTACCATGTCTAATGCTGAACAGGGAACCGGATCATACACATTCGGGGCCCACTTCACGGTCAACTTCTTAGGTGGACCCACTCCGTGTTTTTCACGGCTGCCTTTCATGGCTGATACAGGCTTCAAGGGTTTCTGTAACAATTTATAACATTTTCAACAGGTGTATTAGATTAATAGATTTATAAGAGTAAACTGCAAAAAAATGTCCCTTTGTTTAGAGGAAGTTTTTTTTTTTCAGGTTACAATCCAAAAAAAGAATATGTTTTAAAAAACAGTCGTAATTGAAAGGTTTCATTTTGGTTTTGGACTTTGGTCCTTCTATTTGACATCGTCAGTTTAGATTCATATGCTAATAAGATAATAATAAATAGAGCTATATTATACACAAGGGCAAAAGGGTCATTTTACAAGGATTTAGCGGACCTAAACTGATGGTGTCAAATAGAGTGACCAAAACCAAAATGAAACCATTCAGTAACGACCTTTTTTTTAAAAAAGAATTCTTTTTTTGGACTGTAACCTGAAAAAAGAAACGCCTAAACTTGTGGACAGTTTTTGAGGTTTACTGTGGCAGTAATGAACAAATGAAGTTTAGATAGTATCAAAAAATTCAAGGATAAAAGAGTTTGATAGTTACAGGTAGAGATGGACCGTTTGAGCAGTGAGTTATTAACTCATCCTTCAACTGAAAGACATCTTTTTCATGGGATGGTGGTATGGAACATGAAACCCCTTCTAAGTCATCTTGGATATTCAGAAACTTGGTTGCTTGATATGAAAGTTCATCAACAGAAAAACCACCCATGAGTCCGTAAGTGGATTCAAAGGTTGAACCCATACAGAACCCATGAAGGCTTTTAACATCATTAACCGGGAAACTGATGTGAGAGCAAATGTCCATTTGCATCAAAAGAGAACTGCAAAAGGAAATGTAAAAGCTGTGAATTGATGATAAACAGGATATAATGCAAGCTCATAGGGTATTATGATGCCTACCATTTTGCACATATGCTTCTTTGAGAGCCTAAAAACTAAATGAAGATATAGAATATATGGATCAGCCATTTGGACTTATCTATGAGCATATTAGTGCACAAGCTGTATGAACAGCAAATGCAAGCATATAGCTCACGTGTGTGCCAATATTGGCAATGGAAATTCAATGTGCTATACTGGCATAGCACATTAGTGAACAATCCAGTTGCCTCATGAATAATGATCAGAAACTCATAATTGGTAGCAGACGGTAGATCTTTGATTCAGAAAAATCTTTACACTAGTACTAAAATACTGTGAATCAAGTTGTATGAACGCAAAAAAAAAAAATAATAAATAAATAAATAATAAAAATACTACGATACTTACTTAGGTATTTAAAGGACAAATTGAGATATAACTGGAGTTACCAAGATCTGACTTCACAAAAAACAGTTCTGTTACGCGATACAACGAAATCGCAGGTGCTTGATATAAACAAAAAGAAAAGCTAGTAATGTCTCTGATACAGTAAATTGTGGATCCAACGCGGTTTTGCAAGAATTACCATAACTTTTGTAATTCAATTCATGTACGATGAATAAGAAGTAACACTGCAAATATTAGTAGAACTATGTATGCAATAATAATGTTACCTTTTCAGTCAAATCGGGGATTTACAAACAAACTTCTATGCAGGCGGGAACCAAACAATCCGGGATGTCAAATGGTGGTCTCCACTCTCCAAATAACGAATAAAGTTGATTTACCGTGAAAATACAGAATAATGATGACAACGAAGAAAAACGAGACAGATAAAAGCACCAAAGAGAAGAAATCAAGGAGACTAAATGACTGAGTAGGCGCTAAGGACCAGATGGTGATTGTTAACTAAGATTAGAACGACGATCACTTTTCTCAAGACGATGTTTCAAACCATGAGAACACGAAAAACCGCCAACCAAAGAGGTAACATAAGGCCGGGTAAGTAATTCGAGTGAAGGCACCGGATGCATTGTTCGATGCTCTTCAGACCTTAATTTGCTAAAAAATCAATCACGAAACCCTAAGTATAATGGATTCGATCGCCGATTCGACTTGAACCGAAGATCAAACAGATTCAAACGGATATGGGAGTGGGACACGTGATTGTTAATCGAATGAAGATCATAGGAACTGCTTACATAAATTGAGGATCGAAATTCGATTATCGGAATAGAAAAGCATGGATAGGAAATCGAAAAAACCGGTAATGGTGAATGAGCTTTATCCAAATTTAGAAAAGGGAAGATATTTGTGTGTATAAAATGAAGAATGGATAGAGTAGATCGTAGATGTGCCTATTTGGATATTTCTCTATGACACTCCTCAAACTATGGAGTATTTTCAATTATACCCCTCAAAATATGCAAACTTATGTCGGTTGGATCCTATTGTCATCACCTTATTTCTTTTTGGACCACAAGTACACCACTTGTCAGATGAAACGAACAGATATTTCTATAATCATTTGAGTCTGTGTGCAGTGTTTTGTAGATAATATCTGAAAATAAAAATCTTTCTTTATGTAAATGTTTTAAGGTATATAACTATATAAAGTAGGGTTTGGTAGTTGAAATAGATTGAATGTGAAATAACTAAATATGATTACCTAAAATTTAAGTGTGATGTTTGGTAAGACTAGAATAGAAGTTCTCTAAATACTTTTTGTAACATTAGAACGATATTGAACAACTTGTTAAAATTACCGGTTGTCATTCATACAAAACAACTAATACAACGTATAAATTAAACAAGCCTTTAACAGAAATTGTTTGTAAAAAAGATCATGTGGTATACTTCCAAAATTTCAAAGAAGGTGGTAAATTCCTTTTTATTGAATGAACTTGTTTCTGTGATAGCATAGTCAAAATTTAGAGGCTTCAAGGTGTATCCAGAAAATATGTTGGATTGTCTGAGTGGATATGAAGGGGGGGGGGGGGGGGGGGGGGGGGGGGGGGCGGTGGTGAGGAATACAAAGTTACATAAAAAAATTTGTTTTACATATCTATAACGGTCTTGTGTGTTCAATTTTTGGTAAAATGGTAAGTGTTTTTTTTAGAAAACCTTGTATTTTGTAACTTTATGTTGTTTATCGATTTATGTAGTGTTGTTATGTTAATAAAATATGGCTTTTATTGTGCTTAAAGCTCACTTGTTTAATTTTCTATTCACTTGAAATTAAAATGAAAAGTAGTGTTAAAAACTAATTTCGTTTCTTGGTTTTATACAGTCGATCAAACTCAAACGGCTAATGCACAATGAAATAGATGAATCTCTTATAACATTGACATCATATTAATCATATTCATGGTTTTTGAGGCTAGAGACATACAGACATATAGTCGAACATGAGATTGAAACTAAAGGCATGCTAATGCATTGAAAGAACTAGGTTTGCCATCAAAGTTTAAAAAATAATGTCTTTCCACATGCATTGAAACATTGATTTCAATCATATTCATTGGGCCTCTTTTTTCAAATTCTTTTCTATTGAACATGAAAATTTTAACTCACAAGTTGAATATAAAAAATCTTACGACTGATAGAGTACTTGGATCTCATCTGATAGAAGCTAATCCTTGAAGTAATTAAAGAAGATGATCCTTTAACAATACGTTGACAATACGAGGAAAATGCCATTTTCGATTGTTCTCTAGGGTTTTTATTTTGGGTGTTGCTAAATATACACTATATAACAAAAGTCAAACTATTTTCAACCACTCATATCTAATTTTTCGAAAAACAATGCAGTTTTCAACAAATAAAAAGAAGTTGACTTTGAATAGAGGTGTATATCAAGTATTAGGGCTGAGCACGGTGCGGTTCGGTGCGGTTTTTAGGAATAACCGCACCGCAAACCGCAAATGCGGTTTTTTATATGTTAGAACCGATCGGTGCGGTTTCTTGTTGCGGTTTTTTTTTGCGGTTTTTTTTGCGGTGCGGTTTTCATGCGGTTTCGGTGCGGTTATTAACCGCATGTCATTGGTGCGGTTTTTTCTGCGGTTTTTAACCGCAAGTATTAATTTCGTTCCAATGGTGCGGTTTTTGCGGTTTAAACTTTAAAGAGAAACGATAATTAGCAATTAACATCTCAAAACACCACCATACAATCAAACATTCAAGTTGTCCCTTATTTTTTTTAGATAATGTAATATTAATCAAATAATAATTATTTATATATAAATATATAATTAATATAATTATATGCGGTTCGGTGCGGTTTCTATGCGGTTTGCGGTTCGGTTCGATTTGCGGTGCGGTTCGGTTTTTTTTTGCGGTTTTTAAAATTAAAAACCGCACTGCACCGAATATTTTCGGTTTTTGAAAAATAAAAACCGCAAGTGCGGTTTTTGCTTCGGTTTCGGTTATGCGGTTTCGGTTAATGCGGTTTTTTTCGGTTTTTTCCGTTGCGGTGCGGTTTTTGCTCACCCCTATCAAGTATAATGGAGTGTTTATTTAGTCATTTCCTTTGTTTTTGCAAGTCAGTCCCGACTCCCTCCAATCTATTTGTTACTTTTGCCATGTAATTTACCATTCAGCCCCTACATATTACAGTCCCCCTAATTTGTTCATTTGCCTTTCTTTTTATTTATTTGTTTTGTTAAATAGGAAAATGTTACAAAAGCCATGGAAGCTAGTAGTTACATACTAGAGAAAGCCACCCACGACTGCCACACTTGTGAGACTCTATAAATAAATAGGGTTTAGAATCCGAGGTTGCAAAGGTATTGCTCACCCAGCTGCAAAGGTATTTATTCCTAATGAATTTGATTAAAACATTTATGAAAGAGCTTGCTACTTACTTTTTTTAACACACAAACTTTTGAATTTTGATAGACCATATTTACCCTTTATTTACTTTTTTTCTTTAATTGGCCTTTACATATTTAGGCTCTTGAATCTTGTTATCTTTTTCTAAATTGTGCCTTTTTGTTTGTTTTTTTAACTTCGGTCCATGATTGAATTAAGTCCCCCTCGAGATGAGGAAGTTGGTGATGGAACTAACTTGGTCATTGTTTTTGGTATACCCTTTTTACGGTTAAATCCTTATTTTTGATTGTCTGTTCATGTTATAATCTACTGAATTGATTTCAGGGCTAGCCCAGAATGCGACAACACATGGCCCACGTCGTGAAGGAAACCGAAAATTCATTTTGTTGTGGTTCTGTCACTAATCATTCGCTAATTCGTCACTAACTGTCACTATCCGTCTCTCTTCTATCACTAAATAGCACAAATTTTTTGTTTTTAATTTGTCGCTTATAGCTTGTAATGGTTTATTAAGTGTCTAATATTATCATATTATTAATGAATATTGTTTATATATAAAAAAAACTATATTTAAAGATCCGTTTTTTACTTTTCTTACAAGGTATTCAAATTTAACGAACCGACCCGATTGATTTTTATGCTATTTTTAGATGTTAGTAATTCTTAAAGTTCAAATTTTTAAGTAATGTTACATTTTCTCATAAAATAATAATAATGTTTTATCTTGGTCATCTATTGTTAGTTTCTAGCAACACATTTTACTTACGCCACCAATTAGGTTTGCACTTGAGGAAATGAAAAAAAAAAAAAATTGTTTTCTTGGTGGTTAAATTAGAGAAATTCACGGTTAATCTGAAGAAATAAATAAGATTTTATGGTTAAATCCAAAAATATATATATTTTTTTGTGGTTAGAAAAGATCTACGGGTTGTTAAACCCAATGTCCTAAAACACAGATTTTTAGTTAACCCGGTATAATGATTGGGTCCCGGATCAACTGGTGCAATCGTCGAATCAACTCGGGTTTTATAATTTTCATGCATTTTATATTCTCATGCATAATTACATATTTGTAAAACAAAAACAATATACTTCCAACTTTTTGGTACCAAAAAGGAAACTAAGTCAAGTTTCGAAATTAAAAATTTTATTACATTTGACAAACTAATGGTGAGTTAATTTTAGAAGCTTAAGTTATTTTGCTCTTTAGCCCAATTTTTGAACCCCACATTTTAATTCTTTGTTTTAACCCAGTTTTTAAACTATTCCGGACCAACGATCCAACCGGGTTTTTGAGAAACCCCGCTGGTTCAATTCAAGTCGGAAATTAACAATCAATCATAATTGATCCGTTATTTTCACCGGATCACAGTTAAACCGGTTCGACCGGCCAAGTTAACCCGGATTTTAAAACATTTTGGTTAAACCAATAAATATAAACCCACAATGATAAATTGATACTACATCCAAAAAAATTCTTATACCGGGTTTTAATGGCTTTTTGTAAAAAGGTACAAAACCTCAATAATTAAATAAAAATAATAATAAATTGATACTACATCCAAAAAAATTCAATTTGCAACAGTTTTTATATAATTCTGTCATTTTCTAACAATCAAACAAATTCTTGTTAGGTGTATATTCGCCAGTTTTGACCATGTACATAGAAACCATGTGAATCTATAAAACCTTATAGGATTCTTTTAATATTCTATAATTCAGAGCTATTTTAAACTTCTTATAAACTTTGTGACCAAGTAAGAATTATTTAATTGATTGATTTGTTCACATAAACTCATATGTTATCAAAACCTATAAACCTCACAATTAATAACTCAACCTATACACATGTTTTATCAAACATCAACCGGTATAATGAAATAAGATACCAAAGTTCAAAAAAACAAACATATCATACTCAATAAAATATCAAATAAACTCTTATCTATCTCAATAAGTCACTGAAACAAACAACTGTATCAAATAAGTCCATACCAACATGTACCATATTATTTACTCACGGCTCCACAACCACCTTTCCGGTTGCATGCCCTTCAATACTCTTACCCCAACCCTCTTCAGCCTTACTTAAAGGGTACCTCGAGTCAATAACAGTCTTAATTTTCCCTTCTTTTACCAAATTTAAAAGACACTCAATCTCTTCAGCTTTTGGAATTACAATCACCGGCAAAAGTTGTTTCTTCGAAAACATGATTTTATTCACAGCAAAAGTCCAAAACGCACCGCCACTTGGTGTCAAATCAACCACTTTCCCATTTGGGCTTAAATTGGGCTCAAAGGTCGACCATGGGATCCCTGTTGTACAGTGGATAACGACGTCGTATTTCACGCCGGATGGGCTTTTGAGGGCGGAACCTTCTGGAGTCTTGTAGTCTAGAACCTCATCGGCTCCAAGGTTTTTGACGAATTCGAGGTTACGGGCGCCGCATGTTGCGGTCACGTGCGTGTTTCCTAGTTTTGCTAATTGGACTGTGTAGTGACCCACGCCGCCTGACGCGGCGGTTACGAGGACGTTTGAGCGCGGTTGGGTTTTCACCAGGTTTAGGCCGGCGGTTACGGTTAGGGCGTGGAGAGCGGTGCACCCTGCGATGACGAGACTCGCTCCGTCGGCGGCTGAGACTTCCGGTGGTCTTGGAACGGTTGAGCTTTCCTTAGCCACGGCGTACTCCGCGAACCCTCCACCAGCACCGCCCTGGTTCCGGTCCAGAAAACAAAGGTAGAAATTGAGCATTAAAAGAATTGCAAAAATTAAGAAGAAGAAGAGAAAGATGGAACTTACAAGGGTGGACACGATTTTGTCACCGGCTTTGAAATTTTTCACTCCAGGTCCAACTTCCACAACCTCTCCTGCTACGTCACCAACTATTCCAACAAACAAATATTGATTTATGTATGATAGCAACATAAAATAGGATAAATGATGAATCTGGTTGAAGGATCGAAGATAACAACATAAAATAGGATAAATGATGAATCTGGTTGAAGGATCGAACTAACCTGGTATAAAAGGAAACTTTTTGGGCAAGATAGGTCGCATCATGCCTTTCTGAATTTTCCAGTCGATTGGATTGATGCTTGCTGCTTCTATTTTCAGAAGAATTTCATCATTGGCAGGAGCAGGAATGGGGATCTCAACATGCTGTAGAAGATATAATCATAGTATGTGAGAACATTATTTCACAAAAAACGGATTGGTGCTTTGTAATGGGGCAGGAGTTATCTAATATACTTTCTAGATCATACACGCTAAGTCGCTAATCATAATTTCAATTGGTTTCTCTGTTCATCCAATTTGGATCTACTATTAATAACGGAACAATGCTTCTCCTAATTGATGTGCACTTTAATGACTTTTAGTAGAAAACCATCAAATATGTTGGCTTATGATTCGCGAGAAATCAATATCTGCATCTACAATTTGGTAATTCGATTCAAACTTTAACATTGATGAAATCTCCCAATTGGCCACACCGCGTGAATGGAAGACCATAACGAAAATTTTCAATTGAACAAAACGAACACATAAGAGAAGTTTGAGAAGACATTAAGAAATTGAAACGTCCTAGTTATATAATTGCAAATTACGATAAGTTACAGAATCTACCAGCAATATAAGTCAGATCACAGTTAGGTTTTGCGAAAATAAAATCAAAAAAGCAAATGGAACACGAAAACATCAAGAAAATTTACTGAATAAAGTGGAAGCGATAAGGGAGATGGAGAAACAATCCAAAACAGCAATCTCTTAGAAACAAGATTGTATTACCTTCAAACCAGTGGAACCTCCGCCATAAGAATCGTACCAAACAGCCTTCATCATTTTTCCGGCCATATTCATCCACCGATCTAACTTTCTGAGTAACCGCTTCGATATTTGGCAGTGAGCGAGGAGGATGATGTATGAATGAAGTGACGGCGTTCATTGATTTTATAGACTCGTAATGACTAGAAGATTCGTCCGTTTGACTTTTGGGATTTTGTATTTTGACACCTATCACCAATGTGATCACTTGATTTTCGTTTACGTGATATCGAGCCGAAACTTTCTACCCGATACGATCGAAACGTGAGGATTAAAGATGATGGACCAAAAAATCAGGTCGATTTTTTATTTTTGTTTTTTAATTGATTTTATTTAATATAAATTAATTATTTTAAAATATTTTTCGAAATTTGATTAATCTATCGTTATCGATTCAGATATTTTATACGAATCTTAATCAATTTATCATTCATATGCACACGTCGATTTAATACTTGATATTGTGGATAGAAATAACTTTTTGATAATATATAATCAGCAAAAACAGAAACATCGAAATTTTATGACATTTACTCAGATTTTTCTCTCTTGATCCAAACAACCATTTAAACTTTTCTTCTTTCTCCCGAAATTAATAAGAGAAAATAATAAAAATAATTTAATATATATTTTTTCTTAGAAAATACTCAAAATAATAAAAATAACAAAAATAGTTATCAAAATCGCAGTTGAGAGGCCTACTATATATATCCCCCTCGAATTATCTCTCTTAGCTAAACGACTGTCTTATCATGGCTTCATGGGTTTTGTATTTTAAGATGTCCCATACAATTTTTTTTAATGATTTTTCGGTTAATATGATTCGTATAACTTTTTTTTTTTTTTTTTAGAAAACTGCAAAAATTGTTCCTGTGGTTTGCGATTTTTTGTGGATATGGTCCCTCTTGACTTTCAAAATCGTAAAAATAATTCTTATCAGAAGGTTTCTTTATGGTTTAGGTCTCTGTCCCAGTTTAAATGTCTTTTTTACCCTTTTTAATTTGTTTTTCTTTTATCTTGTATATATTTACAATTTTAGTAAATAAAAAAATAACATTAAATTTCCTCACCCACCCCCTCCAATCCGGTCGTACCTCTCTCTCTCTCTCACGCACACACACACCCAACATCTTCACAGGAACAATTCAACTGCGAGGATGCATTGTCCCTGAAGTTCTTGACCTTCATCAAGCAATAATGGCAGCAAATAAACCCTCTCTCGAACCCAGTACGTGATCTCTGTTTTTACACCTGATTACATCAAACCTAATGAAACCAGTTTGCATCACACTGACCTAATGAATTGAACGAAATGAAACCAGTTTACCATTGTTTTCCAATTGTTCTGTTTTCAATCCTCATTGTTTGTAAAAAAAACACCTTATTACATCAAACCCAATGAAACCAATTTACTATTTGAACTCAATTCGTTGTGTTTTTCGGCTTGTCTGGTAAAGAAATCGAAACCAAATCTGACCTAATGTGAGTATATTGAAGCAAACTCTCGATCTTCTTTCTCCAGTTCCCCCAAATGTGTCTAGACCTCGTACTGCAATTCTTATACAAAACGCAATTGAAGCAGATGTCCTTTTCATGCCAGTTTTTCCGTATTTGAGTTACAGTCGGCGTCCCAAGTTTCACGACAATAAGAAACCCACAATTGAAAAGTAAAGATGAAGGGAAAAGATCAGGAGGGAAGGATCATATAATCATCGCTTACCACACTTGGGGTTTGTAAGAACCCGCGAAAAAGTGGAAAGGGCAAGATGGTCTTTTGACACATTATAAGACCATTATGTAAAATAATATGTGATTTGTGGAATAATGTTATAAGAAATAAAAGTCTATGTAAAATTTGAAGTTTTACCGCGTGAATAGTGATACTTGGCCAAAAAGGGCAAATCGGTCATTTGACATGAAAATGACCATTTTGTTAAGAAATTTCAGTAAGGAGCTAAGTTAGTAATTATTAGAACTTTGTTTGCAAGATTTTGAGTCATAGGACCATTTTTGAATAAAAATTGGAAACCAAGGGACTAAAGTGTAAATGTGAGAAATATAAATATTAGAAAAATGTTATATCTCTCATTTACCTGGAAATAACAAGCAGCTCCTAGAGGATTCTAGAGCTCTGGAGAGGAATACGATCGATCAAGAAGAACAACAGAATCAAGTTCCAAGATTGAAGAATTTGAACTTCAAGAGGTAAGAAATCAAGCTTGAATACTTACTATTCATCGTCTTCTTGGGATGAAATCTGGAAATCTGATTCATGAAGTTCATGAAATGTTTCCAGAGGTTTATCTTCATCTAAGTATGCTAAAACCATCAAGTAAGCATGTTCTAGTCCTTGAACATGTTGAAAAATCAAGAAATGATGATTTTTGCTCAAGAACCCTAAATCACGGGTTTGTAAGATCAAGGCTAGTTTTTATGGTTTTGTTAAGTCCAAATGATCACTTAGGATGTGTTAAGACACTCCTAAGTGGTTAATTTCAGAAATTTGGATTTTTGGTGAAAATATCAAAAAACGGCTTTTCAAGGAATTGAAGTTAGAATCAATGATTCCATGGGTTAAAACCTGATGTAAAGTAAGGGTTTTAGTCATGGAATGATAGTAAAATGATTAAGTTAAGTATTAAGCACTTAATAGGTGAAAATAGAGGTCCGCAGCTCAAAAATCGGACTAAGAACTGAGTCTGCAGCAAGGGCACGAGTCGTGCCTTTTTACCCTAGCATATGCACGAGTCGTGCTCTACTATAGAGCCAAGAAATAGCCACATACTATATGCACGAGTCGTGCTTCCCTAAGCACAAAAAGAGCACGAGTCGTGCTCTTTGCTGGGCAGCAATCTGTCCACTTTTGAGATTTGAACTTGATGCTAGACATGTCCATTTGGTCTATAACCCATACCATAGCCTTAAAATGGTATGAAACCATGTGGAAAATTGTTTAATTCAAAATACGACCCCTCGGGGGTACTGTAGTGGAATACGGGTATATTGAAGGGTGTATAATTCATGGAAAGATGATTGTTAGTAGTCATATACTTGTTATGACTTGAAGTTGTATAGTATGAGACCCTAGAACTGTAGAGTCAGTTGTATTATGTAATTATTAAGTATATATACGTGATACTTGTGTAGGAGGTGCTTCAAATACCATGGGGCACGGAAAGGGGAAAGGTGTACGAGAAGTTTAGTGAGTTATAGCTACACCAAGGTGAGTATGTGTGGACTTTTTGTACATAGAAAAATGATATTTTCAGAAAAAGAGTTTTCCAAATACTTTTGAATGCTAAAGTTGGAAAATAGTTTTTAAATTAGCTCTATACAAGGGCTAAGTGTTTCAAGCAGATTTTTAAAAAGTATAGTTTGCAAAGTATTTTGAAAGAAGTTCCTTATGTGAACTAAGATGTCAAAATCAGTTTTGAAAGTATTTTCAGTAAAGAGTTATAAAGTGTATGAGTATGAATTGTTTATAAATTGTGTCCCATTTTGACCAATTTCAGATGTAATGAGATAAGAATTAAAGAAAGAAAGAAGTAAGAGCCAGTTGTCCGGACTAGGATCACCCACATAATCGGGGGATCAGAAGACACTACTGGGATGGTACCTCCCGTCGCGAAGTAGTTGTCTAGCTTAGTATACCCTTGTGCTTGAATCCGTTCCAAATCACAAAGGGGAGACAAAATGAGCATAACCTAGCGGGCAGATATGTTCTGTCCCGCGAGGGGAGCTAGTAGAATGAATTAAACTAAATTAATTCATGAGTTTCAGTTGGTCACAAGTAAATGAGAAAGAAAGCAGTTATAAGAAGGAAAGCAGTTTTTAAAGAAAGAAATCAGTTTTGAGAAAGAATACAGTTTTGATAAAAGAAAGTAGTTTTTGAGAAAGAATACAGTTTTGATAAAAGAAAGTAGTTTTTGAGAGAGAAAGTAATTTTTGAGTTTTGAAGATAGAAAAGAAAAGAGATTTGAGATTTATTATGAAATAAGTCCTAGTAGTTTACCAGTTTATAATTCAAGTTTTAAAGCAGAAAAGTTTTGGGTCTAAAACCCATATTACTCACGAGACTTTATGTCTCACGTATTATTTTTTTTAATGCTATGTACTTAGGTGAGATGAACAGGAGCTAGAGTGGGACCATTATGAAATACAGTAAGTTTAAATTATGGTTTTCTGTATTAAGTCTATAATACCCCTTGAGAATAAGTTTGTAAAAAAAAAAAAGTTAAGTGACTTTTTCATAGTCACGCTTTGTAAGATATTTGTATTAAATTACGGTTTGAGAAAGGGGTGTTACAGTTTTGGTATCAGAGCCATAGTTTAAGCGAACTAGGTGTCAGTACTTGAACCTAGACTTAAACTATGTAGGAGTTAAGTAGAGTACATACTTGAGTATGATGTTGAGAGTAAGTAGAACTGGGAGTAAATCTACAACAACGGAACATGAGTCCTGGTGGTAAAATTGGAAGCAAATGTGTATAGGTGGTTATAATAATATGGGCCCGTACTATCATAATCACAGTATATACATTTAAGTTTGGTGGAACCACACAGGAATCATGTGAAGCTGTAAGAGATAAGTGTAAGAGGTTTGAGGGGTATAGATTCAGTATACCTATGGAAGAAAATCCAGTATGACTGGAAATACTACAGTATAAAAGAAAAAGTGTTAAAGATGAAGTAACAAGTATGAAGTATGTAGTAGGGGGAAACCCCATATCTTACATGAATTAGCATGAAGTATATGTAATAAAACATAAGAAAGTATGAGTGAAGAGTACTGAAAATAAAATGACAAGTATGAAAGGAACCAGTAAAAGAGACATGGCCAAAAGGTATAGAAGTATTGAAACTCTAATGGAAGTGGAGTATATAGTACAAATATAAAAGAAATAGTATAACTGAAAATTTTTGTTGTTTAACGGAAACGAATTATGATTATGGAATAAAAATGAGAGTAATGTCACTACAGTAATCAAAGAAAGATTGGAAAAAAAAAGTGAATACAGATATATGAATGAAATTCATATAAGAAAGAAGGATGAAAACATTTAAGTAGAAAGAGTAAAAAGAAAATGAGCTGGGGTTGCAATTGTAGACAAACCCAATAGAAGTATAATAATAAAAAAGGGGGTATAAAAGAGTACAGAATAAATATTGAGAAGTAGTATGATGTGTTGTTCATGGACAACCAAGAGATTAAAGTATATATATAAAAGTTGTGAGTAAATAAGATAGTATAAAATGAAAGCAAAATACTTAACCAAGTATTAGAAAAGGAATCAAAGACAGAAATGAAAGTATAAGAAATGGAAAGTTGTGACTTCCAAACTTGAAAGTAATATGACAAATAAAGACATCTAATAGTTAGAGCAAATAACCAAGTTTGAAGAGTACTATAATGAGTAACATAAACAAAGCAAGTTACCTGAAAGAGAAAGTAAAAAAAAAATCATTAAAGACTATGAGCAAGTTGCATTGTTATAATGCAAGAGAATGAGTTGAGAAATGAAGATCGAATGCCTAATCAAGTGTTAGGCGAACAGTTAAAGATAAGACAGACAGTAATGATAATGAAAAGAATATAAAGACAGTTATCAAAGAAATGGTCATTTGAAATCAGATTTAGTGACCATATAAATATGAAATAAGAAGAACTGAGAATGATAAAAGGATAACCGAAAGAATGTGAGAAAAATGACTGAGAATCATAAATAACACGAGATAAAGAGTAAAAGTGAATATCCAGATAAGTCTTAGACAAAGAGTCAAATATGAAATAAGAACTAAAATAAAGAGACAGGAAGTTACTACCTCTAAGCGAAAGTAACGGGTAAAAGTAGCCAAAGATTAGAGAAATGGTCGGTACATGACTAGTAGTTATGGAACATAAGAAAGTGTATAGCGTATATCGCTTTAAGATATATATATATATATATATATATATATATATATATATATATATATATATATATATATATATATATATATATATATATATAAATAAAGAGAGTAAAGAAAAGAAGCTTAAAGGAAAGAACAATGTAATGTGTTGGGCATATAGCCTTATGACACATAGAGAGAAATGGTGAAAAGTATAATAAAAGAATTTTGGGTATCAAACCTAGAAAGTTTATGAGTAAAATATATAAGACATAGGGACTAAATGTTTATGAAAAATGGTGGTAATCAATATGACTATGAAAGTAGTGTATGCTTAATAAGTATAATGAGATAAAATAAGAAATCGTTGAGTCAGAAATACCAATCTTTATTGAAATATGGTTATAATGCAGTCAGGATAAAAAGAGAAGTAAAAGTTATTTTTTGGCATTAGCCATAGCAAGTAAAGAGTAAACAAGAGAATGAGTGCTAAACTAAGCATTAGTGTGAGAAATAAGAACTACAAGAAAATACTAATACATAAGTAACAAGATGAAAATGGTACATGGGGTACCTAAGAAGATAAGAAGTGTACTCATAAGAGTACAGTAAGAAAGCTGAGAAATGAAAAGGACATGATTATATTAGAAAGTATAATGAGTAAAAGAGATTGAAATCTCATAAATTATAAAGAAAAGGGAAGAAGTATTTAGATTGTTAATATGTCGAAAGGTGAAAATGATATAAGTAAAGAGTGATACAAGACATGTATTTATAAAAGTAATATATGCAAGTAACAAGATGATAAGAGAATGTATGAAAATTAGTAGTAAAGACAAAGAAAAGTTTTAGTAGTAATTATAGCAACACATTTGATATAAAAAAACGGTCTTGCTTATAAAAAGAAAAAAAGATAGAAAAATTATTTGAGAATTAAAGATGAAAGATAAGACAAAAGAAGCAAGAACAACGATTGACTTTCAAAAAGTCAATTCTTCTAGTATATGTAGATATAAGAAGTTGTAAAACTTCTAAAGAAATGTATAGAGTATGAAGTGATAGAGCTTCTATAATAAAAGAGAGAAAGTAAATTTAAAATATGAAATTTACTCAAGTAAGAAGAATAAGAAAAAGCTTTTATTACATTAAAAAAGAAGTTGAGTAATGCGTCTGTCCTTATATTACCAGATGGGACAGAAGATTTTGAAGTATACAACAATGCCTTACATAGAGGGCTTAGCTGTGTGTAGATGCAGAGGAGTAAGAGTATGCATATGTTCCCAGATAGTTGAAACCCCTAGAAACAAAGTATATTATCTATGAGATAGAGCTAGCAGTGATTGTATTTGCCTTGAAAATTTGGAGGCATTACCTGTATGGAACAAAGCGCAAGCTATTCACTGATCACAAGAGTTTGCAGTATGTGTTCACTCAAATAGAGTTGAACATAAGACAAAAAAGATAGTTAGAGTTGATCAGTGATTATGTTTGCGAGATTGTATACCATTCAGGCAAGCAAGTGTAGCAGCAGATGCTTTGAGTAGAAAAGTTCCAGAGAAAAGAATCAAGAAAAGATCGATGCGTATAGAACTAGTATCCAGTATTATAGAACAGAATAAAGCAGCCCAACATAAAGTTGAGAAAAGCATAGACTTGAAAGATGAGAAACTAGGAAAAGACATGCAGTTTGAGACAAGTAGACAAGAGTTAAAGACTTCTAGAACCCGCATTTGGGTGCCGAAAGCAGGAGATTTGAAAAAGTTAATTTTAGAAGAGTCATATAAGTTTAAGTTTAAAGTTGAGGAAAGTGCATTATCCAAGTGTGTCATTTGTACACAAGTCAAGGCGGAACATCAGGTCCCGCATGGAGATGCTCAGTCACTACACATTCCAGCCGGAAAGTGGGAAGATGTAACCATGGACTTTATTGTCGGGTTACCGAGAACGAGAAGAGGATGTGATAGTATATGGTCATAGTGGACCGGTTGACCAAGAGTGCACTATTTCTAGCCATAAAAGAAACTACTCCATTGGAGAAGTTAGCCCAGTTGTACATAGATGAAGTGTTAAGAAGATATGGTGCACCGTTGTCCATCGTGTCAGATAGAGACCCCAGATTTACCTCTAACTTTTGGAGAGCTTTACAAGAGAAAATGGGGACGAGAATTTAGCTAAGTACAACGTATCATCCACAAACGGATGGTTAGAGTGAACGAACGATTCAGACAGTAGAAGACATGTATTGATCAAGTGTGATGGTTTTGGGAGGTTGTTGACAACAGCTACCATTCTAGCATTAAAGTGCCAACCTTTGAGGCACTGTATGGTATGAAGTGTAGAACTCCTTTATGCTGGTTGAAGGCAGGTGAGACTAAGCTTACAGGACCAGAGATCGTTGGAGTGAATGACGTGCACGCAGAGGTCGTCATGCGGTCAAAAATAAAAGATAACCTAACTTTCACTAGTATAGTGCAGTCAGGGTCGATCCACAGGAGCTACGTGGTTAGCCTAGATGAGAGATTACCAACTAATAGTGTCACAGCTATAGTCGGAGGAACTGATTTCTATCTTACAACCTCAAGCAATATTCAAATGACCCAAGCCAAGCTAAGCTATGCTCAAATGACCTAGTTACTTTCTGAACTCAGAAGTGCATCTCTGGATCAGAAGCAATTGAAGGCATCCAAACTAGCAAAACCGAGCAAGCATAAACTGGCTAGAAACTAAAGTTCTATTGAACAGCTAATAGCCAAAGCCCAATGCTAAACTTAACCAAGTTAGCTACTGTTTTCAGCAAAGGAAAACAGTCCCAACCAAGTCCAAAACAATATCCAAAACACAATCAACAATCAAAATATCAACAAGCATTCGAAATACCGAAAACCACTACTAACATTAACCGAATGATTTTATTCACTCAAACCAATATCCAAACATAAAATCAGTAACCAAATATTACTAAAACCAAAACCTAAGCTTGGGATCAATGGTTGTCACACCCAAAGATTCAAACCAAGGCTTACAAATGTTTTAACTAAAATGAAATAAAAATCTAAACATGAAAATACCAAATGATAGCTTCTGAAATGGAATCCTCGAGTCAAAGAGCTTCTAGGTCGATGTTTACACCCGGTCTTTGCTAGGGTTTTCGGCTGGAAATGCCTCTATTTATAGTTGCAAATTTCCCGTGACCGCGCCGCGCAGAAGTGAAATCCGCGGCGCGCGTACTTATCCGTTCCCCGTTTTTTCGTCATTCAAATGTGTTTCACCGCCTTACAGCCGCGTCGCGCAGAAGTGAATTCCGCGGCGCGCGTACGTGTTTCTCTGATTTTTCATTCTTTCCAACTTCTTTTCTTTTTGTACACTTTTAGTCCCTGTTTTTACTCTTTTTCTCCAGACAAGTCCTGACACGAAAAGTGAGAATACCCGTGCATATTTGATATAATTTTACCAAGAACAGGGCTCAACAACGCCTAAAATACTTAATATCACTAGGCGTTGTCAAACACCCCACACTTGTGCCTTGCTTGTCCCCAAGCAAGAGAGTTTTTAACAAATTATAATAGAGAATCGAACAATTTTTGACTGTGTTTAGTTTCAAAGTTTATTGTCCCCCGAGTTAGAGTGGAATAGTTCGTGAAAACATAATTGAGTTGTTCTTTGGAATTCATGGCTTTCTAAAGAACCCTTGATTACAAACTTTCTGTCCACAATGAAGTGTACTTACTCATTCAGATTCTAAAGGCCATTAAGGAATTGTCCATGACTTTCGATGTTGTCCGTGTAGCGAGCTTTCAGAAATACCATCCCAGACCAGACGATCTTAGGTGGTAAGGTGTGTAAGGTCTACCCATTTTAGACCTACCGGCTCGAACAACAAAGGTCACAGATTGACTTTTCCTTCCTAAATTCCAATCATAAAACATCTCAATCTTCTAACTCTTAAAACTCAACTTATTTGACTAACTACTAGCATGATCACAACTAAATGGTATTTTTTGAAAAATACTAGTGCTATCACAATCACAAACCATTCATTTCAAAATTGCAATTCATTAAAAATTTTGAAAAAGTTGCTAAAAATTGAAAAATTGATCATTTCTGCAAAAATTTCAAAAATATCTCTTTCGACCGTCCACACCCCACACTTAAAACCGTACAACGTCCCCGTTGTACAAAAATTAATTCAAAATTGGACGTGCACGCAGAGGTCGTCATGCGGTCAAAAATAAAAGATAACCTAACTTTCACTAGTATAGTGCAGTCAGGGTCGATCCACAGGAGCTACGTGGTTAGCCTAGATGAGAGATTACCAACTAATAGTGTCACAGCTATAGTCGGAGGAACTGATTTCTATCTTACAACCTCAAGCAATATTCAAATGACCCAAGCCAAGCTAAGCTATGCTCAAATGACCTAGTTACTTTCTGAACTCAGAAGTGCATCTCTGGATCAGAAGCAATTGAAGGCATCCAAACTAGCAAAACCGAGCAAGCATAAACTGGCTAGAAACTAAAGTTCTATTGAACAGCTAATAGCCAAAGCCCAATGCTAAACTTAACCAAGTTAGCTACTGTTTTCAGCAAAGGAAAACAGTCCCAACCAAGTCCAAAACAATATCCAAAACACAATCAACAATCAAAATATCAACAAGCATTCGAAATACCGAAAACCACTACTAACATTAACCGAATGATTTTATTCACTCAAACCAATATCCAAACATAAAATCAGTAACCAAATATTACTAAAACCAAAACCTAAGCTTGGGATCAATGGTTGTCACACCCAAAGATTCAAACCAAGGCTTACAAATGTTTTAACTAAAATGAAATAAAAATCTAAACATGAAAATACCAAATGATAGCTTCTGAAATGGAATCCTCGAGTCAAAGATCTTCTAGGTCGATGTTTACACCCGGTCTTTGCTAGGGTTTTCGGCTGGAAATGCCTCTATTTATAGTTGCAAATTTCCCGTGACCGCGCCGCGCAGAAGTGAAATCCGCGGCGCGCGTACTTATCCGTTCCCCGTTTTTTCGTCATTCAAATGTGTTTCACCGCCTTACAGCCGCGTCGCGCAGAAGTGAATTCCGCGGCGCGCGTACGTGTTTCTCTGATTTTTCATTCTTTCCAACTTCTTTTCTTTTTGTACACTTTTAGTCCCTGTTTTTACTCTTTTTCTCCAGACAAGTCCTGACACGAAAAGTGAGAATACCCGTGCATATTTGATATAATTTTACCAAGAACAGGGCTCAACAACGCCTAAAATACTTAATATCACTAGGCGTTGTCAAACACCCCACACTTGTGCCTTGCTTGTCCCCAAGCAAGAGAGTTTTTAACAAATTATAATAGAGAATCGAACAATTTTTGACTGTGTTTAGTTTCAAAGTTTATTGTCCCCCGAGTTAGAGTGGAATAGTTCGTGAAAACATAATTGAGTTGTTCTTTGGAATTCATGGCTTTCTAAAGAACCCTTGATTACAAACTTTCTGTCCACAATGAAGTGTACTTACTCATTCAGATTCTAAAGGCCATTAAGGAATTGTCCATGACTTTCGATGTTGTCCGTGTAGCGAGCTTTCAGAAATACCATCCCAGACCAGACGATCTTAGGTGGTAAGGTGCGTAAGGTCCACCCATTTTAGATCTACCGGCTCGAACAACAAAGGCCACAGATTGACTTTTCCTTCCTAAATTCCAATCATAAAACCTCTCAATCTTCTAACTCTTAAAACTCAACTTATTTGACTAACTACTAGCATGATCACAACTAAATAGTATTTCTTGAAAAATACTAGTGCTATCACAATCACAAACCATTCATTTCAAAATTGCAATTCATTAAAAATTTTGAAAAAGTTGCTAAAAATTGAAAAATTGATCATTTCTGCAAAAATTTCAAAAATATCTCTTTCGACCGTCCACACCCCACACTTAAAACCGTACAACGTCCCCGTTGTACAAAAATTAATTCAAAACAAGGGAGAAAGAGTTACCCCTTTTGGACGGTAGACTGCTTGGTGCTCAATATCACAGGTATAATTGCGTACAGAAAAAGATTCCCGATTCATATGCTGGAGTTGTAGCGCTACAGTAGGACACGACGGTGGTCAAGACAAGTGGAGGGGGCACGGTGACCCCACACTTGTCTGAGACAACTCCCTCTCAATTGGTATATCATGCATTACTTAACAAACAAATTAAAACAGACATAACAGAAATAAAACATGAACAAAATATACAAAAAGATGTGTCATAGGTTTGTACATATATCCCAAAAAAAAATATGAAAAGAAAAGAAAAGAAAAAGTACATCAATCACTACCCGGTGGCCTGGAGGGTCCAGCCTCGTGATCGTGGGACCTAGCTGGGAATGGTCGGGGATGCCTGCCCTGTGCTGATGCAGTCTGAATAAGAACCTCCCCGATTCACTCGAGCTGGTCCAGAATGCTCGTGAGCTGGCCCTCAATCCGCGTGACCCTGGCATCCAACCGGCGGAGGGCTGATGGGTCGACCTGCTCCGGCTGCGGCTGTGCCGGCTCTGGTGCTGGTGGCTCTGGTCTCCGGCGTCTCCTGCCGGGCTGGGCGAATGCAGGCTGAGGTGCCTGAGGAAGCTCGGCCGGTGCCCGGATGTACTGCCCTGGTCGCTGCTGCTGAATGAGCAGCATCCTCTCCAACGTGCGTGCTGTAGTGCGCGATGGAGGTAGAGCTGTCAAGGAAGCTACCACGGGGGCAGTAAGAATGCCATAAGAGCGGGCCAGGCGGGTGATGAAGTACCCCCTGGCTAGTGGACTGCTGGAGGAGGCGCCGGTCGCGTGGGTGGAGAGAGCGATCGCGAGGGCGTAGGGGAGATGGAGGAATCGGGACGGGTCGAGGAGAACCCACAAAAATGTCATGTCATCGCCCGACACCTTCTCGCCCCCCTCCCGATGCATGATGGAAGTGGAGACGATCCGGTGCATGAGGCGGTGAAGTGGATCACGTAGGTGGCTCTCCCTCGAGGTCCCTGCCTCGTACATAACATTGGACAACGGTGTCCAAACCTCCATGTTGGGAGGGCGCTCAGGCTCCCCCTGGATGCATGACCCGAAGAACCGGGTGAAGTAACGGTGCTGGAGGTCCTGCTCAGTGTAGATGCCTGTGCGCCTCCCGAACTCCCGGAGGTTGCACTCCCTGTGCACACCTCCCAGACGAAAACGCACCAGTCTGGAGCGTGGGTCCCCCGCCCGCGGTGCGAACTGGATGGTGGAGATAAACTCCAGTAGCAACTCTGTGTAGACCACGTCCTCGTCCGTGGCCATAATTCGGTCCCAGCCACGGCACGTGAATGATGCCTCCTCGTGGGTCCAGGTGCGATGCAGAAACGGCTCGATCGCATCCCAAATCCCTGCATCCCTCAGCATGTCTCGGTCTATAACCGTCGCCTCGAGAACTCGGCGACGAATCAATGCATCCCTCCGCGAGATATACTCTACCGAACTGTCAAGCTCTGCGGGAAACTGAAGGAAGGCGTGGTCCAATCTGAACATCATCTGCAAAAGAAAATGCATAGCACAAAACAAAAATTTTTTGCAAAATCAGTCCTTTTCTTCCCCATCGCACCGCGGCGCGGCCCAAGAGCAAGGGCGCGGCGCACGACTGTTTTGAAAACCCGGGATCAAATCCCCATTTTAACCTGCTAAATCACAATCCAATCATACCACAAGGTAGCCTATGTACCGACTAGCTCATCTAGGGTGTCCATTTGGCAAAACAAACACCCTATAAGCTAGCATTAGTGATTCTAAGTTTTTAACTTTTTGGAATAAAACCCTAAAATTAACTACCTAATAACTAGTTAAAACAGCCAATAGATAGTTAAAAGAGCATACCTTGGTAGTAGAAACACAATAAGCAAGAAAAAAAAATGCAAGAAATTTTGATCACCAGAGCTCCGAGTCGTGTGATTTGAGTTGTGAGCCGCGGCTCACCGGATAAAGGCGAAAAACCGACTGATCGTTTCCCGCGGCGCGCATTCCGCGTTTCCGCGACGCGCGTATCGCCAAATCAACCCCTGCGCATCGGGTTGAGTTCCGATCCCGCGTCGCGCAGTGCAAAAATCCGCGGCGCGATCTTCATAAATTCTAAAACTTTTCACACGACCCCACACTTGCTTCAGACCACTAATACCTGCAAAAGATTGATGTCTTTTCTGAATTAATCCTAAGAAATATAAGACCTACCTATGACACGATGGGTTGCCTCCCAACAAGCGCTAAGTTTAACGTCTTCAGCCAGACGTACTGCTCCTAAGCTGACTCTTCTTCTTCTTGACCTCTTGATGACATTTGCTGGTATTCTGGCATGAAATTATTAGCCATCATTGTCATAAGGGATGTGAGTTGGGTCATCCGATCACTCACACCGCTGATCCATTGTTGTTGAGATTTCAATAGCTCGAAAACATTCGCCTCTCGTTTTCTGGATTCTTTTTCATATTGCTGATGCCTTGCTTCCATCATCTCTATCATTTCCAGCAATTGTTCCTTGTCGATGGCGGATAACGGGTGATTTTTGGTTTCCTTTAAGATTTCCTCTCTTCCTCCCTCTCCCGTACGTGTCCATACTTTTTCTTTACTTCTGATTCCTGGCTCCATTAGTGTTTTCCTGTCTGCTGGTTTGCCATTTTCCTCTGAAGGTAATGATACCGGGTTCCCAAACATATTTAATCTTCTTTTCCTGGTCCCGAAGAAAATATCCATATCTCCAGTCTTGCAATCGATCACTGACCCAGCGGTAGCTAAAAATGGACGCCCCAAGATGAGCGCAGGCGCATCGTCTGGACTTTCATATTCCATGACCAGAAAATTGACAGGATAGAAAAAGTCCCCAACTTTAACTATGACATTTGTCAGCTTCCCCCTTGATACCTTAGTTGATTGGTCAGCTAACTGTAGTACCACTTCGGCTGGCTCAATTTCTTCGTTCTTGTACTTGTCGTACAGGTATCCTGGCAAGATGTTGACACTTGCTCCCAAATCTAAAAGCGTGTTTCGAATAACCACGTCTCCTACTGTTGTAGTGATCAATGGTGACCCGGAGTCCCTTTCCTTTCTGGGCAGTGTGCCCAATAATGCTTCGCTGGCTCTTACAGTCAATCTCACCGTTTTTGGCGTAGGTGCTTTGCGTTTCTCATTCTGATCACACATCTCTCGCAGAATCCTGGTGTCCTCGGGAGCATCCTTAAGCTCATCCCATAGAGGCTTGTTCATCAAGGGCCCCGTTGATCTGGGTATTCCCTGCATCTTCTTTTCTTTCTTATTTTTCTTCTTCTGCTTGATCCCCACTATCGTTGGTTGCTCTTCCTTTTGGACCTTTTCGTCTATTTCCGGTTGAGTGCCATTCTCAATCGAAATTTCTCCTTCTTTACCTTCTTCGCTCTCTAAGGTCTTCTCTTCTTCCCCTGGTCTCATCTCACTCCCTACTTCGAACAAGTCCTCCAGAGTGACCTTTCGCCATCCTGATTCAACAGTATTGACTTGTTCCTTCCCTGGTCGTTGATTATGCGTAGGGTTTACTTCAGTAGCACTTGGCAGCTTGCCATTATCCCTCTTTTGCTGATCTGCAGCCATTTGACCTATTTGTCTTTCCATATTTGCAATGGCCTTTGCATTTGCTTGAGATTGTTGTTGAGTCGCAGTGACCATGTCATACATTTTTGCTATCATCTCTTCTTGGGTCCCTGGGGCGTTGTTGGCAGCGTTGGTGGGCCCCCTGTTGTTATTGTTGTTGTTTCCGTTGTTTGCAGGCTGCTGATTTCTAGGCTGACTATTTGATTGATTTTGATAATTGTTCTGCCTGAAATTTTGTTGTTGTCCTTGGTTATATGGCTTGTAGGGTCGTCCATTATTGTGTTGACCTTGACCCTGGCCATAAACTTGATTAGCTTCCTGTATCTTAGGTCCTCCTTGACCTTCTTGTGATGAATTTGGCGGTCCATTTTGTAGTGTTGCCATAAGCCGATCAAACTTTCTGTTCAATTCACTGATCTCCTTTTTCACTTCCTTTTTCCAATCAGCATCCACTCCTACTGCTGCCGCCGTACTTGTAGTCTTCCTGGTAGAGAAGTTTGCTTTGGAGCCATTACTCAACTGTTCCAGAAACTGCCAGGCTTCTTCTGGATCCTGCCACATAAATGTCCCGCTGGAGGAGGCATTTATCATGGCCTGGTGTGTCTCGCTAACTCCCTCAAAGAATAACTTGACCAACTGCCATCTGGGGATCTCGTGATGCGGACAAGATCGCAGCAACTCCTTCAATCTGTCGAAGGCTTCATGAAAAGCTTCTCCAGGTTTTTGTTGGAAATCCTGGATGACCCTCCTGACTTCAGTTGTCTTGCTCGCTGGATAAAATTCCTGAAGGAATTTCGCCTTGAGCTGATCCCACGTAGTAATACTGTTCGATGGCAACGATGTGAACCAATACTTAGCTTTATCCTTAAGGGTAAACGGAAACAGTCTAAGCCTAAAGATATTTCTATTTGTGTTTCTGGGATTGTTAGCATTCGCGATCGCTAAGAATTCATATAAATGGTTATAGGGATCATCCTGCTTATATCCTCTGAATTCTGGTAATATTCCTAGTAACTGGGGTCTAATCTCTACTTGCGAATCTATGTTATCAGGAATATATATCGGCGACGAATCATCATATTCCCTCGATTGGAAATGTGATGCAACCGACTGCCGTCTCGGTTGTGCAAAATGTAAGGGTCGAGCGGGGTTACCGTAAAAATGATCATTGTACTCCCGTTGACCTGGTGGTTGGTATTGCGGTGCTCGCCTGGGAGGTCCCCGACCTCGGTTCCATTGTGGTTGGGATGCTGGTGGCATCCATCCTTCATCCTCCTCGTCATACACTTCCTCCGTCTCTGGGTAATGATGTTGTGGCTGAGGCGGTGGTTGAAAGTGTATAGGTTGTGTTGGTTGGAAAGTGGGTTGCGGTTTAAAGAGAACATGTTGTGGTTGGGATGTTAGTGTATGCTGTCTAGGAGTTGGGGTGCCATCTCGGGTCGGCTCTCCCCAAGTCATAGCAGATGTGAATGGATTGGTGGATTGAGGTTGTGAAGTGGGTGTAAATGATGGGATGGAAGGCGGAGTGCATGATGGTATGGGTGCAGGGGCTGAAACTGCACCACCAGAAGCACTTGTACTTCCAAACTGAAATTCCGAAAGCGGGGGAATAGAAAACCCCCCAGTTGCCTCACCTGTTGGATCCTGGGCAACACTGACCGGACTACTGCTAACCTGACTGTAATTCATGATGCTTAAACGCCTGCGGGCACGGAGTTTGCGCGCAGTACGCTCAATCTCAGAATCAAACTGCAATGGGGATAGTTGCTTCCCCCTGCGGGTACGCATGCACTAGTGCAACACGCCCACAAAAATCACAAATCAAAACTTACCACAAAGAAATCAAAAAAAAATCAAGAAACAAATTCCTACTGCTCACCTAACCTAAGCTCACAGCTCCCTGGCAACGGCGCCAAAATTTGACGTGCACGCAGAGGTCGTCATGCGGTCAAAAATAAAAGATAACCTAACTTTCACTAGTATAGTGCAGTCAGGGTCGATCCACAGGAGCTACGTGGTTAGCCTAGATGAGAGATTACCAACTAATAGTGTCACATCTATAGTCGGAGGAACTGATTTCTATCTTACAACCTCAAGCAATATTCAAATGACCCAAGCCAAGCTAAGCTATGCTCAAATGACCTAGTTACTTTCTGAACTCAGAAGTGCATCTCTGGATCAGAAGCAATTGAAGGCATCCAAACTAGCAAAACCGAGCAAGCATAAACTGGCTAGAAACTAAAGTTCTATTGAACAGCTAATAGCCAAAGCCCAATGCTAAACTTAACCAAGTTAGCTACTGTTTTCAGCAAAGGAAAACAGTCCCAACCAAGTCCAAAACAATATCCAAAACACAATCAACAATCAAAATATCAACAAGCATTCGAAATACCGAAAACCACTACTAACATTAACCGAATGATTTTATTCACTCAAACCAATATCCAAACATAAAATCAGTAACCAAATATTACTAAAACCAAAACCTAAGCTTGGGATCAATGGTTGTCACACCCAAAGATTCAAACCAAGGCTTACAAATGTTTTAACTAAAATGAAATAAAAATCTAAACATGAAAATACCAAATGATAGCTTCTGAAATGGAATCCTCGAGTCAAAGAGCTTCTAGGTCGATGTTTACACCCGGTCTTTGCTAGGGTTTTCGGCTGGAAATGCGTCTATTTATAGTTGCAAATTTCCCGTGACCGCGCCGCGCAAAAGTGAAATCCGCGGCGCGCGTACTTATCCGTTCCCCGTTTTTTCGTCATTCAAATGTGTTTCACCGCCTTACAGCCGCGTCGCGCAGAAGTGAATTCTGCGGCGCACGTACGTGTTTCTCTGATTTTTCATTCTTTCCAACTTCTTTTCTTTTTGTACACTTTTAGTCCTTGTTTTTACTCTTTTTCTCCAGACAAGTCCTGACACGAAAAGTGAGAATACCCGTGCATATTTGATATAATTTTACCAAGAACAGGGCTCAACAATGCCTAAAATACTTAATATCACTAGGCGTTGTCAGTGAACAATGAGAAGACTAATGTGATTTAAGCCAACATGAAAGTAGCGTGAAACCGACAGAAGAGTTACTCGAATCTAAAGAAACGCCCTTATGATTTGCAAGAAGGTGACTTAGTGATGATAAAAGTGTCGCCATGGAAGGGTGTAGTCAGATTTGGCAAGAGAGGAAAGCTGAGTCCAAGGTACATTGGATCTTTTAGAATCCTGAAGAGAGTTGGATTGCAAGCAATCAAGCTAGAATTACCACCAGAATTCAATGGAATACATGATACCTTTCATGTATGCTATCTGAAGAAGTACTTTGAAAAAGAAGAGTTAGTGATACCGCATACAGACTTGAGGGTGGAGACTCCTAGCAGACTGATTGAAGAACCTGAAGCAATTTTAGAAATGCAGACTAAGAAGCTAAGGAACAAGAAGATTGACCTTGTACTAGTCAAGTGAAAGCATCCGTTAGGGTCAAACCTAACTTGAGAGACATTTGAAGAGATGAAGAGAAGATATCCAGATTTCACAGATTACGAAAAGATTCCGAGGACGGAATCCGCTTAAGGATGAGTGACTGTAAGAACCCACGAAAAAGTGTAAAGGGCAAAATGGTCTTTTGACACATTATAAGACCATTATGTAAAATAATATGTGATTTGTGGAATAATGTTATAAGAAATAAAAGTCTATGTAAAATTTGAAGTTTTACCGCGTGAATAGTGATACTTGGCCAAAAAGGGCAAATCGGTCATTTGTCATGAAAATGACCATTTTGTTAAGAAATTTCAGTAAGGAGCTAAGTTAGTAATTATTAGAACTTTGTTTGCAAGATTTTGAGTCATAGGACCATTTTTGAATAAAAATTGGAAACCAAGGGACTAAAGTGTAAATGTGAGAAATATAAATATTAGAAAAATGTTATATCTCTCATTTACCTGGAAATAACAAGCAGCTCCTAGAGGATTCTAGAGCTCTGGAGAGGAATACGATCGATCAAGAAGAACAACAGAATCAAGTTCCAAGATTGAAGAATTTGAACTTCAAGAGGTAAGAAATCAAGCTTGAATACTTACTATTCATCGTCTTCTTGGGATGAAATCTGGAAATCTGATTCATGAAGTTCATGAAATGTTTCCAGAGGTTTATCTTCATCTAAGTATGCTAAAACCATCAAGTAAGCATGTTCTAGTCCTTGAACATGTTGAAAAATCAAGAAATGATGATTTTTGCTCAAGAACCCTAATTCACGGGTTTGTAAGATCAAGGCTAGTTTTTATGGTTTTGTTAAGTCCAAATGATCACTTAGGATGTGTTAAGACACTCCTAAGTGGTTAATTTCAGAAATTTGGATTTTTGTTGAAAATATCAAAAAACGGGTTTTCAAGGAATTGAAGTTAGAATCAATGATTCCATGGGTTAAAACCTGATGTAAAGTAAGGGTTTTAGTCATGGAATGATAGTAAAATGATTAAGTTAAGTATTAAGCACTTAATAGGTGAAAATAGAGGTCCGCACCTCAAAAATCGGACTAAGAACTGAGTCTGCAGCAAGGGCACGAGTCGTGCCTTTTTACCCTAGCATATGCACGAGTCGTGCTCTACTGTAGAGCCAAGAAATAGCTACATACTATATGCACGAGTCGTGCTTCCCTAAGCACAAAAAGAGCACGAGTCGTGCTCTTTGCTGGGCAACAATCTGTCCACTTTTGAGATTTGAACTTGATGCTAGACATGTCCATTTGGTCTATAACCCATACCATAGCCTTAAAATGGTATGAAACCATGTGAAAAATTGTTAAATTCAAAATACGACCCCTCGGGGGTACTGTAGTGGAATACATGTATATTGAAGGGTGTATAATTCATGGAAAGATGATTGTTAGTAGTCATATACTTGTTATGACTTGAAGTTGTATAGTATGAGACCCTAGAACTGTAGAGTCAGTTGTATTATGTAATTATTAAGTATATATACATGATACTTGTATAGGAGGTGCTTCAAATACCATGGGGCACGGAAAGGGGAAAGGTGTACGAGAAGTTTAGTGAGTTATAGCTACACCAAGGTGAGTATGTGTGGACTTTTTGTACATAGCAAAATGATATTTTCAGAAAAAGAGTTTTCCAAATACTTTTGAATGCTAAAGTTGGAAAATAGTTTTTAAAGTAGCTCTATACAAGGGCTAAGTGTTTCAAGCAGATTTTTAAAAAGTATAGTTTGCAAAGTATTTTGAAAGAAGTTCCTTATGTGAACTAAGATGTCAAAATCAGTTTTGAAAGTATTTTCAGTAAAGAGTTATAAAGTATATGAGTATGAGTTGTTTATAAATTGTGTCCCATTTTGACCAATTTGAGATGTAATGAGATAAGAATTAAAGAAAGAAAGAAGTAAGAGCCAGTTGTCCGGACTAGGATCACCCACATAATCGGGGGATCAGAAGACACTACGGGGATGGTACCTCCCGTCGCGAAGTAGTTGTCTAGCTTAGTATACTCTTGTGCTTGAATCCGTTCCAAGTCACAAAGGGGAGACAGAATGAGCATAACCTAGCGGGCGGATATGTTCTGTCCCGCGAGGGGAGCTAGTAGAATGAATTAAACTAAATTAATTCATGAGTTTCAGTTGGTCACAAGTAAATGAGAAAGAAAGCAGTTATAAGAAGGAAATCAGTTTTTAAAGAAAGAAATCAGTTTTGAGAAAGAATACAGTTTTGATAAAAGAAAGTAGTTTTTGAGAAAGAATACAGTTTTGATAAAAGAAAGTAGTTTTTGAGAGAGAAAGTAATTTTTGAGTTTTGAAGATAGAAAAGAAAAGAGATTTGAGATTTATTATGAAATAAGTCCTAGTAGTTTACCAGTTTATAATTCAAGTTTTAAAGCAGAAAAGTTTTGGGTCTAAAACCCATATTACTCACGAGACTTTATGTCTCACGTATTATTTTTTTTAATGCTATATACTTAGGTGAGATGAACAGGAGCTGGAGTGGGACCAGTATGAAATACAGTAAGTTTAAATTATGGTTTTCTGTATTAAGTCTGTAATACCCCTTGAGAATAAGTTTGTAAAAAAAAAAGTTAAGTGACTTTTTCATAGTCACGCTTTGTAAGATATTTGTATTAAATTACGGTTTGAGAAAGGGGTGTTACAGGGTTCTTCCATGTCTGTTTTCGGAGCTTTCAAAAGGTACGATTCTTGAGTGTGTGTATCTGTGTGTTTTTATGAAGAACAAAACCTAGATGAGTTGTTCCAAGAAATCTGTCGTCGCCGCCGTGTCACCCATCGATCTGTATCTTCCTTCAATTCCCGCTCTTGATTTGCGCCACCCAAAAACCACCATAATTAAGATCGATCTCGGTGGGAGGAAGAAGATGGGTTTGACTTATATAGAGAGAGAGAGGTAGGTTCATTAGAGAACCATAAAAGGTGGAGAACGGGAGGACAAATATCAGCCTTCTATTATTTTAGATCAAAGGCTTAGAACATTGTACAATTAATATCAATTTATTAAAGTAAAGGATTAAAGTGCAAATTTTAGAAGATGGAAAAGGTATTTTGGTCACTACATTTTAGACTATATTTAACAACTCCTAAAATCTCTTCCCCTCTCTCTCTCTATATACGTTTTAAGGGTCGTGCCATGACGGGTTACTTGGTTGTGCGAAAAATAAAGATAGAATGTTAGAATTTTATGGATTTTTTAAAATATGTTGTCATGATAAGAAAAACCTTAATTAGATTCGATGTCGTGGCCTTGCCAAACCGATTTAACAAATTTTTTTTGTTCAATATCTATGTAGCTTTCTCAAAGAGCAACCTAACCTGCATGTATTAAAGCATAGCATCAAAAACTTTCTGCTCATTTAGAAGATGCAATGTTTCCCGTTCTGGCTTCAAGGGGTGCCGATGTAAACTTTGTAAAAATTTACAAAATATATTTTTATCCAAAAGGGAACCCTTTTTATCCCATGTCAGGTCGTGTTGAGTAGTATCCCTTGCATAACAAATCTACTTCAAGAAACAACTTACTCATTTCTGTTTATATGGGATGAATGACTCATTCTCTTGGACTGCCCAGTGCCCACCTTTGAACTCTTTCACCACAAGGTAATTGCAACATGAGCCATCGTGAATAGTGTGTTATTTTGGCGAGTTATTCGGGTTTTGGGTTATTTGGTTCAGGTTAATCGGTTTTTGGGGGATGGGTTCACCCGGCCGAAACTGAACCGTGTAAGGTTCGGCTATTCATGTATTGGTTATTTGGGTTCGTGTACGGGTTATTCGGGTTATTTGGGTAACAAAAGTATGTTGTCATTATGAGTGTTGCTATTATGACAATAAATCTTAACAAAAACATAAAAGAATGTCATTTTTAGCCGTTTATCCATTCAAATTCAATTTACTCTGAAATATCATATTTCAAATTACTTTATATCATGTCAAAAATAGTATCGGACGTCATGGTATTTTTGCAATTCGTTGAAAAATGGGTCATTTGAGATTTTTTTCATTTCTGGTGATCACTTCTTTAATGTATTAAAATTATGTTGAATTAACAAAAGTCATAGTATATAATATTTAAGATTTAAATATGGATTAAGTAGGGATTTTTGCCAATAAATTAGGTAATTTTATTATTAGTTACATCATAAAAATTGATACGTTGAATTTACAACGCTCGGTTTCTCTTTTTATGCTTAAAAGAGCATTTATCTTGAAGATATAAAATATATAATCTGTATCATGCTTGTGGTTCTTGTAATTTTTGTTTATTAAGAACTACGAAAAAGCATGGTTAGCAACATGGGGCAGATTTGTATTAACTCAAATTCTTATACAAAGAATTTGAGGTAAATATTAGAAAATTGTTATATAGACCCACATCAACGGCTGGCCCATGACCGTCACCTCTCAGTGCTGTTACGATCACGAACAAACATAACATGATTTGAAGCTCTTATCTGTTTCTCATCTCGCTTCTCTTCATCAATTAACTAAGACGCCTCGTCGTCTTGGATATCACTGACTCAGTGAAACATACAAATTTGTTTCAAAACTTCCCCCTAACTATGTGAAACATACAATTTTGTTATTTTATTTGTTAACTCTTATTCGGGTAATTCGGGTTACCCGAAATTTGTAAACCTAATCCATTAACCGAACCGAATAACCTTATACTGTTTAGGTATAACCGAATAAGTCACCCGAAAACCGAATAACCCGAACCGGGTTATTCGGTTTCAGTTTTTTTTCGTACCCCTAACCGTGAATGCATTATGCAGAAAAAAATCAAAACATTTTGGTTTAATGGTAGATAGAACATGAATAGGATACATAGAAAAAACTCAAGCAACTTAACATACCCTGGTATGCAGAAATTGAAGCAAGAGGGAAGACGAGGTAGATGATGTGTCGGAGAAGGTCTTTCAAATGACCATGTTCAACGAAGGGCAGTCCAATATACTATTATGGGTAAGAAAATAAAAGTATATTGTTGTTATCGGTAAAAACTAAAGTACATTCTTAAAACGAGTAGAAAAAGTAGTCTCTGTTGATACATCCCGCAATTCCCGTCCTGTAATACCTTTCTCCTTTTATTTCAAGAAAAGTTATTACTCAAAATTTCCTTTTTTTATGCACAAGATACGAAATAAGTTCAAGAAATCTTAGGCTTTTATTGCTTCACCTGTTTGCATGATCGGATACCAAGAAACATGCAAACGTCAAATTTGTCCAAACTCTATTTTACAATGATAGTTAGATGTTGCAGGAAAATTTTAAAAAAAGGCTTACCCATGTTATTGCAGTCTAACGAGCAAATTCATCAGGGGGAAGATGCCATTTGTACAAGTATTTCTGCCATGGGGCCATAATCTACAAGCTTCATGAGTTGTCTCTACGGTTAGCAATTTACAAATAACTGATAAAATTTGCTACTAATAATAATTTCCATGGAGCATTGTAGAAGATTTGAAGAAACTATTATGGTTTTTCAGATGATAAATCAGCGATTACAACATGTTCGTCAAGTGCCGGTAACCATCACCATGTAAATTAGGCAGTCTTTAATTAGCAAATGACGAATTAATTGGTAACTTGGTCAATCAAAATCAACCGACGAAGGAATATGTAAATCAAGATTGGGTCAGGAGGTGGTCAACGGTGTCAAGAAAATCGTTATAAAACCTAAAATCATTGTGATTTGGGTTTATGTAAATCGTGGGTAAGACATTCACCGACATATCATCTGCCTCGTCTTCAATCTCAAGTCTAAGGTCCAGATTCTTAAATGAGGGCCATTCCTAATCTTTGTTTCAAAACTGCCTCGTCTTCATCAATTAACCATGATTAGGGGGATTTTGATTGTTCGTGATGTTGTTAATTTGGGTTCTGTATCCAAATTTCTTTTTACTAAGATTATTGTTGATATGAATTGAACTTAGTTTAATCGATGAGATGAGGAAGATGAAGAACAAAAAACCCTAACGCAATGTATATATAGTTTTGCATATATACTGACAAAATTTCTCAATCTCTTCTTCTTCTTGCTTCGTTCTTCAATTTCTCGTTTTCTTATCGCAATAGATTAATAAACCCTAATATCGTTACCCATCACTTTTTACAGAGAGAACGGAGAAGAAAACGGGTAGAGATGTTAGATGCATTGTGTAAAACGTTACATACCAAGAGATGGGGCAGATTGGACCAAATAGGTGTGGAACTGGTTGGAATTGAGGCGACGTTTCGAAGGTAAATACGTGGCAGGAGAGAAGCCCAATGCAGCGCGGAATACATGAACCAGAAAAAAGGGGTTTTCTTATATAGTAACTAGTTTATAACCTAACCCGTGTATTACACGGTTGAGACATTAAGATAGTCAAAATAATATATTTTTGATTTTTAAATAAAATAATTTATTATATAAATATAAGTCATTTATGACAAAAAAATAAATTCAAGAAGTTAATAACTTAGTTTTTAAAAAAAAATAGGACTAATGGTTTTATGTACCAAATCTGCATGTTTTAACTAAACTATGCAAGTAAAATTGTTTCTCACCAATTTATCTAAACATGGACCATTAATCATAAATCGTTATTCTTAATTTATCCAATTCCTCACATAAATTAATATACATATATAGACATGTTTAAATAAACCATATATTCCATTTCATATCAAATATATTATAGCATCATCCATATATTAAAATGTAAAGCAAAAATGTGAAAGAATTGTCCTCAAGAGTTTTTATCCATATATTCTTTTTCTCATCCATAAATACTAATTAATACTTAAGATTGTTAAATAAGCTTTTAAAAAAATCAACTTCAATGCTTTACTTTTTTAGCATTTAGAAACAAAAGGAATTTAAATATAATAATGACAAAAAATAACAAAAAACAAAGAACTACACTATTTGTCTGTTAAAGAATTCGTAGTTGTATTCACAACATATTAATGTAAAAATAGCAATATTTTTGAATATTCACAAAACAGAATCTCATAATATAATCCTGAAGAATTCGAAGCGACTTCACCTACAGAAAATCAAAATTATAATATACCAGATGAGAAAACTACAAATTGACATAGAGCTTCGATAATTTATATAAAACAGACAAACATAAAACTTCATGTACAAAATAACATATATCCAAATAAAAAGTTAATTTCTCACTTCTCTTTGACCAATGTTTGGAAAGTTGGCCATGCCTATAAACGAACTCTTTCTGATACCTATTATATGACATTAGATAATCAAAATATAATACAACAACATTGAGAAGAAACTCAACAAATAGTTGTAAATAATTACAAAACACGACATAACAGGCACTCAACTAAATATTTTCTTTTATTGTGCCTTAATATAGAAAAAGTTAAAAGCGGAAAATTGTAATACTTGACCAAACATCTATAAAAGCTTTTGCAGCCTTTCTCGAGCAAATGTCATCATTTTGTTTGATATCCTAAGGCTATACGGAGTGGAGCAAATTTCGTTGGCGACATCCGAGTTGGCAAGGGATGCCGGCGGCAAACACCGCCCCTCAACCGCGGCAAGCAGCCATCGGCAAGGCTCAACGGCAGTCCCTTGCCATTCTCTCTCCTCCGTCTTTGTCTCTCTTCTCCCTCTCATTCAGCTCGCTCTATCTTCTCCTTGCCGCCAACTATCGCCGGCACCACACCTCTCTATTCTCTTGTCGGCGGCGAATTCGGTTTTGGGGGGAAACGACTGATGTGGAGGTGGGTGCTTCCGGCACCACACCATTCAGCCTAAGTAGCATTTTCTGACGCATCTACAAGAAAGCTACTTTTAATTAATATATATTATTACTTTAACACATCTATATGAAAGATGTGTGGACTTTTGATGCATAAATGATGTAGAAATGTTTTTGCAACTACTTTTTCATTCTCTCTTTTTTTCTATCTCGACAAGTCAAATATTTTACCTTGACCCAAATATATTGATGGGTGAAATTTATTTGTAAAAGGAAAAACGACAATAACAATTAAAAACATCTTCAAATATATCTAAAATGGTAATGATCACAATAAAGATATGCCATCTAGCTTCATGTTCAAATCTAAACCACAAATGTTTGTTAGTTTAAAAACCATAAATGCAACAGATACTCTCGAATGAAATTGGGATAATTGGTCCTTTTAAGAGCATAACACTAACTTCCATTCCTTACTTAGTCTCTTTAGCACCTACAACAATTTTATCAACACGAATTCAAGCCCAAGCAAGTGTTAAACAAACTTTCTTCTACATTTTTGGAGATCAATATATAACATAAATGTAACACCCGACTTATTAACCAAAAACACCCCAAAAATTTTTCATTTTGAAACCAAATATTTTACAAACAAAACACAAGTAGGGGTATTAGTTAATACAATACGAGTACAAGTGTATCACGAAGTACAATACATAATATTATACATCTTTAAGCCGGGCTGTCACTTCAAGATCCTAAGTCCTCAGTCACGGACTTTATCATTTCCCTTTGCAGGGTCACGCTCACCTGCAGGGACATATCACATAAACTGTGAGCTATAAAGCCCAGTGAGTAATCAAATCAAATACTACATGTATAAGAATAAAATTCTCTATACAAAGTCAAATATGTAATTCCATACAATACAAAATCAAACATGGCTCACGGGAAAATCCCGCTGTTGCCTAGACTCACGGCTGGTTCCGGTCTTGTCTATATAAGTTTAAATATGGCTCACGGGTTAGCCCGCTGTTGCCTAGACTCACGGCTGGTTCCGGTCTTGTCTATTTATTTTTAAATATGGCTCACGGGTTAGCCCGCTGTTGCCTAGACTCACGGCTGGTTCCGGTCTTGTCTATTTATTTTTATTGACTCACGGCTGGTTCCGGTATTGTCAATAAAGATTTGACTCACAGCTCCGTTCTTGTCTATTAAAGACTCACGGCTTATCTGGTATTGTCATATCAAATCAAATATCTGTCATTTTTCCGTCCCCAAAACTATTTTCAATCCGCAGCTGCTCAACAATCATATATCACATCAAATACGAGTGAGATTACTCACATGAAGGTTTGCTACAACTAGCTCTTAGCGGTTCTTGCCTTTCAATGTGTTTCGCGAGATCTTGTCCCGTACCTATAATTCCATTATTTCACAATGATTATAGGTTAATATACCATTTTAATTGATTCTAATGCATACGAGTCTAATATAGAACCAATTCCAAGCGATAACCATTCTTATAAAATTTCCAAAATACGTCCCGAAATACGCGTATTCTTATACAGTATTTTCGGGAGGTCGTATACGTATTCCGACAATTTTGTATGAAGTTTCATACCATATTAAACCTATGTTCAAAATTTCAGGTCAATCGGATAAGCCTAGCATTGAAATCAAAGTTGGGAAATTGACCAAATTTTAACAGAGGCAATATTGCTCACTGCCGCGAGATCGGGTCGCGATCGACCCCTGGGTCGGGTCGCGATCCTGGCGATTCCAGGCAGTGAGCTCCGATTTTGGAGCTAAAAATCCCATTTTCCCCTTATTAAGCACTTATTGCTCAACTTAACTGCTAGGAAATGTTCCAAGACCAAAACCTTCCATTAATATCAAGTTTTAAACCATAAAATGATCAAATTCAAAATCATTTACACAATTTCCCGTTTTTGCATTTTTGCTCCAAAAACGAAATTATTGAATTCTACTTGCTTCTAATGATTTCTTTCAGTCATTATAGCATCTAGAATCCATTTTAATCCATTGGAATCAAATTCATCCCAAGAATTCACCATCTAGGGTTCTTGATCAAAACTAAATTCTTGAACAATAGCAACCTACTTCCATTTTCTTGAATTAAGTCTTTACTAGCATGACTTAATGGAAGTTTTAAGCTACTTATCACATAATTTCATAACTGAAATTGCACATTTCAGTTTCTATACAATTCCTCAAGAACAAACACTCAAGAACTTGGAATACTTACCTTTCAAGCTTCCAATTCCTCACTTGAATGCTATAATCCGATTTTCCAACTTAAATCTTCAAGAACTCTTCAAAAATTACTCCAATTCTCTGCCACAAATCTTCTCCCGTAGCTCTCTAATTTCTGCACACAATGGGAGAAGCTTCCAAGCTTATATACCTCCAAAATTTACATTTTGGTCCTTGAAGATGCATTTCTAGCACATTTGCCACAATTTACCAAATTAATGATAAAATCAGATTTTTATAACATTTTAAGTCCAAGACTCAAAATATTATTACAACACAAGTCCTTTTTCTGTCAAAAGACCAAATTACCCTTCTAAGGTAAAATGACCAATTTGCCCTTTTTTATTATAATTACATAATAAAATACATTTTGGCATTACAAATTCTCCCCTCCTTTAAGAGATTTCGTCCCCGAAATCATAAAAATAGTTGAGGGTATTTCTCCCGCATTTCACTTTCGGTCTCCCACGTCATGTCGGAACCTTTGTGATGACGCCAAAGGACTTTCACCATGCTAATCTTCTTATTCCGCAGCTGTCTTGTCTTGCGGTCTAGTATCCGTTCGGGTTGTTCCGGGTATCTCAACTTTTCATCCACTTCAATTTCAGCAAGAGGTACTTGTTGAGACTTATCAAACAACGTTTTCCTCAAATGGGACACATGAAATACATCATGTATACCATGAAGTTCATCAGGTAACTCCAATCTATACGCCACAGCTCCAACTCTTTGGGATATACGGAAAGGTCCAATGAAGCGAGGACTCAGCTTTCCTTTCTTCCCAAAACGAATCAAGCCTTTCCAAGGGGATACTTTGAGCATTACCATATCTCCCACTTGGAACTCTATCGGTTTCACCCGTCTGTCCGCGTACTGCTTCTGTCTATTCTGTGCTACCTTCAAATTCTCACGTATTAGTTTGATCTTTTCTTCGGTCTGTGCTACAATTTCGGGTCCAGCCAACGGCTTTTCCCCAACTTCAGTCCAGCAGGTCGGAATACGGCACGGTGCTCCATACAAGGCTTCATACGGGGCCATCTGAATGCTGGAATGATAGCTGTTATTGTACGCGAATTCCACCAGAGGTAAATGATCTTCCCAGCTTCCACCGAAGTCTATGACACAAGTCCTCAACATATCTTCCAAAGTTTGGATCGTTCTTTCACTCTGACCATCGGTCTGTGGATGATATGCGGTACTCATAAGTACTTTTGTACCCAATCGCTTTTGAAGACTCTGCCAAAAATGGGAAGTAAATCTGCTGTCTCGGTCCGATACAATCGATGCTGGTAATCCATGTCGACAAATCACCTCATCAATGTAGATTTTCGCCAGTTGATCTACCCGGTACTTTTCTTTGTATGGTATGAACTGTGCCGATTTAGTCAATCGATCCACAATCACCCATATAGAATCATAGCCTCGCGGTGTCCGCGGCAACTTTGTTACAAAATCCATGGTAATATGGTCCCATTTCTTCTCTGGAATCGGCAATGGCTGTATTGCTCCATACGGTTTCTGATGGTTTGACTTAACTTGCAGGCAAGTCAAACATCTTTCCACAAATCTTCCGACGTCCCTCTTCATTCCAGGCCACCAATACATCGGTTTTAACGTCCGATACAACTTAGTACTGCCCGGATGAACTGCATATCTGCTATAATGGGCATCTTCCAGAAGTAACTTTCGCGCTTCTCCTTGTTTTGGGACCCATATTCGACCTCTGAAGGTCTTCAATTTTTGAGCATTTTCTTCCAGATGCTTCAAGTATCCAACCATTCTTTCACTTTTAACATGCTCAGGCTTGCACGCCTCTTTCTGTGCTGAACGGATCAATTCTGGTAATCTACTTACTACACCCATGCATGCGGATGTAACTTTCAGAGGAGCTTCTTTTCTGCTTAGAGCATCTGCCACCACGTTCGCCTTGCCAGGGTGGTACTGAATTTCACAGTCAAAATCTTTCAACAGATCCATCCATCTTTGCTGTCTCATACTAAGCTCCTTCTGGTCGAAAAGGTACTTCAGGCTCTTATGATCAGTGTAAATGACAAACTTTACACCATATAAATAATGCCTCCACAACTTCAATGCTAAAACCACCGCAGCTAGTTCCAGATCATGAACGGGATACTTCTTCTCGGCATCTTTTAGTTGGCGGGACGCATAGGCTATGACCCGACCTTTCTGCATTAGAACACAACCAAGACCAATTCTAGAAGCATCGCTATAGATCACATACTCTTCTCCGCTTTGTGGTAAAGCCAACACCGGTGCTTCACATAAGGATTGTTTCAACTTCTGAAACGCTTCTTGCTGCTTTTCGGCCCATGTGAACTTTTCACCTTTCTTGGTCAACTTAGTCAACAGAGCGGCTATCGAGGAGAAATTTTTGACAAATCTTCTGTAGTAGCCTGCCAAACCAAGAAAACTCCGTATTTCAGTTGGACTCCGAGGCGGTTCCCACTTCATCACGGCGTCCACCTTTGCTGGATCTACTTTCACTCCCTCAGCATTAATCACATGGCCAAGAAATTGAACTTCCCTTAGCCAGAACTCACACTTAGAGAACTTCGCGTACAGCTTTTCTTGACGAAGCAGCTCTAACATCTGTCGCAGGTGTACCTCATGCTCCGCCTGGCTTCGGGAATACACCAAGATGTCATCAATGAACACGATCACCGAGGTATCAAGAAACGGCCGACACACCCGGTTCATAAGATCCATGAATACGGCTGGAGCATTGGTTAACCCAAAAGGCATCACCAAAAACTCATAATGACCGTATCTCGTACGAAAGGCTGTCTTCGGAATGTCTGACTCCCTTATCTTCAACTGGTGATAACCCGACCTCAAGTCAATCTTGGAAAAGTAGGACGCGCCTTGCAGCTGATCAAACAAGTCGTCTATTCTGGGTAGCGGGTACCTGTTCTTCACCGTGATCTTGTTTAACTCCCGATAGTCAATACACATGCGCATTGACCCATCCTTCTTCTTGACAAACAGAATAGGGGCTCCCCAAGGCGATGTACTCGGTCTGATGAAACCCCTGTCTAACAATTCTTCCAGTTGTTTTCGCAGTTCCACCATCTCTGAAGGTGCTAATCGGTATGGAGCTCGGGCAACAGGTGCAGCTCCCGGAACTAGTTCAATCGTGAACTCAACCTGTCGATCTGGTGGCAACCCTGGAAGTTCATCTGGAAACACATCTGGGAATTCGTTCACCACATTCACATTCGCTACCCCCACTTTAATAGGTTGAGCTACTGATACATAAGCTAGATAGGACATGCCTCCTTTGCTGATACAGCTTCGAGCTTGAGCAAAAGAGATGACTGGCATCCGCAACCGAGGTCGTTCACCTTGAATTTTCATCCATTCCCCTTCCGGTGATAACAATGTAACACTTTTATTTCTGCAATCCACGTTAGCATAATTCGTTGCTAACCAATCCATCCCCACAATTACACCAAATTCATTGGTAGTCATCGGCTTCAAATCTATAGGGAAAACGGTCCCGTAGATTTTAAGCTGACAACCTTCCAGATGTTCAGAAACCCAAACATATCGGCCGTCCGCTATAGCTACTTCTAAACTTTCATCCATCGGAGTTAACGGTACATTCAAGCGAGACAACAAAGACTCCGATACGAAACAGTGAGTTGCCCCCGGATCAAAAATAACATATACAGGTATGGAATTAAGAGTGAAGATACCTGTCACCACATCCGTTTTCTCCCGGGCTTCCTCCACCGTCATCTGAAAAGCTCGCGAGGCCACCGGTCGTCCTCTGTTCTTTTGGTTCTTCTTTCTTTCCGCCCTGTTCAATCCTGGGTCTATCACTGATTGCTATTGACTTCAACTCGGGACAGTTCAGGCGAATATGATCCGTAGCCCCGCATTGGAAACACCTACGGTCCGCCCGACATTCCCGTATAGTATGAACCGTTTTTCCACAATTTCGGCAGATAGGCGACCCAGTATCGCTGCGACAACTGCCCGTATGCCGTTTTCTACACTTTTCACACCACTTCCCTTCATCTCTTTGGCCCTTTCCCCTTGACCCAGATTGTTGCGACTTTTTCTGAGGCGTCCAACCTTGGTCTTCCGCCTTTCTTTTTGTTTCAACGGCTTTCTTTTCGTCTTCCTGCCGCTTCAATTCTGTTTCTCTTTCTATGGCTCGATCCACCACTTGCCGGAAAGTAGTTAGTTTCAACGGTTGCACGATTTCTCTAATTCGGGTTGTCAACCCCCGAACATACTTGTCGATCTTTCTCTTTTCAGTGTAAATGTGGTGTTCAGCAAACCTAGCTTTCTCCAGAAAGCTAAGAGTATATTCCTGGACAGATCGGGAACCCTGTTCCAAATGCAGGAATTCATCCTCCAGCTTCTGAATAGCGACTTTCGAGCAGTATTCTTCATTAAACTTTGTCTTGAATTGCTCCCAAGGTATCGATTGGGACGAATCAAGATCCAATGATTTATAATAAGTTTGCTACCAATGTAGCGCACCGCTTGTAAGTTGGTTCGTGGCAAATTCCACTTTATCATCATCCGCACACTTGCTTACACGGAACACTTTCTCAATGTGCATGATCCATTCCATGGCTTTGACTGGATCATCCGTCCCCGAAAATTCCTTTGGTTTACAACCAAGGAAGGATTTATAAGTACACCCCATTTTCTTGGTAGAGGCTTCTCCATCCTGAGTTTCTTTCACTGCCCGGGCCCGACTTTCTCCCTGACTTTCATTTTCCGGCTGTCTGTCATGGACACTTTTTGCAGCCTCTTCAGTAGGATCAGGATGTACACTTGGGTTGGGATTGCCACTCGGGTTAGGGTTGTTTGATAATGCTGGCAACATTTGCCTAACCACCTCTTCTACTATCGCCCGAATGTCAGGTGGATTTTGTCCCACCGGTTCCCGTGCTGGTGCTCTTCGCCCAGCAGAGCCGCGTGACCTAGCTGGTCCACTTCTGGCAGTTCCACGCGAATGCGCACCAGTAGGATTGCTTCGTGTATTTCTCATACTTCAAAATTTCAGCAAACCGTTAGATTACATATATAATAACAAGCTTATATATATCTAACAGTCCATTTATCTGTTCTCCTCTCAAGGTTTAAGTCCAGGAATCTAATCTAAGACACCTAGTTCACTTAAACCACGGCTCTGATACCAACTTGTAACACCCGACTTATTAACCAAAAACACCCCAAAAATTTTTCATTTTGAAACCAAATATTTTACAAACAAAACACAAGTAGGGGTATTAGTTAATACAATACGAGTACAAGTGTATCACGAAGTACAATACATAATATTATACATCTTTAAGCCGGGCTGTCACTTCAAGATCCTAAGTCCTCAGTCACGGACTTTATCCTTTCCCTTTGCAGGGTCACGCTCACCTGCAGGGACATATCACATAAACTGTGAGCTATAAAGCCCAGTGAGTAATCAAATCAAATACTACATGTATAAGAATAAAATTCTCTATACAAAGTCAAATATGTAATTCCATACAATACAAAATCAAACATGGCTCACGGGAAAATCCCGCTGTTGCCTAGACTCACGGCTGGTTCCGGTCTTGTCTATATAAGTTTAAATATGGCTCACGGGTTAGCCCGCTGTTGCCTAGACTCACGGCTGGTTCCGGTCTTGTCTATTTATTTTTAAATATGGCTCACGGGTTAGCCCGCTGTTGCCTAGACTCACGGCTGGTTCCGGTCTTGTCTATTTATTTTTATTGACTCACGGCTGGTTCCGGTATTGTCAATAAAGATTTGACTCACAGCTCCGTTCTTGTCTATTAAAGACTCACGGCTTATCTGGTATTGTCATATCAAATCAAATATCTGTCATTTTTCCGTCCCCAAAACTATTTTCAATCCGCAGCTGCTCAACAATCATATATCACATCAAATACGAGTGAGATTACTCACCTGAAGGTTTGCTACAACTAGCTCTTAGCGGTTCTTGCCTTTCAATGTGTTTCGCGAGATCTTGTCCCGTACCTATAATTCCATTATTTCACATTGATTATAGGTTAATATACCATTTTAATTGATTCTAATGCATACGAGTCTAATATAGAATCAATTCCAAGCGATAACCATTCTTATAAAATTTCCAAAATACGTCCCGAAATACGCGTATTCTGCTACAGTATTTTCGGGAGGTCGTATACGTATTCCGACAATTTTGTATGAAGTTTCATACCATATTAAACCTATGTTCAAAATTTCAGGTCAATCGGATAAGCCTAGCATTGAAATCAAAGTTGGAAAATTGACCAAATTTTAACAGAGGCAATATTGCTCACTGCCGCGAGATCGGGTCGCGATCCTGGCGATTCCAGGCAGTGAGCTCCGATTTTGGAGCTAAAAATCCCATTTTCCCCTTATTAAGCACTTATTGCTCAACTTAACTGCTAGGAAATGTTCCAAGACCAAAACCTTCCATTAATATCAAGTTTTAAACCATAAAATGATCAAATTCAAAATCATTTACACAATTTCCCGTTTTTGCATTTTTGCTCCAAAAACGAAATTATTGAATTCTACTTGCTTCTAATGATTTCTTTCAGTCATTATAGCATCTAGAATCCATTTTAATCCATTGGAATCAAATTCATCCCAAGAATTCACCATCTAGGGTTCTTGATCAAAACTAAATTCTTGAACAATAGCAACCTACTTCCATTTTCTTGAATTAAGTCTTTACTAGCATGACTTAATGGAAGTTTTAAGCTACTTATCACATAATTTCATAACTGAAATTGCACATTTCAGTTTCTATACAATTCCTCAAGAACAAACACTCAAGAACTTGGAATACTTACCTTTCAAGCTTCCAATTCCTCACTTGAATGCTATAATCCGATTTTCCAACTTAAATCTTCAAGAACTCTTCAAAAATTACTCCAATTCTCTGCCACAAATCTTCTCCCGTAGCTCTCTAATTTCTGCACACAATGGGAGAAGCTTCCAAGCTTATATACCTCCAAAATTTACATTTTGGTCCTTGAAGATGCATTTCTAGCACATTTGCCACAATTTACCAAATTAATGATAAAATCAGTTTTTTATAACATTTTAAGTCCAAGACTCAAAATATTATTACAACACAAGTCCTTTTTCTGTCAAAAGACCAAATTACCCTTCTAAGGTAAAATGACCAATTTGCCCTTTTTATTATAATTACATAATAAAATACATTTTGGCATTACAATAAACAATTCAACAAATTTCTGAAATAGAAGCATTGTATCCCCTCAATGAAATGGTAAAGTTCTAGCAGGAATATGCAACAGCTTCCAATATTAATCAATTTCAATCGGAAACAAAATTTCAACCTAAAAAGTGAAGTTCAACATTTGAATCAGAATATCTGCTTTTTTTCCTGGAACATTAAGCAACATTGCAACCTTAACAGACTAAAATCAAAACAAAATAAACATGAAACTAAATACACCGGGCTTGTATCTCCAAGGCAAGACTATGCAGATTAACACATATCAATCCTAGTATAACCTAACATTTAGAAATGAAAATAGACAGCCATTGCATATTTATTTTTTTTAACTCCCTGAACTTTTTCTCTATACGCTGAAGGTAGAATAAGAAAAAAGATAGTAGTCTTACGTACCTATTTTCTTTAAGAACTTCTCTTCAGAGGCTTTTATCAAGCATGATCCCATGAAAGACCATGAAGATGACATGATTTGATGGATATCCACAGTCATATCAACTAAAACCAGAACTTAGACTTAATGGAGTAAATATAAGACAAAATCATAAAAAATAGATAAGATAAATTTAGATAATGAAAGTCGAGTGTATGTATCCTGCAAAACAGAATATAACAATGAACGAAATGAATTTACCAAATCAATGTTGCTATGTTCAAAATCAAGTGTATGTGCCATCATCCTCCAATGCATTGACATCTTTGGCCAAAAGGTTTTCAGTACCTCTACTTCCACTTGTGTTTGAGTATCCTTCCTTATTATCTTTAGAATTGTTGATCCAAAGTGTAATCTACAAACCTACAAAAACATAAATTATGTGACGGTATTGTATTTGAGACAGAAAATACTCCAATGTGACTATAGAAACCAACTCATTGAAATCAAATGAGAATGCAAAGTCATCTATTTCATTGAGTCATCATTAAAAAATATAAAGGAAATCTTGTCTAAAGATACAAAACAAAGATAAGAAGTGGTTTTAATTAAGACTTGCATATCATTATTCTTATACTCTATGGGATTGGAGACCCGACTGAATCTTTCTAGCCAATGCTTTAGCCTACACACAAAAGCTCCAGGGTTAGATCGGTAAATTCATAACAGTTTTTATTATTTGAGACCTTTACTGGAATACAGTTGGCAGAAAATATAAAAAAAATTACCACTATACCATCCACTGGAACGATGTGAAAGTATATTGCATAGATACTCACCCTTACAAACCCACCATGGTCAGTTATTTTCCCTCGAATAAGAACATAAATTTCCAACATGCACATACAGTCGTCTGTGGGTATCAAGCCACCAATCCGCAAAACATCTATTTTACTGAATCTTTTGATCTCATAGCCTTTTAGTGAAGAGTAAAATTGAGACAATATCACATTCCCTGTAGAGGGTCACCTACCATTTCCCTTGGAAGGCTAATGTGAAATCACTTTCCATTCTCCTTTTGCTGCGTGAAAAAAAAATGAGTGACAGGAATCAGTAAGGGAAGACGAAAGATAGAGGGTGAAGTTTAGAGAGAGTGAACTGACTTCACCTCGGCCTCCAATAACTTAATTCGCCCCTTCCCCCTTCGTAGCTTCAATGATACACATAGTATTTGATCTGCGTAGTCCAGAAGGAAATAAGATCAGGGACTACCATGTCATTGCAATTCATTATTAAACAGTAACAATAGATCAATCTTTTCAATTGTGGCTTAAACATATTTAGGTAGTAAATTAGTTGGAAAGTGGAGTTAGAGGCTATTCAATCTGTCGATTTCTCAGTAATCACTAAATTTCCAGACCCTTTAAAAGCTTCCTCAAGCCTCAATAGTCCAAGCCCACGAGACCCAAGAGCCGTGGTCACCATTCTCTCTTTCTTCCCGGATTTCACCGCCATCACTTCAGAATTCGGGGAAACCTTTTGTGATACCTCTGAGAAAAATAAATACAAAAGAAAATTTTCATAAGTAAACATTCTATTGAACTGTGATTCATACATTTTCTAGATCCATCGAGCAGCCATACAATGAAATTACAGTTCTCCTCACAAAAAAAAAAAAAAAATACAAAGGATCATATAAAACTTAGAGAGAAAAGGGGTATAAGATTCAAAATCAAAGAAGATTTCCTTCCTGATTTTTTGCAATTAGGATGAAGAAATATTGAGCTGTTGATCCGAGATGATTGTTCAAAGGAAGGAAAGACAGAGAGAAGATATGGTAACCTAATTTCAAAGGAAACCGTTCCTGTTTTTTTGCTTCTATTTCCTTATTTGTAGGATTAAATAGTATAATCTTAATTAACAGTTAATACGATGGTTTTAGGCGGGAATTCAATAGGAAGGCTTCTAAGTACGTGACACGTGGCAAAACATAGCTTTAAAAAAATGCCATGTGGCATATAAATGATTCCTTTATTATAATAGATAGATGATATCACGACTTCGATATCTAAACCCTAAAACCCATTCCCGTCTATGTTTCTTGTTCATTTTGACACCGTTCAACTGTTGAAAATTCATGGCAATCACTCACTTGCCTGCAATTAAAGTGTTTTGCTTTATAGATCCGAAGCATAAAGATGGTTCGAGCAAATCACTAGAGTTTGGAGAATGAATCTGGACCACATTTTCCATTTCTCTCTTTCATCCCATCATGTTAGCCCCAAATTGATTGCAGCCTCCAGCCCCATCGGCATCGTGATTACAGTATAGAAAATCTCCAAATAAGATACTAGTTGCACTGTGGTGGATGGACAATTGAGTTGCAAGGGTGTTTGGAAGATATCACTATGGTATGAGTAATGTCTAAAAACACTAAGATCTATTGAATCATTGACCATTTCAAATTCTTGATATTTTGATGTTGCAGGGACTACATTTTTTATAGTCGAAGAAGATAGCGACTTGGATGATTTGCCGGCAAGAATATCAAAATCGGCATGATCAAAAGGCCTTTTAACTTTGAAAAAGTTGAATAAGGTAGCGACTTGGATGGATTAAAATTGTTGACGGTTCAATATTAGGTATAAAAATCAAAACTCATATTTGGCTCAACGTGATTTAGTTTTCAACATATTTAGGTTTCCTTTGATTTTCATTATTTAGGCATATGATTTATTCCTTTGATTTTCATTTTTTCGACTAAACATTTTATTCTTGTTTATTAATTCGTTTGCTTTATTATGGCTTTGAGAGCTATATTGAAGCTAATATAAAATGAAGATTGTATTAGATTACATGATTGTTTCGATTGAACCTTTTATTCTTGTTTATTAATTCGTTTGCTTTACTATGTCGTTGTTGGAGAAGGCAAATCCACGACTACTGTTGGTCTCGGTCAAGTTTTAGGAGTTTTATTGATAAAAAGATATCACTTTTAGCTAATTACAGGGAAATTTATGAAGAAATAGCTAATTATAGGGAAATTAATAAGTAACGTGTGTTAATTATCAATGATTAACATTGTGATAAAGACGTCCTGTTTAATTTTTTTTATTGTAATAATGATCATCGATGATGAGCGATGTTAATAATAGATGATTATACCTATAATAATAGATGATTATAGTTATAATAGTCTAAATGAATAGAACATCAGTTATAACTTATGATAGGTTTAATATGGCCATAATCATATATGAATATGATTATATAGACAGCCTGATTATATTCATTGATGATTATAGCAACATACTATTTATTTCGTTATATTCATTAATGATTATATCAACATATTGTTTATTTCGCCTTTATGTATGACTGCATAATTCTTATTCATTAATGAATATTATTATATGGACAACCTGGTTATATTTGTTAATGCTTATGTATGACTGCATAATTCTTATTCATTAATGAATATGATTAAATGGACAGTTTGGTTATATTCTGTGGAATTCGATAGAGAACAGGGAGAAAAAGATACGTAATAGTTTATTTCCTGATAATCAATCTAGTACATATGCGTAAATCAATATATAAGACCTAGAAAAAGATAAGTGCTAAAAACAAGGAATAATAAATAATTAACTAATACTAGATAAATTCTAAATTATTTAAAACTACTTATCGCTTCCTAACACCTCCTTATCACCCCTTTATCGGAACATATAACCCTTATCACCACTGAATTCTTCACTCCCCCTCAAGCTGGGAATAGATATCTAACATTTCCAGCTTGCTCTTCATGTTCTCGAACTTAGTTCTGGTCAATCCTTTAGTGAGGATGTCGGCCACTTGAAAATCAGATGGAACATATAACAACTCGAGTACTTTTGAATCCAGTTTTTCTTTGATAAAATGCCTATCCAGCTCAACGTGTTTAGTACGATCATGATGAACTGGATTCTTGGAGATTTCAATTGCCGCCTTATTGTCACAATAAAGTTTCATAGTGGGATGGACAGCTACTTTTAATTCTCCAAATATTCTTTTAATCCATATTCCCTCACACACACCTTGACACAAAGCTCTGAATTCAGCTTCAGCACTACTTCTTGCAACTACAGACTGTTTCTTACTTCGCCATGTAACTAGGTTCCCCCACACGAATGTACAATATCCGGTTGTGGATCGACCATCAACACTTGAACCTCCCCAATCTGCATCAGTGAATACGTCAATTTCTCGACTTGGACTTCTTTTGAACAGTAAACCGCGACCTGGATTACCCTTCAAGTATCGGAGTATTTGAAATACTGATTCCATATGTTGTGAAGTCGGGTTGTTCATGAATCTGCTCACCATGCCCACAGCAAAACCAATGTCGGGTCTAGTATGGGCAAGGTAAATTAGTTTGCCAACTAATCTTTGATACCGTTCCTTATCCACAGGATCTCCGTGAGCTTGAAACTTCTTGCCTGGATCTAAAGGAATACTTGCTGGTTTGCAGCCCAACATTCCTATTTCACTCAACAAGTCAAGAGTGTACTTTCTTTGAGACACCGAAATTCCGTTCTTTGATCGTGCTATTTCCATCCCGAGGAAATATTTAAGTTGACCCAGGTCTTTAATTTTGAATTCTTTGCTTAATAGCCCCTTTAGTTCATCAATCTGTTTATCAAAGCTTCCAGTTATGATTATATCGTCAACGTAGACGATCATGATTGCGACCTGTCCCGTCTTTGAGTGTTTAAAGAACATGGTGTGATCAGTCTGAGCTTGGGTGAAACCGTAGCTCTTTACAGCATTCGTAAGACGCGCGAACCAAGCTCGGGGTGATTGTTTTAAGCCATATAGTGATCTTTTTAGTTTGCACACCAGCCCTTTGTTTTCCATTGTCTCTAACCCGGGTGGAATTTCCATGTACACGTCTTCTTGGAGTTCCCCGTTCAGGAAGGCATTTTTCACATCCAGTTGATGCAATGGCCAGTCAAGATTTGCAGCAAGTGATAGTAGAACTCGAATATAATTTAGCTTTGCAACTGGAGCAAATGTTTCGGCATAATCAATGCCATATGACTGGGTAAAACCCTTCGCGACTAGCCTTGCTTTGTATCTATTAACACTGCCATCCGAGTTGTACTTCACCGTAAACACCCACTTGCTACCCACAGCTCTCTTCCCCGGAGGAAGCTTAGTATACGACCAAGTATTGTTTTCTTGAAGAGCATTTAGTTCCTCGATCACAGCATCAGCCCACTCTTTCCTCGACTTAGCTTCTTGAATAGTTCTGGGAATCTGTGTTTCAGACAAAGACAAGGCAAACGACTTGTATTTCGGTGATAATTTTTCAAAAGACACGAAGTTCCCAATTGGGTGAGCAGTACAGCTTCTTTTCCCTTTCCGTAAGGCAATCGGAACATCCAAGTCATTGGAAGCCAAGGATTCAGGAGATTCAGAAGAATTATGAGTTTCAGAATTACCTTGTTCATCCGAGGTTGATTCTTGGACAGTAGCTGCATCCGTGACTTGCTCTACCACTGATCTTTTACGTCTTGTATAAACCAAAAAATCTTTTTCAGGAGCTTGGGGTACTTCAGGAGCACTGCAATGGGTTGTTTGGGGTGTTTCGGTTTCTGTGGTGGTCATGGAGGGAATTGGTTCTGGGTTTTGACTGAGGTAATCTAAAAACTGATATTCCATAGTATTCAGGTTCTCCCCCTGAATATCAGTTTTGGTGTAAAAAGATTGGTTTTCGAAAAAGGTGACATCTTTAGAATTGTAGAGTTTCCTGGTGCTAGGTGCATAGCATTTGTATCCTAGCTGATTTGGAGAGTACCCGATAAAGATGCATTTTACTGACCTTGGATCTAGTTTGCTCCGGTTGTTGGCGTTGTTGTGCACGAAAGTCGTACACCCAAAGACTTTGGGCGGTATGTTCGAAATGTAACGTGAATTCGGAAAGAATGATTGAAGAATTGTGTGAGCGGTTTGAAAACCAAGGATCCTGGAAGGCATACGGTTCACAAGGTAAGCTGCAGTAAGCACAGCTTCACCCCAGAAGAAATTTGGTACGGTGTTGGCAAATATCAAGGATCTGGTAACTTCAAGAAGGTGTCGGTTCTTCCTTTCCGCCACCCCGTTTTGTTGTGGGGTGTCCACACACGATGTGATGTGCACAATTCCATGTTGTCTAAGGTAGCTTCCCAATTCGGAGTGAAAATACTCTTTACCGTTGTCAGACTTAAGGATCTGGATTTGGGTACTGAATTGGGTAAGAACCATCTTGTGAAAGGACTGGAAAATTCTTCCAACTTCAGATTTCTCATTCATAAGAAATACCCAAGTGACCCGAGTGTGATCGTCAATGAAGGTGACAAACCACCGGGCTCCAGATATATTTTTTACCCTTGAAGGACCCCAAACATCACTGTGAATAAGGTGGAACGGGGATGAAGGCTTATAGGGAATGGGAGAGTAAGGACTTCTAGTATGCTTAGCAAGTTGGCAAACATCACATTCTAAATTATGAACATCTTTATTAAATAAATCTGGAAACAATTTTTTTAAATACATAAAATTTGGGTGTCCTAATCTATTATGCCAAAGCATAATTTTATTTGAACTTGAACTATCGGCTGATGAGGATAAGGCTTGGTGACTGCTCTTGTTATCGACTTCACAGTGGTAGAGTTCGCCCCGGACTTTAGCACTGCCAATCATCTTCCCCGAACTCAAGGCCTGAAAAACACATATTGACGGGGTTAGAATAGTAATGCACTCAAGATCCCTCATTAGTTTAATTGGTGAGAGAAGATTATAGTCAAGAGTCGGGACATATAACACATATCTAAGTGTTATATTATTTGACAATATCACAGTACCAATACCAGCTACTTGAGCATTGTTTCCAGTTGCGACTCTAATTGTTCTCCCATTTTGTACTGGTTGGAGATTTGAGAACAAACGTTTGTCCCCGGTCATGTGGTCCGTGGCACCACAGTCTACCACCCACGGTTTACCTCCAGATGAGCTTAAGAAGGCTGATGCATCTCCACCATGTTGAGCAACCGTGGCAGTCCCGTTGTTCTCACTCGGGATAGCTTGGAGAGCTCTTCGGATTGCCTCCACTTGTTCTTTTGTGAAGGGTTCTTGTTGTTCAGCAACATTACCCCTCGAGTTAGGCTTCCAGTCAGTGGGTTTTCCATGAATCTTCCAGCAAGTTTCTTTTGTGTGTCCGGGTCGTTTACAGTGGTCACACCAAGGTCGCCCGTTCTTCTTCTGATTATTCCCAAAATTACTGCCCCCAGTGGTTTTCTGATTCGGTGGAGTACGGGTCACAAGAGCAGAGCCGTCAATGGAGACATTAGAATTTGACCCGAGCATAACCCGTCTTCGGCTCTCTTCCCTGCGGACTTCCGAGAAGACTTCTCTAAGAGACGGCATTGGTTTAGTACCCAAAATTCTGCCCCGAACTTCGTCTAATTCTTGATTTAGACCCAAAAGAAACTTATAAATTCTATCCGTCTCTTGAATCTTCTTGTATTGCTTTCCATCAGCGGGACACGACCAAGACAGGGTATCAAGTACATCCAGTTGCTGCCAAAACCGATTGAGGGTCGTGAAATAAGTGGTGACAGACAGATCACCCCGTCTGAGATCATTAAGGATTCCCTTGATTTCGAAAAGGGCAGATGTGTTGTCTTGGTTGGAAAACGTGTCCCGGGCAGCTTCCCAGATTTCTTGTGCAGTTTTATAGAACATAAATTGCTCACCTATGTCAGGAACCATAGTATTCAGAAGCCAAGACATAACCATGTTATACTCGGTCTTCCACTTCTTGTATGCGGGTGTGTTTTTATCAGGTTGAACAAGTGAGGTTGAGAGATAGTCTTCTTTACCTTTTCCACCAATAAAAATCGAGATTGAGTGAGCCCAGAGGTTGTAGTTTTGGCCATTTAATTTATACCCGGTAGGAAGAACACTGTAGTCGGCTTGGGAATTGGAGAAGACTTGGCCTTGACTTTCGGCTGTTGATTCTGAGGTGCCTTCGCTAACCATGGCTGCTGAGAATGTGCCAAACTTCATTCCACTCATCTCGATTAGAGTAGGGAGATGAGATCAACCAGGTACAATCGATTTGAAGGAGGGAAGAAAAAAATCAAAAAGCAGACATCGACCAGGTACAATCGATTAGGAGAAGGGAAGAAAAATCAGAAAGCAGAATCGCTGCTCTGATACCATGTGGAATTCGATAGAGAACAGGGAGAAAAAGATACGTAATAGTTTATTTCCTGATAATCAATCTAGTACATATGCGTAAATCAATATATAAGACCTAGAAAAAGATAAGTGCTAAAAACAAGGAATAATAAATAATTAACTAATACTAGATAAATTCTAAATTATTTAAAACTACTTATCGCTTCCTAACACCTCCTTATCACCCCTTTATCGGAACATATAACCCTTATCACCACTGAATTCTTCATATTCATTGATGATTATACGTGTTATTTATTAATGATTATTAGTATTATTTATTGATGATTATGAGTCATTTTATGCATTTATCATTTGTTTATTGACATGGTTTTTATTGAAATGGTTTTTATGCATTTATCCTTTCCCAGAGACCCCCGTAACCGATACCTAAAACTAAATTTCGGGACGAAATTTCCTCTAACGGGGGGATGATGTGACAACCGTCAAAAATCGATCAACAAAAGTCAACGAAAGTCAACAAAAATCAACGGAAGCATATGTTAGGTTAACATGTTGAAATGTAAGTTTCATAACCTTGGTATTATATATTTGAATATTATAATACTACACGCACTAGTTGAAAACAGTTACCGAATAAGCACTATAAATACGTATAATAAATTACAGCAGCGTAGAAATTCGATAAACACACAAATATTATTTTGATATAAATAATATTCATAACACGATGTATTCGTGAATACGAACCTGTGGATATATAGAACGTTGAAAACGGAGTTCGTATGCAAAAGTTACAACAATTAAATCGATGTGAACGGATAAATGTACACAGGGTTTGGACTCAAAATACAAAATGTGGTGCCTTAAACATCAAATATGGAATAACAAATCATATATTATGGAACGTAATGCTATCTAGTATTTAATTTCAAAGCCAAATACAATTTTCGGTAAAATGCCGAAAATCGCGAAATCGGAAGAATACTGCGCTTAAACGCGTATTCCAACGTCTAACAAGTTATAATTCAATCAAAATAAATGTTTGACAATGTTTTTATACAAAATATTTATTAGAAACATCGTTTACTCAAAAACTCACAAAAATTTCAATAAAACGTGTTACGATTTTATAAAAATTGTCTATTTTTATAAGTATATTGCTATTTATTTAAAAAGCACCCCCTACCCCACCCCCATCGGCTGCACCACCTCCCCAACACAATCACAACCTTTCAATTCATAATCTAGCATGCTAAAAAGCCTAAGATTAAAATAATCAAAGAAATCAAAACAAAAATCTAGTAACTATGCAAGAGATATGTTGCATTCATTTCAAGAAATCACCCAAGACATCTCACTCTCTTCTCTCTTCCTCTCCCTCACTCTCGGCTCTCTCCTCCTCCACCATAACCACCGCCGGCCACCACCATACACCACCACCAACCACCAATTTCAAGTGTTTTTGCAATCTTTTTGGTAAGACAACTCCCTCTTGTGATTTTAAACACTATTACACAAGTTTTCTTCCATTTACACACACGAACATCTACGAAAAACCTTTGGGTAATAGTATTGTCCAAGGGTCCTCCGAGCTCCAAGGCTTGAAGCTTTGTTTCTACCGTTAATCTCTCGAGACCAAACTTGTTTCTAAGCAAAGCATGTTTCAATGGTGAGTTCATACCCCTCATTTTCACTTTTATCCAAGTTTTAGGGGGAGAATACAAGTTTAACCATAAATATGATGTATTTATGAAAAGTTTATGATATGATCTTGAAATATTATGTGTTCATGGTTTAGTCATCTTATTATAAACTGATTGGCACAAACAAAATGGATTATGACAAGCTATAATACACATTTAGTCAAAGGAAATAACCACCTAGACGTTTACACATATTTGTCACCAACAAAACTTTATAGTTTATGTGGTTGACAAAATGGTCATGGAAATGATACTTTATATGAATATTTGACAAAGGATGTGAAAATACACTTATTAAAAAGGTCTAGTAAACAAGATGCCACTATCTTTACGTCAAAACTACTATTTAGTAAAAAGATTGTTATTACGACGTAATAGTGACTTTTGGACTTATAATGTCATAATAAGTTTTGGAAATGTTATTTTATAAAGAAGTTGGTATTTAAAATGAAAAGAACTATATTTTAATAATAAGTGCAAGAATGACCATTTAGAAAAATCACTATTACTTCCTATAAAATGACGAGGTTTAAAAAGTGTTGTCATCACTTAAATAAAATGACTAAAGTAAACTTATTACCATGACATATTGTATGAACTTTAAAACTATATTCGACATGTATATATTTAGTGTTTTAGATGTAAGAAATCGTGCATTTCAACTCATCGACATCTTTTAGATCTAAATATACAAATACGACGGGAAACATTTATATAAATTATAAATGGTATAATTTATGGAACGAACGACAACAAACAGTAGACATACTAAACATGATTATATAAATTATAAAGGGTATAATTTATGGAACGAACGACAAGAAACGGTAGATATGCTAAAGATAATTATATAACAATATAATTATTACACACTATCATTATCATTGAGATTTTGATAATTACAAATACAAATGAGTTTTCAGTACACTTATACACTATAATTATCATGGACAAATTTGATAGTTACAAACATAAGGGATTTTCGTTTCAATACAAAACGGTATTCACTACGCTACGAAAAAGGATATGACATTTGCGTTGGGTAATCTTGTGAGACATTGCTTCACAGTACTAAAAAGAGTACACACTAAATTCCTGGATTATAACCTTAATCATGTATGAGCGGGATAGTTGTATATAGATCTATATGAGATTGACAATCCCCACCTTTGGTTGTTCGCTACAACTACGACCGACGGGTCAAGGGTGACAATTGTCTTTTCACTATTACACTACGAACGTTTTCACTATTGCGACGCCTGAAGAACGTCGTGCCAGGTCACTAGGTCATAGCAAGGTTATAATAACTCACAAATTAACAACGAACGTCCTTTATTTGGGGAAAATATCCTCAAATGGTTTCACTTAAGTGTGAAACTACATATTATACTTTCAAAGGTTCAAACAAGAAACTTCCACTATTTCACTACGAAACATATATCGCTATCATATTACGAGAACTTTCACTATTACACTAAGAAAGTTTACACTATTTCTCTACGGGTTTATGGAAATTAAAACCATATTTCGGAAGATACAAATATAAGTACTATTTTACTTATACATACGAGTTTTATGAAGTTTAAAACTACATTCCAACAAGATACAGATGAGTATGCTTTTACACTATTACACTACGAGCTTTTCACTATTACACTACTAACATCTTCGCTTTTACACTACAAACATTTTCGCTATTACATTACAAACGTTTTCACTATTACACTACGAACGTTTTCGCTATTACACTACGAGCTTTTACAAAGGAATCACTATATTTCTCACTACAAAAATCTTATGAACTCACCAACGTAATGTTGACGCTTGTAAAATTATTTGTATTCTCAGGTAACCATTAATCAAGAACAGGTAAACCATTTGGTGAGACGCGAAGACGTTTCCGTTTAATGCTTTTGATATCATGCTGTAATTGGATCGAAACAATATTACTAAAATGTGTAACTTTCCAAATTATAATGCATGATGGTTGTTATTTACTTATGTTTGGTTGTATGCAATGGTTGTGATACTATGTGCCGTTCCACCCTCCGACGATTCCGTCATCGTGGTTTGGGGGTGTGAAATCAGTCTAGTGCATATAAACTCTAAAAAAATTTAACCTCATTTTCACATTTGTTGGATAACAATTTATCCGTAGAGAACTCTAGGTTATCAATAGTTCTCTTCGTTTGTATCTAATAGAAGTTATGTTCTATCAATTTTGGATATAAAATTTACGTTTTTACATATAGAATTTGTTTCATCTACGATTTTACAATTTTCTAAACCAAAGAGACAAATTTTTAAAGAATGAAATCACAGTTTGCATGTGCCATATATGAATTTCCCTTCTTATTTTATAGGAAATTACAGATAACAATGCCAACTTTGATTTCGTTCTTTCAACACTTGTACATTTTCTTTAAAAACTTGTATGATCACATATTGCAATGCCAACCGCAGTTTCTTGCTTGAAATACTTGTATATTTGTTTTAAAAACTTGTAAAATTGCAGATCACAATGCCAACTGTGATTTCCTATTTTAAATACTTGCATATTTTTAAATACTTGTACAGTAGCATATGACAATACCAACAATAATTTCCTACTAATTAAACACTTGTACATTAGCTTTAAGTACTTGTACATTTGCTTTTAAAACATAATGTATAATCTAGTGAAATATATTCTTCTATTTCTTACGATATAATTCTTTTCAACATTTGAACAAAGAAGTGTAGGCAAAAAGGTAAATTTTAAAGGATTGGGTCACAATATTTGGCAAGCGCCTGCACCACTAAACGATGCATGGCGTGCATAATATCAGAGTACCGCATTTGGACATTTTCTTAGTGTGCCCGTCGATGAAAGAGGATTCATTATTTCGTCAATGGTTGATGCTTCATGAGATCTGCCTCATTGATCCAAGAGAAGCCTTGCCAACAACCGTAAGATGCACGTAGGTACGACGTTAACTATTGTAACCCCGTCCGCCCATACCGCTTTGCTCCTTTATGGATAGCCCTTGTTACAAAGAACACAATGAAATAAAATCAGGTCAATCGAAGTTTGTATGAAGAATTTATGAGGTTGCAAGTTGGACTCAAATACATTTAGTATCGTAAACCGTATGAGCGAAATATGGAAAATCCCAACTAGGAAATCGCAGTTGAGGCAAAAGAAATCACCAATGGCTGAAGCCAGCTGCGATTTTCTCATGACAAAAATGGCAAATTCAGAAAAGAATTGTATACAAAAGACGAAATCGTAGTTAATGTGTTGAAATCATGGTTATTGTAGCTGAAATTGCAAATGACATTCGTCAACTACAATTTCAGTGGCTATGTGGGGGATATCTTATTTTTTGTCTATTTAGTGGTAAAACTTTTGAGGTCATTTGTGAACTTAGGTAGGTGTCATTGTGGTGAGTTGGACTTTTATGAGATGGACATGGGTTGGGATAGTTGCATCATGCATTGCATTGCATTCCATAACTATCCATTTTCGAGTAAACCTTTATGACGTACTAATGTTTTATGCAACTTTTGATATGATGAGTTATATAACTTTAAGTGTGTGTCAAAACTATTTTTGGGGGTTTGTTCCGAGTTTGGTAGTTCACTGCCCACTCTAAATGGGTCAGCCTCGGGTAAGCTCACTAGGCATTCCATTGCCTAACTTATTTTGATGTGTACTCAGGTTGAGGAGTTAAGGGAACTATAGAGGATCTGGATATTTTAGAAGGGCACGGATTGTGTGGTTTCATTTGAGTTGTGTAATGGTATTCGGATTGTAACAACCTCGCTCTTTTACAAACCAAGATATTACAATTAAAGTGGAACCAAATGATTTTTCCGCAATTTAAACTCTGAACGATTTCTTAACAAGCCCAGTGTGTTTTAAAACGGGTTTGAATGGAATTTGAATATTTCTAAAAATGTTGAAATCAAAGTTTTCAATGAATGATGAATTTTGAACAATGATGATAAACTATAGGTTTAAAAGGGTATCTTATGAAAAATCCTTAAGCGATGGTGTTTCAAAATCTCCTAAAGAGTAGACATGGAAACCTACTTTACTGTTTCCTTTTCAATTTGGCAACATACTTTATGATCGCGTCGCATAAATTAAGGCAAAAACCTCATGTTTTACAACAGTTGTCAAACTCCTCAACCATTAACCTTTAAGCTATCAAACTTAATCACAATAGTTCCAAACACATATCATGATATATTCATTCATCAAATAATGAAATTTGGCCAATTCTATTCAAAATGATCAAATTGCCGGTATGATTAACTTTTTATCATTTTAACATAGATTTTACAACACAATTACAAATAGTTCTAATTCACAAATACACTGAATTTTTTAGTCATCACAACACCCTTCCACTTTAGTCTTTCTCGAACTCACCACTTCATAAACCACATGGATGGAGCCACCCATGACTAGTGACATGACGGGGAATGAACATATCAGTGTGTCAATCGTCTATTGGGATCACATGTGGGACCAAAGTATGTCTTATAGCATAGCCATCATATATTGTCTTTGTCACAATAGGTAGTTAGCATGAGCGATAATCACAAGAATGTCTAGAATATCAATTCAACCCTTCTAATACATTTAAAGTCTTTAATGTCATTAATACATTAGGCTCCTTTAGCACCTTTACGGTTTTGACCTCTCATAAATCATAAAATCAACACAAACTCTTTCCATGTCTATCCCTTAAACACATTACATAGAACATATTTTCACTGAAAACATCGTTAACACTTTGCATGCAATAAAAAATAAAGTGAAACAACTTTTAAACACAGTAATGTAAACACATAGCATGCAATAAAAAACAAAGTGAACAACTTTAAAATCATCATTTTAGCATATAATACACCCTATACACATAATACCACACACATTCATATAAGAATCATATAATTCAAATAAAGCACATAAAGGCAAAACCATTCTCGAACTATGATTAAATATGACAATTGTCCTTAAATAGAATAACTAATTTCTAAGTGATAACCATGTTAGAATAACTAATTTCTAAGTGATAACCATGTTATAAATAAGATAATTCTTCCAACAACTCAAACCTATTAAATTATAATTATGATTTAAACGCTAAATGGCCAAAAAAAAAAAAAAAAAAAAAAAAAAAAAAAAAAAAAAAAACCTTGCTCTTGGCATCTTTAAAATAATGTGCTTAAATTATCAGGAAAATATATCAAAGTCTTGATTTATCATATTTATTTTTCTTTACCATTAGCTTACACCCCGTATAAATATTTGGGAAAATTTCGTTTATATCCTTACAAAGCTTCGTAATTACGTGTATATCCTTATAAATTTTCAAATTACGTATATATCATTGTAAACCTTAAAAACTCACTTATATACCAAAAATTAGATTTTAATATTAATTAAACATTTTAAAAATCAGATTTTTAATTATTTCGTTGATGATTGGCATGAAACGAGAAGTTTCACGTCTGCACTTGAGAAAGTTGAGTCGTGGATTTTGTCACAAACTGTCGAGTCTATTCGGTGGCAGGTAGCAACTTTTATAAAGATGGGATCATTATTGGAATATCTATTGTTTTGATCTGAATTCTTTGTGGTGTGTAGACGTTGACAAACAAGAATAAATCTAATGAAAATTTGAGTAACCAACACAGGGAAACTTTTCCATTAATTTATGAGGATTGCTTTTCATGCTGCTTTCAAGCTGTTAGTGTATCCCATATTGGTGCGACACGGTCTTATGAGTTTGTATATATATGTTGGAGTCTTCCCTCTCTCCACAAGGGCTCTTTTGGAGAGACACTTTTGGACTCCACATATATTAACATGGTATCAGAGCCAGTGTCCCGCACCCTGTAACCTTATCGAGCCTACGTCTCTGAGGGGGAGTGTTAGTGTATCCCACATTGATGCGACACGGTCTTATGAGTTTGTATATATATGTTGGAGTCTTCCCTCTCTCCACAAGGGCTCTTTTGGAGAGACACTCTTGGACTCCACATATATTAACACAAGCGATTGCGTTATTTCAAGATTTATATATGTATTTTTATTGTTAGGTAATGGAGCAAAGTGTTGCGAGACTTGATGTAGCAATGTTTAATGCGATTCTTCGTGAAGAGCACTAGGAGCATAGCCACAAGGTTAATTTTTTGTTGATTCAAATGAGATTTTTAATTTTATATTTAAAGTTACGAATTTAAACTATTTTAAAAAGCCAAATTTCATAAAATGTTTAATTAATATTATAATCTAATTTTGGGTATATAAATGAGTTTTTAAGGTTTTCAAGAATATATACGTAATTTGAAAATTTATAAGAATATACGCATAATTACGAAACTTTGTAAGGATATATACGTAATTTAAAATTTTTTAAAATATTTAATTAATATTAAAATTCTTTCATGGGGTCACGTAAACTCAACTACTAGCTTCTTGTTTTCTTCTAGCTTCATGCAGTACTGTCGTGACGAGCATCTTAATTAGGGTCTATTCATCGCTTTATTTGTATTAAGAAACCAACTAAATATTTTTTTTGAAACAAATCAAAATCATTTATTAAAATTTTTCTCAGTGGGTCGAGCCCACCTCTGTGATCCGATCACAAGATATATATAAAAAAAAGCTCCCATTTAATATGGCTTATATTCCTAATTCATCCACTTTGCAATATTAAACTCATAAAATCCTTAGACATGCATTTTGATTAATAACTAAAAATCACTACATAGTATGTGTCGTATTATTGTGGATAGTTTGGTTTATTTTACAGTCACTTGCACGGATATAGTTTATGCAATTCATGTGGTTAGTCGGTTTGTGACTACTCGTACTACTATTCACTAGTGAGTTGGTCTTTGTATTTTGAGATATCTTCATGACACTCAGTTTCAGAGTCTCATGTTTCACTCGACGTCTTCTCTAGAGTTGCGTGCTTATAGTGATTATTATTAGGATAATGATCCTAGTGATCGCAAGTCCACCATTGGTTTCTGTATTTTTCTTGGAGATTCTCTGATTTTGTGGGAAAGTAAGGAACAATATGTTGTCCCTCGATCTTCTACAGACGCCGAGTATCGAGCTTATGGTTATGACTACTTGTGAGATTGTTTGTTTACGTTGGCTTCTTGAATATATGTGTGTTGATATTTCCCACCATATACCCTTACATTGTGATAGCAAGAGTGCGATGCAAATTGCGAAGAATTCTGTTTTTTTTTTCATGAGCGTACGAAGTATATTGAGATTAATTGTCATTTCACTTGCCACCATCTACAACTTGGAACCATCTCGCTTCCATATGTTTCATCAAACATGCAATTAATTGCTGATATTTTCACGAAGTCTCAGTCAGCATCATGGTTTCATTTTTTGTCCGGCAAACTCTCAATGTTTTTTGTTATCGCATCGTAAGTTTGAGAGGATGTTAACATAATATGCTATTCGACTATTATTGTATTAGACTTTCGGTTTAGCATTATCGCTAAGTTAATCCTAGTTTTCTTATTTATAGTTTTATTATCTTTATTTTTTGTCACTTTTCCATTCAATAATAAACTTTAGCCGTATTTGTCTATTAGTTTACACCATCGCTGATAGCAAAAGACTTTTCTTTTGCTGAATTTCATGTGCGAAAGAGTGTATTATTGTAGTAACTAAACAATTGTTACTCTAGGAAAATATCAAGAACTTAATGATATATTTATACGTAATTACACTTGGTAGAACAGGTCAGTAGGCAAAAGACAAAATTTTAAAATGAGCTTTTAAATTTAAATGAAATATATATAATATATGTTGGTTTGTTTATTTAAATTGAACTGTTATCAAATGGTATCAACTCATAAAAGCACTGCACAGAGCATTGGGTATGCTCATATTAATTAATACATAAACTTTTTAATCCAAAAGTAAATTTGTTAAAATAATTGATTATACGTACAAATTTTTATAATAACTAGTGGGAGACCGTGCTCCGCACGGTTTTTTTCTTATTGCGTCTTCAAAGATTGAAAATCACACCATGTTTTTTTATTGTGAAAAATTTCAGCCCAAAATTACTCATTTACCCTTACGTATCTCCGTTATTGTGTGAGAATTTAAGACATGTGAATGGATATAAATAGAAAAGAATGTTTAATTACTAATCACCATAATATCTATGCTCATTTCTTTCTATTACAGCACTGTGCTTTAAAATTGTCTTCTTGTTAAGGCATTGTACTCTGAAAAACTCAATCCAGTTATAGCATCGGACTCTCAATTCTTTCTTATAAGGACATTGTACTTGGAAAATTTTATAGAAATATAGCAGTGAAACTAACTGCTTTGTATTTGAAAGCATATGCTATAATTGGGTAGTTTTTTCAAAGTATAATGCCATAACAGGAAAAATTGAAAGTAAGATGCTATAATAAACAAAATATGAACGTACGTTGCTATTTTTTGCATTTAGTCCTTTGAAAAAAGATACAAAAGATCAAGTAATGTAATCTTACCTTGTGAAACGCAGTACGACATTCTTTTGATCTTGTCCCAACAAATGGAACATTAGATTTTTCTAGAAGCTCCTGAAGAGTCGATGATAAGCAAAAACCTCAGATAAATATAAATATAACCATTATAAAAGTTTATAAAATTTTTATATGATATAATTTAGCAAGAATGGTTTTCACCTGAATAACACCATCTTCACCAAAACTACCGTGTATAACAGGGAAAACTATGTCCACAGAAGCAGCTAGGTGTGCTGCAAAGTCAGTCAAAGTCTCGATTCCTTGTGGCAGGCTGCCAAAATAACTAACATTAAGGGCGTGCAAAAAAACTGAAAAAATTGCTTTTTTATAACATATAGAATTGATCGGAAAACAAATCAATGAAAATACGTTGCTATTTCTTGCTTAATTTTGAGGTACATACTTTGACTTCTTTAATCGTTGCATCAACAATAGAAACTGAGCTTCTCGGTAAATTTGAACTTCATCTTTTTCAACTTGTCCACCACCAAAATCACATAAAGACTAAGCAACCATGTCAACTTCAATTCTCAAATGCAATGCAAGATACTTAAGTGGTCCTCTATCTGTATGTTGACCGTTTGACCGAGTATTTGTGATGAAGTTTCCTAATAATTGTTTATCTAATTTGTTCACCGGGGCATCATTTTTTCTTATTCTTGTAATTAACAATGAACCGATTTTTTGGATTTTTGGTACAAACTTCAAAGCATGATAGTTACATTTGCATCTGAGTCTTTGAAACCAAATGAATAAGATTTAGTAAAAAATGTAATGTAAGATTTAGTGTTTATAGAAATAATTATAAATTTTATGATTCTAAGTTTGTAACCTGAAGTTCAGAAGGTAAAGGATAAATCCAAGCCGGTTTCCATATCCAAAGAAATGAACAACTCCATTTTTTTTTGACAATATTGGAAGTATTTTATTAATATATTCGATTGGTGTTGCCTCTTTAGTGAGATCTGCATCTGTTATCTGAAAATCAACACTATATAAATTATGATTTTTTTCTGGATTTAATAACTAAAAGATTCTTTGAAATAAAGAACGGCATACCAGAGTACCGAGTTCTTTGACATCTAGTGACTCCAAATGAGAAGGGAGATTCTTTACAATATTAACTTCAATCTTTAATGTTTTTATGAAATAATCTTCTTGATAAATATCACCAAACTGGCTGAATGACAGACATAGTCATCAAAACAATATTTTTTATTAGGAAAATAAAAATAGGAGAATATAAGTGAATTAAAACCAACCTACGAAATCTCCAGTATTACACGTCACTAGAGTGAAGGGTACATCCATCTTATTTTCATGTCTCAAACTTTGCCACAAATCTCATACTCTTGAACCCATAAACTGCTATACAAACCAAATAAACACCATTAGATTTAGAGGCACCAAGAAACCATACAATCTTAATGGATTATCAAGAATATGACTTCAGAACTCTTTCTATTAACTATTAGTTAATATTTAAAAGGAAAAAATCATTTATCTAAAAAGTATGTGTCATTAGTACCTTGATTCCAGCTGGGGTATTTCCAGGTTTACCGGTGGTGGTACTCCCAAAAAGGCTGATATTTAGTCACGTTTTCATTTATGGCCTAAAAACACGGGAAAACACTACTTTTTGATCAAAAAAAAGACTTGGAAAATGAAACTCATGCCTTTCCTTAATCAGTTACTTGCCCACAGTAATTTGCTGCAGAAATTTGGTGCAGAAAACACGGGTACAAGTTGTCGGTTAGCAAAAAACTCGTAACCATCTTCCACCACCTGAAAAAAATGTTATTGGCTTTCATTAAGTACAAAAATATGTGAAAATAACTAACAAATAATTCCAATAAATTTGATGCATTCCACATTTCCTAAAATCTCATGAACATGGACCGTAGATGTAATTTAATACAAGTATTTACCGAGAAGGGCGAAATGCTTTGTTTATGAAACAAATTGAAGTTTTTAGATTGTTTATGCGCCATATCATATCCCCAAATCCGCAATCTCCTCCTACGTTATCGGTGTTACAGATATGCAATATGATTTGACAAAATTGAGATTATTAGGGTTAAGGAGAAAGAGAAAAACATACCCGAAGCCGTTGAATCGAACCGTCTGGCGAGAAGAAAAAATGGAGATGAATTAATTTCTCCCAAATCGGAATTCGACCTCCCAACCCTCTAATTGCCAGAAGCGAACAGCACCGATTGCGAGATTGAGGGTGTGTGGGTGTGCCGCCATCGAATAACGATTTCCAGGGTAATCGAACACAGTAAGATGCAATCGGCGAAAGAAGTGTTGTGGTTCGTAGGGTTTCGGACGGAAATTCAAGACGATTTGGGTTTGTTGAACATGCATCGCATCGGAAAACCCTTGCGTTGTACACAGTGGAATGACGATGGCCAAGTTCTGAGAAATCAGAAGAGATCGACAACGTCGCCATGGAAAGGATGTAAAAGACGCCAAATGGAGGAAGCGGTGGTGTACAACCCAAAATCGAGAGGAAATCGGAAAGCAAGATCCGGACCCGAACTTAACCCGCGTTACATAACCCGAAACAAAAAAAAACGTACACAACAATGCCAAAAATGACGGGAAATAATTAATAGATAAACAATTACATCATACATAAACTTCCAATAAAATATATACTGATTATAAATAATCTTCCAACAAAACACAATGTTTTAAAACTCTAGTTGATTTGGCCAGTCGAGCTGGTTGAATCGTGACTCGGTGAAGAGAGCGGATCAATTATGACCGGTTTTTTGCTAATTTCTGAATCGGATTGAACCGGCCAGTTTTTTCAAATAACCGGTTAGACCGGTGATCCGGAACCGTGTTGATCTGATGGTTGAAACAAAAAGTTAGAATTTGGGCTTTAAAAACTATGTTAAAGAGTTCATACTCAAACTTTTAAAATTAGTTAACCATTAGTTCATCAAAGTTAATAAAATTTCTTATAGAAACATGACAAAAAAAAAATTGTCACCAAAAAACTGAAATTATATTGTTTATGTTTTATAAATATATAATTATGCTGAAAAATATAAAATATATGAAAATTAAAAAGCCGAATTGATCAGACGATTGAACTAGTTGGACCAGTTGACCCGTGACCTAATCACCACACCGGGTCAACTAAAAACTCAAATTTTAAAATATTTACAAAACATACATCTTCTTATTCTAACAAAACAAACCAAAGATGTCACGTGACATATTTTTAGAATCATGTTTTGACACTTGTCACAATAATATACAATGTTATTTTTTTTTTTCCATCAAAACTAATAGCCATCAATATATGTCCTACAAATCAGGTAATGGAAATTAGAATTTCTATCATCCTTGAATTTCATTCAAATTTTGAATACAAAATCTTTTAATTTAAGCAAACATTCAATTTATAGTCTTCAATTTATCGATTCATCCGCAAACGCTTTCTCTTTTTAAGAACCCTAGCTAAACCCTCTCCATTTTTGTACGATTGAAACCAGACAATTTGAATACAGTTCTTACCTTCACCACCCACCAATTTCAAGTTAATGGTCGATACCCTTCTTCAAAAAATGGAGTGGAATTTGAACAGCCAATACTCGATCAACTGATACCCTGCGACTCCTTTTCAATTCAATTTCAAAATCGACTCCGTGAAACAGAAGATTTGCAACTGAAAAACCGCGAGGTTGTTTTGGCTGGATCATCATAGATCAAAAATGGCACTAGCGAAGTACAAGCTGGTGTTCTTGGGTGATCAATCCGTCGGCAAAACCAGCATTATCACTCGCTTTATGTATGATAAATTCGATACCTCATATCAGGTGCGAAAATTTCTATCCTTACACTCATTGAATGATCATCATAGCGTTTTATGTAATTTTCAGATCAAATCGGCGATCTGACTGTACTGAGTCGCATTCTCGTTGTTTCGTTGATTATGTACAGATCTGTAGTTTCTTTTGCTTTCAGTTCCGTTATATAAGTTTGCTTCCCCGGTTTGAAGCGTCTGTTAGAAAAAGATTATGAGATTTAGTTAATCAATTGTAATCCAACATATTTCGTATATAATATATACGTTTGATATTTATTTAGATATTAATGGAAAAGAATCTAAAATTGAAATTTAAATAACTTATAAGAACAAAGCTTGTGCTATAATAAAATTACGAATATCATAAGTATAATTGAAATATAATCTCACATCTTGCTCCTCACTTTGTACCATTTAAATATGATGCCCAGGGACTTGTTGGATAATGCACCTCAATTTGCATCAGACAGTTTCTAATTTCCATAATTCAAAATGCACTTTCGTGATGAGGTTAGAGAGCATATCAGTTCGTCTAGAATATGGTCCAAATCCTGAAGTCTAACGGATAGACCATAAATAATTGGTTCGCTGCCTCCATATTTTTTGCTCATAGAGCATCAACTAGGAATAAACCACCCCTCTTGATCATGTTGTTAATGGTTGCAGCCCTTTTTGCTTGTAAAGACCTTGGTAAAAACCGAGACTTAGGGGTCGCGTTTACACCCAAAAAATCATCCTTTTCCTTTTTTGCAATTCTTATCTACTTTCCTTTGTTCCAGTTTTATTTGTTTACTCTAAACATATGGGCTGAATTTGCATAAACTTTCAAAAATACAATTTTCTTATATAAACTGTGTGAATGTGTATGTATATGAAACTGTGTGAGTATACATTTACACGCACAAAAACAGGTGACCAAAACTCATATTGTAAACCCTTGAATCATCTTTTTTGTCGTTGGAAAATTCTATTTCTTCCTACTTTATCCTCCTAATTCATCCTCCTAACCTACTAAATTTTGACATGTGGAATCCATTATTTCTCTCTCTTAATTTCTTCTCTTGATTTTGACACTTGTCTTGATCATGTGATTAGGAATAAAATTAGGAAGATTTTTTAGGAAGATATAGAACCTCTCTTTGTCGTTATTTGGGGCTTTGTTTGAGTTACTTTCTATTTTGGTTTTCATTTTGGCACTTAATCATCAAGTATTGAAGTTTGTGCGACTGGTCCAATATTTTGTTGCATTAAAGGCTTATATAAAACTCTTTAAAATTATTCCATTCTAGAAAAGCTAAATCCATTAAAGGAAAGGAGAAGATTTATATGAGGATCGGGGCATGTAGTGCGGATTGAGGTGGCTTCAGACGAAAGTGTTGATATTTTACTATTCATTTACTTCGACAATGACCTGAACTTAGTTGACTTTTTAGTACTTTTATTACAAAATGTACTTCGTATTCCCGTTGCAATATTAAAAACCAATAATTAATTGTAGAGATTATGGATGTTTTCATTTGATTTCTTTAATGAAAAACATAGATAAATCTCAAGCAAACAACTATATACTTACGTTACGGCTCTACAACCAGCTTCCCAGTAGCATGCCCCTCAATGCTCTTAGCCCAACCCTCTTCTGCCCTACTTAACGGGTACCTCGAGTCGATAACAGTTTTCAGTTTCCCTTCTTTTACCAACTTCAAAAGACACTCAATCTCTTCTACTTTTGGAACCACAATCAACGGCTGAAGTTGCTTCTTTGAAAACGTTATTTTATTCACAGCATAAGTCCAAAACGCACCACCACCAGGCGTTAAATCAACCACTTTCCCAGTTGGGCTAAGATTATGCTTAAAGGTCGACCACGGGATCCTTGTTGTACAATGGATAACGACGTCGTATTTTACGCCCGATGGGCTTTTGAGGGCGGAACCTTCCGGAGTCTTGTAGTCCAGAACCTCATCGGCTCCTAGGCTTTTGACGAATTCGATGTTACGGGCCCCACATGTTGCGGTCACGTGTGTGTTTCCTAGTTTTGCTAATTGGACTGCGTAGTGGCCCACCCCGCCTGATGCGGCGGTTACGAGGACGTTGGTGCGAGGTTCGGTCTTGACAAGGTTTAGACCGGCGGTTACGGTTAGGGCGTGAAGAGCGGTGCACCCTGCAATGACTAGACTTGCACCATCCGCGGCTGAGACTTCCGGTGGTCTTGGAACCGTTGACGCCACCTTAGCCACGGCGTACTCTGCAAACCCTCCACCTATACCCTGTCCAAAAAGAAACAAAAAAGACATAATTAAAACCAACTATACAAAAATTTGCAAAAACGAAAAAAAAAAAAAAAAAAAAAAAAAGAAATATGGAACTCACAAGCGTGGAAACAACTTTGTCACCAGTTTTAAAATTCTTCACTCCAGGTCCAACCGCTACAATCTCTCCTGCTACATCACTAACTATTCCGACAAACAAATATGGTTATGTATCTATATTTTTTATATGAAGTTAAAGTGTAGTTACTAAAACCTTAATAAAATTATAGGCTAGATGATGGTTCTCATTAAAGGTTTGAACTAACCTGGTATAAAAGGAAACTTTCTTGGCAAAATAGGGCGCATTCTGCCTTTTTGAATCGTCCAGTCGACTGGATTTATGCTTGCTGCTTCAATTTTCAGAAGAATCTCATCATTGCCAGGAACAGGAATGGGGATCTCAACATGCTGCAAAAGATATAAACATTGATATGACTCTCGTAATGCATCACTAATTTAGAACATAGTCCATAAGGGAAAGGAGGAAGAAAAAGAATCCAAGCAGCAATCTCTTTGTAACGTGATTGTTTTACCTTCAAACCAGCGGAACCTCCTCCATAAGAATCGTAACAAACAGCCTTCATTGTTTTTCCGGCCATATTCATCCACCGATCACGCTATCTGAGGCTCTGAGCAACCGCTTCGATTTTTGGGAGTGAGGAGATGTGAATGAAGTGACGGCGTTTCTTGATTTTAAAGAACCTCATGATGACCAGAAGATTCCACTGTTTGACTTTTCGCATCCCGTAATTTGACTGCGTTCTCAGCCACTTAATTTTCGTCCGTATGATTTTTCGCCTCACGTATTATGAACTTTCATGTCTTCTCTCGGCCACTTTTGTTGTCCGGTCGTATGCATCGCGTCGACACTCCAGGAAAATCGAAAATAAAATTAATCGAGTTGAAAATAATTTGATTTAAACCAGTTTAGTATTGCTCAAGTTTCGATGTATAATCAGTTTTAGTTTTAAATTAAACCATAAATCAAATGCATATATGACTTGATTTAGATTTAGAAAAAATGTTACATCAATCTTGAAAATTAGAATACGGCAATATCACAATTGAAAACCACTTTTGAGGGGCTTTTTAACAAAATGTCGTACATTTAGAAATTTTGAAATTTGACCATCTGTTTTGAAGTGGACGAAGCATTGAGAAATGCGAAATTCAAATATGTCCTCCTTAAGCCAAAATTCTGTTATATTTACTTTAGCTTTGTATCATCATGTTGAAACTGTTGATTTCCAGCCTTCATTCTAGAAGCCACCATTGTTGACAAAGATTAAGGTGGCAAATTTGATCTTCTCTTCCAAGAATTCAATGTGTTCATATACTATAGATTTAGTGGCTAGTTTAGCTATAAATAGAGGCTTAAGTTTCAGTTCTTAGACATCCCAAACATCACAAACACATAGAGTTAGTGAACATAACACTTAGAGTATAAGTGTTAGATAGAGGGTTGGTTTTTTGTAATAGTTGAGTGTGAGAGTTGCTCCTCCTATTGTAATTCTGTTCTAGTGTTGAATAGAAGAATTTTCCAATCCCAACAACTGTTATCAGAGCCTCGTTTCGGTACCGATCGTTTTTTGGTCGAAAATTTTTTCCCTCAAAATCGATTTCCGGGCACACCATTGTAAAGTACTCGTTCCCACGATTCCGAAAATATTATTTTTTTTGGAATTTTTCGACCACCGGAAGACCTTCAAAAGTCCGGTCAAATGTTTGCCGGAATAGTGCCGAAAAACCAGTTCGCCGGAGAAGACGATACTGTAGCTACACTATAGCAACACTGTAGCAAGTTTCAGAAAACTGCATTTTGGCCCCCTGAAATTCCAAAAAGTTTCAAACAGGTCCCTCTAATTCTATAAAACTCCGTTTTGGTCCCAATTTTTTTTCTGAAAGTTACAATTTTGGTCCTTATACTTCTGAAAAGTTTCAGAAAGGTCCTTATGTTTCAAAACCTTCCAGTTTGGTCCCTGTAATTCCACAAATTACAGATTGGCCCCTATACTTCTTAAACATTTCAAATTGGCCCATAATTTTTTCAGAAGTTCATTTTAGTCTGAAAAAATATATCCCACCTATTTCGACCCTTTCGGAAATAACTGTGATCTCGGTTTTGCCTAATTCCATCCCAAAATTTCACAAAACGCAAACTACGAAGTCTTTCTCATGGAATCTACAAGTTCGGATATAATGGTCCGACTTACGCCCACAAATTATAATATGTGGAAGCCGAGGATGGAAGATTTGTTGAATCTAAAGGACCTAGCAGAACCTTTAGAAACCAAGGGCGTAAAACCTAAAAAGACAACAGTCGACGTCTGGACGAGAATGAATAAGAAAACTGTGGCACAAATTCGACAATGGATTGACCACAGTGTTTTTCATCATGTTTCTCAAGAAACATACGCATACAAACTATGGGAAAAGCTTGAGAGTATGTATCAAGCAAAGACTGCACGCAACAAGACCCTACTAATGAGGGGCCTGGTAAACCACAAGTTACGAAGTGGTACATCCATAGCTGAGCATACGAGTCAGTTCCAAGATCTCGTAAATCAGCTCAGTTCTGCCGAATGAGTTCTGAAAGATGAGGAGCAAGCAATATTGTTGCTAAGTTCTCTACCTGATCATTGGGAAACACTTGTTGTTACTCTCAGCAATTTTGCCCCCGGTGGCAAAATGACAATGGAGATGGTCACGGACGCTCTCATGAACGAGGAAGCCAGAAGAAAAGAAGCTGGTACAGACCAGTCATTTGCCCTCGTAACAGAAAACAAAGAAAGAGGCGGAGGTAGAACTGGTGGCAGAGGAAGAGGTCGAGGTAGAGGCAGACGTGGTCAAAGTAGAGGAAGATCTCAAGTTAGAGGAAGATCAAAAGAAAGGGGAAAGTATTCAAGTACATGGTTTGAAGGCCACTGCAACTACTGCAATCATTATGGCCACAAAAATAGCGATTGTCGAAAGTTTCTACGAGAACAGGCTGAAACGAGTACTAGTTCAAGCAAGGAGGATGGTGAGACCATGGTCAATATTTCACAAGACATTGCCCTTGTTGCATGCGAGGAGGATGCATGCCTATACGTAGGCACTCGTGATGACGAGTGGGTGATTGATACCGCTGTATCATATCATTCTACTCCGGACCGGGATTTATTTGCAACATATAAATCCGTAAACCATGGTACCGTGAGGATGGGAAACACCAGTTCCTCTAACATTGTTGGTATCGGTGATGTACATATAAAGACCAATGTAGGGTGTACATTGGTGTTGAAAGATGTTCGACATGTTCCAGAGCTAAGAATGAATCTTATCTCAATTGGAGCTCTTGACCTTCAGGGCTATGACAACCACTTCGGAAATGGCAACTGGAAGTTGTTAAAAGGAATTATGGTCATTGCAAGGGGAAAGCTTTAGGGTACTATTTATAAGTCATATGCAAAGTTGATTCAACCAAGTCTCGATGCAGTAGAAGAAGAGACATCACCAAATCTGTGCAATAGAAGACTAGGCCACATGACTGTGAAAGGGTTAACAACTCTTGAAAAGAAGAAGTCCATTTCCATAAAAAAAGATGTTGCCCTGGATCCATGTGAATACTGCTTATTTGGGAAACAACACAGAGTTTCCTTTAGCTCCATAACAAATAAGCACTCTGAGTTGTTGAGCCTTGTCCACTCCGACGTATGTGGACCCATTGAAGTAGAATCCCTTGGTGGAAACAAGTATTTTGTGACATTCATCGACGATGCATCACGAAAAGTATGGGTTTATTGTCTCAGGTCGAAGGATCAAGTATTTGATCGTTTTAAAGCTTTTCATGTAATGGTGGAAAGACAAACTGGCAAGCAGTTGAAATGTCTCAGATCAGATAATGGAGGTGAGTACTATTCTCGTGAGTTCTCCACATATTGCACAAAATATGGTATCAGGCATGAAAAGACTGTCCCACGTACCCCACAGCATAACGGTGTAGCAGAACGAATGAATCGTACCATTGCTGAGAAGGTCCGATGTATGATCAGTGCAGCTAAACTACCAAAGCCATTCTGGGGTGAAGCTGTATTGACAGCTTGTTACCTTATAAATAGGTCACCTTCAGTTCCATTGAATTTTGAAGTTCCAGAAAAGATATGGACAGGTAAAGACATAACATATTCTTACTTGAGAGTATTTGGGTGCAAGGCGTTTGCACATGTGTCAAGTCAATTGCGGAAGAAGTTGGACCTCAAATCCACTCCATGCATCTTTATTGGATACGGAGATGAAGAGTTCGGGTACAGTCTATGGGACCCAGAACTAAAGAAGGTTATTCGAAGCAGAGATGTTGTTTTCTATGAAGACCAGTATTATGATTTCAAGGCATCGATTAACGAGCAACAAAGCTTCAAAGTTCCAGAAATGATATCTAAAACAAAAGATGATGTTCCGGCCGATGAACAGAATAATGAAGTTGATGATGAAGATCAAGGAGGTGTTGAGCAGGGGGAGCTTCCACCTCTTGATAATTCAGAGTCATTGACAGATGTTTCTAATAAAGATACTCAAGTTCGACGATCTGATCGAGTTCGTGTTCCTTCCTCAAGATACCCAACTTCGAACTACATCCTTCTTACCAGAGAGGGGGAGCCAGAGAGCTTTCAGGAAGCTCAATCTCATATTAACAAAGCCAATTGGCAGAAGGCCATGGAAGAAGAAATGAATTCTTTGCAAAAGAATCAAACATATGAGTTGGTGAAACTTCCTAAAGGAAAGAAAGCCTTGAAAAACAATTGGGTTTTCAAGTTGAAGAAAGATGGCAAAGGAAACATTGTGAAGTACAAGGCAGGACTCGTTGTCAAAGGATCCCAACAAAAGGAAGCTCAATCCTTCTTACCAGCGAGGGGGAGCCAGAGAGCTTTCAGGAAGCTCAATCTCATATTAACAAAGCCAATTGGCAGAAGGCCATGGAAGAAGAAATGAATTCTTTGCAAAAGAATCAAGCATATGAGTTGGTGAAACTTCCTAAAGGAAAGAAAGCCTTGAAAAACAAGTGGGTTTTCAAGTTGAAGAAAGATGGCAAAGGAAACATTGTGAAGTATAAGGCAAGACTCGTTGTCAAAGGATTCCAACAAAAGGAGGGAATTGACTTTGATGAGATTTTTTCGCCGGTTGTGAAGATGATGTCGATTCAAGTCGTGCTCGGATTGGTAGCCAGTCTAGATCTTGAACTTGAGCAGATGGATGTAAAAACAGCTTTTCTCCATGGTGATTTGGATGAAGAAATATAAAATCCCAAAGAAAGAGCATCTCGTCTGCAAGCTAAAGAAGAGCCTTTATGGTCTTAAGCAAGCCCCAAGACAATGGTACAAGAAGTTTGACTCGTTCATGGCAAGTCACGAGTACAAAAGAACTGTTGCAGACCACTGCGTGTACTTGAAGAAGTTTCCAGATGGGAAATTTGTCATCCTTTTGCTCTATGTGGATGATATGCTAATAGTCGGTCAAGATGCAACCATGATCAACAACTGGAAGAAAGATTTGTCTAAGTTCTTTGATATGAAGGACTTAGGCCAGCTCAACAGATATTGGGCATGAAAATTATCCGTGATAGAGAATCAAGAAAATTGTTCTTGTCACAGGAGGAGTATGTTGAACGTGTGATCAAAAGGTTCAACATGGAAAACGCCAAGCCTGTTGGCACTCCGTTGGCAAATCACTTCAAGTTAAGTAAGAAAAATTCCCCTTCTTCTGATAAAGAGAAAGAAGAGATGAAGACAATCCCTTATTCCTCAGCCATAGGAAGTCTTATGTATGCAATGGTATGCACAAGACCAGATATTGCTCATGCTGTTGGTGTTGTGAGTAGATATCTAGCAAATCCAGGAAAGCAACATTGGGAAGCAGTCAAGTGGATACTACGATACCTGAAGGGTAGTTCAAAATTATGTTTATGCTACGGGGGAGCAAAGCCAATCGTGAAAGGTTATACAGATGCCGATATGGCAGGAGATCTTGATAATAGGAAATCTACATCAAGTTATGTTTTCACTTTGGCAGGGGGAGCTATCTCATGGCAATCCAAGTTACAAAAGTGTGTAGCACAGTCAACAACAGAAGCCGAGTACATTGCTACCGTTGAAGCTGGGAAGGAGCTTATATGGTTAAAACGGTTTCTTCAAGAATTGGGGTTTCCATAAGCAGAATACATCGTTCATTGCGACAGTCAGAGTGCTATGGACTTGAGCAAGAATTCGATGTACCATTCTCGCACTAAGCATATCGATATCCGTTATCATTGGCTTAGAGAAGCAATCGAGAGAGGAGAATTGAAGTTGTCAAAGATCAACACAAATGACAATCCTGCAGACATGTTGACCAAGGTGGTGACACAAGACAAACACAAACTATGTGCTGAAATAGTTGGGCTAAGGATTGTTCAACAGAGGCTGGAGGGGGAGATTTGTTGATTTCCAGCCTCCATTCTAGAAGCCACCATTGTTGACAAAGCTTAAGGTGGCAAATTTGATATTCTCTTCCAAGAATTCAATGTGTTCATATACTATAGATTTAGTGGCTAGTTTAGCTATAAATAGAGGCTTAAGTTTCAGTTCTTAGACATCACAAACACATAGAGTTAGTGAGCATAACACTTAGAGTGTAAGTGTTAGATAGAGGGTTTGTTTTTTGTAATAGTCGAGTGTGAGAGTTGTTCCTCCTATTGTAATTCTGTTCTAGTGTTGAATAGAAGAATTTTCCAATCCCAACAGAAACCTCTTAACTTGAATTTTGGCATTGGTTAACTAGAAATGGTAGAAAATTATCCACCACCGAATCTTATAGGTTTTTCTTTATTATATACCTTATAATATGCTTAATTGCTTACGGGTTTTAATACCTTTTTTGTCAAGTGCGGCTTGAAACTTTGAATGTGGCGAGAAAAATGGAGAGTTTCTTGCATGGTCTCGAATTAGAGGAAGAAAGTTTTTGCATTACCATATTTCAGTTCTAGGTTAATAAAAAATTCCACATGTATTGTACTCATATGTAAAGTGTTGTATATATATTATTCATGAAATCAGTAGAAGTTATGCCCCCACACTCGTTGCGGTAGAAATTTTCTGTATATACAAAAGACCAAAGATATTTAAAGAATCATTTATAACCCCTTTTGCTTGAATTGCTATGACAACACCTCAAAAAATCTGACAAAATGCTAAAATATATTATAAATATGTTGTCAATTGGTTGAATACGATGTCAAATTGGTTGAAAAAGTAGTCAAATAGTTAAACATCAGATAAGGGTATTAATACCTTGAGATTATAAAGTTAAACCAATAGAAGAATTCGGTAGCTAAACTAAAAAATGTACCGCCTGAACAACGATTAAACCAAACATCATAAAACCAAGGAAGCAACAACCAACTCAACACCTGAATCGTACAAACACGTTAAACAAAACGAAGAGATGCTCTTTTTTTACCTAGGAAAGCGTTTCCGGTGGGAAGGGAATGCCGGAACTCCATATCATCAGTAAAAACCAGTGGCGGACATAGTAGGGGCACGGGGTAGCCCGTGCCACTACTCGGTTTTTCTGTGTAAGGGTAAAAATTTTCGGAAAAATAATTTTTATATTATAGTGCCACTAGAGATTTTATTTGTGTCACTAGGCTAGGTCCAACTAAAGTGCACCAAGTATTAATCCAAACTTTAAAAAATAAGCCTGATATTTATCCTACTAAATAATTAATAAAAACAAAAGAAAAAGTTATAATTTTATAAAGAAATTCGTTCATGAATCAAGACTAAAGAACTTGGGCTATCCATACATTTATAAATTGTTAAGTTTAAGCTCACTAGCCACTACACACACTTTTAATAAAAGAACTTGGGCTGGACATCTCACATCTCATGCCACGAATCCGGAATCACGATCTCGAAATTAGCGAACCTACTTCAAGCCTTCAACCTTATGTTCTTTTTTTTTGTCCTAGTTCGATTCAAAGATTCAGCAAACCAACAACCAGCCAAGATCACGAAATTACAAAGGGAATTAAGAAACAACAGCCATTTATTAGCGGTTTTGAGGTTCTTTTCTTTAAATTTTAGTTCTCTCCAAACCCTAGAATGAAACAACATGTTATGGAGCGTTTTCAGAAAATGTCAGTACGGAAATTTCATATTTAAAATGTAGGTTTTACACTAATTTGTTATATTTAATGCAATCGTATCTTTTATTTTTTTGTGTTATTATATATGCCCGATCGGACCTGAAAATGCCCCGTACTCATAGGTTTAATTTTTTTTTTGTTATTATGTATGCTCGGAAAAAAAATTGTGCCACTAGAGTCCTTGAGTCCTGCGTCCGCCCCTGGTAAAAACGACGGTGGTTTACGTTCAACAGGCGGACCGACAGTTGCGGTGATTCAGGAAGAACACCGGTATGGTGATTGTAGAAAGATTCAATAGACCATTCGACGCCTGTGGTGTTCACGGAAGAGCTGCGGTGTGGTGGTCTTAGATGGCTTACATGCCAATATCACGGTTGAAGAGTTTCTTGGATAAGCATTGTCAATCGTGGGTTATCGAAGTGGCTGAAATGCAAACTTTCTTGAATCAAGAACTTTATCGATGCTTCCCGAACCGTACTTTGCTCGTAACTCCAAATCCTGCATCGATTCATCATTGTTGCTTAATTGTGGTTCATACCAAATTTCACCGTTTTGCAATTCAAATTTGCATGGTTTTTCAAGGTTGTATTTCATTCTTTTCCTCAAATAAAAGACCGCATTTTCTTGTATCGAGCTTTCCTTTTACCACTCAACATTTCACATAAGTTGAAAATATTGCCAAGCCTTTGGGTTTCATTTTGTAGTTTTGACCGCAACAACCGGTTGATGAAACTTCAACACCAACATAAGATTGTGATTGACCACATTTGGATGTCTTTGCTTGCAAAGAGAAGTTAACGAAGCTAGTAAGTAGTTTTTGAGTGGTGTGACCAAAATTAACACATCCAATACATTTTTATACGGGCAAATCGGTCATTTATGCAACAAAAACGGCTATATAACATCTATGATATCGTTTGGATATAAAATAAAAGATAAAAAAAATTGTAACAGTAACTACATAAACCGGCTTATCGGATCCAAACGAGTTTTAATGGCTATAATCTAAAATTGGTCTAAACCGGCAATTTTGGCTTGAAACCAGTCCGGTTTCACAAACCGATTTTGGTACCAAAATTGAATCGGATTTGAAATCACAATCCCATACCTCTAACATCAGTCTTGCTTAGGATAGTTGGTCCATTGAAAAGCCAAATCCTAAAATATTGGGCTAGTAAAAGCCCGATTGAAGAGTGTTCAATATGTTTTTATACATATACAGTGTTGATATGTATATATCTTTATTTGTAAGCATAACTATTTAAAAAACTTCATAATATTTGCTTGAGCTTTTTTGATTAACAGTGATACTAAATTATAATAAAAGAAATCTGGAAGAGAAAATGTTGTACGATAAGTTGTTGGATAGCCTATGAGTATTAGCTTAAAAGTTTAAACAATCTGATTAGTCCTGGGCCCTGGCCATCGAACCTAATTGCTGTGATACGGACAACCAAATAAATTTGGCTAAAATAATAAGGCTTTGAAGAAACGGATCGGGCCGGACCTTGCCCTTCAGTTTGAGTATACTGTATACTGATTATTGAACGTAAAAAGAAAAAGAAGACAGACCACTACACAAAGGTGACAGAATCGATATGTAGGCCAATTAAATTTACTATATGGACACGTTAAAGCTATAATCTTATATTTCTTGGTATGACGATGTTTTTATGTCGGCACTTTATGGTATTTTGTTTATATGCAAGTGTGCTAGTGGTCAATTCTGCCCCCACACAAAGGTCGAAAGAATGGGTCCAGAGAAAGAACCATCCAATACAATATATAATTTTATTAAATTCATTGCATCAAAGATTATACGACAACACATTCAATTAATTTAATATTGAAGATGATGCCCTCTTCATCCAACCGCCTTTAGTTTTAAAATGATGTATCCTTCTTAAAAATGTCAAGGAGAATAAAACAAAAGTTATCGCCTCCACTATAAATACAAATAATATGGTGCTGATTAAATACTTGTATACAATCCTAACTAAGAGAAACGGATCGAACTAGCTCCTCCATCTTTTAAACAAATAAAAATTTTCAAGGTAAGGTAGATTATTCACAAAATCATCAATACTTAATAAGTATTAAATTCATTAGAAATGGCTTTTTGCCTAACAAAACATACCATTTTCTTGAACGTATTCTATTATCACAATGAAACGTTTTTCCTTAGTCAAAGATAGATGCATTAATCATTACTAGAGTGAAACAAAAGGGTTGGCAAAAGGCCGCTTTCACATGAAAATAAACTTCACACAACTCTAAAACAGACCTTCATAAGGATATATAGGTTACATCCTACAAAGTTCTGTTTAGGTGAATAAAATGATAGATGAACAAAATAAGCATGTTAGGTTTTTAGTTGATGACTAGTGACGCTGATTTGACCATTATAAGGCCACTCTTTATTGTAGAAAAATTCAATTATTTGAAGTCTGCCAAAATTAGAATGTCCTACTACCGTATACAAAGACCTATTTTGCAAACTTAAACTTGTTTGTGAATTAATTGTTTGAATCTTTAAGTTTATTAATTATCGCCTTATCTCTCAACAAATTTTCTGGCAAGTTGACGGAGAATATAGGCAATGACAGAGCGATCATGATTCTCATGTAGTCTGGAAATAATTTCTCCGGGAAAATTCCAAAGTCTATCTCCAACATTTACCGGTTACTACTTCTAGACTTGTCCAGAAACAAATTTTTCGGCGGCAATTTCCTTGTGTTTGGAGATAACCCTCTTCTTGCTTAAATCGACCTGTCCTACAACGAAAATTCCGGTGACTTTTTTCACAGAAACCCAAATTCTTTCTCTAGGCGGGAATAGATTTTCCGTTGACCTCCGTCGAAATTTGACCAACTTGGTCAACGTCGAACATCTTGATCTTCATGGCAATGACATCGCTGGCACTTTCTATGATGTTCTCCCTCAAATTCTGAATTTGAAAGTTCTTATAAGCTTAAGAAACAATTCCCTAAAAGGATTTATCCTAAGAACAATATCTATCCTCACTTCCCTTCCAATCCTCAATGTGTCCAAGAACAAGCTCATCGGAAACATCCCATATCGGTAACCTTGCTAAAATGATCCGGACCTATTAGCAACATATGACATCTTCAACTTTTTAATAGAGTTTCAAAACTTGATATGAAATTGGAAGACTTCATTTCAAGGGTTATCAAGTCGGAGTTTCAAGACTTCTTCTTCAGGGGTACGACAACCAGGTGGATAACACTCTTCAATGAGTTAACTCTGTTCAAGATCGAATTTGATTATGCAAAATGCAACAATCCATTTTTGTATGACGTATGGGTCGAGAGACGAGTAGGAGATCAACAGTAAAATAAAATATCAATCATAAGGACCCAAACTGTAAAAAAAGGAACACTTAGACTAAAAATGTAAAAACATGTCAACCAAACCAAAAAGTGTAAATATATCATGTATGATAACCAAACCAACAGTAAATATACTTTCTTGATCAAATCACCAACAAAACAAGGCTTTTCCTGAATTCCAACTAAATAAGAACATAATAGAAATAGAATAGAATAAACTTTAAAACAAGTTCATAATCATATTAATATTTACATCGATACCCGAACAAAACAAAAAGCCGACTAAAGCGAATAACTTGAACATGTCTCCATCTTCATCAAGGTAACGAAAAAAAGAGAAAATAAAAGTTAAATACCCAATAACCCTACCGACTTTAAACAGATATGTACCACACGTTTAACGATCCTATCTACACTAAAACGATATACAAAAACGCAAATATAAACAAGTTCCCAAAACTTACTAACGATTAATTAGTTGTTGTCCTCAAGGTTATACACAGTCTTGACGTATTCTTCTGTATCCCAAAGAAACGAACCAAAAGCAACCGCCTCCAACACGAATCTCTTCAGGGTCGCGAATGACGTCATTATTACGTCATCAGAGTCCACGTCACCAAAAAGGCCAGAACAATGTCTGGCTATTAGATTCATAGACTCCTTTGAGTTTAGTTGACCGCATTTCGCTAGTGAATCAGGAGCAAACCCCATTAAATATGAACTTAATTTCTCTTGGTTATTTTTACATGTGGAAATCGTGTTGTGGGGTTGACCGAAGACCAGTTTGTTTCGCCGGAAAGTGTAAAACTCCGGGAGGGGGAGGTGGTTGCCGGAGTTCAAAACCATGTCGTCAATGGAATCGGAAAGTCTCATCTCTAGCTGGTGGCGCAAGGTGGCGGATTTTAGAAAATAGCCAAAGAGTATGGAAGAAGTATAGATTTGACGAAGAGTTGGGCGTTTGATTTTAGTGGTGGCCCAGTTGTCGGTGACGCTAAACTCTGGACTCCATCCGATAACAGAGGTTAGATGTGAGCGTATCATCTCTAAGATCTCGGAGCTGTGAATGGACTCGAGTTCCCAATCTTTTGAAGGCAGGATTTCTAGTCTGCTGTTGTAAATACACATCGAAAGCTTCGGGATTAGATAGACTTTGATTTCCGAGAATTTGTAGAGGATTAACATGTACATGACATCTTCTACGGCGGTTCTGCAGTCGCGTGTTTTCAGATCAGCAATCCTCCTGGCGATATACTTGCATTAGCAAATTAGAAAACCAAAACTGCAGTCGAGTGATACATAGATCAAAAAGTTGAGATTGAAGTTCGAAACATGCCATTACTATCTGTAACACATATTGAAATTAGGTCCACAGGTTTAGCAGATTTAGCTTATTGATGCGTAAATTATTTGTAGTTTGTGGTTTGAATGGAGTTTCGTTTGTTCCCAATCATTGAGTACGTGCATTCTTATCGACGTTCAATAAATGACCTGCCATATCTTTGGATTACGTTGGATATGTAGCCTAACTGTGACGAACTTTTTGCCTTCTCATATCGCTGCAATTCACTTCATCATGATGAAACCCTAGCAACATGCTCTAACCAGGTCAGAGCAACATAAAATCGGTTGTTATTTTTTACTTCGTTTTTCGAATCATCTCACCTGATAAACAGATCTGATGTTACTGGATCTGTGTTAGGTTTCTGAAATTATCTGTATTAGGTTTCCGATCAACATATAATCTTAACAAAATAAAAAATTCATGAGAATAAAACCAGAGGCGATTGAAGAAGAACAGAGTACAAACCTATGAAGACAAGCTTCACTCAAATCAGCGGCGAGTGACCTACGCGCATAAGCCTCATCGAGTTCCGCAACCAATTTCTCCAACGTACCCGCCACAGCGTCATGAAACGACTTCCGTTCATTCAATAACACACTAGCCAAAAACCTCCCCGCCGGCGTCGCCGGCTCAATCGGAGTATTCAAGCTACTAAAGTCACAGTAACCACTACCTCCGCTACTAAAACCACCATAATTACTCGCACAACCAACCGTAACCGTCGAGCGACACCGCCTCTGTAGTGACAAACCGGAAAAGGTGACCCGATTGTGTAAACTTCCGGTCAAACGAGGATGATTCTTCACTGGAGACGGCAAAGAGTAGGAAACGATTACCAAACGCTTGTTGACGTTGAAAGAGGAAGAGAGAGAATATTCCATCCGCAATTATTGAAGAGTTGAAACTACTAAAGTGGATGCGTTTGATTGAGATATATACAGAGAAGTTGTGGATATCGTTACAGAGGTTGAAGGGGATAAGGTTTTGGGGGTGGGGGTTGGTTAATAGGTTATCAGAGGGAGTGCGTCGTTATCTGGTGTGGCGCACTGGGACATGGTACGGTGGGCTGACCCAATAAGAACACTGACCTATCTTATCCCGACTTGAATATTTTACTCTTTTGTCATTTTCTTTGTAAATTACAATGTTTGATAAGGTATCAGCATCGCACTCTTGTTGTTAGATATACATTTTCTGAGTAAATTACAGTTTTGGTCTTTATAGTTTACCAAAAGATACAGTTTTAGTTCAAATTTTTTTATTTTCACGGTTTTAGACTTTTAGTCTCTGTGGTTGGCTTTTCCTTACACTGTGCGTCCCTCAAGGCGTTACCGTCAAATGTCACCGTTATTTATGTAAAAAATGACGAAAATAATCCTCCTTTTTGTCACTTTCTTATGTCTTTAATTTTAAGGGTAAATTGCATAAAAGTCACTAAGTTTTCCAATTTTCTCGATTTTGACACTGCATTTTTAGTTTTTGCAATTAAGTCATTATGTTTTCAGAAAAGTTGCAATTAAGTCATTATGTTTTCCAAAAAGTTGCAAAAATGACCATATGACCGGATTACCAGGTCATATGGTCAGATTTGCAATTTTTCAGAAAACCTAATGACTTAATAGCAAGAATAAAACATAGTGTCAAAATCAAAAAATCTGAAAAAGTTATCGACTTTTAGGGTTTATTTCATAAAAAACCCTAAATTTTCAACTTTTTTCTGCTTAAACCTAAAACTTTATTTTTTTCAAAAAAAACCTAAATTTTGGAAAAACTTTTTAATTTATCGCCCTAACCGGTTTTACAGGTTATACATACTTTTTTTTTTCAGAAAAACCCTAATTTCTTTTTTTTTTCCGAAAAAAACTCTCAATTTCAGTGATTTTTTCACAAAAAAAAAAATGTTTCTTCGTTTTTGTAATTGACATAACTTTCATATACGATGTCCAAATTCTACGAACTTTATATCCCTGAAAAGGTCGTAAGTAGTACTACAACTTTGCTTTACTGACTTTTGTTTCAATATGTTCAGATATTTCGCTACACTGGCTTGTTTTTCTTATAATAGTTGTATCTTTTGCATACGAGCTTTGTTTTCGACGTTCTAAAAGTCGACGGATTCGTAAACATGAATACATCGTGTAATTAATATTATTTAAACCAAAATATTATTTGTATGATTTATCGAATTTTACGCTACTATAGTCTATTATTCGAAATTATAACGTTTACTCGATAATTGATTCGAAATAGCGTATTGTAGTATTATAATTTCCAATAATACATTAGGAAATATTTTATGTCTTTTAGTCGTTGTTTTTCTTCGCGGGCTCGTTGTCGATCATGGTGGGCTCGTTGTTTGTCTTTATAAGCCTTTTTATTTCAAATTTCATCCGTTCGTGAAGGTTTAAATTGTACCGTTCAAACTCCAACCACATAAGTGCCACGTCGTCGCTTTCTTGTGACCCCGTCTGTAATGTCCGTCAAATTTGGTCAACAAAAGTCAACCAGAGTGCAAATTAGGATAATACGTTGAAATGTAATTTTCATAACTTTCCTAATGTATTATTGGAAATTATAATACTACAAATAATAGTTTGGTTTAAATAATATTCATTACACAATGTATTCGTGTTTACGAATCCATCGACTTATAGAATGTCCAAAACAAAGCTCGTATGCAAAATATACAGCTATTATAAGAAAACAAGCCAGTGTAGCGAAATATCTGAACATATTCAAACAAAAGTCAGTAAAGCAAAGTTGTAGTATTACTTACGACCTTTCCAGGGATATAAAGTTCGTAGAATTTGGACATCGTATATGAAAGTTATGTCAATTACAAAAACGAATAAACATTTTTTGTTGAAAAAATCACTGAAATTGAGGGTTTTTTCCCGAAAAAAAAAAGAAATTATGGTTTTTTCTGAAAAAAAAAGTATGTATAACCTGTAAAACCGGTTAAAGGGATAAATTAAAAAGTTTCTCCAAAATTTAGATTTTTTTTGAAAAAAATAAAGTTTTAGGTTTAAGCAGAAAAAAGTTGAAAATTTAGGGTTTTTTATGAAATAAACCCTAAAAGTCGCTAACTTTTTCAGATTTCTTGATTTTGACACTATGTTTTATTTTTGCTATTAAGTCATTAGGTTTTCTGAAAAATTGCAAATCTGACCATATGACCTGGTAATCCGGTCATATGGTCATTTTTGCAACTTTTTGGAAAACATAATGACTTAATTGCAACTTTTCTGAAAACATAATGACTTAATTGCAAAAACTAAAAATGCAGTGTCAAAATCGAGAAAATTGGAAAACTTAGTGACTTTTATGCAATTTACCCTAATTTTAAAAACTTCAGGGACCTATATATTAATTTACTCTAATAGGTTTAAGAACCCTAACTCCCAAACTCGTTGCCGTTCACTTCTATGAACACCCAGTAAGATCGTCATTCCCTTGATTTCAGCCCCCTTTCGACCAATACCCACCATCACTACCATCTACTATTCATTCAAGATGATCTCCCAATCATTAATTGCAATTCTAAAATCAGAATGGGTGTTGCAAATGACGCAAGTCGCCATTTGGATTGAGATGACGGAGAAGCAAATTGAAATAAAGGTCAGTTTTGGACTTCGAGGTGGTTTGATGCAGGCGTGAGTGGTTACCTTTTGGATAATTCGGACTTACATTGGGAATACTCCAAATGTGCATGTGCAATCAGCGAGCCAAGCAACAAATCCGACATCAATGGCGGAATCAATTTACATGTTAACCGGGTCGGAGTCTTGAAACGGAGTACCAGACAAGCTTCTAGGGTCGAATACGTCGAGTATGATGTTCGGGAAATCGAACAGGTAGTATGTGGAAGCGGAGGCGAAGCGCAAGAAGGAATTCGGTGATGTTGCTTTATTGTTGGGGAAGTGGTTGTAAGAGTCATCGTCGGAGTTGTAATCAGACGCTACCTGAAAAGGAGAAGGCTTCTTTTCCGTCAATTACTTCGAACGGTTTCTCTCTTCGTCCTCTACTTCTCTCCTGGTATTTAAATACATGCATGTACAATTAAGGCGGAACTGAATTGGAGGCTTCGATCGACTTTTTGGGATTCCGTCCGTCTGTAATTGCAGCGGCGGCGGTGATTGTGGCCCTACTTCTCGTTCTTGTACTTTAATCAGTTGTTCCCCTAACAATGGTTCTATTCCTTGCATCATGTTTTTAATTTCATTTGGGTTTTAATTTATTTCACAGTCCTGTTTTTACTTTCAGTTTAGCGGTGGTTAGTGGTTGGTGATGAATGGTGGTTAGTGGTGAATTAGTGATGTGGGTGATTGATGATAGTTAAGATTGGTGGTGGTGGTATACTGTGGTGATAGTTTTGATGGTAGTATAAGGCGGCTTATAGTAGTGGTATAAGGTGGTTTGATGATAAGGTAATTTAGTCATTTCATCCCAAGAGGGAAGGGCAATTTAGTCAATTCATCTGCACCTAACAAAAAATACTTCACGATAACCCCAATAAGGAGTTCCAGAGCAAGGAAAAGCCAACCACAGGGACTGAAACCGTGAAAATAAAAAAGTTGGACTGAAACTGTAGTTTTTGGTAAACCATAGGTAACAAAACTGTAATTTATTCTATATATTTTTTGGTAATTAATTAATTAATCCTATTACGCTATTAGCTTTTTAAAAGGGTAATAAAATAATCCGTTGAAAGAAATCATGGTTTGTTACGGTCCAATATATATTATAGCTACTTAGAAAACTAAATAGAGAATGAAATCATTAAGTTGATCTTATTGATAACTATCTATCTCTAATTGATTTGATTGATAATCATAAATTTGTATTTGATTTGTTACCACATAAATCAACAATTAATTTTAACACTTTAACGTCCTTCAATTTTCAATCTAAGATTTTACGATATAAAGGAGATAACGACAGCAAATCAAAGAAACTTTTGAGTTTGGTATTATGTATGATCAATTAGGATTTGAAGACGTGTCTTGCGTTATAAATTTTCCAATAAAAATGAGAATTCTGAAAACCGGCAATTTTTTTAGAGTTTTTCAAGAAAATGAAAATTTTTTATTTTTTTAAAATTACAAAGAATTTGGAAAATTTTGAAAAACCCAAAATTATTGTTTCTATATTTTTCTATTTCAAATATTTTTCTAAAATATAAAAAAACAAAGACACACACTCATCTCACCTACACCCCACAATAAACTTCTTTCACAAACACCCTAGCAACCGATGGGTTCTCATGGTGGATAAAATTGACTTTGTTTGCATTTGAATAGCGATCTCCACCCCCTCCAAAACCTGCAACCTGCAATTCTCAAACATGTAAAATAAGCTGGCAAATAAACTTCAGTTTTTTCGTCTTTATATTGTTCTTGGATCTCGCTTCACGTTTCAGCCCTTTGCCGCTTTGTATTAAATTATAGAATATATTATATTTATATTATATATATAATAATTATTAACATGTAAAATAATGCGGTGCGGTGCAGTAATTTCGGCGCGGTAAAGACCTCTAAAACCGTACCGTATCGAATAAGTTCGGTTTTTGAGATTCTAAAACCGTAGTTGCGGTTGTTATATCGGTTTCAGTAAATCAGTTTCGGTAATTGCGGTTATTTCGGTAATTCGGTAATTCGGTTTGGTTTTTGCTCACCCTTAACGACATGAGTTTGATTTCTGTCCTTCAATTTGTTGTTATTTCGATTTCTCCAGCGATATGTGTTCAACAGAATCAAGTATGAGTTCCATTTCTCGAGTTTGCTTTCTGCCCCTCATTTTGTTCTTAGTTAGAGTTTCATTCTGATTTTTATTCTCAAGTTTAGAACTGATTTTCTGCATTACAGTTCGATTGTTTATCTGCAATTGTTTTGTGATTGTTCTGATTTTCTGCATTTCCATTCAGAAATTCGATTGTGATTTTCTGCAATTCAATTAAAAATGAGATGGTGGCGGGGGCCTTCTTAGAAAATCAAAGGGATATGGATGGTCCAAATGGTTTCTGTGGTTGAGGAGATGGGATGATTCGGCTTTACAGATGCACAGAGCTGTTTGGATAAAGGTACGAGGAGTTTCAATCAATCTTTGGGATTCAAATGTTTTTGAAGTTATTGGGAGTAAAATTTGAAGTTACAATGCAGAAGATGATTCTGATTTCTGAGTTGGAAGAGGATGAAGGTCTTAGTGATACATTTGAGGATATCAATAATGAAGAACATACTTTGCGGTTCAGGAAGAGGATGAATGGGAAGGAGAGATACAAGTCCAACAACTGTCCAAGGGAAAGTCGCAAGGGTATGATGAAGATAATATTTTAGGGTTTGGATTTGGAGTTAATGATAAGGAAAATGATAATTTAAGTTACCGGAGGAATAATGAGAATAATGAGAAATTGAAAGTTTTAAAAAATATAAAATTTTAAAATTATACTTGTTTGGTAAATATTTGTGAAACCATACCTATTTAGTAAATAAAATTTAAAAAAACACTTATTTGGTCAAAAACTCTGAATTGTAGCGGATAAATTGTTGATTTCCAGGAATGATTGAGTGTTTTCCTAAATTAACACATTGAGATTGATATGAATTGCATAAAATCAGCAATCACACGTTAATGTGAGAAACCTTACCGTGAATGATGATATGAGCGGGAAAAAGATATCCAAAGAGAATAAGAGAGTGACACGTGGCATGTTAGATTTTCGAAACCATCTTTAGGTTTAACCCAAAGATTTTCGAAACAAATCGTGTCTACGTTTTTGTTCTTCAAACCAAGATAATGATAGTTAAATTGAAAATATAATTAATTGAACCAAAATCAAATAAAATTAGAGCTAAAAATAATAATATTATTAAAAGGAAAGGTAAAACGTCTTTGGATTTAACATAAGAACTTAATGGTATTAAATATTAATCAAAAGGATCAAATATCATACATTTTGAAGCGATAAGAACGATACATATCAACCTTTTTAAAATTAAACCAAACGTACAAATGAATACCAACCACAACTCTAAACTGAAATAAACCGAAATTAAAGTAAATTGTATTAGATAAGGTGGCTAATATTTCAAAGGTCTTAAATAAACCTCTTTTATTGAGTTTGTATGTGTGTACGAGTAGATCCTCTCATACATATGTCATATAATAAGATTTTTTTTTAATACACCCCTATTCCAACTACAAAATAGATAAGACAAAAACAAACCAACCATCTAGCCCACAACTCTTCCGTTAAATTTTCAATTTTGTGAAAAACTTAAACGAGTATTACTTAAATCTAAATATCCGTTACTATTGAACGTTTTTTTAACATAAACTCTTTAACAGCATAATAATGTGTCGTAGTCCGAAGGTTACTTAGAACATAAAAAGATAATATTACAGCCGTGTTCTTTGCCAATTTTTATTTCCTAGCATTTCCTAATCAAACAATACATATTTAATGCATTGCATTAAGAATCTTACAATGTAAATGATGCTGACCCTAGCGTACAGGATCGAACACTTATGAGTTTAAAGGCCTAAGATCGTGTGACAAAATGAACTTCATATAAATTGTCATAACTTTGGCTACAGACCTCTGTTTTCGGTTTGACCTAGCCAAATCGAAGCTTGGAGCAAGGAGCACATCGTCCAAAGGTCTTGCAGGGGCCTTGCCTATTTTCCAATCTCATAAATGCTTTCTGGGTGGAGTTATGGACTTTTATGTTTTTTCGTAATTTTCGACTTATGTTTTTGGGTGTGTGTTTGACCAATGGCTCTTTTTAGGGCCGTTCAAATTCTTGCTTCTTATTTAGGGTTTAGTTATGTGCCCTAGCTTTCACTCCAAAATTTGTGTACTTGATTTGAACAGAATTTGAGCCTAGCCACTGTATTCATCGAATCAACATGGTTTAGAAGAGGTTGTCCTGGTATTTTGTGAATCCACATGAATAATATGCATTTATGTGTTTGTATACTACATTAGTTGGTATCAGAGCCGAATTCCTGATTCGAAATGCCTCCAAGGAGAAAAGGGGCACTCAACGACGTCCATGAACACGACTTAGAGCAACGTCTTATGTTACAAATGAATGAGCGATTAGATCAAGCAGTTGATCAATTGATTGGTCGGATGGTTGAATTGATGAATTGTAGAAGGCAAGGGCCTCAAACTCATTCGCAGATAGACGATGATGAGTTAGGAAATCCGTTCGATGATAATAACGATTCGTCCTCCAAAGATAATCTGGAAGGGCGGCAAAGGCATGATCATGGGCCTGATAATATATGTTGGGAGGCCGGAATGAAGATTGATCCCCAAAATTTAATGGGGTTAGTTTGAATCCAGAAGGGTTTATCGATCGGTTGGCTACTGTTGAGGAGATGTTTGAATTCAAATAGGTGCCTAAAAACAAGCGAGTCTTGATGATTGCTACTAGGCTACGTGGTAGGGCATCTGCATTGTGGCAACAATTGAAACTAACATGTGATAGACTAGGAAAGGCGAAATTTATGACTTAGAGGAAGATGAAAAAGTGTTTGTGATCCAACTTCCTTCCCTAAAACTTCCAATGGGCGATGTACTAACGTTTGCAGAATCTGAAACAGGGCTCTAAATCAGTTGATGATTATACAACCGAGTTTTTCCCATTGATCACTCATAATGATATTCAATAGACAAAGTAACAACTTATTGCTGGTTATATTTGGGGTTTAAGGATTCAAATCATGGTATCTGTGAATCTGTTTGACCCAATATCCAATTTTGAGGCACACCAACGAGCGTTGGCTTTTGAGAAAGAAAATCGTCTGGTGGACAATTGATCTTTATCTGCTAGTATTGGAGAAAGTTTTGGTTTGAGTAGTGTGATGCCTCATTTTATGCCTAATCATCAGAAACCACGACATGACGTAAACATGTTGAATCATGACATATTTGGATCATAAATTTTCTTTATTGTACATAATATTTTTGGATCATAAATATTTTTTTGGCTAATTTGGTGGTTTTTACTTAAAATAAAAAAACGAACACTAAAAAAAATTATTTTAAAGAAGTTTCGTTTACAAACTTACTAATATAATGTGTAGAATGATCCCTTAAATTTTATAATTGTTGAAGCATTTTTTATTTTTATAATATATATATATATATATATATATATATATATATATATATATATATATATATATATATATATATATATATATATATATATTCTCATGATAGTGCTTGTTTTGTAGAAAATTAAATATTAAGAACTTTGGTTTTTTCAGATTTGTTTTTAATAAAAAATAAGAGAAAGATCTAGATATTGGGAAATATGCTTCGATAGAGTTTTTGAGAGGGAAACCTGTTTATGGCAGACTTCGGTGGAGTTCTTGATAAAACAGCATCCTGTGTCAATGGCTCCTCTACTATAAAAAGTATGATGGCTCGTCAAAGTTCATCAAATTAAAATATCCTATGCTACCGGTTCTTACCTCTAACATCGTTCTTACTTCTAAGATCACCATATACATTATCTGGTATGGACGTGACCTAGTGCCCAAAAATGAATCATCCGCTTGTTTATCAACTCCATTTCAGCCGCAGAGCACCGATTGTCGTCAGTTTCTAGTTGGTGGAAAATTATCCATCTTGACACAGACCAAACCGGTTCCAACATCACCCGGGCGGTCCAGCTTGGCAAAGAGAAAAACTACCGACTGTTGTCTCATGGTAAGACCCTTATAACCCGGCTATCCATACAGTCGGTGATACATCCAGACAGTAGGGTATGCCTTTACTCACCTCCAACGATGTTTACGTCCAGGATTTCTGCTAGAATGTCTGTGACAGTGTATACCTTTACTCACCTACCCTTTCTCCGTAGCTGATTGTATATCCTTGGTTTGAAACCGCTAAAATCACCAAACGGTGAGGTGGCGATCGGCGGGATGATCAGTGTGATAGCTCACGAGATTCAGGAGCTGACGTCGAACCGTTGGAAAATGCTTGGGACGCCGGTCAAGACCGGTCGTTCCCGGTGGATCGCCGATCTATGTGAGGGTATTTACGGTACCGGAGGTGGTGGGTCCTAAATTGGGCAGATGTTGAACGATGAATTACATATGACAGCTCTTTGTTTATTTTTTCCACGTATACTAAAAAACATAGTTTTATGCCAGGAAACAAAAGTAGCCGGTCAATTTTAGAGGTAACATGTATTTTGGTTCTTTTTGAAACGTAAAATATAAAAGGTTGGGTTTTTTGGAAAAAAATATATATTCAAGGGTTTTTCTGCATATAAAGATATTAAAGGTTTGTGCTTTTATTTAAAATATCCAAAAAGCAGTTCTACAATAAGAAAAACGATACATAAGAAACCCTCACAAATTCTCTTGCTTTTAATTTTTAAATCATCATCACAAACTTAATCAGATATAATTAAAACTTGTTGCCATCGAAGTTAACCAAATAATAGTGCAACAATAGATTAACAGTCCTAAATCAAAAGATACATACATGATACAACACAAACTAACAAAAAAAAAAAATCTTTGTCAATTTTCGATTCGTGGTATTTTCCAGACAATATCCGCTCTCGTCATGCAACCTCCACGTTGCATTTGACCTAAAGCTCATAACGTCACGCTTGGGAACTTGCATGATCCAAAACCTGGAATGTATTAACCACTTTATAAGTTACGACATATAGCTATCACCTAGGTTATTTATATTTAACAATTTATACTTATATTAAATAAAATATATTTAATCTGTGAGTATTAACAATACTACAAAAATATTAAAGATAAGTTACGATTTCTAAGCAAATCTACTAGAGTTACCATCTTTTAGCATTTTATTTACGTGTAACAATCTAACTTAACAAAGTTACCACTTTTTGTATAAAGATATAACCTTGTTAAGCTAAATTGTTAAAATTTACTTTAATATGTTGGTAAATTAAATTTACGACAATTTTTCAACAAAGTAATTTGCTTCAATTAAAGTTTGGAAGGGTAAATATATAATATAGATATTAGATGCTTATAAAGATATAACCTTGTTAAGCTAAATGGTTAAAATTTACTTTAATATGTTGGTAAATTAAATGTACGACAATTTTTCAAGAAAGTAATTTGCTTCAATTAAAGTTTGGAAGGGTAAATATATAATATAGATATTAGATGCTTATAAAGATATAACCTTGTTAAGCTAAATGGTTAAAATTTACTTTAATATGTTGGTAAATTAAATGTACGACAATTTTTCAAGAAAGTAATTTGCTTCAATTAAAGTTTGGAAGGGTAAATATATAATATAGATATTAGATGCTTACTTGGATTTTTGGCTGTCTGGGTCGCGAGCCCATTAAAGTAACAAGATCCACCAGTTTTCCGGAATTGGGCCCAATAAGAACTAAAGGCATAACTCGCATGCCACGTCAACGAATTAGGTTTGAAGCACTTACCACCGGGTTGGATCGGGTCACAAGTACTGTTACCCTGTCCACAAGCGAACGATAGAGCTCCGGCAAGCGCCGTCTTGTTAGCTCCACGCGCCGCCACGCACCAAATCTTTCCCTTAAACGGCTCATTATTTGTCGGTACCGGCAACGGCTTCTTAAACTCCGACTCCGGCGTTTTACCCGATAAATCTATTTCGTAAATATTCGTTCCGTTCGGGTATAATAACCCAAAATGCCGTTCCGTACCCGCACCCGTTTTCTCGTTCTCGTTGTATAAAGCGAAAATAAACGACGGAAACACGACGGAGGGTTTCAACGGCGTACCTCTCGTTGGTTTCTCTGTGAACCACTTGATCACATTCCGGTTGTAGGTGGCAGCGTTGTAGATATTTGCTCCGATTTGGTCAATATCGCCACCGTTTGGCCAACCTGTTTCCGCTATGAATAACCTGGTATCCGGGTATCCGGCGTCTTTCATGGCGAAGTACAGAGCATCAAGCATCTGTTCCAACAAATTAGTGTAAAGTAACCCGGTAACGGGGTCGGTGTAGGTTGAAACATTCGGTTGGAGTAGCGCATAATCGAGCTTAATGTTGACCGGGTCGGATATCCAAGCAAAATAAGTATAAACGTCGATGAAGAAGAAGGACTTAGTCTTGTGGATGAACTGTAACAATGGCTTCAAAACAGAATCCGATACACTTGACCGGAATTTACCACTGGACGGCGGGAATGAAGCTTCTAAACAATCCATGGCCAGAGGTGTACCGACTTTGATTTTCTTAAGTTTATACAATACTAACGATTTCCGGATCCGTCGCATCGCCGGTACGAGATTGAACCAGGTGACGTTATCGGGCTGCGAGAGAATCTCGTTGCCGACAAGAAGATAACGAATCTTAGTCTTCGGGTAAAAGGGAACGACATTACTCCTGACCCATTCGTCTGCTAGCGATTGATTAGGCGCCATAGCGGTGATGATTTCATTCGGCACCATTATCGATACTTGAATATCGGTTTTGGCAAGTGCCTGAAGGATTGTCGGCGTCGCACCGTAGATCTTAACACGGCCGGCTTTTAGGGATTTGATGAGCTCGACGGATCTCTTCGGCGTCGGGAGGTTGTTTCCGAGCTGCCCATAGTTTACCCCTGGTTTGGCCGCAATCGCTGCATCTGTTCATCAAACAAACAATCAAAATCAAAACATTGAAACAGTGGAAAACCCGATTCACCCACCAAAAATAAAGATCATGAACTGAAACTTACTAGATGGAGAAAATGAAAGACAGAAAATGGGTATGAACCAGATCAAACCCATTTTCTGGGTATGGACCATTGTTGAAAGCTTCAAGAATCTTAATGGAGGATTTTACAGAAATAGAAGTGGATGAGCATTTATACAAGGAGAAAGAGGATTAATTATACCGTTGGACGAATGAATATGTAGGGTTCTGATTTGGGTAATTGTAAATATGAAGCAGGGCCGTCTCAAGCCGATTTGGGGCCCGGAGCGAAATATAAAATGGGGCCCCTCGTGATAAACTTTTTTTATAATAAAAGAGAGCAGTACCTTCAGAATTTTTTTATTAATTTAAAAGGACAATCTGAAGAGCAATAGAGCATGATTCGATGAATAGTTTGGGCTAAGTTTGGGCCTTTCTAACAAAGTAATAGATTTTTTTTTGGGCTAAATATATAAAGAATATCTAAAAATGGGGGCCCTTTGGCGTTTGGGGGCCTGGGGCGGTCGCCCAGCTTGCCCACCCCATTGAGCCGGCCCTGATATGAAGACACGTAAAAGTGTGTAGTTGAATTCATAAAGTGGGCTTGAATAAAGATGGGGAGAATCAGAATCTAATGGTAAAGTCTGAGGTCACTAATGAAAAGTTATGATACATGATGTATTTATTTTTTAAAATATAAAACTTTAATTTACAATGTTATTTTCATATAATGGATAAAAATATTTTTGCAAAGAATGCAAGCCACTATTTCTCAAGAATGTCTCATTTTGGAGCAAACTTTGAGAACTCGCACAAGAGTGTGGTTACGTTTGGTCGCGAAAGATGTATTTTATATAAGAAATATTATATTTCTTTCTATATTTTATTTTTATTCATATTATATTATAACATGTGTATTTAAATATTATTATTATTATTAAATATGACATTTGTTATAATTTAACATGGTAGGAATGTGAGTAGGAACAAAAAATAGTAACCAATACAATTACTTATATATGACTGTATATTTTCAAAATATAAAACTTCTACTTAATATATTATTTCTACGTAAACTAAATTATTTTTTGCCAAAGAAATAAAACTGACTATTTCTAAAGAATGTTTTGTTAGGGTGGAAACCCAATAAGGGTTTTAATGTAAATTAAAGTACTGCTACGTTGCACCAAAACACAGTATATGTACTTATGGTCGGTCCACAAGGATACAACACTTCAAACTTCAAAAGTCTAAGGATACATTTAGATTTAGTTACACAAAATTGTTTTAGTTTTTCGTTTTAGTCAGAAAATTAAAATGAGTTTTTATTTTTTATTTTCAATACAAAATTAAAATTTTGTTTAATTAAAATTATTTCAGTTTTTATTATTTATTTAAAAAACAAAAAATATGTTTAGATTTCTATTTTCTATCGGTTTTTATTTTTTATTTTTTATTTTTTATTTTTTATTTTTTCAAATAATACAATATTTAACGTATATAAGTACCTACACTTATCCGTTCCCTCATCCATTCTCGTCCTCACACCGATCCCAACACACCACCCCCGCACACACCCCACCCGTCCACCACCAACACCGACACCGACCCCACACCCACCCCCACCCCAATCCCCTTGAGGATCAATGTTGGGGTGTTCGGGTGGATGGGGTGAGGATGTGTGTTTGGAGGTGAGTAGGATGGGGTGAGTGTGTGTCGAGGTGTGACGAATGGGTGGGTGCTTTTGGTGTTGGTGTAGGTGTAGGTGGGGATGTGGATGTGGTGGGTGTTGATAGGTATCGGGTGTGGGTGGGGTGTAGGGGTGTTTTTGGGGGTGGGGTAAGAATAGGGGTGGGGTAGGTATGAGGATGAGTTGTATGCATTTATATTTTAGAAAACTTTTAGAAATAGAAATTTATGGAAAACAATAATTATCAATTTTTTTAAAAAATTCAATTTATTTGTAAATTTAGAAATGAAAATTTTTCATTTTTCTGGAAGCTTCTGGAATTTTTTTTTTTGAAAAAATCACGTTTTCATTTTTCTATTTTTTTCAAAAAAAAGCTATTTTTCTATAACTAAACGCATCCTGAGCCTCTTTGGATGTGTCATATTTGTTTAAGTTAATATCGATAACATACAAAAGGGGGTTTGTTTGTATGTTAAGTACTAAGAAACAAATAACATGCGGATTGAATTGAGTTTTAGGGGCTGTTTGTTTTTTCTTTGCAGATCTTCCTGACCACTTTTGTCTGCGTCACGCAGACGGCGCGCAGACATGGACCTTAGCAGACTGTTTGTTTTTACGAAGACTGCAGACCTAAAAAGGTTTGTGCGTCCTCTTTTTGGGGCAGACATGGACAAATGTCTTCAAGGGTCTGTAGAGCTCTTCTATTATAAATTAATACAATTTTAACCTAAAAAAAAAAAGAAATACGCATATCGTTTTCTCCTCTAACCGGTCTCATGTTTTCTCTTCCTTGCGTCGTCAACCAAACCGCAACTGCCGGCCACCTTCGATTTAAAAAAAAGATATACGCATATTTGTTTTTAAAAACACTTTGATTTTTTTTAACTAATAGTTGCGATTTTTTTATCAACATTACATTTTCGAAGTAATAATATTTATTTTTCTAAGTTTTTAAACAAAATAAAGATAAATTTGTAACACTTTTAAAAAAATGTCACAAACTTAAAAAAAGACATGTTTGCTTTGATATTTAAATTCGTTAATATCATATAATAGACACTTTTTTTTTGTAAATCATACTTATAAAATATTTGAAAGCTACAAATTCATATAATCTTACGCAAATTTTTAGCTTTACAAACTATTTTGCAAATCCAACTTTGGTAACGTAATTTTTATTCTTTATTATTTTAAAAAATAAATGTTTGCTTTGATCCTTAAATTCGTTAATATCATAATTGAACGTACTCATGTGTTTTACTTAAAAAAAGTTTATTTAAATTTCAATTTATTTTAATAAACTGCAGACTTTAAAAAACAAACAGTCTTCTTCTTGCAGTCTGCAGACATTTAGACCACCTCTTCTCTGTAGATGCTCTGCAGATGTGGTCCGCAGACTGCAGACCTTTTACCTCTTCAAAAACAAACAGCACCTAATCAGATATAAAGATGATTTGTTCCAAGTTTTACCTGTCTAATTATAAAGGTTAACTATTTGAACAAGAATTGCAATAACATTGAATGTGAATGAATTGAACACGCATGCAAATAAAGTTTATAAGCTCTTTTATCGATCACAAACAGGTTACGAAGAAAAGCGCAAATAACAAAGTTATGAGCTGAATGAAATGCAAAGTCGCCTAACCTACATGAAAATCTAACACACACACACACACACACACACACATATATATATATATATATATATATATATATATATATATATATATATATATATATATATATATATATATATATATATATATAGGAGTGGGATCAACATAGAACCAAAATTATGCTTAGAACCATAGAACCATCTTCTTGACCGTTATATCAAAATAAGGTAATAAGGTATGATGGTAAAATAACAATTTTATTTGAAAAAGGAAATAATAATTCACTAATTATATTCCTAATGTCGATGTTAATAAATGAACATCGACATTCATAATCATTTTATATTCATAAATGAACATTCATAATCAAATAATGTTCAAGTTACATCTATCACAATTAATATTCGAAACCAACTAATGTTCATAAATGAACATCGACGAAAAATACAGACATACACACATGTTCATAAATGAACATTGACGAATATTGATAAATATGCAAACATACAAACATGTTCGGAAATGAACATTGACAAACATTAATGAAATATGAACATACACGTGTTCAAAAATGAACATTGACAAACATTAATGAAATATGAACATACACGCATGTTTGGAAATGAACATTGACAAACATTAATGAAATATGAACATACACGATCAATATTCGTAACCAACTAATGTTCATAAATGAACATCGACGAGAAATACGTACGACCATAACACACATGTTCATAAATGAACATTGACGAATATTGATAAATATACAAACATACAAACATGTTCGGAAATGAACATTGACAAAAATTAACATAATATGAACATAAACACATGTTTGGAAATGGACATTGACAAATATTGATGAATATTGTTCCAAGATGAACATTCATAACATTGATGAAATATATGAACATACACACATGTTCAAGAATGAACATTCATAAAGCCTAATTAATATATATCCAAAAATATCACAAACTTACCTAATTTATATAAATCAAATTCAAAAATTATAGAAGTTTCCTAAATTACACGTATATGTTCATTTATGAACATACATATATGTTCATTGATGAACATTGTCTTCAAAAATCTCAGAATTTGGTCAGAAATAAACATTGAAGAACGTTGATGAAATATATGAAAATTCACACATGTTCAACGATGAACATATGTTCATGGATGAACATTGTCTTCAAAATCCCAGGAAATTAGTCACTTTCATCAAAAATTTTTCGGTCCGGATCTTTGCTTCATGATCATGGCATATTTACTGGATCTCATGTACACGTATTATTCTTGGTTGACAAATCTGTTAATAACAACAAACAAATTTAAGTTAACAAAAAAGAAATGTTCATAAATGTTCCGTAATGAACATTCATGATAAATTGTTCAGAAATGTTCAAACATGTTAATATAAATTGAAATCAGGACTTGAGAGTTGTTCTGACATGGAATCCGACCAGGAGCCACCATCTCCGACCACCTACTGGACAGTCGCCGCTATTAAATCGTTTTAATCTCTAAGAAACGGGTGATCTTGCAAACTATAACAAAATATAATATTTCTTCACTATTAAATCGTTCTAATCTATGCTAACAAAGTTATAACCACTATTATGCGGTTTCGATTATTGAAAGCGGGTATCATGTTCTATTACTCACCCTTACTATTGATGGAGATTATGTAAAATATCAAGAAAAAATATATAAAAAAACTGATTCAACAACCAGATTATAATTAAAGAAATAAACAATGTATTTCTATATAGATAGTAGCACTCCTTAAAATACCCACTCACTTTGGGATTATATGGACCACTAGGCCAAAAAGAAGTCATGTTGGCAGAGCGATGTAGCCGTTGAAGAAACATGGTAGGGTTGTAAAGCACCCACAAAAGCCACTACTCATCGTTTAGTAATTAGTAAAAAAGTCCTATATGGATTTTGTATAAATTTTGTATCAACTATTCTTGTAATGGGGTATTTATCCTATTTTCTTTTACACTTTATTCCTTTCAATAACAGTTTTATTTGGGATAAATACGAAGATATTATTTTGTGATATGAATAGTTATACTTTTTGACAAATAATATAAATGAATATCAATTTCGAAAAACTTTATACGTATGAAACACTTTTTTGATAAAAATATTTTACAACTTTTATTTTGAATTTATGAAGTTTGGTGATATCTTTTATGAATTTAAATGTTAATTTTGTCATTTTTTCTACTCCAATTTTGACTTTTTTTTGTTGTAAATTCGTAATTTTTTCATTATATATGTCGCAATGTCATAAGCATATTCTCCGTTTTAGTATGTTCAAACCAAGGTTGTCAAGATCGGGATCTTACGTGGGATCGATATTGGGTTTGCAAGATCGAGATCGTAAGACCGGGATCGGGATCCTAAGATCCCACAATGTTTAATTTTCAAGTGGAATGGGGTAAAAGGTAGAAATAAAGACGTAAAATTGTAAACCGAAAATTGGAAAAGTTTAATTTTCAAGGGAGGGTAGGATCAGATCGTATTGCAATCTTACGATCTTACGATCTTGACTGCGATCCTACCCAAATACGATCCTTATACGATCCAGCACGTTTTTATACCTAGGATCGTACGATCAAGATCGCGATTTTGATAACCTTGGTTCAAACACATTTTCCACGCTTCTTCATTCACACTTTTGGAAAGTTGATATAAGTTCAAGGGTTAATGAACTACGAATTTTGGTTTTTTCCTATATCTAGGTAATCATGTTTTTATACAAATTTGACTAATATAGTTGTTTGACATGTTCATAATAATGTAATATTACCTACGACTACCGATAATATTTCATTATTTTCAACACGTCAAACAAGTATAGTGGTCAAACATGGCTACCTAAACATGTACGAGAAAAAAGATGGTTACTTAAATGTGGATGGATGAAATGAACTCTTTAATTGTTTTTATTTTTTTAAATACTTCTATATTATAATACTAGGTTAAAAACCCGTGTACTATACGGCTTGGATAATAAAATAGCAAAAATAAACAAAAGATTCAAATCTACGAATGTAAATAGTAACCAAAAACTAAGAAATGAATACCCAAATAGTATTTAGATTGTAAATTGAATTTTAGTGAGAGATCCGCCTATCAAACATAAAAAGTAGTTTGCATACTTGGAAATATCAATAGCTTAAGCCAACATACACGAATACATTATCATGATATAATACAGTTGATTCTATAGACATTTCAACCACATGATCGTGCATGAACAACTGCTTTTTAGGGACATTTTGGGACCTTTTATGTTGCAAAAACACAAAGAACACTTTAGAATGATTGTTCCATAACCATATGTGAAGTTTGAATTTTAAGCTCAAGCTGATTAACTCTTAAACTTAAAGTACAATATGAAATCTTTAAACTTTCAAGAAAATGATAATTTGCATTTAGTTCCAAGTTTTGACAGGCCAGATAAGTACTCATTTGTTAGGTAAATTATATGTAAAAAGCTATTAGAAAAAACTTAAATGGTGTTGCCTGGCTTGCCGTGGATATTCTTGCCTCTATGGTAAGAGAGCCATGTAACCATGTAAAGTCAAGAATCACAAACATCATTATCTGATAGGTGTTCAAGTTTCTCCTACCTAAAACGATTCAAATAAAAGATGAAGCAAGTAGCCAAACAGATAATCAGACAACACAACAGTTTGAAGTATCAAACAACTATAGGCCTTTAAAAATGATCAAATATAAACAAAAACAATTTTGTCCTCTCCTAGAATGCAGAACTATGATGGCGTCATGGTTTACGTTATACAACAAAAAGAGCAATGTACTTCGAGATTAGGCCAAATAGAAAATGAAGCAAGTAACCAAACAGGATTGAGAATTAAAATAGTAGGGACGCCAATCACCAATGTAGTTACTAAACAACATTAGAAAAAGGTGTGAGAGTGTGGCATCTTATTTGACCACATAGACTCCATATCACCGTGCTTATGAAAACCATCGAACAAACATGGAAATTAATCAGGCTTGGTCAGACCTGAGAACTGCCAATGGCGAGGAAACCATTGATACTTATAATAGTGATTAGGTTATCGTCAAGTGTTGGCTATTCCAAAGACGATGATTTGATGGACTGATCCTCCTGCCACAAGAAAAACGTTAAAATAAAATGTTACAAACCTCGATGCGAACCCGGCTCCGACTGCCGGGTCTTGGTGTTGGATATGGATCGTGGATCTGGTTTCGTGCCGTTAGCGTATTCCCGAATCGGTTCCTAGCTGTCATCATAGTACAAAACCGTTAGAACCGCCCCAGGGCTTGTGCCTTGAGAGCATGCTCCGACGACCAAGTCAATATCGTGAAAGATAAGAGATGGTCTCCCTTGGCCAGAGAGATCCATCGTTGTGTGTAGAAAGAGAGAAATGGAGGCCGATGGCTTGGGTAATTAGGGTTCCCTCATGTTCTATTTATATGGAACAATTACGTCAGGCAAAGCAGCCAAGCGATCTGGAAGGTAGTCCAGCCAGGCAAGCGGGCTGGCAAGCAGTATAGGTCGGCCGGTGGACCTATGTTATAACTTGGGAACTATGTTCCTAGCAGTAGTCATGGACAACAATGTAACAGTCGGCTTTCCAATACAAGTACACCAAAAGAATTTGGAAATGTTTTAACTTTTAATAACATCCATTGATAAACAAAATTCATCATTACTAAAGGTGTACCTTATATTAGCCCAAAAGCATACAAGTGTATCAAAATAATATTGCATCGTACAAACATATAACATTCTCTGAATCGGCACTACATCAGTTCAAAACTATACACAAGATGATCTATCTTAGTCGTCTATCTTTTCATTTCCCTTTGAGGAGCTACTATGTCCTGTAAGGTTAGTAAACACATAAATGTAAGCTACTAAAGCATAGGAGCTACTATGTCATGAGAGAATCGAAATTTTGTTCTGGGAGACTTGCAAAGCTTATAGAGAGACTAATTTTAAAGATAGCTTGGCTAGGCTACGACATTCACTTACTGATGACTAGTTGGATAGACATAATTGAACCCATAAGTGGGCAAAGGGATGTTTCTGTAGGGTTCGTTATAGTATAATGACATATAACAGTCTGAATCAAGTAGTGTGTTATAAAAAAACACCCATAAACTGCCACTAACAATGCTAATTGACTTTTCAATAAACCTTACAACAATAGTTTTGTCAAAAGCGTAATAATGCATGTAATTAAAATATATATATAATAGCATAGCTATATTTAACATGTTTTATTGTGCATGGCAATTTTTTGTTATTTATATGTAACAGAACTTCAAAAGCACGTTACCCCTTATACTGAGACGGTTATTCAAAAGAGGATTTAGAAGTTTGTGGAATGGAGTGTATACAATATGGATTCAAATAGATATCAAGTGACTAACCAAAACAAAAATGTATGGTCAACTTACAAGAAAGAAGTTGTTCATGTGTGAAATGGCAATTAACTCGCACACCATGTGGCCATACATTAACAACTTTCAAGCCACTGAAATATAAACAATGCAATAAACATGTATGAGGGTATTTAAAAATCGATACGTATTAAGCAACATATAAGGAGTTGGTGCATCTGGTGCCAGTTCTAGCTGAATACAGACTACCAAATAAAGTCATGCATGTGATACCATCATCGATGGATAGATCATAGAAGACAAGTTGGACGTCCACGAAACCATAAACGTATACCACCTCAAGGAGAATGTTGGATAAAGAAAAGATGTAGTTAGTGCATATATATATAGGACACACACGCCTAACCTGTTCATCTCCATTCCCAACCAAGAAAACAAAGTATGAACCATCAAGTAAGAGTAAAACCAATGTATGACTAAGTCTAGGTCTAAAGTGAAGATTGCTCAAGAACATACCCAACAATATACTAAATTTGATTTGAATTGCCCTTAGATTTGTATCATTTTAATATGTATATCTTAAATATAATGTTGAAAACATATAATAGTATGCATCTCATTATATGTTAGAAACTAGTGGAATGATCCGCACGTTGCGGCAGACTTGTTAATCATATATTTTTGAAATCATTTCTGTAATGTTCTCTTACATAACTATTTTTGTTTGCGAATACAGTAAGTATTTCTATAAATTTGTTATTAGCCAATGACAGTTTCTGTAGTTTTGTAAAATACAATAACTATTTTTTTAATTTTATGAAACATATGGACAATTTTTGTAATTTTTATGAAAGATATAGACTACTTTTTTAAATTTGTATTTTATGAAATATATAAGTTATTTTGTAGTTTTTATGAAATATAGGGGCCACTTTTGTAAATTTACACTTTTTCTTAAATATGCTTGAAAATTTTATATATTTGATAATTATTGCAAAAAAATAACAAATATTCACATATATATTAGTTTCATGTTTCAACACATACAAAAAACTAAAAACATGGTAAACTGGTAGTCCATATCTAGCGCTAACTACTAGTCTATCACAAACAACCTTCTCATGTAAAGTAGGCTCTAATATATTGATCAAAAAAATTTACACCTAATGATAAATAAATGTTACTTATAACATATTCCCTGACTCATGACATGAGTTATCGAAGATAAACTCCAAGTCAACAACTTTCACTACCTCTTTGTCACTCGTTGTAACATCCGTGTTTTGGGCTTAGGAATTTTGGGCTTAAACCGACAAAATAAAACTTATTTTATAAATAAAGAAAACAATTAAATGAATAACTTTAATATTTTGTTATATTTTATATTGTGAATAAATGAGCCAAATATAGTTTTAAAATCTATTCGTAAACCAAATGTGAGAAATTTTGTCATAAGGACTAAAACTGTCCATTTGGCCAAACTTACCCTAAGTAGATTTGACTAGTCATGAGTTTGGAAAATTAGAAGATATTATGAAGGAATTGATCTAGAAACTTAGAGTAAGTTATAAAATTCATTAAGTTCATGTTAATGACTAGATTGTGAAGAATTTTAGTATAAGGGACCATTTTTGTCAAAGTTGGGAAACTAAGGGTTAGTGTTGACCTAGACAATGACTCAAGTGAAATAAATAGCCATATTTGGGGCATAAGTGTGAATCTAGAGACTTCTAGTTAGAAGAATTTACTTGTTGGGTGTTGGGTGAAGAAAGATTAAACTATAGGGACTATTATTGCCAATTATGAAATATACCACGCTTAAGTGAAGGGTTTTCCCCCATTTCAGCCAAATCGCGAGTTTAGAGAGGGGGAGGGAAGAGGATGGCGATTTTTATGGATTCCAAGAAGAGTAGATGCTTGTTCTTGAAGATTGATCATATACTTGAAGTTCCTAGCCAATCTAAGGTATAAACCCTTCCTTTTCTAGCTTGTAAACCCATTTTTAGGTGGGGTTTTATGTCAAGTCCGAAAATAGTAATTTGGGGGAGAAAATCCTAGGATCCCAAGTGTTAGTTTATGATTCTAGTTCATGTTTTGATCAACATCCAATCCATGGATGCTCTAGATCCAATTACTTGTTTGATTTGGGTGTTATGAACCTTAGAAATTGGGGATTTGATGATTAGTTGCGGAATCTAGAAATTGATGGATGAATATGGTGGTTTTGGATGAGGGGATTCACTTCTAGTTATTCCCTATGGATTCCAACCCTTAATGATTTAATTTAAACCTTGAATCACTAGAATATGAGAATTGGGTGTTGAAATGGGTTTTATTCATGTATATGATGAATGGATCTCTTGTTTATTGGATTAATTAGTTTATTGCATCAATTTGAAAGTAATAGTGGAGTAAGGATCATTTCCTAATGATTCCATGGAATGGAAGAAGGAATCTCCACTTGTAATCATCAATTGATGGATTGGAATTAGGTATTCCATAAGCTAACCTTTTGAACCAATGATTAGGATTGGAGATTCTATGAGGCTACCTTCTTTGGAGTTTGTGTGGGAATGACTCCCTTAAGGGATGACCTTCGTTAAGAAGTTAATGGGGTACTTAATGATGTTAAGTGTAATGATTGACTATTAAATTGGTTCAATTACATATTGCTAAGAGATAAGAACTTGAATTGTGATTTCTATTGATTTAAGTCATGAACACTTGGATTGGGAGTTGAATACTTGGAAATGAGTTCTTAGATGTGTATTTTCATGTGTAATTAGTCTTGGGTTGAATTGGAACTTTATTTGGGTCAAAAGGGGGTTAAAAGGACAAAAAAATTAGCCTACAGCGTGTTTTACGCGACCTGCGTGTGAATAGCTGCGGGCTGCGCGATCTCCGTAGGAGGAAGGGGAGATACCTTCTGTTGCAAATTACACGACCCGTGTAATGGGAACACAACCTGTGTAATAGGGTCTGTCCAGATTTTCACTTTTTGAGTTTTGAGCTTTATGGTTTGGGCTTTGGGTCCTTGTTTTAATGCCAAACTTTTGGGATGTTTTAACTAAGATTTTCCTTATATTAGGAAGCTAAGGACTTCATTTTGGTATGATGGATGATAGTTCCTTCTTAGTTCAAAAGAAGTAATTATAATGCGACTTTTAGATGAAACGAGTATGACACCTTCCATGCTTGTATTGTAGGAAGGAGGTATATTGTAATGACTTGGAGGTGAGACTAAGGACTTGATTTAGCACTTAATTAAGAGGATTTGATGGAAGATTTGATGTCTATGAGCGCCTCCAAATGCATCAAATATTGTGTGAAGTTAGTGTTGACTCTTCAATTGACCTTGGGTGAGTTTACCGGGAGTACACATCCCTACTACTATCTGTTGTGTGTGTTATCAACTATTTTCATGCATGCTTTTATGTGCTAATTGTTATATGGGTACTATGTGTGCATTGCATGAAATGAGTCCTTTAAAGATGGTTACAATCAATTACTATGATGTTGTTTTTGAAAGACGTTTTGAGCATCCTATTTGTGCATTGCATTACATATAGGATGGGGTTGACCGTGTGACGCCTTGAGAACGAGTTTTGTCCTTTTCTCAATTAAAAAGGATGGAGGAGACGTTAAGAGTTTTGTCCTTCTCTAAAATAAAAATGATGGAGGAGACGTTGTTCCCGCCAATAGGGAATTGCATGAGGGAGCTGCTACCCATCATGAGGCTAGTGTGATGGCCACTAGTCTTAGTTCAACCTACATGGGGATCAAGTAGTATGCTTTGTGTGTATTACTTGTGAACTTGGGTAGGTGCCATTGAGGGTGAGATGGACTTTTATGAGATGGACGTGGGTTGGGATAGTTGCATCATGCATTGCATTACATTTCATAACTATCCATTTTGAGTAAATCTTTATGATGTTCTAAACAACTTTTAAAGTGTGTGTCAAAACTATTTTTGGAGGCTTGTCCCAAGTGTGGTGGGTACACTGCCCACTCTGAATGGGTTAACCTCAGGTAGCTCACTAGGCATTTCAATTGTCTAACTTATTTTGATGTGTACTCAGGTTGAGGAGTTTAGGGGATTTTTGAGGAGCTGGAAGTTTTAGAAGGCCACAGACTGTGTGGTTTCATTTAAGCTGTGTGATAGTATTTGAATTGTAACAACCTCGCTAAATTAGAAACCAAGATGTTTTATCTAAAGTGGGACCAAATGATTTTTTTCCTCAACTTAAACTCTGAACGATTTCTTAACAAACCCAATGTGTTTTAAAACGGTTTTTGAACGAAATTTGAATCTTTTTGAAGACGTTGAAATTAAAGTTTTTCTCTAAAGGATGATTTTTGAACAGTGATGATAATATATTGGTTTTAAAAGGTATTTTATGAAAATCTTTAAGCGATGGTGTTTCACTCGTACAAACGGGAACGCCTAAAGTTGGAAGTTTGTGGCCGTCAAACGAGTAGGGAAATAGTCACCGTACTGCAAACCCTCAAGTATGTAGAATGCTCTCTTATCAAAACAGACCTTGTAGTCGCCTAATGGATATATTAACTTGTTCATATCGGATCGTGGATTGATTCCAACCTCCTGACATAATAAGTAGTGGGGCAGAGTAACATGTGGCCTTTGACGTTTGTCAACATGTCTACCCACCTACCAAAACAAGACGTCCTAAAAAGTGTTGCTCGTGTCAAGGTATGATGTAGCCTAGCCATAATGATCCAATCCAAGTCATGCTTGTATGTAGTAGTCAGTACCACTTTGTATACATGATCATGCTGGAAAAAAAATATAAAAAAATAGAATTTTGACACGCTATTTCAAAACCAATCTATGTGTTCCACACTAAATCTTTATGTTCCGGACATCAATTTCATGTTCCATATTATACGTAAATACAACAATAATTACACATATAAAAACTGTGAAAATGCCTAAATAGCAACTACACATATACATATTTTCATCATAACAAAAAGCCCATTCCAAACATGTCACCACATCACCGCATTCTAGAATAGATATTCATATTATGGATTTCGTTGAATCTATATAATATTAAAATATAGTTATAAATAAAATTTACACACAAAATTGCGATCTCTTCATCATAAGAAAACATTTTCTTCAAATACGAAAAGTCTAAAATACCACTTCAAGTTCTTCTAAGGCTAGATTATGTTTGGGGGATCATAAACAACTAAATCAAATAACCAGCTTAAACGGGTATGAAATTGTCCTATTCCGGACAAGTTTGTTATTTAAAAAAAGGGAAAATGACTTATAAGGGTAATAATGTTTCAAAACTGTTCAAAAACATCATCCAAGTTTGGTCTGTTCAAAAAACACCATCCAAGTAAGGCCTTTGTACAAAAAACACCATCGAACTACATGTTTTGTTCAAATTTTACCCGATGGTAACCGGCTCTTGCAGGTTAAATGATGACTTGGCCGGTCACCAAGTATTAGGCCAAGTCATCCTTTAACCTGCAAGAGTCGGTTACCATCGGGTAAAATTTGAACAAAACGTGTAGTTCGATGGTGTTTTTTGTACAAAGGCCTTACTTGGATGGTGTTTTTTGTACAAAGGCCTTACTTGGATGGTGTTTTTTGAACAGACCAAACTTGGATGATGTTTTTTGAACAGTTTTGAAACATTATTACCCTTATAAGTCATTTTCCCTTAAAAAAAGTATAATTATCTTATTAAAAGTTACATTAAAATGCAATTATTATAATCCGTACTTATATAATATAGAGTAAATTACACTTTTGGTCCGTGTGTTTTACCCCATATTGCACTATAAGACCAACTATTGGAAAATCACATTTGAGGTCCTTAAGGTTGCATAAAGTTTACACTGGTGGTCCCTTAGTTAGGTAAAAAGACTAAAATGTCATTTTAATTTTTTTTTCTTTTTCTTTGAATTTATTATTTACTTTATTAATAAAAAAATATACACCCCACCCCCACCCGGTACCTCTCTCTTTCTTTCTCTTTCTCTCTCTCAACCACCAGCCCCATATTTATCTCCATTTCCTTCCTTCTTCACCATTAACCATACATAAATCACCACCATTTTGCCCACCATTGACCTGTAACTAGCGCATACACACACAATTTGAGCGTTTCTGTAAGGGTAGAATGCATCCCTTTTACGAAAAAGGAAAAATAAATTAAAAACATAGTGGTTAAATTATGTGGCACTAACGAACCCAAAAAGACCAACGGACCCATTCAAAAAGACCAAAATTTACTAAAATCTGGATCACATGTGCTGCTAGCAGTTTCCCCCACTGCCCATGGATAAGCCATATCACTTACCTGGTTCCAGGTACACCTCGTTCACATACTTCTCCTTTGCTAATAGACGAGTGAAGATGATCCTCCATGCCCCGCAACCGCTGTGGAGCTGAGCCCCCTTTGGTGGGTCGTCGTATTTCATCTTCTTCGCTAGCTTGTTGAATCCTGTTAACACGCAGGATGCGACGAATTCGCAGATGACGGCAACCCATGGATCAACCACCGAACACCCTGCAGTTATGGCAGCGGAACCACCCAACAGCCCGTTACACACATCGACTACATTCTAGTGTCCCAAGAGTATTCTCTTCCCGAATAAGGTGGTTAGAGCGGCGGTGCAGCCGGCTAGGGTAGTGGTGACGGTAGTCCTACCGACAGCGCTCCATTGCCCGTAATAGTTACTTGATTCGTATGGGCTTAGGAATTTGGTAAACGAACCTGGGTTAAATCCGTACCATCCGAACCATGACGGCAAAAATGGCGAAACGCGGTCTGTGCAAAAATGGAAATTAGGTTTCATGTTCTTTTATGCAGAGTTAGATTCACGTGGTCTTGCCGGCTAAAATGGAGAGAGAGAGAGGGGGTGGGGTGTATTTTTTAATTAATAAAGTAAATAATAAATTTAATAAAAAATGAAAAAGAAATTAAATATGACATTTTAGTCTTTTTACCAAGGGACCACTAGTGTAAAACTTATGCAACCTTAAGGACTTCTAATATAGTTTTTCAATAGTTGATCTTATAATGCAATATGAGGTTAACCACAAGCACCAAAAGTGTAATTTACTCTATAATATAGTTGCATAATGATAATGAACAATAAAATATATTTATTATATTATATTATATTATATTATACTATATATTAAAACCCGTAATTGTTTGTGTTTTGTGTACGTTTTTTTGTGTGACACGGGTTTTTTTGGATCCATTTTGTTTTTTTCGGGTAATAAGTGTTTTTTTCCAGATCATGTTCTTTTCTTACGACGCGTTTTAGAGAGATGGACGAGTGATTAAAATACGTGCTTGATTGGGAACGGCACGGCACCTGTAGATTCTATCATTTTATGTTATTTCTATTTTTTAATCGTATTTCTTATCTCCTTCTAAGTCACGTTCAACCGTGGCTGCTAAGTCGTCCTATTCTCATTTCTTATCGTTGATTAATTTTCTAGTTGACAAAAAAAAAAAAAAAAAAAACTTTTACATGTTGGGCGGCGACACGAAGAAGACGTTTATCCATATAGCATCTGGAAGCCGACACACAAAAACGAATGGAAAAAAGTCATTCTCGTACAAAAGTGTTATATATAATTTTTCTTTAATGTCGTTTTTGTAAAGAGTGGTTGAAAATTCGATAAAATTCGTTGGTTCGAGAACCATTTGTTGTCTCGATGCTTATTGGTAGGGGTTGGTTGCGTTCGACGTCTTTTTGCTCTCGTTGTTTGTCCCTTTGTGTTCGTGTGATATCGGATAATTTTATTGTTCTCTATTGATGTGTAGCCGTTTTACGTGCATCATATGAGAAAAAGATAAAGTTATTTAATTACATCGACTATATATTAAGAAATAACTAAAAAGTTCTTAAATCTCTATAGATAGTTTATATTTTTGCAAATTAAATCTTTGAAATTTGTTGAGCAGTGTCGAGATACGTTGTGGATGTGGTCCCCCTTAAGCTGAAAGAATATTTCATTTTCTCATTTTTTTTACTTTGTTTTCGTAAAAACTAACAAATTATCTAAGACAAAAAAATTAAAGAGAAATAGATCAATATAATAACAATCTACCATAGATGCTAAATTTTCCCCTACCAAGATTATTTACGCGTTTGTCTTTAATTTATATTTTATACGAGTTTAGCTTAAAGTTTATTATATTGTGGTTGAATATCTTTATGATTTTTGTAGATGACATCAGCAAAATCAAGGATTTGAAGTTTTGCTAAGTTTTAACAAAATTTATGTTAATGTAGCATGATAATACTGTAGCATGAGAATAGACATTTGAAGGCGAAATGAACGTGAAAACAATTATCGGGAACGTTAGAAAATTGATAGACCATTTACACGGTAGAAAACTATATATATTTCAATCGACGATCTTTGGATACTGAACATACGTACTAATGGCCAGAGGGGACCCACTCCTTATTCATGGGGTGATGTTGCACTATGTTTGGTCGGATGCTGAGTTAATTATACAACAACGTTTGTGATTTTTTTGGGTGATATATAGAGCTATTGTTCAGGATGGAAGAATTTTGTTTGATAACCTATATTCAAATTCGGGATGTATCGGGATATGGAAAGTATGCAGTGTTTTACTTCAATGTTTTATTCATAATTGTTCTCAAATAGAATTGATTCAACTGAACATGCGTTGACAGATGGTGATTTGGAATAGTTGATATTCAGTAATGTGTTTTCGGAAATCGATGATGAGGAAGTTGTCTTTTCGGAAATCGATAATGAGGAAGTTGTCTGAGCGTGCTTACTCCATATGCTTGGTGATGAGTTTATTGTGGGTAAAAGAAAAATTACAAAGTTACGGCTTTATATGTTTCCCTCGTTGAGGACTTAGAGCATTAGAAAAGGTATGCCTTTTTACAATTATATATATTGGTTGAAGATTTATGATTTTGCAGATGCCATCTGCGAAAATCACAGATCTTGGTTGAAGATTCATGATTTCCGCAGATACCATATGCAAAAATCATATCTTTAACCAAGACCCATGACTTTCATGGAAGACATCTGCACACTCATGTAATTGAATATATGTGTGTTTTAACAATATTTATGTTAATGTGGAATAGGAACGAAACATTTAAAGGCGAAACATATTTGAAAGCAATTGTTTGGGACGTTAGAATTATGATAGTTTGTTTAAGCAGTTAAAGACTATAGATAATTCAATCGACTACCTTACGATACTGGGCATACGTACCAAAGGCCAAAGTGATCCACTCCTTATTCATGAGGTGTTGTTGCACGAGGTTCAATCGGATGTTGTATTGATCGCACAACAACATTTGATATTTTCTTTTGGTGATATAAAGATATCATTCGGGTTGGAAGAATTCTATTTGATAACCACATTCAAATTTGGTTTGTATATGGATGTGGAAAATATGAGGTGTGTTACTTCAGTGTTTTGTGCATGTGTGTTCTCAAATTGAACTAGACACATGTTGGCAGTTGGTGATTTAGAAGAGCTGAACTTCAATAGTGTGTTTTCCCAAATCGATGACAACGAGATTGTGCAAGCGTGTTTACTCCATATAATTGGTGGTGGGTTTTAGGGGAAACATAAAAATTAAAAACATACGACTCCATAGGTTTCCTTATTGAGGAATTAGAGCGTTGAAATATGTATGACTTTTATAATCATAGATATTGGTTGAAGATTTATGATTTTGCAGGTACCATATGCGAAAATCATAAATCTTGGTTGAAGATACATGATTTTCACAAATACGATCTACAAAAATCATAGTTTTTCAACCAAGACTTATGATTTTCATATATAGCATCTGCAAAATCATGGATTTGAAGTTTTGTTGAGTTTTAGCAAATTTTATGTTAATGTAGCATGGGAACAAAACATTTAAAGGATAATGAATTTGAAAGCAACTATTGGGAAAAGTTAAAAGAGTGATAAACTATTGCAGCGAAAAAAGGCTAGAGATATTTCAAGCAACAAGCTTTCAAGCAACGAGCTTTGGATATTGGGCAGGTGTACCTAAGGCCAAAGAGGGCTCACTTCTTATTCAACGAGTGATATTACACAAAGTTTGGTTGAATGTTAACTAATCGCACAACATCGTTTCACAATTTTCTTTTGGTGGTATAGAGTTATCGCGTGGCCCGAAGAATTATGTTTGATAATCATATTCAAATTCAGTTTGTATCTATATGTGGAAAGTAAAAGGTGTGTTACTTAAGTGTTTTATGTATGTTTGTAACACCCGACTTATTAACAAAAACACCCCAAAATTTTTTTCCATTTTTCAAACCAAATATTTTACAAATAAAACCATCAGTACGGGGTATCAGTTAACAAAATACGAGTACAAGTGTATCACGAAGTACAATACATAAATATTATACATTCTTCAAGCCGGGATGTCACTTCAAATTCTAAATCATCAGTCACGGACTTTGTCTTTTCCTTTAGCAGGGTCACGCTCACCTGCAGGGACATATCAAATAAACTGTGAGCTATAAAGCCCAATGAGTAATCAAATCAAAATAACATGTATAAGAATAAAATTCTCTATACAAAGTCAAATATGTATTATCATGCAATACAAAATCAAATATGGCTCACGGGTTAGCCCGCTGTTGCCTTGGCTCACGGGTTAGCCCGCTGTTGCCTAGACTCACGGCTTATCCGGTCTTGTCTATGTAAATCTGACTCATCAAAATAAACTGTGGCTCACGGGTTAGCCCGCTGTTGCCTAGACTCACGGGTTAGCCCGCTGTTGTCTATATAACAGTTTACGTAGATATATTGACTCACAGTTCCGTTCTTGTCTATAACAGACTCACGGCTTATCTGGTCTTGTCGTATATCAAATCATATAGTCTGTCAAAATTTGTCCCCAAAATCATTTCCATCTGCAGCTGCTCTTTTAACCAATATCACACCGGATAACAGTGAGATTACTCACCTGAAGGTTTGCTACAACTAGCGTTTGTTGTTCCTTGCCTTGAAATAAGATCCGTAGGATTTTGTCCCGTACCTATAATTCCATTTATTATCAAAATGATTATAGGTCAATAACCATTCCAATTAACTCTAATACAATAGAGTTCAATATAATATCGTTATAAACAATGCCTAGTTAATAAACTTTCCGTTTACTAACTTTATATGAATTTTACTATTCACCAAGGCATTCGGATCGGTCTACAGTGCCCCCGAGGGGTCGAAAACTCAATATGAAAATTTTCCCAAACTTTTCAGACCATAACGAGCCTATGGTTCAAATTTGAGCTAAATCGGACAAGCCAAGCAAAAGTTAGCGTTTTTGATCCCCTGCCTGGCCTCTGCCTGGAGGCGCACTGCGCCAGGATAAGGGCGCACTGCGCCTAGGCGCACCCCGCCTGGCTCCTGGGCGCACTGCGCCTAGCGGCAGTGCAGGTCCCCTGGCCAGTCGCGATTTATGCACTGTAGCTTGCAGATTTGGTCCATTAAGTCCTTATTTCTGTTCTTAATCACTTGGGGTTTGTTCCTAGGCTAAAACCTTACATTTTGACAAGGTTTTCAACCATCAAAACCCACCCAATCAATCATATGAAGAATTAGGGTTCTTAGTTCTAACAACCCCAAATCTTCAATTTCACCAAATATAACAACCTACTTCCATTTTCTTTAGTTAAGTCCTTGTTATAATGCCTTAATGGAAGTATTACATCAACTTAACAACATAATCATAACTGCAAATGCAGTTTTTGAGCTCTATAAGACTCATCAAGAACAAACCAATAAGAACTTGAAAAACTAACCTCCAAACTTCCAATTCTACCCTTTTTAATTGCTATAATCAAATTTGCAAGTTCCAAGCCTTCAAGAACCTTCAATCCTTGCATAAATCGTTCAAGAGAAAACTCCCGTAGGTCTCCCAAAATCTGCACAAGTCATTTCTTTTATACCCCCAATATTTGCAATTTGGTCCTTGAAGTTGCATTTCTCAAACTTTTGCCACAATTTACAATTTAAATGACAAAAATCACATTTTTATAACATTTTAAGTCCAAGACTCAAAATATTATTACCAAACAAGTCCTTTTCTGTCCAAAAAGACCAAATTACCCTTTTGAGGTAAAATGATCATTTTGCCCTTTTTATTATAATTATATAATAACATGTTTTTGGCGTTACAATGTTTGTTCTCAAATAGTAGTTGAACATACATTAACCGTTGATGATTTGTAATAGTTGATGTGTTTTCCCAAATCGATGACAAGAACATTGTGCAAGTGTGTTTATTTCATATGTTTTGTGATGGGTTTATCGGGAAAGAGAAAAATTACAAAGTTACGGCTCCATGGTTATCCTCATTGAGGACTTAGAGCGTTGGAAAAGGCATGATATTTGCAATTTATTTGTTTATTTATTAAAGTTGTATATACCAATTTAACTCTTCGTAAAATTTGCATCAGGGAGTTTTTTGTGGACCCATACTTACAGAGTGATGCGAATAATTTATAACATATTAGAAACATATGCAAACGATTTGACGATGGACGGATTGCCCAAGAAATTGAAGAACAATGTATTTGATTTTATTTTAACATTCAAGTATGACTTTAAACTTTTGTTAATATGTAGAGTAATTCAGTTATGTTTCTAATTAATTTGTTAGTTTTAAATCCTAATTTCTTTTTATTATCTTTTATTTTGTTAGATATGAATTTAGGAGATGTTATTTGGTTGTCCGCAGGGGTTTGTTAAACGGACGGAGTGGACCGACTTTCACGAATATCTTTTCTCTATTGCTGACATTATATATATATATATATATATATATATATATATATATATATATATATATATATATATATATATATATATATATATATATATATATATATATATATATACTAGTTGTGTACCCGCGCAATGCGGCGGAACACAAATTGTTAGGGGCGAGCATCACACGGTTCAGTTCGATGTTTCACTAAAACGAACAAAAATTCGTATAGTTTAATAAATAGTGTGACACATAACTAATGCAATTTGAATAGTGCAGGGAGGTGCAAGACCTACGGGGAACAACCCCCCCCCCCCCCCCCCCCCCAATGCGATGCACAATGAATAGTTTCTGGATGGCGAATAATGTGTTTTTAGCGGCAAATAATTTGTTTTGGTTCTATTGTAGATTCAAAATTAAACATCGTTTTTCTTAGTATAAAACTATGTTTATGATCTGGCAGAATAAAATGCGTTTCTGTTTTGGTTTAAAACTATAAGGACATTGCAATACAAATTTGCATTTAACATATCACAAAAATGTTGGTGATTGCAGCTGATGATGATTACTTTAAATCATAGTATGGGTATAATTCGCTCGTTGTATTCAGTTTTCAGTTTATTCGTTTTTGTGTAATCGGTTTTTTTACAAGAATAGTTTCAGGGTGGCGATGCGGCGGTGGCCGAATATGGAAATGTTGAATGGTTTTTTCGGGCGATTGGTTTCTTTTAGATGGGTAGCGTATAGTTCTATGTGGCGAATAGTAAAAATAAAATTACACTTCTATCTTTAGATAAAGATAAATTACATTTCTGTTCTTTTTTGAAGCTCATTATTCATAATGCAACAGGCAGCGAACGACAATTATTTGTCATTTAGCGATTAGTTTACTTACGAAAACATGTTATATTTCGAAGAACGTACAATACGGTCGGTAGCTAACACAATGGGTAGGCCGTGAATATTTTATTTTCAAGATTATGTCATATTCCAAGTAACACATAATGCATTAGTAAATATTATTTGCTCTCTGCGAGTCGTTTCGTTTCCATAGACGATAAATGATTTCTCTCAACGGATAGTTTTCTTTTTTATTTAAAACTTACAACTTGTGTCCAGAAACCTCCTAAATTCAAAACATAGTTACTAATATAACGTAACAAATAGCATATAATTAAAATATTAACTTTTAAAAAACTAAATATTAGTAAATAAAACCCGAATGTAATATTTATTAATAGTTCAAATTTCCAAAAGTAAATACTTTGTTGTAGAATTAACTTCAAGTTTAACATCACGGAGTTTCCAACGTTTTGACGCTTCTCGGCTCTCAATTCTTTTTACATCCCTACTTGTTGATCTTTACAATTATGTATCATGATTTAATTTATGATGAATTCTAAAATTTTTACGTTTGCAAGGCTTAAACTTCATTTTCAAATGAGATCTTGTTAAAAAATTTCAAGGAAAAAGTTCGTATTTTAACATGTATAATAAACTAATTAAGTGTTTTTATGATGATTAGATAATAAAAAATAGGTGTATTTTTGGCTTCTCGTGTTATTGTGTGATGCTAGAGTTCTGGTTTTGGGCATGCGCATTTCACAAGTTTTTTTTAAGTTAGTATTTGGAAGAAAGAGTAAAAGTCCAGCAATTGTTGTTGGACATGTACAAACAGCCCCAGAAACATTTACTCAAGGCGTAAACAAATACCAACTAACAATTGCAAATATCCTTACCAACTAAACGAACAAGGTAAATATTTTTACCCACAGATGATCCAAAGATTTTGAATTGTTATGAGACAGGCACAAGACAGCTTTTTTTGAAATATGACTTGCGTAATAAAAGAATCTTTAACAAAACCAAATTAGGATGTCTGCAGCTCCTAATGGTAGTCACATTTTGATTGATAAAAGGAACCAACAACACCACAGGGTTGAAAGCAAGTGTTGATCATTTGCATGTAGCCATTTAATTCATTGCATGGCTCGTGAAATACAACAAACAACCATTAGAAGTATGTTAATAAAACCATAGGTTTATCAAAAAAAAAAAACCATTAATGATCTAAAAGCACGATAGTTTTATAGAATTACTTCTTTTTCAACTAAAAACAGTAAAATGACCATTTTTTCTAAACAATTTCATGTTGCTAAAAGATTTTCTAAACGATTTCACCCGTTTCCTTTGAACATCAGTCAATTTATTGTTCAAGGTCTGTGTCATCAAAGATATTGAATTGATTATATCCTGAAAAGCAACAAAATGTCGATAGAGGATTTAAAACAATAAACATATGAGACCTAAAGACCCCTTTACTTTAACAAAAACCCAAGGGCCTTGCCTTTGTCCCATTTAAGGGTGGGATGTGCAAGGCGGGTAGGAGATTAATGAAATCAAATGAATCCCAAGTATATTAATGAAACCAACTTACTTTTATAAAAAAAAAATGTGATCTGCAGGAGATAAAATGAGGTGAATAACCGGGTATACATACATTTGCATAGCAAGCCTTGTGAATTATTGAGCGATGCAAGTGGTAGACAAAACAAAATTTTCAAGTTAGCCACATAATTAAACATATCAAATCCTGGCACATCCAAATAAACAAAAACTTATTTTGAATTGACACGTACATCTTGTATAATCAATTATGAATTTCAGATCAGCCAAACACACTGAAATCCTTATAAATTAAAAAAAGAAAACAAAACATACACACATTCAGGGGCTTTAATTAGCAGTCGGAATATCAGTTTATTCGTTTTAACTGCCCTTCAACAATACCCATCCATACATGCAGGCAAAGAACCAAAAGAGGTGAAAACTATAATGGTAACCTTCATTGATTTAAATGAAATTTACCAAAGAATATCATGTGGGGATAAAGCATAAAATCAAGAAATCGACTTCCGATCTTTTGAGCCAATGTTTCCTATAGAGACAGCGTCAAGGAGACAATTAAAATCAGAACACAACATATATCATGAGGAAAGGAGGAAGAAGCCACTGCAAATGAAGTAAATATGTCTAAGCTTCACCAGTCTCACCTTCAAGTTCCAAAGGAGAAAAACTTTTAAGAGTTTTAGCGATCGATCTAATAGAGAAGCGGGGTATGTCTAACCACATGCATAAATTCGATTTAAATTTGTACCGATGTGTATCTTATCATGAATTGGAGGTTCCTCAGCTTCCTTTTGTTTCTCACGCTCTCGTTGCAATTCTAATCTGAAAACAGAAGATACACAAAATCATGTCAAAAGACGTGAATGCCCTCGTAATCAAGATTAGCCCTAAAAAACTTACACAAAGAACTACAAAATGCAATGAAACGTACCGCCGTTGTTCTTCATCGTCAAATACAACACGTTCTGATTTTGAAGCTTTTGTGGAGCCCTTTTTCATGGCCTTTTCGGTTTTCTTTCGGTGATAATTATCAAGACTATAGTATCTGCGCCCATAAAATATATATAAAAATTTCCTAACTGTTTTAAAGAAAGAATGTGATTAAGAAAAATCAAAAAGATAACTGGAAACCAAAAATGGAGGTGCAAACTGCAAACATTAAGAAAAGGCTTTTTTACTTACTTTTTATGAGGAAAAGTGGCGGTGTTATGGTCTTCCATGAACCTGTAGAGATGTTTAGATCAGAGAGTTCGATGAATTTAAAATGAAAAATTTGGATTTTTATGAGTTTCAACAAGAAGAAGTGCAAAACTTACTATTTGAACATCTGCTTCTCTTCCCAGTTAGGCAGACTTTCAAGATTCACCTGCAAATATGAAAATGAAATGAAAGTTATATTCAATTATCATTTACTAAATCATCAAACAAACTGTTAATAAGAAAGTGTGAAAACTTCTGCAAGCCATGCAGTGAACTCTGGCCGTTTATTCCTCAAACAAATGGATGATGATTGAAATAAGGGCAGAAGCAACAATTTCATGAACAGAGTCAATAATCTCTATCCTAATTTTATGAATCAGAAATTCAAATTATGTATTTGATTTGAAAACTTACACTTCCCTTTCTAAAACCCTAATTCGGATTTGCAGTTTGCTGATAACGAACACAATGGCAAGTAAACAAAGAATCAACGAAAGCAAAGTAAACACTTACCATATATCAGTTTCTCTGATAATTCCATATTTTTCCCCATGAATCTGTAACAGCACCCTTGTTCATCTTGTCTTTCTTCTTATCTTTCTTTTTCTTCTTCTTCGACTTATCTTCATCCCTATCTTTCCTTCTCTTCGAGATGACGGCCTATGTGGTGCTGGGCAGTAGGGTTTATTCAGACTCAGTTTGGCTCCTTCAGCGATATAGAGAGAAGCAGGGGGAATATAGGGAGGACGGGGAGCGAGAATTGGGGACTTGGATTTCAAAATTCAATCTGTAAATCTTATCGCTTCCCTAATTTACGAACCACTTGGTCAAAACTGAAAGCCACTTACGTTGTCAAACTTAGAAGTTGTTAGATAAAATGATAAGCATGCTTTAAAATTTGTATTCTATGTATAATAATTTGTATCTCTTAATTTTAAGAGTTTCTTTATTTGGAAATCATTTTTCCTTTTTAAGGTAGTGGATACGAATTTGAAGGGATGTGATCTAATCGGAAAGGGTATGACATCGTTTAACGAATGAAAAGGTGGCGCAAGGAGAGTCCTCTAACAAACCGAATACGCAAAGGAGAAAAAAAAGGCTTTCATATATAATAATGATATATATATATATATATATATATATATATATATATATATATATATATATATATATATATATATATATATATATATATATATATATATATATGTGTGTGTGTGTACGCGTGCACTTAGTTATTTATATTCAATAATATAAGTTGATTTTGTGTAACCTGGGTAGTTAATTTAATCTAGTTAATGGTTACTTCAAATAATCAAAGATAAATTGTTATTTACAAAATAAAACATATAAGAATATGTAAGATGTATTTTTCGATCATTTTACACGTATAATAAGAATTTATCAAACACTAAAAACATATTATCAACTTATCGCATTTTGATACCGGGATACCCTAGGTCAATTACTTTTTCTAAAACTAGGTTTACATCGGATCAACTAATGAACATTTTTACGAAATAATATAAGTTATTTTAAATAAACAATACTAAACATTCCATCAAAATATTGTCAAATAATAAAATTTAACTATATTTTAATAAAATAATTTATTAGTTATATGCTACAATACATATAAAGTATAATACATTTCTACATCATTCATGTAAACAATAATATTATGAAACTTATAAATATGTAAAAAGTATTGATCCTTGCTACATGTCCAAGTGCACAATAAATTCATGTGATATTCACATTAGTAATCATCAAAAACATGAGGTTTTGTCTTTCTAACAATATTTTGAGACATTTCAAAAATGACAATCTTATCGAAAATTAGGCATTTCGGACCACCTTTATGTCACATCAAATAATATTTATCTGACAAGTACATTTTGGATTTTGGAGTAAGAATGTTGGATTTTGGATTTTGGACAACTTTTTTTTGCATAGAAAAGCGTTCGAGACAACTAATTTGAAGTACTTATTCACAAGAATAATAATGATGCATTATCGTTCAAGTGGTTTAATCTCCCAAATGTACACAAACATACAATGAAATCAACCATTTCTTAGATGTGATAATGGTATTTAAGCTAAGTTTTCAATTTATTGGAGTGATAAACTATACAACATCCTATTGAACCTTGATGTGAAAATAAATTGAAGCAAACAATAGTAGTTTGGTGAATCTGACCAATGTCTTATTTTTTGCAGCTTTTATGAATTTTAGTGTTTTGGTTATTTGAGATTTTTAAGACTAATCATGTAAGAGCAGTACCCTACTAAGTTGAATGTCATTGTAATAAGTTTGCAAGGTCCTTGTATCCTTTTGTAACGTTTTGGTACGATGATATAAATGTGGAGCAAAGTGTGGAGCCTAATCTGAACCAGAGAAGTCCAACTGACCGAAAGAACTCCATCAGGACATAAGAGCTACTAGATGAAGCCTATCATTAGTATCTTATACGGACCGTAGTTCACCGTGACAGTAGTAGCTAGGGCTATGGTCACTGGAGTGAATCCATCAGCAGCAGAAGAAGATGAGACCGCAGTATCATTAGACCGAAGTTCAGTTCAGACCAGAGAGTTTCCTCAGACGAAGAGTTCAGCCTCTCACCTAAGTGTAGTCCGACAGAAGTGCTGAAGCATAGTCAGACAGTCACACAGTTTCGTTCAGGAGCATGTCACTCAACCGCAGTACATGAGAGGGTTATCCAACCGAATGAGGAGTCTTCGGTTGTACCCTGTGTTGGTGTTGTCACATCGGCTGTCAGATTACCTTGGGAATACGCGAGGGCACAGTCTCAGTTATGTCAAGGCAGCAAGGGGCATGGTTTGGTCGCTTCTCAGACTATAAAGCGACTATGTTCAGGTCTATTTTGGTATTTCCCGCCCAAGACCTTGCGTGTTCGGCCATCCATATTATGCTTTATATACATCCACTTTTCTTCACAATGTTATATGTCATATAGATCCAATGTTTCGTTCACATATAGATCCAATGTTCAGGTTGTTAACATTGTGATAGTGACAAACTTAGATTCTCTCTTGTAAAACATTAAAGCTTCAATGAAAATTTTGTCGATTCTCACAATGGACGTAGCTTGATTCATTGTCAAGTGAACCACTTTATATTCTTGTGTTTCTCAACTTATTCTTTATATTTCTCTCTAGTCTAGATAGTTGTGAAGGTTGATGGTTTGTTTGAAGTACTTAGTCGTGGTCGATCGGTGCCTCTTGTAGTAAAGTTATGTACCGATCCGAACAATAGAAATGAAAGAAATTATATATTATTGTTCAAAATACATGTCTTATCATAAATACATAAAACATTACATAATTCAACGAAGGACTTGTGAAGCTTCCAACAATCCGACCTCAAAAATGAATGTCAAACTTGTAAATGTAACTTTCAATTAAGTCATGGCATTGTCGGTCAATATACTTCACTATTATAGTAATGTATCCGACACACATTCATCTTTGATTCTTTCCATTGACTCAATGAACTCTTCTATATCTTTAAACATTGTAACAAGATCATTGTCATACGATAGAATATCGATGACCCTCTACTTCTAAGGCCAACAAACGGATATATCTGTTATACAAGAGGTTTCGTAAATGTTTAAAATGAAAAATGAAGTCCAACATAGTGTTGTCAACTATATTGCATTGTCTAACCTCCATGTGTACCGCTTAGGCGTCCAATAAGGATTGTGACAACCATGTCAAATATTGACCTGTCTCCTCCGGCCTAACCTAAAGATTTTCGTATATGACATTTTCGAAAATCTCATTCCACCTGTGAAATTTTTTAATACTATAACGTATTGTAAATTTTCGCACATGAAATGAAATTTCATAGATACCATCCGTAAAAGTGTAGGTCGGATCCCCATCAAACACGATTATAAATAGTTTCATATACTGTTAGTTATTTATAAAAATAATATATTCATCCGGCTATTAACTTACGATTGTTATCCTAACATATGCACAATGGATTTTGGATATTGTTGTTGTTTTCGTAGTTATCCATAAGTCTATCGTAATTATCCATAGGTTGGTCATTTCTTTATATATAGATCCATCTAATGAATTTTTATTTATGTAGCTTATGTTTAAAATTTAAATTCAATTCATATTTTGTTTAAAAATATTTATATAATGAACTTAAACGGCGTTACATAATTAAATGACTTAAGTCTATAAAAACTGATAAATTTAAATGATAAAATGTAACTATAATAACATCAATCTTATTTATTTTTTAACTGTTAATTTATTTGGACCGATCTACAAGTTTGGACCCGGTTAGCTATCTTAAGTCGATATTTAAGTTCCAAAAGAGGGCCTAATAGGCAAACCCAATGGAGCGTATGCAATCATTTCTGTTTTAGGCCGACTCCAACCATAAAACAATTAAAAAACACTAAAATGATTACCTTTTTACATTAAAATACAGTTTTTAACACAAGTTTACGTTAAAAATATATTTCAATACTTTAGTTTAATAAATATAATATACAAATTAATAGTTATAATAAATAAATTAGGATTAATTTTATAAAAACCATTATATTTTGGTTTGGTTTTTTAGTTTAACTACTGAAAATTTTTTTTCTCGTTCTCGCGTTCAGTTTGGATGTAGGGTTTCCGTTACGCAACGTATTTATACTTTGAAGTTTGAAGTTTGAACGACGCCTTTCCACCTCCAAATGGATCATATCTTTCGGATCGATCCACGCCACTTCATATGCTTCCGGATATGCAGTGATTGCTTAACACCTTCAAATACGCCGTCCCTGTATTTCAAGTTTCAACAAACACAGAAACCCTTCGCCGATTCTCTATATTCAACCCTAATTTCCGATTGTTCTCCAACAACTCCGATCACACCACCCAAAAAAAAAAAAAAATCCTGATAGTGAACCTTCCAACTATGATGGATCTTGAAGTCAAGTCTTGGTACTGAAACTGAAGCTTAGATATTTGTACTTAACTTGTGGTGTCTCCGTCTCTCTTCCTCATGATGTTTTCTTCGCTTATCTTCAAACTCGTTCTCTTTCCACCTACGTTTCCATCAGTGCTCATCTCTTTTCTCTTCCCCTTTTTGTCTCTCGAAGACGATCTGAAGAATCTTTTGTCGGAGTATGTATCCATGGGGTTTCAGTTTGTGTCGCCATTTTACAAAAGGGTCCGATTTCCCCTGTCTTCAAACTGCAACTTCGGCTTCTCCTAGACAACACCTCTGACGACATCATCAACAAAAATCCTTATTAATTACGGTAATTTGATGCTATGTTTTAATGTACATTTTTTATGACAGGTAAAGATGAAGTTTGTTAGAACTGCAGCCATGAAACATTATCAAAATTGGAAGTCAGAAGCAGAGCAGTCTTTCTGTTAAACTGAGATTGATACCGCAGATGAAGTTTGGAAAGGAGTATCAAGCAACAATAGGTGATGAAATGGACTGAAATCGACAAGGGGAGAAGATTTGAATAACTTGGAGCTTGTATAAGGACCCTGTCAAGATCTTTCGGTAAGTGATTAGTGTATTTATACTGAAAACTTCCATACATAACACATTGATTTTGAATCTGAAAAGCAAGATGTTTGACCAAAACAACAGATGGAATTAAAGAAAACTGTGACTTTTTTGTTTAATTAGCTAGTTTTCTTAATTTCGTTCAATTTGACTGTTTTCTTTTTGATTTGAGAAACAAACAGGGGCAGAAAGGAAAATAGCTTTGTTATTCATATCCATGCATTTACATGTTCCTGATGCAATCAGTTGGTTGTATATCCATATTGATTTCTTTTTCCTGATTCTATGGATTACAAGTTAGTCTTATTAAGGGTAGCATAAGCCTGTAAATTTGATGTACACGATTTTACTGTTTCATGGCATTCAGTATTACAGGTGAAACTGATATATCCTGTCAAAAAAATTATTTTGGAGAAATGTCAGAAACTTTTTAGGTTTGATTGGAAAATAAAGTATTACTGGTTAAACTGCAAAACTGTTTAAAATAAAACGGTGTTTCGGTAAGTTCTCTAAAGTAAATAAAGTAGACTTATGTTTTGACTTTTTGGTAGGAGTTTTTGGAATGGATGGTTCAAGACCATTGAGCTATTGATGTCAGGCGGTTAAGGGATGTTCCACTTGATAAAGCAAAGTAAGTGATTTCTTGAGCTAACAAATAATAAATAACCTTTTAAAATTTGATATTTAATGAGGGTATTTCTGGTAATTCTTGTTATATAATTGTACAGGGTTCTCGTTATGTATAACTGGAATTGGTTTTTAAACCTCTAACTCTATATCATAATGATTTTCTTGTAAGGGTTTTAGAATTCATGTTTTTTATCTTACAAGTTACAAATTAGTATATAAACCTCCATTCCAAGGCTGATATTTTTTTTAAAGGTTGGTACAAATGTTGGACGGGTGGCTACACATCTACTTAGACATAGTTTACCTGTAAGTCGTTTTGTTAAGTTCTATGAAACCTTATTTAGTTCTCAATTGAACTTGGAAATAGACTGTTCCGTATTTGATGATGTATTCAATTTTTCCAATATCTATCTAGTGCAACATATGGTAAGGCTCATACCTTCATCTTTAAAATCATTTTGTTTATATTTTATCATTTATGTAAACATACAATTGATTGTAATCATGTCTTTTACACTTATGTTTTCTTTTTGTACATATATTGATCTATATGGTCGTTTTTTCTCTTTCTATTAGGATCATGACTCTTTATCTTCTCAGACCTGATATTGTTCACAACTTGATAGAGATAATTGTGATATAGTTTCATCACTATCTGATCACCTATTTTTTTGTTCTAAAACAGGTGATTACTGGTTATATTTACAAGGCCAAGATACCCACCTCATATACATAAACAAGGGAATTTCCCTTTGGTCATTATTTCTAGGAAGGTGAGGCCCTCTCATAGTATACCATTTATAGCATTATACTTGCTATTTTCCTTTTACTATGACGTTCCACTTTGTAAATCGACCAAGTTATTGCATTGGACTTGTATTTTTCTTTTTTATCAGGAGAGTACACTTAAAAAAATCTATCCCTTTGTAGCAAAGAAAACTGCTTTGTGTATGAATATCATGGTCACAATTGGTAGTTTTTTTGGACTACAATGTTGTAATAGGAACAAAAGAAAGTAGGAGGATATGATAAAAAAAGTCTTTGGAAGTATGATGCTGTTCTTGGCATTTAAGCCCATAATATTTGATGATAGTGAGCTTTAGGAAACAGTTTTCTATCCAAGTTCTGAATCCTTAGAAGTTACAATCAGACCTCATGGAAGAAGTTTTGTTGTACTAAAATACCAACTGGTTGATTGATTTCATTGAGCAAAAAAGATAAAAGACCATCCAATAGGAGCAAAAGAAGCTCAATGTAGCTAAAGAAGAAGAAACAAAAATTGGGTAAGATAATCTTTAGTAAATTCTTGTCCTTGAACATCTCATGTTTATTTGGCATTTGCTTGTCTCTTTCATCAAATTGAAGGTTAACCTTAGATTGTAAGTTGGAAAAAGCAGCGTGGGTTCTACTTCAATTCAGACCCGAGGTTAGTTTTTAAGTTGTAGTCTTAACTAACATAGTGGGCCAACAGGTTCTTTTAGCTTGGATGTTTGATTCTACAGATTGTTTTCACAAAAAAAATGGTTAAAAGTTAATGGCACATATAAAAGTGATTGCTGATGGATACTTATGTATGTCAATTCATATTTCTACATATTCGTATTGTGTTTTTAATAGCATAAAGTTGTAAACACTAACTAGACAAATGATAATGCATTTTCCCCTTTGAAGAGCTTGCTTTCTGGGTGTTTTTGGTGATGAAAAATACAAGATGAAACCGGGTTGGCAATTTCATCTATACATATCATTGTTACCTTGTAAGATCATATATTTTTTCTTTTCTAATTACACCACTTTACTTTCAGATTATTTCTTATTAGCGCATTGTACTTTAAAAAAGTTATCCATTAGAGCAATGGGTAACCTACTTATTTTAGTTATGATGGCACGTCACGAATTAGTGACTAGAATGTACTGTTTTTAATTGTTTGTTACTATATCAGATTTATCAATTAAATAAAGTATGTTGTGCAACAAAAAGAATTTGAGCCCTATGATGAAGGGAATTGCCAGTATGCTAAATTATAAGGTTTTCTTATTTATCTGTCTTTGATATATTTCTGTTAGGGATTTGGAATTTTTTTTGTTTAGGGTTGTATTATACGGATCTCAAGGTTCTTATGCTCATCATCATCATTATTGTTATTATTGCTTTTCATTTCATAAATACACCATTAGACCCTAATAATTTCATGAAATATTTTTCCTAACAAAGTTTTTTTTTTTTATGTGTCAGATTGAGTTTCTTATTGAAGATATAGATTACACGATCATCAATAAATGGTGATTCTTGGAGTGCTCAGAAGTTTGCTAATAGACTTTAGCTTTCTCTATGGTCTCAACATCTTGGTGTATATCTCAAAGAGGTAACCACCATTTCTAATACCTTATAGGTTATGCTATAGACCACGTTGTGATGTGTTTGGCATGGCTGGGTCCCATCCAAAAAGGGTATCCTGTGTCTGCTTATTTTCATGAACTCTTTTCTTCTTTTTTTGAATAAGTTAGTTTAGGGTACGATTGATTGCACTGCTCATGAAGCTTTGGGCTCTGTATTCCAAGAGGAAGGAGTAGAAGATTACATTGAAGAGTTATAAGTTGGAAGAACACTCGAACGGTTTGTTCTTGAGGGGTCTGAAGACCGAAATTAAAATCTAAACCCGTCAACCCGCGATCAAGCTATAGAGTATGCACACATGCTACTTTGGTTTCTTCTAATGTTATGTAGTTATGTTTTTTTTTTTTTTCACATTTTGGTTTATATTTTGCAAGATGTCATCTCGTTTTAGGTGTTGGTAACTGTAAAGAGAAACTTGCATATGGACAATTGGTTACTAATGATTATTAAGTAAAGTTCTCAGATAATGGTTACTAATTTATTAATGGGCACTTTGGATAAATTTTGTATGAAGTTCTGAAAAGCATTAAATTTGTAAAATGTTATGTTTGACCTTATTAGGTAGAGAATTAGGCTTAATTAATATATATATATATATATATATATATATATATATATATACTAGCGGCATACCCGCGCGATGCGGCGGTGACGATTAGTTCGTTACGACGAATAATTTTCGAGCAACTATTAGCAAACGTCAGATTTTTGGTTATTAGTTTAACGGTATTTGGTGTTTGGTGTTTTGGTTCACAACTACACACATCTGGAAAAAATTATTAAAAAAATTAAATGAAATAAATATTTAAATAAAAAACTGATTTTTAATTAAAGAGCTCGGGACGACCGCCGCCATTTTTTCTCTCTGATTAAAACCAATTATTAAAAAATATAAAAGTTAAATGAAATAAATATTTTTAAAAAAACTGATTTTTAATAAAATGAAAATCAAAAACTGATTTCCGATGGTGATTTGTTTATTTAGCGAAAATCTAAAACTGATTTTTAATAAAATAAAATATATAAAAATATATTTAATATTAATTTAGTTATATAGATATAAATGAGATAAATATTTAAATAAAGAGGGTTAAATCCGGAATTTGGCTATACCTAATAACCTAAATACACAACACAAACCCTAAAATCATTTCACTCCAGCCGCTACTCTCCTTCTCCGGTTCTCCTCCTGTCTCCCCAGAAAACGAAAGAAACCGGTGACTACTGCTTCCGATCGACAACCGCTGCTCTCCTTCTCCACTTCTCCTTCTCCGGTTCTTCTCCGATTGAAGCTTTCGACGGTTCAGACCTCAACTCGAGAGGCATCCCACTACATCCCACTGATTCCGATCGACAACCGGTTCAGACCTCGCGTGCTACGAACCCTAAATCGCCGTTTCAACGATCTCGCCTGCATCCCACTGTGAGCTCCGATCACCGCCTCCTTCTCCAACCTGGACACCGATCCGTTACACACTGATAAAGTAAGAATTACATTCACGCCTCCAATCCACCAGCATTCAAATCGATATACGGAGGTAAAAGGTATCGGCTTCCACCATTCACCACGGTTCCCGACATTTATAGATTGTGGTCTTTAGGATCCGATTGTGGTATGTAGGTTGCGATTTGATTATTGATTTTCCGATTTTCGTTGTCGTTATTGTTTTCCTACATTTGATATTCTATAGGATTTGATTTTGGTCATTGATTTTCTGATTCCGACATCTCCAGATTTTAGTTATTGTTATTCTGGTTTATTGGTTTTCTGATTTTCTTTATAAACTTTGTTCGATCTATTATGTACGTGGTAGATATTGTGGAATCTGTTGTGTTTCTGATTTTAGCTTCATTTTTTTAACATGTGGGTAACTTTGTGGAATTACCTGATTAGGTTTTGTTCCATATCTCTGGATATATCGGTTTTGTTGCTATTGTTTTAAAAGCATTTATACTTCAAATTTCTTTTGAAGGTTTGGTTGGTTTTTTAAAATTTTCAAAAATAGATAATTATGTTTTAATGTAGTTTCTGGTATTATGTTCTAATATAGTTTGAAAATGCAGAGTTGTTATTCCAAACTACAGAGTTGTTTTAAAATTTTCAAAAATAGATAATTATGTTCTAATACACACAACAACACACACATCTAAACATACATACACACACATCAGTAAACACATATAGAACATGCATTGTGTATATCTATCTATAGCTATGTGTGTCATAGATCTGTATTGTGTAAACTTTGGCCACCAGCAGCAGCATCGATAATGCTGCCATACATTGGTTCGTACCTTCAAACACCAACAACATCAATAGTTAGTTTCTTCAAATGACCTGTAGCAAAAGAAATTTTCTAAATAATTGTGTTAATGTGCAGAAATTGAAACATGTGCAGAAAGCTGATGGAGAAAGATAAAATGGAGTAAATAGTTGCAGGAAGATGATGGAGAAAGAAAAGATGTAGTAAAAATTGTGTATGTAGCTTCATATTTTATAGTGTAATTTTAGAGGGATTTGATGATTTGAATTAGCTATCCATGTGAAGTTGTCAGATTTGTTGTAAGCCATTGATTGATTTGGAGTCATCTATGGTCCAGATTTTTTAGATTAAAACTTTTTATTAAATAGGAAAATCAGGTTGGTTGCTTTATTTAGTTGTACCCCTTAATTTTAAGACATCTATGCATAATATGTTTGTACATATTATATATGTATTATAGTATAGATATATTACCAAAACATATTTTCTTTGTAGCTCAGAGGGTTCACAGGGGATGCTTTGAATCCGATGCAATATGCAGAATGATGAGTTTATACGGAAAGTCCACAGCCATAAACACTCTAGTTTTATGTCCAAGTGAGTCTTCTTTACTTATTATAATTTTGATCTCTTTTAAGTATAATGTTAATGTATATTAAGGCTTGAGCTTTTGATATGCATCATCTTTACAAAATAAAATGCAATTTTACTATTTGGAAATCAAAATATTGTAATTCATCATGATCTCTAAATTAATTACCAAAACATATTCTATGTAGCTCAAACGGTTCATAAGGGGTGCTTTGAATCCGATGCAATATGCAGAATGTTGAGTTTATATGGAAAGTGCACATTCGCAAACACTCCAGTTTTAGTTTTATGTCCAAGTGAGTCTTGCGCAATTGTTACATATTCATATTGTGTGCCACTATGCTGGTTCCTCCATCCATGTGTTATTCAAATGAAAAGGTTATTGATTGTTGAAAGCACAAATAAGACCATGCTAAATTCAACTTTTATGAGTGTTGCATAGCTGAAAATTTTACTTCTAATTTATGAAGAATCTATGTACCATCTTTTGTTGAGTTTTTCGATACAAAATCGGTAAATCCAAGTAAGTAGGAAAATAATGGTGTTATGATTGAAGTGTTGCTGCTGCCACAGAGACAATGTATTCTTTGTTTCTTTAGAAATTTCCAAAATACCATCCATGGGCCGTGCTTAGCACAGAATGGTTCTCTTTTTACAGGTTCTTCCATATCTCTCAAACTGAATATATCACATGCTTTAATTTATGTTCTTTTCTTAATACGTCTATAACTGTAAAAAAGGGTGATCCAGTAATTGGATCCTTGAAGATTCTATTTCTCTCCAAAGAAGATGGATCGAGTCTCCAAATTGGAAAATTATCCATCTATACTGGTGACGAATTTCATATAATCCTATATCTCGGTATTCTTTTCTTCTTAATATTGCTTACATCTTTAACCTTTTTAGTTTAAGCAGTTGAATGGTCACTCTGTGTCACCATCCTCATCTTCTTTGATGTATTCTGCCTCAATTGAATTGCCTCTATGGTGTCCTTAACTAAGGTATCTTGATTGACATTCACAACTTCTATATTTATGTATTTCTCTATTAGATTGATATTTTGTTTCAACCTTGCCCTTCTCTAGGAGCGTCTTTTGAAGAAACCACTCAAATTTTCCAGGATATTTCACTAGGCTTTTGGTACCAAGTTCAAGTAAGTACCAACACATTTTTTATATTTACCTCCTTTGATTATTATTATTTATTAACAATTTTGTTATGGTTTCTGTTTATTCAAAATGGATAACAAGTGTTTGATGAATTGCAATTGATCCTATGTAAAATTACCAAATGCCCCCTTAAAGTTTTCATATCACTTGTGGAGGGTTGGAAGATATGAAGGACAACTACTGAATCATGTAAACTCCAAAAACCTAACCACCATATCATCATTCTACAGTTTGGTACATTTGTTGTGATTGACTTTTTTTTAAAATACTTTCCCTTTAGTTGTGCAAGATACAAGCTTTTGGATCCTCACCAGCATATAGCTCACCTCGTTTAGGGGTTAAATTACCAAAAAGCTACGTTAACATGATAGTTTACTCAATTAAACGGATGCTATATAGAGGTGGCTACACGAGGATGTTGGATAACAGGTGTTTACGCCAACTTCATTATTACTCAAAACATTAACGTTTTGTGACCTTTTTATTATGTTAACAGCAAGTTCTCAAATCAACTGCATCTGACCGATTTTTGCTTCAGTGGCTGGTCGATTGAAGCGTATTTGACATGTGCTCTTATTGAAAATTCTTGATTTTACAGATAATTCTCTATTCTCCCCCTCCCATATATTAGTACAGGTAACAAAATCAATTGGGTTTTTAGTTTTAGGTTTTCTCAATATGAAATTTTGTTTATGTTTTAGTTAGAGGATTTCTTTAGTTGGTTGGTTATTTTAACTAGAAGCAGTTCTTGAATTATTTAGTTTTGAATTTATTGCGATGCATAATTGATGTTTTTTAATTTATTATAATTCATAGCATTCATGTGTTGTGCAAGATAATAATGAGAAAACTTGAAGAGTAAATAATCTTTCATATCATGGCAAATGGAGTTAATTAGGAGGGTTTATCTTTTTGAGTAGAGTTTCATATGTTTATGATGGTAAGAAAAGATGATTTCACATATTTATCTTTTCGAGTCAAGTTTTAGCATAATCACATCTTTAGTCCCACTCGATCCAGAACACAGAATTTTAGTAGATTGATTGTGGAAAGACATGTTGAGCTCTCATGGTATTTGCTTGCTTACTCTTCAGTCTTCACCATTATTTTATGAGCTAATTAATGGGCAACCAGGCCAGTGCTTCCCTTGTTGGCTGAACATGGAAACAAGGTTGGAAATGGCAGGTAATTATCCCTAAAATTTCATCATAGATTTCATTGGATGTGAAGCTTATATATCCATGTTTGTAAAAAGAAATTACATGCCATAATACATCTTTAGTCCCACTCGATCCGTCCAGACATCTTTAGTTTTGTATGAAGTTTTCTTCTGGTGTCGTACTTCAAACAAATTTCTACTCCACACTAATTAACTCAAGTACATATATTGCTTTGGTTATTATATTCAGTTCTTTTAGATCCAATTTCTAATGATATTTGTAATTTCCAACAGCTTCCTACCTCTTGAATCTGACAACCAACTGATTTCATTATAATATAATGATGGTTGACTGGCTTGGATTAAAGCATCAATTCACACCTCCTTCATCCCTATTAGAAGACAGGGGAGGCGGTGTTTCCATTTACTGGCTTGGATTAAAGCATGCATTAAAACATGTAACCACTTATCTTTCTTCTCTATTTTATCTACAAATTACGATTTTCAAACATTTCTTTTCTCCTCCCAAACCCGGTTGATTGTATAATAAACAATGTTATTTGCACCAAAAGAGGTCCACTAAAAACATTACTAATTATAAAAACTAGAAGGGGTTTTAATGGAAATTTTTTATATTTGCAGCAAAAGAGGTCCACCATGCAAAGCTTCTGGATGTCCAAGGAATTTCACTGAAGCCAAACTTGGTTGCTCGACAAGGGTGACATTTAATGAGTTTTTTTTTTTACTTCTATTCATAAACTGCATCGAGGATCACTTAATTATATGACTGCCTTGAAGGCTAAAAAAAGAAAGTGCATTGCTATATTGGTAAAAAAAAGTAATCATGTTGCTATAATGGGATGTAAACCATATGACTTTTGTGATTTTTAGTTACAAACATGTGACACTCAACCAAGAATTTTGCAACTGAGAGTTGTAAGTTTGACCTCAAAAGTCAACATGTGAACTGTATCTGATTTCTTGATTAGCAGGTACTTCCTAACTTTCTGTTTGGCTTTCAAACAATGTTAATTGATTTAAATTGATTGAATATGACAATGATTCTAAAGGTCAAAGATGGTTAATTTTGTAATCTTGAAACGAGTAAGTTTGACCACAAAAGTAAATCATAGAGTATATCTGTTTTCAGAAAATACTTGTTGGCGGACTTATTGCTTCTTTCACCAACTTTAAATATTAGTCGTTCTTTCTGCATTCAGATCTGTCAAATATAAATACACCCCATTATTTTACATGCTTTAAAACATATTTTATTTAACAAAATATTATATAGGGGAATATATTACAAGCCAAAAGCACACAAGTAGTATCCGGGAGTACGAAATCTCATCAAATCCGGGCTGCTACTATCTGCTCTAACCCCGAAGCACCTCTTTCCCTTTAGTAGGGTCTATATCACCTGCACAGTTAGTATCCACAGGGGTGAGCCATACAAGCTCAATGAATAATCGATAAGCATTATAAAAAAATACACAACATAGAATTTTCAGCTTCCACATCATATCATGGTTCCCCAGCAATATCGAGTCCTAAGGACTCAATGTGCATTCCCTGAGTGAGTGATAGAACTGCCGGCCGATTAAACCATCACAACACTTGTATGTGGTCCCACCACAATTACTGCTTACACAATCGTCACAACATATATATGTGGTCCCAACCACCAACAATAGTCAGTAGCCCCACAGGAAAGGTAGTCTCAACCAAAAGTACCGAGTATGTGACCCCACGAAAAAGGTGGTCCCAATCACATGAACCGATAATGTGCCCCACAGGAAAAGTAACACTTATGTATCGATTACTCACCTGGTTGTTGACTAAAGCTTTTGTCTTTTTCTGCCTTGTATCCTCTTCCAACCTTGATTGCTATCATAGTACAAAATCTATCATTTATAAATCTTCCCTTCACCCTTTTTAATAGTTCCAAAATAACACTTCATGATTTATCAAATACAGAACGGCCAGGTAGAAGATTAGATGGGGTGGCAGGATTCTTTCAGCATTTTAGCCTTTCGGAAAATCCAACAACCAGATCCCATGTAACCGGCCTAGGCACCGTTCTCGTAAGTAAATCATTTAGCATTATTTCGGAACAAAGTCTCCATAGCCTGGGTTATCTCCCGGCTCGAACTTGGTTATTTGATATAAGTCAAAATGACTAGCAACCATTCCCTTCATATTATATGCAAAATACTATTATAATTGTACTAAAGGTTTGGAACTTACTTTCCGTATATCGAGACGACGATCGTTACCCGAACCTATTGATTTCCCTCTCTTATAGCACCTCTTCCTTAGTAACACACTCCTCTATAGTATATAAGTGTTTAGTATTTGTTTTGCCCAAAAATGAGGCTTGGAGCTCCTATTTATAGGCCTCTGGACCATCTTCGCGTCGCGACGGACCCCCGGTCGCGTCGTGACCATTATGTAAGCACTTACCTCATCGCGCACTTCTCGAGAAGCTTCTGCCGAGCCTTCGCGTCGCGAGCACTATTCACGCCGCGGGAGTACTATTCAATTTTTTTTTTTTTTGAAAATGGGCGTTACAAGTTCTCCCCCTTTATAAGATTCCGTCCTCGGAATCAAGCAAACAATTGGGGGTACTTCGCCCTCATTTCCTCTTCGGCTTCCCAAGTTACATCCGAGCCCTTGTGATATCGCCACTGTACTTTTACCATATTAATCTTCTTGTTCCGCAGCTGTCTCACCTTGCGGTCTAAAATCTTTTCTGGCTGCTCTGGGTACCTCAGCTTTTCATCTATTTCAATTTTAGGTAAAGGCACTCGTTGGGACTCGTCAAACAGAGTCTTTCTCAAATGCGACACATGGAAGACGTTGTGAATGCCTCTTAACTCCTCGGGTAGCTCTAACCGGTAGGCTACAGCTCCCACCCTTTGTAATATCCGGAACGGGCCGATAAAGCGAGGACTCAACTTACCTTTCTTTCCGAAACGAATCAGACCCTTCCACGTGGAAACCTTAAGCATCACCATATCACCAACCTGAAACTCTATAGGTTTCACTCGACGATCCGCATACTGCTTTTGGCGGTTTTGGGCAACCTTCAAATGTTCTCGAATTTCTCGAATTTTCTCCTCGGTTTGAGCGACAATCTCGGGTCCGACTAATGGCTTCTCCCCTAACTCTGTCCAACAGGCATGGTGCTCCATACAATGCTTCATACAGCGCCATCTGGATGCTGGAGTGGTAACTATTATTGTATGCAAATTCCACTAGAGGTAGGTGGTCTTCCCAACTCCCACCAAAATCTATAACACAGGCACGAAGCATATCCTCCAATGTCTGAATAGTCCTTTCACTTTGTCCATCAGTCTGAGGATGGTAAGCAGTACTCATTAAAACTTTTGATCCAAACTGCTTTTGGAAGCTCTGCCAAAACCCAGACATAAATCGACTATCTCGGTCGGATATGATGGAGGATGGTACCCCGTGTCTACAAACTACTTCATCAATATAGATTCTGGCTAATTTGCTAACTTTATAATCTTCACGTATGGGTATGAACTGAGCGGATTTGGTCAGTCGATCCACGATCACCCATATTGCATCGTGTCCACGTGGCGTTCGAGGAAGTTTTGTCACAAAGTCCATAGTGACCTCGTCCCACTTCTTCATTGGGACAGGTAGAGGCTGAATTTCTCCATACGGCTTTTGATGATTGGACTTCACTTGCAAGCATGTTTGGCACCGTTCCACATATCTTCCTATATCCCGCTTCATGCCCGGCCACCAGTATAACGGCTTCAACGTCCGATACATTTTGGTGCTACCCGGGTGTATAGCATAACGGGAACAATGCGCATCCTCGAGGATTAGCTTCCGTGCCTCACCCTGCTTTGGCACCCATACTCGACCTTTAAAGGTCTTCAATTGCTGAGAATTTTCCTCGAGTTGGTTAATATAGCTAACCATGCGTTCACTTTTCACATGCTCCGCCTTCCCTGCTTCCTTTTGGGCTGTTCGAATCAACTCAGGTAGCCGACTAACTATGCCCATACAAGCCGATACAACCCTAATGGGTCTCTCTTTTCGACTAAGAGCGTCTGCAACTACATTTGCCTTCCCTGGATGGTACAAAATCTCACAGTCATAGTCTTTGAGTAAGTCCATCCACCGCTGCTGCCTCATGTTCAGATCCTTTTGATTGAACAAATATTTAAGACTTTTGTGGTCCGTATAGATCCTGAACTTTACCCCATATAGGTAATGTCTCCACAACTTTAATGCTAGCACCACAGCAGCTAGTTCCAGATCATGTACCGGGTATTTTTTTCTCAGCTTCCTTCAATTGTCTGAATGCGTATGCAATCACCCTGCCCCTCTGCATTAAGACACATCCCAGACCTACCCTAGAGGCGTCACTATAAACCACAAAGTCTTCTCCACCTTGTGGTAATGCAAGAACTGGGGCTTCACACAAAGCTTGCTTCAGCTTCTGAAATGCAGCTTGCTGTTTTTCAGTCCATTCAAACTTCTCGCCCTTCTTAGTTAATTTGGTCAAAGGAGCTGCAATAGAAGAGAAGTTCTCTACAAATCTCCTGTAATATCCAGCTAGCCCAAGAAAGCTGCGTATCTCTGACGGATTCCGTGGCGGCTCCCACTTCATTACGGCCTCGAATTTTGCTGGATCCACCTTTACTCCCTCACTGCTGATAACATGTCCTAAAAACTGAACCTCACGAAGCCAAAATTCACACTTTGAGAACTTGGCATACAGCTTCTCTTGACGAAGTAATTCCAAAACTTGACGTAGATGCGTCTCGTGCTCTTCCTGGCTTCGGGAATAGATCAGTATGTCATCAATGAACACAATGACAGAGGTATCAAGGAATGGACGACACACTCTGTTCATCAAGTCCATAAAGGCTGTAGGGGCATTGGTTAATTCGAACGGCATTACCAGAAACTCGTAATGCCCGTAACGGGTACGAAAAGCTGTCTTCGGGATATCCGACTCCCGAATCTTCAACTGATGATATCCTGATCTTAGATCAATCTTAGAGAAATAGGATGCACCCTGAAGCTGATCGAATAAATCATCGATCCTGGGCAAGGGATATTTATTCTTTATGGTGATCTTGTTCAATTCTCTATAGTCTATGCACATTCGCATAGACCCGTCTTTCTTCTTCACGAACAGGATAGGTGCTCCCCAAGGTGAAGTACTTGGTCTGATGAACCCCCGATCGAGTAATTCTTGCAACTGCTTCTTTAACTCTGCCATCTCTGATGGTGCTAATCGATAAGGAGCACGAGCAATAGGAGCTGCTCCTGGAACCAAATCTATGGTAAACTCTATCTGCCGATCTGGAGGTAATCCCGGAAGCTCATCGGGAAAAACATCAGCAAACTCCTTTACAACGGCGACATCTTCAACGGATCGTTTGGTAGGCTCTGTCGAGACCACACATGCCATGTAAAATATTCCTTCTTTGTAGTTATGACGTCGTACTTTGGCAAAAGGCATGACATGCATCCTTGTACGTGGCCGTTCACCTTGAATTATTATTTGCGACCCGTCTGGTGCCAGAACTGCAATTCTTTTTCTTTTACAATCGACTTAGCATCATTGGATGCTAACCAGTCCATTCCTACAATTACTTCAAATTCTCTGGTGGTGATCGGCTTCAGATCAATAGGGAAAATGGTCCCGTTAATCTCAAGCTGACACCCTGGCATCTGTTCAGAGACATATACATATCTACCACCTGCTACTTCCACCTCCAGTTCTTCATTCAACGGGGTTAAGGGTATCGAAATTTGGGGCATGAATGATGTGGATATAAAGGAGTCGGTGGCTCCAGGATCAAAGAATACATATGCAGGGATCGAATTCAATTTAAAAATACCTGTAATAACATCGGTCTTCTCCCGGGCCTCCTCAACTGTCATCTGGAATGCTCGGGAGACTACTGGTTTGCCTCGGTCTCGTGTCTCTCTACTGTGCTCCTCCCGCTGCCTATCTCGGGATCCTCCTGTCTTCAGTTGTGGACAATCTGCTCGAAGGTGATCTTTAGCTCCACACTGGAAACATACTCGGTTTGTCTGGATGCAATCTCGAGCATAGTGTCCTGTCTTCCCATGTCACACCCCAAAAACACGTTGGCGGAAACGTTCGGGGATGGATGACTGATTGAAGTATCACAACCATGGATATATGAACAGTATATAAACAACCAAACAAGAATTGATATTGAATTGATACATAGTTTTACAAAATGGTTGATTCTCACCAATTACAACATGAAATGAAAATAAACAAACGTAGTATTAAACTTCCATTTGTTCAAGACCGCTGGCTAGCGGCCTAAATGATTTCCTGAAAATACAAGTAGTTTTAAAGAGTGTCAACAATAAAGTTGGTGAGTTCATGAGTTTGAAACATTTTGATTTTGAAGTTTATTTGCTTTTGAAGTCTGTGAAACAATGATGTCGAAATAACTGATTTTAAATAAGATGATTTTGAAATAATTGATTATAAATCAAGTTGGAATGATAACATGAAATATGAGTATGATTTATATGAGATAGAGATAAATGAATAAATTTTAGTCTTTTGGATAATTGATAAATGGTAAACATAACAAATAGTCCTCACCCTTTTCGTATATATACATATACATATAAAGGATGGAGCATCTAATCAACATATACACTTAACCAAGTGCGATCAATCACCTTAGCGTCCCAAGGCGGGGTGGTCAACCCAATAGCGCTATTATTGTCCATAACGTACCTCAAGAATACGGGCATAGTTATGGAGATTAGACTAAAAATGATAATGCACTACAAATACATGTAGCGTAAACAAATGATGATTATCCAAATAATGATTCTCCATAACGTACCTCAAGAATACGGGCATAGTCATGGAGATTTAGACTAAAATGATAATGCACTACAAATACATGTAGCATAAATAAACAAATACTGAATCATGTATAAATGTTTCCAATGTCTATCAATAATGATAAAATGAGTAAGTGATTTCGGAAATCTATGAGAAACACACGATGTTCCAAAAATGTTTAAAATAGATATAATGTAGGGAGATCACTCCCTAAATGATTTAAATGATATAGAAGGGTATTAAATATAATACACCGTTCTATTCACGATACTGTAAACGAACCATGATTGAACCAACTAGTCTCAAAATGGTCAAGATTTCATGTCGAGAAATAAAAGAATGTGGTGTATAAAATAATTGCGAATGTTTAAAATACTGATTAAACAATGTATAAATAATTGTGTATAAAATAATTGTGAGAGTTGAAATAATGATTTAACAATGTATAAATGATTAAGTATAAAATAATAAAGAGTGCTAAAATAATGATTTAACCATGTATAAACATTTGGAATCTTGAAACCATTTAAATAATGTATATTTGTTGAAAAATCGAGGAAATTGGTAACTTTGAAATAATGGAAAAATATCTGATGAGTCTTTGAAACTACGTTGTTTAATAAATCATTGAAAAGACGAAAACGTTTAATAAGTCTTGAAAAATACTAGAGCGTTCAATAAAACTTTGAAAATGCTAAAACATTTAATAAAGTTGAGAAAAATACTGAAGCTGGTAACTGACCAGTATGAGTATGAGTTTAACTGTTTTGAGACTAGTGTTCATGATTGGTTGTTTAAGTTATCGTGTTTACTTGTATTCCTCCCCTAAAAATGTTAAAATAGTTAAAAATGGGGATATGAACTCACCTCGAAGGTGTAGGGATCCTTTGATGAAGATGTACTAGAATACCCTATTGGCTTTCGGCTTGAAACCTAAGAATGACGAGGTTTATCGAGTTACTAGACGAATCTCGGGAAATTCGGGAGTGATTACACAAAGGTATGACGTGAAAATGGTTCCTGAATGAAGTCCTCAGCTCAAAATACGAAGAAATCGGGCTTTGGTGAAAGTTCAGAGACTAAATTTGCAAAATAATTGTTTAGGGACCAAATTTGCAAAATAATTGTTTAGGACCAAAATTGTAAAACTATTTTACCCAGGGGTAAAAATGTAACTTTGACCAAAGTTCAGGGGGTCAAAGTGTAATATTTTTAGGACTGAAAATGTAATGATTTTTGGGCCAGGGGGTCAAATTGTAAATTTGACCAAACTTCAGGGTCTAGATGGTAACTGTGAATAGTACCCGGACATCGGCTAAAGTTGGCTCGGACACCGGCTCGAGTTTCATCGGTGAAACTCATTGGCGCATTTCGTCGAACAGGTGGTGGGCATCGGCGACGACCAGGTGTTCCTCGGACACCGACTCGGACACGATCTCGGACGCGGCACGCCCCTTCCTCGGCAACGACTCACTTTTCACCGATGAGATTCCAGGCGCGGCTCGACGAGGCATATCGTCGAGCACCTGGTGCGCGTGACGAAATCCAGAACTTCAAATCCAATTTCCCGTTGATTCCGACCACCAAATCAGGTGAGGTTTTTTCCTATGTGTTCGAAATCACGAGGAGAACAAAACTCAAGCATTAATTTCAGAAAAATTCGCAGATCAAGAGAGTGTGGTGCGTAAACTTACTGTGGCGGCTGTTTTGGCGGTGGTAGTGTTTTCCGGCGACATTTTGGAAAAACAAATTGCTGAGGGTTGATCACGAGGACGAGATGAACGCGATGGTGTTCTCGGATTTCGATTTGGAGACTTTTCATTTTTCCGGCGGCGGTCGGCGGTGTCGGTACGGCGGCGGTTTGAGAGAGAACTGGTTAATATTTTGCTGAATAATAGATTTTTGAGAAACCATATGGATGAAAACTAGTTTTTTTTATTGAGATCCTCACGAGAAATTCCCCAGCGTTGGCTATCGTTGCTTAACGTTTTCGGTTATAGTCTTCACGGTATTTTGAGCGTACAAAATGCGAGTATCATGAAAATAATTTCTCGTTTATGAAATCTTCCCGATAAAGGGAATCTAACGAGTCCAAAAATCACCTCGTTTGGAGTTACGAAACTCCCGATATGATTAAATGAAGGTATAAAATTGTGTCCGAAATTGATTTGACGCAGAATCCGAAACTGAAAATTGTATATTTTGCATACGAACTCCGATTTGGATGATCTAGATATCCACGCGTTCGTATTAACGACTACATCGCTTTTTAAGTATTATTTATGCTCAAATAATACTCGAATGATTTTCCGGATTTCTTATTCGCTGTCAATATTGGACACTATTTGGATTTTTCTGAAAATTGTCTGATAAGCGTATAAATTGTACTGATAGCTTTTGGGGACCCACTAGAATAGTGTTGACTTTAAATATCGACCATAAGGTTTGACTTTGACTATAGTTGACTCGGTTGACTTTCGTTGACCGAATTTGACGGTTGTCACATCATCTCCCCCTTAAAAGGAATTTCGTCCCGAAATTGTTTCAAAGTATCTCATACTTGGGACTTAGGGAAAGAGATGTGGACATTTCTGTTTCGTCTGATTCTCGCGTTTCCAAGTAATTTACGGTCTACGTTTGGCTTCCCAATGCACCTTTACTATAGGAATGCGGCTTTGATTTGTGTTCTTGACTTCTCGGTCGATGATCTCAACTGACATCTCAAAGAATTTAAGACTCCTGTTGAGTTCAATCTTATCCAAACGGAAATACCGAGGGTCTTGTCAAATAAAGACTTCTTCAAGTTTAGAATTTGAAAGGTGGGATAACGTAATCGAGCTCTTGCGGAAAACATAGCCGGTAAGCCATAAGACCTATCCTTGTTAGGATCTCAAATGGTCCTATGTAACGGGGATTAAACTTTCCTCGTTTACCAGAGCATATCAATTCTTTCCAAGGTGAGACTTTCAGCACGACTCGATCTCTAACCTGGCATTCTAATGGCTTGCGTCCAAAAAGGGCCTCGAACAGGGCAGCCTTTATGTTCGCATGATAACTGTTGTTGTATGAGAATTCGATGAGTGGCAAGTGGATAACTCACGCTCTGCCAAATTCATTCACCCAAGTGCGCAACATGACCTCTAGGGTTTGTATTGTTCTTACACTATGCCCGTCTGTCTGTGGAAGTTAAGATGCACTTAATTCCAGACGGGTTTCCAAGAACCTTTGCAACGATTGTCAAAATTGGAATGTGAATCTGACGTCTCCATCAGAAATAATGGATATTGGCACACCGTGAAATTGAACAATCTCTTTTTATCTGTCTCTTTGATCGTCAGGAAGTGTGAGGACTTTGTCAAATGATTCACAATTACCCCAAATGGCGCTATAGCTACCACTCGTCTTGGGTAATCTGGTTATGAAGTCCATGGAAATCTGTTTCCACTTCCATTATGGTATTTCTGGTTGTTGAATTAGACTTGATGGGTTTTGGTATTCTACCTTCACCCTTGGCGCAAGTCATAAACTTACCCATGAATGTGCTAATCTCTACTTTCGTGTTCGACTACTAGCACATTTTTACAGAGTCTACCTGGATTCCCTCAATGTAAAGGGAAAAAAAGTCAACTTTGTAGAAAACGTTGAGTCCAACAACATAGAGCGAGACTACATGGAGTTCAACGATGTTGAACTTATCAAGCTCTTTGCTAACGACTTATGAAATGACATGAAATATCATGGAGTTCTAAGGATAAGAATCCTCAAAAGAAAATGAAGTAGAAATGCACTTGATCATGAAGATAATGTTTTCTGAGAAATACAAAATGTCAATAGTTCTCTTGAAGTGGAAATAAATGATATCAATGAAGAGATGGCAATCAGTTATGGTCATACCAAATAATATGTACCCAAAATGAAACTGAATAATGGAGATAAAATAAAATGAAATGTTTTCGTATGCGGTTGTATGTGATACCATAAATGATGATCATGAACTACAGGGTGTCATTGATTGTCAAAGAAGACATGATTTGGATAAATGGAAAGAAACTATGAAAGATGATTTGTAAGATACAAAGCAAGGTTTGTGACTCCAGGTTTTGCCCAAAGACCTGGAATTAATCATGAGATAACATATTCTCCAGTTATGGATGTCGTTACAGCTCACTTATATGGATCACTTGATTCCGATATTTAGGTGAAGATCCCCAAAGGATTTTGAATGCTCGAAGCATTAAGTAAAAGGTTGAAAGAAATGTATTCTGTCAGACTACAAAGGTCTTTGTATGCGTTAAAACAATCTGAATGTATGTGATATAATCGTCGAAGCGATTATTTGATAACCAACGGTTATAAAAATGATATTAATTGTTCATGTGTACTTATAAATAAAACAATATCGGAATCTGTGATCATAGCTGTATATGTTGATGATCTGAACATCATTGGAACAAATAAAGAATCCTTGAAATGATTGAGCTTTTGGAGAAAAAAAATTGAAATGAAAGATCTTGGAAAAATCGAGTATTGTTTTGGGCTTACAGATCGAACATCTGTCTAATGGAATACTGGTGCATCAATTGAATTATACGGAGAAAAATCTTGTCAACTACGTGCGCTAAGAGGGCGCAGTAGTTCTTGGATAATTATTTCTGAGCCTTAATACCTGAGACACTTTGCGGTTTCTTGCTTTGCTTTTTGCCATGAATTATGATAGTGTCGTCGGTCAGGTTCAGTCGAATTGCCTTCTCGTTTCTCGATAGCTCCATGATCACTCGCAAGTATTGGCCATACTCCATTTTTGCTTCGTGACTAAATCAGAATGTTGTTGATGAAAATATCATGAGTGCAACCATATAAGATTGGCACATGCGGTTCATGAGGCCCATGAATATTGCAGGAGCATTTGTTAGGCCAAAGGGCATTAGCACAACTCGTGGTGACCATAGCTTTCGGAACGGCGTATTGAGCATGTCTTGATCTTTTCAACCCAACTAGGTATCATGATCACCCTTCCATCCACGCGGGATGTCATGGGCTTGTAGGCAGAGGGATCCTTGTAGGTACGTGGTCAGTGATGACTCCAATAGGTAACGACGTTCGAAGTATCGGAACTGCTTCCCAGATTGGGTTCCTTGTTGTCACAATGCTTGCCACTCGTGCTTCATCAAGAGCTTCTGTAACAGGAGCATCCATCTGAGCAGGAGGTGGCTAGGGTGGTGCTCTTCGAGCACTTAAAACTGTCGTTATTAGAATACGTGACGAGGGTTGCGCTGCGGTGTTGTTATTCCTCGTACTCTGTTGCGTCGTCATGATCTTTGACCTAAAAGGTCACGGAGGTAGGTAGGTAAAGGAAATTGTCATTGGCATTACGAAGGCACTATACGAGTAATCCTAAAGCACTGATAATATAGTCGCAATAGACGAAGAGGTATGATAATTTATAACTCAACAACCGACCAGATTACGAAGGTACACATAGTATGAAACAAGATAGGCTTTCGAGTGCAATGTCCTGCCTTTAAGCAATAATCAAACAAGAACATGCCGAAAGGCTAGAGTATTGCATTCTCAGACTATATCGCCTCTATATATACCCAAGCTTTCAAGTCGTTCGTCAAGTGTATGAGAAAAGTACTACGTATACCAGCCGATGTACTCCGAAGAAGTCGATCACTACTACTAACACACCTACGTTTTCCTAAAACTATACGGACAATAATATTACCTAAGCACATAAAATGAAAAGAAATAAGCCTTCGGACACAATTCCCTGACTTTAGGCAACAAATAAACAAGAGCATGCCACAAGACTGGGATGACTGCATTCGCTGACTATTCCATCTCCATACATGTTTAAACTTTCAAATCACTTATTAAATGGAACTGTTTTAAATTGCACTCAACGCTTAAACCATGGTCTACGATAGTCAATCCTTAACCGATAAAGCTGATCAGACTTTTCCTGGTAAAGGTTTGACATCGTACATCCTTAGTTTACTCGTGAGTTCAATTTAGTATAAACACTCAAATTACGTTGTGATACTTGTGATAACCGATGTGTATGAATACTTTTTTTTTAAGGAATACGCTAAGTATTCAAAAAGTATTTGGATGGTTACTAAACCAGAGTGTTAGCCCTTGACGGTTTATAGTTGTATTAATTCTTCGTGGAAGAATATACTTAGTTCTCTATAAACCTAGGCTCTGATACCATTCTGTCACACCCCAAAAACACGTTGGCGGAAACGTTCGGGGATGGATGACTGATTGAAGTATCACAACCATGGATATATGAACAGTATATAAACAACCAAACAAGAATTGATATTGAATTGATACATAGTTTTACAAAATGGTTGATTCTCACCAATTACAACATGAAATGAAAATAAACAAACGTAGTATTAAACTTCCATTTGTTCAAGACCGCTGGCTAGCGGCCTAAATGATTTCCTGAAAATACAAGTAGTTTTAAAGAGTGTCAACAATAAAGTTGGTGAGTTCATGAGTTTGAAACATTTTGATTTTGAAGTTTATTTGCTTTTGAAGTCTGTGAAACAATGATGTCGAAATAACTGATTTTAAATAAGATGATTTTGAAATAATTGATTATAAATCAAGTTGGAATGATAACATGAAATATGAGTATGATTTATATGAGATAGAGATAAATGAATAAATTTTAGTCTTTTGGATAATTGATAAATGGTAAACATAACAAATAGTCCTCACCCTTTTCGTATATATACATATACATATAAAGGATGGAGCATCTAATCAACATATACACTTAACCAAGTGCGATCAATCACCTTAGCGTCCCAAGGCGGGGTGGTCAACCCAATAGCGCTATTATTGTCCATAACGTACCTCAAGAATACGGGCATAGTTATGGAGATTAGACTAAAAATGATAATGCACTACAAATACATGTAGCGTAAACAAATGATGATTATCCAAATAATGATTCTCCATAACGTACCTCAAGAATACGGGCATAGTCATGGAGATTTAGACTAAAATGATAATGCACTACAAATACATGTAGCATAAATAAACAAATACTGAATCATGTATAAATGTTTCCAATGTCTATCAATAATGATAAAATGAGTAAGTGATTTCGGAAATCTATGAGAAACACACGATGTTCCAAAAATGTTTAAAATAGATATAATGTAGGGAGATCACTCCCTAAATGATTTAAATGATATAGAAGGGTATTAAATATAATACACCGTTCTATTCACGATACTGTAAACGAACCATGATTGAACCAACTAGTCTCAAAATGGTCAAGATTTCATGTCGAGAAATAAAAGAATGTGGTGTATAAAATAATTGCGAATGTTTAAAATACTGATTAAACAATGTATAAATAATTGTGTATAAAATAATTGTGAGAGTTGAAATAATGATTTAACAATGTATAAATGATTAAGTATAAAATAATAAAGAGTGCTAAAATAATGATTTAACCATGTATAAACATTTGGAATCTTGAAACCATTTAAATAATGTATATTTGTTGAAAAATCGAGGAAATTGGTAACTTTGAAATAATGGAAAAATATCTGATGAGTCTTTGAAACTACGTTGTTTAATAAATCATTGAAAAGACGAAAACGTTTAATAAGTCTTGAAAAATACTAGAGCGTTCAATAAAACTTTGAAAATGCTAAAACATTTAATAAAGTTGAGAAAAATACTGAAGCTGGTAACTGACCAGTATGAGTATGAGTTTAACTGTTTTGAGACTAGTGTTCATGATTGGTTGTTTAAGTTATCGTGTTTACTTGTATTCCTCCCCTAAAAATGTTAAAATAGTTAAAAATGGGGATATGAACTCACCTCGAAGGTGTAGGGATCCTTTGATGAAGATGTACTAGAATACCCTATTGGCTTTCGGCTTGAAACCTAAGAATGACGAGGTTTATCGAGTTACTAGACGAATCTCGGGAAATTCGGGAGTGATTACACAAAGGTATGACGTGAAAATGGTTCCTGAATGAAGTCCTCAGCTCAAAATACGAAGAAATCGGGCTTTGGTGAAAGTTCAGAGACTAAATTTGCAAAATAATTGTTTAGGGACCAAATTTGCAAAATAATTGTTTAGGACCAAAATTGTAAAACTATTTTACCCAGGGGTAAAAATGTAACTTTGACTAAAGTTCAGGGGGTCAAAGTGTAATATTTTTAGGACTGAAAATGTAATGATTTTTGGGCCAGGGGGTCAAATTGTAAATTTGACCAAACTTCAGGGTCTAGATGGTAACTGTGAATAGTACCCAGACATCGGCTAAAGTTGGCTCGGACACCGGCTCGAGTTTCATCGGTGAAACTCATTGGCGCATTTCGTCGAACAGGTGGTGGGCATCGGCGACGACCAGGTGTTCCTCGGACACCGACTCGGGCACGATCTCGGACGCGGCACGCCCCTTCCTCGGCAACGACTCACTTTTCACCGATGAGATTCCAGGCGCGGCTCGACGAGGCATATCGTCGAGCACCTGGTGCGCGTGACGAAATCCAGAACTTCAAATCCAATTTCCCGTTGATTCCGACCACCAAATCAGGTGAGGTTTTTTCCTATGTGTTCGAAATCACGAGGAGAACAAAACTCAAGCATTAATTTCAGAAAAATTCGCAGATCAAGAGAGTGTGGTGCGTAAACTTACTGTGGCGGCTGTTTTGGCGGTGGTAGTGTTTTCCGGCGACATTTTGGAAAAACAAATTGCTGAGGGTTGATCACGAGGACGAGATGAACGCGATGGTGTTCTCGGATTTCGATTTGGAGACTTTTCATTTTTCCGGCGGCGGTCGGCGGTGTCGGTACGGCGGCGGTTTGAGAGAGAACTGGTTAATATTTTGCTGAATAATAGATTTTTGAGAAACCATATGGATGAAAACTAGTTTTTTTTATTGAGATCCTCACGAGAAATTCCCCAGCGTTGGCTATCGTTGCTTAACGTTTTCGGTTATAGTCTTCACGGTATTTTTAGCGTACAAAATGCGAGTATCATGAAAATAATTTCTCGTTTATGAAATCTTCCCGATAAAGGGAATCTAACGAGTCCAAAAATCACCTCGTTTGGAGTTACGAAACTCCCGATATGATTAAATGAAGGTATAAAATTGTGTCCGAAATTGATTTGACGCAGAATCCGAAACTGAAAATTGTATATTTTGCATACGAACTCCGATTTGGATGATCTAGATATCCACGCGTTCGTATTAACGACTACATCGCTTTTTAAGTATTATTTATGCTCAAATAATACTCGAATGATTTTCCGGATTTCTTATTCGCTGTCAATATTGGACACTATTTGGATTTTTCTGAAAATTGTCTGATAAGCGTATAAATTGTACTGATAGCTTTTGGGGACCCACTAGAATAGTGTTGACTTTAAATATCGACCATAAGGTTTGACTTTGACTATAGTTGACTCGGTTGACTTTCGTTGACCGAATTTGACGGTTGTCACATCCCACACCGAAAACAATACAATGGTGAGGGACTAGTAGGACAATCTCCCATATGCTTTTTCCGGCATTTGTCGCACCATTTGCCTTCATCTTTCCGAGTCTGACCTCGCGACCCAGATTCTGATTGTTGGGACTTCTTCTGAGAAGTCCACGGGCGTTCCTCAGCCTTCCTTTTCGCCTCTGCTGCCTTTCTTTCATTCTGTTGACGCTGCAGCTCTGCCTCACGCTCCACTGCTCGATCAACCACTTGCCGAAAGGTAGTCAGCTTGAGTGGCTGTACAACCTCTCGAATCCGGGTTTTCAATCCCCATACGTACTTGTCTATCTTTCTTTTCTCAGTATCAACCTCATGTTCACAAAATCTAGCTTTCTCCAAGAAATCCATAGTATATTCTTGCACAGAACGAGTCCCTTGTTCCAAATGTAAGAACTCTTCTGTCAGCTTCTTCACCGCAACCTCAGAACAGTATTCCTCAGTAAATTTGGCTTTAAATTGCTCCCATGTCAACATTTCAGCCAAACTGGAACCCAAACCTCTACTAAAAACTTGCCACCAATATTGGGCATTCCCAGTGAGAAGGTTGGTGGCGAACTCCACCTTATCCGTCTCTTCACACTTGCTGATTCGGAAAACTTTCTCCGTGTGTATCAACCATTCCATCGCCTGTACGGGATTATCAGTTCCCGTAAATTCCTTAGCCTTACAACTAAGGAAATTCTTATATGTACACTTGGTTTTCCCTTCTGACGTTCCCTCAACACCTTTGCCTTTATCTGCCACGTGTACTCCACTTTCGGCGTGTCCCTCGTCTCTGGGGGCTCCATCATGCACCTGCTTAGCAGTATCCTTTCTATGTGTCTCTACTATAGTGGGTAATAGCTCCCGTACCACATCAGTAATGATAGCTCGTAAATCCGACTGGTTCCTTGCTGCCTCTCCCGCCTCCCGGTGCACTGAGCCCTGTGATCGAGATCTGCCTCCCCTGGAAGCTCCATGCCTAGCACCTCCTCGGCTCTGACCACTCCTGGTGTTTGCCATCTTCAAAGTTCAACAGAAAGATTAGTCTCTTAATCAGATAACATAAATTATCCTTTTCCAATCCCGAATTCCACTATTTCCTAAGGTTCAAGTCTAGGTATCTACTCTCTAGAAACCTAATTCACTTAAACCTCGGCTCTGATACCAACTTGTAACACCCGGCTTTTAATATAAATACACCCCATTATTTTACATGCTTTAAAACATATTTTATTCAACAAAATATTATACAGGGGAATATATTACAAGCCAAAAGCACACAAGTAGTATCCGGGAGTACGAAATTTCCTCAAATCCGGGCTGCTACTATCTGCTCTAACCCCGAAGCACCTCTTTCCCTTTAGTAGGGTCTATATCACCTGCACAGTTAGTATCCACAGGGGTGAGCCATACAAGCTCAATGAATAATCGATAAGCGTTACAAAAAAATACACAACATAGAATTTTCAGCTTCCACATCATATCATGGTTCCCCAGCAATATCGAGTCCTAAGGACTCAATGTGCATTCCCTGAGTGAGTGATAGAACTGCCGGCCGATTAAACCATCACAACACTTGTATGTGGTCCCACCACAATTACTGCTTACACAATCGTCACAACGTATATATGTGGTCCCAACCACTAACAATAGTCAGTAGCCCCACAGGAAAGGTGGTCTCAACCACAAGTACCGAGTATGTGACCCCACGAAAAAGGTGGTCCCAATCACATGAACCGATAATGTGCCCCACAGGAAAAGTAACACTTATGTATCGATTACTCACCTGGTTGTTGACTAAAGCTTTTGTCTTTTTCTGCCTTGTATCCTCTTCCAACCTTGATTGCTATCATAGTACAAAATCTATCATTTATAAATCTTCCCTTCACCCTTTTTAATAGTTCCAAAATAACACTTCATGATTTATCAAATACAGAACGGCCAGGTAGAAGATTAGATGGGGTGGGAGGATCCTTTCAGCATTTTAGCCTTTCGGAAAATCCAACAACCAGATCCCATGTAACCGGCCTAGGCACCGTTCTCGTAAGTAAATCATTTAGCATTATTTCGGAACAAAGTCTCCATAGCCTGGGTTATCTCCCGGCTCGAACTTGGTTATTTGATATAAGTCAAAATGACTAGCAACCATTCCCTTCATATTATATGCAAAATACTATTATAATTGTACTAAAGGTTTGGAACTTACTTTCCGTATATCGAGACGACGATCGTTACCCGAACCTATTGATTTCCCTCTCTTATAGCACCTCTTCCTTAGTAACACACTCCTCTATAGTATATAAGTGTTTAGTATTTGTTTTGCCCAAAAATGAGGCTTGGAGCTCCTATTTATAGGCCTCTGGACCATCTTCGCGTCGCGACGGACCCCCGGTCGCGTCGTGACCATTATGAAAGCACTTACCTCATCGCGCACTTCTCGAGAAGCTTCTGCCGGGCCTTCGCGTCGCGAGCACTATTCACGTCGCGTCGCGAGCACTATTCACGCCGCCGGAGTACTATTCACTTTTTTTTTTTTTTTTTGAAAATGGGCGTTACACCAATAGAACCGAACCGACCCAAAACCACCGGAAACCGACCTATACAAGAAACCGACCCAAGAAACCGACCCCTGAAATGAATAAACCTAAACCTAAATCGCATTTATCTTTTATTTATCGGGAGTCATCCGTGTTTCCTCTTTCTCAATGCGACTCTTCTCTCCTTCCTCATTCAACCCTAAACCTAAATCGCATCCAATCGAAGAAGCATTGTTTCTCCCCGAGTCTCACACCTCCACGGCTCCACTGTATCAGATCGAAGTCGCCGCCAGTGCATCAGATCGAAGTCGCCGCCACTGCATCCGATCGAAGACCCATGGCTCGAGTAGTCGTAGTCACACCTACTTCTCCACTGTTTCTACTATCTCGACTCAGTCAATCAGCTGTACAGCTCGAGCAGGTACGTTAATTTTCTGGAATTGTATCATTTTCTCGGTAAATTGCATCAGTTCTTGAATTGTATCACTTTCTCGACTCAGACAATTGTTGAATGTATATGTGTTATGTGAACGTATGTCTGTCTTACTAGATTAGTATTTAGTAGATTGCATTGTATCAGTTCTTGTCTTCTTGAATTGTATCAGTTTTCGACTCAGACAAACGTTATTTAGACAATTGCATCAGTTCTTGAATTGTATCATTTTGCTGGAAAATGGGTTCAAAACCGAGCCACGGGTTTAAACCCAAAACCCACGAAACCATGGGTTCAAATCGAAACCGACCCAAAACCGAATGGAAAAACCGAAACCGATTAGAAACCGAAACCGACGGTTTGTAAAAACCAGAAACCGAATTGAACGGTTTGGTTTCGGTTTTGGGTCTAAAACCGAATTGAACTGTTATTGTTGTTATTTCTGACTAAAGTTATATTTACACTTTACTTTATTATGCCCTGATTAAGTAAAAAGTAAAACATTTTATTCATGTTAAGAGCTTAAGCGATTAACTTTGATACCCAAATTTTTATTTGCGGATTATAGAAGATTTACAGAAATTGTTAACTCTATGGATCAAAATTTTGTATTCCAATACAAGGAAAGTGACTCGAAAACATATTTGGATGTGGAAGTGCAAAGATAATTCAATAATGATATTGTTTGAAGACATATTCAATGAAGGAAAAAACGGCCTTTTGAAAATCTCAAATGTCAAATTATAACAAAGTAAAAAAGGAACAGTCATCGTCACTATAGGAATTAACAAGCTTGCTAAGAGAGTGTTTGGGATTGCTTATGAAATGGGATTATTTATTGGCTTCTCAAAAAGCAAATAAGCAAAAAAAAAAGTGTTTGGCAGTATGATAAGGACCTTTTAGAATGACGTCTCCAAAGTCACTAATTTTATAAAGCCATTTTTTTCCGTATTGCATCGCGTCTCTGAAGTCGTTAACCTTCTCCTTCAAGATTTTTCTTCTATTATAGAACCAAAGCTACAGGGATGCTTCTCCTCCTTCAAGCTTCAATTAATTTTATTCTCTGATGGTACCTATCGATTATTATTCTCCTTCAATTTGCGAATGGTGTGTCTTATTCTCGGTCAAACAGAAGTAGCTTTGAAGATTTTTGGTGAGATGGAAGAAAAGGGAATTGTTCCTGATGTTACTTATAATACACTTGCTAATGGGTTTTCAAAAGAAGGGAAGATTGAGGATGCCCTCCAACTATTCCATGAAATGTCTCAAAGAGGTGTAGATTTAGATGAAGTAACATTTGCTACTCTAATTAATGGCCAGAACCAAAATGCAAGAACGATAATGGTAGGTTCTCAATTTAATAGATGAGATTTTATAATGATATTGTTTTTTATAATTTACTTCATAAGTGGAGGAAAGTGAATACACATTTCTTTTAGTTCAGTTTCGTGGGCTGTTTGTTTGATCAAAAAATTGCAATTCTTTTCATTTTAAAATTATATAGAAAAGTTAGTTGTTGATCATAAGCAGGTTATTGCCACCAAAGGGCTTCTAGCCTAGCGGTATCAGGTGTTACCCTCTCTCTTTGAGGTTGAGGGTTCAAGCCTCGTAAGAGCCATATATGGAAGGTGTAGTTTAGGAGTAGGGTTAGATTTGTCGTTCTAAAAAAGGAGCAGGTTATTGCCATTAGCTTCAATGTATATGAGTATATGAACGTGTTAAGTTTACTCCAACAAGCAACACAGAATTTGAAAACTTTATCTGTAGAGGCAAGTGATAATAACTATAATTTTTATATTTCTTTTGTGTTTTTCTAAAATTTAATTTTGTTTACCTTAGTTTATCAAATCCAAGATTTAGCTTCAGATAGTTATATAATTAGACCCTTAAAACAAAAGAATATGTGTAATGATTAAGTATAAAATGTTATGCGTAAAAATAGTTTATAGTTCAAAATATGTAAACATGTTCTTTTTGGTCATTTTACATAGATAAATTAATCCAAACATTTAAAAAAAAACTTTTTTTTTCTCACCACATAAGTCAGTAAGAACTTATATTAAAAAGTGCTTATTGATTTAAATAAGCAATCCCAAACACCCCCTTAATTGATAAATATGTTATGGACCTCATTTCTCAATTTAACAAATTGCTATGCAGAATGTGAACATTATATATCCCACTACCGGTTGCAGCACTCGAAAAACTTCGAGAGTCGGTCGTTAGTAGCATGTGAAACACCCGACAATTTAATACAAAGTACACAAATTTTATAAAAGAATACATCAAAAAGTAGGTGCACTTTAATATTAAACTACCACATACAAAAAGTTATCAAGATATGTAGTCATCCCTACGGATCGATTCGGGTATTACAATTATGTATACACATCAAGTATAAATGTAGGTAAGCTCTAAAAGGTCTTTTATCCCTCGGCTCTGCTTACTCTTGCCACAACTACTAAGTTCTGTAAGGAAACACACAACAAAATGTAAGCTTTAAAATGTTAGTGAGTAACTGTCATGTTTATTTCATTACTGCAATATTAGCAGCATATATAGTAACAACTAGCAACAATATAATACATCACATTTACCCTTTCAGTTTCAACTTCATCTATTCCACTTTATTGGAGGGTCATTAGTAGACACACATTATTGCAATATCAACGGGTCTCAGTTTTCATCAGATGTTTTACAAAGAAGGCGACTCGGATTTGTGGAAATGTAAAATTGCAGCGGATGGTCAATACACGGTGGGTGTTCTAAGGCATGAGCTTAACAAAAATGATCTTCTAAATAACCCTTGCGAAAACATAGAATGGGTAAAGGAGGTTCCGTACAAGGTTCTTTGTTTCATTTGGAAAGCAAGTAAAGGTGGTATCCAAACCAAGGAGGGGCTGTCTCGCAGGGGAATCTGCCTTACTTCCTCCATCTGCGATCTGTGTAAAATGGGGGTCGAGGACAGGGATCATGTTCTTGTTGGCTGCAATGTAGCAAAACAAATTTGGGAGAGTATCGGAAGATGGTGCGAGGTGAATCTAGTATCATCGGTCACTATGGATGAGTTGCTGAGTTCGGTGGGCAGGTGGGGTAGATGCCAAAAAAAAAAGACGGGTCTTGTTAATTGTTGTGTATGCCACCTTGTGGTGTATTTGGAAGAACCGAAATGAGACGGTCTTTAGGCATGTACAGCGCTCTCCCTCGGTGGTTGTCGATCAAATTAAGGTGAATGTTTTTAATTAGCTCAAGCATAGAGGAAAAAAGCTCAATCTAAGTTGGTTAGGTTGGAATTTGACCCCCTACATTTGTATTTGAGAGTATGTCCTAGATAATATTCGGGTGTTTCTTTCTTGGCCTTGCACCTCGTTGGCCTTGCTTTTGGTGTCTTGCTGTTTGAACATATTTCCTTTTATATAAATCGTTTGCCGTTTCCAAAAAAAAAGAAATATCACATCAATTGCACCTTCCCCACAACTAATTTAAGCATTGATAGTTACCAAAAAATGACGACCAAGAGTATCATTGGGTTGTTTATCTTTGTATGTATTTTGAACTCCATCATAATAAATTGATCGAATAGTAAAAATCTAAAATATTGACAGTGACATTGGTCAATATCACCCTTAGTAGTTTAATGACAACCTGGATTTTTAAAATTGTTTGTAAACTTATAATTTCCATCCGTATAGTCTTTTCATAATTTAATACTAATTTATTTTTTAGTTTATTAATTATATACAAAATGTCAGTTTATAGTATCTATAAATAAATTTTATAAAAAAACTTTACTATGTGTGGGTTATGTTAAGGTTTTAAGCTTATTTGTAAAATCTGATCGGGATGGCCTTAGAACATTTCCAATTGTTAACCTTCAAATGACTATTCGACCATTTCCAATGGAACTTCATTTTTACACCAAAATGGTGTAGAAAAATGGTGCAAACATTGTTTCATCTCCTACCCTATATCGTTTTTACACCAAAAAGTATACTTATTGGTATATTCTTTTTTAAACTTCTATCAATCGGTAGAAACACCTTTCAACTTATCAACTTTTTTATGAATGTATTTACATCTTTTTATTGTAATAACTTTATAATATATATAATTATAAGATTATAAGCAAATATGTTGATTTCCCTTTTAAAATTGACAAATTAAATGAGGGCTTTAATAGACATCGAAGATAAATAAGAATAAACTTGTTGATTTTAATAATTACTTTTGAAAAATACAAAACCTTCAGAGTGAGTTTCATGACATGTATTAAATTAAAAAGACTATAATTATAACACATTTTTATCTAAGTTTGAAACATAAAGATTAATTTGTATACTTATGATCAAATAAAATCAATTTAGCATCTAACATAATATTATGAATAAAAATTATTACATCTAAAATGTACATTGTCATCTTTTTATCGACTAGAAATGAATAAGCATAAAATTTGAGAGACCAAAATTAACGCATTAAGTTTTTGCATCTTTTTGGCGTAAATGAATAGTATAACAACAAATTTGATGTTATACTCTTCCTTTACACAAAAATACAGTGAGTAGGAGATGATTTTTACACTATTTTAGTGTACACGAAAGGATTTTGAATGGGGTTAGAGATGCTCTAACATTAAATTTTTATTAACATTTATTTTTCAATGCATACTATGAAACTCACTCCGAAGGTTTTGTGTTTTCAAAAATAATTATTAAAATCAACAGGTTTATTCGTATTTATCTTCGATGTCTATACAAGTTTTTTGTATAAGTATTAATTCCAAACACTTGTTATTTTATTAAAATGACATGTATCAAATTAAAAAGGCTATATTTATAACACGCTTTTATGTAAGTTTGAAACATAAAGATTAATTTGTATATTTATGATCAAATAAAATCAATTTAGCATCTAACATAATATTATGAATAAAAATTATTACATCTAAAATGTACCTCGTCATCTCTTTATCGACTAGAAATGAATAAGCATAAAACTTGAGAGGCCAAAATTAACGCATTAAGTTTTTGCATCGTTTTGGTGTACATGAATAGTATAACAACAAATTTGATGTTATACTCTTTCTTTACACAAAAATACAGTGAGTAGGATATGATTTTTACACTATTTTAGTTTACACGAAAGGATTTTGAATGGGGTTAGAGATGCTCTAACATTAAACTTTTATTAACAATTTTTCAATGCATACTATGAAACTCACTCCGAAGGTTTTGTATTTTCAAAAATAATTATTAAAATCAACAAGTTTATTCTTATTTATCTTCGATGTCTATTAAAGCCCTCATTTAATTTGTCAATTTTAAAAGGAAAATTTCCAAAAAAGAACTAAGTTTACAAAAAAGTTCGGTTATGACACCCGATGTTTTTTTTTTCCAATTAGGTCACAAAGTTTTAACTTTTTCCAAGTAAGTCACTATATTTTCAATTTTGTTTCATTTAAAATAATTGACCGGGTGAAACATTTTCTTCTACTGTATGCCAAGTCATTGTATTTCACTTAACCCTTATGCCAAATAAGCCAGGGTCATTGTAGTTCAATGTCATTTACAAGCACCCAAAGAAAACCTTAATGTACGATGAAGAAGTAGGGCTTTTACATATGATCATTGGTTGAAATGGATGGACCAACATCATCGGCTAGAATGGATTTGGATCGAAGGTAGGGCTTTGTCTCATTTTCACCTCCCTTCTATACGACATTGCTGAAGGTTTCTCAGTTCTGATTTGTAATTATCAAGCATAATTTAGAATCTTTTGTAGCTAGTTTCTATTCACATGCTGGTTTCTGTATCACAATGTATATACATGTAGCACACTTTGTATTTGAATGTATTGGCTTATTGTGAGACAGTTTCATTTTCATTATGTGAGTTAGTTCTTTATCATATCATGTTTATGATTTATAGCAATGTAGTTACAATCTTACTTTCATTTTCTTTTTGTGAGACGGTTCCAGAAACTAAGTAACAAATTTAGTTCTTTATCATAACATCTTACTTTTATTTTTTTCTATTACACTAGTGTGCTTTCAAAAAGAAGATGTTATAATATTCTATTGTTGGTATTTCTTATATGTCCTCTTAAGAATGTGATTACACAATATAGGTTCATGTTTATATCCAAAAAGTGATCCAAACATGAGCATTACATTTATGATATCTTATTTGGGCTTCCATATGTAATGCTCATTTTTAGCTAGAATGGATAAATACATGTACCTATATTATGTATTTGTAGTTACTTAAGAACTACTTTAGTTAGAATGGATATAGCAAGACGTGCACCTTTTCGAACGTACTTACCATGTTCTTTTCAATAAGATGCAATTGGTACAAGTTGTTGGATATGGACATGTACCTATATTACGTATTTGTAGTTACCTACTTATCGTGACTGTGACACATTTGAATGTCACATATAACAAATTCATTTATTAATCATAGTATATTACTTTCATTTTATTTCGGTTAATTGCATTTTTATTCATTATAGTGATAAAGGGTGATATTACGCTTCTGAATTTGAAGAGAGTGATTGGGAAGGAGAAACATCAAGTGAATCAGATGAGTATGCATTTGTGATTGATGAAGAGTTAGGTGATGAGAATTAAAAAAGTTCCCATAAAAATGATGTCTATGATGTTTTTTTTTTTGTACGATTTCTACGATGTCCCTAAAGGAAATGATAAAAAATGAAGATCAAGCACTTAGGGAAGATGTAACATATGATACTGATGGAAGTTTGGATAGGGACACCGACAATGAGTTAGGTGAAAGACCTACTTAATATGGTATGCATGTCCTTGGTATTTACTGGAAGAAAATGAAGCCACACATTGGTGGAGGTTTGTGAGCAATTACATTCACAATATTGTCTCATAAATTATGTTGTGGTTAACAAGTATCTAATAAGGGTGGTGAAATCCTCTGGTGAAAGCTTCAAGTTAAGTGTGGTACGGACAGGAAAGATAAAAATTTCCCTTCAAAATGTGAGTTCATGAATGAACAAGGAGAAGTCCTTTCAAATTAAGGGATTTAATGACACGGACACTTGCATTAAGGGGTTTTGAAATGATACATTGTTCAATCCTGATTGGATTGAAAAACAATTCATTAAAGAATTGTGTGTGAGGCTTAAAATGAAAGGTAGAAAGATTAAAGAAGTTGTGAGGAATAAGTTTCTATATGAAGTCTCAAAAGGAAAATGTTATAAGGTAACGAAGAAAGCATCGGAATATATAAATGGGAAGCTTACAAAACATTATGATCACATATAGGACTATGCTAATAAGATCCTAAGATCTAACTCGCAGAGTACAACCAAAGTGGGTTTAATATGGAAAAAAATGCTGAAGAGCCATCCAAGAAGCCAAAAGTCTAAACAAAGATTGAATCTTACTCTTTCTGTTCCCACATCTAACTAACAATCTATTCTAGTCATTCTTTACATACCACAATGTATGTCTATTGGCCACAACATAATTGGTATAAATTTATTTTGTAGTTTTTGGTCTGCAAACTTCATCCCCACAATAGGTATCATGTCTCTGCAAACTTCATCCCCACAATAGGTATCATGTCTCTCCAAGGTATAGAAGGATCATGTGTAGGGTATAGAATGTTTTCTGCATCATCGTATGTTCATCCATCATTTGCACATGTTTATGCAATAATAAATTCAGTGGAAAAAGGATCCCATATTTATTCTTTAAGTTGATCAGATCATATTCTTCTTCGTGATCAACATAAATACCATCCGATGATGCGACTCTTCTATTTGTTCTTTACGTAGCATGTAGTTTGTCAAGTGTTGAGAATCTATGACAACATATATACCGATTCAACCAACATGATAGCAATCTCTAAGGAACTGTTGATAATCAATATCACTTTTTACCCTCCTAAGACCACAAACAATGATTTTCGAGGAATACGATATTGCATATAATGACAAGGATCCTTAAGCAACTTTTTCAGAAATTCTACAAATGCATTGTATTCCATTAACCTAAAATCTACATCAGTTGCCGTAATGATCATAGGTTCGACGAACTTCAAGGGTCCAACGATGAAAACACTTTTGTGGTGAACATCTACTTAGATCAAGCCTTCTATCCTGTAATACACGAACATCACAAGGAATTATAAATGATAACCAAAAGTGAACACTTCTACATCATTACCTTAATATATTGATAATTTTTGGGGCTCCCTTGCAATATTGTCGGATTGAAGGGTTCGGATAGCTATCGATAGGGTTATTAATTGAAAGGAAATGTCGTTACCGTTTAAATGAAAGTTTATCGGTTTTATCTGAAATAATTGGTAGTAAAACATAAAAAGAAAAAAGAAAAAAACAAGTTTCCCTTGCCCTTTTATGAGGTTTTTATGGTATGACGGTTTTTCATGTTATTATCGCTATTCTTAAATGCCTTTTATATGAGGTCATACATTTAGACAATCAAAATATAATATATTTAACATTATTTGTAATTTTTAAAATTAATTAAAAGATGGTATGACATTATCCGATTTTTGACCTATAGCTGAACCACCAAATCAATAAACGATCGGTTTTTCAAACATTGATTATTACCGAGCATAAATTCAGAGATTGCTACGTGTCGTATATGCCGGCGAATCTGGCCAACTAGGCTTCATTTATGACGTGGCTTATTATGATTGGGTGATGCTTGTCACAAAGTTTGATTCATCTACAAACAATATACACAAGATTGAGCCGAACAAGCATTTTCACTTCAGTCAAGAGGAAAATGACGAATCTGACTCTAAGTTCTGCAATGAAGGGGAGCTTCATATTGATTTTACTGATTGCAGCTACAATTGGTAAGTTTAATCGAACTGAATGAAGTTATTACGCATTAATTTGCATTGTTTGTTCAAAACTTTCGTTTGTGTGGAATCTTACATGGTTTGTGTAAATCAAACGACGATTTGATTTGTTCCGACAAATTGTAGTTTCGGCGAAGTCCGGAGATGTAACGGAGTTGCAGATCGGCGTCAAGGTAAATCTACTTATTATGATTTTGTTTGGTAATTTATGATTACGTTGCTCTTTTCGTTCGGATAGGAGGTCAGGTCCCAATTTGATTGAAGCAAGAGATTAGAATAGATCATTAGTCTTGATTTAATCCGTTCTGCTTACTGTTGAAAACTGTGACTGGTATAATTTGAGCCTGATTGTGCTTGATTATTTATGATTTAATTACTCTTTTAGTAACGAGAAGGACGTCAAATCCCTAATTGATCGAGCAAGAGCTTAGAATGGATCTCTACTTTTGATATTATATAAATTTCAACACTGTTACAAATCCAGGGGTCTTTCTTTTGCAAAATGTTCCTTCACTTCCCGGAACATCTATGAAGGAAAAATTGAAAGTTAAGATTTATGATTAAGTTACTCTTTTAGTAACGAGAATGACGTCAAATCCCTAATTGATCGAGCAAGAGCTTAGAATGGATCTCTACTTTGATATTATATAAATTTCAACGCCTTTACAAATCCAGGGGTCTTTCCTTTGCAAAATGTTCCTCACTTCCTTGAACATTATGAAGGAAAAATTGAAAGTTAAGATTTATATGATTAATCTTCTCATGTATGAAGCTATGAATGATAACTTTCTACTAAACTGCTCACTGATGTATGCTGGTTTTGCCTTCTATGATCAATTCGTTTCTGAACCTTGGTGTTTATTTTTGCAGCATAGGCCAGCCTCTTGTGAGGTACAGGCACACAAAGGTGATAAAATCAAAGTTCATTACCGGGTAAGAAGAAGATTTATACCATTTTTTCATTCTTTCGTTTCCCTTTTTTCTTTTTGGAGTTGTTTCTTTGGTATGTTAAAAGAGAATCGGTAATAATAGTGAGTTGTATTGCAGGGAAAACTCACCGATGGCAGTGTTTTCGATTCCAGCTTTGAAAGGGGAACCCCATTTGAATTCGAGCTTGGGAGTGGTCAAGTCATAAAAGGTACGGATTGACCCATTGACTTGCACCGTTGACCACCACCACCACTACTGTAGTAGCTTAACAAATTTAGGTTTGCAGGGTGGGACCAGGGATTATTGGGAATGTGTGTTGGAGAGAAGCGTAAGCTGAAGATACCTGCTAAAATGGGTTATGGAGAGCGAGGTTCACCACCTAAGATCCCTGGTAATTTTCACTTCTTTTGTGCTTTTGTTTTGTAGGTTATGAAAATATGTTTGATTATTTGCTATACAAGATCAAGCAATTTTAACGAACTGGTTTTGTAAACGAATAATATTGTGACAGGTGGTGCCACACTTATATTCGACACGGAGCTTATTGCAGTTAATGGAAAAGGGGCAGCTGGTGGAGACATTGACAACAGTGAGTTATGATCGGTTACTTGATAGTAAAAAACATTTGTTTGCACCACAAATGTAACACTAGTAAGAGTAATTTACAAGTATCGACATTTCAGATAGTTGATGGATTTTTTTTTCACAATATTAATTCGGACAAAAGAGGTTCTTTAATAAAACCGAATCATTTTGGTGGTTCAGAGAATGTAGGGTTCTTTAAGCTTGTTTCAGAGACTTTTTATTTGTATATATGTCAATTAGAGACTCTGAATAATGATTGATTTAGGCTGTGTTTGGTAGCATCTGAACCATTCAAATTTGAATCATTAAGAGGTCTGAACCATTTAGAGCTCATTCAGATTCATTACTCTCTCTTAATGGTTCAGAGCCCATTAAGAGGTTTTGTTTCATTCAGATGTGGTATTTTTGCGTATCAAACGGTCTGAACCATTCAGAGCCTCTTAATCATTCAGATTAAGAGGCTATCAAACACAGCCTTAGAGGTGACATCTGAATGGTTCGTTCAAAAAGACGCTGCAAACTAAATGCTAACATTAATAAACTAATTTTGGGTTTAAAGATTTATTCGCGTACGAAAAAGTTTGTGTCTTATTTTGGCGATATTCATATTATCGAAAGTGGAACCGAAAAATACAAAAGAACCAAATCAAGAATGTACTGATCTAAACGGGTTTGGTCTTTTATTTGAGAAATATAAACTTCAAGACGATATTGTTTCTATGTTTTTAAAAGTAACCAAAAAGCACACCAATTGAATTCCAGTTTTGCGCCGAAATGAACCAAAAATAGATTTCTAGTCTGGACCATTAATTGCTATATTGTATACGTTGACATATTCAACAAAAAGTTCTAGGTTTTTTTGTTTATGACGTGGCGATATATGACTGGGTTCTACTTGTCACGTAGTTTAAATCATCGAGGAACCTGATATATAACGTCTGGTCAAACAAATCTTTTCACTTCACTCACAAAGAAAATGGGGAAGACGATCTTCATATTGATTCTACTAATTGCAGCTACATTAGGTCAGTATAATCGAAATTCAGTCCACTTATTTCGCATTGTTCTCATTCCTGATTTGTGTAAATCAGTCCACGATTTGATGTATTCCGAAAATTTAAACAGTTTCCGCCAAGAGTGGAGATGTGACAAGAGTTACAAATCATCGTAAAGGTAAATCTACGGGTTTCCATATTATATCCACATCAATTTGTTGAAAGTGTGTCGATTTTATTGACCAAACTGACTAATTTATTAGTTGAATTTTGTGTGATTGTTTGTGATTAGGTTACTCTTTCAAGTTAAAGGTTTCTATTCGTTTGTTTTTTGAACATTTAATCTACTATTGTGGCAGCATAAGCCAAAACCTTGTGAAATCCAGGCACACAAAGGTGATATAATCAAAGTCCATTATCGGGTGAGACAATTTATAGCAAATTTTGTTCTTCCCTTTCGTTTTTATCCTTTTCTATTTGTTCTTCGTTATGATAATAATAATACCCTAAATGCATGAACGTCTTTGTAAGCACATCAAATTGTGATCAATTCTAGTTCTGAGATCAAAATGTGAAGATCATTATTTAATTTCAGTAGGCAATTGATACATAACAATAGCTGCTCATATAATGCTGACTACTTTGACTCTTTTTTTTGTAGGGAAAACTTACAGATGGATCTGTTTTCGATTCCAGCTTTGATAGGGGAACTCCAATAGAATTTACGCTTGGTATTGGTCAAGTGATAAAAGGTAGATTACCGTTCGAAGTTTAGGTTCACAAAGTGCTCGATTGAATGAATTATCGTACTTTGAAAATTTGACTGAGGGATTGTTGGGAATGTGTGTTGGAGAGAAGCGCCAGCTCACAATCCCTGCTAAAATGGCGTATGAAGAGCGAGGACATCCACCTGTCATTCCAGGTGGGGCCACACTTATATTCGACACTGAGCTTATCGCGGTTAATGGAAAAGGAGGAGACAAGAATAAGAATAACAATGAGCTATGATCTCAAGAAGACTAATCAATCACCCGAAAATTTTGTACCTTAAACTAAAAGAAAGACATTGATGTCTCTAACATAGATACGATCATCACATTCCTTCTTCTGTAGACATTGTTATTTACCTTTTCCATGTTCGCACTGTACTATGTTCTTATGAATTTGCGTACTGCAATTGTTATAGAGACTAATCTCAAGTTCGTGTTGATGCAGAACGAAAGTAAGAATAGTTGATTGTTATAGAGAGCTAAATTTGACAGGTTTTGCCAAAATTATGAAAATTAAAATCAACATTAATTTCTAATATGGAAAAAACAAATATCTTGTCATTAAATTAAAATGAAATTGAGAGCCTAAATGGAGGATTTTGGCTACTAAAAGGTGGGCAAATCGACTTTGACTGTTTGTTAGGAGCTTCAGCCTATTGAAAGCTTTCCAACGATGTAAAATGGGCCGCCAAACTTTTGATGAATAAAAATTATGTCCTTTTTAAGTTGAGCTTTTTTCTCCCTTCTTATCTTTCAGCCACTTGTCTGTGAAGACATCATTGAAGGCATGTGTTAAGTCTTTGATATGCTTCTACATCACATATAAGATTTGGGTAAAAAAATTTAATATCTCGATCAAAAATTTTCAACCGAAACAGATTTGAATCCTTGTTAGTTGTTTTTGATAAACTGAATCAAATGTAGAGCTAACTATGTGAGTTACATGAGACACAACTGGACTGGACAAGTTTTCAAAGTTAATTTTGATAATAAGGATAAGGACATTAGACATTTTTCTCATATTGTTCCATCTTTTTTAGTGAGAATAAATATTATAAATGTATATTTCTATTAAGACCTACATCCAACCTGATAATACGAAGAAATAAATAACGATCGACCATCTTTCTTGTTATAGATGATTGTTTTATTTTACTTCTTGTTGGTATTTTGTTTCTATAGGAAAAAAAAACCGGCAAAAATTGTTTGATGTTTACATAATAAATAAAACTAGTTAACTCGTTCACGTGGAAGAATGTAATTTTATTTCCCTTCAATTATATTGCATTTTAACTAATTTTTCTTTCTTATTCATATCCATTTAGACCAAGGGGAGCCGTGACCACTCACCCCAAGGGTTTGACTGCCACGTAGATGTCACCTCACTAACCCCTCACCCCTTCAATTCTAAGACCAAGAGGTATGGAAGCGGGGAAGGGCCACGGTGTCCACGGTGGATCCCGACCCCGCCCGGTAACACCGCCCCGGTTGGGGTTTTAGCTGCGGGGAAGGGAGAACACCAGGGTTCCAACCCCACGCGATGAAGCCTCAAAAGTTTTACCATTTGGCCCCTGAACCATGGAACAATTTGCAAACCCCCCCCCCCCCCCCCCCCACCCCTCCCAACGGCTATGAATTTCCAACGGCTAAAAAAAAATTTAATATATTTTTTTTAAACATTTACCAACTATAAATACATACATTCACTCACAAAAAAATTACCAATCTTCTACACACATATTTCACACCCATTTCTCTCTAAAAATCATGTCTAACCAAGTTTCTCCAAACAACCAAACGCCACCAACGAATCGAAACCAACCAAACGTTCTCGGTTTTGAACAATTCTACAACACGAACGTTTATCATCCAAAAATGGACCAACCGATTTTCTCACCCAACGTTTTCCCATACCAAATGCCGGGATACCCCCAAATGCAACAACAAAATTTATTCAATTTTTTTCAAGCGTTTCCCGACACACCAACCCAACAATTCTAAAACCCATTACTCGATTCCGTTCCCGAAACACAAGGTTCACCGGAATTAGTGCCGAAAACGCAACCCGAAGTCCAACCCGCCGCACAAAGGAGAAGAAAAGTGCCACGACAACCATGGACAACCCAAGAGGAAATCGCGTTAGCCCATTCGTGGATTGACGTTTCCGAGGATGCGGCGGCCGAAAACGCCCAAGCGGCGGAACACTTTTGGATGCGGGTCACGGACCGCTTTCACCAAGAATTAGGTCGGGCGAGTTACCGTACGAAAGACAGTTTGACAACAAAATCCCACGACATCAACCGTGCGACAATGAAATTTAACGGATTGATATACAATCTATGTACGCATCGTAGAAGCGGTCAAACGGAGCAACATGTTTTCGAGGAAGCGCTAACAATTTACAAAGAGGAAAACAAAGGAACGTCATTCCGATTCGTTGAGTTTTGACGTATCGTTGAAAAATACAAAAAATGGCACGATTCAAACGCCGAAGACGACATCCTGGCCCCGGCAAGAAAACGTTCGAAAACTTTCGAGTCAAGCAGCAACACTACCTCCTCCGACGCTCGTATCAACGTCGATTTAAATGATGACCTCGAAGACGATGACGTCGAATTTCCCGAATTCCGCCGGCCTATGGGATGAGATGTTGCAAAAAGGAAAGGAAAGGCAACTTTGTCGAGTGCGGGAGGTGGCTCGGAAAATAGCGAAGACATTGCACTTATGCGATTGGAATTCGAACGTTACAATTTAAGTTACGCCGAGCGGATGGAGTTGGATCGAAAGGCGTTGGAAGAGAGAACACTAGCCCGAGAAGCACGTGAACGAGCCCGACAAGCATGTGAACGAGCCCATGAGAAAAAACAAGAACTCCGTGAAGAAAAACAACGTTTAAAAGATATTAAGTTTTTGACGTCCAATCCGGAAGAGGGTCTCGAGGGGAGACAACGGGAGTTGGTTTTAAAAATGAAAGCGGATATTATGGCGAAATATGGTTTCTAGGTTGTCGTTTAATTTTTTTTAGTTTGTCGTTTTATCGTTTTAGTTGTCTTTTTTTAGTTTGTCATTTTATCGTTTTTAGTTTGTCGTTTTATCGTTTTATCGTTTTAGCGTTTGTCGTTTTAATTTCCGGTTGTAATTTTTAAATTAATGAAATGTTTTAGTTAAAAAAATATGAATTGTTTTAGTTTTGTTTAATTTTATTTTTATTTAAAACAAAAAAGTGAGGGTTTGGTGAGGGGTTACTATTTCCTAGATTTGAAGGGGTGAGGGGAAGGTGAGGTGAAGCCTAAGTGCCACCAGAACCCTTTAGGCTGAAGGGTGTGCAAGACTTCCATGACAACCAAAGACACCCGCCACGTCAGCGCCATGTCACCAGGACTCCCAAGACTTCCAGTAGGGGTGTGCAAGACTCTCATAACAACCCTTTTAATTTCCACGTCACATTTTTATTTTACGTTTTTTTAATTATAACCAAACATTAAAAATTAAATAAAACCCACAATATTCAAATTAAAAATAAAAGACATTACATAAAATTAAAAATTTAAAAAAAACGACATTGCATGAAATTAAAAAAAAACGACAATTCCTAAATTTAAAAAAACATAAAAACCGACAATTCCTAATTTTTTTTAAAAAAAAACTACTTGTTCAAATATTTCTTGCGTGCTCTTTCCGTCATCAATCGGATCGCCTCGATGTCGTCTTCGGTCCCGAAGCGGCTCAACAACACGTAATCCAACCGCGATTCCGCAATTTCGTTGTGGCGGTAGAATTGTTCAACGAGCCGGTCGACCTTTTCCTCGACATTGTCTTTCGAAGACGAGCCGGAGGCATCTCGGCTTGCTCTTCTCGCTCGGTCGCGGCCGATGGGGCTTCTAGGCGGAGGCATCTCCGGTTGTGGTTCGGTGTCGTCATCGAGGTCGATCGGGTCTCGAGCGTCGGAAAGGCCGTCATCCGGGGTCCTCCCACGTTTGGAACCCGAGCTCGAGCGAGGGGAATCGGGAGTTAGTAGCCATTTAGGACCGGTACGCATCAACTCCCAACTTCGCATATGCTTAAACGGTTTCCCGACAACTCGCGTATATTGTTCCATTGCCGTTGTGAAAATCCCGAAATCGTTTTCGCCGCTTCGTCGCATGTTGACCAAATTGTTGTAAAGGCCGTTGAACTTGGTGCATTCGACACGAAGTTTTCGCCACTTTCTCGTAATACCGTTGTTGTTGCGGTACACCACACGACCCATCGCCTCGTGATAGTGGTTTAAAATGCGTTCCCACAACGATGTGGAAGTTTGGCTATTTCCTTTTCCCGAATCCATGGAAATAGCAAGACACGATTTGACCACTTGAACCTCTTCGTCGGTCGTCCACGGAATCTTCGCCTCTTGCGCGTTTCGCGTTTTGTTCCTTTGACTATTATTTTTATTTTTCTTTTTCTTTTTTATAGTTTAATATTTAATGCACAAATATCCAGAAGATGAAATAATCTCTTCCACAAGTTTATTGAGGATGCCAAGATCTGTATGTGATTTTGGTTGTCAAATCAGAAGTTGGTTGTTGGTTACTTGATACGAAAATTCTCTTGGTGAGATGCACTCAATTTCAACATTGGTATGCAATCTTTTGGGATACATATTTTTATACCATACACACTGTTCGAGGTTACAACATTTATGATTGCTTATTATCGCATAAAAGATTACGATAAAAATTCAGTAAAATAATATTAAAATGTCCCCACCATCAATAATTTGATTGTGAGAAATAGGGATGTCATACGGCCGACTTATGCGAGAAAGCCTCCAACGATCCCGCCCACAGAAAACCCGCTCCCGGTTCTTTTTTCTTTGACCTCATTTGCCTTGAAATCTCGTATTGCCCTCGTGGACAATGACTCGTAAGAGTAATTATTTTTTTGTGTTTTTTTATATTTCGGTAACTTATATATATATATATATATATATATATATATATATATATATATATATATATATATATATATATATATATATATATATATATATATATATATATATGGCCAATAAACTTGTTTGGAGTGTTTACATATTGTTGGAAAATTAATTTTAATTAATTTCATAAAATGGATTTCCCTATTTTTTTCCATAAAACAATTTAAGATGAATGAGAAATTGTATCCCAAAATGAGATAGTTGGAAGAAGTTGAAAAATAAGTTAATGTGTTTTAACTCATCCCACATTGGTGGATGAATAAAAAGAAAGTGCGTTTATAAGTCAAAAGGCATTCATGCTTTGTAAGACTTAAAACACAAAGTCTCTCTCTTACGCGTGCAGGGGGGATGTGCAAATGCGAACCAGATTGAGTTGGGTTGCGAGGGTGTGAATGCACCACCGGTAGACTAGATGGAACACACTGATGAAACGTTTCTCAATTTCTACGTGCACTTCATTCTCGTGCAACCATCATTACCGGTTGATGTAGGTTACTGCTGACGTGGCATACATGATTATGTAATTCTAAAAACGTATTTTAGTTACAATTTTTTCACCCTTAATATTTATATACATGTTTTTACATTTTAGAAGTATAAATACGTGTTTTTTTATATTTTAAGAAGTATAAATATGTATTTTTATGTTTTTTGAAATATAAATATGTTTTATAAGTATAAATACAGTTTATTACCCTCTACAAACGTATTTAAAATTATGTTTTAGAAGTATAAATACTAGGGGCGAAAAAATATAACTAAAATACGTTTTTAGAAGTATAAATATCTATTTTAGAAGTATAAATACAATTTTTAAAAATATAAATACATAGTTTTATGTTTTTAGAAGTATGAAATACGTTTTTAGAAGTATTAAATACGTTTTTAGAAATATATCTGCGTATTTGTATATTTTTAGAAGTATACATACATTTTTTAAAGTATAATAATGGTAACATTTGAATAGTTTGAACAAGTTCGATTATCATATGTGTATAAAAAAAAGAAATTACCCAAATATGAAAAAAATAATAATTCATTTCCCTTTTGTGTCATTACATATTTCTACATGTATACCACGTCAGCAGTAACCTACACCAACCGGTAATAATGGTTATATGTGAACACTCGAAACAAGTTCGTTGGTCATATGTGTATAAAAAAAGAAAGCTACCAAAATGTAAACAAACACAAAAAATGATTACCCTTATAAGTCATTATCCCTGCCCTTGTAGCCTCGTTTATCCTATTTAACTCATGTTTATTTCATTAAACGTTACATACTATACTAATTATTTAAATACAAATCAAATATTAAAATATAGTTATTCTATATTTAATATTTCTAATAGATAAAAAATAATTACATATAATATAATTATTTCGGCAGCCTCTTGGGGTATTAGGGACGGGACTCTCTATCATGTCCCTAAAAAATCATTAGGCAAAAACCCTCTCCATTGAACGCCAAAACTTTATAAATTTAATATGGAAACCTGCTTAGAGGACTTAATGAACAGGTAAAAATTGACTTTATTCCCCTAAAAAGCTAAAAAAAAACTTTAGGTACCTTTTAGACTAACAACTAATAGTTAGTTGGCTACAGTAATATTTTGCCATATAACAATCCAGGATAGGGTCCCACGAGGGTTTTGACACACAGCGTGAGAAATGAAATGAACATAATTTCTACATGATTTACTAAATTGCTTGATTTATGAATTTTTTGGATTTTTATAATTTATGTTGTTCTTAAAAATTGTAGATTAGGCACGATCATATGAAGGGAAAATGTAGGGGTGTTGAAAAATATCTTAATCCAAAAATTTGATCTGAAATTATCCGAGATTTTGGATATCCAGATTTTCGGATATCCGATTTTTCGGATATCCGATTTTTTGGATTTGGATATAGATAGTGATTTTAGAAATTTTCGGATATCGGATATCCAAAACCAAAATATATATATATTTTTTTCTTATATATATATATATATATATATATATATATATATATATATATATATATATATATATATATATATATATATATATATATATATATATATATATATATATATATATATATATATAGACTAAATATCAAATGGGAACCAATATTTTCCTAGGAACCGTAGGAACTTTTTTACTGAAAATTTTTTTTCAAAAAAAAACGACATAATACACCTAATCGCATATATTTAAGACCTTTTGTAAAAAAAATTGAAAAAATAATATATATATATATATATATATACACGAAATGTGCACATATGCACGAAATGTGATCATATACACATGTGCGAAAAAAATGCATATATGCACATTTCGTGTATACATATTATTTTTCAAATTTTTTTTGATAAAAAGTCTTAAATATAAGCGACTAGATGTATTATGTCATTTTTTTTGAAAAAAAAATTTCAGTCAAAAAGTTCATGCGGTTCCTAGGAAAATATTGGTTATTCCTTGAAACGGACCCTATATATATATATATATATATATATATATATATATATATATATATATATATATATATATATATATATATATATATATATATATATAGGCTAGAAGCCTTAATGTCCTATTTATGAGATTGGAAAATGAGTCAAAAGAAGTTATGGTAAGGGACTGAAATAGTCTGGAACAAAATAGACTCGTGCATGATCGCTCGTAAAGAACGGGACACATAGAGTTATTGAACGCGGCATGTGGGACCTGAAATCCTGATGGAAGTTATCATAATACACAAAACGCGACGCGTTAATGTGTTGGACCGTGATGTGTCTTTTCAAAAGATTACACCCCTTGTGATTGTTTTGAGTTAGGTTGTGACTCACTTGAACTTGTTAAGACTTATAGTATAGCTAAAGTTGTTTAGAAGGGCGGGGATGAGCTGTGAATGCTTATGTAAATGAAAACCTATTGTAGGTTGTTTCAAGTGAAGAGTGTGTTGTTCGGGTATCATATCGCAATAATATACATCTACTTGAGTTTGAATAACAGGTGAGTAACTATTTATTTATTCCTTGTTGATGTTGATTACAATAATATACATATGTGTCTATGTGGCTAGAAATATTTTTTCCTAAATGGCTGGGAGGTAAATATTAGAAATTTTGGGTTTGTAAGATTGCTTGGAAATCTGAGAATCGTGTAATCAGTATCAAATCGAATTATTTCGGCGGTACTCCGAAATCTCAATTGGATAAGACTCGGATGAGATCAAGAACCAAGAATGAAGAAGATGATACGTTTTTCTGTGTGTGTACCAAGAAAAAATGACCAAAAACCTCTTTTAACTTGTCTGAAAATGACAATAAACGGTCACAAGGAAGTTGAAAGATTTTCACACGGGTCGTGCACTTCAATACAACCGTCTTTGAAATTTTCCAAACGGGTGGTGTCATTTCTTGACTGCAAACTTTTTCGACCGCACATCGATCATGTGATTCTCTTGACTGCAATCTGCTTGACACGCACACGGGTCATGTGATCACAAAGGTCGTGTGATCCCACACGAGTCTCTGTCCTTGGACCCCGACAAGGGCTGCCGCCCCTTGGACCCCACTACTAGGGGCCCTGCTCTTAAAGCCCCGTCAGTTCAGGGGCTTCACCCCTAAATGACAGTGTACTTTGAATCTTGATCAAACCCAAACAAGTTTGCAGTCGGCACCTCCCTTACTTGTTTAATGTTTGTTAACATTGTATTTGGTCAACGAGTCAATCCATTACACTTAAATAACATTGATAATATAAAATCACCAACAGTAAAATGCCTATGTGGTTGGAAATATGTATGCATGTGTGGCTGGGAATGTGAATGCTTGTGTGGCTGGGAATATGAATACCCCTGTGGATAGAAATATGGATGCATGTGTGGCTGGAAATCTTAGTTCTTTTGTGGCTGGGTATGATACTGTTATTAGAGATGTGGTGGATTGAGGGAAGAGATGGGGAGTCGTTGGTACCCGAGTCTATTATGGAAATTATTATATTATTATATATGTGTTGTTGATTGTGATGATGTTGTGTATGCTTTGTATTTATGAGTATTCATATTAATGTTAATTGTTGGTTGCTCACTAAGCTCTTATAGCTTATTGTTATGGTGTTAACAAACTTTTCAGGACCAGAATTACTTCAGGGGAAAGGAAGCAACAAATTAGTAGGACAACTTGTAGCCGTTGTATATTTTTGATCTGGATGTAGTAGACTCGACTCAAACGATGAATGTGTGTTCAAATGTTTTTAATATCCTTTTGATACTACTTGTATGCTTTTGTTAATATGGAAGTACACCTTAGAAATAAATCAATAATAGATTTTAGTTGTTATGATTACATTTGAAATGTGCTAAAAAAAGTTGGGTGTACTTTGTATTAATAAGTCGAGAGTTACACTTGGTCCCAATTTTTTTTCCACAACTTCAAAATGAACCACAAGGATTAGATTTCACCAATGATTTGTAATTAGAGAGTATATATATCTAACATACATGTAATTTAGTCTAATTAATAACCTTTAATGATTAATTAGCTAACTACTTAACCTAAGTTTACCTTTCATTTTGACATTTAATGTTCCTCAACACATATTTTAACCTTTGATCTTAAAATTCTCGCAATTTAAGTCCATATTCTAGTTAAATGTAGTTTCTTAATTTCTATTATGAAAGCTTTAAACTTCAACTTACATCTAACAATTAAAATTTTAATATAAATTTATTTATTTAATATGGATTTTCACCTTGGGGTTAAGACTTTTACCCCCAAATTTGTGGTTGTTAGAATATAGACCTTGCTTCTCGTATTATACTCCCAGAACTAGTATGATGTCTTAATTACCTTATTTGGTTTGGAATCATTTGAAAAAGAATTACATCATAATCTAAGGAGTAATCTCAAAAGATAGAGGTTAACAAAACTTTATAATATTTACATGGTTTTATTAGGACTGAAACAAACTACTAGGTGGCCGACTAGCAAAGACACCTAGAAAGAAATTGAGTGTATCAAGGTTTGTCATGGAAAACTTCTGACGTTGCTGATATATTCAAGGATGTCGGGTGATGAAGTTGTGAAAATAATATAGTCCACATATAAGAGCAGGTAGGCTATAACATTTGGTGTCAACACTATGAACAGACATAGGTAGGCACGACTGTGCTAAAGTCCACTATGAGTAGCATACTAGGCAAACTGATGGTACCTTCTCTATAGGACTTACTTGGACATATAATTATCTCTCAAGATAACAAACATGATTAGGAAAATTGGGATCCCTAAAACGTAGGGGTTGGTGCATATAAATTGTATATTGAATATGTCTATAAAGAAATATATTCTTTACATCTAGTTAATGAATAAGCTAGTGACATGAGATGGCAATCCTGAGCACGATACGAATAATGGCCAACTTGACAACCAGACTAAAAGTCTCATCACAATCAATATCCTGATGCTGAGTATGATTGTTAGCTACAAGAGGAGCTTTGTAGCGTGAAAAAATCCATCTACACAAAAAATAATGTGAAAGATCCGCATAGATAAAACAACTTGGAACACCTTCTAAGTTCTATTCGAGATAAGAGCATTAAACTCATCGTTCATAGCATTAAGACGGTTAGGGTCCTGTAATGCCTGAGAGTATGATTGTGGTATAGGGGATACAGAAGAGGTATGTAGGTTTAGTCGTTATATAGGTTTGGCAATGCTGATTCTTTCACGGGTAGTCATGGGATGAATCCGGGGAGGGTTGTGTAAAGGACCATATGAATTGCTTTTAGTTTGGGTCAAGGGTGTGTGTGGGGTCATAGGGGTGGTTCCGTTAAAACCAAATGAGGTGGTGAAGATGGGGTAGACGGTCTACAAGAGTTTGATTAAAGGTATGAGAGGAAGAGTGGGAAGATGTCTGGAACATCATCAAGGAAAATCATAAGTGGGTTCTTCACTTGGAGTGACCAAACCTATTGGGAAGGTTGTTTTGTTAAAGACTTCATGATGTGAAATGGTCATTTTATGAGTCAATAGATTGAAGCACTATACTCGTGATGATTGGGTATCCGAGAAAGACACATGGGTTGCGAGAAGCAAGTTTATTGAGGAGTTATGATGTATGGAAAACATAGACAACCAAACATGCGTAATTTAGGATAAGTATAAAAAGCGACAAAAAGGTGTTTCATTTTATATGGATGTAGATGGTAGGACTGTAAGATCATTAGTAGGTATGTGGTTATGTGAAGTGATTCCACCCAGTAGAGGGGGGGGGGGTGAAGGAAGGTGGGCTTGGAATAAAAGAGTTTGAACACTTTTGTTGATGGTGAGAAGCATCTTATTGGATTTACCATTTTGTTGTGAGGTGTGAGGGCACGAGAAAACAGAATTAGATACCTTTTGGAAAACAGGTCATGGAATTGTTTGTTATTGTATTCCCCTTCCTCGATTATCAAATTGGAAGGTTTTATGATTTTACTGAATTGTGTTTGGACCAGTTTAAAACGTCGAAGCATTTGAAAAAAAGACGTCGGATTTTTGTTTTAGTTGGTTGACCCAAATGTAATGTATGAAATGATCCAAAAATAACATAATATCGAATACCTCTAACACTTTCAGTATGAGACGTCCACACATCAGAATGAATAATATCAAAAACATTAGCAACAATAGAGTTTGAATTACTAAAAGGAATTTTTATGTGTTTCTTGAATCGAAAAGCTAGACAAATGACATTGTTTTTGATAATTGACATAGATTTATTGTCCCTAAAAAGCTTTTGAGGTTTATGCCACACTCCTCTTGATGATGCATCTTTTTTTAGAACCATTTGAAGAAGTGCTTGATAAATGCTTGAGCAGATCCACATTTGGCAATGGAATCTACTTTTTTCCATTCAGTGTCTTTGTCGGTTTTGGAGTAGGCTCGTCATATGATGCATCAATATGACCACTCACGTCATAATTAGTGGATCATAACTCTCTCTACGAGTCATAATTTAAATGTTTAAGGTCAAGAACAAGAGGGGTGTGGGATTTTATGTTGGTGATACTAAAAGCTCTGTGTGGTGTGGGAGGATTGTCAGGTGACTTACAATATCAAGAAGGGAGGCTGACAGTAGGGTTTTCTAGGGTTCAACCTTGATGTTGAATAGAGAGTCGGTGGAGAGAGAAGAGATTGAAAGGGGAACGAGAGACTTTAAAAGAATTTTATGGTAAGCTCTAATATGGATACCATATCAGGAAATTATATTTCTTCCTTTGAAGAGAGATTATAGAAGGATTGTTCACACATAAGCTAGCTATGGGTCAAATCCCTACAGGGCCATAATACACAAAGAGCCATCTATGCTAAATTCAACGTACATGACTAGATAAATGTATACACACTAACACTACTTAATTGGACAAGATTTTTAAAGCCTTCAATTGAAGTAATTACTATTACCGTGTGTTCTGATTTGAACCATTCGTATATTAAAATTAATTGTTTGTTTTCTATCTAAATAAGCTATATTAAATATATCTTTAAGTCATGGAATATGATTGATTTATAATTAGTCTGAAATAGAATTTATGATTGTAACATATTCATGCCCTAGATCAAGGAATGGGGACAACATTAGGCTAAATTTCCTAGTATTTGGTCGGAGGAGGGAGACAACATCATGTGTTGACAATGGGAAGTTGCTTTCTAATGAAAAGGACCAAAAGTGGGAAAAAGACTATGAAGTTAGCATTACAAGTATTGCATAAACATAGTTGGATAGCACGATGGAAAAAACGACTCTTAAACTAACCAAATACCCATACCATAAAGTCTTAAAATATACCTTTTTCTCTTATATAAATTTGTTGTTAACTATTGTTACTATATGACAATATCTTCGGTAGAAAATTATAGAAACATATTTTGTTTAAAAACAAAATCTTTGCAAGCGGATGTGTGTTTCTATATCGTGTGAGCAAAATACATTTTTTACATTTTAAAAAATTAGGATTCTGATGATTTAGTTTTTAAGTTTTTTCAATTATATAGCCATTCTAGTAATTGTCTAATTTGAGAAGAGAGATGATAATTATGTGAAAGTAGCTGCATTCTAGAATAGGCAGATTAGACATGATGGAATTAGCATGGAGAATTTTCATGGTAAAGAGTAAAGACAAGTAGTTGTCAATATATAACGTTAAAACGCCAAAAAAAGATGTAATTTTCGAATAAGTCCAATTTAAAATGGTGGTATTAGATATATATTTTATGAAGATAGACAATCTTGTAACTTTTGTAACTTTTATATATTTTTATAAAAAAAATGTTATATTTCTAAACGAACCCGAATTAAATGTTGTTATATTTCTAAACAAAGAAATATTCTTTTTATCTTTAGATAGTTTTGTTTCACATAATTAAAAAGAAAAAAGAAACTAAGTAATCTTAATATTGTGGTAAATGGAGACCCACCATTACTGATCATAGAGTATAACCACCACCATCACCTTCCTTTCCCCCTAACTATAATCATTTCTTTCTTCATAGTGGAAGCAACTAAAATTTTCTTTTTAGAAAAATATCTTATAAACTGTTAATATTTTTTAATAACCCAAATTCACAATAACCAAGCCACAACCATATCGCCTCCAAAAAACCATCATACAAACTAAAAAACGAACAGCAATTGTGCTGTCGAAAGGAACCAGTTGATGGCCAAACATGTACCCACAAATAAAAACGAAAACCAAATAAAAAAGTGAATGATACTAAAGTTTATTCGCTTACTAAAATAACAAGGGGAGCTTCATTGTCGAACCTTAGTGGTCTAAACTACCTTACCACAATTAAAAAATGTCTTTCAAAGGTCAAAAACTAGACATGCCCATGTGATCATTGCCCATCACCTAAATAAAAATTAAGCCCATTACAAAATGTATTAATAAATTTAATTTTAATAAAGTTTCAACAATCATTTTCACAAAAAAGAAATACCATTCATTGAATGAAGACAGAGAAAGAAAATTCCCATAATTCAAATATTATAGGGTAATAACTTATTATATTTTTTTTCAGTTTAACTATCTAATTTTAGTTTGTATTAAATTCTTTTATACTTTTAGATAAAAGTTATATTACGATCATTATCAGAAATTATAACCTGTAAATGTCGGTTTTGTCCACTTTTTTAGTTCTAAAAAACCAACCATTTTTTAATAAAAAATCCTCATGACCCCTATCCATTTTGTTTTTTCTTTTTCTTTTTTTAATTTGTAGGACTTATTTTTAACAAAAAAAATTAATATATACAAATTTATAATCTTTTGTATATAGAAACAAACATCTCTATTCATATATGTCAATGTCTGTAAAGTTCAGTTTTTTTAGTTGAAAAATCATTCGGTTTGATTTCTATGATTTAATTTCAGTTTTTTAAGTTGAAAACATTTGGATATCGGTTTCTATATGTTAGTTTAGTTTTTTGGATTGAAAAAACATTCGATTTCGGTTTCTATGATCAAGTAATAAATTTTTTATTGAAAAATAATTCGATTTTGATTTTTTTGAGTTAATAAACAATTTGATTTCGAGTTTTTTAGTGTCGAAAACCAAACTGTAAAATTTGATTTCTATAAATTAATTACAGAGGGCAACTTTCATACAAACACGCTGACCATTTCTATAATTTAGTGTAAAAAGATTAAAATTTTACTATATCGGTTGAATGCCATTTATTCAATCGGTTTTTACCATATAAAAAGAACACACATGCAAAATTTTGTTTTTTCAAAAACCAAATATCATTTGCAAAACTCGCCATAATGAAAGCAGTGGAATTATAAAAGAGTTGTTATGGCGTGAACAATGAATCATTCATAAAAATTTTTTTAAAAAAAGCCAGCAAAATACTCCATTTAGCAACTTTTTCTTATTTGAAAAAAACACAAAAAAAATAAAAATACAATATTTTGTCAGGAATTTGGTTTAACCGTTAATTTTTGAATTTATCTGTTTTTGTCAGACATTTACAGATTATAAAGTCCGATATAGAAATTTATCAAAAACAATTTACTCTTTTTACACAAATTAAAATTAAAAAACTCAAAATAACAATAATACAATATATAAGCCATGTTAACTACGTTCTATAGATTCTTTTTAAATGATTAATAACGCGTTAAAACATCTCATTCATCGTACGATAAATCATACGTATTTCTTTTTATCATTGTTTTAGGATTCAGTTTTTATTTATCAATGATATATGTTTTATATTTAACTGAATATATATATATATATATATATATATATATATATATATATATATATATATATATATATATATATATATATATATATATATATATATATATATATATATATATATATATATATATATATATATATATATATATATATATATATAGGGTCCCGTTCCGGGGATGACTCTTTTTTCGGTGAGGACTCGTAAGGACACTTTAAAAAAATTGAAAAAAATATAAAAAAAAATACAAATCATAAAATCAAGAATAGTACTATATCATTATCAAAAAAAATTGTAAAATTTTTTTTGGATCATTGAGAAACAGTAATGATACACAAAAAATTTTATTTTGTGGATCATTGTTTCATTATAAAAAAAATGATCCAAAAGTTTTTTTTCGAATTTTTTGTTTCTCCAATATAGTACTATGATCCATTTTATTATTTATATATTTTTTTTATTTTTTTCAATTTTTTTAAGGTGTTCTTACGATCCAAGAGTCCTCACCCGATCGCTTATATATATATATATATATATATATATATATATATATATATATATATATATATATATATATAAAACAAAAATACCTGACAAGAGTAACAACTAGATGTAAATAGTCAACATTTGATTATGGAAAACATACTGGCAAAGACTTCGTGTGATAATATTAATACAAAAGGGCTAAATCTGTTAGTAGCCCCCATACAAAAGGTCTCAGCTACAAAAAAATTGTGCATAATTCGGCAGTTGGACGTAAAAGTAGTTACTTTTATATGTCTTTTTGTTTTAGAAAAATTTTGTTCTTAGTAATAAATGTTTGAAAATTAATATGATAGATTTATAATTAGACAAAAAAACCAGTTATTTAAAGTAAAATTGATTTTCGAAACATAAACTCCTAAGAATAAGAAATGAATAAAATGTCAATAAATTAAATACAGTTCAAATTCGATTTGAACTTTCACTGTATGATTGAATTCTTTTAATTTCGAATTTTTAATATATGTTATGGGGGACAATTCTGGCACCTAACCATTAAATTATTTATTATTAAAAATTACTTTATAATTCTTAACTCTTGTGTAAAAATATCATTTTCAAAGAATCTTATTAATAATGAAATCAATCCAATAATGCATATCCTAATAAAATAAGTGCGGTAAAGCAGCAAATGTCCAAATTATAGATAAATGCCCTCAACAATTGGATTTTTACTAACCACCCCCTTTCAATAAATAAATTAGCATCTTTTTCAATACCTGTAAATCCACTAACATCTTTAACTTTTCTTTTGTCACACCAATATTTTATACTATGGATGACGTTTTTTTATTCTTTATTTATTTTAAAAAAGTAGGGTTTATATTCATTGGGTCTAGTCAGAATTCACCAAAGCCAACCTGGGATTCTTCTAATTATGCCGAATTTTGATCAAATCTAATTTAAAATAATAATTTTAATATTTGTTAATTTTTAATTTTTATGATTGCTGTAATCATGAAGAAGGAAGAACAGAAGGTTCTCTTTCTGGTTAATCTGTGAAAATAACAGGACCAGAAGATGTGGCAGAAATTTTGCAAATTGATTGATTTTTTTTCCAAAGTTGAAATCATCAAATTTAATTTAATTGTGTTATAATAATTTGTAACGAAAGTAACATGTTTAAGTTTTGTACAAATGAATAAAATTTATAATATAAATTTCTTTTAAATCTTGCACTTTTATACCCTTATATGATATTAAGTATTAACGTACGTTCAAAACAGACGACCAAAAGTGGATTTTCGGATCTTGTAACGAAATAATTTACAAAGAAAAAAACGTAAATAGTCGCTATATATGCATGACAGGTCGCAAGTGCAATCACCGCATTTTGATTTTTATAATTTATACGATACAAGTCAACAATACAATATATATTGGAATGAAGGTAGAGACTTGCACATCTCATTTCTCTCTATTAACAAAAGATATTTTACAAATCGTGTGATATATAAAGAAAAAAAAACACACAATTTTGACATATACTACAATTGCATATTAATCATGAAATATTTATAAAAAAAATAGAACTATTACGAAAAACATTGCTTCAATTAGACCTAATAATGGATCGATTAGCATAATATTTTTTAATATGAACGAAAATGATTTCTTTTGTATATACAACAATCTTTTGCGGTAGATGTTAGAGCTCCATCTTCATACTTGATGGTTGATCGAGAGGTGCGTGAAAAAATGGTGTGTCGAGATCAAGGCCTTCACCAAATCCCATCTGAACAATGCTTTGAAGATCGTCCTGACCGAATCCTGGATACTGCAAAACCAAAAAATCAAAACAGAACAACTAATTAAAATCGATATATAAATATTTCAGTTTGACTTAATGCAAAATAACGACTTAATAGAAAAAGTCGTGAAATAAAGTTTTCTCCAGTAAGTCCTAACTTTTTACAAATTTGACTGTACAATCATTTTCTAATTTATTTAAACATCATTTACCTGAAGAAAAGGTTCGGGTAATTGGTGAACCGATTGTGTCATAGGGGTCGACCTATTGAAGAGTACTTGCGGGTTTTGATGGTGAAAATTCGATGTAGAAGATTGAACTTGTTGTGTTGATTGAGATAAATCCCCATTAGATTGTAGGTTATCCCCGTCAAGACATGGGTTCACCGTAGCTAACTTCATTGAAAGAAACTACACAAACATAGAGATTATGAAAAAAAGTTAGATAGTCAAATATTATAAATGATTGAAAAGGGAAAATATCGTTAGATTCTTGTGGCACCTCAACTTGTCTTTGCAATGATTGTACGTAATTGATGATTTCATCGAGCATAAGAGCTTTTCCGGTTACCTAAACATCAAAGTCTTTTAGCCATTTTCGACAAGAAAAACAATCACATTCAACATTTTACCATTTTTATACTTAAAAGCAACCGGTCAACATTTTTACCGTTTTTCTACGTTAAAAAGATAATAGTCCAAATTTATAGCCGTTTTTACAGTAAAAGAAATTACCAAAGTCAACATTTTTGACCAATTTTCACCTCAAAATTTGATCAAAGTTAATATTCTTTTTACTACTTCCGTCACTAAAATGAAAAATGTTGCGGTTTTTATCATTAAAAACAATCAAAATCTTTATGCTCACCTTGTCACAATTTGGTACAAGATTCTGAAGAAGCTTCATTCTTTCACCGATCTTCTCTCTTCTAACCTGACAATCATACACAAATTTACAGATTTATTAGCACCAATTTCCAAAATCCGCCATTGTTGAATAAAAGAAGCTTTCCAGAAAAAAACTTACTCTTTCTGCTAAACTATGGCTATCGGTAGCTTGCCCTCTTCTTGCTCTAACATGAATATAATCCTTTGGTGCCTCTACTTGCTTTGTGTCTCCAATTTCTTGCTCTGGTTTCTTCAATCTTTTCGTATTTGAATCGTCAGCGGCGTTTTCCTCCTAAAACATGACAAAAAAAATCCAATTTTTATTTCAATTTTGGATCGAACAAGTTAAATTTTCCATCTGGGATTCGTGTAATCGAAATCGGTTTATTACCTTTTTTGCTGTTGATCCAATTCCCTTCGAAGAAACACCTTTCCGTTTTCTCGAATTTGAATCTTTCTGATTCTTGAATCCAAGTTCCCCACTAGGAATTTGTTCAGAAACGGAGGATTCTTCATTAGAATTAGCAGCAGAGCCTGATAATCTGCTCAATTTCATGTTGATGTCTTCTGAATTCTTGTTATCGTCCATCCTCACTGGAGATCGATCGATTTTTAATGCCGGACTACTTGAAACACGAGGGAATTTGGCGGTATTGGTCACCGGAGAACCATTAGATCCAATTTGAAACTCTGGGGAATTTGGATTTATCCCCAGTTGATTAGTTCTGCCATTGAAACTACGACTACCAAAACACGAAAACTTGGCAGCTCGCTCGGCAAAACCAGGATCCGCCGTAAGCAATGGTAAATTCGGATTCAACGGCATTGGATTCCGAATCATGGGTAGGTTCTCTTTCATAAAATGGTCCATAATTGGCAAATTTAACTTGGGTGGTGAAGAATTTAATTGTGTGTTAGTGCTACTGTACGGTGGCGGTGTAGTCATGGCTGCCGGATAACCATCGTGAAATTTCCCGATGAGTTCACGGACGGCGACAATGTCGTTGGAAACCGCGGAATTGGAAACAGGAGAAGAGACCATTGAACTCACACCAGTATTAAAATGTGAGTACTGATCTGGTTTCTCCCAATTTGGCCTGGTAACCCCGTCGGCAGAAGCTTGCTCCCCCGGAAAATTCATCTCCGGCATCAACGTCATCAGCTTCCAGGGTGGTTGAGACGACTGTTCAAACTGCAATCCGGCATTCATGAAGAAGTCTCTATCCATGGCGGAACACAAAATTGGAAAATTGAACTTAAAAACACAATCTTTTTGAGCTAAAATCAAAAACCCAGATCAGAAATTGCTCTAAAATAAGAATGAATCATGAAAAACTCCAAAGAATCACATTACATTTATATGGGATTGAGTAAGAACTCGAAGTGATGAATGAAGATTGTGGTGTTGGGTTTGATAATGAAAGTTTGGTGCGATGTTGATGCAAACAATAGCAACACAAAATTGTCGATCGAGGGAAGGGGGAAGGTTACAAGCTGAGTTACAATGAAGTTTTATAGAAGAAAGGGGTTGGGTGGGGTGTTTGAGGTGGGAGGGGTAGGGTGGGGTAGGGGGAGGGCGTAGGGTTGTGTATGTTTTGTGGGGCGTATAATTGGGAAAAGTGTAAATGCCGGGCCTTCAACGTTAAAACACCAAATGGTTTTTTACCCTTAAAATATTGGTTGCAACTAAAAACATCACTAATTAATATGTAATCCAAGTGTGGTATACAAGATCTCTATATTTCATTTTTAGTGAAGATGTATAATTATGCCGTCGTTTACACGTGGCATTTAAATCTTGTTTAATATCGTTGTTTATTTCTCAATATTGTATATTGGATGAATTCATTTATATTTTTATCACAAATATGGAGTCTATCGTTATATTCATTTACTTTGTAATAAACTGTAAGTTAACATTATAATAGTTTCGGAATGTTGTAATAGTATGTATTTTTAAATGGTGGTGCTATATCTACCCCAACACATATAATCATAAGATACATATAGTAATTGTGTGAGTTTATTCATTTTTTAAAAGGGGTGGGGGTATGGATAGAATGAGTCATTTTTAAAATACCAACAAAAGAATGACATTTTGTGCCATCATGTGTTTTTTCGTTCAAGTCTGTTGCCAATCACATAGCTTTACGGAGTCACATCACATCGGACCAATCATCTCAAATTCAATTGGTCTAGTATACGTATCCGGCCCGAGAGTTATCGAAATTTTTTGGAGGCCGAATATCAAATTGCGTGTATAAGTTCGGTACCGGTTTAGTTTCAGTTCCGACACCATAAAAGTTGGTACTAGGACCACTTAACACAAAATTAAGAAAAGAAAATAACAACACTAAATAACAAAATATTAGTGTAGACCTATAGTAAGCTATTCCAAAACTAATTGTAAACCATTCGAAAACATGCTATTGTGTATCAAAATTCAAAAACATTTGAAAAAAAAATGTAAGAAAGTAAAATAATGGTAAACTGTAGCATCTGAAGGGCTTGCGTTAACCCGCCTAAGGCGCATGTGATTCAATCACAGAACACTAGCGATATTTTGTTTGATTATTTCCTCTTCTATCTTCATAGATAAAACAAGAAATAAAAAGATAATAGCAACATAAAACACCTTGCTAATAAAACAAGAAACTAAGGAACTTATTACCTATGTCAATGTCGTCGTCCTTTTATATATCATCAAAGGCATCAACAATTGACTTCCTCGACTTTCTCACTCAATGTAGGTGCAAACCAAAGTCTCAACTTTGGAAGTTGACAAGTTTGTTCTATATGGGTCTATTACACGATCGTACATGCTAAACGATGACTCATATGCCACAACAAAAATTTTATAGAAGAAAGGGGTTGGGTGCAGTAGCGAATGCAGCCACCTCCACCCATTGGGGGCACAAAAATAATTTCTTATTAAAAAATTATTTTTAAATTTTAATTTAATATTAATTTTATGTAAAAAAATTATTTATTGGGGGCACCTCCCCCATTGGTTGTACATTGGGTCCGCCACTGGTTGGGTGGGGCGTTTGAGGTGGGAGGGGTAGGGTGGGGGTCTATTACACGATCGTACATGCTAAACGATGACTTATATTGCTATAACAAAAATATAGAGTTCATAAACAATAATAATGTAAACATAATCTTAGAAAACCAGAAAATGAGAACAGTTTACCTTTTCCAATTCAAGATACAATTGGAAACCGAACAATTTTTCTCCACCACCTAAGTACGTCAAGTCATGTAGTAAACACAATTTTGGGCTCATTTAGTACATCTTTAACTTGGTTTAAATTGCAACCGGGTTACTTTATTCACTTATAAAAATTATCCAAGAAAGTCATTACTCCTATCGCATGAAATAACTTATTCTTCATTACATGCTTCTTGAGATGACGAATGAAAATCAACATTATCAAACCTTTTTTGTATTCTTTAAACAAAAAATCTAATATATTCTCAACCTCTTGCACCAAAGCCACCACATTCATTTCAAGAACTTGTTTTTACATAGGTTTTTTCTTTGTTGTGTTGTACATAATTTTCCTTCATTATGCTATACTTAATCATCATCCTAATAATATGTCCAATAAAAGATGATTTAATCATAGTATGTCTAATAAAATATTATTTCATTATGGTATGTCCAATAAAAGATGATTTCATTGTAGGGTCCAACATAACAAGAAAATATCTACATAATTTTCCTTCAGAAGTTCTCTTCAACAAGAATGAAGGGAACATTAATAGTACTCTAGGTTTGCTAGGGCCATGTTTCTAAAAAAACAAAAGTAACGTTGTTGATGAAATCATTCATTCATTTAGAAGACTGAATTGTCTCATGAACACAAAGTGAAGTTGTGACACCCCTCGCTAAGGGTATTTTGTAAAAACAACATTTTAACCCATCATTGGTTCCACCAAATTCATATATCATCACTTGCAGAAGTTTTAGGTCCCAAACACCATTTTCAAAAAGTAATTTAATCAATAATCGCGAGGAAGTATCAAACTTAGGCAATAAAACGTAAACTTAAGTACCACACAATCTGTGGCCTTCTCAAAATCCCCGCTCAACAAAAGTCATCCATATCATCAACTTAAGTACATGTCAAAATAAGTTAGGCAATGGATTTGCCTAATGAGAATACTCGTAGTCAACTCATTTAGAGTAGGTGATGTCAATCACCATACTCGAGTCAAACCCCCCAAAAACATATTAAAACACCAAATCATCATAAGTATAAATTAAGGGAATTATTCCCAAATCAGCATAGTCGACACTGTTAACATAAAACATTATTTGCATCAAAACGTCGTTTCATCATAAAAGGAGTGATTCATATGTGTAATGAATGCACATACAACTAACCCAAATCTCAAGTCCATCTCATTAAGTCCATCATCACATTGGTGGTTTGAAGGAAATATCGTACCCTTCCATTGTAGCTAGGTACTTGCGAACCACCACACAAGCACCACATATGGGATAACTAGCCACACATGTACAAAGTGATGATTATCTAGGAATATAATCACAACATCTTTCATCTCTAAGTCAATTTCCATATGGATATAATGAGTGACACACACAAACTCTCATCATAAATGCAATGCATATATAGGGACATGCACTTCGGTACACTCACCTTAGCTAAGTAGTTAATCAATCCCTCAACCTCTTCCATGTGGCAACAATCCTACTCCCTTCTTATAATTATAAAGGAAGAAGTTTCATTTCCAATTCATCCATTTGGGTACAAAATTAAAGTTTACTAACAATACTTTTTGGTCAAATTTTGTATATTATGGTTTGTAATCTTAAGATCATAGTGTTTTTAATCTAGATTAGGGTTTGTAATTTTTGGAATGCATTTAGTTTGTATTTTTGGGAACTATATAACTTAGCCACCAAGAAAACCATATAAACGAAGTGGATCAATCTCTAAAGGAGTTAGAATAGGCAAAATAGAATTTTCAGCCCAATCGGGTCGATCGATAAGGCCTCAGCCCAAATCGACCTTTTTGGCCCAGGATGGATTCTAGACCCAAAATGGGCCCATGACCCAAAGTGGTTCACAAACCAAGTGGGTCTAGCTCCACTCACTCTTGACCCAAAATAGTTTCTATCCAGTTGGTGTCAGTCCAAGAGTGGCATAACCCGAAATACGATCAACTTAAAGGCAACGTCGATTGACAACAAAGGAGGCTACACCATTGGCATCGTCCTCACATCTGTCAATGAGATGTAGTAATAAGGCATGATAGCATCCAACAATATCTTTAAAATGTAGTGAGGGTTGCTTGGCGATGCCTGCTGACGGCGGACAACAGGAGACGACGATGCAATGTGTCTAGAATTGATAGAGAAAGTTGAGTGAATCATGGAGTATAGTTAGGGTATTCCTTATATTTTGGAGTTAAAGCAAATTGAATCTTTCTTTATCGAGAACTAACCTGGAAATAAACTATATCTTCCTATTTCTTCTCGAGGTTATGCTTATCTATGGTTGGTAGGGACAAAAAGTTAAAATCCTAAGTTTACATCATATTAAAGTAGAACATGTCTTTTTTATGCTTCATTGGCTCAAAATCCTAAATAGTGTCTGTGAAGAATATACAAAGAATAAATTCAATAGACAAAGGTGAAATCTTTGAAGGAGTGATAATTTATTTCGATACATGTTAAAAGGGGTATTGCTGATGATTGAAAGATTACAGCCACTGACTTCCCATATATGAATATGTATGATTTCATTGTGTTGTCTCGGGCTTTATCTACTTTGAATAGGAGTTTGCACGGGATGATAAAGAAGATCCTTTGGAACTACATGTGTTTTTACTAAATGGACATAGCAAGGAAAAATATTATATTAGCTCATTATATTGTGAATACACTTCAAGAAATATATCGTGAAGTCACAAACATTTTGCATAGACGTGATAGGGAGATATTATACACACCAACACTTGGTGTTGTATAACAATATGATCAAGGGAGAGTGAAGAATATATTTTTCACGATCGAAGAGAAAGGTGTAATTTTCAATGAATAAGGCAGAGATAAAGAAAAAGGGTGTGAACGAGTTGACTTGGTAGTTGATTATTTGAAGAGCTTTGTTGGGAATTGGTCCATCCTTATTTCCAGATTTATTCAAGGCCATGTGATCTATTCAAAGGAGTAGACATAAAGGGGGTAGAAAGTAGAAGATCAATTGTTGTGTCGAGGTCCACAGTTATCACCTAGAGGTTTTAAGAAATTTCAAGATCGGTACCTAGGGTCTTGGAATTATGTACTTGGTTAAACTTGTCATGCCTCATGAGTTCCCACCAATTGTTATGACTCATTGGTTTAATATTGTTTTGAAGACAACTGTTGTCTCAAAGGCTCACATCCTATCTACAAGTGACACCAATATCAAGACATAGTTTGAATCCCGAAGATGAATGACTGAAATATTTCTTGTGTGTCTCATTCTTAGTAACAATAAAGACCCGAATTACTGCTCTTGACTATCCTCCATCCCCGGGTTCAACATACTGCTGCAAACACTTCAATTGCGGATGTTTTGGAATGCATGGGATTCTTATTATAGATGCTACTCACTCGCGCCTCTCGATCTCACTAAAATATTGATGGATGAACCAGTTTCGTTTTGGTTGCATGAATCTAGAATCACATTATTGATGTTTTGGTTGGTTGGGAGCACATCACTCCTTGTCCACCGTGTCTGTTCTTTCACGATTCTGAAGACTTCTTGATCATTTTGGTCTCCTGATTTCTCCACTCAGTATATGTATTGTTAAAGACACTTTGATCATCAAACTTGGAGGCCTACACATTTTTTCAGGATACTCTATAGCTCAATATTTGAAACACTTCCAGTATGCATTTTAGTTCAGCTTGTAACAGTTTTTATTAGTTCAAATCAATGTTTTAAAACCCGGATTGTTAGTTGACCCGGTGTGGTGGCCGGGTCACGGGTCAACCGGTCCAACTGGTTCAACCGCTGGTCAACCCGGTTTTTACAATTTCCATATGTATTATATTTTTCGGCATAATTATATATTTATAAAACATAAACAATGTATTTTCATCTTTTTGATACCGAAAAATATATTTTGTCAAGTTTCTATAAAAAAAATTTACTAAATTTGATGAGCTAATGGTAGACTAATATTAAAAGTTTGAATCTTGAACTATTTAACAATGTTTTAAAGTCAAATTCTAATTTTTTTGTTCCAACCGTCGGGTCAACCCGGTTCGGGGTCACCGGTCCAACCGGTTTTTTGAGAAAACCGGCCGGTTCAATCCGAGTCGGAAATTAGCAAAAACTCGGTCATAATTGACCCGCTCCATTCACGGTCCAACCGGTTCAACCGGCCGAGTCAACCCGGATTTTAAAACATTAATTCGAATTCTCACGGACAAGTATACACGATACTTTGGCATTTTTTTCTTTACTATGGTGTATTCCTGTGTATTGTAGAACTTGCTAGCTCTTCTTAATATATCTACTTGCTGTTAAAAGAAACTATTTTGTTATATTGTTTCTCCATATTGGTGGTTTTGATGACGAATCGTTTCTTAATATCTCAGAAATGTTAGACTATTTAATATCTCAAGAATATATCATATCTAAATGTCTCAATGGGTTAGGGTCAACAAATGTCTAAGAAAGAGAAATAAATGGGCATGAAATGAAGTGCATTTCCTTGAGGTTTCATTTGACGGTGTAAACTGTAAACCGTGCTATCGCGTTGTCTTTCACGTGAGTAAAATTAAACCCTTCATTTTTTTTTTTGCTCAGTCCACTTTTAGACACCCATCAAAGTATCATAAACATTTTCAAACGTCACTTTTATATGAATGACAACGACACGTATGAGATAAAGTCATTTCTCATATTTGTTGCATGTCGCATACACACTCATGACATTCAAGTAATCAACTCACTCTTTTTTTCTATTTTAACCCATATTTCACATGTCACATAATTTTGATTTAGATGGAGAGTTCTCTCATTTTTTTTCTCTAACGTTAGCTCCTAGTTATTTTTTTTTATTATTTTCCTTGTGTTTAGAAAATAGTCATTCTCACTTCTTTTTATTTTTAAATTAAAATATAATTTATTTATACAAAATACAAGATTCATGTCAAATGAATTTTCTGTTAAAAAAATAAGGCAAAACTGCGAAAATGATCCATGTGGTTTGCATTTTTCTTAGACTAAAGTCCAAACTTTTGAAAAGTTGTGAAAAAAGTCTTTTTCAACAACTTTCTTTGTGGAATTGGTCCCTGAAAATTTTGAAAAAACTATTTTACCTTTTTAATTATTTTTTCATTGTCTAATATCAGTTTTATTTGTTTTATAATTAAAAAAAATTCCCTACCCCCACCGTTCAACACCACCCCTACCGTTCACCACCACCCTCACCGTCCACTATCCACCACCACCCTCACTAAGGTTTTCCAGTCAACGTCTCCGACTAGAACGATCTATAATGATTTCTCTAACGGAGCTGTGTTTCATGGAAATCATGTAAGCATTTTGCGATTTTAACGAAAGTACAAATAAAGAAACTGTAATTTATCTTGGTAGACTAAATCGAATATGGAAGAATCGTCTTGGATCTGAGTTAATGTTCGTCCTTTCGAGGCGTCTAATTTATCGATGATTTTCGGGTTTAGGTATAGCCCTGCGGCGTACACCTTACCACCTATAATCGCAAAAACTTTTTTTCGGAACCCTAGAGAGATCGAAAGCGTGAGAGTTACGCCTCCGAATTTTAGGAAGGTTGAATGAACTCAAAATTAGGGCATTAACATGTCCCAATCAAAGAAAGCGAACTTGAACAACGAGGTAGACTCAATGACGTCTGAAATTTGACCTTTGTAGCAGGTTCTTAGTGTAATCTTCCAAAATTTTTATGATTTAACAGAGTAAGAAGCTTATAAATGTGAAACTCCAAATTAAATGATACATGCAATTGTGAACATTATCATTCAGATAATGTCAGGAATGAAATGGCGGTGACTAAACCTGAAGAAGCAGCGGCCTTCGTTGAGGTGGTGGACGGTGGGGGTTCTGGTGGACGGTGATGGTAATAGTGTAGGGGTGGGGGTATTTTCTTTATTTTTTAATTATAAAACAAATAAAACTGATATTAGAAAATGAAAAAAGATATTAAAAGGGAAAAATAGTAATTTTCAAGTTTTTTAGGGACTAATTCCACATAGAAGTTGCTGAAAAAGACTATTTTCACAACTTTTCAAAAGTTTGGACTTTAGTAAAAGAAAAATGCAAACCACAGGGACCATTTTTGCAGTTTTCTCAAAAAATAATAATATTAGAATACAATAACTTAAAAATGAATTTTCCACAAACGCAGTTTGTAAAATGTCTTCATCACTTTGACCGCTTAGACGTTGGTTTTAAAATTGTTATACAACTCGTTGGATTTCATAACTTTGTTGATGTCTGACATTTTGTGTAAAGTTGGTCTTTTGTACGATAATTCCCACCTGTAACATGTAAAAGAAAATGTTGTTTCGCTTGTGCATTACCGGCCTTCGCGTCCTTGGATACATCAACCCATGCTCGTGCTTGTAAAGTGGTTTCCTTAAGGGGGTCCACGGTTGAGGAGGAGCAAGATTGGTACGTTCGACGGGTTTCTTGGAGTTTGTCTTTTCTAGCGTGACCCATTCGGGTTGCGTTTCAGGTATAGAATCGGTTTTCTATTCGCTGATGGGGTCGAGCTGGGTTCTTAGGGAGGATTTGGTTTGCGACGTGAAATTATTTCGGGGACAATAAAATGAGTTGAATGGGGTTGTACTTTGTAGATGATAAAATGTAGGTTGCATCACGAGATTTCCTTTGAACGGGCCTTGATGTATTTGGTGAACTGTTTGAAGCCGTGAGATTTTCTATGGTGGTAAAAATATAAATAAATAAGATTGTCTGTGGTGGTAAAAACGTAAAAAGCATGTGTGTGTGTGCGCGCGCGCATGTATGTGTTTGGAATTGTATGAAGCCATTGAGATTCACTGTTTACTCAACTTGTTTTAGTCACAATTTTGTTTTCTATCCACATAATAACCCTTTTAAATCCTAATTCAAGCTTTGATCTTTTTTATCTCTTCTACTTCAATGTCTATAACGTAAAATATTAATTTCTAATTATACGATGCTTGCCATAATTTAAATACTTGTATGGTCAACAATGTATACATTCATCCTTGTTTATCTCATGAAATAAATATGTATAAATTTTTGTCCCACAATCAGTGATAACCCTTTTTATTTATTTATCATTACTTTTCATTTTCTAATGATATCCAATTTCATAAATTAAATAATACTTTATTGTTCTTATATAACCATAAAAATTAGCATCATCGTCCTTGTCATTCAATTATATATATATATATATATATATACTAGTTGTAAAACCCGTGTATTACACGGGATGATACAAAAAATTATTATTTAACAATATCTAAACATTAATAATTTTACATGAGAAATTTGTTTGTGTATCGTGACATCTTGCTTTTGATTTTTACTATTACGACTTTGTATTTTGACAAATATAATTGATTATGAGAATGTCACCGGTACTAAAATCAAATTCACTATTATAGTTGGAGTCGTTCTTCAAAATATTATGACGTCAATTGTCTCTCTATTGTCTCCCAAATCATTCTACACATTAAAAAATAATATGATATTAAAAATCAATTATTTTTGAAATTAAATGATAACAATTAATTTGAAATTGAATGATAATTAAACCGATCATTAATGAGTTAGAAATGTTTCAAACCAATTAGCTTTTTTTTTTAAATTTAAAATTATGAGAAAATGACATGTGGCAAAATGAATGTGGTGATGACATGTGGCTTTGAGTTACTTATTTATTAGGATAGGATATATATATATATATATATATATATATATATATATATATATATATATATATATATATATATATATATATATATATATATATATATATATATATATATATATACTAGCTGCGTACCCGCGCAATGCGGCGGTAGCATATTGTTTCGTTTCAGCAACTACGAGTTAGGTTTTGGGTTTCAGATTTGGCGGGGGGGGGGGGGGGGTATGGAGTATGAAAGTTCTTTGACCCCTGCAGCACCCAAGCTATTAATTTCTCAGTATATCCTCTCTCTCTCCCTCTCACTTACACAACCATACACACAATCACTATTTCTTGCACTATAGCATTGTACTTCAGAGTACAATGTTTTGACAACAGTACCAAAATTAGAATCCAAAGTCTGGAGAATGACATAATTCCCAAAAAAAACTATGGTGAATCGTGTTCTTAGGTCTCGTGTCTGACTATATTTTGATTCCAGCAAGTTTACTAAAAGAGAGAATCTGCTGAGACAGTTTACATGCTTGTTGAATTTTTTTTAATATTTAATATAATAAATAAAATTATAATTTACTAACAACAAATAAAATTAAACTAAATTAAAATAAAAACAATAAGCTAATCACAGTAAATATACAAAGCACCTCAATCTTGAAATGTTATCATTTTTCAAATCCAAATACCAACAGACCCCCTAACATGCTGACGTATCATTTGAACAACACTAAGACCACCTTGACTGAACTGCATAACATGCTGCAAACAGAAGATGGGCTGAAGGGTAAAAGTGTACCTTCCGTGAACACTCCTGTCATGGCTATTGGGCAAGCGAGAGGAAAGAAGAGGAGAGGTCCTCTACTTTGACTGAATTTGTTCTGTAGGGAAAAGCATTGAACCTTCTGTGATTATAAATTTGGAAAAAGCTATTCTAATCAAAATATCAAGATAAATATAATAAAATATGTAGAAAATATGTACTAATGAGATGATATGAAAAAGTTTCAAAACTTCAAAATTACAATGGAGATGAGAGAAGGGGATTTAGGTACAAATATAAAGTAACTATCAAACCAACAATTTCAAGAATAATATGAATGGTGAATTTTCCTTCACATAAAATATTATGCACCTACCGGCATGACACTATAACGAACTCTAGAAAAATTATTGAATTATAAATTCTTCTGTTTCAAACTTTATTACAAGTAAATTTATATTTATTAATATTACATATTATATAAAAGATTAATGTTATAAATATTTTTAACTTAATTTAATAAAATAAGACTAACCTTATTTGCTAACAATTTTTATACCTGCTAATATAATATATTCAAATCCAGCCTTATTCGTGGACAATTTTCTATAGCAAATAAAAAAACATTTTAAAATGTTAAATATTTATAAAAAAACTACAACATCTTTTGTTTAAAACAACGGATAAATGACAACAAAAAATAGTTCAAAATATATGCGGTATAAAGCAATTATGCTTGAAATTACCTTTGAAACCTTCCAAAAATCCTTATGGTTTTTCAGGAAATTAGAAAGTAAAGACAAAAACAGCAAATGGCATAGAAATGACTCTTTCAGGAAATTCAAAAGAGGGTCTGGAGTAGGAACAAATATACCATATGAATCAAAACCAGTCAAAGACAAGATGTATAATGAGATATTGAGTGTGAGTTCATATATTCTCCATATGTTAATTCTGTAGAAAAGCTAAAGAAGAAAAAGGATTTGAAACTTGTAAATAAGAATACAAAAAGAATTAAAAATTTAAAGTTCAATTGTAAAACTATAGCATGAACATCACCTCCTCCAAACACATACACAAATAAGAAAAGTCGTACATGTACGGTTTAGTCAAAACCATTCTCATTTGTAGACCTTCATACAACATCAACAATTGAAAAAAATAAAGCCTGCATTCTTATTTCATGAATTTACATCTTGGACCATATATCCTTATTGACTCAAAGTTCAATATTTGGTCAATATATTAGCCTTGGTGATAATTATACAAATTATGCTCATCTATGACCAGTTAACAAATGCGACCAGTTAATAAATGCTATTATGCAAGATAAATTCGCTAATGAAAATATTGAAGTCAAATCATACAACCAAAACAGAGAGCCTTGTACGTCTATTCCCTTTTTCATTTGAATTTCCAATTAAGTATCTACAAGATTAACAAACAATTAAAATCATAACATTCATTAAAGCAAAAACCAAATGATATTAACATCATATTAATACAAAACATGTATAATCTGAAAAATGAGAGGCATATAAGAAGACTGTTTACATGTATAATTATTCTAATAAAATACAAAACAAATTCATTATTTTTAATTTAAAATTCATATTAAAATATAAAGAAAAATCATAAAAACGCCAAGAGATTGAGAAGATTGGTTACCTTTCCAAACGAAGGCATATTTGTACAATTTTATGTTGAAGTTAAGTCAGTAAACTCAGGTTCATGTTTTCATAAGCTTGCATTCTAATTGACGATACTACCCCTAAGTTTACACATACAAAATGTATCAGTAACATATCATGTGCTCTGACAATCTAACCTCAAGTTTAGTAGCAACAACTACATCTAGTTGCAACAATCTCGGGGTCATGACGTTCCTTACAACGTGGAGAAGTAAAAGATGAATATTTCACAAGAGAAGGAGAAGCACCACTTGATGTAAGGAACTAATGTGTACGTGATGCTACTAACACCTGGATTAGCCAAAAAGAGTTGAGACCGGAGGTTTATTGCATAACTTTGATACATAAGCATATGCATAATTTTGCAGTATATTGATTAAAAGGTCATTAATGCATTAACTGTGTTCAATGACGCATGTGGTTTTGCAGATGAAGTAAGATTTCCTGCTGGCTTCACATTAGACAAATGACCAGAATACCCACACTTCTGTTCCATGGTTCCTCTCTCATTTAATCCAACAGATGGGGACAATGACATCCTAGCAGTAGCAGGCTTAGGGCGAAGAGATGGAGGAATATAGTAACAACTCTGCAATTATTAAAAAATAATAATAATCTGCTATAGTCATCAATCACTTATTTTATTATTATTTTCTATAAATTAATACCTGGAAGAAAGGATGCTCAAGGGCCTCCACAGCTGTCGGCCTCTTGCTTGGATCCCAAGAACAGAGAGCCTGAGTGTCAAACATAATTGCATTTTATTAAAAGTTCTGAAAGGGCAGAATGGTCAGATAATAAACCAAATACTTACAGAAATCAAATTGACTGCCTCCTTGCTTGCAGATGGTATTAATGAAGAAACATTTACACCACCCCAGTTTAAATCTCAACACAAGAAAACTTTAAAAAATTTATGAAAACTAAAACAGCAAAATGTCCACTCAGGAAAACTTTAAAAAATATTAAGTTATGAATAAATTACAATTTTGGACCAAAAATGTATTTTCTTGCAATTTTGGTCCCTGTTCCAAGTAAATTGACTACCACTGGTCCCTACATATAGCTGGTTTTTTCAATTTTGGTCACAGAAATATAGTTAGAGACCAAAATAGTTACAAAATCCTCATATAATAATGACCAAAATTGCAAGAAAAAACTTTTTGGGACCAAAATTGCAAGAACCACCCATACTCAGGGACCAAAAATGTAACTTAGCTAGTTCCAGTCCCTCATGCCATGTGCTTTCTGTTGGGCTGCTGCCTATCACACTGCAAATTTTGTAAATTTCATCTGCTTCACTGCATAAAAAGAATAGAGATAGCATTTAACATCATTTCAGAGAATATGGCATGATTTTTATTTATAAAGTTGCAGCCTTTATACCTTGAACCTGGAAAAAGTGGGCGAAGAGTAAATAATTCAGCCATGATTGCACCCATTGCCCATAAATCTGTGACTAAAATCGAATCAACAAATTAGATTTCACAAATGTTTTAATGAATTTAAAGAAACTTCACCATAAAGTTCAATTAACTCACCAACAGCAGATCCATATGTTGGCGACTGGAGAAGCACCTCTGGGGCCCGGTACCTGAGACAATTTTAAGGGTTGTCTTATATACATAAGGTTTGTTTCTATTCTATACGGATAAATTGTTGTATTCATAACATCTGGCTTGAAAGGTTAATGTCTTAATAGTTAATACATAAGGGCAAATAGGTAAAAGGTTAATGTCTTAATACATTAAGGCAATCTTTTGGCTTAACCCATTAAGTCATTCTGTCCGGATTAAGTCAAAAAGAAATAGTCGTGTATAGTTTAAGTTTAACATCATTAAGTAAAAAAGAAACAGCCTGTAAGAGTAGATTGCAAGAATGAACAGAAATGAAAGTAGGTTGCTGTAATACACATATAAACAAAAGTACGTTGCTGAAGGTGAAGCATATTTCATTTGTGAATCATCCTCTAATCTCTTCTCGTGTGTTGCTTAACCTTTTGCTCCTACAAACAAAAACATTCAACAAAATTACATCTCTTGGCCTATTACTTTGGTCACGGTCAGTAAGTATTGCATATGTGCCAACATGTAAACCTCATACCCATTAAATATCTCTTGTACAATTCCGAACCCAGCTCTCCACATGACAACGGTTTTCTTTTTTATAGTTAGTACCACAAATGTGTGGCACTAACATAGCAATTACCCATGAACTATATCCAGATAAAATAATTAAAGCATACAAATAAAAGAGAGTATTGCATGTACCGGACAGAGAAGAGAGACAGTTGGAGTTCTCTAAAGAGAGAGAATAGATACAACCGAGTTTTCGGAGAGAGAAAGAGAGATGTGAGAGTTATCGTGTGGCAGCCATCTTTCATAGGTAAAGTAGGGTGTTTCCATGAGAATTGCAACAAAATAATTTAGTGTGAAAGGGAAACATACTTCATAGTAAGAGAGTCTTCTCACTTCTCATCGCTCCAAGTCATCCATTTCTCATATTATAATATTTTAGTACTTTAGATAAAACTAACAGCAATTGAAATCCCAAAAAATATATTTATTAATATTTTTTAGCGTATGAATAAATAGATAAGGGACGCCACCTTGAAACCGACTTTGATTTGCACGGAGTTCCTTAATTCAGAATCTGCTCATAAACCAAATTTGAATAGCACATTTGTTGACTTATTTAAGCCTACCTATGCAAAGACAAAGAGAAAAATAGTAAAAAACCAAACAACGAAAACCACATGAGACTGTAGGAAAATGGAAAAAAATGACCCCGCGATAAAAAGCATGGTATAAGATGATCCTGCCACTTTGGAAATATGTACTCTAACATTCACATACACACATATATAAGATCAAATGAACATAAATCAAGAAATGAAGAGCAACGAGGATGAAGGTTTTGGTGATGATAAGAAAAGAATAAATAAGTAAAGAAAATCTACTGACCTAAGAAAACCTTTTTTTCTTGATATATACAACATGTTACCTCTATCTCCATATGGACCGAGTTAAGAGATACTAACCATTTCTTGTGCTCATGAAGACCTTCTTGTATCCGTCCCATGAGGGTCATAATAGTATTTAAAGGTCATAATAGTATTTAAAGGTTCGACACTTTCAAAATGACACTTTGTTTGCAGACCAGAAATAAATAAATAAAACAATAGTGGTGGGAGGTTAGGAGAGAGCAAACAGGGAGAAGAAGTGAACACACTTTTTGGTTGGATTAGGGGCGACCACGAGAAGCTCAAAAACCTGAAACACACAAAAAATCCAAATCAAGAAACAGAGCACCAGATTAAATACCAAAATACGAAAACCAATAAAGATCCAAAACCTAAAACACAAAAAGACTCCAAATCAAGAGAGTTGAAGATCGGCTTACATGTACTTGCTTCTCTTTTCATCTAGCATCTTATTCTGAATTAAACGATACAAATAGAGTAAACGGTTGTGTCAGTGGTTGAGGCTGTAGATGATATTAGAGATATAGAAAGAGATCATAAATGAGCTTTGAGAGAAGAGGGTTTCACTTCTACTTTGAATCGTTATCTTCCATTAACTTCATTTTAAAAAACTACTTTCAGTCATTAACTTCCCTTTCAAAAACTACAAAACAGATATATGATTAATTACCTGACAGCTTTGGTCCCGATGCTATTAATCACTCATAAGTTCTTGAATAAACACCATAAGTTCTTGAATAAACACCGTGGATCTGTAGTTGCATTATATAGATAATGTTAACCTGTAAATTATAAAGAAAAATGTTTAAAGTATGATGCTATTACATTTCTGACAACTTTGGTCCCGATGCTATTACCTTTCTGACCACTTTGAGAACAGATGACTGAAAACTTGAATATAGAACCAAAATTGAAAACCTATATTACCATTAACATTTGACTTTTGAGGTTAAATACAAGATTTTAGAAGCCAAAACTAAAGAGGTACCTGATTGGGATAAACTGACAAACATCTATCCTTAGAATTCAAAGCTCCAACTGAAGATAAACTGACAAACATCTATCCTTAGAATTCAAAGCTCCAACTGAAGATAAACTGACAAACATCTATCCTTAATACACAAAGAAAACCTCGGCATTTAGAAAAATATATAAGATTAAACTCTTTCCTAAAAAGGAAGTTGCAGATCACAGAAAACAGTCTAAGATTAACAATGTTTGTGCTACATACCTGGTAAGCTCAAACATCCATTTGTGAAGATCAACTCTTTCTACTAACCTTGCCAAGTCTGAAAAACAAATGCCACAAGCGAAGAATTGTAAATAGACCAAAAATACCAATTTGTCTTTAAGAGCATTGGTCCATCGATTAAATGGTCACTTTACAAAATTTAACAGCACTATGTGTCATAGCTCCCTGCCCCAGCAAACTCCCTGTATATAGACACAGTAAGAAACCGCAAGCTCCACGAAATCATACACTTCTCAACCAAAAGATTCATAAAAAAATTCGTATCTATAGAAAACCGACTGCGAAAAAACTGAAGATTTTCTATTGTTTACAACTTGTCAACCAAAAACTCGAGTCTGCTTCAGACACTTAAAATCAGAAAAGGTCATTACAGAAATCGAGTCGATGCTTCATACATTCAAAATCAGAAAAAATGATTGCAAAAACAGCAAAATCGATTGCAAATCCCAACATCAACAGAAACCGATTACTTACTTACCTTGGTTTGGGACTTTGGGTTTGATTGCTGAAAGTAAAATCGATGGTGAAAAGACTTACGTGTGATAAAGAGTGAACCCGATGGTGAAAAGACTTACGTGTGAAGGGCTTTAATTGTGGTTCCAATTTTTGAAATTGTTTGTCAATAAGGAGGTGGCCAGTGAGTAACGAAGGCGGAGACCACTCGTGCGGCGAGACAATCCGAGTAACATAGAGCTTTTACAGAAAAGGGTTTGTGATCTAGGGTTTATCGATGTAGGTTTCTCCGATACGATGGTGGGTTTGTGCGAGAGGGTGCCTTTGTGGTTGGTAGGTGATGGCGGAGAAGGGTGGGTGACGGCAAGAAGAGATCTGGCTGCAGCAAAAACCTCCACCACCGCTGATATGCATCTTCTCGGGGATGGGGATGATGATGAGAGAGAATTTTAGGTTTATGGTTAGATTAGTGAATAAAGATGACAACCTTCATCCTCAAATCACGGTAAACGGGTGCGTTTCAAGTTTTAAATCTCATAGGCGGGGGTTTTAAAATTTTCAGTTCTTCGTCAATCATGTTGAATCCGCCATATATCAAGGGATCAAAGTGAACGCGGGGTTAATCAAAATATGCATTAGGTGGTGGTACTATCTTAAAAATTAAGACAATTGTGCATAAGGGGGTTGTAATTTATATATGGTTTATAGTATAGTATATATATATATATATATATATATATATATATATATATATATATATATATATATATATATATATATATATATATATATATATATATATATATATATATATATATATATATATATATATATATATATATATATATATATATATATATATATATATATAAACTTGATGATCCTTGTCCCTCATCATAAATGATGTATACAAATTATGCATCAAATTACACTAGCAATACAAGATAGCACGTTAATATCAATCATTTTCTTTCCATATTTAAAGCATTATGAATGAACTTTCAACTTAAACTTCATTCTAATATTGAACTTAAGATCATAAAATCCATTCCAATCTCTTGATACTTTATAATTCATCCCATGCATTAACCATTCTTAAATAATCCAATATATACCAAGATGAAAGATTATACTTGTACTTATTTCATTTCATAGTTATAGTCAAATTAAGTAGGGAAATCTCCAATAAAATCCTAATATTTTGGCATAATTTATGAAAAAGTCTCAAATTAATATTTATTTACAAAAAAGGACAGAAAACCGGCTAATGCTTTCAAATTAGTCATTTTTAACCTTTTCAGCAATTAATTACATGTTTTATCTTCAATAACGTATTTATATGTTTGAAAACGTATTTTTACATATTTATACTTTTATAAAAGGTATTTATACATCGTTTTTACTCTTTACGTATTTTTGATGTATTTTTTAATTATTTTTTCGTTATTAAATACATTACTAAAGACGCATTTATACGTTATATATATATATATATATATATATATATATATATATATATATATATATATATATATATATATATATATATATATATATATATATATATATATATATATATATATATATATATATATAAGGTATTTATACATCGTTTTTACTCTTTACGTATTTTTGACATATAAATACATTACTAAAGACGTATTTTTTAAGATTTTTACGTTATTAAATACGTTATTTTTAAGTATTTTAACAAATACGTAAAAATACATTTTTAAACATATAAATACGTTATTAAAAACATAAATACATGTAAAAATACGTAATGTTTTCCAAGTAAAAATGAGTTAAAATGTTGGGACCTTTCCATAAACCGGGCCAAAATATTAGGACTTTACTGAAAATAAAACATGTTGGGACTTTTCCGTAAATTCGGCCAAACTATTGAGACTTTATTGAAGATAAAACATGTAGACTTTCCACGTGTCAAGTTAACCTGCTGAAAAGGTTAAAAGGGGCTAATTTGAATACATTAGCCGGTTTTCTGTCATTTTTTGTAAATAAAAATTAATTTGAGACTTTTTCATAAAATGAGCTAAAATATTAGGACTTTATTGAAGATTTCTCAATTAAGTATTCATAAACTTTATATCATGATTCTAGGGTTTGTAACTATTATATAAACATGATAACCCAAGGTTTTTTTTTTTTTTTTTATGTGATTAACAGGTCTTGGAATGATTAGCTCAAGCAAGAAGCTCAAGCAAGAAGACTCCAAGCACCTACATGCAATGTTTTAAAACCCGGTTTTTTAGTTGACCCGGTGTGGTGACCGGGTCACGGGTCAACCGGTCCAACCGGTTCAACCGTCGGGTCAACCGGTTTTTACATTTTCCATATATTTTATATTTTTCAGCATAATTATATATTTATAAAACATAAACAATGTAATTTAATCTTTTTGATTCAAAAAAATATATATTTTGTCCAATTTGTATAATAAAAATTTACCAAATTTGATGAACTAATGGTGGACTAATATTAAAAGTTTGAGTCTTGATCTCTTTAACCAAGTTTTTTAAAGTCCAAATTCTATTTTTTTCCAACCACCGGGTCAACCCGGTTCCGGATCACCGGTTCAACCGGTTTTTTGAGAAAACCGACTGGTTCAATCTGAGTCAAAAATTAACAAAAAACCGGTCATAATTGACCCATTCTCTTCACCGGTTCACGGTCCAACCGGTTCAACCGGCCGGGTCAACCCGGTTTTTAAAACATTGGCCTACATGTTCCCTACTAGCTCCGCCACGGACTGAATCGCTGGTTTAAATTGAACTCCAATATTTTTGTTTGGTTTATATCTTTAATTTCTATTTCCGTCTCGACACTCATGTGATTTGGTTTTATAACACCCCAATTCTATACACAAATAAGTAAATTACAATAAACAAAATTGACGGTTCCTATTGGACCCCGGTAAATATATCATATATAGTTTCTCGAAGTATTTTTGAATTTAATAAAAGTCGGATTGTTGTTTTTTACAATTAGATGTTTATTCAAAACCATTAAACGATTTAAATTTAAAATGTTGGTATGCATTTCGAGGTGTAGTATCTCTAATCTTGATGCAAATCGCTCTGATGCTACTAATACTCTAATAGTACTTTACAAGGGGGTTTTAGTCAACGGAAATTTTGTGTTGGTTGGATTGTGTTAAAAGTCAAAATTAATAAAACCCATGTATATTTTATTAGGGTTAATCTTTCAGAGTAAATATTATATGCAATTTTTCACATGAAAACTTTATTACAAAATTTACCCTAAATAAAAATTAGTCAATTTCTCAATTAACTTAATGTATTTAACAATAAAGATTTAAAGCATGTAAAATTGCAAATTTGGCTAATAAAGTATGTTAATGTTTTTGAATTGGATTCAACAAGTTTCAAATTACAGATTTGGTCATTATCAGTAGGTTTCGCCATATATTTGGTCCATTCCAAAATTAAAAAGATTATACATATTTTCATAATTATTTTTTACTTTATTAATTATTATTATTAAAATAGAATGGAATTACCTCTCTCTCTCTCTCTCTCTCTATATATATATATCCCAAAATTTTAGGACTAAATTTGAAAATCTTGAGTTTATAAATAAATAATAATATTAATAATTCGGTAAAAGTATTTAAGCCACACGAAATATACTTTAACTTATGAGTTTATTTGGAATTTATGAAATGGGAAATCCATTTATGGACTTTTAGGGCATTTTTTTTCCTTTAGGGTTAAAAAGTTTCAATTTAGGGAAACTTGTGTATGGGGATCTACCAACTAGGATCCAGATGTTATAAAAGAAGTTTCCTTGGGGTCAATACTCTAAAACTCAAGTCTTCCTTTTAAGCTTGCGACTTTTGCACCTTTTGTGAGACCTTGTGAATTTTGGGGACTTGTGTGTAATTATTGAAAGTTGGGAAGGGTTAAATGAGGGAGAAACCCTCATTTCAGCCATATGCGACGTTGGTAAAAGGAAAGGGACCCCAACCATTGCATTTTTAGACTTGGAGAAGTTTTGGTGAAGAACTTGAGGATTCAATCCATTGCTTGAAGTATCTTGGTGCTTCTAGGTAAGAAATCTCCATTTCTAGTTGAAACACCCACTTAGAGTTTGGGGTTATACGGAATTCAAATTATCACTTGGGGGAGAAGGATTTTATGATACCAAAGGCTTTGATTAATATTCTAACTCATCTAGTGGTCATTATCCAATCCATGGATAACTTTGAATCACTTTCATTGGAGTTTTGATTAATATGAACCCTATAAATTGGGTTTTTGTTGAATCCATGGTTTACCATATAACTAATGGATCATTTGGGATGTTTTGGATGAATTGAATCACTAATAATTGTTTCTTAATGATTCTTAATCTTTAGAAAGAGAACTAATACCCAATTGGACTTGAATGGTGGAATAGAATTGGAGATTCCATATATGAAGCCTCATGAGAAGGGATAACGGAAGCCATCAGATGATTCCCTTGTAGATTACCATTTGAATGGATTCTTAGTAGAAGAAATAAGATACGTGTATGTAATTAATGACTTGGTTTGAAGCTTATTTCTATGTCATGCTGGAAGAATAAGACATTTAAGCATTAAGAACTACTGTTTAAGTCATGAACATAATGGGATAATGATGAGATTTGTTGTTGAAAAACATTAAAATTAGTAATTCATAGGTTTAATGTTAGTTGGATTAGTTATAAGTTGCTTATGAACAAGTTGAGATCCAAAAAAATTTAGAATAAGGGGGTTGCCCAATACCCATGTGGCCTGCGTGGCCTATTGCCCACATTCTACGCTACCCATACGAAGGAAAAATGAAAATTCTAGGTAATCTAATGTCGAACGCGACCCACGCAAGGGTTTGGTCACAAGTTGTGCGACCCGCGTGGCCCGACACCATGGTTTTGACCACTTTATGTTAATAACCATGGTTTCGACACCATGTGCTCAGGTTGAGGGCTTAGGAGGATTTTTGGCTCGAGGGATTTTTTAGAAGGTCGTGGTTTGTGTGGTATTTGAACTTATGTTTTGTTACCTAATTGATACCTCCTCGCTATTATTAACATGGATACTCTTAAAATGATGTTTGGGACCTTAAAATTCCGTAAATGATGATATTTGAATTTGGTTAAATCATTATAGTTTAAATTGATGTTTTCCAAAAAATACCCATAGCGAGGGGTGTCAAAAATATATAAGAGGTATCAACATAGAACCAAATATTATTAATAGAACCATATAACCAATCTATTAGCCCTTGGATAAAGGAATCAATAGATAAAAATAAAATACTAATACATTATTAAAAGAAATCAATTAAGAAAATGATTGAGGGTAAATATATCTTATTAGAAGTAATTGTCATCATTTTTATTCCTTTATTTTAGGTAATAAAAATCAAATTCAAACTTATTACATAATTATCTCGTTAATCATTATGGAACTAAACATATATGTGTACACTGTAATTATTGACAACCTTACACCCACCCATCATAATCTGTGACATCATTTTGACTATATATCGTCAACCACCACCACCACAGGCTGTCACTACAGTAGGATGCAATCGATATCTCATCACCGCAGTCGACTGCGATCGAGATCTTAATTTGGAAAGTGAGATTGAAGTTGCAGCAGAAGAGAGAACGAGGAAGAATGGATGCGACAAGTGACTAATTTTTGAGTTCTTGTATAAATATTCATCCATGAACACATGTTTATCTATTAACATGATTAATTTCTTGGTTTTTGTATAAATGTTCATCCATGAACATATGTTCATCTATGAACATATACCACAAGTGACTAATTCTTGAGTTTTTCTATAAATGTTCATCCATGTTCAGTTAGAAACATTTGAGTTTTTGTATAAATGTTCATCTAAGCAACTTTCTAATGAGCAAGGCAAGGGAGAGTCTTGTGGAACTTGAAAGAGATCAAGAACCACAACCTGATGCAACATTGGTTGATACTAGTGCTTAACAAAAGATTGGTGAACATGAACAAACTAGTTGATCTGGTAAACTTAGTAAAACACAAAGTGTTCAAAAATTTGGTAGATTTCGAGAAACTTGGTTTTCTCATGACTAATAAGGAATGATATTTGATATATTCCGATGAAGCAGATGAATTAGCATTATGTAATGTAAGACTCTGAATCCTACAAAATCATTTAAGAGTCATGAACATTGAGATGCAATCCATTCATGGATTGAAGTAAGCCTCTCAAAGTAAGAATCTTTAATGTTTTGTTTTCATCAAAGTGAAGATGACTAGTGTTTACATAAAAGCTAGTGGGAGCACAATAACATTCCTAATCTCGTATATGAGTGACATACTAATCCTTGGAATGTATTAAGGCAAGGCTTAAGGAATATCTCTTCATGAAAGATTTAGAAAATGTCAATTATATTCTTGGAATAAAGATCTATGGAGATAGATTAGGTTGACTTATAGGTTTAAGTCAAGGTGCATGTATTACGAAGAAGATCTTGAAAGGGTTCAATATACAAGACTCTAATAGTAGATTCTAGAAAATATGATATGACATCATATTGAAAATGTATCAATCTCCTAACACAAAGGTTGAGCAAGAAAGGTTAAATGGAATTGAATATCCATATGCAATTGAGATGAATCATGCATAGCATGATATGCATTAGATTGTATGTTATAACGGGTATGCATTAGATTGAATATGTTATAATGGGTATGACAAAAAAATACCAATAAAATACAAGGGAAAGTTATTGGATGACTATATAAAGAACATTCTAAGCTACTCTCAAAGAGCCAAATTAATCTAAATTTTGATCACAAATTAAATGAATATCATAGATGGTAAACGAGCTCAAATGATCCTAGTATTTCATGAGGTTGTTATCAACTACTCGGGAAAACAATAGTTATCTTTAGTAAAAGATAAGAAACAAGTTATGTCGATATACATAATATCATAAAATGATTATTTTTTATAATGGACAAATAAAATATCAATATCAAAATCTATATAAAATTAATATTATATTTATTGCAATTAATCCATTAATTTTAATTTAAATATATAGTTTTCATAAAAGAATATATAAAATATTTGTATCTATTCTTATAATTAATATAATAGGTATAAAATTTAGAGATTTGAGAAGAAGAAAAAATGGGTTTAGCGTGTTTGGGCCGGGTCAATGATTGCATCGAATTCCGATTTGTAAGCGGATAAACTGGCATTGGTCGAGTTCATACTTCATGTAACTAAATCAACTACTCTATGCATATTATATATTTAATAACCGGCAAAGAAGTACGTGTTATCGATCAGTCTAACTGGGTACCATTTACATTTACAGTTAAAATAAAACATGTTAAACGATTTGACATCATTTAAAATGTACTTAAATATTTGTAACTAGTCGAATGCCCGCGCGTTGCGCAGAAAGAAAATTATATAGTTAAAATATAGAAAAATACATGTTATTATCATACTATTTTTAAAAAGTCTTTATTCTTTTCAATTATATGATAACAGATACATGTATCAGAATTTTAGAAGACAAAAAACTGAAAAAATTACAATAAATGAATACAATTCATGAAATAAAATCAGAATTAATATGGTTCAATATAAATAGTTATCCCAAACTACATGATTTTAATATCATCTGTCTACACATTGTGCATTGATAAAATTGAGGGATATTGTATGTATTTTGATATAGTTTTGCAAAGGTTTCCATTGGCACTCGAGTATTTTGAATAATACACTTTTATTGATAAGAATAGAGACATATTCTAATGGTGTTTATCGTACGATATATAGTGAAAACCACATATCGCACCAATTATGTGATTTGGGATTTTGAAAAGCACAAACTGTATCACGAAAGTTTAAAATTTGATTATATATTATGGTGCATGCTGTTTTGTGCAACTTGATGAAGGAATACAAAGTTTATATCGAGATCGACCCGCTGTACTTTTAAAGTTCGAACTCATTAAAATAAAATATAAAAAACTTTTACTATATATTTATTTGAAAGTAAATATTTGGAAATGTTTCCAACAATAAAAATTGACTAATCATTTATATAATTGTTTTACTTTGAGAAAGACATTTATTTATAGAATAAATTTTTTTCTTAAGTTGGTTTATCATGACGATGTGAGATCAAACTTTCTTTTATAATGTGTTATTTTATTTCATTTTCTTATCCCACATCGCTTAAGAAACACAACTAAAGTGAAATCAAACATATATAAGTAAAGAGGTTAATATATTTTTCATCCCACATAGTTTAATTAACAAATTCCAAGGGAAAGCAAGTCTTTATAAGTAGAAAGACTAAAACTATTTTGCTCATATATTTGTTCTTTTGTGTTATTGACTGTAACCGGCTTAGACAACGGTTAAAACATTCAATGAACTATTGGTTCGAGCTTTAAGACCGATTTCAGAAAATTTGGATGGGTACACACCAGTGCCCACTTCTATTTTTTCTAAAAGTATTCAAATAAATGAGATACCTGATAAAAATTCATCCACATTGATTGAATAGTCTCTCTTATAAGATTTATTATGTAGATAATAAACCTGTTTCAACTTTGAACGATGTTCAAACATTTATTGTTTAAAATTTTTATACATAGATATCTTATTAAATTGAAAAATGTTATCAACGTTGTCACCGCATATTGAACTATGACACTATGAACTTGCAACCGAATCGTTTTTTAATAGTTTTAAACCCAATTTAATATCCATATTTTTAGTTTCAATGTTTTTGAAGCTAAAACAAAATAGTAAAATCTATTGAAACTATGAGAAAAAAAATATGTTTTTATGATAAATTGACTACTAATTAATAATACACTTTGGAAATTGTGGTACGATAAATATTGAAATATAAATGTGCGAACAATCTTGATACAAATAAAAAACTTCAAATTATTGTGGTGAAAAATAAATCATTTATCTTAAAACATATTGTTTCGATAATATTTTCTTATAATGTGTGTGTGTGTGTGTGTCTATATGTATATATATCGCGGTAAATATATAGAACATCAACACCATTGTTATTTTTTACTACGACATACTTAAAAGTCATATTATGATCAAGATTGATGGATAATGTAATCAAATTAATGGTATCATATAAGGGGAAAGATGAAAGGTTAGATAGATGTGTGTGGGACAAAGAAAAAAATCTAAATAAAATGGTAAAAGATAATTTATTAAAGTTGAATCATATTGTTTTGAAAGATATTTTTATATGAGATATTTTAAAACGTTCACAAATGAAAACTTATATGTATATACATACTCTTGAGTCGAAAAATTTACACCGGTTTCATTTTTTACAAACGACATATAAATTTTCAACGTAATCAGGTTTTTAAAAGTTTTGAGTAATTTTAATTTTCAATTTTGAGTTTCAATACTTCAAAAAGTTGAAAAAAATTAGTAGGAATGCTTTAAAACTTTGCTATAAAAACTTGTTTTATGATAAAATGATCACTAATAGTAGACTTGAAAGTCATATTATGATCAAACTTGATGGATAGTGGAAGCAAATAAGTGACATTATATAAGAAAAAGATTGAAGGTCATATATGTATGTGAATCAATGTGGGACAAAGAGAAAAAAAAATCTATTTTTATCTTGAATAATCATTGGAAATATGAAAAGACATGGAAGTTTAAAATCAATGTGGTGCTTGGAAATATGACTCTATTATAAGATATATAGATATCATAGTTTGTCCTAATAAGATATTTATTGTAACTTTAATAATATGAATTATATACTTATACATTAAATGCACATTAAATTAAATAAGAGATAGTAGGTAAATCCAATTTGATTTTTCGCACGCATAAAAAGTGGAAATTATTGTGTAGGGTAAAGATGAACTATAACTTTTGTATGATTTAATTATTTTTTTAACACAATTTATCATTAAACTCATCCGAGTTGGATATTATATGCTAATGTTTTTTTTCGTAGATGATTTATTATTAAACATTTTTTGTACACAATTTACCATTAAGTTATACTTTCATCATCTTCTCCGGCCAATATCATCCAATCCCACAGCTACCGTCAACTTTGCACCGCCATTATCCACCTCCAACAACAAACACCGTTTTCCACACCAACATTCACCACCCCAACCACCCATCTCTGCCATCTAACACCACTATCATGAAACTAATCTAAAATCAGCTTTAAGCCGTAGCAAAATCTATTGCCTCCAATTAATTCAAACTCATATTTTAGCAATAAAATTACATTCTTAAACGGATGTGGATACTAATGATGTTTCTTGAATATGTAAACTGCTATACCTATAATAACCGGTCATAATGGTGTATTTTAATTTTAAACAATAAATATAGGTTCAATGCTTGATCATGTTAAAAAATAATTAAAATAAAAAATATTAGTTCATTATCATACAAATTAATTTCACAGCATAAAATTAGCGATCATATCATCAAAATATTTTATTTTTTTTGCATTATCAGCCGGTGAGCCTCGTCAATATATTGTCATCCTTGACAACCATGCACAAATGATTTTTTGTACAGGACTTTATAATACTTTAAAAACAATGAAGCCAGTCAAAGGGCAACCAGTTGTGCATTTTCCGAATTTAATAAATTTGTATATGTGAAATTTTATCTCTAAATATCTAAAACTAAGAGTAAAATCAAAACCCGGTTATGTCTGTAACACTGTAATTTTCTTTTCCGAGCTTATAAAAAAGCAGCCGTCCTAAAAAGAAAAGAAAATAATCCATTTTATGTATTGGTTACCATATTTTCTCTTATTCATGGCAAATGATAAAGCTGCAATCAAATTCAAAAAATAAAAAAAAAATAAAAAAAATGAAAAATAATATATATATATATATATATATATATATATATATATATATATATATATATATATATATATATATATATATATATATATATATATATACTAGCTGCGTACCCGCGCAATGCGGCGGCGGCAAATATTTTTGTTTCGGCGATTACTGTTTAGTTTTTAGGTTGCAGATGGGAGGGTTGGCGAATATGAGAGTGATTAATTTCTTTTCGGGCGATCGATTACCTTTCCAACGATATAGGGGACGGTAAAAACCCGAGAGTGTGGGACAAAAATGGAAAAAACTTTTAGAAATCGGTTTGGGAGGGAGAGTTGGCGATGGGAGGGAGAGATGGCGAATATGAGAGTGATTAATTTCTTTTCGGGCGATCGATTACCTTTCCAACGATATAGAGGACGGTAAAAACCCGAGAGTGCGGGACAAAAATGGAAAAAACTTTTAGAAATCGGTTTGGACTATAGGGACATTTTGCAATGAAATGATAAATAAAAGTACAATGCTATAATCTGAACAAAAGACAAAGTAAACAAAGGGGCAAGGGGCAAAACAATTTTTCGGACCAAAACTATAAAAATTCTTAAATCTAACAAATTTTGTAAAAACAAAAAGTACAACGATATAATCTGCAAAAAATAAAACAAAGTAAATGCTTTAAAAATTATTCAAATTTTAAAACTTTTCCGACTTTTCAAATATTGAGACTTTTCAAAATTTTCGAACTTTTCAAATTATTCAAAATTTTCAAACTTTTAAAATTATTCAATTTTAAAACTTTTCAAACTTTTCAAATTATTCAAAATTTCAAACTTTTCAAACTTTTCAAATTATTCAAATTTCGAAAATTTTCAAATGAGTCAACATTTTCAAACTTTTCAAATTTTCAATTTTTCAAACTTTTCAAATTTTCAATTTTTCAAACTTTTCAATTTTCAATTTTTCAAACTTTTCAAATCATTTGTAAATCACTTTTTAAACATTTTTGTTCCGAAAAGGGCAGAAAAGGAATGCACAAAAATGAGTGCAATTCTCTCCTATCTCATCTTTTCCATTATATATTTTCTCTGTTTGTATGGTTTGTTTTTTTGCAGGATGTTTGCTTATTATGTTCCTGTTATGTTCTCTGGTTCCAAAACCTGTTTTGGTTCCTAGTATTGCCTTGTTGACCATTGGGGCCTGTCCCAATGGGTCTTTTTGCTGTTTATTTGGTGGGGAGTCCCCAGCCTTAAATTGTATTTATTCTTTTTATTAATAAAATTTGCCAGAGGTACCGTCCTCTTTACTTGGTGGGGAGTCCGACCTGCAACTCTCTTCTCCCTCCGTCTCCGGTCCACCTTCTCCCCGCTGCTCTCTCTTGTCTTCTCCGATCTCCGACCTCCGACCTGCTCTCTCTTCTCTTCTCGATCGTTGCACTCGTACCCACCCACCACCGCCAACCGACCTGCAACCTCCATTCCCTCTCTTCGCGACTCGACCCTTCGAGTCCTACCTGCACCTCACGATTTCACCTCATGCACACACTCAGATCTACACACACATGCAAAGTTATAAATTCACAGAGATTAATACACAAAAGATCTAAAAACATACACATACATTTTTAGATCAGAAAGATCTTACCATTTACACATACACATACATTTCTTAAATATTCAAACATTATTTTAAAATATAAGTTCATATTTATCGACAATTACTAATATGTATCTAGTTCCATAATACAAATTTATCGTTAAGACTTATTGATTTTATTATTAAAATACATCGTAACATGTTAAAACATACGTAAAGAATTTCACTTTTCAAAAAATCATCAAAATTTACAACAATCATCCTCATACATTAGATCCTTCTTGGTTTTAATTTTACACATTTCAAATATGTATTATACATAGATGTTAAAAATAAAAATAAAAACAAAATATCGTAAATCATTATTCAGTTATTTTGGTTGAATAGATCTAAAACCGGCTGAATAAAATCAAAATATTGTATATCATTATTCATATGTAATTTTCTTGAAAATAACCAAAAAAAAAAAAAAAAAAAAACTCTATTTAATCTCAATATTTTTTAACTTCGAAGCATTCATATGTAATTTTCTTGAAAATAACAAAAAAAAACTTCATTTTATCTCATGAGTTTTTATTTCGGCAACTTCCATGATTAAGTGATGCTTTGAGTATTGAAAGTTTGAAACCCCAAGTTAGACCCAATGCTTTTTAGCTTTTGAAAAGTATTTGTACTGACAAATTTTCTTCTCCTTAGGAAAAGACAAACATGTACAGAATAATTGTTTTAATTTTTATTGACACCAAAGCACAAAAATTGGACGAATCAAACAACCCAACACATTCCCACATTATCTTTTGGTTCTTTGTGCTAGTAATTCGGACAGGACCAAGAGTTTTCCTCATAAGTTTGGGGAGTCAGGTGTGATCGGTGCTGTAGTGTCTTTTGTTGGGACCTGGACGTTTCTACCCATGGTGCTGGTGTAGGTTATATTGTCTATTTCTCTATACCTTCCTGTAATTAGTTAGTGTAGTGTTATTGTGCATAGTTTTTATTTCATAGATGCAGGTCTAGATTTCTTGCTGCTTTGTAACCGTGTCGGCTGCAAGCTGGTCTCTTTTTTCTTTTATTTTAAGAAAGCCTGTTGTTCAAAAAAAAAACTTACAAACACAGAGCATATAATTAAATATTAGAACCTTCATACATGAACAATACCTAAGGAAAACTCTATTTGAAAAATAACCATATAAGTTTAAGCATAAGTTCATTTATATACTTACAAAAATCAAATCACGTTAAATGAGCGTTAGGAACAAAACTAAAAAAAACTAATCTTTGGAATGCAAACAATTACTTGAAGATCCAATAGTCAAAAAAATTTACAATTACAAAGTAATCTCTCTCTCTCTCCATAAACGCATGCCGCATTATGACCTTTGGAATCTACAACATCAAATTAATTAGCTTCTTCTTGGGAAAAAAAAAACTCTTATCGCAAAGCATAGAAAACGACATCTTAACTAACTACAAAACTGTTAACTTTTCAGATTACATCAAACAAATTTACTTACATGTAAACCCCTCAAATTATTTCATATATTTAGATATCCTTTTCCAGTTTAAGTTAAATGTTACATCAAGCACTCTGGATCCTCTATCAGACAGTCACAGTTCATGAAAAACTCTCTTCACAAATATCACTAACAAATCACAACAAACATTGAAAGCCAGGATATTAAAGGGTAAATTTATAATTAAAATACCGTTAGAAGACTGGGTCATTTGGTGTTTACCACTAAACATTTTAAATCTTGTCAACAACCCAAAAACAAAAACATAATAAAGAGATATAACAAAATTTGTATCATATTCCAGAAAGAAAAAATCGTAGGGCAGAGTTTAAAACCAATTTGCATTCTGATCTGGAAGCGTTTTTCAATAACAGAAAATAAAGATAACTTAAAAATCAACAACAATTTCATATGAAAAAAACTCACAGGTGACAACTTCATGTGCTACATAAACGTCAATACTAAAAGCCATTTTCCTCACCATTTGCATCAGTCTTAGGCCCCCTGATTTGCTACAGATACCTTCGACAAATAGAGATAGAGCTAGATTAGGTCTAGAGATCCAAAAGTTCTAATCATCGTAAGAAGAAAAAAAACACGTAACAATAATCAAAACAGTTAATTTCTAAAAAAAAAGTAGATGTTAGAGAGTTTGTGAAATCAGGGGCGGTGAAGAAAGAGGCCTTGATAAGCGCTTCCAGATAGAAGAAGAACATGCAAATGTGATGATGGTGGTAGTGGTGTGATATCTAAGGTTTCATGATAATATGGTGACACTTGCAAAGGTAGGAGATGATGGTAACAACAACGATGGTAGTGGAAGATGGTGATGGTGAGTGAGGTTAGATGCAGTGGTTGTTTGATGGTCGACTTCCAAATCCACCACTGAAGTTTGATGGTGAGTGCGTAGGAGCAGTGGCGGTCCGCTTGAGTAGCCGTGGTGACGGGTTAGCGATAGTGAAAGTGGTGATAACTGATAAACGGGAACGGGGGTTAGGGTTTTATAGTGAGAAAGGAGAATCTGGTTTTAGAGAGATGAAGAGATCTGAAGAAAGGAGCAAAATTCAAAATTTCCTCAAGCAAATTCAAACCTTGATATTGCTCGGTTCTCAGAATAAGAAAAAGGAAGAGAGGTAAAGAAAAAGCAATTTTAGTCGTGGGTTTTAAAGTGAAACCCTTTGGTGTACTCTCATTTGCGATCCGTGTGGTTTAATTTAGGCCGTCGATTGTTTGATAAATGCAAATGTATTAACGGAATGGATTGATGACATGTCAATGATCCATGTGAAGCGGTTCATATAATCAATTGTGTTTGTCCGCCTTTTTCAATTAAAGTTTTCATCCATCCGTGTGGTTTATGAAGTTCCTTCGTGTTTTTTCAATTTCTAACTGAATGTGCATATATTTGTAGTACATCATGTATAAAAATTAGTATATTATGTATCAAAACTTGTACTATCTTAAAATTAAGATCTTAATGCATTGATGTGTTGTAATTTATATATGGTTTATAGTATAGTATAGATATATATATTATTTACGTCATTTTTATTCAAAAAAATTAAAAAGATAATAAAAAATAAAAAAATTTAATGTTTTTGTCATATTCTAATAGAATATTACACTATATAACATTTCATTGGAATATTTTTTAAATTTTACAGGTTATTATTATTATTATTATTATTATTTAAAAAATAAATAAAATAAGTAGCGAAAATTATTAGAAAGATTTTTTTTTAATTTTCATTATTTTTGTCTATTTTATTTTTTTTATCTCCAAAATGAGTGGTTAGGATAACGTCTTCCCGTCTCCTAAAATTTCACCCGTCTCATTTGAACTTATATATATAAATATATATATATATATATATATATATATATATATATATATATATATATATATATATATATATATATATATATATATATTTCAATCGAGACCAGTAAAAATGTTGAGAACTCGAGACCAGTTTTGGACCAATCAATTTATAAGGGCATATTATCAATTATGTATTTAATTAAATTATAACCAAAATTATAGTTTCCTAAAATCTAGGATTCTGATTGATAGTTACAAAAAAAAACTAATTAATTAATTTTAATTTTTTATTTTCTATTCGTAGTTAGTAAGAATCAATTTTATAAAATTTTTATCAAAATAAATAAACAACATTTGTTTAATGGTATCACTTGATTCATATGTTTATAAATTCTCTATTTCATTAGCAATCAATATATATCTAATCATAAATGATTAGATCTCTAAAATAAATAAAATAGATACAATTGTATATAAAATGAATAGCACACGCCATAAAGATAAATATTCCAAAACATTCGTAATCATGAATGAATAAAAACACCTTTAATTATCATCATAGATGGCTACACCTCTAACTATAAATGAATAAATTGACAGAATAAAAGTTACATTTGAATTCATACATTTCAAGTTATATTCATAAATGTATATAATTGTAACCATGAATGAATTCACACATCTTTGTTTTTTATTCAAATTTACTTGTCGCACCATACACGAAAATAAAAATGAGACACTAATGATCATTGTTGTTCTTGGATAGACACCTACAAAATCAAATTCAAGGATATCAGAAAATGATTATAATAATATTAAAGATATCCAAAGTTATAATTAGAAATAATTATTTACGTAATTATAATCATAAATGATTTTATTTATATATTCTAATCATTGTTATATATATATATATATATATATATATATATATATATATATATATATATATATATATATATATATATATATATATATATATATATAATATATATATATATATATATATATATATATATATATATATAGATGTAGGTTCAAATATATTTTCTAAATATTGTATGATTGTAGGACCAATTCTGGACCAATCATTTGATGGGGGTAATTTGGGAATTTGTAAACAAACTGATATTACGCCTATAATTAAGGAATTGTTGTAACCCTAAATCAGCCATTCCCAAACCGTATAATTCATCCCAAATCAAACCAACGTGTGGCTTTTTTGGTGCCGCTTTCCACCCAAAATTAGGGCTTCCGGTTTTGTACCTATGGATGAAGAAGGAGGAAACAACAATTGATGATTACGAGATAGATTGAGAGGGGAGATAGATCGAGAGGGGCAATACAGAGTAATAATCTCAACAAAAAGGTGAGATGGTGGTCGGAGGTGAGGAATTGACTTTCCATATCAATTGACTTCATTGACAACAAACAATTGAAATTTCCAATGTTTTTGTTTGTATGCGTCAAGTATACATGGTGCATATTTTCCAATTTTTTGTATGCGTCAATTTTTTTTTGTATGCGGCAAACAATTGGAATTGTTTGTATGCGTAAGTATTTTGGTATGCGTCAAACAATTGAAATTGTTTGTTTGTATGCTATATAGAGTACATATTTTCCAATTGCGTCAAATATTTTTTGTGTGCGTCAAATATTTTTTGTATGCCTCAAACAATTGACATTTGGTTTTTGTTTGTATGCGTTACTAGTATAGTACATATTTTTGTGATTTTGAACAATAAGAACATATTCAATTTAATTATAAACATTAGAAACTTCACAGGTTCATACAATCCCTCGACACCATCACCAAGATCCGTGTCCAAGAAACTCACATCCCCTCTTCGTTGTCTATAGTAGATGCGGGCCGTTCCTCGAATTTGTCAAGAATGCTTCCATTCTTTAAGAATTATCTAGTTGCAAAGACGATTCAGAAAAGAGGGGACCTGACTTTTAATCGATTGTGGAAGAACACATACTCGAATTCTTCAAGAATATGTCCATTATTCAAGAATGTAGAAGAACACATGCTCGAATTCTTCAAGAATGCTTCCATTCTTCCAGAATTCTTCAGTGCAAAAACGATCCATCAAGGAAGACGAGTCAAGAATGAATTGTATTCTTTAAGAATTATAGTGAGTTACGTGAAGAATGAAATGCATTCTTTTGAATGATGGTGTATATTTCAAGAATGATGTTATATTCTTTAATAAATGACAATGTATTATGTGATCATCTGCGTTTTTAGTATTTCATATTCATTCTCTAAGAATGGTTCAAGGAATTTGATGTATTCTCAAGGAATTCAAAAGTACTGTAATTAACTTAAAAACCCACAAACTATTCTTTGAGAATTCGAAGGAATTCGAAGGTACTTTAATTTTCAGTTTTTAATTTGCAGTTTTTATTCACGTAATCCCACAAAATCAAGAGATAAATTGGATATTTCATTTTTTAAATATTTATTAATAGACTAAAATACCCTTTATAAGGGTTTAATTGAAAATTCTGATTAATTAATTGTTATAATTTTACAATTAGGCCCTTGAATCTAACATCGTTGATCATTTCGATCGGACGCTCCACATTTGGTCCTACAATTACACAATAATTACCAAATGTATTTAATACTAACTCTATATATATATATATATATATATATATATATATATATATATATATATATATATATATATATATATATATATATATATATATATATAACAATAATCAATTGAGGACAAAAAAAATTGAAATCGCGAGATCAAATCTGAGCCATTTATTTTTTCTTATCTATGGATATAATTAATAATCAATTTTATAATTATTAATTCATTTAAATTTTAAATTTTAGACTATACATATACAGACACACGCATCACATAAGTGCAACTAAAAGTAAATACATCCGTACTTCAAACTTCAAAGGGGCCGAACCAATTTGCAAGTGCGGGCATAAAAAATTCAATGTTGGATAGTTGCTCGCCAGTCGCCAATCACAATGTGGTGTTGCTACTCGCTTTGCCTTTTTCTTTCCGTTGTTCGTCTCTTTTTCTTAGTCTTCTTTCTTTTTCACTTTTACCGTAAAGTTTGGTGTCATTAATAATGGTATTAAAGAAAAAAAAAATCAAGAGTACGTTATGCACCTTCATACTTACTATTTACAATATGAAATATTATTACCTAACTATTAAATAAGATCAATTTGATTATGTTAATGTCAATTTTGTATCGACTTCTATTTGAACTCGTAATGGTTTTTTTTGATCGAACATTTTCCCATTTGGCTAAAATTAGTAGTTACATGTTTTAAGGTCAATCATGTTTCTCATGCATACTTTCATCTCTGCCAACATATAGGATCATTATTCTAGTTTTAGATAACATTTTCATTTGCCTTGTTTTGTTAGTTGTTTCAAATAGACGCCGCATGTTTGTCCTAGCATTAAAAGATAAAAATCTATATGTGAGGTCTCACGTTCAATTGTGTACACCACTTTCCTTAATATGAAGATAATATGATTTAATGATTTATATTTCTCACAACTATATGAATACTGATTTTCGATTTTAAAATTAGTATTTTATGTTAAAAAATAGCATTAATTACTAGAGTATTAAAACATAATGCATTGAGTCTTATTAGAAAAACTATTATACTAAAATAGTATTCTGGTTTTTTAATAATGCGATTCAGAAGAGTGTTGCATTTGAATACACTTACGATACCTTTTATCCATTTGACCTGTTAAAAACAAATGTAACTTAAAGTAATTAAATTTTAGTAAACGAGCTGAAGAAGCTACATTTACTTCTTATACGATGAAAAAATAATTTGAATTTTTTGTTTTCCCAAAACTGAAATAATATCTAAAGGTAATCGTTAATATCTTATATAACCTTTGTTGATAGCAAGACCATAAGAATCTATGTATTCGTGCATGTAAATTATCATAACAATATTAGTTATCTTGTTTTTCAAACTCAAATACCTTTTCATGGATCTAAATATTTATTAATTGATGGTATTCAATCTAACGTTCTATTCAAGAAGAGAAAATAACATCTTAATTTGTCAACTAATTGGAGAGCAGTTTTTCTTTATAATTGGTTGATCTTGAAAAAGATTGGTCGAAATCAGATATAAATAAATGTCAACTAGAATTTTCCCAAATTTCCCAAATATTTGTATGTAGTAAACGACAAACACTATAGGTACAAGAATAATTATATGTTCCAGCTATCTGTTTCACAACCATGTACACCACTCAATCAATATTAACTTAACACGTAATACATTTTAATCAAGTCATACACGTCATAAAACAATTATGAACTTCAAAGAGTATCTTCTTATTAGATATTGTGACATAAGCTTTGCACTACAATAGACGCATTGAAAGCAATTGTTTTCATTATTTTAAACACAAACCTGTTATATATGAATTTAAAAGGTAAATCATTTGGTGGTCACAATAATTTTTTTTTTTAAGTAGTGAAAATGATGCATACATGCATGAGTTTGGTTGGCGAGCAGCTACAAGGGTGTTTGTGCCAATTGTCATCCAATCATCGGTGCTCTCTTTAACTTGATTATTGCCCTTTGCACTTTTATATTGATAGTAAAAGTTTGGAAATGTTATAATATAAAATTGGTTGATCTTAATATTGAGGGTTTAACCCCATATATATATAGGGATACAAAATGAGGGCTCATGACCAAACCTAAATCCTAATGAGCTTACCTAAACCCTAATGGGTATTAACCATAATCACTAACATCCTCCCGCAGTTTGATCGGGGGAAAACGATTAAACTGGAAAAATAACCAAAAAATAGAACATAAAAAAACATAGATGAAGACAGCGGTAGCAGTGGTGGCAGAGCTTTGACGATGACGGCTAATCGTGACTGTTCGTCGGAGAAGAAGAGAGGAGCGGCGGCCAGAGACGGTTGCGATGTAGAAGAAGAGAGAGCCGGTGGCGGCGACAACGATCATGGAGTCGGCGGCAAAGTAGTCGGGAGAAAGGCAGCGAGCAAGAGAGAAATGGCTCGAGCTGCAGCGGACGGAGTCAATTCCGATGAGATCGACGACTGCAGTATAGAAAGAGAGAGACGACTGCATATCAGAGCCTGCCCAACGGAGAAGGTCCGGAGAAGAAGAGGCCATCCAAGGAGAGGGCCGTAGCAAACGAGCCAGTAGAAGAAGCCGATGACGAAGCTCTGGTTTGGTACCGACGGCTGTATTATTATTTATGAAAAAAAGTGGAAAGGGAAATTATTGAAGGCACCTCCAACGACTAGAAGGTCGCCGGAGGTGGAGGGCGGCGGTGGCGGGTTGTGGTCAGCACTAGGGTTTTAACCTAGAGCTCTGATACCATGTTATAATATAAAATTGGTTGATCTTAAAATTGAGGGTTTAACCTCATATATATAGGGATACAAAATGGGGACTCATGACCAAACCTAAACCCTAATGAGCCTACCTAAACCCTAATGGGTATTAACCATAATCACTAACAGGAAATTTATAAGTGGTGGATGATACTATCTAACATTTTGACAAAATCTTAGCTACCGTTTTAAGATCATGTCATGCTACAGTTTTCATATATTGTTATGGTTTTCTTATATTGTGCTTCTTTTCTAAAAACAAAATCTCCTATTTCTATTTGAAACGAATTTCCTGTTAAATGTGATACGAGACCTGAAGAACCGAACCGAATGAAATAAAGAAATCTGACACCCGATTATTGTTTGAGGTTTAAACTATGTGATGCCTATAATAAAGGTTGTGTTGAATATTGTGAAACCCCCGTTAGGGTTAGCGTTGCATTGATCACATATAAAAATATACATAAGTTACATAAAGGCCCTTACACAATACAAAAAATATAACATTTAACACACCCCCTCGATTGGAGCAGGAAGTTCTCAAACTGTCCTGAAAGTCTAAAAATAATTGTGTGGGTAAACATTTTGTAAATATATCTGCAAACTGGTGACCAGAAGGCACGTGCAACACACGAACCTTACCAATAGCAACACGTTCCATGACAAAAATATAAATCAATTTCCACATGTTTGGTTGTTTGGTGCTAAACTGGGTTAGATGCTAAGTAATGACATTCATATTTTCACAAAAAACAGCAGTAGCCCGAGATAACATACAACATAATTCAGGAAGGAGATTGTGAAGCCAAGTAGCTTCAACAACCACATTAGCTACCCCGTGACACTCAACTTCGATGCTAGAAAACAAGAAACAACATGTTGATGTTTCAAGGACCATGAGATGAGGTTGTCACCAAGATAGACACAAAACCCATATGTAGAGTAATGTGTCTGAGGACAGCCAGTCTAGTCAGCATCAGAGTAAGACACCAAACGATCAATATGAGATGGACGAATCTGAAGACCGTGTGTGAGGATACCCTAAAGGTAGTGAATGATGCATTTGAGAGCAATGAAGTGAGGTTCACGAGGGTCATGCATGTAGAGACATACCTGTTGAACCGCATACACAATATCAGGACGAGTAAAAGTGAGATATTACAATGCCCAAGCGAGACTTCGATAAAGAGTCAGATTGGAGATGGGGTTGCCTTTAGAGGAGATATTTTGTTTAAAGTATGTAGGAGTGCTGCAGGGGTTGCATGTGTCCATGTGAGCACGAGCAATGATCTCTGCAAAAAAGAAGATTGATAGAGAAAGAGGTCAAAAGGAATTCGGGATGCAGCTATACCGATAAAGAAGGAAAGAGCTCTCGAATCGGTCATGGGGAATTATCATTTCAGGCACTTAACGACTCTAGCAAGAAGAGCAGATGAATATGCAATTAGGATGATATTGTCAACATAAAGAAGTGAGTCGATAATATCAGACCCATGATGATATGTGAAAAGAGACATTTCAGAACGACTGCTTTTACAACCTATAGATGTGATGTGAATGGCAAAACATTGATACCATGCACACAAAACCTCTTTAAGGCCATATAAGGCATGGCGAAGCCAACATATGTGATTAGGATTTTGAGGGTGCACATAGTCGGGTGGTTGTTTCATATAGACAACCTCATTAAGATCTCTGTGTAAGAAGGCATTCTTGACATCCAGTTGATAGATAGGCCAATCACGGGAGATAGCAATGCTGAGAACAGTATGGATGGTGGCTGGGTTGACAACACAGCGAAATATGTAATCAAAGTTGAGGCCAGGTTGTTGGGAGAAACCTTGAGCAACCAGACAACCTTTATAATGTCTGAAGTTTCAATGGTTGTCAAATTTGTGTCGAAAGAGCCAATGACAACCAAGAATTTTGGTGTTAGGAGGCGGAGGAACAAGATCCCATGTGTGGTTAGTGGAAAGAGCAGACATTTCAGCATCCATGACATATTTCCAATAGGCATCACATGAGTAGTAGACCTGGGAAAAGGAGACACATCAGTAGTAGCAAATGATTAAAGATTTGTTGAGGATTGAGAGAGCCGGTCTGAGAGTGAGTGGTCATGGGATGACAATGTCGTTGGGTAGGATCAGGAGGAGAGTCGAGTGAACTGGAGTCATGAGAATCATAGATTAGAGAGGGACCGAAAGCGGGATGAAGAGAACCCCAGGCTAAAACTATTGGACAAGGAGATGAACTCGAGGCTAGAATCGGGGAAAATGTAGTTGGTTGTGGATCAGTTAGCTCAGGTGATTTGGTTTGAGGAAAGAAGAGAGGGTCTCAGAATTTAACAGGAATAAAGGCGTCATAGTCAAAAGATGCGGGGGTGACGAGCGCAGTCGTTGACGCAGTAAAAAATAATAAACCTCACAAACTCTACTAGCTAGGGCAAGTAAGAGTCAAACCAATATGTTTGTGGTTGGCATTTTGTGTCTATAAGAACCCAACTATAGTGTCACTCTATAGTCGGGCAATTACTTAACACTTGGAACCAGTGTTGCATAAATCGGCCTTGGCGGCCGATTAATCGGCGATTAGTCGCTTGGCGGTCTTCAATCGATTACAACTATGGCGGCCAATTAATCTGTCTTGACGGTTTGCTGCAAAGATCGGTCAAATGTCGACATTGGCGGCCAATTAATCTGTCTTGACGGTTATTTTTTCATTTTATTTATTTTTAAATTATTTATTTATTTTTTATTTTTAAATGACGACACAAACACTCTCTAATAACTTAAAAGAACTGAGAAAAAATCAATGTTAAATAATAAAAATAAACAAATGTATAATCTTTGATGTGTATCTCAGAATAAAATGAATCAAACTTTGCTATTTTGTTATACTCATATATTTTCAAATGAATTCCTTTATAAATTAGGGTCTCCAATTAATCCCGACTAATCCATGTTAATCTGATTAATCCCTTAACCTCACTCGACCGCCAAGCTACCGTCAAGCGACTTTTACAACCTTGCTTGGAACAAAATCAAAACTCAAACAAAAACCAATTGTAAGTAAAACTCAGATCTAATCACATACCAAAGACAACATTAACCAAAAATACTTCATTTATTAAAATATCGAAAAGGTAACAGACGTTCATAACTAAAACTAACTAATTCTAACCAAACCAACACAACTACAGGAGTCACTTGTACTTCTTGAGATCTAAAACTGAACACCACGTAATCAAAGAAATCCCTAGATTCGCAATACTCCAACACCGAGTTGATACAAATACGATAAAAGTGGCTAAAAACCCAAAACAACAATTTCCTAACTAATTTATTGAAAGAAACTGAAAAATAGTGAGAACAAGCAATAAGATCCAGAGAACTCTTAATAGATTGTTGTAGAATGCCGAATAGATGCCTCTATTTATAGTTTCAAAACCGAACAGTTTACGCCGCCAGGACCCTTGTTCCACGCCGCGAACAACCATATTTCCCAATATCTCGTTGATTTGAAGTTTAAATCGAATTCGGATTACGGTGTCATCTCTTCTAAGCGTCGCGATCTCCAATCCTACGCACCGCGAAGTACTCAGTTCTTATCTTCTTCGTTTCAGCATTATCCTTGTTCCAATTTCACTTCTAAACCCTGTATTTTTACACTTTTTTTATTCAATACAACTTTCATTGAAAGTGAGTGTATTCAGTCTATTTATAATAATAATTTAACTACAACACACTAAGTAACGCGTAAATGATGCAATATAAAACGCGTTATCAGGGGAGGATGAAAATCCTTATATGTGAAATGATCATCATTAAAGGTGACATGGAGAGAGATGATTAGTTTTTACGTGAGAAGGTCAAGGCATCTATAGCCACGATGGTCAAACGACTGACCAATATACAAACTAGTAGTAGCCCGAGGAGCTAGTTTGTGAACAGTATTAGACGAGATGTTTGGGTAACAAAGACAACCAAACACACGAATGTGAGAGTAAGAGGGAGAGAAAGGAGTTTGGTAGGATATAGTAGTAGTGTGAAGAATATTAAAATTAAGAAGTGATTCGACACAGAAAGTGGGTGGAGGAGAGGCTTGAATAAGCTGCGTGCGAAAAATGTTGTTGACTGTGCGAATGGCGCGTTCAGCTCATTATGTTGCGAGGTATATGGGCATGAAAATCAAACCTTAATGTCATGACTAAGAAAATATATTAAAAGAGGTTGGTTGTTGAATTCACGACAACTATCACATTGGAAAAGTTGAATGTGAGTTTTAAATTGATTTAGCACATAGGCACGGAAGTTTATAAATACTGAAAGAACTTCAGATTTTGCACGCAGAGGAAAACGCAATAGAAATATGATAAATCATCCGGAAACAAAAGGTCATATTGTGGGGGATCCGCCCACTCCCATCTTCCATGGGAAAAGTATCTGCCGTGAACGACTTTGGGCCTAACGACCCTCAACCTTATTCCGTTGAAAATCAGGTATCGAGTTTTTTTCACTTTATCTGGGTAGGTCGGCTCTTTGATTATTAAGTCGCATTTAACTTGTATGACATGTATTCTCAAGAACAGAAGCATGTAAGTTTAGAACCGTGAAGAAATTTATTTTGTTGGTAGAAGAGGTGGTTCGGATGATCTAAGGTGTAATTACTAGTAGAATATTCTGTAGATTTTTATTTTAATTTTATATTTCGTTGTGTATAAATGTTAAATTTTGATGGGATGTAAGTGAAATAATTGGTATTTTTACGTTATGTGTTGAATGTTACAAGTTTCATCGCTTGAAGATGTAACATTGTTTCAGACTTTTTTATGACCATTCTTTGTAATTTATTACCCGATTATTATCTAATGAAATACAAATAATACCCTAATAAGCCGACAAAAATTTCACTCTCATATTACGGTTTTTCCTTACTGAAAAACAAAAGGCATCATAATTAATATACAATTTTTTTGTTAGTTGTTATGTCAATGATGATCTTTATTATAAGTATGGATCCAACTTAACAGCTAATAAGTATGGAACCAGTTTCCTTAAACATAAAAAATTTAGTCGGAATACAAGTACAATTGGAGGAGTACTAGTTTTAATTATTAAATTAGTCAATGTCTACAAAAGTTCAATTAATCATGGAATGCAAATTAATTGAGAATAAACCAGTGCACCTGCAAATAAAATAATTAGTACCTTTTAGTCAAGACTCAAGATAAATATTTTTTAACTAGAAAATTATAATTTATTTAGCATTTATAGTTCATAGATTCAGAATTCTTAATTGGGTTAATAATATAATTTATCAGTAAAGTATTTGAAATTTATCCAATGAATTGGCAATGAAAGGATTGTTGTGATCGCCAAAAGGAGGCTTATATGGTTTCTTGCCCACGTCGCAGACACCTACAATGATGTGGCATCGTGCGTGTAACAAAAACAAAATGGTTTTAATATAATTAGATACAATGTCATTTCTTTGTTTTTTATCAGCAGCCTACAATATTTTAAGTTTATATTTACCTTTAGTCTAGATCTTTGTTTCGGACGGGATTAAAAATTTTATTGTTTGGGTTGAATGACCGACACTTATTAGTAGTGCTGAGCTATACATTTTTTGGTAAAAGAAGAAAATCAATATTTTAGCTATAAAACCCCATTTTATATTTAGCTAGCGGCTTTTCTAAACCTATATTTCTCAACTAATATAAAATTTCATACTCATTTAATTAATTCAATAACTAATGAAAAGACTTTAATTTAATAATTTTTATTTAACTAATAGTAAATAAACTATTTATTTATTTATCATGCATTTGAACAATAAATAGTAAACAATAATTAATTTATTATTATTTTAAGTTGGTAAATAATAAATTTATACCATTTAGTGTGTCATTCTATAGACTCAAGTATGAACAACAATACGGTTAATCATTTATTCATTGGACATTATTTTTAATAGACTCTCACTTATGCAAATGAAAATAAAGGTCCACTGCACAAATAGTGTTGAGCGTCTAGCAATGTGTGAATTTCGCTGAATGTATGTGAATGTTTATCTCCTTAAGGCATTCATTAACTTCTTAATGGTAAATGATTAGCGTCTCATATCCCTTCATTTTGATATATTTGAACATGAACCAAAGATCAAATCATTCTCATATAAGTTCAAAACTGGTTTCTTGATCTGTGAATGAATAAGGTCAATCAAAATCATTTGGGTTTGGCTACACGTTTATATCTATTCAATTTATCAAGGCCCCAACCAATTTCAAAATCAACCTATTAGAGGAATAAGTACCATATCCAACTATATGCGCTCCTCGTAAGTTTCAAATGTAGACATACTAGTTGATTTTGATTGTTGTATTGTTCAAAAACCGTTTGTTACAAAAAATATGTTGTTATAATTTCATCGTACAAACTCTACAGACTCAAGATTTTTTTTACGTAACTCTACTGACCAAAGGTCTGCTAAGATGAGGTTTGTCGTCTTAATACTTCCTTGTTGTGATGAGGTCTATTGGCTTTTCTACCTCAGATACACCAGATAGGTCCGAAGATCTTATCACTTCTTTGTTGGAGAGGTCTGAAGTGTTAAATCTTGGTGTTAAATGTAAACATAACAATACGGCAATGGAAGCAAACAAAATGACAACTAAGATTGAATTGAGGATCTAAGTTCATTGAACTATAAGAAACAAACAACCATAGAGGATGAAATAATTTACCTTTTGAAAACTAAGAGAGAAATTAGGACCCAAAATAACACCTCAAAGCTTTATTTAACTCCTTACGGACGTAGGTTCACCAGAACACCAAGCAAAAACACCAATTGGATCTTGAGCCCTTTTATTGAGCTTGGCAAGCCGGAAAAAAATGAGACATAGTATTGTTTCTTTTTTGTACTTGGCCAACAAGTCAAAATTTCCAAAAATTGGACCAAGTCTTATTGAGTTTTATTACAATAATAGCAACATACAATTGGCAACAGAATCAAGATATAATAAAAATCAAGACCCAAACAAGAATCCATGTTCAATAAGTCATGCAGCAAAACAATAAACCTAATAAGCAGATTAGGGTCTATACCTTTCTTGATCTTCAAGTAATTGATGAACTAAGGTACAAAGTAGCATCATGCTAATGAAAGTTTCACCCCAAAGAAAGATCAAAAGACACCAAGAAAGCCAATCCAAACTATGGACTAGATCCTCCAAATCGTGAGCTTGCCTCCATGGTTTTTTTAGCTCCACGAAACCTCCAACTATGGCGTCCAGGAACTTGGCTTTGCAACCCAATATGGATGAGAAAGCACCAAGAAAGAGAGAGAAAGAGAGAGAGAGAGAAAGAAAAAACCTGAGGCATATATATATATATATATATATATATATATATATATATATATATATATATATATATATATATATATATATATATATATATATATATATATATATATATATATATATATATATATATATATATATATATATATATATATATATAGGGAGGAGGATGGCGGCCCCAAGAATCCTAGGGTTTGCTCAAAATCGTGAGCAATGAGGGAAGAGGGAAGAAAAATGGGACAACTCCTTTAGAGTGGAGGGAAGAAAGAACCTGAGGTCGAAACCCCAATTCCTAAACCTAAACCCTAACCCGTAAAGGGTGTTGGGTTTAAAGACTCTAAATCGTAAAGTATATGTTTACATTTCTTCATTTTAATCATCATAAGCTTAGAAATACTCATTCAAAATTGATTTGAAAATTAATTTTGGCTATCCCTATTTTGGGAGTACTTTTTAAATAATTTATCTCATTTAGGATATGAATGTACAATACATGATTGATTGTTTAAGAAAGATTTGATTGTCATTTTCTCTTTGCTTAGCGAGTGTATATATATTTACAAATATACATAGGAGCTAAGGGGAAATGTTACCGATTTTTTCTTAAACAAACGTTCATGTAATACACATTCATATATGGGATAAAGTATTCAAAAAGTGGGTATAGAAGCCTACCCTTGTAAATACTCTATCCGAGTTGTCCGATTATTTGTTCCTGTTTCGAGGATAGTTTTTGAAATTTCCTTTTAACGATCCAATTGTATAACATATTTGTTTCCCAAAAAAATACTTTATCCGTTTTAAACCCTAAATTATGTTTTAGTTTCATAATGCCTATCGATAAAAGCTGGACTACGGATCTGAAAAGTAACTCACGTGAGTTCCAGTAAGGACTGATACTTTTATCGAGATGTGCAAAGCACACATCGATAGTAGAGGTTACGTCAAGTGTGCGTGTGAACGATGTCAAAACTCTATCTTAGTACCCATGTCACAAATGAAAACTCATATGCGGGTATTTGGGTTCTGTTGGTTATACAAAAAGTGGACATATCTTGGAGAAACTTCAATTCCTCCAGTTGTGGATGATGTGGCGCCAAGAAACGATAGGGCTGATGTTATCGAAGACATTATGGAGGAGTTAATGGAAGAGGATACCAACCTCGATGAAGGGAATTAGGATATTGATAGTAGCGATGTCCGTTGTGATTTTGAAAGCCTATTAAAGGAAGTCTAATCAGAATTATATCCAAGTTGTACTAATTTTTCTTCCCTCGACTTCTTAGCAAAGTTTATGCATATAAAGGTGAATAACAAATGGAGTAATAGTTCATTTGATGAACTACTTGAGTTGTTGCAATCTTCATATCCGAAAGGCAACAAGATCACCCCTTCGTATTATGTAGCAAAAAAGACACTAAAAATATTGGTTTAGGGTATGAGTCTATATACGTGTGCAAAAGTTATTGTGCTCTTTTCTGGAAAGAACACAACTCATTGCATAATTTTCTTGTTTGTAAAGAGAGTCGGTGGATCGATGAAAACATAATTGGTAAGAAGATAGCTCATAAGGTGTTACGTTACTTTCCTGTGACCCCCAGACTACGACGTTTGTATTATTCAAGGCACATGGCAAAAGATATGATTTGCCACAGTACCTGATGATAAGAAGAGGATACGATGTGTCATCCTGTTGATAGGTCTTCATGGAAAGAATTTGATAGAAAGTACCCTAAATTCTCGAGGGAACCCCAAAACATTCGCCTAGGACTTGCAGCTAGCGGTTTTAATCCATATGGTAACATGAGTTCTGTTCAAAGCACGTGGCCAATTATACTCACCACATACAATCTGCCTCCATGGCTATGCATGAAAGAGACCTCATTCATGTTATCTTTGTTGATTCCTTACCCTAAATCACCCGGGAAAGACATGGATGTTTTCCTTAGGCTGCTGGTGGAAGAGCTTAAGCATTTGTGGCAGTCAGGCATACATTCTAAAGATGCAATGACAAACACATTCTTCACAATGAAGGCGGTGTTGTTATGGGCCATAAACGACTTTCCAGCTCATAGTAGTCTATCAGGTTGGAGTGGATAAGGCTATAAAGCATGTTCGACATGCAATGAAGTCATTCCTTCATATCGTGTAACAAATAAAGTTGTATATGTTGGTTATTGTCGATTCTACCATCCATGAATAAAGAATTTGTACTTTAACGGGAAACACGAGATAAGACCCCCTCCAAGACAATTTTGTAGTGCAAACATAAAAGCTCAACTAGATCATCTACTCTTTCGTCTACCGAGAAAACATCCTAAATTTGGAGCTTTTTCGATTGCACGGGAGGACTTCGAGTTGAATTGGTTCAAACGAAGCATTTTTTTCAAACTTGAGCATTGGTCTTCTCTACAGCTGAAAAGCAACTTAGATGTAATGCATATTGAAAAAATGTCAACGTCGCTCACAACAACTCTTCATCTAATTGTGGTATTGTAATCGACTTGAGTCAATACTTTCAAAACATTCATAATTATGATACTCGTAGCACTGCGATACTAAACTTGATCCGCCAACGGTTACTGTCAATGAATTGTTTGAGTACGAGACTGATGAGGGTGGCATTGATTATGATACAAAGGGGTCTAATTATGACACTAAAATATCTGAGGGAAAGGCTGATTAAAACACTTGTTGTAATTTCTTTTTGTACCAGGCGATGATATCGATTTGGATGTTATTGTTATATATTATGGCCGATGTCATGGGCCATGGTGGAGATGGAACCGGGGATCCACCACCACCCGTTTGGGGAGGCCAGGTGGCTATCAGATAGATGATAAGTCTTATTATTATTTTTATTTACTATTTATTATAAATATCATGACCAATATTTTTTAATTGTAATTGCAGTTATACCACGAAGATGAACAAGAGGGAAGGAAAAAAACCTTCAACTCTCACAGGAGGTCGTAAAACATGGAAGGCCATTGAGTATACCATTTGATAGAATGGCTACATTTACCTCGATTGGCAAACAACGTGATCTCTTTATTCATGAGGTGAGGATGTATTTGTCGCGGGACCATTGCTTTGGATAAAGCAAGTTGGAAAAACGTTTCCGCTGCCAAGAAGCAACTCAGGGTAAAAGATTTATATAAGTATATTTTATATGTTCTTTTAATTTTTTACTCGGCTAACTTTCTTTTAATTTTTACGGAACATTCGTGATAGATGTGGTTGAGCGAGATTTCGAGCATCCTTTGTTGTTGAGTGGTGTTGATGCGGTGCTAGTTAAGCAGTATAGAGACCGAAAAGCCGATGCAAAAAAATGTTTTATTGAAAGAGGAGGGTATGATGATATAGACGGAGCTAGGACAACCCCTTGATGGTATAACTGGTGAAACTGGAACAACACTATAGACTTTTTCTGCACAGATACACATCGAAGTCGTTCAGCATGTAACAAAGAAACCTGTTAAAAACAAAAATACACAAACTGGGGTGGACAACCACATATGTAGCACGTGTTACAAAGAGGTAATGTTTTATGTCTGTGTGTGTGTGTATATATATATATACACACACACATACACACACACACACACACACACACATATATATATATATATATATATATATATATATATATATATATATATATATATATATATATATATATATATATATATATATATATATATATATATGTGTGTGTGTGTGTGTGTGTGTGTGTGTGTTTATGTATAAATCTATTAAATAATTTATGTAAAATGCAGCTTGATTTAGAACGCGAGTTTCAATCACAAACTCAACCCCCGGCCGGACAATCAAAGGATGTGAAGATATTTGAAAACTTGTTGGGTGCTCCACGCGGCCATATCAAAGGGACAACGTCGTGTTGCTATAATGAAGGTCAGTCATCTCAAGCAACAGTACCTACACAATCACCTACACAGGTAAATGTTAATTGTTAAGTACTTAATTGTTATTTACTTATTTGCTAAGTACTTAATTGTTAAGTACTTAACACTTTGGTAATATGTTGGTTTATATATATTGATATTTTTGTAAATTGTAGTTTGTTTTAACTAATAATGTACACTTTTATTCACTTGAATGATGAACTTGCGTGAATGTTTGCGGATTCGAAATATAGAATATGTTGTCGCAAATGATGCACATGTATTCGGCAGAACAAAGTGAAGGAACAAGCAAGGGTTCCGGGAATGAGGAGGACGAAGATGACGACAGTGAGTAGTCTTTTTTTGTTTATTTTATGTTTCCTGTGAGGCCGAAAAATGCGGGGTCACCGCATGATTGTGCGGGGGTGGGGGAGGGAGGGCGAAGACTGTGTTCCCTGCGAAGATGGCTTTCTTGCACCCCTTCCTGTACATAAACCTAAAAGGCACGGAGCTTAATCTTTGGCGTGAAGTTCATTTAGAGGTTGTTTTGACGCAAACACGCGTTTGAGTGAGGGACAGTTGACGATGAGTCATTGGTCATCACACCCGCCATGTATGTGTCATATATTATTTCCTTAGTTCTATGCCACATATCTCTTTGCATTCGTGGAACAAGCGACATCGTCACTTGCCTCCGTTACTACCACCATTTCCCTCTTGACTCTTCTCCATTAGTATTACCACCACTTTCAAAATGATCGAGAGAGACGTCTCACTCCTTTTACTGAATCTGTTTCGAAGAGAAATAATGGATGATGTAGAATTTTGAAGCCGTTGGAGAGCTTTCGCTTCCAACTGAGACGTTTATGCTTAATTTCTTTACTCAGGTCATGGCTTCAAATTTGTGAACGAAAGAACCTGTATATGGTAAATTGGTAATCGGTGGGCGGTTTGGGGTTAAGTTTTTACAAAGTTGATGAATAATTAGCTTTGATTATTTTTGTGGAATAACTTAGTGTCTATTTAAGTGTAGGGGTCGAATTGCCAGATTTTGTTGTGTGCAAAGATGTAAGATATGTGGAAATTGAAGATGTTGCCTGAGCTACTTGCTATTACCGGCCGCAACAGACTTTTGGGATAGGTGATTCATGGATTAGGATATGGTGACGCGTTGATGAGGTCACTTGGTCAAGTACGGATGGAAATAAGAGTAATCTTAAATAAACCCTCACTTGATTAGACATGTGTGTAGGTGTGTGTTTGACTTTACACACGCATGTCCATCAAAGGGGTTTTTTTACCAACACATTGTCAAATTTCATTAACCCCTCAATCATTAAGATCAGTCGCAGTTCCTTTAAATTCCAAAATTTCAGACAGTTTTTGGTGTTTTTGAGACGATAAAGTTATTAGCAAGGTAGATGATCATCATTGTTCCTAGACTTTGAATCAATCTAATTGATCATTTGCCTCCTTGGCTATTTACTTTCTGTGTTTCTTTGAAACCAACTTTTTAACTTGTTATTTCTTATTACACATAAATTTTCGTAATTAGTATCAACTGATCATTTTTTGAACAATGAAGCATATATGGTAAATTCGTGAAACAATGAATGTAATGATTTTTACTTGTATAAAAATGGCATGCAATATTTGATGGTTTGAAGGAGATTAACGACTACAAAAGATGGTGCACAATATTTGTGTAAGCGTCAAAGGATAAGTTTTGTTGATCAAAATGTCATATGACTATCACATTATCCTGATAATCGTTGTATCCTTCTTCTTTCCAATGATATTTTTTGCCCTAGTTTTGGAAATTTAAAATTCTACAATAGAAAATAAATGAAAACCAATGATCAAGTAAATAAGATCAATTAATAGTTCATTGCCGACAACGACGACTTTTCATCTATCATATTTTTAAAGGATAAAGTGCACCTAGGGTTGTATAACAAATACATTGGATATCATATCAACAAAACGAAATGGATGATCTCTTTCGTGCGTCGAAACACTTTTTCTCCTATAATTTTATAATTTTATAGATATTTTGTATGTAATTATTATTTAATTAATTCTGATTCATGATATTTTATATTTTTCTGTTTTTCTGTAAATTAAGTATCAAACTAAATAATATAGTAATTTAAAACAAAACCAAGCATGCAATAATAAATTATTGTGAAATGTTGGTGGTCGGCGTCGTATTGAAGCTGGAAACCGTATGAAACTCGAAAAACCATGTGCATGAAACCATGACAGACCGCGGGAAGATACAACGTTACGGAAAGCATAGAAAAAACAAAAACAATGTAAAGAGTTGGATAGCGAGTAACGATTGATATCGACTATAGTTTATAGTGGTTGTTAATAATTGCTATCTTTTTAGCATTATAGATATAAAGAACAATTAAATAAGAATTATAAAAAATAAGAAGTAAGAACTATAAAAGTAGTTCGTTCACCGTTAAATATATCCCATTTTTAATTTTTAATATTTGTTTATTATCAAGAAAATATCAAACATACAAAAGTGATAGTTGTTTATTTTTACAATTAAATATTAATATTAATATAATTTAAGATAAGATACATATGTTAGCAGTATTTACAGTTTAATATAAGAAAATTTATAATAAAGTCTCAATAATTTATCTCAATTTATGAAAAAATCTCAAATTAGTTTTTATTTAAAAAAAAACCGGCTAATGTATTCAAATTAGTCTATTTTAACTTTTTCAGCAGGTTACTTTGCCACGTGAAAAATCTACATGTTTTATTTTCAATAAAGTCTCAATATTTTGACACAGTTTACAGAAAAGTCGCAACATGTTTTATATGCAATAAAGTCCTAATATTTTGGTCAGTTTACGGAAAAGTCTCAATATTTTGACTCAGTTTACTTGGAAAACATTATGTATTTTTTACATGTATTTACATTTTTAATAACGTATTTATATGTTTAAAAATGTATTTTTACGTATTTATAAAACATACTTAAAAATAATGTATTTAATAACGTATAAAAACTTAAAAAATACATTTTTAATAACATATTTATATCTTTAATAATGTTTTTATACGTATTTAATAACGTAGAAAAAATTAAAAAAATATGTAAAAACGCATGTATAAATACCTTTTCAAAATGTATAAATATGTAAAAAAAATGTTTTATTCATGTATTTATTCAAAATGACGGATATGGATGTCGATAAGTTTGCTTACGGGGATTAGACAGACTAGAAAGTGACTGAACCAAATCGTATTGCACGGAACTAGATGATTATCAATATTTATTGTTTAATTTAGGCTATGATAGCAATGATTTTGTGGTTTCAATAACGATATCCAATATTAGTTGCTATAAATTTTGTTTACATTTCATATAGTTAGGTAATTATGAAGTTATTATGTTGCTTACTTTTATGCATTTTAAGTATTTTTGCGTATTTTAAATAAATATATTTATAAATACGTTATTAAAGACGTAAATACATGTAAAAATACGTAATTTTTTCTAAGTAAACTGAGTCAAAATGTTTGCATTTTTTCATAAATGAGCCAAAATATTAGGATTTTATTTAAGATAAAACATGTTAGCACTTTTTCGTAAACTAGGCAAAAAATATTAGGATTTTATTGAATATAAAACATGTAGTTTATTTGCTGAAAATGTTATAAATGGCTCATTTGAAAACATTAGGCAGTTTTCTTTCATTTTTTATAAATAAAAATTAATTTGAGACTTTTTCATAAACTAAACCGAAATATTTGGACTTTATTCGAGATTTCCCTTTAATATATACAAATTTTTGTTAAAATATAAATATTCTAAAAACCATTAAAAATAAAAAAACTATTATGTCTTATATAATTTAAGATAATAAATAAAACTTAAAAGATTAACACACACATACACACACACACACACATATATATATATATATATATATATATATATATATATATATATATATATATATATATATATATATATATATATACACATACACACACTCTCACATACAAAACTACATAAATGGTCCATATGGTTGGCGAAAAATCTCACTGCAGGTCCTTTTCAAAAAAATTGGACATGGGGGTCCTTTTCAAGATTAAAATGAACGTAGGAGGCCCTTTAGACTTACACCGTTAGGCTAAAGGGTGTGTCGGACGCACACCCGCGTCCTGACTGAGGTGGCCCCTAGAACGCGGCCAAACACCGCCCCTCTCTTGTGTTATGAGGCGTTCTCCTTCTCACGCGTCTTCCTGCGTCTCCCCGGTGACACTCCTATAACGCGGCCGATTCTATTTGTCCCCTTCTAATTGGCTGGTCTTCTTCACTCTCTCTCCTTCCTCGCGTTAACTCCGTCCGACACACCCTTTAGCCTTAGTTAGCCAATGTTAAGTGGCTGTGAAATTACCAATGTTAAGTGGCTGTGAAATTACCAATATCACTACCTTTCTCCTCCCCTATCCTGCCGGCAACCCCTGCAACTCCACCCTCTCAATACCGACAACTCCCTGTAACTCCACGCTAATAGAAATCGACACCCTCTCTCTCATTCCTCTATTCTCTCACCGAAGATTCTCATCTCTCGCATGAACTTCACCGCTGCCCTCAGTCTACTCCACTATTATTATCCACCTAAAAGTACACCACTACCTCTCCCATAGTAGATGGGGTGGGTAGACCCACAACCCACCGGATTTGGAACCATCCCTGCTCTGTCATCCTATGGTCTATAAATCTCATGGGGAAACAATCAAGATAAGAGAGGAAAGTGAGGAGAAGGCGAGAAACAGAGTCGAGTGAACAAAAGAACTTGAGGAGAAGGAGGAAGATAGGGCTGCCAATGTTTATGAGTGTGTGATTAGCGGTGGTTATGGATGATGTATCACCAGAGAGTGAAAATAGGTGTAGCGATAGGGTTGTAGGTGGGGATCGCTGGCGACTTGATTTTTCTATGCATTGTAGATGGCAGGGTGGCGGAAATCTAGTGTTGTATTTGGTGTCATTGTTGTGGTTTCAGTAGAATCTAAAGTGTAGTGGTGATCGGTGGTTGGTGTCTTCACTGGCGGTGACACTCCGACGGGATAGTGGTGCATAGAGGCGGTGATCAGAGTGTGAGGGAGGAGAGAATGACCCTTTTTCCTTTTGAATTTGACCTAATAGGAGAAAATAGATAAAAATAATTAAAAATAAGGGAAAAATGAAGGAAATGGTATATTGGTAATTTCACACCTAGTTAACATTTTCTAACTGACGGTGTTAGTCAAAAGGACTGACCTTGTGCGTTTAATACGTAAAAAGGACCATCCATGTAAAAAAATTAAAAATGACTTGCAGTGTGATTTTTTGCCAACCACATGGACCATTTATGTAATTTGAATCATGAAAATGACTTGTAGTGTGATTTTCTGACACATGTAGTATCCACTGGATAATGTTTGTAACTGTTTTGATAAACACGAATTTAAATGTTTTAATTGTCAAGATTAAATTAAATGATTTTATTTTCAAACCGTTTTTATGTATTTGAACCGCTTTATAAATGAAATTTTTATTATGGAATTTGGGACATTACAACAAGATACTAGAATTTCATAATTATTCATAATATAGACCAAAATACCATTTTGGTCAAATTAACCTTCTAAGACATCTAATAAGGTTTGCAACAATTCTAACTCACAGCTACAACATACCTTCTAATATTTTATAAGTTAGAAAGTAGGTGTTACACATAAGTGTAATTAACTATCATAAGTTAAAAAACTCTTGAGCGGTAATTGTTAATTAGGTGAAAAAAGAGTCATGAGAGTTTTAAATACATATGGTGCAAGTGAAAATATCTAATTTATAGTATAAAAAACTCTTGAGCGGTAATTGTTAATTAGGTGAAAATAAAGAGTCGTGAGAGTTTCAAATACATATGGAGTAAGTAAAAAGGCCTAATTTATAGTATATATAATATCTAATAGATAATTAATAATAGATAGATGATAGATAGTTCATACCATTACATAAAAACTTTATAGCAATAACAATCGCAAAAGGGAAACCACAAGTAATATCAATAATAACTTTTCAAGCAAGCAACCACAAAACTCACATGAAACTCTCATCGTAGGCATTAGCTTTTAACCAAAGCTTTAAGGCTAACCTTGCCCTTCATTATACCAACAAGTTTTCTAAGGTCAAAAGCTTAGAAAAAAACATCCTACATGTCCATTTTGGTTTAACTATGAATATCCATGTATCCTGTTACATCAACCAACAATTATTCTTTGATTATGTTACTTACAACATACGTAATAATTTTGTTAAAGTATTATGTTCCTTTTGTGTCATGTCAACATTGCCAAATTAATATATTTCACCCTTAAAAACTAATACTCTAGAAACCATGAATGTACACACACACACACACACACACATATATATATATATATATATATATATATATATATATATATATATATATATATATATATATATATATATATATATATATATATATATATATATATATATATATATATATATATATGTGTGTGTGTGTGTGTGTGTGTGTGTGTGTGTGTATGTATTCTTAAGAACAAAAGTTTTTTTTTTACCAAAATAGAAATAAGGTATTTCCAAAGAGTGTAATGTTTACCAAAATTTAGAGATATTATATAATTTCAGAAGAATAGTATATCTAGGTTGCAACTGAAGTATAAATGGTTGGGTCGATTCCAAATTCTTGTAACCTTCCATTCATTAGTCAAATTGGAATTTGGGAAGAAATGTTATAACTGCAAGTCTAGGGGTTGATCTACTAAATCACTTAAAAAATAATAATACAAGCGAGGAAGTAAGGCTCGAATACGATCCTCATCTATAAAGGTGTATGGTTACCATCATACCAGCTCTAGTGATTTTGTTACATACACCCCCAAAAAAAAGCATAACTTGAGTCTAACACATTAAATCATAGTCTAAAACATCAAATGGGCCATCTTGTTGATCCAAAAATTAAAATCCCAACTATAAACTTTCTACCATTTATGAAATACCTGAAGCTTCAAAAATAACGTCGAATAAGTATAAAAAATTACCGTTAAATTTCTTTGCTTCTTACTAACATATATCCATAGACAATTTTATATATTTCCACATAACAAAAGATTGAACACCTAAACAACTGTTGTTTAACCTATCAAATATCAAACCATAAAAGGGTGCGTTCATGGTTTCCAAAAAATATCAATATTTTTCTATTAGATCTCCATATAACTTACAATGTCTTAATAAGGAAAATATTGTATGTAAAACGATTAAAATAGGACTATTATTCAAAGTACAATGTGTTAGTAAGGAAAAGATTAAAAGTGTAATGGTATAAGTGACTAGAGATTCAAAGTACAATGTAATACTATGAAAACAAATTGAGAATGCATTAGTATATTGGGTGGAATTTTGAAATGAAAATGGGTTAATAAGAAAAAAAAGAATGTAGAAGGTATAATATACAAATAAATCAAAGCTCACTGTTATTTCTTACATATAGCCTTATTTCATGATTTAAAAATCGCAAATTGATGTCTGACACATGTTTATTGTACAAAACTTATCTAAAAACTTGAAACAATTGTTTAAAAGTTGTGACATGGTTTTTAAAAATGGGTTTTGTTGTAAAAAATGTAAAAATTAAAAAGAATTATAAAAGAACCAAATTTGTAAAAACATGTATACAAATTATAAAGAAGTTGTGGAAACTTCGTATAAATGTGTTTGAGAATGGAGTTTTATTGTAAAAAACATTTAAAAGTCGTAAAGACAAATATAAATAAACAAAGTTGTAAAATAATTAATGAAAGCATTGTAAAAATAAGCTTGGTAAGAGGGTTTTATAGTAAGGGGTTTGGGATCGTTTATTTGAGGTATTTATTAACTTATTACGATTTGACACCGATAATAAGTAGTTTTAAGTGTTTGGATGATAATATTTTATAAGCACTTATTTGCTTAAATAAGCAATTTTTTGAGAAGTTGATTATTTAAGCAATTTTTGATAAGTCAATTTTGTATTACACATATAAGCATCATTTGCCAAACACTAAAAACAACTTATTGACTTATTACGTTTTGGTACAGATAACCTAAACCAAACACTTTTTTTAAAATATCTTTTAACACCAAATAAGCTAATAAGCACTTTTAATAATAAAAAAAAACATAACTTCTTTTAAATAAAGCAATCCCAATCACCCTCTTATGAATTGTAGAAGCTTAAACAAAATTGTAAAAAAAGTTGTGGAAACTTTATAAATAAGTTTGGAAAATGGGTTTTATTGTAAAAAAAGTTGTAAAAAATTTCATATTTAGTAAAGTTTAACTTTATAAACACATATAATGTAAAAGAAGTTGCAAAAATGTAATTTTTTAAGGAAAAAACCTAAGTTTGAAAATATATAAAAACAAAGTTATAAAAAATAGTTGGGGAATATCTGTTAAAAGTTTGGACCAACTATATTAGAACCAAATTTGAGAAAATATAGTTGGTAAATTAACGTCTGATACATGCTTATTGTAAAAATCTCGTTTAACAAGTTACAACAATTGTTTAAAAGTTGTGACGTGTTTTAAAAATGGTCGTTGTAAAAAAGATGTAAAACATTAAAAAAATTATAAAAGAACTAATTTTGTAAAAACATATAAAAAAATGTAAAAGAAGTTGTGGAAACTTTGTAAAAATAAGTTTAGGAATGGAGTTTTATTGTTAAAAAAATATAAAAGTTGTAAAAACATATATAAACAAATTTGTAAAAGATGTAGTGAAAACGTTGTAAAAATAAGTTTGCGAAAGGATTTTTGTAGCAAAAAAAAGTTTGTAGAAGTTGTAAAAACACATATATACCAAATTGTAAAAGAAGTTGTGGAAACTTTGTAAAAAAAAGTTTTGTTAAAAAAAGTTGTAAAATATATTATATTTGGTAAAAATAAAATTTTATAAAAATATATAATGTAATAGAAGTTGCAAAATATAATTTTCTAAGAAAAAACCTAAGTTTAAAAATATTTAAATATTAACTTATAAAAAATATTTGGGAAGAATTTGTTAAAAGTTTATACGAACTATATTAAAACAAATTTAAAACATGAGTAAAGAAATACAAAAATAGAAAAGTTATTGTTTTAACCAAAATTAAGAAAAATAATAATATATATGTCAAAACTGTCAAATGAAACTTGGATGCTAGCAGGTTGGATCTTACAGGAAATGGGGTGGGTGGGGCTAGTTGGGTCTTGTGAGGAATACACATTCTTTGAAAAATGCGTTAAGTTGGTGCAGGAGTTCGAACGCCTAACCGTAGACACCCTCTTCAATCATGCCAAGGAGACTTACCAATTCTGCTATCTACGATTTTGTATAAAATCTGTGAAGTAAACTATATAACCATTATTAACGTTAATAAAAAAAATCATAAAAACATTGTTCATGCATTACAAAATATAAGATATATATAATAGGTATGAGCCGAAGACCTTATGGTCCAGCGGCACAGGCGAATGTCCGGCCTCGTTGAGGTATTGTGTTCAAATCCCGTTAGGAGATTAGGTGGATTAGGATTAGGATTTAGGTGTATTAATATTTGCCGGTTCTCTCTCTCTCTCTCTCTCTATATATATATATATATATATATATATATATATATATATATATATATATATATATATATATATATATATATATATATATATATATATATATATATATATATATATATATATATATATATATATATATATATATATATATATATATATATATAGGTTTAAATGAGAACCACTAAAATGTTAAGAACCGTGAGAACCGATATTCACACATTAAGAATTATGTTTTTTTTCGTTTTTTTGTTTTTTCACACTTGTTTATTATGTGAAAATACATCAAACTTAATAAATTTCCTTAGTTTTTAATACATTTTACAATATTCACAATATAATAAAATTTCTAGTTATTAAACTGTGAATACTATAAAGTAAGTTTTTTATTAAACTGTGAATTAGTGGTTCTCACGGTTCTCAACCTTTTAGTAGTTCTCATTTGAACCCTATCCTATATATATATATATATATATATATATATATATATATATATATATATATATATATATATATATATATATATATATATATATATATATATATATATATATATATATATATATATATATATAGGGTTAGGATATATTAAGACCACTAGTTATTGTGTGGATGTAGGACTAGATATAAACCATTAGATCAAATACAATAAAGGTTGAGATTTGGTTAGATATTTTAATTAAAATTAATTAATTCTTATACAAATCTGTTTAATAAAGGGTATTATGGGAATTATATAGGGTTTATGTATATGGTAATGGGCTTTTTCCTGGGTAGAGATTACGTATTCCCAAAAAATCGTCCTTTTCAGATATGGTAATAGCATTGATTACAATTTTGCAGTTACATAATAAATGTGTTTCATATTCTGTTAGAATGATGAAAATTTTTAGAAGAATATATTAGTCGAGAATTCTGTTAGAATACATGAGTTGAGTTTCATTCTTGAATGCCATTATCTCGAAAGCTTTACAACCTTTTGTTAATGTTATTTGTATTCAGATAGAATACACATTACATTCGTACATTACATAATTATACTACATACATTCTGATAGAATAAAGAAAATTTTCAAAAGGAGTCGTTTAATGATTGTGCACAGAAAGGATATGTGTATTCAGGAGAATACTAGGTGTAATATGTATATTCTGTTAGAATGTATTCAGCTATAAGTAAATTTGATAATATCAACAAGTACTATGTGTATTCTGTCAGAATATATATCGGTTATAAGTTAATTTGATAATGTCAAAAGATTAGACATTCTTAATAGAACTTTTTTGATTTCTTCTTGAAAATATCAATCAATTTTTTTGCAGAATCATTCTTTCCTAAAAAATTCATTCTGGCAGAATATCATATTCTGACAGAATGTTACAGTCTCATAAGAAGCTTTTGGGTCCTTGTGTTTCCTTCTTCTTTCTCTACATATTTCTTCTCTTCTATTTTCCGTAAGAAGTCAGAAACCTACATTCATATTCAATAGATCTCCAAAATTGGTACTAAAAAAATGAAGAAATAGAGGAATCAATTAAAATAAAATAACCAAGGAACATCATTCTCTTCAAAATTCTGCAGTGGTTGTGTTTCTGAAATTCAAAATTGTAAAGTCGTCAAGATAATGGCGATATGGTATGTAGATAATGGTGCAGGTGACATGGAGAAGAAACATGTTGCGTTTTTTATTCAGATTGCTAGTATGACAATGAATTGAAGAACAAGATGAAGGAATCGATGATGGTGGATGTGATGGCCTTGGCGGTTTTTGTTGTCTGCGTGAAGAATCGGAAACATGCTACGTTTTTTATTCAGATTGCAGGTATGACAATGAATTGAAGAACAAGATGAAGGAATCGATGATGGTGGATGTGATGGCTTTGGCGATTTTTGTTGTCTGCGTGAAGAATCATAATGAACGAATCAATGATGGTAGAGATAAATATGGCTGTAAAACTAAATAGAGAAAATCATGGAAAACTTTCATAATTATAGGCAACCGGATTTGGAAATATAAATACAATATTACTAAATTGTCCTTGGCTCATACCGGTTTGTTATTGGTCCTTACGACCACACAATAATTATGGATCTTATTATATCCTAACTCTATATATATATATATATATATATATATATATATATATATATATATATATATATATATATATATATATATATATATATATATATATATATATATATATATATATATATATATATATATATATATATATATATATATAATAGCTATGAATTATGATGTCTAGCATTGTTGAGTCAAGTAACTTAAATGCCAATAATGGAAATGAAAATGAATTTATATACTGCTTATAAATATATTTCTATAGGGAGCCTTTTTATGAAATGTGATTTTATAATAAAGTTTATAATATTTTTATTTACTACAAAAAAAAAAAAAAAAAAAAAAAAGGGACGACCTTACTTACGATCCCTGCATGCTCAACACAAAATGTCCCTTTAATACATGATATAACTAATAAGGAATCAATAACATCCGTCGAATTGAAAGTTGAGATCGTCTGAACCAAGGTTTTAAACTTTATCCAACGAATTATACCGTTAAATGAGATTGATATATATTTGATATGATAAATAAAAAACTTGGAAGGAAATTAAAATTATCGTGTGTGTTATAACTAATATATTTGGGTCATGGTCACTTAATCAGATATTCGTAATATTAATTGGGCGTAGTTACCCTGGAATCACATATTGGACTGAGAAACTAATGGGCTGGTATGTTACAAGTACGCAGCCGACTAACTCGAAGGCTACTAAAGTACTATTTCAGGCCCCACTCTCTTTTTACATTTTGTATTTTATATATATATATATATATATATATATATATATATATATATATATAGGGTCCGGATCCGGTGAGGACTGCGAGGACAATTCTCATCCACTCATTTCCTTAAGGGCAATAACGTCAAACGTAATTATTGGATTTGACGTAATCACATGCGGCGCTCGTCCATGGAACGTAATACGGACTCGAGGATATAATCACATGTTACTCACGTCCATACAACATAATTTAGCCGGGTTTTTTATTTTTATTTTGTTTTTTTTTAAATATTATTTTTCGTTTTTTTTCAGTTTTTTTTTCTTTTTTCGTTTTTTTTCCAGTTTTTTTTCCTTTTTTCGTTTTTTTCCTTTTTTTACGATTGTCGTTTAAAAACCGTTTTGCATCATATCTCGTTTTGCATCATAACTCGTTTTGGATCTTGGATCATAACTTATTTTGAATCTTGGATCATAAAACATATTTTGGTTTTAATATTTTTGAATCATGTATATTTTTTTTTTTGCTATTTTGATAAGTTTTGATTCATATAATTAGTTTATAACAGTTTGAATCATTAAACATATTTTGGTTCTTAATATTTTTGGATCATGTATTTTTTTTTTTTGCTATTTTTACGGGTTTTTTACTTAAAAATTTAAAAATAAACACTTAAAAACATTTTTTTTCAAAAAATTCTTTTTGAAAACTTACTAATATAATTTTTACAATGTCCCCTTAAATTTTCATAATTTTTGGAAATTTTTTTTTATTTTTTTGATTTTTTTATAAAAATAAAAAATAAAAAATATTTTTTTTTTCAAATTTTCATGATGGTGCTTGTTTTATAGAGAATTAAATTTTAAGAACTTTGGTTTTTTCAGAATTTTTTTTACAAAGAAAAAAAAAGTTATGACCCAAAAACTAAGTTGGTGGAATAAAAAAAACCCAGCAAACGAGATTGTGACAAGTGTCGCAATGGGGGGTGGGGTACTCGATCAGATTACTATATTACTCTTCTTAATTTGTATTACTCACCACTAGTTTTAATTGTTAGTCAACTAGCCCCCCAAGCTTTTAAAATGTGTCAATTTTTTCACAATGAATCTTAGCCACCCATTTTTCAAGATTAGAGGTCCAGATTTGTCCTCACAGTAATGGAATGTAATTTCCCGTGCCTCAATTCGTATTACACAACCCGTATAAATACAAATGGTTTGCCTATAAGATAGGCAAGATAATCTACAAAATATAAACAATATTTTGAATGATTTTATCGGATATACATGCTATAAATCGTATATATCTATTACACCCCCGCAGTCATAGCCGGAGGAGAACGGAGGTTAAGACTGGACCGAAAATCTTCGAATAGGACACGAGGCAGCCCTTTGGTAAAGATATCGGCGATCTGAAACCGGGAGGAGACATGTAAAATACGAACTTGTCCTTGACGGACTTTCTCCCTGACGAAATGAAAGTCAATTTCGACATGTTTAGTCCGCTGGTGTTGGATGGGATTACCAGATAAATAGCGCTAACATTGTCACAGTACACGATGGAGGCTTTAAGCGGGGGTGATGAAGTTCAAGAAGCAAGTTTCGAACCCAACATAGCTCGGAGACAATGTTAGCTACCCACCGGTATTCGGCTTCCACACTAGACCTTGAAATTGTGGTTTGTCATTTGGAAGACCATGAGATGAGGTTATCACCAAGGTAGAGACAATACCCGGACGTGGATCGGCGTGTGTCTGGACAACCGGCCCAATCGGCATCCGTGTAGCCGATGAGGGACAAGCAAGTGGGTCGTGTCATATGTAACCCGAAGGAGAGAGTGCCTTGGACGTAACGTAGGATTCTCTTCAATGCATTGAAATGTGGAGTGCGAGGGGCATGCATAAACATGCAAACCTACTGAACAGCATAGGTGATATCCGGGCGGGTGAATGTTAGATACTGTAGAGCCCTCGCCAAGCTGCGATAGAGGGTTGGATCGTCCATGGGGTCGCCGTCGGTCGCACTTAATTTTCCATTAACATCAACAGGTGTTTGGGCTGGTTTGTATGATGATAGACCGGCACGCTCGATAATGTCAGAAGCGTATTTCTGTTGAGAGAGGAAAAGAGCATCCGGGTTATTAGTGACGGAGATGCCGAGAAAATGACTCAGGCGACCAAGGTCTTTCATTGCAAATTCTTGTGCAAGTTGTCGCATGATAGTTGTCTGTAGGGTGTCGGACGATTGGCTATGATTGAAGCCCATAAAAGACACAAAATCAGTGAAGCGTTGGTACCATGCCCGGGGGGATTGTTTCAGACCGTAGAGGGACTTTCGCAGGCGACACACGTGGTCCGGGTGAGAAGGATCCAGAAAACCATAAGGTTGATGCATGTAGACTGTTTCCACGAGGTTGCCGTGAAGGAAAGCATTCTGGACGTCTAGTTGATGGATTTGCCAAGAGTGGGCCAACACTAGAGTGAGCACAATCCGTATAGTAGCCGGTTTGACGACCGGACTAAAAGTGTCGCCACAGTCAACACCAACCTGTTGAGACCTGCCATCACAAACAAGACGGGCCTTGTACCGCTCAAGGTGACCGTCAGAGGTTAGTTTGTGCTTGAAAATCCACATGCACCTGATGACATTCATGTTAGGTTGACGAGGTACAAGTTCCCAAGTCTCGTTAGCAATAATGGCATTAAATTCATCACGCATGGCTTGGTTCCAGGCTGGGCTAGAGAGGGCAGCAGCGGGTGTTTTAGGAATGGGTTCTGGAGATGTGTTTGTGTGGAGGTTAAGCTACCGGGACGGTTTAGAGATGCCGGACATGGAGCGGGTTTGTATAGTCCGGGAAGGAGGAGGTGGTGGTGGGGGGTTGGGGTCTGTTTCGGATGTAGTAGGTGAAGGCGAGACATGTGGCTGCTGATCAGCGGCTTGGTGGGTCGGTTTTGGCCTTCGGGAATAAGTCCATAGGAGAGGTGGACGGGAGGGGGTAGCAGGCCTATTATCGGCCGGCGGTGAGGAGGTAGGTGTGACAGGTGGAGCAGCCGAGGACCACAATGAAGGGTGTGGGTCGGACTGGAGGAAAGAGTAGGAAGGAGTGGGTGTGGATGATGATTTGAAAGGGAAGACACTTTCGTCGAAAACAACGTGGCGAGAGATGGTGATTTTGCGGGTAGAGAGGTTGTGGCATTTGTAACCCCGGTGGTTGGAGGGGTAACCGAGGAAAACACATGGGGAGGACATGTTTTCGAGTTTGTTAACGGACGAAGAAGGGGTGAGAGGGAAGCAAAGACAGCCAAAGGTACGTAAGTGATTGTATGATGGGTGTTTGTTATATAGAAGAGATGTGGGAGTGAGATAATTTTTGGTCTTGGCGGGGAGGATGTTAAGGAGATAGATGGCCATTTGCAAGGCATGATGCCAAAATGAGGGAGGGACGGAAGAGTGGGAGAGAAGGGTCCGAATGATATTGTTAATAAAACGAATTTTGCGTTCCGCCTTCCCGTTTTGAGAGGAGGTATGTGGGCACGAAAAACGAAACAACATGCTATTTTGTTTGCAAAAGTTGTGAAAATGGACATTGTTGTACTCGGTTCCATTGTCACATTGGAAGGTTTTAATTTTGCGTTCAAATTGAGTTGAGATGAGGGTAGAGAATTGGATAAAAATGTCGTAAACATCAGATTTGCGGAGTAAGGGGTAAGTCCACAAGAAATTTGTGTAGTCATCTAAGAGTAAGATATAATATTTATGGCCACTGGTAGATTGTATGGGGGATGTCCATAAGTCACTGTGAATGATGTCAAAAGGTAAAAAAGTAGAAGACATAGAACTATAAAAAGGCATTTTTATTTGTTTGCCAAAAATACAAGAATGACAACGAGAAAACTTGGAAGTACTTTTAGAATGGATAACATTGTTTTTCTTTAAACGATTAAGTAAATCTGGTCCCGGGTGTCCTAGACGTTGGTGTCAGACATGTTGAGAGATAGCTGAAAAGGCAAGGGGAGCAACGGCTTGAGATGAGGACGAATGAAGCGGGTAAAGATCTCCGGTGCTGTTACATCGGAGGATGGGTATCCGCGTCGGGTAGTCCTTCACAAGAAAACCAAAAGGGTCAAATTCAACAGATACGTGATTGTCGGTTGTGAATCGACGAACAGATAATAAATTTTTGATAAGACGAGGGGAGTAGAGAATGTTTGTGAGCTTGAGAGGTGGGAGAGGAGGTTTTAGAATGGTATGGCCAGATCCGTGTATAGGGATTCTAGAACCGTCACCAACCGTGATATCATTTAATGATTTATTGCTAGAAAAAGACGAGAGAGTACCTGAGTTGTTGGTCATGTGAGAGGTGGCTCCGATATCCATGTACCAGTTGTTGTCTGGTGGATTTAAGGACATGGTGTGTAACGCCTGATCAATGTCCGTAGGAGTGTAACCAACGCTGTAGTTGTCATAAGAGGAGGGAGGGCGGGAACCGAGTATACCAGCATATGCTTGATGAGTGGAAGACCGTGGTGGTGTAGACTGGGGCAGCGTCGGATAAGGACAAGGTGGGACAGCCCATGGGGGGCGCTGTCCGTATGTAAGTTGCGGTGAGGATGCTGGCCAGGAGGTGCCTTGGAAGAACTGCTGCGGATGCCATCCATTCCAAGGAGACGGGGGACCACGGTTAGAAGCATAAGTCCCCTGTTGATTGGTTTGATTCTGCCCGTTTTGGTTGCTTGAACCACGACCCCGTCCATTGCCGCCCCGTCCCCGACCACGTCCACGCCCCCGATAGTTGGAGTTGCCCCGACCCCGGCCATTGTCGGCTCGTGATTGTGGGGAGGGTGTGGTTTCCGGGGTGGTAGTGGAGAGTAGAGCGGTGTGAGAAGCTTGATTTGACTTGCGGGTTTCCTCCATAATAAGCTTGGACCGGACATCATAGAAATCGGGTAGAGGATCGGATTGTTGTATCAGCATGGCAATCGCATCGTATTGCTCGGAGAGACCGGCAATGAGTTGTAGGACCAGGCGTTTATTGGAGACAGGGGCCCCCACATTAGCAAGTTGGTCAGCAAGTAATTTCATGGCTTGACAATAAGATGTGATGTCGGAGAAACTATCCAGGCGGGTGGCGGTTAGTTTCTGCTCCAAATAGACAGCAGGAGAATTTTTGTTGTCCTGGTAGATGTTGGCGAGGGCTGCCCAAGCTTTGGCGGCGGTGGAATCGGGAGTGAGAATAGTGTGCAGAAGGTCATGGGAGATAGTGTCATAGATCCATTGGAGCACAAGGGCATCGAGACGGGAGTGGAGTTTGGGGTCGATCGACGGTTTGTCTTTCTCTTTGTCTTTGTCGGACAGAGGGGCAGCGGGTGTGGGAGGGATGATGAAGTCGATGACCTCAAAGGCTCGGCAATGAATCTTGAACAGTTCTGACCAGGTGGTGTAGGAACTATTCTCCATCTCTAGTTTAATAGGGATAAAATTGTGAATGTTGGTAACAGTTAGGGCAGGATGGAGAGCCATTGAGAAATAAGACAGAATGAGATGGAGAAGAGAACGGAGAGGTAGCCGGAGCAGGAAGGGAGCCGCCGGAAAAAATAGGGTTTAGGGGAGATGAGTGTGATGCTCTGATACCATAATGGAATGTAATTTCCCGTGCCTCAATTCGTATTACACAACCCGTATAAATACAAATGGTTTGCCTATAAGATCGGCAAGATAATCTACAAAATCTAAACAATATTTTGAATGATTCTATCGGATATACATGCTATAAATCGTATATATCTATTACACAGTCCTCACCGAAATTGGAGTCCTCACCCGATCCTGATTCTATATATATATATATATATATATATATATATATATATATATATATATATATATATATATATATATATATATATATATATATATATATATATATATATATATATATATATAAGCGATCGGGTGAGGACACTTCTTAAAATGAGGACTCGTGAGGACACCTTAAAAGAATTGAAAAAAATAAACAAAAAATATAAAAAATAAAATGGATCATAGTACTATATTGGAGAAAAAAATTCAAAAAAAAAACTTTTGGATCATTATTTTTTTTTATAATGAAACAATGATCCACAAAATAAAAATTTTTGTGGATCATCGCTGTTTTTCAATGATCCAATTTTTTTATGATTATATAGTACTATTTTCGATTTTATGATTTGTATTTTTTTATATTTTTTTCAACTTTTTTAGGGTGTCCTTACGAGTCTTTACCGAAAAAATAGTTCTCACCGGAACGGGACCCTATATATATATATATATATATATATATATATATATATATATATATATATATATATATATATATATATATATATATATATATATATATATATATATATATATATATATATATATATATATATAAAGAGAGAGAGAGAGAGAGAGAGAGAGAGTTAGTATTAAATACAAATTCTAATTATTGTGTGATTGTAAGACCAATCCTAGACCATTAGATTGCAAAAATGAGTGGCTATGATCAAGGTGACATTTTTGTAAATAAAAAGAAACAATAAATCTGTTCTTTAAAAAAAACTGTCGTTCAAGGGTGTAAAAGTAAATTTGGATTGCCTATAATTAAGGAATGGATTATTTATAAAACCAAAAAAATACTACGATCACAAACACGATTATGTAATCAGTAAAAAAACATTACAAAAATACACATTAAAACATAGTTCGTATGTGCGATCAGTATTCTCGTAACACATTTTTTTCGCATTCTCAAAGAATATGTTTTGGGTGAGTTAATTGAAGTTATTTTCCTTTGCATTCTCGAAAAATATGTAAAATATGGATAACAGAGAAGGTGAAAATATGTTTTGGGTGAGTTAATTGAAGTTTTTTTCTTTGCATTCTCAAAGAATATGTAAAATGTGGATAACAGAAAAGGTGGATAACATATTCTTTGAGAATTCCCATATACGTATTACAAACAAGCAAACAAAAAGAACTGTTATTCTCAGAGAATGCAATCAGCCAACAAAAAGAACTACTATTCTCAGAGAATGCAAACAACCAACAAAAAGAACAGAGGACGAAGAAGAAGAGAGCGACGAGAGGAGGAGGAAGAAAAAGATGGCGGTGAAGAAGAGAGCGACGAGAGGAGGAAGAGGACGAAGATGGCGGCTGTGGAAGCGGTCGTAGTGGTGGGCCAAGAACAGATGAATGAGATAATCTAGGGCTTGATTACCTAAATTAAAGGAAAAATAAAATATAATTATTAATTATAATGTTAATTTACCATGGTGCCCTTTACACCAAAAATATAGTTACATCTTAAAAGACATTATTATGATTTGATGAGTGATGAGATTCATTCCTACCTCCTACCAAAATATTATTTCTTACTGGATCCCAATTTTATATATATATATATATATATATATATATATATATATATATATATATATATATATATATATATATATATATATATATATATATATATATATACACACACACACATACTAGTTGTGAGACCCGTGTATTACAAGGGATGATACAAAAAAATTTATTAATTAAGAATATCTAAACATTAATAATTTTACATAAGAAATTTGTTTGTGTATCGTGACATCTTGCTTTTGATTTTTACTATTACGACTTTGTATTTTGACAAATATAATTGATTATGAGAATGTCACCGGTACTAAAATCAAATTCACTATTATGATTGTAATCGTTTTTCAAATCAATTGCTTCTTTATTGTCTCACAAATCATTCTACACATTGAAAAGTAATATGATATTAACAAACAATTAATTTTGAAATTGAATGATAACAATTAATTTTGAAGTTGAATGATAATTAAACCGATCATTAATGAGTTATAAACGTTTCAAACCAATTAGTTTTTTTAAGAAATTTAAAATTCTATTAAAATGACATGTGGCAAATTCAATGAGGAGATGACATGTGTCTTTGAGTTACTTATTTATTAGGATAACTAGACGAAATCTCGTGCGTTGCACAGGTTAAATATACGTAAGAAAATTCTTGTCATTAACATTATCTATGAAATAATAATTCTTCCACAAAGTTGATATATAATCCTGTAACTACTTTAACCAATAAACATCAATTGCAATCACAATACCCAATGATCGTTACTCCTGACTTGCGCTTGAATAAAGTTAAAAATAATTCTCAATTTAGTGTTACTTTTTCTATTGTGATTATTAACTAATTTGAATACTACTTGTTTTACCATATTTTTTATTTCTATCATAATAATTATTTAAAATAAAATCATTCTTTAAGGTAATGTAATATAAATTATAATTTATGCTACTATACATTTATTATTATCGTCAATTAAGTTTAAATCAGTTATTATTATTAAGTTGTTGTGGAAGACATTTAAAATCAGTAATTATATTACATTAATAAATTAACTCTAAATCATTACTAAAAGAACAACTAAAAAGTTACGTGTGTTTCAAATTAATATAGTATACATCTTTAGTAAATGATTAGTTACATCCACAATGATACAACTCAATCAAACAATCATATATGGTATTTCAAAATAATAGTATACATCTTAAATGAAATGTTAGTTAAATAAATTGAATTTTTATTAATGTTACAACCCTTCAAATTCCAAATAAGAGTTATTTAGCATTAAAATAGTACAATGAATATGGTTTTTCTACTTATGGTGTTTAAATTATACTTATGGTACTTAATTAAAGATGATTGAAATATTTATATTGTATTTGGTAAAATAAATAAATAATATGATCATTTAATAATATGTTTGTTCGAACTTTTTGTATTTACATCATATTTGAACATTTACATTTGAATATTTCTAACGTCAATAAAACTAATAATATGTTTGTTCGAACTTTTTGCACTTTGAATTATATATTATTTTTGTATAATTGTTTCAAAGTAAAGTTTCAAACCATGTATCATAGAATATGATTATCGAATGAATGTGTGAAAAGTTATTTGACAGTAAGAAATTTGTAGGTCTTTAATGTATTTCATTGTAGGAAATGTGTTTATATTTTATTCATTAATATATAATTAACCAACAATTTTAAAAACATATCATATCAATTTTAAAAAAAAAACATTGGAACTAATTGATTATATAAAAACCTACAAACTCATTAGTATAAACTTAATTATAATATTTATTAGTGTACATGTATTTGTTTATTGATTTATATTAACGTATTCATGAAGACTTTCCATTTTTATGAATTAAAATACTTGACAAACACAAATGAGTTCTTTTCTAGTTATTACAATTTCATAGTTGTAGGTTATTTATACATATACATTCATTGTTTTATATTGTTGCACACTATTTTTAAGCTTAATCTCGTGTAACATATATACATATGAGATGTATTCATTATCTACAAATGATTAGAATGTAATAGAAAAAACACTAACTAATAATTATGATTTAATAATTACAATATATTTTTAATTTTCTATGATTTTTTATATTATATTGAAATTGGACATCTTTTTATGTTGTCATATTTTATATATATATATATATATATATATATATATATATATATATATATATATATATATATATATATATATATATATATATATATATATGAGTGTGTGTGTGTGTATGTATGTATGTATGTTTGTGTGTGTATGTGTGTGTGAGTAAAATATTCATCAATAAAACAATTATACTTTTCTAATTATATTAGTTACATACCCTACGACGAAATTCAATCAAACAATTATGTAGAATATTACAAATAAGAACATACATCTTCAACATATTGTAATAAATAAATTGAAATATAATAAATTTTTTTGTTGGGTCGAAATGTATAATATAAACATTTTATTGAAATATACATCAATAAAATAAGTATACTTTTCTAATTATATTATTTAAACACTCGACGACGAAATTCAATCAAACAATTATATAGGATATTACAAAAAAGAACATACATCTTCAACATATTGTAACAAACAAATTAAAATAGAATCATTTTTCTCTTGAATCTAAATATATAACATAAACATTTTATTGAAATCTAAAGAATGTAGAAGGAAAAAAAAGTGATTACAAATTGAACAAAAACAATAACTAAAATAACTTATAGAATTTTAAAATCTTGATTGTCATATCCGTCTTTAGTTCTTCCCAATACACAACTCTTTCTTTTAGATATTAGATTACTATAGATCTCTTGCATCTTCTTTTCCATCTTCATACACTTTACATAACAATAACAAAAATATGAGAAGAAAATACATGCAACAAAACATAAAAATAATGCTCTTATATAAGAAAAAATATTTCATTAACTAAGCAATTAATTGGAAGAAGTTGAAAAGATGGAAGTTTCAAATGAATATGGTGCAAGAATGAGACCTATCTTGAACCATATTCATTTGGATGGCCTCTATTATAAGAGTTTTATATATATATATATATATATATATATATATATATATATATATATATATATATATATATATATATATATATATATACTATGTTAAAACCCGTGTGATACACGGGGTGACAACGTAAAATATAATGAATATAACATATTAAATGCATTAGTATAAAGGAACAAACAACAAAATTAATAAGAAATTTAGAAACATCAAATAAAGAGTCATATAAAAATGAAATTATGTTTAACCATCACTAATTTCATGGAAGGTTAATTTAGTTTTTTTCGTTGTCTAACCAGATTTTGTGGTTACCTTCGATCAAAGCCTGGAAATAAATTAAATAGGGTTGTGCGGTTGTTTTTTCAATAATTGAAAAGAGAAAAGGCTTAAATGCAAGAAATAGAAATGTATTTTTTTAATCGAAAGGAAGAAAAAGGTTTAATGCAAGAAATGGCAACGTACTTTTGTTGTTGGTGTATTAAAGTGTCCTACTTTTATTTCTTCCTATTACAACATTTTAGTTTGATTTACATCCACATAAACATCTTTGGGTGTCAGTATTTGAGTAACTAAAAGAAACTGTAAAAGAAACTACAGGATAATATATATCGTAGTAAAGCAAAGTAAAATTTCTATTACACATTGATATTATAACAGTTACTGGAAACTTACAATAATGAAGTGGATGTGATAAATGCCAACGAATTCATGCAAAGAAAAGCTTGTTAATCCAAAATTGTCAATAGATATGCAATAAACAAATTGTCATTAATATAAAATTAATTGAAAACTGAATGGAAAGAGAATTTGAGCAACATAATTTTATTTTTAACCAAAATACCAAAGTACTTATATTTTTTTGTTACTTTAATAGCAATGTACTTGTATCTTTTTTACCGATATAAAAATGTAAAACCTGAATGTGTGAAAGTATACCTGATGTACCTGTTTCACCCCTAAAACCTTGTTCTAGTAACACTTGTTTCTCTGTATTTGTATGTGTGTGTGTTGGGGGGGGGGGGGGGGTGAGGGGGGGCTTAAGGTGTTGATGTTATACTTGGACAACAAACATAAGGCGTTAAAGCGCGCACATACATAACCACTCACGCCACTTCAATATACTTTAATTTGATCTATATGAGCAACGTACTTACATGTTTTTTTATTGATCACACACACAACCATTCACTACATTCAAAGCCTTCTAACTATATCAAAGTACCTTGCCACGTTCATTTAATCTTTTTTTTAATTATATCAAAATACCTTGCCACGTTCATGTACTTTGAAAGATAAAAACAATGATGCACCGTACCTCCATAAGCCAAATTATCATCTCCAATCATACATATACAGCCAAATGTACAAATCATTTCCATCTACCATGTCGTTTTCCATCCTGGAAAAACCAGGTTGCTTTAGTGTTTTTTATACGACTTCCTCCCTTGACCTTTCTCCCAACTATGGCATCCCTAAATAATGCTTATCATTTGAAGAAAGAATAAAGAATTTTCAATGTTATCTGAAAATATGTTTACTAAAAGTTTCGATTTTTAATATTTGATGCCAAAAGAATAAATGAGTAAATGGGTAAAAGGGGATACTACATTCAAGATTCAATCCTTTCCACAAGTCATGGAACACGACTCCAATATTCCACCTGTTTCAAGAAAATCCAAAATCAAAATCTTAAAATAACCCAAAAACTTCATATAAACCAATCAGTCTTGGAATCAACGTTTATTTGTTTAAATAATATGATAGTTATCATTCATAGATAAGATAAATATTTAAATATATTTGTATAATTAAACTCAATTTAAATAGCAATGTTATCCAAATCCCAAATAAAAATTGTTCGTTCATTATAAATGATAATATCAAATTTGTTTCATTCTGAGTTCTTTATGCATCTAGAGACATTATGAAATATGAAAGACTTATTTGGTGTAAAGTAGGTGCTTAGTTGTCTTTTGGGCTTTGGAATATTCAACTAATTTTCCCGCATGATTATTAGAATAATCAGTAGTCTGAATAAGGTAAATCGTGGTATCAGACTTCACATATTCAACTAATTTTCTGCACAGCTCCACTTCTGCATCTATTTTCCGACATTGATGATTGTGCGCCCATTTCTGATTGTCCCCCTACTTCAAAACATTTCTTTTTATGGACCATAAGATGGAAAAATCACAATACGGAAAGAGAATTCGCCAGAACTCGATCCGTTCAGATCTCCCTTGAAAGCTTCTCTATTTCTTCATTACCTGTGGTTGGACAAGAAGGAAGTGTTAAGGAGTTGAAAATATAACCTAGATGTATAGAATAGAACTTGCAAATCAAAAAGGAAAACTATAATGAAAAAAATCAAACCACAATATCGAAACCGATGCATTGAAATCATAGAACTCATTCAAATCATTCCATAAGGTGGTTCAAAATACCAACAATATATAAATAAGTCGTTCATAAATCGGTCATGGTGGCCAACGGTGTACCTGGGTTTGGGTGGCGGCGAGGGGACGGTGAAGGCGGCGTTGAGTTGGAATTGTACGGGGTTAGGATTTATTAAGAGTATTCAGGGACGACATGTTTTTCACAAAATCACCATTTATTACACCAAAACTCACTGACTTGAAACCCAATCACAAGATGAAGAGAAAAGAATTACTACATAAAGCAAATGAAGATGGAATAAACGTTTCAAACCAATTAGTTTTTTTAATAAATTTAAAATTCTATTAAAATGACATGTGGCAAATTCAATGAGAAGACGACATGTGGTTTTGAGTTACTTATTTATTAGGATAAGATATATATATATATATATATATATATATATATATATATACTAGTTGTAAAACCCGTGTATTACACGGGATGATACAAAAAAATTATTAATTAAGAATATTTAAACATTAATAATTTCACATAAGAAATTTGTTTGTGTATCGTGACATCTTGCTTTTGATTTTTACTATTACGAGTTTGTATTAAAAATTCACTATTATGATTGAAATCGTTCTTCAAAATATTATGACGTCAATTGTCTCTCTATTGTCTCCCAAATCATTCTACACATTAAAAAAATAATATGATATTAAAAAACAATTATTTTTGAAATTAAATGATCACAATTAATTTTGAAATTGAATGATAATTAAACCGATCATTAATGAGTTAGAAACGTTTCAAACCAATTAGCTTTTTTTTTTAATTTAAAATTATGAGAAAATAACACGTGGCAAAATGAATGTGGTGATGACATGTGGCTTTGAGTTACTTATTTATTAGGATAAGATATATATATATATATATATATATATATATATATATATATATATATATATATATATATATATATATATATATATATATATATAATAATAAATACAAAATTAATGAAATTTTAAAAAATATATATATTTATTTATTATTTTCATCATTTTTATTAAAAAATTAAAATAATAAAAAAATTAGCATTTTGAGTATTATATATGTAGAAATGTGACGAATGAGGGATTGCCATATATATATATATATATATATATATATATATATATATATATATATATATATATATATATATATATATATATATATATATATATATATATATATATATATATATATATATATAATAAAAATAAATACAAAATTAATGAAATTTTAAAAAATATATATATTCATTTATTATTTTCATCATTACTCCGAGTTTGAGCAAACGAAATAACCGGCATTCTTAAACGCGGTCGTTCGCCCTGGATTTTAATACATGCCCCATCTTGTGTTAAGACTGTAATATATTCTTGTTTTTACAATCCATGTTAACATAATTCGTTGCTAACCAATCCATACCCACAATTACTCCAAACTCCTTAGTAGTCATCGGCTTCAGATCTATAGGGAAAGTGGTCCCGTAAATCTTAAGCTGACAACCTTCAATAGGTTCCGACACCCAAACATATCTACCATCTGCCACTGCTACTTCCAAACTTTCATCCATAGGAGTTAGGGAAATATTTAAACGAGACATCATAGACGTTGACACAAAACAATGCGTAGCTCCAGGATCAAATATTACGTATACGGGAATTGAATTTAGAGTGAATATACCTGAAACTACGTCAGTCTTTTCACGAGCCTCTTCCACTATCATCTGGAATGCCCGTGATGCCACTGGTCCTCCCCGACCCTTTGTCTCTTCTTTCTTTCCTCCCCGCTCCTCTCTGGGTTTATCACTAGGTGTTCCAGATTTCACTTGGGGACAGTTCGGACGAATATGATCTGTAGCCCCACATTGGAAACACCTCCGCTCCGCCCGACAGTCTCGAGCGATATGCCCTTGTTTTCCACAGTTACGACAACCCGACGATGGAACATCGGTCAGACAACTCCCAAAGTGCTTTTTCCTGCAGTTCTCACACCACTTTGCTTCCTCTCCTGGGCCTTTGCCTTTAAAATTGGACCCCGTCTGTTGCGACTTTTTCTGAGGCGTCCACGGTTGTTCCTCCGCCTTTCGCTTGGTTTCACTTACTTTCTTTTCTTCTTCCCGTCTTTGGAGTTCCGTCTCTCTTTCTGTGGCTCTATCAACTAACTGTCGGAAAGAAGACAATTGAAGCGGCTGCATAATTTCTCGAATTCGGGTCTTTAATCCCCACACGTATTTATCAATCTTTCTTTTCTCGGTCTTTATTTGGTGTTCTGCAAATCTAGCTTTCTCAAGAAAGCTCATCGTATACTCCTGCGCCAAGTGAGATCCTTGCTCCAAATGTAGAAACTCTGTAAAACTAGATAAGATCGTTTAAATATGTTTGAATATTAGATAGGATCATTGTATTCGATAGGATCCAAAAATATAGGATCTACAGCTGTATCAATATTCTATATATATATATATATATATATATATATATATATATATATATATATATATATATATATATATATATATATATATATATATATATATATATATATATATATATATATATATATATATATATATATATATATATATATATATATATATATATATATATATATATATATATATATATATATATATATATATATATATATATATATATATATATATATATATATATATATATATATATATATATATATATATATATATATATATATATATATATATATATATATATATATATATATATATATATATATATATATATATATATATATATATATATATATATATATATATATATATATATATATATATATATATATATATATATATATATATATATATACCCTAAGGGGTATTCAAGCCAAAATATTCTTCTAACTTGGTATCAGAGCCTGATCCGCTTCCTTGAAACCCTTCACCATTCTCGACTCTTTTGGTCCTCTTCAAAAGAGTATCTCTACAATGTCTGCTCCTGTGAAATCATCCACCATCGCTACCCGCCATATCCTGTAAACTAACCCGCACCAATTTTCTGTTACGGAAGGCACAGGTCACTCCTATCCTACGGGGTGTACAGTTGTTTGGTCATCTCGATGGCACTACACCAGCCCCTTCTGCCAAGGTAACCATCGGACCCACTGTCGCCGGAAAAGAAGCCTACGAAACGTGGGTGATTCAAGATCAGGCCATAATCGGAGGACTTTTATCCTCCATGACCGAGGAGGTTCTTCCTCAACTTATCCGATGCATCGGCACCGGCCGAACAACTATGGGCATCGCTCCACACCATGTTCTCGGCTCAACATCGGGGGAACTCAATCCAGATCCGTACACAGCTTTCCACTACAAAGAAGGGAGATATGAGTGCAGCCGACTACTACCAGAAAATGACCGGGTTTGCTGATACAATGGCAAACATCGGTCAACCCATGAATGATGAAGAAGTGATCGGTTACATATTAGCCGGTTTGGGACCAGGGCACGGTGATCTGTTCACAACCATCACCGTATTAAGCAACGAGCATAAGGTAACCCTTCCTGAATTTTATTCGTATCTTATTGCTCATGAAGCCCAAGCCGCTGCTATGGGAAGTACAGTTGAATTTGCATCATCTGCAAATAATGTTTCTCGCCAAGAAACCAACAACAACAACTCCCGTCGAACCTTCAATAACAACAATGGCTCACAACGAGGAAACTATCGTGGTGGAGGCGGTCGTGGACGAGGCCGTGGCCGTGGTCGATATAATGGAGGACCACGTTGTCAAGTTTGTGGTATACCGGGGCACATTGCACTAACTTGCAGAAATCGGTTCAATCATGCCTATCAGCCCAAGGAACCTCGCAGTGGAAATAGTGTGACATCGGGGGGTTATACACCAGACACCAATTGGTATCTCGACACAGGAGCTACGGATCACCTAACTAGTGATCTTGACCGGCTCACTTTACAAGAACGCTACCATGGAAAAGATCAAGTTCAAGTAGCAAATGGTGCAGGTTTGTCTATTTCACATATTTGTCATTCTATAATTCCCGGTTTAAGTCGTCCTCTTGCTCTTAAACACGTTCTTCATGCTCCTCATATTAACAAACATCTCTTATCTGCTCAAAGACTTGTCTCTGATAACAATGTGTTCATTGAACTTTATCCTAATGTTTTCTTTGTTAAGGACATTGCCACGAAGAAAACGCTTCTACTCGGTAGAAGCAAAGGCGGTCTATATCCAGTGCCAGTCAACCGTCCTCGTCGTACTCGTCATACATCTTCAAGTGTCAAGGTCGCGTCTTCAAGTGTCAAGGTCTCTTCCTCACAGTGGCATCAACGTTTTGGTCATCCCACTTCATCTACTGTCAAGACAATTTTGCATTCAAATAAATTAGGATGTTCTTTTAATTATGAGTCGTCTGTTTGTGATGCGTGTCAACGTGCTAAGAGTCATCAACTTCCTTATAATCGTTCTGTTCGTGTCACTTCCACTCCACTTGAGCTTGTTCATTCCGATGTTTGGGGACCTGCTCAAGGGTCTAGTGGAGGATTTAGATATTATGTTAGTTTTGTGGATGACTATAGTCGATATACTTGGATTTATCTTATCAAACAAAAGTCTGATGTTGAGCACGTTTTTTATACTTTTCAAAACCATGTTGAGAGACTCTTGAATACTAAAATTCGTATTGTTCAATCAGATTGGGGTGGTGAGTATCAGCGACTTCACAAATATTTTCAAAAGATTGGGATTACTCATCGTGTCTCTTGCCCTCATACATCTCAGCAAAACGGTGTGGCGGAACGCAAACGTCGCCATCTCGTTGAGACAGGTTTAGCTCTTCTAGCGCAGTCATCCCTTCCTCTTCGATTTTGGGATGAAGCTTTTCTTACCGCTTGTTACCTCATAAATCGTATGCCAAGCCGAACCATAAACAATACCACACCTCTCTCCCGCCTACTCCACATCAAACCCGACTATTCCTTTCTTCGTGTCTTTGGTTGTGCGTGTTGGCCCAGCCTCAGAAAATATAACACTCACAAACTCACTTTTCGTTCCAAGTTATGTGTTTTTCTGGGGTACAGTTCCATCCACAATGGTTATAAGTGTCTCGATAGAACCACCGGTCGCGTATATATTTCACGTGATGTGATCTTCGATGAATCTCGTTTCCCATATGCTTCCACCAGTGGTACCACCACATCACCTCCCTTGTCTAATGTCATCTCTTTTCCGCAAACCGAACCGGCAATTATAAATGATCATATGCGAAATTATGACTTATCTCTACTGTTTGCTAATGATGTTAATGCAGCTGCAGGTCAGCCACCATCACCTCTTCCCTCGGTGCCACCATCTGCACCCTCTCCATCGGTGCACTCACCGCCAGCGGTAGCATCACCTGCTCCGACTCATATTCTGCCGGACCCCCTGTGTCCTTACTGGACCCACCTACACCTCCGCCAGCATCACCAATCACCAGGTCCTCCACCGTCCCCACCAGCTACAGCCCTGTTAACAAGGTGTGTCAATATCTCTCCAAACCGACCAATGTCCATTGGGAAGCTGTAAAGCGAATCTTGCGATATGTCAAAGGCACGGTATCCACAGGGCTTCGCATTCGAAAGTCAGACTCCACATTGCTAAGCATATTCACTGATGCAGATTGGGCAGGGTGCTTAGACTATCGAAGGTCTACCGGAGGCTTTGCAGTGTTCTTAGGCCCAAACTTGATCTCATGGAGTTCACGAAAACAGCCAACAGTGTCTAGATCAAGTACAGAAGCATAATACAAAGCTCTAGCAAACGGCACGGCAGAAGCAACATGGATACAGTCGTTACTTAAGGAACTAGGCATTCAACAGGCACAATCACCTGTGCTATGGTGCGATAACTTAGGCGCAACATACTTAACATCAAATCCGGTTTTCCATGCTCGAGCAAAGCATATTGAAGTCGACTTCCATTTTGTTAGAGAAAAGGTAGCAACGAAGGCACTAGATGTCCGGTTCATATCTTCAAACGATCAAGTGGCAGATGGTCTTACTAAGCCTACAACTCGAAGTATGCTAGATAAACTGAAACACAATCTAAACCTCGTAACGGTTAAGATTGAGGGGGAATGTAAAACCAGATAAAATCGTTTAAATATGTTTGAATATTAGATAGGATCATTGTATTCGATAGGATCCAAAAATATAGGATCTACAGCTGTATCAATATTATATATATATATATATATATATATATATATATATATATATATATATATATATATATATATATATATATATATATATATATATATATATATATATATATATATATATATATATATATATATATATATATATATATATATATATATATATATATATATATATATATATATATATATATATATATATATATATATATATATATATATATATATATATGAACCGATACCCTAAGGGGTATTCGAGCCAAAATATTCTTCTAACTAACTCCTCTTCTAACCTTTTTACAGCCACCTCGGAACAATATTCTTCATTGAATTTAGTTTTGAATTGTTCCCATAATAAAGACTGCGTCAAATCGGGACCCAACGACTTACGAAATATCTGCCACCAATGTAATGCATTTCTCGTCAATTGATTCGTGGCAAACTCCACCTTATCTCCTTCAGCGCATTTACTAACTCGGAATACTTTCTCTGTATGCATTAACCATTCCATAGCATGTATTGGATTATCTGTTCCTGAGAACTCTTTAGGTTTACAGCCAAGGAATGTCTTATAAGTACACTCCGTCTTTTTCCCGGAACTCCCTTCTCCGTGAACTTCTTTCTCTACACGAATTCCGCTTTCACCTTGACTCTCGTTTTCAGACTGTCTATCATGAACTTGCTTTACAACGCTTTCACCATGTACATTCATCAAGGTAGGTAGTAACTCACGTACCACATCAGCCACTATGGTGCGTAAGTCTGGTGGATTTTCATTTGCGGATCTACCCGCCCCTCTTCCAACCGAGCCTTGAGAACGAGCTCGACCACCTCTCGAGGCTCTACACCCCGAATTTCCCCATGTAGGGTTACTTCTTGTACTTCTCATATTTCAAAATTCAACAAACAATTAGGTTATATATAATAACAGTCTTATATATATATATATATATATATATATATATATATATATATATATATATATATATATATATATATATATATATATATTAGGCACATTTGAGGGTCGTGCTCAGTATCGTCATGAATTATATAAAGAGGAGATGTTCATCTGGTTGGATAGATTAGACAAAACATAATTTTGTAAGAGGATAAAAAAATAGTACTCTACGATGATTAAACAAATAAAAATGTGTATTGTAAAGTGCAATGCCATAATTACAAATAATTTGAATGTACAATGTTAACATGCCATAATAAGAAACTAATAATATAAATGCTATTATAGAAAATATGAAAAATGCTTTCATGCGAGTGGTAAGCATGATTCTTTTTTCAAATACCTTCATTAAAGAGTTCCATATTTTGTTGTCCAGCTGTTCCACCTCCATCGTTGCTTGTGATCTCATTATATAGTATCCATTATGATCCCATTATTTACGATTCGAGTATTTTTTAATACCTTATTAAATTTTGCTTTGTGCCATATCAGTTCTTTGAGAGAACCTCCTTTACCAATGTACAATGTTATAATGGGCGGACTTAATAGGAAAAGATGAGGAGCTCAAGTGGTAAAGAACTCAGACTCTGGAATCCTCCTTTAAACGTGACAACATTATAATTACTTCTACACTTAATATTAGAGGCAAACAAAGAGCACTACCTATCTCTTTCAAAAACAAGTTGCTTTAAATGTGGTTTAGCTTCCAAGGAGTGTGACAACTTTATATCTACATTATGTAATAGTAAATGCAAAACAAAAACTATGAGAATAATACCAAAGTATACTACCTACTCGAATTTCATTTGGGGAATAATGGAAATAAAAAACTTATGTATTTCTAGGTTAACAGATCTTTAAAATGGTCTGATTATTAAATTTTGCTTTGTGCCTTATCAGTCGATTTCCAAAATAAAATGAAGAATTACAAGGAGATTAAGTGCATGTTTCTTTTTACTTGATAAGAACAAGATTTTATTTGGAAAGCTATATATGGGTGTTATTTTTACAAAGTAGGAAAGACCAACATAATAAAAATATTCAACGACCTTTATAGCAGCTAGTAATAGTGCGTACTTACAAAAAGTGACTATTTTGAGACTCTTTAAAGACACAAAAGTTTACAAAATTAAAGAAACATTAAGAACCATGCAATCTCAAAAAAGGAAATGGATAAATTTGGAAAACATACGTACCTCTAAGGGAAACTCATTCAAACATGGAAGTAGCATTATGATGAAATAGATGTCGCAAACTATTTTGTACATAGTCAATCAATACAACCTCCACTGCAACTGACACATATAGATCCTAATTAGGAGAACGGATACATGTAGCATTATTTTTAGACATGAAAATGTGAAAATAACATACTTTGTTGATGACGGTACTCTTCAAGATTATCACTTTAATCGCAAAACAAATCCCAAGAACATAGATTATCAAATTTCTTTTCTTGAATTCAATAATGTATAAAAGCATCTTCGACATAAAAAAACATTTAAATTTTGCTTAACATTAAAATGACTATTCAAAAAAATTATGTAAACTCATTTAAGTGAGTGCAAACATCTAATGCACTCTAAAATTTTATAATACATTTTTAGTTTCAATATTCAAAATGTATTCATCGGACTTATTACAAATAAAACATAATCCATATCAACTCACTGTGCACATGATGACATTCAGGAACCAAGGACAATCAAACAAAATAAGTTCATGGCATTTAAGTTCAAAACTCATACAAAAAAAGAAACCAAGAACACAGGGAATGCATCAGTTCTGATATTTGGAGTTTCATTGCTTCACCACACAAATTGAACATAACGACATCCTATAAATTTGAAAATATAGGCAGGACCTGTAACTACAAATGAGTTCTAGTAAAGCACCAGATAGACCAGTGAGATGCCTTCTTAATAAGCAGCCATGAACAATTCTGTGGTTAATATTATATAGTCTTTACACACAAAAAAAATAAATAAATCAAGATAAGTTAAATAGTTCTTAGTCCTGTTTGAACGACTCAAATAGTGAACCCTTTAACCTGGCATATGCAAACAAAAATCAATATGAAAACCTCCAACTGATTCGTATTATATGTTGGTGGTGTCTTCGCAAACGCAACTGTCCATAATCATGACAAAGTTCACAGAAAAGCATACCATTATGGATGCCCTTTTGTGAAATTTTCGAAGGAGAGAGGGAGATATCACAGAAAACAAACAAATATCAATTTGAAAACCTCCAATAGATTATTACAATTTTTGTTGGCGGTGCCTTTGCAAACCCAACTGTCCACAATCAAAACAAAGCTCATAGAAAAAAGTACTTATGTCAAAGGATGGAAGCTTACCGTGATGTCAAAGTACTTATATTGCTGCAAAAGGAGTGGAATCGATGATGATCTCCACTAATTACAGGTCGTTCCGTGATGTCAAAGGATGTAAGCTTACCGTCATGTCTATTATGGACGATGCTTGCAAGAAACCAGAATCAGAAAATAGCAGAGCACAATAATTCTCTAGCAATTTTAGTAATATAAGAGATATAAGTGATTGAGAATCTTATAATCGCTTTACCTCGATCCGATTCAGAAGTGTCTTTCTTTAACTGAAACCCTAGAAAAAGAAAAACAATGAAAGAGCGTGACTGAAGGTGGTGTTTGACGGTGAGAATTTACACCAGGCGAACTATAAATTCATCCCCAAAGTTTGTCATTGCTTAGATACAGAAAGAACATGGAAAGGAGAAGAAGAAGCGGCAAAAACAATTATATTTCAAACCCTAATCCCCTTCATAAACCTTACCAACTGCCTGGTCTGCGCTCCAACATCAGGGGCCGATAACAAATGGACAATAATTGCCAAGAACCCTTTCTCTTTTCAGCCGCATAATGAGACAGAGAAAGAGATAAGAGATGTATACTGGGGAAGAAGTGGGAACGCCTTATAAAGCTCTATCATATCTTGAGAATAAACTAACTAAGAAGCTTAAATCAAATATGATTAGGATTAATGAGAATTAGAGAAAACGAAGAACCAAAAGAAAGTAAAGAAGATGAAGGTTATCCGAGACACACTCGTCTTCCTGTAAAAATATGAAATTACAGATTAAATCGTCCATACCAAGGATCTAAATAGAAAACCTCAAAACTGAAAATACTTAGCTGTCTCGAAGAGAGAATGATATACCCATTAGAGAGAGAAAGCGGAAGAATAGATGCAGGTAGAAATTGCTGGGATAGAGAATATGATTTTGAATATCTGGGAAAACGTGAAACCAAGCGTCTAATGGAAGCTTAGGCTGGGCGGTGTGGCCTCACCAAAGGCTCGCCAACCGCCTCGCCTTCCAGCTCGCCCTCGCCTTCGCTATGTGTTCCTCGCCAATATTCTAGCGAGCTCGTTAAAAGCTTTGGCAACGGTCATGTGACCGTTGAAAGGTCACAAATAAAAAAAATTATTAAAAAAAATCCAATTATTCTCCTATATAAACCAAAATCTCAAATCATTTTTACCACACAACTTCAATATCAAACATCTTCTACAATTTATATCCCCTTTCCCCCAATTTTAATTTCAAAAATTATGTCATCCGAGTCGTCAATTTCGATATCATCGTGTTCATCTGATGATGAATTACAAGAACAAATAGGCGAGTCAATAGAGCGTATTACGGCTCATTTACAACAAGAATTACAAAATCCATCGCCAAGCAGCGTGCCTCGTCTACACAGAAGATATATTGATCGGGGAAGAGCGGAAGCCGAACAACGTCTCTTTCGGGATTATTTTGCTGAAAATCCCACATATCCAGAGTATAAATTCCGGCGTCGGTTTCGCATGCGCAAATCGTTGTTTTTGAAGATTGTTAGCGACATGGAGGCGGCGAGTGATTACTTTAAGCAACGACGGAGCGCGTCAGGTATGTTAGGATTCCACCCTATTCAAAGATGTACTGCTGTACTTCGCATGTTAGCATATGGCACACACCCTGATGCACTAGACGAGAAAACGAGGATGTCCGCATGTGTCGCACGAGACTCTCTAGACCTATTTTGTGACCTTGCCCTAATTATGTACAAGCCACGATATGGGCGTGAACCTACTCCCAATGACATCCGACAATTGTATGCCCATCATGCACAAGTGCATGGCTTCCCTGGTATGTTAGGAAGTTTAGACTATATGCATTAGAGGTGGAATGGTTGTCCTTCTGCTTGGCATGGCCAATACACGTAGGGTCAGTACGGATACCCGACGGTCGTGCTTCAGGCTGCAGCGTCACAGGATATGTGGATTTGGCATTCATATTTTGGTGCTCCCGGGTCGCATAATGACCTCAACATACTCAATAGTTCGGATTTTTACACAAAGTTACATAACGGCACTGCTCCGGACTCTTCGTCTACACTCCGAGGAACGCAATATCGATTTGGGTATTATCTTGTGGATGGAATCTATCCAGAGCGTTCTATTTTCGTCAAGACTTTGGCTTACCCAGATGACCCACAAATGCGAAAGTTTAAAAGAGCTCAAGAAAGAGCTCAAAAGGACATCGAGAGAGCATTTGGTGTATTGAAGAAACGTTTTGCCATACTAGCTAAACCTTCACTGTTTACAAAAAATCTACTATGATGAAGGTCATGTTTACATGTATTATTTTACATAACATGATTCTAAAATACGAAGGACATGCTATATGTCAATACGACGAAAATGAAGTCATTCCCAATCCACAGCTAATTCCAGTTGCGAGTCCTGAATACCTTGAGCGAGTGCAGCTGGTGCGCAGTCGACAAATTCATGGCGATCTTCGTCGTCATCTAATCGATCATCTTTGGACGGTAGACCATATTGATCTAAATGTGGATCCGGTGAACGAGTACGATGGTGAATATTCAGATGAAGACAATATATGAGGTCGTGTTTAGTTGGTTTTTAAGTTTAATTTAGTTTGTTTTAAGTTGTTTTTTTATGTTTTTTAATTTTAATGTAATGTATGTTAAGTTTAATGAAATGGTTGTTTTTAATTTTATTATTGTTTTTAATAATATAAATAATTTAAAAAATATATTAAAAAAATAGTTTAGCATGAAGTTCAGCATGCGCTGACTACTATCACCATTTTTTGTCGGCATGTGCTAAACTTGCTGAATGGTGACGTGGCATAGTTTAGCATGTGCTGAACATGCTAACTACTCCCTCTTAGTGATGTTGAAAGCCCAGAAAGTATATACGCGTATTCTCGGAAAGATAAGAACGTTTAACGTGTCATCAATGAAATTGATGACTCATCTTGCCGTGTATAGACTTTTTTATTGTTTGTGATAAGTGACGAATCTTGCCGTGTCTAGACTTTTTTATTGTTTGTGATAAGTGACGTGTCCTTCTCTTCAAATAAAGCCTTCTTTTCTTATATAACTAGGTTGAGCCCGTGCTTCGCACGGGTTAGACCAAACCGTATTAAGTAGACGGGAGTTTATAACTGTTATCTCACGAGAAATAGCCTTATTATGGCGTGCCTAAAAAATGTAAACAATCAAATTTATAATTTATAACCATTTAATTCGCGTATAAAAAATTAATATTATAGATTACTTGTAAAAATTGGCACCAATGATCAACCAATGGCCACTCTTTTTCTTCAAACAACAATTGCCATATTCCTATTGTTGTATCCAATAAACCAAGATTGGAATGGAATTGATTTCCAATTACGGCCAAATCCAACGGAATCACTAACCTTGGAGTGAGAATTGCAATGCCCTCAAATGTAGCAACAACTTCTTTGCCTCCAGCACCCAATCTACAATTTACATCATTTCCTCACGCAATACCTGTGCAGGTGGACGGTTTTCATCACCAACAAACTGTGTGTTGTCATTAGGTATATGAAAACTTATCTACATGAAAGAATCTTTATGCACTAAATTAAAAAGCAAAAAGATAGTTAAAATCAAAACAGACATCAACCCCGGTATGTGAATGAGTAAATGTATGATCAAAGAGACTACTTTTGGAGCATATAATGCCACAAGAAAACCTATATTTTTCTCGGTTAAGAAGGAACTTTTTTATTTTAAAGTTACTCTTAAAGGGTAATGTAACACCCGACTTTTAAAACAAAAACACCCCTGAAAATTTTTCATTTAAAATACAGGTTTCTATACATAAAACCATTACAAAAGGGGTATATTTTAATAAAAACGGGTACAAGTGTATCAAGGAGAGTATAAAATACCAAATCTCCTTTAAAGCCGGGCTGCTACTGACAGCATCTATGAGTCCTACTTCAAAGTCACGGACTCTATCTTGTCCCCTATCAGTATCATGCTAACCTGCAGGGACAATAACAAATATCGTGAGCTATAAAGCTCAGTGAGTAATCATATCTGCAAATAACAAGCATTAGAGATACATTCATATATAAATCACTATATATGATAAGTGTCTTTCTAATCATTCTTTTCAAATCAAATTCCACTTTATAGTCTCTTCCGACTAACAGTATAAATCTGTCTGGACATCTGATCCAAACTACTAGCCTTACCGGCTAATCATGTATTCGAGGATTTCGTATCCTATTATATAGTCGTACCGACTGGAACGTAATATCATGTGATTATCAAATCACTTTATCACATCTAATCTGTTATTTGCATATCAATCTAATCCATTCTGTACCATTTCTGTCCCATCTTTCTTAGTCATATTTGACTATACCATATACCATGACTATATAAGTCATATCATTTGTCATGGCTATACCAGCCGCACCAAAACATTTCCAGCGTATGAATCGTAGCCCGAAGGCCGCACCAGTCTATCATAGCTATAAGGCTGCACCATTTCCGTATAATCATATCATAGCCATATAGGCCGCACCAGTTGGATATAGCATCCAGAATCATAGCCATATAGGCCGCACCAGAATATCATACAATACAAAATCAAATATGACTCACGGGTTAGCCCGCTGTTGCCTTGGCTCACGGGTTAGCCCGCTGTTGCCTAGACTCACGGCTTATCCGGTCTTGTCTATATGAGTTTGACTCATCAAAATAAACTATGGCTCACGGGTTAGCCCGCTGTTGCCTAGACTCACGGGTTAGCCCGCTGTTGTCTATATAACAGTTTACATAGATATATTGACTCACAGTTCCGTTCTTGTCTATAACAGACTCACGACTTATCTGGTCTTGTCGATATAAGTTCGACTCACAGTTCCGTTCTTGTCTATATTAGACTCACAGCTTATCTGGTCTTGTCATATCATAGTGTATATATATATATATATATATATATATATATATATATATATATATATATATATATATATATATATATATATATATATGTATTGACTCACAGTTCCGTTCTTGTCATCGCAATGACTCACAGCTTATCTGGTCTTGTCATATCATAGTGTATATATATATGTATTGACTCACAGTTCCGTTCTTGTCATCGCAATGACTCACGGCTTATCTGGTCTTGTCTTTTACATATATTTTACACTTGTCATTTTCGTCCCTCGAATCCGTTTCAACCTGTAACAACACAATCATCATATATCATATATGATATCAGTGAGATTACTCACATGGATACTAGCTGCATTTAAATCCCGGTTGTTTCTTGCCTTTGCGTGCACCACAACCATTTTGTCCCATACCTATATAATCATTTATATACCAAATGATAATAGGTTAATAATTATTCCAATTGACTCTAATGCAATAGAGTTCAATACAATATCATTATAAACAATGCCTAGTTAATAAACTTTCCGTTTACTAACTTTTTATGAATTTTACTATTCACTGAGGCATTCGAATCGATCTACAGTGCCCCCGAGGGGTCGAAAACTCAATTTAATAATTTGCCCCAACTTTTAAGACCATAACGAGCCTACGGTTCAAGTTTGAGGTAAAACGGACAAGCCAAACAAAAGTTAGCATTTTTGATCCCCTGCCTGGAGACGCACTGCGCCTAGGGCTGGGCGCACTGCGCCCTGCGCCTGGGCAGACCTCCTGGCCAGTCGCGATTTATGCACTGTAGCAAGCAGTTTTGGCCCATTAAGTCCTTAATCTAGTCCTTAATCGATTGGGGTTTGTTCTAGGACCAAAACCCTTGACTAATAACAAGTTTTAAACCATTAGAAACACCTTAATCACACCAATTCATGATTTAGGGTTCTTGAGCAACAATTCAATTTATCAACAATAGCAATCTACTTTGCTATTTTTAACATATGTTCTTACTACATGAACATGTTTAAGCCCAGAAATCGTATAAACATCATGGATTATGGCTGAAATTACAGATTTCAGTCCACTCCATAAAAACCCATCAAGAACACACAAAAGCTTGGCTAGAAATCAAGTTACTAACCTTCAAAGCTTAGGAATCACCAATTCCAAGCCATGATTCCAATTCCATGCTTCAATTCCATGACTTCCTGCAGAAATCGCACCCTCCTTGCTCCTCCCGTTGCTGCACAATTGGCTAGTCAAAGAGAGAGTCAACTCTCTTATATTTATACCTCAAATTTTTACATTTTTGGTCCCTAAGTTCATTTTCTTGAACTTTGACCACAATAATCAAGTTTTATTACAATAAAACTTTCATTCTTTATACATTTGCCACTAACAACAATATTTTTCATATTTGGTCTTTCACATGGTCAAATGACCAAATTACCCTTTTGTGGTAAAATGACCAAAAATCAGTTTTTATAACATTTTAAGTCCAAAACTCAAAATATTATTTCAAACTAAATATTTTTCTGTCCAAAAGACCAATTTACCCTTCCAAGGTAAAATGACCATTTTACCCTTTTTATTATACTTACATAAAAAGAGTGTCTTGGCGTTACAGGTAAAACAGTCATAATATTAAAAAAAAAACAATGGCTTTCATACAAAAAATAAAACCTATATTTTTCTCGGTCAAGCATGATTTTTTTTTCTTTTAAAGTTACTCTTAAAGGGTAAAACGGTCATAATATTAAAAAAACAATGGCTTTCATACAAAAAAGAAAATGTAATGGCTTTTAAGGTAAATGGCAGAAAATGACAATGTTAAAGAAAGATTTGCTAAAAGATGCAATGATTGGTTACCTCAACGACCTTGGGATCACATACTGAGAAAGCCTCCTACAAAAACTTAGTTAGATTAATATGATAATTTTTATTTACGGCTAGAAGTTTAAGATTTTTATTTTGTGGGTCCCATAAGGCCGTAATATTAACATAAATAAGAAGAAAGAAAAAGTAAAAGGACAAAAGTAACCTCTCCCATAGCAGGAAATTTCACGGCATCTTCATATTTTTTATTTTTAACCAATCTTTTTGCTTTTCCATGAAACATAAGCCCCATCATTAGTACACTGTCAAATTGGGATTTATCTTTACAGTTGATAAATAAGAGGGTTAAATGAAAAAAACAGCAATGTACTTTTATTCATTTGTTTACTATGGCATCGTACTTCCATTTAACTCTATTAAAGCATTATACTTTGAAATTCTACAAAATTATAGCAATATCACCCAAATACAAAGAAATTTTCATTTATATCAGATAGATTTTTCAAAGTATAATGTCCTAATAAAAAAAGAATTGGAAGTAGAATGATAGAACCTAATAAGGAAAAATAGAATGTTGTAATAGATATAAATGAAAGTAGGATGTTGTAAACTTATAATACACAAATATCTTAGGGCGGATGTGGTGTGGGAGCCATTACCCTTTTGCCTATTTCTTGCATTTAGTAATATATAATATACAAACCTGAATTTTTTTGCTAATTATATGAAAGTACGTTGCTATTTCTTTCATACGTGCTCTAGTGCAGAAGAAAAAAGGTTCAGGACATGACCCTGGCTAACTATCTGCTTTGAAAGTTCTTCATAAAACTGGACTGCCTTTCTGAAATACAATGTTGCATCCTTGTCCAAATCTTTATGTGAACGAAGTGGATCTGATAGACAGGAGAGAGGTTGCATTTCCAGCCTGGTCTGAAATGTACTTTTTTCCGTTACCTCTCGATGGTGGAGTAATAGCTGTGGGTTCTGCTTGTTCATTTAGATGTTGTGGGTGTGTTTGCATAATAATGATTAATCATGTATTTCATGTGGTTTTGACGTTAAATATAAAAATATGCATCCAGATACCTGCAACTTCTCCCTCAAGAACACAACGATCAGCACATTTATTTATATAACACCAGCAAGTTCGTCAATTCCCAAAAGTGTAACAACAAAAGTCTAGTTAAGAAATTACCAAATCAAAGAAAGCATTTATTACAATAATTACATATGGTTTACCATTTCGATTGACCACTGGTCCATCCACCGGTTTCCATCACCACCTGTTTGCCCCTACAAACTACAAGAATAACAACCTATATACATGAACAAATGGTAATGTTTCTGAATAATATTAAGAGTTTGAAGGAATTTTAGAAATGGTGTTCATTTGGGACTGACCTGGGTCGGTTTATAATGCTACGAAATTGATCAAATCCAAACATGTCGAAATTGGATAAACTATAAAAATGGAAATGAAACACAAGCAATTACACACTTACTTGATAGAGTTGTATCTAAGGAACACTGATAAGCTTCTTTATGAAGGATCGTCCTACTTTTGGATTGGAGTAATTATCAGTAATCAGAATTAAATAATGAATTGATTAACACTAAATTGTTTAAAAAAATTTAAGATGTAAACATTTCAGATTGGCTCAGCTTTCCGGAAGATTGTCCATAGCCTGAGTAGTCATACCTGCAGGAAAGACGTGAAAATGAGATAAAATCTCCATAAATATATGATTTTTAGTGATTATTTGTATCGCCTGTGAATCAAATTACGTATTTTGATTGAGAAGAGACAAACGAAAAGTATTGTTTTTCTCAAAATTAACGATGAAACAAATAGTAAAGGACCTGTTCGGCAGTGAATTCCTCCGGATCATCGGAGTCGCTATATTCTCTTCCCAACATCGATTAGGGTTTACAATTTACGATTAGGGTTTTTGACTGCATCTTGGTTATGTTAAGATCCAACTGACCACCGAACCAATTGTATATGATATGCAATCAGGAAATTGAATCAATTGTATATGTTATATAATGTGAGGATTGATCTATGATAAAATCACGAATCACAAATTTGCTTTTATCACCCAAATTCTCTTGGAACAAAATTAGCCACGTCTTGAAAGTTTGACTTTTTATTTAATTCCACCTTCTGCAATTAAATTCGCCTATGATTGCTTCTGTAAATCGAGTCAACAAAATCGACAATGAGCAGCGATTAACAAAAATTGAAGAATGGAATGCTTTTTCGATTTCAATTTGAAGATCTGGAATTGGTGATCTTATTTCCATTCTTTATACACTCGTTTCATTACACATTCAATTCATCTAAAAACAAACTATAGATCCAGAACAGAACAATCGAGAACACGGGAGCTTTTTACGAATCAGAAAAACAAACAATTTCCAGAATATTGTAACGGTGAAGATTGGAAATCGAAAAAAATCGATGAGACGTAGACGTGAATATTTGCAAGTTTTAACGGTGACGGAATGAACAAATTAGGAGAGACTCACCAATCACTTAATTAGATTTCAAGGGACTTTGATGGCGGACTCCTCCTCCAGGTTGCAGTTGGCATGATATTTCTCTGGTTCTTCCTTCTCTTCATCGAAACTTAGAGAGAGTGTGTGTGAGGAGGAAACTCGACATGGACCCTTGTCGATGAAGGGAATTAAGATTCAACCATCGTTGGCCTTCTATGATCCAGACGAATTCCAGTTTCTGGTGTGTGTGACTGTGAGGGAATAAACTGGAAGCGATGTAAAGGTAGATGAGGGAAAGCGGTGATGAGGCAGGTGTATTTTCTAGGGCATGAGCTGGCGAGAACAACACTGCAGGCTTGAAAGTCGGTAGCTTCTTGTTGTAACAAATTGAATGAAGTTGGTGGTTCCGGCGAGAAGATCACCTGGCCTCTCTTTTTTCTCGATATAGAATCTGCGGGTGGAATTGGGAACAAAAGAGTGGAGGTTAGAATGAATGAAAGGGCACGACTTCTTAGAGAAGGGGAGGTGTCGTGAACAGAGGAAACGGTGGAAGGGAAGTGGTGCAATGTGATTGGTGGAAAACACCCACCCCCTTAAAATCGTGAAAACCCCTACCCCCAAATCCTTCTAGAAACTTGCTTCTATTTCATTATATAGTAATATATATATATATATATATATATATATATATATATATATATATATATATATATATATATATATATATATATATATATATATATATACTGTACAACATGTCTACTATTTCTCAAGGTTTAAGTCCAGGGATTCATTCTACAGACACCTAGTTCACTTAAACCACGGCTCTGATACCAACTTGTAACACCCGACTTTTTAAAACAAAATACACCCAAACATTTCACTTTTTAAACATAGTTTTAAACATACAAAACCATATGATTAGGTGTATAAGTTTATATAAAAAGGTATAAGTGTATCAAGGAGTACATATCAAAAGTAAACTCCTTCTAAGCCGGGCTGCTACAACATCATGTCTTATCCATGAGCTACATCCTTACCCTTAGCAGGGTCACGCTCACCTGTAGGGACATTTCACACATACACTGTGAGCCATAAAGCTCAATGAGTAATCATATAAACAGTTTAACATGCTTATATATAATTAAGTTGTTAAAACTCAATACAATGTACATCCCTGTTTGAATCAACATTTGGATATCAGTCCAATCTCCTAGCCACAAAGACCGTTATTATTTGGATATCAAATCCAATCTACTAGCCACATAGACCGTTAATATTTGGATATCAAATCCAATCTCCTAGCCACGAAGGCCGTTAACATTTGGATACAAAATCCAATCTCCTAGCCACGAAGACCGTTATAACCACATAGGTTTATACCATATGAACTGGGTAACTAAATCAACTTCTAGATTACCATTTCAATAACTAAAACTACTTCAAGTTGTAAGAGTTTAACCAATACATATCACATTAGATATATTACAGATTACTCACCTGGTTTGAAGTTCTATACGATCCTAGCTAACACCTTAGAAGATACAACAATCCTTTAATGTTTTCCAGCACCTACAAATTCACATACACGCCAAGTAGAGATGAATATCTCGTTTTTCAACCATCTAAGCTTGAAACTTGATTGCAATAGTTAAGATTCGAGATTTGAAGCGTTTCAATACATCCAACTAAGTACTATATACTCGAGTTGCAGCTATTCACATGTGGTTCTTCACCACCACCCAAAATCAACCCAATTCAACCAAAATAACCACCCAATCGAACTAGAAAGGTAAACCTTACCTTCAAGAATTGAAATACCGAAGATTACTTCAATCCATCGAGTTTTAACCTTCCGATTTAGTCCTAATATGATTTGGGGGTGTTTCAAGGGTTTAGGAGGTGTTTTTGATCGAGAGTTATCCCAAGAAATAGTTGAAATCACTAATAAAAGGAAGTGGGGTCGGTACGAAACCCGACCCGTGTCCAAAAAACCCGACCCGGGTTTGACCTGCAGCACGACCCGTGCTAATGCACACGCCCCGGGTTGACGCTGATGCTGTGATCCTCCGACAAAAAACCCGACCCGGGTTGGCCAACACGACCCGGGTTCTTCCAAAATGGTTTTAAGTGTTGTTTTTTCGCTTTATAACTCGACCCGGTTTAAACCACACGACCTGGGTTACCCAATTTTAGCATTTTTCACACGAAAACTCTATCTTAAAAGTATTCTAACCGTCCAAACACTTATAATATTATTTCATATCGAAATCATATCACGATTAATATAAAAATTAGTTACCCTAAGTGACGTGGTGTTACAATTGTGCATGCACATGATTCTTTCACGTGATGTTTCAAGTCCATTCATAGGTGCTACCAACACCTATGCACACATATATGTACACATCGCCATGGGCAACCTTTTTAATGCTTTGCTTTTTAAGGTTTATGAGGAAATGTTCACGACAAATAAGACAATTGCTAAGTTGTGTTGGTTTTTGGTTTTGGGGATTTTAGATTTAGATTTTGGGTTTGGTTTTAGTTTAGAGTTATAGAGTTGAATATAGGTTTTGGTCATGGTGTTTGTATTTAAATATCAAGGCTTTGATTGCCTATTATAACATCTTACTTTCAATACATTCTATGACAACATTGTAGGTTCAACTATTTTTTCAATTAAGTCCTCAATTTTGACTCGAAACATATCGTACATTTTGCTATAAGTCTATTTTTGAGCTCTACTTACCATATTATTGTTGTTATGTAGTTACATAATATTTTCTATCTCCCTTTTAAGTTTTTGCTATAACTGAAATCTTAGACAACCCATATGGCCATGCTGAGCACCATCCTTTACACATCCCTAGTATATATATATATATATATATATATATATATATATATATATATATATATATATATATATATATATATAGGATGAAGCATCTAATCATCATACACACACAACCACGTGCGATCAATCACCTTAGCGTCCCAAGGCGGGGTGGTCAACCCAATAGCGCTATTATTGTCCATAACGTACCTCAAGAATACGGGCATAGTCATGGAGATTAGACTAAAAATGATAATGCACTACAATTATATGTAGCGTAAACAAACAATAATTATACAAATAATGATTTACGTATAAATGTACCAACAATGTCTCAATGGTGAAAAAATAATAAAATGAAGTTGGAACATATTAAAACCATATGATACACCCCAAAAGTATTGAAAATTATAAAATATGGGGTAGATTACTCACATTAGTCCAAACGGAATACGCGTGTTGTACGATAAACGGCTCGGGTCAAAACGACGTGGAACCTATTATAATTAATAGTTTTGGTTTAGGAACTACTAAACGAGAATGGAGTATTAAAAAAAATAATTAGACACATATTCTTATATTAGATGAATTAACAATAATCAAATTTTGTTTTGAATATTAATGTATTCATAGGTTAGATGAATTTTAAATTGAATTAATTACTTTTCTTAATTAATTTATATTTTAACTTTAGGCAAGATTTTAATAATTTCTTATTAAAATAATAACTTGTCAAATTATAAGTATTTACAGATTTTATATATTATAAACAATTATTTATATGAAATAATCATTAAAAAGGCATTTTTACACGCTTAGATATTTAGGAAAATTGTTTTAAATACTAAACAGTGATGAAACATTCTGAAATTATCAGAAAATCATTATTTCATAAAATAGTAATTACTGTAAAATTTTCATATTTTTCGTAACTGCTTTAGTATTTACTGTAAAATTTTCATTAGGCCTCTGTTCGTAACTGCTTTAGATATTTACTGCTTTAGTATTTACTGTAAAATTTTCATATTTTTCGTAACTGCTTTAGTATTTACTGTATTTACTGCTTAGATATTTACTGCTTTAGTATTTACTGTAAAATTTTCATAAAATAATAATTACTGTAAAATTTTCATATTTCATAAAATAGTAATTACTGTAAAATTTTCATTAGGCCTCTGTTTGTCCGTCGCGACGCGATCTAGCCCTAGGTCGCGACCCGATCTTTGACGTAAGCGCTTACTTCATCGCGCACTCAACCGACACTGCCGACAGAGATCGCGTCGCGATCCCATACCCCGTCGCGTCGCGATCTACCAAATTTTTATCACTTAAACTAGACAAAATTTGCAAACTTTGTGCACTGGTTTGAGGTCAATCCGATTTTTATAGAATTAATTATGATTTTTCTAAGATCAGCATACAATGCTGATTTTTATATGAGATTGTAACTAATGTTTTGATCTGAAACATTATCCGGGACACGGGTGTTACATTCTAAATACTTCATCTCTATACAACTGAGCTAACTGCTCCAATGGAGTAGTTTCTTTTATGGCTAGAAACAGTGCACTCTTGGTCAACCGGTCCACTATGACCCATATACTATCATGACCTCTTATTGTTCTCGGTAACCCGACAATCAAGTCCATGGTTACATCTTCCCACTTTCCGGCTGGAATGTGCAATGACTGAGTATCCCCATGCGGGACCTGATGTTCCGCCTTGACTTGTGCACAAATGACACACTTGGAGATGTACTTATCTATTCTTTTCTTCATTCCAGGCCACCAATACTGTCTTTTTAGATCTTGGTAAGTCTTGGTACTCCCGGGATGTATGGAATACTTTGACTTATACGACTCTTCTAGAATTAGCTTTCTCAATCCTCCTGTCTTTGGTACCCATATGCGGTTTCTGAAGGTCTTCAAGCCTTGACTATTGGTTTCAAACTGAGTGTCTTTTCCTAACTTTTCATCTTTCAAATCCCCACTTTCTTCTACTTTTTGCTGAGCTGCTTTAATCTGTTCTATAATGTTGGACACCAGCTCTATTCGCATTGATTTTGCCTTGATTCTTTTCTTAGGAACTTTTCTACTCAGTGCATCAGCTACTACATTTGCTTTACCCGGATGGTACACAATTTCAAAATCATAATCACTGATCAGTTCTAGCCATCTGCTCTGTCTCATGTTCAACTCTTTTTGAGTGAACACATACTGTAAACTCTTGTGATCAGTGAACAACTTGCACTTTGTACCATACAAGTAATGTCTCCAAATCTTCAAGGAAAAAACGATCGCTGCAAGCTCTAAGTCATGAGTTGTGTACTTTTTCTCTGGATCTTTCAACTGTCTGGAAGCGTATGCTATAACCTTCCCTCTTTGCATCAACACACAGCCAAGACCCCGATGCGAGGCATCGCTGTACACTTCAAAGTCTTCTGTCCCATCTGGCAATGTAAGGACAGGCGCGTTACACAACTTCTCTTTCAAGGTAGCGAAAGCTCTTTCTTGTTCTTCTTGCCAACTAAATTTTTCTTCCTTCCGGGTTAGTCGTGTAAGTGGCACTGCTATACAGGAGAAATCTTGAATAAATCTCCTGTAATACCCGGCCAGACCGAGAAAACTTCTAACTTCTGTTGGCGTTTTGGGTGGCTCCCATTTCATCACTGCTTCAACTTTCGCTGGATCAACTTTTATACCTTGGATAGAAACTACATGTCCAAGGAACTGCACCTCTCTCATCCAAAACTCGCACTTGGAGAACTTTGCATATAGTTGTTCCCGCTTCAACGTCTCGAGTACTAACCGCAGATGACTCGCATGCTCTTCTTTATTCTTTGAGTAGATCAGAATGTCATCTATGAACACTATGACAAACCGGTATAGGAATGGTTTACAGACCCGATTCATTAAGTCCATAAAGATCGCTAGTGCATTCGTAAGACCAAATGGCATCACTAAAAACTCGTAATGCCCGTATCGTATACAGAACGCTGTCTTCTCTACATCACTTTCTTTTACCCTAACTTGATGATACCCAGATCTCAAATCAATTTTTGAGAAATAATCTGCTCCTTGCAACTGGTCAAACAAATCGTCTATTATGGGCAACGGGTAACGGTTCTTTATGGTAATCTTGTTCAATTCTCTGTAATCAATGCACATCCGCATTGATCCACCCTTCTTCTTCACAAACAGAACTGGAGCACCCCACGGAGAAGAACTAGGCCTGATGAAGCCTTTATCTAGTAACTCCTGCAACTGGGACATTAATTCCCTCATCTCTGTTGGTGCTAGCCGGTACGGTGCTCGTGCTATTGGGGAAGCTCCTGGAACAAGATCTATTCTGAATTCAACCTGCCTTTCTGGTGGCAAGCCTGATAATTCATCCGGGAAAACTTCTGGAAACTCTTTCACTACTTCTATGTCTTTGTATGTCTGTTTCACTTTGTCTTAAGTCATCACATAGGCCAGGAAAGATACACATCCTTTCCTGATACATCTTCGAGCCTTAGCTACACCGATGATACTTGGCACGTGCGTTCTTCTTTCTCCATATACGTACACCTTTGCTCCAAGGGTTTTAACAGACACCCTCTTCTGTCCACAAGCTATCTTCGCATCATTTGCACCGAGCCAATCCATCCCGATTATTACATCAAAGGACTTAATTCCAATAGGAAGGAGATTAAGTCGAAACTTCTTGCCGTTGATGTCAAGTTCACAGTCTCGACATATGCTGAACTTCAACAAATTTCCCGTCCGCCACTTCTACTTCAAAAACTAGATCTAACAATTCTAATGGGACATTTAATCTAGCTCCAAACCCATGGGACACAAATGAATATGTAGACCCGGAATCAAACAAGACATATGCAGGTGTCGAGTTGATTAGTAGGATACCTGAGACCACATCGTGAGTCTCATTCGCTTCCTCCCTGGTGATCTGAAAAGCTCTGGTCTTCACTTTCGGAGGTTCGGTCTTCTTCTGAGCTGTTGACACCACAATTTCTCCTCCCTTGTTCGGGAAGTTGAAACTATAGTGTCCCATCTGATGGCATGAGAAGCACTCCACTTCACTGGCTTTCTTGGCTTTACAATCTTTCGCTTTGTGACCGAATCCGCCACAATTAAAGCAAGCATTTGATCCCACTCGGCACTCGCCACCGTGTTCTTTCCCGCATTTTTTGCACTTCTTCACACTTCCCTGTCGGCTCTGACTTGAACTCATCTTCCCTTTCTTCTTTATGTTTCCACTGATACTACTAACTGTCTTCCTTTTGTCGCTAAACCCAGGTCCTTCTTCCTTCCTTCTTTTCCCAACATCTTCCACAGTTCGGGCAGCATTGATCGCCCCATCTAACGTTTCGGCTTTCTTTACTTCTAGCTCATAGTTCCATGGCAAACCCCGGACATAGCGGTTAATTCGGGACCGCTCACTGGGGTAAGATTCCCCCACAAAAGGTAACATGTCGCAAAACTTCTTCGTATACTCATCCACCGACAAATCTCCTTTCTTTATTGTTAAGAAATCTTCATTCATTTTCTCCAAATCTCGCGTGGGACAGAACTTATCTTTGAGACACGTGATAAACTCTGCCCATGACCAACCGTATACCACATCTTTTCCCAAACTTTCGTATTTGGTGTTCCACCACACCAAAGCGTCATCCTTCAACTGCCGGGAGGCATAGTTGACCTGGTATTTTTCTGCACATTTGCTTGCTTGCATCACCTGTTCAATCTCTCGGACTCATCGCATCGTTACTTTCGGCTCAAAACTGCCATGGTATTCGGGCGGTTTGCAAGCCATAAAGGACTTAAAAGAGCAGCCCTTTTCTTCCTTCTTGTTACCTCCACTAGTTGCTTCCTCAGTCGTCTTCTTGGAGACTTCTTGTGATGATTGGGCACTAGGTTCACCCATTCTGCTGTCGATTATGTTGTTCACATCTTGTCTCAGTTCATTTCGTAGGTTATTGATTAGAAACTGAATTGCCTCCATAGTGACAGGTTGTGGTGGTGGGTTTGGCTCATCCTCATCATTTCGAATAACACGTGGTTCACTTCCTCTTGAGGAAGTGTGACTGCCCTCACCCCTGTCAGCTTGTCTTCTGCCTTCCATTACTATATAGATGAACAAATTATCTGTTTAATATGCAATTCTATATAGTATTTCATAAGCGGTAGCATGTTATCTCCTTATCTTGACTGCACTTTTATAACAGTCATATTCACTCTATACCTTCTATATTACTAAGGCAACTTACTACAACTCTTGCTAGTTTAAGCCTAGGATGGTATTCCAACCTAATTCGCTTAAACTATGGCTCTGATACCAAAACTGTAACACCCCTTTTCTCAAACCATATTTAAAATACAAACACAGTTTTCAAACATATTTTACAACTCGTGACTATAAAATAGCCACTTAAATTTTTATTTTATTTTACAAACTTAACTCGAGGGGTATTACAGACTCAATACAGATAACCATAATTTAAACTTACAGTGTACAAAACGGTCCCAACTGCAACCTTCGCTCCCTTCACCTAAGTACATAGCATTTCAAAAACATAGTATACGTGAGACATAAAGTCTCGTGAGTAATATGGGTTTAGACCCAAAACTTTTCTATTCAAAACTTGAAATATCAAAAGTACACTGCTCAAAACTGATTTATTTCATAAATCTCAAAATAATTTTTCTTCTTTACTTTCAAACTTTAAAAAGACTTTCTTTCTTAAAACTGCTTTCTTTCTCATTTCTCGTGACCAACTGAAACCTATGAATTAAGTTAATTAATTCATTCAACTAGCTCCCCTCGCGGGACAAAACAGATCTGCCCACTCGGTTATGCTCATTCTGTCTCCCCTTTGTGACTTGGAACGAATTCAAGCACAAGGGTATACTAAGCTAGACAACTACTTCGCGACAGGAGGTACCATCCCAGTAGTGTCTTCTGATCCCCCGATTATGTGGGTGATCCTAGTCCGGACAACTGGCTCATACATCTTTCTTTCTTTAATTCTTACTTCATTTCATCTCAAATTGGTCAAAATGGGACACAATTTGTAAACAACTCTCATTCAAACATTTTATTATTTTTTACTGAAAATACTTTCAAAAACTGCTCTTGACATCTTCGTTCCAATAAGGAACTTCTTTCAAAATACTTTGCAAAACATACTTTAAAAATCTGCTTAAAACACTAAGCCCTTGTATAGAGCTTCATTTAAAACTATTTTCCAAACTTTAGTATTTATAAACATTTGGAAATCATACTTTTCTGAAAATAACATTTTGCTATGTACTATAGAAATCCTCATAAAACTCACCTTGATTTTTACTACGGTTTACTAAACTTCTCGTACTGCTTTTCCCTTCCCGTGCTCAACAACGTTTGAAGCACCACCTATACAAATAGTATATATAAATACTCAATATAATCAACTCTATAATGCTAAAGTCTCCTATAACATAACTCCAGGTTATAATAGATGTATAACCATTAATAGACTCGTTTTACGGTTTTTCTCCGAAATACACGTATATTGCTACAGTACCCCCGAGGGGTCGTATTTCAGTTCCGACTCTTTTCCATGAAATCTTAGACTATATTAGACTTGTGTTTCAAATTTGGAGTTCATTGGACAAGTCTAGCTCAAATTCCAAAATTTAGTTTTGACGTGAATAGTACTTTTAGCCACTGCCGCTACAGTGACTTTTCCGCAAGGTCGGATTACGGATTTGACCATTCCCGACATATTCTTATACCATTTTAGGGTTATGGATAAAATTTCAGGTCAATCGGACATGTCTAGCTATGGTTTCTAGCGTTTGGAATATTTGACATTTTTAACATTTTTGGTCCCTGTCAGGAGGCGCACTGCGCCTGGCTAGGGGCGCACTGCGCCTGGGCGCACCCCGCCCTGGTCCTGGGCGCACTGCGCCTGGTGCCTGGGCAGTGGCCTGTTCAGTCACGATTTGTGCACTGTAGCACGCAGTTTTCACCCATTAAGCCCTTCTTTCAGTCCTTAATCGTATGTGGTTTGTTCTAGGACTAAAACCCTTGACTAATAACAGGTTTTAAGCTATTAAAATCGATTGAATCCATCATATACAAGAATTGAAGTTCTTGACCAAACTTGAAAATTCTCAATTATAACAACCTACTTCCATGTTTTTGAGTTAAGTTCTTAACTAATGGCTTATTGGAAGCATTAGTTACTTAACCCACATGATTTATAACTGCAATTGCAGTTTCAATTCATCCAAAAACCCAAATGAAGAACACACCCAAAAACTAGGTTAAAACAATGAAATCTTACCTTGGAATCACCAATTCCAACTATTGATTCCTCTCCTTGACAATTCCTTTGATCTCTTCTCCTTCTTCTCGTGATGTTTCTGCACACTCCTAGTTCTCTCCCGTGCTCTCTAGATGTTTCTAACTTATGAGAGAATAACTCTCATTTTCCATATATATATATTTAGTGTTTATAATTTAGTTACAATTTAGTCCCCAATCTTCATATTTCTTTCCAAAAATGCTCCTAAAACCATAAACCTTGCAAGTAATGTTCTAATAACTACTAACTTGACATTTTCTTGACATTTTTGGTCATTTTCATGTCAAATGACCAATTTGCCATTTTTGGTCAAATTTCACTATTCATGCGTCAAAACTCCAAATTCCACATAACCTTTTTTTTCTTATATTATAATTTCACAAATACATATTATTACACATAATAGTCGTTCAACGTGGCAAAAGACGGTTTTACCCTTTTTGACTTTTTCGTGGGTTCTTACAGTCACCCCTCCTTAAGCGGATTCCGTCCTCGGAATCTTTTCGTAATCCGTGAAATTCGGATATCTTCTCTTCATTTCTTCTAACGTCTCCCACGTCAAATTTGACCCTAAGGGATGCTTCCACTTGACTAGTACAAGATTAATCTCTTTGTTCCTTAGCTTTTTGGTCTGCATCTCTAGAATCGCTTCAGGTTCTTCAATCATTTTGCTGGGGGTCTCCACTCTCAAATCCTTATACGGTATTACTAGCTCTTCCTTACCAAAATACTTCTTCAAGTAGCATACATGAAAAGTATCATGTATTCCACTAAGTTCGGGTGGTAACTCTAGCTTGAATGCTTGTAACCCAACTCTCTTCAGGATTCTAAAAGGTCCAATGTACCTTGGACTCAGCTTTCCTCTCTTACCAAATCTGACCACTCCTTTCCATGGCGACACTTTTATCATCACCAAATCTCCTTCTTGCAAGTCGTATGGTCTCTTCTTTAGATTCGAGTAACTCCTTTGCCGATCTTGTGCTGCTTTCATGTTGGCTTGAATTACTCCGATCTTCTCATTAGTCACTCTAACAATCTCTGGCCCCGTAAGCTTCGTCTCACCCGCCTCTGACCAACATAAAGGAGTTCTACACTTTCTACCGTACAATGCCTCAAAAGGTGGCATCTTAATGCTAGAATGGTAGCTGTTGTTGTAGGCAAACTCCACTAATGGCAGATGTTCATCCCAACTACCTCCAAAATCCATCACGCATGATCGTAGCATGTCTTCTAAAGTCTGGATCGTTCGTTCACTTTGACCATCCGTTTGTGGATGATATGCTGTACTTAACTGAATTCTTGTCCCCATTTTCTCTTGTAAGGCTCTCCAGAAGTTAGAGGTAAATCTGGGGTCTCTGTCTGACACGATAGACAACGGTGCACCATATCTTCTATGTAACGCCCCGGCCCTCCAAAGCCTAAGGTTTTACAAGATAATATCACCAGGGATCGTCCCATGATCCAAGCCGAGCGTTACCTAAACCTGCAAAAACACATAAAATAAAAGGGTAAGCTATAAAGCTTAGTGAGTAATCGTATCACAGTATGGCCTAAATAGCCACACACGTTTCACAGAATCATTTTACTACACTTGACCGTCATACGATCACTTTCCTTACTCGTACATCATACTGTGAAACTACCGTATTACCCGACGAAACTTATTCCTTGTACTCTCTTACTACACTCATTTCTACTATTTGGTAACTTATATCGTTACCGTATTCACTTACTATATCTTTCTGTACTTATAATGTATGGTAATTTATATATTACCATATCGTCTATCTTCTGGTAACTTACATGTTACCATACTATCGGTCTTTCTGTACTTCCTTCTACTGTCTGGTAATTTATAACATTACCGTACTGTCTGACGTTACTCACTTACGGTATCATATACCGTTCTGTATTTTACTATTATGCCGCCTATTTTTTATTATACGGCTACTCATTCGTTACTACCACGTTATAAGTGTTTACCGGTTCCGCACCGGGTTACCTGTCGGTACTATTATTCTTAACCAAATTCATTATTTGGTACTGTCTACACGATTTTCTATGCTTGTTTTATGGGATATCCATATCCCCTCTATTTTATTAAACCAATACTGGTGCAACATATGGAGCTGGCACACAGTATCTACACATTATCTTTTTCTATGTCATTCTTTCGCATGGACACTACACTACTGGTTAATTACACTGCTTAGTATCATCCTGTGATACACTATTTCTCATGGGCCAGACTCGTCAACGAGTCTGTAGCATACCTACTTTCCTTACTAACACATATATCATAACTACACTACTCTGCATTACTTTCAATAATTTCTTTCTACTATAGCTCAACACGTAAAAACTACTAGGGAGATACGGTAGCGATTACTCACCTGAGTTTGGTGCTTTCTCGGAGTCCTGGCACGGTTCTCGTTCCGGACTTCTGACAGCTCCCGAGCACCTCGACGCTAGCTACTGCTGGCTCCTTACTTCTCACCATCATCTCTCAGCGTATTTTTCTCGCTAGAACTCTATTCTATAACGTATAGCTGTTTTGTGGGTGTTCTGGGTCGAAATGAGGGCTCTAACCTCGCATTTATAGGCCTCTGGTCGTCCGTCGCGACGCGATCTAGCCCTAGGTCGCGACCCGATCTTTGACGTAAGCGCTTACTTCATCGCGCACTCAACCGACACTGCCGACAAAGATCGCGTCGCGATCCCATACCCCGTCGCGTCGCGATCTACCAAATTTTTATCACTTAAACTAGACAAAATTTGCAAACTTTGTGCACTGGTTTGAGGTCAATCCGATTTTTATAGAATTAATTATGATTTTTCTAAGATCAGCATACAATGCTGATTTTTATATGAGATTGTAACTAATGTTTTGATCTGAAACATTATCCGGGACACGGGTGTTACAATCCTTCCCTCTTACAGGATTTCGTCCCCGAAATCTTAGTAATCTCTCAAACTAAGTCTTATGTACCTGTGTACAAATTCTTACCATACTATATTTATTATTACTTGTTTTCTCTTATCGTTACTCATACTTACTTGACTACTTTTGGGTACAAGGGTTCCCATATCTTTTACTCATTTCACAACATAGTTTTATGTTTGTTCTACTTTCTACTTGTTCCCTACCAGATTACCATGATTCCTTTGTGATTTCCATCAGCATCAATACATATCATGTGATTATGATAATACGGGCCCTTACTATCATAATTACTTATATATATATACTGATTCTAACGTTACACTAGGTTTCCTGGCTCGCTGGTTCTCTTAACTTATATGCCACTAGTTACGCGTGGTATAACATACTTATATTCTTTCTTTTTCTATACCAAAACTCACAAATCTCATACATCTTCGCTTTCTCATATACTTACTATTGTGACCTTTACTACTACATAACTACTTTCATACTTTCCAACTGAAAAATATCATTATATTTTGTTACAGTTGGGTCTTTCGTTAAAAATTGTCTTTTTACTCTTTCTAGTCATAAGGTGACTCTATTATGCTTTAAAATAATTTTTACATACTCTAGTCATAAAAATGACATCTTTTAGAAAAATCTCTTTTTTACTTTTTGGTCATAAAACGACTCCTTTGTTAAAAAATTCTATCATAACTTTTGGTCGTTATAGGATCCTTAATATTCTTTGGTTATCAAATAACCCTCACTTTGAAACATTTTCTTTATTTAACTCTTTCTTTTCTCTTAGCATAAGACCAACTGATACTCATGAAACTCGTTCTACTAGCTCCCCTAGCGGGACAGAACAGATCAGCCCGCTAGGTTATGCTCATTTTGTCTTCCCTTTGTGACTTAGAACGGATTCAAGCACAAGGGTATACTAAGCTAGACAACTACTTCGCGAAGGGAGGTACCATCCCAGTAGTGTCTTCTAGGCTTCCTTAAATGGCGAAAGCCTGTCCGGACATCTTTCTCTTCTCTTCTCTAGTGTCATTCGTTTCAAATTGGTCTTAGCTAAACTAAAACATCTTTCGCTCTTATATAGAGCGAATCTCATAGCTTTCAAAACTCTTTTCAAATCTCATATCTTTTAAAACTCTTTTCTGAAACATAGTTCAGACTCGTAAAACATTTTAGCTCGTATGTTGAGCTACTATTTTAGCTTTTTACAAACTTCTTTCAAATCTTTAGATCTTACGTAGAGCTACTTTATTATCACTTTTATCTTTATATCTTACATTATTGTTGAGTTTTTAAATCATATTTTCAAAAATATCTTATGGCTAAAAGCCAACTCTTTTCTTTATAGCTTTCTGGTTAAGCTTTTACTTTCTCAAAACTGTTTTCTTTTTATTTTTCAACTGTCTTATATTACTCTTATGAGTATACTTCTTATCTTCTTTGGTACTCTATGTACCATTCTCATGTTTTAATACTTTCTTTTAGTTCTTATTTCTCACTTACTTTCTTGTTTGTATTTTTAACAGACTATCTTATCTCTGTTCTTACTATCTTTTTCTCCTTAAATTTCTAAGGAGTTCTTTAACACTCGTATCGAGTTACTATGTATAATCTATTTTATCTTTATCTATTTTCTCATCACAATATGTTTGTGATGTTTACACGTCTCTTTCCTTATCACAATATGTTTGTGATATTTACCTATCATTAGGTAATTTACATATTCCTACTGATTTGAGTCTAGGAATCTTTTCTACTGACACCTAGTTCACTCAAATCTCGGCTCTGATACCATTTGTAACGCCCCGGCCCTCCAAAGCCTAAGGTTTTACAAGATAATATCACCAGGGATCGTCCCATGATCCAAGCCGAGCGTTACCTAAACCTGCAAAAACACATAAAATAAAAGGGTAAGCTATAAAGCTTAGTGAGTAATCGTATCACAGTATGGCCTAAATAGCCACACACGTTTCACAGAATCATTTTACTACACTTGACCGTCATACGATCACTTTCCTTACTCGTACATCATACTGTGAAACTACCGTATTACCCGACGAAACTTATTCCTTGTACTCTCTTACTACACTCATTTCTACTATTTGGTAACTTATATCGTTACCGTATTCACTTACTATATCTTTCTGTACTTATAATGTATGGTAATTTATATATTACCATATCGTCTATCTTCTGGTAACTTACATGTTACCATACTATCGGTCTTTCTGTACTTCCTTCTACTGTCTGGTAATTTATAACATTACCGTACTGTCTGACGTTACTCACTTACGGTATCATATACCGTTCTGTATTTTACTATTATGCCGCCTATTTTTTATTATACGGCTACTCATTCGTTACTACCACGTTATAAGTGTTTACCGGTTCCGCACCGGGTTACCTGTCGGTACTATTATTCTTAACCAAATTCATTATTTGGTACTGTCTACACGATTTTCTATGCTTGTTTTATGGGATATCCATATCCCCTCTATTTTATTAAACCAATACTGGTGCAACATATGGAGCTGGCACACAGTATCTACACATTATCTTTTTCTATGTCATTCTTTCGCATGGACACTACACTACTGGTTAATTACACTGCTTAGTATCATCCGGTGATACACTATTTCTCATGGGCCAGACTCGTCAACGAGTCTGTAGCATACCTACTTTCCTTACTAACACATATATCATAACTACACTACTCTGCATTACTTTCAATAATTTCTTTCTACTATAGCTCAACACGTAAAAACTACTAGGGAGATACGGTAGCGATTACTCACCTGAGTTTGGTGCTTTCTCGGAGTCCTGGCATGGTTCTCGTTCCGGACTTCTGACAGCTCCCGAGCACCTCGACGCTAGCTACTGCTGGCTCCTTACTTCTCACCATCATCTCTCAGCGTATTTTTCTCGCTAGAACTCTATTCTATAACGTATAGCTGTTTTGTGGGTGTTCTGGGTCGAAATGAGGGCTCTAACCTCGCATTTATAGGCCTCTGGTCGTCCGTCGCGACGCGATCTAGCCCTAGGTCGCGACCCGATCTTTGACGTAAGCGCTTACTTCATCGCGCACTCAACCGACACTGCCGACAGAGATCGCGTCGCGATCCCATACCCCGTCGCGTCGCGATCTACCAAATTTTTATCACTTAAACTAGACAAAATTTGCAAACTTTGTGCACTGGTTTGAGGTCAATCCGATTTTTATAGAATTAATTATGATTTTTCTAAGATCAGCATACAATGCTGATTTTTATATGAGATTGTAACTAATGTTTTGATCTGAAACATTATCCGGGACACGGGTGTTACAATCCTTCCCTCTTACAGGATTTCGTCCCCGAAATCTTAGTAATCTCTCAAACTAAGTCTTATGTACCTGTGTACAAATTCTTACCATACTATATTTATTATTACTTGTTTTCTCTTATCGTTACTCATACTTACTTGACTACTTTTGGGTACAAGGGTTCCCATATCTTTTACTCATTTCACAACATAGTTTTATGTTTGTTCTACTTTCTACTTGTTCCCTACCAGATTACCATGATTCCTTTGTGATTTCCATCAGCATCAATACATATCATGTGATTATGATAATACGGGCCCTTACTATCATAATTACTTATATATATATACTGATTCTAACGTTACACTAGGTTTCCTGGCTCGCTGGTTCTCTTAACTTATATGCCACTAGTTACGCGTGGTATAACATACTTATATTCTTTCTTTTTCTATACCAAAACTCACAAATCTCATACATCTTCGCTTTCTCATATACTTACTATTGTGACCTTTACTACTACATAACTACTTTCATACTTTCCAACTGAAAAATATCATTATATTTTGTTACAGTTGGGTCTTTCGTTAAAAATTGTCTTTTTACTCTTTCTAGTCATAAGGTGACTCTATTATGCTTTAAAATAATTTTTACATACTCTAGTCATAAAAATGACATCTTTTAGAAAAATCTCTTTTTTACTTTTTGGTCATAAAACGACTCCTTTGTTAAAAAATTCTATCATAACTTTTGGTCGTTATAGGATCCTTAATATTCTTTGGTTATCAAATAACCCTCACTTTGAAACATTTTCTTTATTTAACTCTTTCTTTTCTCTTAGCATAAGACCAACTGATACTCATGAAACTCGTTCTACTAGCTCCCCTAGCGGGACAGAACAGATCAGCCCGCTAGGTTATGCTCATTCTGTCTTCCCTTTGTGACTTAGAACGGATTCAAGCACAAGGGTATACTAAGCTAGACAACTACTTCGCGAAGGGAGGTACCATCCCAGTAGTGTCTTCTAGGCTTCCTTAAATGGCGAAAGCCTGTCCGGACATCTTTCTCTTCTCTTCTCTAGTGTCATTCGTTTCAAATTGGTCTTAGCTAAACTAAAACATCTTTCGCTCTTATATAGAGCGAATCTCATAGCTTTCAAAACTCTTTTCAAATCTCATATCTTTTAAAACTCTTTTCTGAAACATAGTTCAGACTCGTAAAACATTTTAGCTCGTATGTTGAGCTACTATTTTAGCTTTTTACAAACTTCTTTCAAATCTTTAGATCTTACGTAGAGCTACTTTATTATCACTTTTATCTTTATATCTTACATTATTGTTGAGTTTTTAAATCATATTTTCAAAAATATCTTATGGCTAAAAGCCAACTCTTTTCTTTATAGCTTTCTGGTTAAGCTTTTACTTTCTCAAAACTGTTTTCTTTTTATTTTTCAACTGTCTTATATTACTCTTATGAGTATACTTCTTATCTTCTTTGGTACTCTATGTACCATTCTCATGTTTTAATACTTTCTTTTAGTTCTTATTTCTCACTTACTTTCTTGTTTGTATTTTTAACAGACTATCTTATCTCTGTTCTTACTATCTTTTTCTCCTTAAATTTCTAAGGAGTTCTTTAACACTCGTATCGAGTTACTATGTATAATCTATTTTATCTTTATCTATTTTCTCATCACAATATGTTTGTGATGTTTACCCGTCTATTTCCTTATCACAATATGTTTGTGATATTTACCTATCATTAGGTAATTTACATATTCCTACTGATTTGAGTCTAGGAATCTTTTCTACTGACACCTAGTTCACTCAAATCTCGGCTCTGATACCATTTGTAACGCCCCGGCCCTCCAAAGCCTAAGGTTTTACAAGATAATATCACCAGGGATCGTCCCATGATCCAAGCCGAGCGTTACCTAAACCTGCAAAAACACATAAAATAAAAGGGTAAGCTATAAAGCTTAGTGAGTAATCGTATCACAGTATGGCCTAAATAGCCACACACGTTTCACAGAATCATTTTACTACACTTGACCGTCATACGATCACTTTCCTTACTCGTACATCATACTGTGAAACTACCGTATTACCCGACGAAACTTATTCCTTGTACTCTCTTACTACACTCATTTCTACTATTTGGTAACTTATATCGTTACCGTATTCACTTACTATATCTTTCTGTACTTATAATGTATGGTAATTTATATATTACCATATCGTCTATCTTCTGGTAACTTACATGTTACCATACTATCGGTCTTTCTGTACTTCCTTCTACTGTCTGGTAATTTATAACATTACCGTACTGTCTGACGTTACTCACTTACGGTATCATATACCGTTCTGTATTTTACTATTATGCCGCCTATTTTTTATTATACGGCTACTCATTCGTTACTACCACGTTATAAGTGTTTACCGGTTCCGCACCGGGTTACCTGTCGGTACTATTATTCTTAACCAAATTCATTATTTGGTACTGTCTACACGATTTTCTATGCTTGTTTTATGGGATATCCATATCCCCTCTATTTTATTAAACCAATACTGGTGCAACATATGGAGCTGGCACACAGTATCTACACATTATCTTTTTCTATGTCATTCTTTCGCATGGACACTACACTACTGGTTAATTACACTGCTTAGTATCATCCTGTGATACACTATTTCTCATGGGCCAGACTCGTCAACGAGTCTGTAGCATACCTACTTTCCTTACTAACACATATATCATAACTACACTACTCTGCATTACTTTCAATAATTTCTTTCTACTATAGCTCAACACGTAAAAACTACTAGGGAGATACGGTAGCGATTACTCACCTGAGTTTGGTGCTTTCTCGGAGTCCTGGCACGGTTCTCGTTCCGGACTTCTGACAGCTCCCGAGCACCTCGACGCTAGCTACTGCTGGCTCCTTACTTCTCACCATCATCTCTCAGCGTATTTTTCTCGCTAGAACTCTATTCTATAACGTATAGCTGTTTTGTGGGTGTTCTGGGTCGAAATGAGGGCTCTAACCTCGCATTTATAGGCCTCTGGTCGTCCGTCGCGACGCGATCTAGCCCTAGGTCGCGACCCGATCTTTGACGTAAGCGCTTACTTCATCGCGCACTCAACCGACACTGCCGACAAAGATCGCGTCGCGATCCCATACCCCGTCGCGTCGCGATCTACCAAATTTTTATCACTTAAACTAGACAAAATTTGCAAACTTTGTGCACTGGTTTGAGGTCAATCCGATTTTTATAGAATTAATTATGATTTTTCTAAGATCAGCATACAATGCTGATTTTTATATGAGATTGTAACTAATGTTTTGATCTGAAACATTATCCGGGACACGGGTGTTACAATCCTTCCCTCTTACAGGATTTCGTCCCCGAAATCTTAGTAATCTCTCAAACTAAGTCTTATGTACCTGTGTACAAATTCTTACCATACTATATTTATTATTACTTGTTTTCTCTTATCGTTACTCATACTTACTTGACTACTTTTGGGTACAAGGGTTCCCATATCTTTTACTCATTTCACAACATAGTTTTATGTTTGTTCTACTTTCTACTTGTTCCCTACCAGATTACCATGATTCCTTTGTGATTTCCATCAGCATCAATACATATCATGTGATTATGATAATACGGGCCCTTACTATCATAATTACTTATATATATATACTGATTCTAACGTTACACTAGGTTTCCTGGCTCGCTGGTTCTCTTAACTTATATGCCACTAGTTACGCGTGGTATAACATACTTATATTCTTTCTTTTTCTATACCAAAACTCACAAATCTCATACATCTTCGCTTTCTCATATACTTACTATTGTGACCTTTACTACTACATAACTACTTTCATACTTTCCAACTGAAAAATATCATTATATTTTGTTACAGTTGGGTCTTTCGTTAAAAATTGTCTTTTTACTCTTTCTAGTCATAAGGTGACTCTATTATGCTTTAAAATAATTTTTACATACTCTAGTCATAAAAATGACATCTTTTAGAAAAATCTCTTTTTTACTTTTTGGTCATAAAACGACTCCTTTGTTAAAAAATTCTATCATAACTTTTGGTCGTTATAGGATCCTTAATATTCTTTGGTTATCAAATAACCCTCACTTTGAAACATTTTCTTTATTTAACTCTTTCTTTTCTCTTAGCATAAGACCAACTGATACTCATGAAACTCGTTCTACTAGCTCCCCTAGCGGGACAGAACAGATCAGCCCGCTAGGTTATGCTCATTTTGTCTTCCCTTTGTGACTTAGAACGGATTCAAGCACAAGGGTATACTAAGCTAGACAACTACTTCGCGAAGGGAGGTACCATCCCAGTAGTGTCTTCTAGGCTTCCTTAAATGGCGAAAGCCTGTCCGGACATCTTTCTCTTCTCTTCTCTAGTGTCATTCGTTTCAAATTGGTCTTAGCTAAACTAAAACATCTTTCGCTCTTATATAGAGCGAATCTCATAGCTTTCAAAACTCTTTTCAAATCTCATATCTTTTAAAACTCTTTTCTGAAACATAGTTCAGACTCGTAAAACATTTTAGCTCGTATGTTGAGCTACTATTTTAGCTTTTTACAAACTTCTTTCAAATCTTTAGATCTTACGTAGAGCTACTTTATTATCACTTTTATCTTTATATCTTACATTATTGTTGAGTTTTTAAATCATATTTTCAAAAATATCTTATGGCTAAAAGCCAACTCTTTTCTTTATAGCTTTCTGGTTAAGCTTTTACTTTCTCAAAACTGTTTTCTTTTTATTTTTCAACTGTCTTATATTACTCTTATGAGTATACTTCTTATCTTCTTTGGTACTCTATGTACCATTCTCATGTTTTAATACTTTCTTTTAGTTCTTATTTCTCACTTACTTTCTTGTTTGTATTTTTAACAGACTATCTTATCTCTGTTCTTACTATCTTTTTCTCCTTAAATTTCTAAGGAGTTCTTTAACACTCGTATCGAGTTACTATGTATAATCTATTTTATCTTTATCTATTTTCTCATCACAATATGTTTGTGATGTTTACACGTCTCTTTCCTTATCACAATATGTTTGTGATATTTACCTATCATTAGGTAATTTACATATTCCTACTGATTTGAGTCTAGGAATCTTTTCTACTGACACCTAGTTCACTCAAATCTCGGCTCTGATACCATTTGTAACGCCCCGGCCCTCCAAAGCCTAAGGTTTTACAAGATAATATCACCAGGGATCGTCCCATGATCCAAGCCGAGCGTTACCTAAACCTGCAAAAACACATAAAATAAAAGGGTAAGCTATAAAGCTTAGTGAGTAATCGTATCACAGTATGGCCTAAATAGCCACACACGTTTCACAGAATCATTTTACTACACTTGACCGTCATACGATCACTTTCCTTACTCGTACATCATACTGTGAAACTACCGTATTACCCGACGAAACTTATTCCTTGTACTCTCTTACTACACTCATTTCTACTATTTGGTAACTTATATCGTTACCGTATTCACTTACTATATCTTTCTGTACTTATAATGTATGGTAATTTATATATTACCATATCGTCTATCTTCTGGTAACTTACATGTTACCATACTATCGGTCTTTCTGTACTTCCTTCTACTGTCTGGTAATTTATAACATTACCGTACTGTCTGACGTTACTCACTTACGGTATCATATACCGTTCTGTATTTTACTATTATGCCGCCTATTTTTTATTATACGGCTACTCATTCGTTACTACCACGTTATAAGTGTTTACCGGTTCCGCACCGGGTTACCTGTCGGTACTATTATTCTTAACCAAATTCATTATTTGGTACTGTCTACACGATTTTCTATGCTTGTTTTATGGGATATCCATATCCCCTCTATTTTATTAAACCAATACTGGTGCAACATATGGAGCTGGCACACAGTATCTACACATTATCTTTTTCTATGTCATTCTTTCGCATGGACACTACACTACTGGTTAATTACACTGCTTAGTATCATCCTGTGATACACTATTTCTCATGGGCCAGACTCGTCAACGAGTCTGTAGCATACCTACTTTCCTTACTAACACATATATCATAACTACACTACTCTGCATTACTTTCAATAATTTCTTTCTACTATAGCTCAACACGTAAAAACTACTAGGGAGATACGGTAGCGATTACTCACCTGAGTTTGGTGCTTTCTCGGAGTCCTGGCATGGTTCTCGTTCCGGACTTCTGACAGCTCCCGAGCACCTCGACGCTAGCTACTGCTGGCTCCTTACTTCTCACCATCATCTCTCAGCGTATTTTTCTCGCTAGAACTCTATTCTATAACGTATAGCTGTTTTGTGGGTGTTCTGGGTCGAAATGAGGGCTCTAACCTCGCATTTATAGGCCTCTGGTCGTCCGTCGCGACGCGATCTAGCCCTAGGTCGCGACCCGATCTTTGACGTAAGCGCTTACTTCATCGCGCACTCAACCGACACTGCCGACAGAGATCGCGTCGCGATCCCATACCCCGTCGCGTCGCGATCCCATACCCCTTCGCGTCGCGATCTACCAAATTTTTATCACTTAAACTAGACAAAATTTGCAAACTTTGTGCACTGGTTTGAGGTCAATCCGATTTTTATAGAATTAATTATGATTTTTCTAAGATCAGCATACAATGCTGATTTTTATATGAGATTGTAACTAATGTTTTGATCTGAAACATTATCCGGGACACGGGTGTTACATTCTAAATACTTCATCTCTATACAACTGAGCTAACTGCTCCAATGGAGTAGTTTCTTTTATGGCTAGAAACAGTGCACTCTTGGTCAACCGGTCCACTATGACCCATATACTATCATGACCTCTTATTGTTCTCGGTAACCCGACAATCAAGTCCATGGTTACATCTTCCCACTTTCCGGCTGGAATGTGCAATGACTGAGTATCCCCATGCGGGACCTGATGTTCCGCCTTGACTTGTGCACAAATGACACACTTGGAGATGTACTTATCTATTCTTTTCTTCATTCCAGGCCACCAATACTGTCTTTTTAGATCTTGGTAAGTCTTGGTACTCCCGGGATGTATGGAATACTTTGACTTATACGACTCTTCTAGAATTAGCTTTCTCAATCCTCCTGTCTTTGGTACCCATATGCGGTTTCTGAAGGTCTTCAAGCCTTGACTATTGGTTTCAAACTGAGTGTCTTTTCCTAACTTTTCATCTTTCAAATCCCCACTTTCTTCTACTTTTTGCTGAGCTGCTTTAATCTGTTCTATAATGTTGGACACCAGCTCTATTCGCATTGATTTTGCCTTGATTCTTTTCTTAGGAACTTTTCTACTCAGTGCATCAGCTACTACATTTGCTTTACCCGGATGGTACACAATTTCACAATCATAATCACTGATCAGTTCTAGCCATCTGCTCTGTCTCATGTTCAACTCTTTTTGAGTGAACACATACTGTAAACTCTTGTGATCAGTGAACAACTTGCACTTTGTACCATACAAGTAATGTCTCCAAATCTTCAAGGAAAAAACGATCGCTGCAAGCTCTAAGTCATGAGTTGTGTACTTTTTCTCTGGATCTTTCAACTGTCTGGAAGCGTATGCTATAACCTTCCCTCTTTGCATCAACACACAGCCAAGACCCCGATGCGAGGCATCGCTGTACACTTCAAAGTCTTCTGTCCCATCTGGCAATGTAAGGACAGGCGCGTTACACAACTTCTCTTTCAAGGTAGCGAAAGCTCTTTCTTGTTCTTCTTGCCAACTAAATTTTTCTTCCTTCCGGGTTAGTCGTGTAAGTGGCACTGCTATACAGGAGAAATCTTGAATAAATCTCCTGTAATACCCGGCCAGACCGAGAAAACTTCTAACTTCTGTTGGCGTTTTGGGTGGCTCCCATTTCATCACTGCTTCAACTTTCGCTGGATCAACTTTTATACCTTGGATAGAAACTACATGTCCAAGGAACTGCACCTCTCTCATCCAAAACTCGCACTTGGAGAACTTTGCATATAGTTGTTCCCGCTTCAACGTCTCGAGTACTAACCGCAGATGACTCGCATGCTCTTCTTTATTCTTTGAGTAGATCAGAATGTCATCTATGAACACTATGACAAACCGGTATAGGAATGGTTTACAGACCCGATTCATTAAGTCCATAAAGATCGCTAGTGCATTCGTAAGACCAAATGGCATCACTAAAAACTCGTAATGCCCGTATCGTATACAGAACGCTGTCTTCTCTACATCACTTTCTTTTACCCTAACTTGATGATACCCAGATCTCAAATCAATTTTTGAGAAATAATCTGCTCCTTGCAACTGGTCAAACAAATCGTCTATTATGGGCAACGGGTAACGGTTCTTTATGGTAATCTTGTTCAATTCTCTGTAATCAATGCACATCCGCATTGATCCACCCTTCTTCTTCACAAACAGAACTGGAGCACCCCACGGAGAAGAACTAGGCCTGATGAAGCCTTTATCTAGTAACTCCTGCAACTGGGACATTAATTCCCTCATCTCTGTTGGTGCTAGCCGGTACGGTGCTCGTGCTATTGGGGAAGCTCCTGGAACAAGATCTATTCTGAATTCAACCTGCCTTTCTGGTGGCAAGCCTGATAATTCATCCGGGAAAACTTCTGGAAACTCTTTCACTACTTCTATGTCTTTGTATGTCTGTTTCACTTTGTCTTAAGTCATCACATAGGCCAGGAAAGATACACATCCTTTCCTGATACATCTTCGAGCCTTAGCTACACCGATGATACTTGGCACGTGCGTTCTTCTTTCTCCATATACGTACACCTTTGCTCCAAGGGTTTTAACAGACACCCTCTTCTGTCCACAAGCTATCTTCGCATCATTTGCACCGAGCCAATCCATCCCGATTATTACATCAAAGGACTTAATTCCAATAGGAAGGAGATTAAGTCGAAACTTCTTGCCGTTGATGTCAAGTTCACAGTCTCGACATATGCTGAACTTCAACAAATTTCCCGTCCGCCACTTCTACTTCAAAAACTAGATCTAACAATTCTAATGGGACATTTAATCTAGCTCCAAACCCATGGGACACAAATGAATATGTAGACCCGGAATCAAACAAGACATATGCAGGTGTCGAGTTGATTAGTAGGATACCTGAGACCACATCGTGAGTCTCATTCGCTTCCTCCCTGGTGATCTGAAAAGCTCTGGTCTTCACTTTCGGAGGTTCGGTCTTCTTCTGAGCTGTTGACACCACAATTTCTCCTCCCTTGTTCGGGAAGTTGAAACTATAGTGTCCCATCTGATGGCATGAGAAGCACTCCACTTCACTGGCTTTCTTGGCTTTACAATCTTTTGCTTTGTGACCGAATCCGCCACAATTAAAGCAAGCATTTGATCCCACTCGGCACTCGCCACCGTGTTCTTTCCCGCATTTTTCGCACTTCTTCACACTTCCCTGTCGGCTCTGACTTGAACTCATCTTCCCTTTCTTCTTTATGTTTCCACTGATACTACTAACTGTCTTCCTTTTGTCGCTAAACCCAGGTCCTTCTTCCTTCCTTCTTTTCCCAACATCTTCCACAGTTCGGGCAGCATTGATCGCCCCATCTAACGTTTCGGCTTTCTTTACTTCTAGCTCATAGTTCCATGGCAAACCCCGGACATAGCGGTTAATTCGGGACCGCTCACTGGGGTAAGATTCCCCCACAAAAGGTAACATGTCGCAAAACTTCTTCGTATACTCATCCACCGACAAATCTCCTTTCTTTATTGTTAAGAAATCTTCATTCATTTTCTCCAAATCTCGCGTGGGACAGAACTTATCTTTGAGACACGTGATAAACTCTGCCCATGACCAACCGTATACCACATCTTTTCCCAAACTTTCGTATTTGGTGTTCCACCACACCAAAGCGTCATCCTTCAACTGCCGGGAGGCATAGTTGACCTGGTATTTTTCTGCACATTTGCTTGCTTGCATCACCTGTTCAATCTCTCGGACTCATCGCATCGTTACTTTCGGCTCAAAACTGCCATGGTATTCGGGCGGTTTGCAAGCCATAAAGGACTTAAAAGAGCAGCCCTTTTCTTCCTTCTTGTTACCTCCACTAGTTGCTTCCTCAGTCGTCTTCTTGGAGACTTCTTGTGATGATTGGGCACTAGGTTCACCCATTCTGCTGTCGATTATGTTGTTCACATCTTGTCTCAGTTCATTTCGTAGGTTATTGATTAGAAACTGAATTGCCTCCATAGTGACAGGTTGTGGTGGTGGGTTTGGCTCATCCTCATCATTTCGAATAACACATGGTTCACTTCCTCTTGAGGAAGTGTGACTGCCCTCACCCCTGTCAGCTTGTCTTCTGCCTTCCATTACTATATAGATGAACAAATTATCTGTTTAATATGCAATTCTATATAGTATTTCATAAGCGGTAGCATGTTATCTCCTTATCTTGACTGCACTTTTATAACAGTCATATTCACTCTATACCTTCTATATTACTAAGGCAACTTACTACAACTCTTGCTAGTTTAAGCCTAGGATGGTATTCCAACCTAATTCGCTTAAACTATGGCTCTGATACCAAAACTGTAACACCCCTTTTCTCAAACCATATTTAAAATACAAACACAGTTTTCAAACATATTTTACAACTCGTGACTATAAAATAGCCACTTAAATTTTTATTTTATTTTACAAACTTAACTCGAGGGGTATTACAGACTCAATACAGATAACCATAATTTAAACTTACAGTGTACAAAACGGTCCCAACTGCAACCTTCGCTCCCTTCACCTAAGTACATAGCATTTCAAAAACATAGTATACGTGAGACATAAAGTCTCGTGAGTAATATGGGTTTAGACCCAAAACTTTTCTATTCAAAACTTGAAATATCAAAAGTACACTGCTCAAAACTGATTTATTTCATAAATCTCAAAATAATTTTTCTTCTTTACTTTCAAACTTTAAAAAGACTTTCTTTCTTAAAACTGCTTTCTTTCTCATTTCTCGTGACCAACTGAAACCTATGAATTAAGTTAATTAATTCATTCAACTAGCTCCCCTCGCGGGACAAAACAGATCTGCCCACTCGGTTATGCTCATTCTGTCTCCCCTTTGTGACTTGGAACGAATTCAAGCACAAGGGTATACTAAGCTAGACAACTACTTCGCGACAGGAGGTACCATCCCAGTAGTGTCTTCTGATCCCCCGATTATGTGGGTGATCCTAGTCCGGACAACTGGCTCATACATCTTTCTTTCTTTAATTCTTACTTCATTTCATCTCAAATTGGTCAAAATGGGACACAATTTGTAAACAACTCTCATTCAAACATTTTATTATTTTTTACTGAAAATACTTTCAAAAACTGCTCTTGACATCTTCGTTCCAATAAGGAACTTCTTTCAAAATACTTTGCAAAACATACTTTAAAAATCTGCTTAAAACACTAAGCCCTTGTATAGAGCTTCATTTAAAACTATTTTCCAAACTTTAGTATTTATAAACATTTGGAAATCATACTTTTCTGAAAATAACATTTTGCTATGTACTATAGAAATCCTCATAAAACTCACCTTGATTTTTACTACGGTTTACTAAACTTCTCGTACTGCTTTTCCCTTCCCGTGCTCAACAACGTTTGAAGCACCACCTATACAAATAGTATATATAAATACTCAATATAATCAACTCTATAATGCTAAAGTCTCCTATAACATAACTCCAGGTTATAATAGATGTATAACCATTAATAGACTCGTTTTACGGTTTTTCTCCGAAATACACGTATATTGCTACAGTACCCCCGAGGGGTCGTATTTCAGTTCCGACTCTTTTCCATGAAATCTTAGACTATATTAGACTTGTGTTTCAAATTTGGAGTTCATTGGACAAGTCCAGCTCAAATTCCAAAATTTAGTTTTGACGTGAATAGTACTTTTAGCCACTGCCGCTACAGTGACTTTTCCGCAAGGTCGGATTACGGATTTGACCATTCCCGACATATTCTTATACCATTTTAGGGTTATGGCTAAAATTTCAGGTCAATCGGACATGTCTAGCTATGGTTTCTAGCGTTTGGAATATTTGACATTTTTAACATTTTTGGTCCCTGTCAGGAGGCGCACTGCGCCTGGGCGCACCCCGCCCTGGTCCTGGGCGCACTGCGCCTGGTGCCTGGGCAGTGGCCTGTTCAGTCGCGATTTGTGCACTGTAGCACGCAGTTTTCACCCATTAAGCCCTTCTTTCAGTCCTTAATCGTATGTGGTTTGTTCTATGACTAAAACCCTTGACTAATAACAGGTTTTAAGCTATTAAAATCAATTGAATCCATCATATACAAGAATTGAAGTTCTTGACCAAACTTGAAAATTCTCAATTATAACAACCTACTTCCATGTTTTTGAGTTAAGTTCTTAACTAATGGCTTATTAGAAGCATTAGTTACTTAACCCACATGATTTATAACTGCAATTGCAGTTTCAATTCATCCAAAAACCCAAATGAAGAACACACCCAAAAACTAGGTTAAAACAATGAAATCTTACCTTGGAATCACCAATTCCAACTCTTGATTCCTCTCCTTGACAATTCCTTTGATCTCTTCTCCTTCTTCTCGTGATGTTTCTGCACACTCCTAGTTCTCTCCCGTGCTCTCTAGATGTTTCTAACTTATGAGAGAATAACTCTCATTTTCCATATATATATTTAGTGTTTATAATTTAGTTACAATTTAGTCCCCAATCTTCATATTTCTTTCCAAAAATGCTCCTAAAACCATAAACCTTGCAAGTAATGTTCTAATAACTACTAACTTGACATTTTCTTGACATTTTTGGTCATTTTCATGTCAAATGACCAATTTGCCCTTTTTGGTCAAATTTCACTATTCATGCGTCAAAACTCCAAATTCCACATAACCTTTTTTTTCTTATATTATAATTTCACAGATACATATTATTACACATAATAGTCGTTCAACGTGGCAAAAGACGGTTTTACCCTTTTTGACTTTTTCATGGTTCCTACAATTCAAGTTTGATTTTTTTTAATTTAATTAAAGCATCATACTTTGATTTGATTTTAATATGATATCATAATTTAATTTGATTATAGTTATAATGTTATACTATGCTATATTGCTATTAACGTCAATTTATATCGTAGTGTAAGGGTTTTGATCCTATTAGCGTCACGAAATCTCGAGTAGGGTTTATTAAATTTCCAATTGGGTTGGGTTGACCCGAATCCATTTTAGGCGGATGTCACACACACAATCACCAGAACCACAACAACTCCACAACTTTGTACCAATCGACCCAGAAAGCAGTAACAGAAACATCAACAAGTAATTAAACCATTATTCTCAGTTACGTATCTGAAACCATTGTTATAGAATATGTTCGTTGATGAACAAATGTTCATTGATGAACAAATGTTCATTGGTGAACAAATGTTCATTGGTGAACATATGTTCATTGGTGAACATATCAAACCACAAGTGAATGATTGAGCACGTAATTGAATTCCAATTGAAATAAACCACATTACTAAGAACTACGTGAATAATTGAGCACATATATTGAATTCCAATTGAAATAAACCATATTATTAAGAACTGTATATTGAAACCAGTTTGTACAAAATGTTCATTAGTGAACAACACAACTTACAAGCGAGAATCACAAAAATTGCCCTTGTTGGCATTTTAACAAGCACCTGGTGTGCACCCTAAGTATTCACATGTTGTAGTCCTGATACAAGATGTAAAAACAATCTATTTCGGTGTTATAAGATCAAACTATCTTTAATTGGAAATTTAAGAAGAAAACCTGGAAGTCTTTGCTGAGGTTGTATATGCCCTGATAATCAACTCTGATGAGATCTACAGTTATGGAGGATCGAGCAGTTGCACAATAGATGATCTTACTGCAACCTTCTACAGCGACTGAGAGTTGTAGGATCTCCAACGTCCCCGATCACTATTTTGACGGAAGTTGGTAGCATGGCCACAACTTCTTCATCCGCATTCCTTACTAAAGCCTAATTGGAAGAGTAATCACGTTAGAATAGACTGAATTTGGGAAATACTGTTAGCGAAATGTAAGATTGGTTCAATTTTGAGTAAGGCAAAGAAAAACCTTGACGGAGTAGCCCATGAGCATGAGCTTGCGGACGACGATACGTCCAACACGGCTGGTAGCACCAACCACCAGGACTGTGGTGTTCTGAGCCCCCGGGATTGCAAATTCGCACATCGGACCACCCTCCTGAATCAATAGACTGCTCTCGTCGTTTGTGCGGCTGGTTTTAGAGATCTGTCCCAATTCCAAGAACGAGAAAGTTATAATCGCAAATTTGCACATGCATGATTTGAATAATCAAAAAAGCTAAGGGATTGGTAAGAAGGAATTAGCCTGACACCGGTTAACAATGGCGGATTTGAGAGCGAGTTTAGGGATGACAGTGGTTTTGTGGTTTTTGGGATTTATGTTCATTGATGAACATGGTTCTGCAGTTAGGTGATTTAATTTGGTTATGGATTGAACCCATATATATATATATATATATATATATATATATATATATATATATATATATATATATATATATATATATATATATATATATATATATATATATATATATATATATATATATATATATATATATATATATATATATATATATATATATATATATATATATATATATATATATATATATATATATATATATAGAATCAGGATCAATTGAGGCCAAAGAAAAGGTTGAGATCGCGAGTACAGATCTCATCCATTCAAATTGATAGATCAAAGACTTACGATGTTATGCAATTATTATCAATTTATTAAAGTAAAAGGATTAGAATGCAAATTTTAAAAGATGAAAAGGATATTTTGGTCACTATATCTTATCATAATTTTTGTGATTCCTAGATTCACGTATCTTCTCTCTTTAAATCAGGTAACAGCCATCTTCTCACATCCATTTTTTCAAAATCGCAGCCCTAAATATGGGTACCCAATATTGGATTTCGAGCAGCAAGCACACAAAGATGTAGCGGTGAAGACGTTCGTAGTTGCGTCGCTGCAAATAGGTTCCATGTTAGGTGAGATGGTGAACGCCAATGAAAACCCAAAGTTGCATCTTCACTTAGCTTTAACGGCGCCGTTCGTCGCCGGAGTTCTTCAAGCTTCATTGGGAATCTTTAGGTTAGTTTACGGAACTTTAAACACATAGTGATCAAATCATAACCCCTCTCAACACCCACGCGACGATCGTAGGGTTTATATATGGGAGGCAGATCGGCGACTGTGGTTTGATTACAGCAGCTGAAAGGATTATTGGGTCTCAAACACTTCACTCAAGGCACCGATCTTGTCTCCGTGTTGCGATCGGTCTTCACTCAAACCCACAAGGTTCGTGAATATTTTCCTGATAAAAAAAATATTGATTTTACTCCTTTATTAATAAGTGCCGATACGTTTCATTGGGAATTGATTTTGCCACGGCAGTTTTTGATGCATCCATAGAATAAATAGTGCATGGACGAACAAATTGATTCTTGAAGGAAAACTATTAAAAGTCTTGATATCTTTTATATTTCTATGCGACTCTTGATGGAACACCACAAGTGCTTTTTCTCATGGAAAAGTAGGTTTAGGTTTTGTAGTACTTTTGTGGATTAAATTGTTTGCGTGGGGCATTGTCATGGAAAAATAGGTTTAGGTTTTATAGTACTTTTGTGAAACCTTAATTATTGTTTACGTATGGTTTGTACGAATTACTGCATACTAATGAAAAAGTTATATACAATGAAAATAGGTTTAGGTTTTGTATTACTTATGAAAGCGAAACCTTCCAGCTAATGAAGTAAAAACTGATCAAAAGATTAATCTTAAATAAAATGGTATAAATGTCAAATGGAGATCTGTGTAACGAATAAACAAAACAAAGGAGAGTGGGAGGTAAAGAGTAATTGCATGAATTCCAAATAATAGAAGAATGAGAGTTTCGCAGTTTAGAAAGGTACGTATTTAAGGGAACAATCTTTTTCTCTTTTAAATATTTCCAAACTAAAATAAGGGTATAATAGTCCATGTATTTTTCTCGGTGGATGAATCAAAAGTTTAAGTGGAAAGATTAGGATCCTTAGCAAAATAACTTAAAGTATTAATCATTGATGATTAATACTATATATATGTATGTTTGTTTTATTAACCGTCTAACTATTAATCATTGATGATGAGCAGTGTTAATTATTGATGATTAACCCTGTGATTATATGGATAGTTGTATGTTATTAGGTATCTTCATTGATGATTAAATGTGTTAGAAACTTGTTAATTTGGAGGGCTAGAAATCTCTGTTAAGCGTTAAGCATGAATAAGTAAATTTGTAGTGTTAATCATTAGTGATTAACACTGTAACTGTATGTATTTGTGTATTAAAAGTATCTTTATGTGTTAATTATTGATGATTATAAATATAATCATTGATGATTATAACTAGATTTATTGATGATTATAAATATAATTGCATAAATAATTAGAACATCGGTTATAATCATTTCTGATTATAACTTTAGATATGTTTAATATGGTCATTAATCATTTATGTTTAATATGGTTATAATCATTTGCTAATAATTAGAACATCGGTTATAATCATTTCTGATTATAACTTTAGATATGTTTAATAATTAGAACATCGGTTATAATCATTAATCATTTATCTTTCTGATTGCATAAATAATTAGAACATCGGTTATAATCATTTCTGATTATAACTTTAGATATGTTTAATATGGTCATTAATCATTTATGTTTAATATGGTTATAATCATTTGCTAATATCTTTGAATTTGATTTTGCAGGTGTGTATCTAATAACAACAATGATCATGGGTGTCTCATCTTTTTTCGTGTATAGTACAACAAGAAAATTCGAAGCAAACACAACGATGTGTGAATTCATTTATTATTACGATTATATTCATTAATAAATATAACTTGAAATGTAGGAATTCATATTTAACTTTTATTTTGTTATTGTTTATTAATTTATAGTTAGAGGTGTATTCATCTATGATTATAATTAGAGGTGTTTTTATTCATTCATGATTAATAATATTTTGAAATTTTTATCTTTATATCGTGTTCTATTCATTCTATATTTTAAAATTGTATCTATTTTTATTTTTTAGAGATCTAATCATTTATGATTAGAAGTACGTACTATTTTATAATCATTTATGAATGAAATCGTATAAATAAGATGACACAATGAAAAAAATATTTTGACGAAAAAAATGATAATTACTATCTATTAATAAATAAAAAAAATAAAAAATAAGTAAAAAAAATTGTGGATATATAATCTGAAATTATTAAAAAATAAAAAACTAATTTATCTGTTTTTTTGGTAACTAACAATCAGAATCCTAAATTTTAGGAATCAGAATCCTAGATTTTAGAAAACTATAATTTTGATATAATTTAATTGAAATATATAATTACTAATATGCCATTGGGTTTTTGATCTAATGGCCCCACAAAGTATATGAAATTATTTTAAAAGGTCCCTGAACTTTATTTTGGGTGTTTTAAGCCATTAATGAGGACAATACTGTGTCTATATAGTCCTTTTTGGAAGAGAAACCTGAATAGCCGGTGAGGAAGATACCGTGGCAGTAGAGTTGGCAAATTTGGTTCATTTACAGACAAAAGGAAAAACACGTGGAAAACTTGAGTGAAATAAATGACCAGATGACATTAAGTTCAAGGTTCAGTTGCACAATCGTTGTAGTTGAAAGAACAGTGGGGGCGATTAGGGTTTTTTCAAGACGAAGACAGTGACCAACAACAAATTGCAAGGTTGAAGTAGTATCAACTGGAGAACCAACATTGCATGGATAATAATCTTCCCGATCCAGTTTATTTCAAAGTACGATTGCACTACAATGGTACGTTTGTTCGCCATCCCTGCTCTTATGCTGAAGGGGAAACGTATCTATTTACAGACTTTGATTTTGCTGCTATGAATCTTCACACATGTGGCACTTGGTTGGAACGTTTTACTGGATCACCATGTGAGGGACTGTACTATTGCATCCCGAATAGACCTTTGTCTAAAGGTGTAAGACCCATAGAGAATGATCTCGACTATGCCCAATTTTTAGATGAGGCTACTGAAGCATATGAGTCAAATATGGTCATATCATTGTATATGGACCATACAAGTTCAGGGCTAGAAGAATGGTTTGATGAAGATATGAATCTTGTTTTAAGTGATGAAGGGGAAGATGAAGTTGTTGATAAAGATGATGAAGTTGTTGATAATGATGCTAAAGTTGATGACAAAGAGCCTGATGTAGAAGAAGAGTTTCCCAATTTTCATGATTTGGAAGATATGATTGGTCCAGAAGATATTCCTAAGATGAACAAGACATGTGATGATGTCTTCCTGAGTAAAATGTGTTCTGATGAGACCCATGAAGGCCAAACAGATGTTATTGAGGATGGAGTTGAACATTGCATTTTCAATGAGAATGTCCATTGGAAGCTGCAATGTCCCGTGTTAGGTATGAGGTTTGAGAACCCAAAACAACTTAAACACATGTTATGTAACTATGTTGTTGCTCATGGATACCAACTTTGTTTCAAGAAAAATGATAACAAAAGACTATTGGTGTTATGTTGTAAAGGGGAATGTACTTTCAGATTATGGGCCTCATGGATGGGAGATGAACATTCATTTCAAATAAAATCCTTGAAAAATGACCATAATTGTGCAAGAAACTACAAGTTAGGATCAATTGTGACATACTCATGGATTGGAAGTCATTACACAAAAGACATGTTACATAGACAAAAGCTAACCATTAGGCAACTTAGACTTGAAGTGATAAAGAAATTTGGAATTGATGTTAGCCTTAGCCAATGTCGAAGGGCAAGAGAACATGCAATTTCATTGATAGAGGGAACCCTTACAGAGCATTATGCAAAATTATGGTCTTATGGTGCAGAGATTAGAAGGAGTAATCCTGGATCCACTGTGAAATTGGAAGTCAATTCAATGCCTGATGGAAAAAATTACTTCAGCAAGTTTTATGTGTGTTTTGCAGCTATCAAGAAAGGGTGGATTGAAGGGTGTAGAAGAGTCATAGGACTAGATGGGTGTTTCTTAAAGGGAATCTGTTGTGGAGAGTTGCTTTGTGCTATAGGTAGGGATGCTAATAACCAGATATTTCCAATTGCTTGGGCAGTGGTATCTGTTGAGAATAAGGAGAATTGGAAGTGGTTCCTGGATTTGCTTATAGATGATCTTGAACTTGCTTTGGGCAATGGGTTAACATTGATGTCTGACCAACATAAGGTAATCATTTACTTGTTATATAATAAGATGTGTTAGTGTACTTGTAGGATTATTTACAATTTGTTGTTTGTCTTAGGGATTAATGGAGGCTGTTAAGGAACTTCTTCCTCAAGCAGAACACAGGCAGTGTGCAAGACACATATGTGCAAACTTAAAAAAAAAATTCCCTGGTGCTCATTTTGAAAACTTGTTTTTGGAAAGCATCCAATGCTACTACAGAACAACACTTCAAACAGATTATGAAGGAATTGGAATTGCTTTGTCCACCTGCCAAGGAGTACTTGATGGACAAGGACCCCAAGACTTGGTCAAAAGCCTACTTTCAAACTGGGAGAGGTTGTGCATCTAATGAGAATGGTTTATGTGAAAGTTTCAATGCAGTAATTGTTGAAGCAAGAAGGAAACCCATCATTACAATGCTAGAGGAATTAAGGCTTTACATGATGGAGAGGATGTTCAAGATGAATGGAAGAGGATGGTCCACAAACATTTCCCCATGGGTTACACATAAGTTGAATGACTTAAAGATGAAACAAAGATATTGGGAGGTTTTGCCAAGTGGATTTCATAAGTTTGAAACAAGAAATGCAGGTGAAGCATATGAAGTGGACTTGGAAAAAAGGACATGCTCTTGTAGATTATGGCAACTAAATGGGTATGGTTGTGTCCATTCAGTGGCAGCCATATCTTTTATTAATAAAAAAGTTGAGAGTTATGTCCATGATTTTTTCACTAGGGATACGTACTTAAAAACTTACAAAGAAAGATTATCACCAATGAATGGGAGCAACATGTGGCCAGAAACCTCTTTTATCCCACCCTTGCCACCTATAAATAGGAGAATGTCAGGAAGACCCAAAGTGAATAGAAGGAAAGATGTTACTGAAAAGGTAGGAAAACATAGAGTATCAAAAGTTGGAAAAATAATGTCTTGTAGTATATGTCATGAACCAGGGCATAACAAGGCTAGATGTCCAAAGGATCCAAAACCTGCAAAAATGAAGTTCAAACGTGCTAGAACAATGACAGGGAACAAGGTCAAATTTAAATATTTTTTTTAACTTTTTGTGTAACTTAGTGCAACTATAATGGTGTTATGTGATATTTACAGGTTCCAGCACAAACAAATGAGGATGCTGGTGTTCCAAATGAAGTCATGACAAATCAAACTGAAGGTGTTCCATGTGAGGGTTTAACTCAAGAAAACCCATGTGAGGGTTTAACTCAAGAAAACACATGTGAGGGTTTAACTCAGCAATCAGTTGATAAGCAGGTCTGTAAACAATAAAGATAAAACAGTAACTGCAGTTAATAGCAACCTACTTTGCCTTTTGTTCCAAACTAAACTACACACTAATAATTGTATCCATTTCAGATGGCAATTGAATCAACTCCAACTGGAAATCAAGTAGATGATGAAGCAGTACAGACTGAGGGACTTACACAAGAAATACCACTGCAAAATCATGCAGAAGTTGTGCAGAAGGTGAAAAAGGAGAAACTTGCACACATCAGAAAATCTGAGAGAATTGTGAAGAAAAAGCTATCCAGGAATATCATTGGAGTAAATGGGGAAGGGAATTCAGCATCCAAACCAGTCACATTGGAGTAGTTTGATATGTTTAACTAATTGAATGATAATGTGTTTTCCTTTTTTGGTATGTTAAAAAATTGTGTAACTAGGATTCGTATCCAGGAATACCACTGTATTTTGCAACATGTTGGTGTGCATATGCATACCACTTTTTGGTAATGAGATTGCATGTTGCATTATTAAAATGAGGTTTCCATGCAATTTAAAGTTATGATAATTTAATTCATGCACATTGGGACAATATTCATGTGGTCCATGCATTTATTTTATTCACATACATGGGATTGTACCTGGAACTTTGGGAGAATAGTGGACATATATTATGCATTGACCATTGGTCCCCCATTCCAATAAATTGATTGTTTTTCTTGCAAGCACAATCAGGATTCACTTAGTACAAAATGGGGATCCCTCTAAACCCTACAAAATGCTGCTTACATACACGAGATTGTACAAAATGGGGATCCCAACAAACCCTACAAAATGCTGCTTACATACATGGGATTGTACACTATCCTAACTTTATCCCTACGAATTACCAACCTTCCATTCATATACCCAACCACATCCACAAAACCCCCCAAAATCCCCAATAACCCACCCTTTCTGTAAGCAAACTACCCTAACCACCTGCACAAGCAGATCACAACAAGCAAACAAACGACAATCACCAAAATCAGCTTCTGTTGACCTGCATTTCTTTTTTCTTTTCGAAGTTCTTCTTCCAAAGCTACAATCCTAATCACTGCTGCATCCAGATCCGCTTCGTGTTTTGCCTTTTGTTCCTTCAGTTCATTTTTCAGCATCGCAACTTCAGGGTTGCGTTTCAACCTCACCACATCGTTCTGAAGGTTCCTCATCTCACCCCTATAATGACGGGTCAGTTCATCATCCACCCAACGAAACCAACGACAGTCTCTTGATGTCTGCATTCAAAAAAAAATTCACAGTAAATTAGGGTTTTCTTTTACGAAGAAATCCACGCAAAACGTTCAATGTACTACCCCCTCCTTCCGATCATCACCATTTTTACATAAAAAGTTCAATCAAGAGTTCTTACCATCGAATACCGACAGTTTAAAAACCTCCTTCTAGGGTTTTCAGGGGTTGTGGAAGTCCGTAAGATCGACGTAAGCCGACATTGACACTCAGGCAACAGAAGGCTGTTCTCCACCAGATGCAGGTAGTAGTTGTTGAAGCCCGCCATTTTTTGTCGAATTCGATTTTCTCGTTGGTTCGTCGACAGCTTCGTAACCTCGATTACCCTTCAAACTTTTGTCTGTGAGCTTATTACACCCAACAACTCTTTTAAGAGTGTTCCACTGACGTCATGCTGCTTACGTGTTACACCGTGTCCACTTGGTTGATTACGTGGCATTATCTAGCTTTTTTTTTTAATTCAAAATTCCCAATATAACCGGCTAACTCGTATCATCAACAACAAAAGGGTTTTTTAACCTGTAATGTTAGTGTTTAGTGGCTTCAAACTACCAAAAATAAGTTACAGGACCTTTTAAAACATTTTGGTATACTTGCTTGGGCCAATATGTCAATTTCCCTATGCCATTATAATTTGATTGGTCCAAAACTGGCCTCGCGATCTCAACCTTTTCGTTGGCCTCAATTGATCCTCCCTCTATATATATATATATATATATATATATATATATATATATATATATATATATATATATATATATATATATATATATATATATATATATATATATATATATATATATATACTATGTAAAAAGACTTTTTTTCTCATCTACTATTCATCTCCTCGTATTGTTTACAAGATGCCAGTATTCTAACCGGAACGTCCCCATGTCATATGGAAGGGGAAGGGTCATCCCGATCTATCAATATTATTCTTACCGCTTTACGCAACTCAATAGTCTCGGTGTTTATTCATCTTCAACAAACCTCCGACAAATCCTCATACCGTGGCTGAACGACGCCATCTCCCGACACCATCCACTCCATATTCGTTTTCTATCCGTTCATCCTCCACTGGTACCACCACTCATTATTTTCAACCCATGCATTTCGCCTCTTTTTTTCTCTACAGAATCACACAATGATGATCGACATGGGTGTTGTGTCCCCAAAATCAAATTTGATTCATAGTTTTTGTAGACTATCGTGAAATCAAGAAATTGGAAACGGAAGAGAGCAGTGGAGCGCATCTATAGTCGGAATGCAGTGAGGGTCACCACCCTCGCTCGCAAAACCCTAAAATTCTCTTTATACTAGCTCGCAAAACCCTCGAACCTCTTATTCTCTCTCCAAATCCCAAGAACCAAGAGGACGACAATGATAAGCGTGTCGCCGGAGGCAGGCGACATCGATCAACATCATTGAAATCACGAAGTGTTGTTTTCGTTTAGTTTTGGGAATAGGAGAACGATCAAGAGCACACACACACTTCACTTTTACTTTATTTCATTAACTGCAAGTCTCTGATCCTTTTGCCCTGTTTCTTCTTCTGTAGAAACTGGATATTGATCTGATCTAATTCAATTTGGCGTAAAATTGCCATGGTTTTGTATGGTTTTGGTATTTACATACTCTAGGGTTTTGATTCGATTTGATCACGATTCTCGACAATGGAAGTCAGATTTGGGGATTTGGGTTCTGGTGTTTTTATTCTGAAGAAAGTTATCCAAGGTATTGTTTCCGGTTTATTATATTTCTATGACCTTTTGTATTCATGCACAAATTCTTTGTATCTAGCTTTTGCCTTTCTTGAACATCTTCTATCTAAATTATTCGGTGCTGTGTATCTAAAATTTCTGTTCATATCGCTTACTTTGTCATGAAGAAGAGGGGACAATTAATATTATTATTTTTTAGATTTTATACACGTATATTCATGTGGGCACAAAGAATAAGAAGACCCATTAAAGAATTAGAAAAGAATATGGATTTCTTTGGGTGTAATGCAAATTACCAGTCATTCTCCTCCATGTTTGGTACAACTGGTAATGAATCCCTGTATCCCATCGTCTTCTTCTTGCTTTCCCAATGCACCACTACCTCAACCATTATCAGAACCTGTATTTCTTTCTGTCTGTATATCTAAGAACACTAACAATATTTTTGGTTTGTACTATTCTCACTCTCTTTTTCACTCGCACTCTCTCTGAAAAAGTGGTGGGCTTGCAGGTGGACAAAGGTATGCTATCATTATAATTTTATTTTTGGAAATAAAAAGCAAATGTTAATGTAATTTGTGTTGACTCTGATATTTGTGATTACAGATTTGTAGGCTTGCTAGTGGACAAAGGTATGCTAAGAAGTTGAATGAGAAACAACTCACCAACTTTCTAAAAGTCAAACGCCCTAAGGAAAGGTAGACATCGTACAGATGGTATGAATTTGCCTGAAATTTCTGTATTGTCCCAAATTTCCAATATTTATTCTTGAATTTTGTTGTTGTTGGTGTTTATAAACTATGGAAAGCAACAAGTACAATCCTGACCAGCTTGTGAGCAAAGACTATTGAAACAGCTAAGAACACTGTCAATTAATGTTGGCGCGGACCGTCTTCTTGAGGATCTCTTGTTATCGTTTACATATTTTTTGGATAAATTCAATAATAGCAACATACTTTCATCCATTTGTATATTATAGCATCCTACTTTCATTAAGTTACTCGAAGAATAATTCTATTTTGACTTAATTAGAGCCTTATTTAACATTTTTACATTTTGACATCTTAGAGGGTTAATGTCCTTATTAGTAGTTTTTTTAGTAGCTTGAAGATGATGTTTTTCTTTTTCTATTTGAAGTTGCACACAGGTGTTTTAGTGGTCCTCATGCTAAATTTGGTTGCCTTTTCTTGTGTTCTACATTGTTTTTTTATTGAATTCTTCTTGCTATGTAGGTACCAAGAATACAAGTTGGAATATATAAATATGGACCAAACATTAAGACATTTGAAAAACTTGACGTGTCTGTCAAGTTACCCTTTGAATGAAACAATTTATCTGTATGTGCATTGTCTCCTCCTTTACATCTTTAGTTTTATTAGTACCCAATTTATCTGCTCTACATTAACCTCTGTTTCCCGCAAATGATTTGGGTTTTTCCATATGAAATGACCAAATGATTACCACTCATCTATTCCTGTTATTGTTCCAGTTTCATTCTGTAAATGTTGTCCAAAAAGTATCTTAAGTACTACATGATCTTCTTCATTTGCGAATTCTGTGAACTGTTTCTCATAGGGGTATTTCTGTAACTATTTCTTTTTATCATTTTCACTTTACCCAACGGTAATTGCCTTGTGTTTCAAAATTGATATTTTCTACTATGTTTTATAGCTTTATCAATGGGAAAGCAGTTCTTGGGTTCTACTGATGCTCACGATTGATTCTACCTTTTCCTCCTATGTTTCTGGTGGTATAAAATCTCAAGGAAATTCGCTGTTTGTTCATTTATTAGATTCTTAATTTACTCTCTGAAACACGAAAGTATGCATCTGTTACTTATTGCTGTTATCTCACTTTGAATGCAAAGAAAGAATTTTGATGTCTTGATGTTAGTTAAAGAAGATAAGGTACAAAAATGTCAATTACTTGGGTTGATTGGTAACTTTTTTGAGTTTTTGAGTATTAAAGCAACAACAAAACCTAAATTCTGGTCTTATAGAAGGAATTCATACAAATGTAAGCATATTAACTAATTTTTTTTTTTTTGTATTTTTGTGGAGATTTTATTTTCTCAAAAGAGATTATTAATCTCATGGAAACTAAATTAAGAGTTACAAAGTTACAAAGCCATTGGTGCTATATTTGATTTTTTATAGAAATTATTACCTGTGACATTGATGATCTGATGGACATCGACCTATCACACAGTACTTGCATTCAATAAAGAATGTAAAATTTGACGTGAATCAATGTATTCTTTTCAAGGTATTATTACAACAACTGGAAGTGAAAATCAATAGAAGAGAAGGTATATTATTTCTTTATTGACAAATCTTGTTACTGTAGGTATGCCCCAAAAGCATTCTATTCTAATGACAAAGTCAAAGAGGTAGAATCAATTTATAGGGCCTTTCTAACGGACTATTATAATTCATGTTGCTACGGGTATTACAGGTTTTATTTTCTTTTTTGCTCTTTTTTTGATTTCATAATAACCTTATGATACTTTAAACCCGATTTTAGTCCTTCAGTCGGTCCAAAATCAATTCCAATAGTTTAGTCATTTAGTCGGTCCATTAAGTTCTCTTTCCAGTCCAGTTTCTCCAGTTCCAAACGAACCATACCTGGTTGGGCATCTTAGGCATAGTTTCCGCATGAAAACCAGTTTAAAATCAAAATCAAATAGGCTTCTCTAAAAATTGTTGTCATTATCAAAACCTTTTTATCTAACTTAAGGTCAAATTCTTTTCATGTACACAATTGAAATTGCTTCTAAACACTTACTAATCTAACTGATGTGACCTTGATTCACAATAATGAATGTTTTAAAAATGTTTTTTAGATAGCGAAATGTAGAACTGACATTATCACTATAGAAAATAGTTAAGTGACTAAATCGACAAATTTATGAACGTAGGTTGTGCTTTTCTATGACTTGACAACATCCGAAAAATATTTAACATCAAAGATGGAAATAAGTCAATGATGTGCTCAAGGTTTAGTATAAATTATTGGTTTGCTGACTTGATTTAATCTGAAATTCTCACTCCCAAATTAATGAATGTACCAATGACTAATGGAACCCACATACGCTCATAATTTCATTAGAAAATGTTGAATCTTGGATTTCTGTCAGATGTTAATAGGTTTTAGAAGTTTTTACAAGATCTGAAAGTTGACTTCCGGTCAACTATCTTGTTTTTGCCTCGGTTAATAATTGTTTTTCAGAAAACAATTGATAAGAATTCAACATTTATCTTTATCCATTTCACTTGACATCTAAGTTCCTGTCACATCTCGATCCTCCAAACAACACCATGGTATCATTACTTCGTTGAGCAAAATTTAAAAGCATAAGAATGACACGTTGGTTAGATTTGTTTGAATTTTTTATTTAAGGAAATTAAGGCGTTGTTAGTTTTATGGGATTTGCTATTGTTTTTACACTCATATATACCTTTTATTTTCATGTTTCCAGATTACACGATTAGATTACTAGTTTTCATAATTCAACATGTTTATTATTAGAATTTGTTGATAATAGAAGCCGTAAATCAAATAAATAATATCCAACTATATAAATAATTGCAATATATTAGCAGTGAAATATTATAGCCTGCCTTCTATATTTATACTACGTATACAAGAAAAATGGTTTCCTTATTTGAAAACTCTTAAAATTAAGAGGTCCCATTTATAATGCATGGAATACAAGTTTTAAAGCATATCTTTATCTCATCACAAAATCGTTTGAAAACATCAATAAGGCCTCGAGTTTTGATACCAAACATCCCCCATTCTCGCTTCTATCACTTTTGAATCGGCAAATTGTGCTCTCATTCAAACTTCCCCAATTCTAGGTGAGAGCCGGTATCATAAAACTCTACCCATCTAACACTCTCTCAGTATAAGCTCCCCTTCTATCTATCTTCCTTTCCGAAACCTAATCCGACCTGCCGTCCCCGCCACCATCGCTCTCTCCTTGCGGAAACCGTTCACTGGCAAAGATTTGGAAATACAATAGTGGCTTCATTCTACTGTCTCGTATCTAACTCTCGGAGCTCTTTTTTGTTTGATTTCGCAATTTTCTGGTATGGAACCCTCAACTTAGCTTCAAGCACTCACCGTCATCATCACCAACATACGCTCTCACCTTCACTGTGCTTCTCCGATTCTGTATGTCTCTTTGGAACCAAAAACCCTAAACACACCAACTGAGGGTGCAGAGAATGGTCTTCAATTCACCATAGTAAACCTTTTAACTGGATTGTCCCTTTGCTTGATTTTATTCCTGGAATCGATGGTCTTGGTGATGGTCTTCATAGGGTATTGTGGTGATACATGGTTATTTTATTTGGTTGAATTTTCACGTACGGGATCTGCGTATTGATCTTTACACATTCTCAGGAGGTAAGAACAATGAGAAATTTAATAACAATGTTTTCTAATTTCAGCTTGCGTTGGTTCTTTATGAACTTCTCAAATGTTATCGAAGGTCGTGTATGGAGATACAATGGTTGTTTCATTTTTCAAAATAAATGTGATATTGGATGGCAGATGTCAGATGTGATCAGTAAGGCCAGACAGAATCAAAAAATTATTCAGTTGATTTGTTGAGGAGGGGCTCTGCTGCTTAATCCTCTAATTTGTTGTAGTGATGCTGATAATCCTCACACATTCACAGTTACAGTCAGTTCTGATCTACGCACATCAAATTTCTCCTCTATATTGAGTAAGTTCTTTTATCTAGACCTGGTGGGTTCTATTGTGTATTCAAAATTAATATTGGATCATTCTTGATTGCTAGGTACATATTTTAGTATTTAAGTAGCATGATTTATTGAATTTCCATGGTTTGATCGGGTTATCTAAATTTCATTTGTAGGTTTGGGTTCTTAATTTGTTTAATTTCATATCCATGGTTTGTGTCTCTAACTCTCGATCAGGTGAAGTTTGTTCCAATTTTAGATCTATGCAAACGACCATGACGTCAAATGGCTTATTATCAAATCGGATACGGGTGTTTCTCAAATAGGATCCATGAAGGTAATTTAACTTGAGAATGTTACTATTGTATATCCCAACAAAAATTGGTTTATCCAGATTGGTAAACGTTATGGACCAACCACAATAATCACATTATTTCATCAATTTGATTCTGGACACATGTAGGAATAAGACAAGTGCAGGTCAGGTTTTTAGATTTTGTTTTGGGGTTTTAAGGGATGAACCTTGCGAAGACCTCAAGACCAGACCGAAAACATAGCTACAATTGGGTCACTCTTTAACCGGGTTATTTAGGATCGGGGTGGATTTGGAAAATCTTCCCAATTATAGCTCCATAATTCTGTTTTTCTCTAATCAGCACATTATACTTGAAAATTCTACACTAATACCATCCAACTTTCATTTGTTCCTATTATACCATGGTATTTGTGCTGTATAGTAACCTGTTTTCTTATGATCATATATCCCTGTTTGTTTTTGTTTCTTTCAGGTGAATGGTAATACAATCTGGAAATATGGTAGTAGGATATGGCAAGGGGACTAAAAGAGATGTGACGTGCATATTTTGCTGATAGCAAGTAAGCCGTGACTTGGAGGCTGGTGTCATTGAGATTTGAGGTTGATTATGCTCCTTTCCTCAAATCCGCTTGCAATTATTAGATAAAATAATGGGTTGTAGTGAAAGTATCTTACATTCTGGATTTATGCAATACGTTTGACAATATGATCCGTCACTAGCCTACATGAAGTGCCATAAATTTATAATACATAAATACATTCGTAATTTATTTCGATAGCTGTATTTGCAATTGTACAATTAATTTATTATTTCCTAATTATTTTTTTTGTATATGATTGGTTGCTTTCATTCGTCACAAATACTTTTCATTCATCTCTAATATTAAAATGTATACGTCTCTAGAATTAAAAGTCAAAAGCAATCACTTAATTTATTTGTGGATTAACAAATGCTTCCACCCATTGGCACACAACTAAAATATGTATTCGTCTATCAATGATCTTGTATAATTTTTATACTTATCTTCATTACTAATTTATACACAATTTGAAAAGAAAACATTTATTTTCATAGAGTTCTATTTTTTTTGGATTTTTGAGATTCAATGGTTATTATAGTTTCATAGAATGGTCTTCAATTCACCATAGTAAACCTTTTAATTGGATTGTCCCTTTGCTCGATTTTGTTCCTGGAATTGATGGTCTCGGTGATGGTCTTCCTAGGGTATTGTGGTGATACATGGTTATTTTATTTGGTTGAATTTTCACGTACGGGATCTGCGTTTTGAGATTCAATGGTTAATATTATAGTTTCATAGAATACTTTTTTTTTTTTAGTTTTCATATCCAGAAGTTTATTCTTTAAAATTACAAAATATGTCCGTTTCTATAGGTTTTGATTATTAATTTAAGTTTGTGGTGGAAATTACCCATTTTGCGAAAGTTTTAGTTGATGTTTTTTATAACCTATATGCAATCGAAGGTATTTATTTGAACAAATTTAAGTTTATTTTTTGTAATCCTTTTTTTGTTTCATAAAATATATATATAAAAAAAAACTATCTCTAAAAATATAAATTATGCAGATTCCTAATACAAATTAAAGCTATATAACAATTTGTGTCTGTTTTAGTCAAACATCGAACCGAACTCCGTGGTGTTTGCCTCTAACAATTTGTGTCCTGCCGCATTGCGCAGGTACACAACTAGTTCTCATGAATATAAAAATTTATCGGTTCATCTTACTTGAAATCCTTTGAGTATCATTACGCATATAGTGTCTCTTTGTATAATATATGAAATGGGTTTTTTTTTTTTTTTTGCACAAATGATATATTTTCCAAACTTGTTTAATAAAAAAAGTACATGGGCCTAACTAGTGTACCAAAGATAAATATAGAAAATGGCCCTAACCAAAATATATGTACTTTAACATTCTTCTTGTTTTGAACGGAAGGTCTATTGACGATGGATCAAAACTTTGTGAATAAATACAAGGAGAGTCCCTTGTGAATATGTCAACATGTTGTATGCTAGAAGCAACATGAATGGCTAAACATGATCCAAGGCGGCTTTCTCATGGATGAAATGAATATCAATGTATATGTGCTTCGACTATGTTGAATTGGACCCTTGGAAAGATAAATATGCCAACATTGACATGTCTCCCATTGTCATCTTTGGTGAGAGATAGTGAAGTTGTGAAGCAAGTTCCAAGTCCAAAACATTTCAACAACCACATCATCTATTATGTGATATTTGACTTCAACGTTGGACCGGAGATAGTAACTTAACATTTTAATAACCTACATAAGAGGTTCTTTCCAAGGAAAACAAAATATTCGAACTTGGAGCCTTGAGTTGTTGAGATTTTCCTCAATTTGTCAGAGTACGCAATGATGTCAGTTTAACTGGGCAAGTGCCCACAGTGGCACTGCCCACTACTAATTTTTTGACTAGAAGTAGCCCAAAGCCAATGTGCAATATTAATTAGTAGTCCAGTTGCATTAAATAAAAAAACGTTGCTACTGTCTTGGTACTTCAATACGATTTACGCAATTTTCCTCAATTTTTTTACTAGAAGTAGCCCAAAAGGAAAATAAGAAGCTAGCGTATTTCAAATCAACCAATCAGGGAAAGAACCAATTACTAAAAAAGAAGCTATCGTGTTACACAATTACGATTTACGCAAAACGGCAAAAGAAGCTACTGTCTTGGTACTTCAATAAATAAAAAAACGTTGCTTTCAGTTCCTGTTTTTGGTACTTCGATAAAAAAAACCGCAATATGCAATTGATATGGAAATTACTCTTTTAAACCTCTCTCTAAACCAAATTTGATCAAACTTCAACCCTAGAATTAAACAAGTAAATATGCATTTTTTTGATGTTTAAGAAATCGTACTTAATGCGTCCGTCTACGATGGTTATATTTTATGCATTTTTTGATATTTAAAATGTAAGATCTACACTAGTTTGTTATTTTTAATGTAATCGCACTTTTTATTTTTTTAAATCTTATTATATTTCAGCAAAAAAATTTTGGTGCCACTACTGCTCTAAATTTCTGGTTCCGCCATTGTAAGTCATAAAGCTAAAAATGATGAGTTTCACTTGTTGTCTAGAGGGGATTGTAGTTGTCAGCTGAGCATGTTGGCATCGACATACATGAGTCAATATATTAGTGATGATGCAATTCAACAAGTTGAAGGGATAATGCACCGTAATAAAGTGGTACTCAATGATGTAAGACACATTAGTTTGGCTCAATAAATAATCTACACATTAGTTCGACACAAATCCAAATTAGCTCGTTTGGTTGGGGTCTACTTGGGGAGCCTAGTAAGACACATTAGTTTGACTCAAAATTAATCATATACAATATAATCACATTCATGAAATCATTATCATTGTTTAAATAAAAAGTAACGTACACGATAATCAACAAATTAACATTACGACATTAACAATAATATTACAAAAATAAATAGAACCGCACAACAACCAGAAGGATATCCACACACAGATTGGATTTTATCTTTAAGGCGATTACACAAATTCTCATTCATCGGTATTCAAGAATCGCACAAGAGCTGCATTCTATATCCCTATGTTTCCTTCTCCACCATAGAGCTGCATTTTCACACAAGTATAGGACGGCCGTATCTACTTTCGACTTATCGTCCTTAATTCTAGCGGCATTAAAGTAGCATTCTAACGACCAAAAGAATTCATCGAGTTCTTTAGGGTCAAGAGAGATTGGATTTTATCTTTAAGGCGATTACACAAATTCTCATTCATCGGTATTCAAGAATCGCAGCTCGAGGATCCGGTCAATCGTGAGCTGATAAAAGATTGTTGGGGAGACATCAATTTTGATTACGATTTTATGAACGCAAACGGCAGATCTGGAGGCTTAATTTCTATTTGGAACAAAAGCATGTTCAATTCTTCTGAGGTGATAAAGTCAAACTCCTTTCTGATTATTTTCGGCTCCTGTTCATTATTTTCCAATCTATTTGCAATTGTAAATGTTTATGGTCCACAATCCCCATCCGAGAAACGTAAATTATGGGAGGAACTGTTAAAAATTAAAAATTCTCGGACCGCTTGCTGGATTTTCTTTGGTGATTTTAATGTGGTGAGAGCTGCGGAAGAACGTATAAATTCCACGTTCTGTCATTCGAGTGCCAATCACTTCAACAATTTCATCGAGGCAGCAGGCTTGAAAGAACTTAAAATGGGTAGTTTCCGTTTCACATATTTTCAGCGTGCAGGTGCTAAGTTGAGTAAACTCGATCGATTCTTGATTTGCCCTGAATTTTATAATTTATTCCCGCATGCCACAGTCACGGTCTTGCCTCGGGAGAAATCAGATCATAGCCCCATCTTACTATCCCACTCAGATGTGAATTTTGGTGCTATACCTTTTAAATTATTCAACTCGTGGATGGTAAGGAATGGATTCGATGAGGTGATTATCAAGGCGTGTAGCAATTTTGTTGGATTTGGTAATCCAGATTCGAGACTCTTGAATAAACTAAAAGCCATCAAAAAAGCCATTCGGGAGTGGAGGTCGGTGGAATTCTCTAAGGAAAATGCTGAATTATTAAAACTAAAGGAGGCCCGCAATAATATTGACAAGAAATTAGAGAACGGCGGACTGTGTGATGGAGAATTGGAGGAGAGAAACATAATTTCTTGCAAAATAGATGAACTTGAAAGGGTCTCATTGATTGACTTGAAACAAAAGGCCCGAATCAAATGGTTGATAGATGGAGATGAAAACTCGCGTTTCTTTCATGGATACGTGGCCAACCGTATTCGTAAAAATCATATTCACGGTGTACTAATTAATGGAGATTGGAAAACTTCCCCGGGTGATATGAAAGCCGAGATAGCTAGATTCTTTGCTAATAAATTTAGTGAAAAATGGCCTTCAAGACCGAAGTTCCAAAGTTCAAAATTCAAAACGATTTCAGACGCAAGTCGAGATTTTTTGGAAGGGCTTTTTTCGGTGGATGAAATAAAAAAAGCAATTTGGAGTTGTGGCAGTGACAAGGCGCCGGGACCAGATGGATTCTCTTTTAAATTCCTCAAGCGTTTCTGGTCTTTATTAAAAGAAGACATTGTTGGGTGTATCAGGCACTTTGAAACTTTTGGAACAATATCAAGAGGGTGTAACGCATCCTTCATCACTTTAGTTGCAAAAACAAAGGACCCCCTTATCCTTGGCGACTATAGACCTATTAGCCTCATCGGATCCATTTATAAGATAATATCCAAGCTTCTTGCCTCTAGATTGAAGCTTGTGATTGGAGAATGCATTGATGAAGTACAATCGGCGTTTGTGGCAGATAGATATATTCTCGAGGGCCCACTTATTGTTAATGAAGTATGTTCTTGGGGGAAGGCGAAGAAGAAGAAACTCCTTATTTTTAAAGCCGATTTTAATAAGGCATTTGACTCGCTGAACTGGGGTTTTTTAGACTCCTTAATGATGCAAATGAATTTTGGAGATAAATGGCGTAAGTGGATTAATGGATGTCTTACATCGACAAGGGCTTCGGTGATTGTTAATGGGAGTCCAACGTGTGAATTCTCTCTCCAAAAGGGTGTTCGACAAGGTGATCCTCTCTCCCCTTTCCTTTTTATTATTGCAATGGAGGGGTTAAACATCGCAATGAAAGAAGCTATTGATAATGGCATTTTTCGTGGCATTCAAATTGCAAATGAAGGGTCGGTTCTCTCGCACTTGTTTTACGCAGATGATGCTTTATTCTTAGGTGAATGGTCAAAAGATAACATTGACAACCTCGCTCGTATCCTTAGATGTTTTTATGTTTCTTCGGGGCTTCAAGTAAATTTCAATAAATCGAAAGTGGTTGGCATTGGGGTAAATGATAGAGAAGTGGAGTACGGGGCTGGCCCACTCGGTTGTGAGCCGACATCCCTCCCATTTATGTATCTCGGTGTACCGGTTGGTGCCAATATGAACTCAATTAAGCATTGGAGACCGATTATTGAAAAATTCAAAGTTAAACTCTCGATTTGGAAAGCTAAAAACTTAAGCTTTGGCGGTAGAGTCACCCTTGCTAAAGCAGTTCTCGGCAATCTTCCCAACTACTTTTTGTCCCTCTTTGCTGCCCCGAATGCTGTGATTAACAGCTTAGAGAGGATCCGGCGAAATTTTATATGGGGTGGAGAAGGTGAGTCCCAAAAGATAAATTGGGTGGCCTGGGATAGAATTATCGCTCCCCGGGAAGTTGGAGGCCTTGGTTTAGGTTCTATTAAAGCTCTAAATATAGCTCTGTTGACTAAGTGGTGGTGGAAACTTAAAAACTCACCAAATTCGCTATGGTCGAAAATAATCAATGGAATTCATTATGGGGGTGGGGCAAATGATGATAATATTACTGCCCGAAAAAGTTTTCCTGGAGTCTGGACTAATATCGTCCGGTGTAAAAAAGATCTTCGAAAATTAAACATTGAGGTGCGGGATGTTATTAGAAGAGCTCAAGACGGGGAGGCTTGGGAATCTGATTTCGCGAAGGACGGATTTAGCGTGGCTGCGCTTCGAATAAGGATCGACAGATCCCCTCATTTTGTTAGCGATGGTATATTCCCTTGGATTAAATGGGTCCCCTTTAAAGTTTTGTGTTTTGTTTGGCGTGCGAGGTTGAGTAGAATTCCTTCGGCGGTTGCACTGATCCATAGAAACGTTAGACTAGACTCCCCATGGTGTGGTGGATGTGTCGCGGGAATAGAAAATTCAGACCATCTTCTGGTGGGCTGCCCTTATGCTGTTCGGGTGTGGAGATGCATAATGGCGTGGTGTGGTTTGGAGGATTTCAATAGTGTCACAGTGAAGGATTTGATCGATTTCGCTGCTGGAATAAAATTGGGGTCAAAATTGAAGAAAAAAGCTTTGATTTCAATTGTTTTTGGCACTTTATGGGCGTTGTGGCGAAATAGAAACGAAAGAATTTTCAATGGCGTGGTGAATGCTACATTCAAGGTGGTAGACGCGATTAAGTCTATGACTTATTTTTGGATTAAACATAGATTTGGTAAAACCGGTATTGATTGGGTAGATTGGAGTAATTCTCCCTTAACTTGTTTGTAAAAAAAAAAAAAAAAAATGTGCTTTGTTTGTTCCCTTCTCTAGCGCCTTGCTAGGGTTGTTTCTTGTTTTTGTCTCTTTAATATATTGCCGGTTCCAAAAAAAAAATCCACACACAGATATAATTGCACATCAATAAAGATGATATCCCCCAATGAATGTAACTGCACAATAAAACAAAAACAACAATAAACTAATTGCAATAATACTCACACAATAAATGAGAATGAACGCAACGGCTCTCTCTCATCCCAGGTAACCTTATAGCTATGCTACTGCCAAACCCACACTCTACAATGACTAAATAGCATCGCGTGTACGTTTACACATGTATGAGTCTCACTTTGTTGTTAGCATTTGATACTAACAATTTATATAATAAATGACTCTCATCCATTTTCCATACTTATAAATCCAGAAAATCTGTCTTTAATAGAAAATCATGAGAATGGCCAGACATTTGGTAGTTTTTAAGTTCCTAATTTAATATAGAAAATAGAAATTCCTTGTGAGATTTTCTGTATTCAAAACCAATCACACAATTCGGTTGCATTTTACAAGATCGTCTTGAACAAGCTCTCTTTCTTCATCAAAGCAGCTTGCAAGTCCAAGTGTGCATCATCCAATAAACCAATATTATGTTTGAATCCCAATTTCTTTATCAGCAACTTGTCTGTTCAAAAAGGTTTTGAATACATCTATTATGATCTCAACCATCGAGTTATAATAGCAGATTCTTATGATGTGCCCTTCTCTTTGTACATAATACAAAAGAAACCTTACATTGTAGGCTAAGAAACAAATTTGGTTCTATCACGTAAGGCACATACTCTGCTCTCTATAAAGACGTGTATGTTGAGAGAAAAAGTTGTTGATGCTTGTGGAAACACATATTTGAATATTTAAAGAAATATTCTAGTGCATAATTTTCTTAGTGAAATTTGTTTGTTATTTTTCAATTAGTATGTAGACTACATTAGAAAGGATTAGTGTGTTCTTCGTTCTCATTGTGCTCAATATGCATTATAGTTGGTATTTGTATGCTAAAATCAATTATAAATATTTTTGTTTTGAAAAGATGGCATTGTTGTTTGAAGGTGATTTGGAACCCTTATCCGCTTGTATCCAGAGCCACCCCTCTATAAATGGGATCAACACACTTTAGGACCCAAAAACATGGTACCTCAAATGGGTGTAAGAGTATCCATAATTAGAATCCATATTGCACGTGTAATGGAAACCACATAATCACTTACGAGTATCTAGCTTACTCGTGTTAAAATGATATGTTGGCTTAAAGAGCCTAATAAAATACTTAGGATTTGACTCCATAAATAATCATCTATAATAACATGAAATTGAACCATATTATGCAATCGTTATCTTTGTTTAAATAATAATTATTGATTAAATTGATCATGGAAGTGTCGATTTTGTCATTATTTGCTCATTGAATATCAAATTGTGCTCATTTAAACCTTAAAGTCTCAAAATTGTCTCCATCTAGCCATGGAGACATGATAAATTTTGACCCACCTTGATTCATATAGCACTGAAGTGGGACCCACAGGCTCCCCTCCCCTTATGTGGGTAAATTTTGACCCATCTTGATTCATATAGCACTGAAGTGGGACCCACCCCAGGCTCCTCTCCCCTTCAATATAGTTACCTTCTCCTTTCTCCCTCTTGTACACCACCACCAATCATCGAAGATATTTTTTTTCTTTTAACAACGAATTATAATATAAACATCCTTATGCCAAGATACTAGAAAGAAGAGACAAAAGCATACATAACGTCTTTGTATACATGAATGAAACTTATAGAAATCACAACACCAAGATTATTACTATATATATATATATATTAAAACACAATGTTTTCTAGAAGGAATTGTGGGGGGTGGGGGGTTTCAGAATTTTTAGCGGAGTGTCTTTTTTAGGCCTATTCCCGGTTGCCACGTTCTAGCGCTTCTGCTTCTTCTCCATCCGCCACCTCCTGTCTGCTTCACCATTCTGCCGTCTCTTTCTTTATTCCCCCGTTCGCCAACAGAACCCCTTTATGATTCTTCGTTTTTAATCTCCAAAACCCACCTTGGATCCATTCCATCTCCTTCACCAAAACCACCACTGCTCTTCTCCGGCCTCCAACAAAATTTGATTCAAAAGCTTCAATCCTTTTCACTCGCCGGCCGGAGAAATTTTTTTTTTTTGGTCGATGCGTGTGTGTGTTTTGGGGCAAATGTTATGCAACCCAAGAACAACCCATTTCTGCAATAAAATGGGGTTTCTTCTTTCTTCAGTCATCTCTCATTCTTATCATCAAACTGCGCAAACGTTGGAACAAATTAGACCGCTCTACAGAGGTTTTCAAGGAGGGGTTGAAGAAGGTCCCAAGGGTTCGATTAATATATTTGTGGGAAGAAAGCTGCTGTCGATTTTGAGGTTTCTTCGAAATCTGTCTTTCTCTCTCTCAGTTTGATTTTAGGTTTCAGCAACAATGGTGTTCTAATTATGTGTTAGTTTTTCATCGATACTTTGTTGGTTTTAATCGTGAATTCGCCAAACCCACAGGAAGGAGGCACTGTTAACGCGAACCCCACCGATCAAGGTTCAATATCTGACTTTTCTTCGACCTGCCTATTGCGTATAGCTTCAGGTATGTTTCAATTTTGTTTCACTGTTCAAGCTCTTACTTTTCGGTGTGACCTTCTGATATATGCCTTCCAATTACGTTGTTGATGTTTGTCATTTTCTATTTGTGATAATCTTTTGTGTTTCTTATAATGGAATCAATTGATATACTTGTGGTAATGGAATCATTTTTCGGTTTTTCATGTTGCTTCAATAGGTTTCCGATTTGCACTGATATAAATAGTTACAGTTTAATCGTTTGTTGTTATAGTGTTATCCCTTTAATCTGTTATAAGTTGTGGTATAAGTTGTTGGTCATTTAGGTCATTTTGCACTTACAATTATATCTAAAATTAGGTACGTAAGAAGCTAAACTGATTCATTATACATTCTGGTTTTTGGAACTTTAGCTGCCATTCAAGTCTATCGCGAGGTCTGTTTAGATTCCGATTTATTGATTTGCTTTCGATTTCACCGTTCTCATTACAGGTGGTCATTTTTAAATATCTTATTAATATCACTAAAGGTTTTGGTTCGCAAATTTCCTTGAGGTAACTTAGAGTTTCCTCGATTAATGGCAAGATAAGTCTAACTTTATCTTATTTTCTTTTTTCTTTTTTTTTGAAAAAGCCCTAATTTGTTTTTGTAGTTTGAAGATGGCGTAGATGCATTGCAGTTTCGCACAATTGAATTCCCCCACCATGTCTTTGCTTCACCATCTCCTTCTTTTCTTTATCATTTTCTTTCTTTAAATGATAAGGGATGTTGTTTTGAGGTTTACTGTGATATGGTTTATCACTTGGTATTACTACAACCTCTATAATACAAAAACGATTTTGAAGTTTTGGCAGCTATCCATGAGCCGTTTTCGATCATGATGTTAAAATCAACAATATATCCAAGTGTTGTGCAGGTTTTTGTGTAAAGATTATTGTTGAAAATGAAAAAGCACGAGGGACAAATATGACTATTTGAGGCGATTCATAGAGGTCTAGCCTCACTTTATAACATATGAACCCAAAATAAAATTAAATACTTCACAACTTTTAGTCAAATTCATATTCTCCCTTTCATCAATTGTTGCGTCTTTTACATACAATATATGAGTACATGGGCATTTACATTCGAAATTTATTGAATTTTATGTTATAACCAACAATATGTTTTCTTTTTTCAAAACAAAGGAACACACTTTTTTTATCTTTTTTATTTAGTGTTTCCTCTTTTTCTTTTTTGGGCAGATTCTCAACCTGACCGAATTCCTTTTATTTGTTTTTCTATGCTATTTTTTTTAATGTCCCTTGGTTTTCCACTATAGAGAAGGTTCATGATGTTTGTTTGATATTCTAGGGCTGAACTAAGGGAACGACTTCAGTCACATTCCATGAAATCATATAGATCAAGATTCCAAAGGTACGATCTTTATACAGAAACCCATATCTTTTAAAATTTTGTTGGATAATTTTAGACGTATGGGTTTATGGGTTTGATCTTTCCTTAATTTCTTTTATAATTTATAATGATTGCTTGAAATGATTCTTAATTCGTTGGGATTTGATCATTATATGAACAACACGTTTGATTTCCCAAGTAAAGATACCAACCTACTCTTAAGTTAAGTGTTAGAAATGGACATGGTGGAACCTAATTGATGTTATTGTACTTCCATTTTTCTTATTTTTTAAACATTGTTATAATTAAGTAGATTTTAAAAGTACAATGCTGTAACAGAACTAAAGCATGGTTTCAATTAACATTTAAGTTCTCTATTTGCAAGATAAAGTGCAGTATGTTCGTAGGTTAAGTTTGCAGTTGTGCAGGAAAACGATATATAAAAATTTTGTATCAAAACTATCCGTGCTTGTAAAAATGAAGCCAACAAATCGTCAAAATATTCTTGTGTGTGTTGATGATAGGATTATCATAGGGGGTTTGGTTGAGTTTATAGTCGGATTGATACATCAGAGATTCAAAGTAATGTAATTTTCATTAACTGAAACAAAAATCACAATTAAAATACATGCCAGGCTGTCCTCAAACAATTTGCTGGTGGACTTGGAGGTTCTGAAGATATTGTAGCCAATGAAGTAGAACTGTTACAATAACAAAATCTTGAAAAGCTTTACATATCAACCTGATCCGCGAAGGTTACAAACATTTTTTAGTTTTATTTCTATCTTTTTGCACCTGTTTCTCAAATTATCCCTAACATTCATTATTTTCTTAATTCTTACCAGCATTTTCAACGCGATATTGTCCGTGGTGTCGAGGCCTCGAGGGTTTTATTGTAATTGGATCCAAACAAGTTGAAATTGGTAAGTTAACTATTATAACTAAATTACCATCAAAAGCCTGCAAGGGGTGACATGATTCTGTCAAATGTCAAATTTCACAAAGAACTATCAGAAAAACATTGAACCGGGGACTGCAAGGGGTGAGTTCAGTTTGACTTTTTTATTTTTATTTTTATTATGGTTGTTTTCATTTTGACTTACAGAAAATTAGTTTAATTTTGTTTCAGGTTGTGCCATTGGGTTCAGGTTGGATAGCCTGTTGAAACTTACAGAGACACATGCAAGGAACAATAGAATTACTCTCATGCATTATCTTTGTAAGGTATTTATTTCTTTCCCTTTTTTTAAATAAAATAAACTTTTCTTGCTTTTACCTTTGTTCATGGTAACTATGGTGGATGTGTGTAGGTGCTTGATGATAAACTTCCTGAAGTTGTTGATTTTTCCAAGGATCTTACCGGTTTGGAGTTTGGACATGGGATATTCGTCTAGGCTGTTGAGTAACGTTTCTCATTCAGGGAGAATATCCCAATGGATGGGGCCTTTTTTTCAACGGTCACTAACATTCACTTGCAATAGCAAGGTGAAAAAGTCATTGGGTGTAAACTCTCCTAAGAAAAAAAAAGGTTCAACTTCTACTTCGGTTACTCCAGTAGCCAAGAGAAATCAACATCCAATCGGTTATCAACTCGAACGTGACAAACAGGTAGAGTAATGTATTCCACATTATTTTCACAAAATATGATTCCTTATTTCAACTTTTAAGACTAATCATCAGGAGTTAAGGAACATGTGGCGTCATGTTGTTAGGTGAAAAGTGGAGTCAAAGTCAAAGTCAAACAATGATCAAGATAAATCGGATCAAGGAACTGAAAATAGAGATCAGACTGTCAAGTCGAAGAGAAAAAGAGGAATTGAAGATGAAGATGTTGAAGAAAATGGACATGAAAGTCATGATCCGTTTGCTCAAAAGAAGCCCGGTGTTGTTTGCTCTATTGATCTTCATAGAAAGTTTGTTACTGCTGTTAATCAATTGGGGATTGAGAGTAAGTCCTTTTTGGTAATTTTGCGTTGTGGACATGTTTAAATGTTGTTTTTTTGTTGAATTGTTGCAGAAGCGGTGCCTAAAAGGATTCTTGATTTGATGAATGTGGATGGAATTACTAGGGAAAATGTTGCAAGTCATCTCCAGGTATGCAAATATTATCTTGAAAATACATTTTTTTTCCTGAATGGATCATTCTGTTTCTTTTTTTGCAAATAAATAACCGTTCTATCCTTGTGTGTTACAAGTAGCTTTGAAAGAAAAAGTTGGTTGTTTGTGACTAGATGGGAAAGATGGCTTTTCTTTTGCTGATTATACGTTCAAAAGGTGTGATAAATGACCATTTTGCCCTTCTGTTTGCAAGGTCATTTAGTAGTAACTTTGAAAGAAAAAGTTCATTGTTGGTGACTAATGGAAAAAATACAGGTTTTCTCATTTTAGCTTGGATTTGTAAACAAGTTTCAACTAAATTTCAAGTTTATTGTAAAAGGGTATTATAGGGAAAAAAATTTAAACCTGGGTAATTTAGGAAAGGGGACCAAAATTGAAAAAAAAAATCAAATTTGAAGAAAGGACCAAAATTGGAAGACAATCCAATTTTATAAAAACACGAAAATTGAAAAGAAAATCAGTTTTGAACTAAACCCTTATACGTAAAATAAAAAATTACTTTTTAGAGGTCTCAAGCCGCACGTGCGTAGCACGAAGCTTCATCTAGTTACAAAGAAAATACAAACACAATTGAGAATAGTGTAACCGAAAATCGGGAACCTAATTAGAGTAAACCAATAAACTATGAACCCTTAAAGTATTCGTCGGTCAACACGAAACACTCATAGCTATGAATTGGGAAGTAGTAGCAAAACATAGAATTCTAATAAAGCAATATAAGATCTTAAAACTTTACCACCTTCGATTGGTAAAATTAAAATGTGTCAAATTAGGGAGATAATCAATAGTAGGAATTTTATCGCAAAACCACGATATCCAGATCAATCATAAAAAATTGATGCTATTTAAAATCTAATTCTTTTGCTACCATAAAATCAAAATTCCGAGATTAAAAGATCTGACTAGAACCCACAAACTCATTCAAATATTGATAATCCATCGAATCCACAAGCCCATTAAAATCCCGATAACCCAAATCCCGCTAATAAACCTATAGAAATCTAACCAATTCAAGAAAAACCATGTCAAATATCTATTATAAAAAAATCAAAACAAAGAAAGAGAGAAGGTGAACAACGACCTTTTGAGTCTAAGGTCGGAGGAGAAGTGAGAGGGAGTGAAGCGTTTATGGTGATGGTTGGTGGTTGCCGATGGTAGTCATTTTCTTCTACTTGTCAAGCGTCCTTTTCTTTTGTCTCATAACAAAAATGAAGGGTTCATAAAAAATAAAGGGGACGGTCATTTCATTTAAAAATAAATAACATTTCTAATAATAATAACACATTTAAAAAAGGGTTAATGACATCAAAACCCTGTAAAATATGACATTTGGTCTTACATGGTCACTGAAGTTAACTTTATGCCTTCTAAGTCATTAAAATCAGTATTTACGTTTTAAATAAGGGAATACACCTAATATTAGCCGGTGTTTCGGTAATAGAAATATCACTAAATCTCAGGTGTTTAATACGAGTGTACGTAGATGCCACATAAGAAAAAATAATTGTTGACCAAATAAGATAAAAGGACATGGTGGCCACAAAAATGTTTGAAAGCCTTTTCTTCTTTCAGATCTTCATTACGATATTATTTTCTAGATCTGGTGAAAAATAAAAATCAAATTGTAGTTCAGTTTGAGGTTGTAAAAATATTGGAAACTAAGAATAAAAATGTGGAAAACTTTTCTTTTTCGTCGGGATCTTCAATACCAGTTCTCTTGAAGATCACCGTCGCAAAATCGAATAACAGAAACTGAAAATGTATCCAAACACAACATCAAAATACACAAAATCTAAAAATGGATCCAAAGCTTTCAGTTGTTCGTTCCCTCAGTATCCTTGCACCAAACACAAACAGGCACCAAACACAAACACGAATGAAAACAACAAAGGGTTTCCATATTTTTCTTTTGAAGAAGATGAAGCTTGGCATATGGGATGAAGGGTTCCATGATTTGAGAACCAACCATAATCTGTTCTACATTTGTTTTTGTCTCGACGATGAATCAAAGTGCATACCTTTTTAAAATAGATGAATCGATTGCAAACAAAGGTTAAAATCAAAACTCGGGACCATATATTGAGCATCACTTTATGCCTTTTCTTCTTCATGTGTCAAAAGCACTGATTTACAGAAAAATCAGAAACCTAGAATAGATCGAAATCTGTACCACCACGATCTTCTTCGTTCTCATCAGCGATCCAGAAGATCAAGCAAAAAATTTGTGGTTTTGGTTCGACGATCCAGTGATTAACGGATTGGGTTCTCTTACTAGCGATTTAGGGCTTGGATTCGTGAAAGATGGATGGTGTTGGTGGTAGGAGGTTGACGATGGTGGTCGTGGGAGGTTCATGACGGTGATGGGTTCTTCATGCTTCCTGAACTTGATAACTCATTGGATTTGGGTTCTGAACAGTAGTCTTCTTTTACTAAAAATTAAAAAGAGTCAACATAAAACACTCCATGATATACACAATGGAGACGTGGCTAACTCAAAGCCACATAGACATGCCTACAATGCATTATAACCTGTGAAACCGGGAAGAAATACCCACGCACCCCTTTTTAACAGCTCAAATTAGATTTTAAGGAGCTAGGATGCAACAAAAAAAGTTTAGTGGTCATTTTAAACCAAAAGTGAAAGATGATTGGGTAACAGTGAAATTAACCCTTTAAAAAATACGTGGATGCCACATGAGCACCATACAGATGAAGGTGGGTCGGTATTTGCCTACATGAACCTGCTATAGCTCGTACAAATGTCCAGATTGTGACAATTTTGAGACTAATGTTTAATTTATTAAAAATTGTTATCCAGTGATTAAATGATGACAAAACTGACACTTTTATTGTTAATTTTATCAATAATCTTTTAAATAAACAAGAATATATACAACTATTAGCAAGTATCACATCATCAACAATAATATAACAACAACAAACATAATCACACATCAATGAATATGATAATCCATCTATAAATATAATCCCACATCAAGGAATACAATATCTCTACAAATAAACATAGTCAATGTGTTAAATTTCGTAAACCTTTTACCGTTTTATTTAGAAAATTAACTTAGCAATGGTTTAACCGCATAATTGACTGAAATACAATATTAAATTTTCAATTTTTCCTATTTTTATTAACTACCTAATCTTGAGTGAGTGAGGCTATAGTCGAAAAAATCGCCAAGGAAGGGGATTAGGTAACACGTTAAAATAGATAATTCTTAGTATACCTCAAAATAGGAGAGTCAGGTTGACGGTCTGACAATATTTTATTCATTTTTATTTATAAATGAATTAGTATATGAAACAATGTTAATGTCACAATTAGGTAACAAACTATTTACAATTTTGAAAAACACTTGTGAATTGAATAAACATTATCAAAATATAACTATATATTGAAGGTGTTTAAAAAATATCATATTGGCCTCCTATAACAAGTCTAACATGTCAAATTTTAGTTAATATTAGATATGTGTAACAAACTATTTAAAATATTGAAAAACATCCGTGAGGCTATTTTTTTAAAAGGTAAATTATTCAAAAATTCCAAGGTGACCTCTTATAGTAGGTTTAATATGTTAAAAATAAATATGGAGCATTTGTTCAAAACCATCCGCAAACTTGAAATGTTTGATAAAAAAACACCAATAAAACCTAGAATGTTTGTTCAAAAACGTAATCGGCCATTTTAGAATTAAGATTTAGCGTAATAAATTTTTCTACATTTAAGCTCAGATTTTTTTCTTTTCCAAGTTGGATGACTTTTATTTGACTATTTCATCAACAACACCAAATTACTTAGGTGGCGTTTGGTTCGCTGGAATTCGAAGGAATTGGAATCTAATTCCTTCGAAATACTATGTTTGGTTCAAGTTTTAGGAAGGATTTGGATTCTTTAATTGGGGTCAGATTCCGATTCCATTGACTTGAAGGAATTAAATTCCATTGGTTTGGTAAGGGATTTAAATACCGTGAAGATAGGAATTTCCTTGATTACCATTTTGCCCTTAACTTCTCATAAAAAACCCTCGCTGAACAAAACGTCGACTTCGTTTCTCTTCTTCCCCACACCTGTCGACTTCGTCTTCTCCAAACACCATGGTCGACAATGACCAACTGTAGGTCAGTCACTCTCTCTCTCTCTATCTCTCTCTCTCTCTCTCTCTCGCACACGCTATGTCTCCCTTTTCCTCTCCCTCGTAACCCTAATCACAGTCACGATCGTGGTCCCCCCCCCCCCGTTTGACTTTGATTGTCTGACGACTCAACAGGCCGAGTCTCACATTTTCTTTGACGGTGAATTATCGATATCTCACCCTCCCTCTCTAAATAGTTCATGTTCCAGTTGCCATTTTTCTCCTTCCTCTGAATTTCTAACCAAAATCAGGAAACATTCTTGTTGATGATTTGCATTAAATTGATCATGTAATTGCCCACCTATCCCTAGCTTAAACATCTGGTTATCTCGTTCTTGATTTTTCTGCTCTAAATGATGATTTGGGGCTAAAGTTATCTGGTTATCTCGCTTAACTGTAAAATCTCATGGTTAACCATAAATTTGGTTTTGCGTATTGCTGCTTAACTGTTAAATCTCTTAGTTAACCATAAAGTGTTGATTAACAGTTACTCCTCGTGAATTACATAAATCTGGTGGTGTTATTGCTGAGTAACCGTGAATTGCATAAATCTGGTGGTGTTTTCTGATATTGTTGATTTTTGTTTGTTGTAGATGATCCAAACAAAGTTTGTATGCTATAAATGATCTTTGGTTATTGTTGATTAACCATGAAATCTTATTTTGGTTATTGCTGATTTTGGTTATTGTTGATTTTGGTTATTGCTGATTTATGTATGCTGTAAATGATCCAAATAAACAAAGTAAATTTAAGCCATAAGAGCAAATTTGTCATTTCATATAGATTGCAATTGCATTTCCTTACAACCAGGTTCCAATTCCATTTCCTGCCAACCAAATAGCATATGGAATTGGATTCCAATTCCTGACAGATTCCAATTCCTTCCCAGATTTCAATTCCTTCAAAAATATTATGTGAACCAAACGCCACCTTAGACAAATTATTGTTTTCAACAATTTATTATTTTTGTTTATTTTGGGTCATTTTTTATTTTCTTCTATCCCTAAAAAGAAAAAGAATAAGAAAATATTACTATGGCTAGAAAGCTATATCATTTAAATACGATTTCAAAAATCATATATTTCTATTGTTAGAAAACTATATCATTTCAAATTATTTATCTTGATCATTCAAATCTTTATCCTGAAATAAGAAGGACCAAGAAGGCCATTTTGGAGTGTAATGATTCAAAGAATAACAAGCAAGCCGGAAATAATATTGTCAATTATGAACTTGCTCTTTTTAGACATTAAAGATCGTCAATACCCTTATCATCGAAACGAAACCTCTAAGTACAAACTCATCCTATAATACACCAGCAACCCGAATAATTTCCTACCTACAAATTTCATGTTCTTCAAGATGAATTCATAAGGTACACCTTGATTTATTACCTAATAAAGCGGTCTCTGTGTTAATATACTCCGTGATGCCCTTCCAATCCCAAATGGGTAAAAAAAATTATTTATTGATCTTTCATAAGATCGTTTTCATGAATACTATTCTTAATACTACTCCTATTAGCAATCCAAAAATACATTTAAATAAAATAATTTTTCTTCCAAAATAGAAAACCCAGCATTCTCTCTAAGCATTCTATACGACTTTTTGCAATCTTTAAAGCTTTTGTATTTCTATTTTTATTTTTTTTATTTTAATTATGGCTGGTGTTTCACCAGGCATAATTCCTGGTTCTGATCAATCTTTGGATAATGAAAATGTTTTAGAAAATCATAAAATTATATTTCCTGCACATGGTATTATAGATCATGAAATTACTTTGAATTTGGTTGAAAAAAGATTAAAAAACATCAAAACAAAACAGCCATATGTCTTCAAACAACTTGATAGATCTATTCAAAAAAATAAATTTGTTATTAACCAAAAATATATTACAGATTTAGCTGCTGGAAATAAATTACATATTCATTCTCAAAATAATCCAGAAACATATAACAATTATGGAGTGAATGATGTTTTTGAGAAGAGTGATCCGATTCAAGCAGGTGACACTTTTAAATCATTTACACAAGAAGCTCCTGAAGATGTTGGTAAAGATGTTGGTCTTGAGATGAACCAAGGAAGGCTCATGGATTACTCCTCTGAAGAAGAAGATGGTGAAGATGTCGAATCTACAATCAATGGAGAAAATGAATCTCATGCTAATCGTAAACCTTATGCTACAAAGATGATGAACACCATCGAATCTGCACTCAAGGGAGTAAGTGAAACTCACGACCCAATTATCATAAACATGACCGAACATGAATACGAACATAAAGGTGATGACGTGCATGAAGGTGGAACACTTTCGGACAAGGCAGATGGTGGCCTCATCAATTCAAGTATCGGGTTTGCTGGTCAACATAAATTAACGTCGCAAACTTCAAAAGACAAGCCCAAACTTACAAAAGTTCTTCAAGGAAACTATAATATCGCACCTACAAGCCATGATGAACGTCAAGATCAAGCTGCAAACATGATGAATAACAAAGGGGAAGAGGGCGATGATGCATCACATGCTGATCGTGTACTACACGCTCCAACTACACGCTCCAACTACACAACGGTCACCAATTCTAAAAGCTTTTGTGCTGAAGGTAAGAATGCCGAACACTCATCTTTTAATGTTAATTACTCCAATTTGAATATGGTATGTGGGGTAAACAATAAAATAGAGAGTCAAAGGTCTAAAGTGATGGATGAGTGGGGAGACAACAATGATAGCATTAGGTTAGTGGGAGACAAGGAGACACATGATGCACATGCCAACCCTTTTGATGTGTCCCAACCTTTTTTGCATGAGCCGATGACTACCTCTAAATGTGCGGATCCTCATAGACCGAGAATGGATACTAACATTAAGGATCCTCAAGCTTCTCTTTTGGGCCTCCCTAAATTTCATTCACATTTGGGCCAACCAAAACAAACCTATGCTTCTTCTAGATTTAACAATCATAAGCCCAATGATTTTAATAAAACAAAGTGGGCTAACAATAATAAGCCATTTAATGCTAAAAATATGTAATTCATAAACCGGATAATCATATTCCTGTTAATTCTAGCTTTAGTAATGAAGCAAATGTTGTTCAGTTACATAATTCCAACAAGCAAAGTAAAATTAATGGTAATTTGGAAGTAAAAGACATAAATTACAACGCTTGGTCTAGTAAATTACCTATGCTAGTTAACTCTCAAGCGAACATTTTAAGTGGTCCTAATAAACATTCCAGCGAAAATTTTCGTTTCATTCCTAATCTGAGTAATGATATTGATGTGCCAGTAGATATACCGATAAATGTTGTTAATAAGATATGTGAGACTCATGCTCGAACCATATGTGGTTATTTCGTGGGATGTAAATTGAATTATTCAGATGTTCGTTATATCGCCTCAAAGATGTGGTCTAAACATGGTCTGGAAGATGTTCTGCTAAATGGTAACGGTGTCTATCTTTTTAAATTTAACAATGACCAAGGTCTAAAACATGTTATCACTCACGGCCCATGGACATTTAGGAATGCCCCCATTGTTATGCAAAAATGGAGACCCGGACTTAGCATTCATAGAAACAACCATGACAAACTTCCTCTATGGATTAAAATACATGACATCCCTTATGAGACTTGGAGTGAGGAAGGATTAAGTCACATTGCTTCTAAAATTGGTAAGCCTCTTGCTATGGACTCTTATACAGCTAACATGTGTACTTATGTTGCGGGTAAGGCAGTTTATGCACGTGTCCTTTTAGAAGTCCCAACTCGTCCCTCATGGGTGGACAAAATTAACATCCGTATCCCAGATCCTGAAACATTTGAGTTCTCTTCCCATACCCTTAGAGTTGAGTATGAATGGAAACCTCCTATGTGCTCTCATTGTAAGGTGTTTGGTCACGAAACACATGTCTGTATGCATGTCATTACTAAAACTAATGCTCCTTCTATTGCTAAACATATGGATACTTCTACCATTAATGCTACTTCTATTATTGATAATACTGATGATTTTACTATGGTTTCAAATAAGAAAAATTCTACTAAACATGTTTCTACTAAAGAAAATAAAAATAATGAATCTTCTAAAAGCAATACAAGTAGAAAATACCAAAACAATACCCAAAATAATTTTTCTTCCAAAAATAAAAACAATTTAAAAACCATTAGAAATAAAAAACGTTTTGAGAAACTTCCGATTCATATTAATAATAGCCCCCTTTTATTCACCAATTCCCCTAATCCCCCAATGAAGGATAAGTCGGCTATTGTTGGATTCCCTAGCCCTATCATTCGTCTTTCTTCCTCCCAGCCCCTAAATCAGTCTGAATCCTCCACCCCTTTATTCAACGCCTTCTCTATTCTAGAGGCATGTTCCTCTGACGTCACGGATATTCCCTCTACTTCTGTCCCCTGCCCCATTCTGGTGCTCCTTCCCATTCTAGTCCTGATGATTTTGATCCTGATTCTGATGACCTAATCGTTGAGGATATTAGTATTGAGGTTGATTCTGATGATGGTGACACTGCCCAGTTCATTGTCAATAAGTCTGGATCCTATAATGATCACCCTATGATAGCTCCGGTGTCCGAGCAGATGGACTCCACCCCCCTCCAAGTTTCCATATGACGCACATCGGTGCTTGGAATACTCGCGGTCTCTGTAAGCCTTCTCATCAGAAAGCCTTGAGAGATCTTATCCGCGATCAAAATCTTCATATTTGTGCTTCTCTTGAGACTCGTGCTTCCTTCCCTAACCTCCCTCTTATCTGTAGTCGTACTTTTGGCTCCTGGTCTTGGTCGTCCAACGGTCTTTTTTCCCAGAGAGGGACTAGAATTGTTGTTGCTTGGGACCCGATCGCTATTGATATGATGCTTATCGACTTAAATGACCAGGTTATGCATTTCAAAGTTAATATCCGTGATTCTAATAAATCATTTTTCTGCTCCTTTGTCTATGCTCATAATGATCACATGATGCGTCGCTCTCTCTGGCATTCTCTTGCGGTCCATAAGAATATGGTTAGAGATACCCCTTGGATTCTTTTAGGTGATTTCAATGTTGCTCTTGATATCAAAGATAGCACCTCCGGGTCGTCTGGGATTTCTCGTGCCATGGACGACTTCAGGGATTGTGTCAATCTGATGGAAATGGAGGATCTTAACTATAAAGGTCTCTTCTACACATGGACCAAGTCCCCTAATGGTTCGGGTGGCATCCTCAAGAAGATCGATCGTGTCATGGGAAATACTCACTTCGTTGCTTCTTTCCCCTCCTCTACTGTCAATTTTCTCCCTTACCGTTCGTCCGATCATACTCCTGCTGTGCTTTCTCTACCCCGTCGTGCCCCTTTCCAACCTAAACCTTTCAAGTTCCCTAATTTCCTGACTTATAAGAACGACTTCAAGCAGATTGTTGCCTCTTCTTGGAACCCCAATATCACTGGATATCGGATGTATAAGGTTTTCAAAAACCTTAAAAATCTGAAAGTGCCGATACGTAAGATGCTTCGCAACCAGGGAAACCTCTTTTCTAAGGTTATCTCTCTTCGTAATGAGCTTGATAGAGTTCAGATTGCTTTGGATCGGGATCCTTTCAATAAGGATCTTCGTGAAGAACAATGCAGGTATCTCCTCGCTTATAACGAGGCTAGCCTGGATGAAGAGAGGTTTCTGAAACAAAAGGCAAAGGTTAACTGGCTGCGTGAAGGTGATAAAAATTCGGCTTTTTTCCACAAAGCGGTTAAAAGTCGTAAATCTCGCAATCGTATTAATTCTATACAGGATGCTCTTGGAAACTGGATCTCGGGGAATGATCTTCCCAATCTTTTTGTTTATCACTTTCAAGCCTTCTTGGGTTCTGCCCAGCCTTCCATTGCTATTCGTGATCCTTCTTCCCTCTTCTCTAATAAGCTCTCCCCCATCCAGTCTGCCGCCATGCTTACTCCTGTTGCTGATGAGGAGGTTAAGTGTGTCCTGTTCCAGATGGGTGATGATAAAGCTCCTGGTCCTGATGGTTTCACTGCTAAGTTCTTCAAGTCTGCTTGGGATATTGTGGGTCCTGATGTTTGTATGGCTGTTAAGGAATTCTTCTATTCTGGTAAACTCCTTAAGTCTTTCAACAACACCATCCTTGCTCTCATCCCTAAAGTTGATTCCCCTTCCAAAGTCACTGATTTCTGCCCTATAGCTTGCTGTAATGTTGTATACAAATGTATCAGCAAGATTATTGCGGATCGTATAAAAAACCATCTTTCTTCTCTGGTTGATGATAACCAGTCTGCTTTCATCCCTGGTCGTTTGATCACCGACAACGTCCTTCTTGTCCATGAACTCATGCGTGATTATCATCGTCATCGTGGCCCGCCTAGGTGTGCTTTTAAGGTTGATATTCAAAAAGTGTACGACACAGTTGACTTGTCGTTTCTGCGGACCATCTTGTTTGGGTTTGGTTTCCCCGATCGTATGATTGACTGGATCATGACATGTGTTTCCACGGTTACTTACTCTGTGAGTATCAATGGGAATACTCACGGATATTTCGACGGTAAAAGGGGCCTTCGGCAGGGTGACCCCCTTTCTCCTTATCTCTTCACTCTTGTCATGGAAGTGCTTAACCTTATGATCAAGAGAAACATCCATGATTCTGACTCTTTTAAATTTCATAGGCAATGTGATGATCAAAGTATCACCCATCTATGCTTTGCCGACGATCTCCTTCTCTTCTGTCATGATGATAGCACTTCTGTTAGAATCATCTGTGATTCTCTTGAGGAATTCTCTGGGGTTTCTGGCCTCCATCCTAATATTGCGAAGAGTGAAGCTTTCTACTATAATGTTGGTGAGAGGACCAGGGCTGCCATTGATCTTATTGTTAAGTTTCCTGAGGGCTCTTTCCCTGTCCGATACCTTGGCGTTCCTCTCATCACAACGCGTCTTGCCCACAAAGACTGTAAAGGCCTTGTTGATAAAGTCAAATGCAGGATTAATGACTGGAAAAACAAGACTCTTTCCTTTGCTGGTCGTCTCCAGCTCATCCTCTCTGTCCTTTCTTCTACTCAAATCTATTGGGCTTCTGTTTTTATTCTTCCTAAATCTATCTCTAACGATATTGAGAAGCTCATGAGAGGTTTCCTCTGGTGCCAAGGTGAGTTGAAGCGTGGTAAAGCTAAAGTCTCCTGGAAAACTGTATGCCTTCCTAAGGAACATGGTGGTCTTGGCATACGTAACCTTGCTATCTGGAATGTTGCCCTTATGGCTTCCCATGTTTGGAGACTCCTTTCCAAGAAAGAGTCCCTATGGGTTAAGTGGATCCATTCATACCGTTTATGTGGACGTAACTTTTGGGATGCCCCCAAAAAATACGGTTCTGGATTTGCCTGGCGTAACATCCTGGATATGCGGGATAAGATAAGGGAGTATATAGTTTCCCAGATAGGTGATGGATGCTCTACTTCTGCTTGGTTCGATAACTGGCACCCTGCGGGCCCTCTTTCTAAATTCTTGTCTGTCCGTGACATCCATGATGCGGGTTTCACTCCTGATACTAAGGTTGCTGACCTGGTTCTTAACGGATCTTGGGTTCGGCCTCATTGTTGGAAGGATTCCCATGGTGCTCTTCTTTCTCATAACCCTCCTACTATTTCCACGTCCGTCCCTGATAAACTCCTTTGGAAATCTAGAGACGGTCAAATCTCTCCTTTCTCTGTTCGATCTGTGTGGCAGTCTATTCGCCCCTATCACCAACCGGTCTTTTGGTTTCATCTTGTTTGGTTCTCCCAAAACATCCCCAGACATGCTTTCATTCTTTGGGTTGCTCTTAAAGATCGTCTTAAGACTCATGATAAAATCAAAATTTGGGACACTAATTCCAATCTCATTTGTGCGTTCTGCGGTAACTGTCCGGATTCCCTTTCACATCTCTTCTTTGAATGTTTTTTCACTTCTTTGGTTTGGCATGACCTCCATCATGTCATGAATCTCTCCTTCTCCACTGATAGCTGGTATGATATCATTAGTCAACTCAACCCCATTAATAAGAACAAGTCCGTTTGGTCCATCATTAGAAGACTTGTTTTTGCTGGAGCTGTCTACCAAATTTGGCGGGAAAGAAATTTACGCATTTTTAAAAAAATAAAAAGATCTCATCATGCTGTCGTGAATAGTATTAAGGATGATATCCGCTGTAGACTGCTAAGTCTTTCTTTGAAAACTTGCACTAATGTTGATTTGGCTAAAACTATTTGGACCCTCCCTTAATTTTCTTCCGCTGCGCCTTCTTTTTTCTCTACTTGTTTTGGCTTGTATGGTTTGTTTGTTTTGCAAGTTGCTTTCCTTTATGTTCTTGTTTGCTTATGATTCATTCTCTTGTTTTGGTTCCTAGTTTAGCTTGTTGTCCGTTGGGGTCTGTCCCGATGGATTTTCTGTTTTTTGGTGGGGAGTCCCCAGCCTTATATTGTATTTATTCTTTTTATTAATAAAATTTGTCAGAGGTGCCGCCCTCTTTACCCAAAAATACATTTAAATAGATTTCATCTTTCCATCTATATAACTCAACTAAACTCAACTTTATACATACAATAACAATCCTACTTTTTATTTAAAACAAATATAATATATTATATCAATATTTGTCTCAATTTGTAGATTTTTTTACGAAAACAAATATAAAAAGTATCAATAGTTGTATCATTTTGTAGAATTTATTTATGTATTTTAGTATATAATTGAAAAAAAAAAAGATAAAATAGAAAAGCAAGAGGTGGCCTATGTTGGTGGAATAAGCTAAAGATCCTGGGATCACTAATTTTAACTTTAACCATAGCAGATCTTTCAAATTGATTATTTATACATTTTAGGGGTGGATGAGAAAAAGAAACAAAATGACCTTAAAATAACCTATTAAGCTATGTGGTGTGGAGAGAAAATAATACAGGGAGGATGATGTGGAGGTATTGCAAAAAATTCGCCCTACAATATCATTTCCATCACACAATTTAGAGAAGAAAAAGAAAGCGGTATATATTGTTATTTAATTAAACAACGAAGAAAAGTGAGAGATGATTATTTTTGGGTGGAAGAGAAGATGTGAAAAGATGATTGGACGTTTAGGTGACAGAAAAAAAGAGTAAAGTGTGGAGTCTACCATAATGATTTTTAACAATTTTTAGTGCAAGCATAATATGTTTTGAATAATTGAAACTGTTCATTACCTTTTTATAATACATTTTTTAATTTACAGACGTGTTTTGAATATCTAAAATAATTCGTCATGTAATTGTGACATTAATCCTATGAAATATAATATTAAAACACCATATTATTATACAATAATATATACTTTTAATAAATTTACTTAACAAATTCACGCATTTGAATAACATATAGCCATATAGGTGTTTTTAGCTCGTTCAACTTGTTTTTGCTTTAGCTAAAAGAAGTCATATTTTACTTCTAAACTGTTAAATATACTATTTAATATAATTCGACTAATTGATATATTAATAATCAAATTGTTAGACTTATAATCGATTATCTTGAAAATACTTGTTTTACTATTAAAAGTTTGTGCGACAAGAGAGGGAATATGTTGGCAAGATGAGGACATTGTGGCGTTATTTGGTTTAATTCAAAGATGGTGCATCTATAATATGATGATAATAAGTCCATACTTAAATCAATACACACAATTAACGTTGTATCAGTACCGTAATTAAACTGATTTTATCATATTGTTCTTATTTGATTAAATATTTTTAGAAAATTTATGTTCATCAATCATATATTCTTAAGAAGATGACATTTTTTTTCTGTCGATAAAATTTATTAAAAAATTAGTAAGGAACAAAGAAAATACGTATTAGACACAATTTTATATTATATTGCATCTTTCCTAGAATTTTTTATATTAAAATAACAAGAGCCTTGAAATCGTCAAATTGACCACAACACCGTAAGGATGATAACATTAAAAGCCTTCATTCTTTTCCCACTAAAATTTGCGGAATCTGTCAAGCACTAACACTCTTTCGCCTAAGAAAATATAGGAAAAGAAACATCCCACCAACGGACTATCAGATGCCAAATAGAAACAATTAACCTGTAAGTCGTAAATATATGGATCAAAGACTCTACATTTCTATCGATAGAATGCATAAATTGAATCAACCTCCAATTCTCTAAGAAAATATAGGAAGGAAGGAAGGAAGCAAAGACTTATTGGGATGATATCCATTTTGAGATCCAACAAAAGGATGTATAACCAACATCATTCGTGCATTTCTACCATCCACGAAAAGAATCATCACTCTGCTTTCTCTAGTTGATGCAAGAAGAAGATATACACTGACCCTCGTGTCGTTAAATGACTTAATTCGGGTTCTTGATCAAAGCATTGACAACCTAAATACTCTCTTTCAGACTTTGAATGATGAATGAACCAACTATGTAGTAAGATAATATGTTTTGTGGTTTATTTGTTGTGTTGTAGAGGCATTTCACTATTAACTTTCTATGTAAGCATATCTTAATTATTATGATATACTTTTGGGTTGATGTTTTGGAAACACCGCAATATGAAAAGTCATGATTGTATGCCGCCAACTCGGAACACTTATTACCTTCGTCACATTTAAAATTTAATGGATTCACTTGGACACCTTATGCATTCACAACGTGGCTGAAAAGTTGCACTTACGAAAACAAAATTCATGACACCTTTATGTATAATTTTGACTGCAAGTCTGCAATGAAATTCCAATATTTGCTTCAAATGTCGATGAAACTTTTCACATAATATTTCGATGAAAATAATTCTTAAAATTTATAAAATAAAACGAATAGTGGTCATTATGAAATTTTTTTGAAAGTATGGGTGGTTTTTATAGAAAAAAAATATATAGTGGTTAAACCATAATTTTGATCAAACTACAATGGCTTTTATGTTATTAACCTTAAAAAAACATTTTAAATAAACAATCCCAAACACCCCCTTCATAATCAGTTATGGATTAGTTGAGATTATCAAGAAACGACCTATTGTGGTTTGGGATAAATAGACACGTATATGATTTATTGCGGTTGATAGATTATTTAAAATTCTAGAATATAAAAATTATTACATTTATTCTAAAATGTAAGAATAATTAACACCTATTCTATGCCGCTGGAATAAACTCTTCCAGCATTGGATATAGGGATGGCAAAAAAACTCGAACCCGACGGGGCAACCCGAAACCCGAGCAAAAAAACCCGAGACCCGAAACCCGAAAATTTAGGGTATAGGGGCGGGTTTGGGTCTCCCTGCCCCGACCCGATATATATATATATATATATATATATATATATATATATATATATATATATATATATATATATATATATATATATATATATATATATATGTGTATGTGTGTGTGTGTGTATGTGTGTATGTGTGTGTAAACCCGACCCGAAAACCCAAAACCCGATAGGGCATTGACCCGAACCCGACCCGAAACTTTTAGGGTCGGGTATGGGTCTCCCCGCCCCGACCCGAACCCGACCCGTTGCCATTCCTAATTGGATATGCTCCTATGGGCAATTGAAGCCCCAAGCTTCAGAAATTGGTGCAGTACAATAATCTAAAGCAGCCCAAATTGAGTTCATCATAGACTTGTTCGTGACACTTTAAAAAGGTAACTGATAAGATAATGTTGATTTATTATGAATAATCTGAAATAGGGAAAATGACTTATAAGGGTAATTATGTTTTAAAACTGTTTAAAAATCATCATCCAAGTTTGGTCTGTTCAAAAAACACCATCCAAGTAAGGCCTTTGTACAAAAAACACCATCCAAGTAAGACTTTTGTACAAAAAACACCATCGAACTACATGTTTTGTTCAAATTTTACCCGATGGTAACCTGCTATTGCAGGTTAAAGGATGACTAGGCCTAATACTTGGTGACCGGCCAAGTCATCCTTTAACCTGCAAGAGCTGGTTACCATCGGGTAAAATTTGAACAAAACATGTAGTTCGATGGTGTTTTTTGTACAAAGGCCTTACTTGGATGGTGTTTTTTGTACAAATGCCTTACTTGGATGGTGTTTTTTGAACAGACAAAACTTGGATGGTGTTTTTTGAACAGTTTTAAAACATAATTACCCTTATAAGTCATTTTTTCTTTGAAATATCTCTTTTTTCTTTATTTTTATTAAATCCATATGGAGAATGGAATATTCTCGAGTAAAATACCTTGTATTTTTATCTATAAATTTAAAGTAAAATCCTCTCTGTTTCTTGTAGAGGACAAATTGAAAGTGAGACTCGCAGTACAACTTTCTTCTGAAAATGGCGCTTTTCGTGAGAACAAAACGGGTTACCGACCCGCTGGATGACCGGGTCAAGGATAGGATCGTCGGACGTGATAAGTGGGAACCGGTGAATGTAAGCAGCGGTAGCGAACACAGTGCCGGCAGTGGTGGATATGATGAGGATTCATCTTCGTCTCCTTGTCTGTCGAATCTACTGCCTTGCTTCCTTCATCGAATAGGGGAGGAAGAGGAAGGTGGAGGATCTAATGCTAACGCCGATGATGACGGTTGTCAGTTCAACGATAACGAAATTGATTCCGCTTCGGTTTTGGATTCTGAATCTGATCGTACGGATGCAGTTATTGAAATCATAGGTTCGATGTTGAGGAATCAAAATGTTGATAGGTTTAGAGTTGTGTTATTGGCTCATGTTGTGAAAGGTATGGAGATTTTTCACTCTCTGAGACCTAACAAACAAATTCTCCATAGAAATATGATGCTGTTTCTTCAAAATATCGGCTACAACGCGGCGATTTGTAAGACAAAGTGGGAGAGCTGTGGCGGACTAACTGCCGGTAACTACGAGTTCATCGACGTTCTCCGATCCGATTCAGGCGCTCGCTACTACATCGATCTCAACTTCGCCGGAGAGTTCGAGATTGCTAGACAGACGACCCAGTTCCGCCGCCTGTCGCAGCACCTACCGACAGTTTTCGTTGGCAAGAATGAAGATCTAAAAGAGATCGTCAAGTTGATGAGCGACGCCGCCAAGCGATCGCTGAAGACCAGAGGATTACTCCTCCCTCCATGGAGGAAAAACCGGTTCATGCAGAACAAGTGGTTCGGCCCATACCGACGTACGGTCAACTACTCTCCGATAAACATATCGTCAACCTCTGCATTACCGGCGATATCGACGACTTCTCCCGTCAAATGTCGTTCGATCGGTTTTGACGCCGTCAGTAACGCTCCGTTACTACCTGCGGCAACCCGTACAAGATAAACTAATATAATTTCTTAACTACCGTAAATAACTTTTTGTCTTATCATAGAGAAAGTCAATATTTTTGTAAGAGAAGTTTTTTCGATAACGTTGCCACGTGTATATGAGATATGCCGTTGATTACTGTACCTATTCTTACCAAACACATGAGTATTGTGTACGTATGATTGTGACGAAGGGGGGGTATACCCATTACCCATTACTCGTCGTCAAGTCTTCATTTTTTTGGGTGTTACACGGACGTTCTAAGTTGTAACACATTTTTCTCAGATCTCTATTCTTTTCAAATCTAGAAAAATAGTTATTTCTTATCAGTTCTTACCTTTCTAAAATAATTAAATAACAAATATGTATAATTAGATTTGTAACAAATATAATTAAAATAAATATTAAATTTATTTAAAAGAAAAGAAAATTGCTTTATTAATTAAAAAACTACAAACGACGATAAAAGATAGACAATTAAAACTACAAATGTCTATTAAAAAAAGTTATTAATTACGAACGTAACTCCTACGAGTCATACAAATTATTGTCTAATGAGTTTTCGTCTAAATTCTCTTCCACCTCGTCGTCATAATACTCCTCAAATTCCTCATCCGTCGACTCGTATAACTCATCGTCCAAAATTTTAGCGTTATGTATATCATTTTGTAAACATGCTCCACCAAATCAACTCGAAGATTGTGGTGCATATTTCGGTTACGTACTTCTATTCTATTTGCTAGGTATTGTGACGTTTTAATACCTAGTAGTTCAACGGATGTTAAATTTTTGTTTTTATCGTACCAGATTATTGTTTTTCCTTCGTTTTCTAAAATTATATTATATAATATGACACACACGTACAATATGATTTGTATTTTTCTGTCCTCTAATGAACGTGTCGGTTTTTTAATTATTTGTCAACGTTTCTTAAGGACACAAAATGCTCGTTCGATATCTGACTTAGCTGCTTCTTGAGCTGCCTTAAACTTCATTCTTTTTTCGTCATCTAGATGTGTCCATGATTTGAAAAATACAGAGTACTCGACATATATCCCGTCCGTAATACAATAACCCGCTTGTATGATACTTTGTTCACTATAAACGATACCTCATAAGTCTTCCCCAAAAAACGTCGACACCTCCCACTACATGACTGTCGAAACCTTGGCGGGATCGATCATTATCCCCTTTTGATTTACGACGTGCCCTAGAAACTGAACATTTGGTAACCAATACTCACACTTGGAGAATTTCACATAAAGCTTCTCCCTCCTCAATGTTTTCAAGCCTCGCGTAGGTGCATCTTGTGTTCCTCCTTCGTGTTCGAGTAGATAAGGATGTCATTGATAAACACGATCACCGAGCGATCCAACATCGGTTTGCACACCCAGTTCATAAAATCCATGAATGTTGCAGGTGCGTTAGTGAGCCCGAAGGGCATCACCACAAACTCATAATGACCGTAGCGTATACAAAACGTTCTCTTCACTCCTCACCCCCCATATGGTGATAACCCGGCCTCAGATCGATCTTTGAGAACCATGATGTTTCCTGGAGCTGATCAAACAAGTCATTGATCCTAGGTAGAGGATACGGTTCTTGATATCATGTTATTGTTGCACACATTTTGGGCGATATTAGGGTACTTTTGAGTATACATTAGTGCAAAATGAGCTTAAAATACTCACTACACTTGGAAATTGACTTTGTACATGATTTTTTGACAATTAAACGGAAAAGACGAAAGTTGGAGCGAAATTGAGTCAAAAAGGAAAATGTTGAAATATAAAGATAGCGACGCTAATTGAAATAGTGGCGCTAACTGAGATAGCGAAAGCTATCTGCAGATAACCCTCGTAAGTCAACAGGAAGTTTGTTACGATAGCGGTGCCATCAGAAGCCATTAGTGGCATTATACTTGGCATTTTCAAAGTCCATAAATAGCTAGTTTTCTCTCTAGGGCATCACTTGACGGCTACACACTGCAATCACGTTCCAGAAAGCACCAAAGGCAGTTTTCTAAATGTTTAAAAGGTCGAATCACGCATTTTACGATTCGGTTCATTCTCATTTCGTTGTAAGCAACTTTGTTGATTTTCATTTCTAAAAATTTTGTTTTAATCTTGCCATGTTAGACTAGAAACCCTAAATCTAGTTCTGTGTTCAGACATGTTTATCATTTACTTTAAAACATTCAATTTGATGTTTGTTTATGATTAAATCCTAGTGATCATTTTCTTGTTTCAGCTTTTAGTCTAGAATTTGATTTGTTTTTAATTTGCCACTTAGATGAATTGAATTCTTGCAAGGTTAATCGACCAAGTATAACACTTAATAGTTTTATGAAGTCGATAATTGGTAACAAATAACAATCGTTCTTGCTTAGAACTTGATCACATGTTTACACACTTCCGAGTTTATGAGAAGAATTGAACATTGTTGGAAATTGTACAACATCTTAGTGCAGTTTTGTATTCAATCTAAGAGTGTGTCTAGGTTGCATATTAAGAACTAGGTTTAGTCAAAAAGCATATTTTTATTGAACACCTTGACAAGTTAAAATCATATAGAAATATATTTATGTCTTTTAACACCAACTTAGGATTACAAATCACAAATAACATCAAAGCAAATTCAATCTAGTAAGGTAAACATCGAGAACTCAGACTAGGCTTGTCTAAACTATTATTTTAAATTTCCTTAATTGCGTGCTATTCATTTATGTTTCCGTTTCATTCACATAAAGCCCCCATTTCATTACTAGCTGATATCGTGCGTATTTCGTACATATTTTATACGATATCAGGGTATTTTTATAGATAAATTAAGTTAAAAAGGACTAAAATACTCACTTTACTTGGAAAATATCAATTATGCAGGTTTTTAAGCAAAAAGGAGCAAAATGGGCGAAAAAGGACCAAAGTTGGAACAAGCAGGGACCAAAAATGACAAGTTGCTGAAAATGACCCATTAGCGCCGCTAATATTAGGGATTAGCGACGCTAATCCGTGCTGTTGAGAAAAATCTGCGGGCGAGATTCGCGTTTGACCAGCGAAAGACTTTTTGGGATTTCAAACAATTAGCGACGCTAATTCATTAATTAGCGACGCTAATGTCTTATAACCCTATAAATAGCAGTTGTCTTCCGCCAGAAAAGGAGTTCAGTTCCCGCGTTCAAGCCACGACCCCGAGACACTTCCAAGCAGTTTTTAGAAGGTTTTTGAAGCCCGAATCACGACTCTCGAGATTCGGTTACGTATTTTTTATCATTTGTAAGACGTTTTCGATTATAATTTTGTATTTTTAATTCATTTCTAGCCATATCTGGCTAGAAACCGCACTCTAGTCCTGAGTTTGGATATGTTTGGTGTATAATTTGAAACATTCGGTTCGATGAATGCTTTTGAATATTCCAATGATCATTTTCTTGTTTCAATCTGAGTTTTGAATTTGATTTACTTTTGACTGGCCATCTTAATTGGATCGTTTTCAAACACTGTTAATCGACTGTGTAAGTCACCTAATCGCTGAGCACAGTTGATGTTTGGTAACAAAAACAAGCGCCCAATTCCTTGTTTAGAATCTGGTCATATGTCCACACACTTCCCAGCGGACGCGAAGAATTGGACATTGATTGGTACTTGCACACCTTATGCGGTTTCTGCATTCGGCCTATAAGCGGACCTTAGGTCGGGTAAAATGAAACTAGGTTTAGGTAATAAGCGGACCTTTATCCAACCATTTTAGCAAGTTATTTTCATAAAGATTATATTTTATGAATTTCAAAAGCCAACTTGGAATTGTATTCTTAAGCACGTCAACCGGATTCATTTTATTACACTGAACATTGAAGACTAGGGACTAGGCCTTTTTATTATTGATTTTCCTCAAAGTTTACTATTTGCATGTCTCTGCAATTTATTATTATCATTATTTGTTACTCAACCCCCCTCCTTTATTTTTACATTTTAAGGCAAAAACCTTGAACTCCGTGTCCTTGAGGTTCGACCCTGCTTACCCTGTACTCTAATCCAGTGCAGTTGAGCAGTGACTGGTCTGATTCTGTTCCGATCACATTTGTTAGGGATTGACACCCTTAACAAATTGGCGCCGTTGCCGGGGACACGGCAATACTGACGTTTATGCCAAGATCTCTTCGTACAGGTTCACCACTTGCACTTGACAAGGAGATCGAGAAAACCGCTAGAAGCCTAAGGAAGCTAGCCACACTTCGCAAGAAGCAGCCCACTTCCCAAACTTCTACATCACATCCTACCATAGAAAACCAATCAACCCAAGTCACATCTACCGAGACCCAATCCGAAACCACATCACCACCATCTCCAACTCCTATTCCTACACCTATCACCATGGCAGCACCCGAACAAACCCTCCGTCAATGGGCAACACAAGATGTTACCCAACAACCATTATGCATCACCTACCCTGCCATGATCAACTTCGAGCTCAAGTCTGGGCTAATTCATCTTCTGCCAACATTCAGAGGGGTCGAAAACGAAGACCCTCACAAATTCTTAAAAGAATTTCATGTGGTGTGCACTGGCATGAAGCCACATGACGTGACAGAAGATCAAATCAAGCTTAGGGCATTCCCCTTTGCTGTCCAAGATTTCGCGAGAGACTGGCTCTACTACCTGCCACTTGGATCCGTTACCACGTGGAATGAGCTAGCTCGTATGTTCCTTGATAAGTACTTTCCTGAGATGAAAGTCTCTGCCCTTCGCAGAGAAATAATTGGCATTAAGCAACAAAAGAGGGAGGCACTACACAGTTATTGGGAAAGATTCAAGCGATTATGCGCCCGATGCCCCAAGCATGGCATCACAGATCATCAATTACTCCAGTACTTCTGTGAAGGACTAACAGCATGGGACCGCTGATTATTAAACGCTTCAAGCGGCGGATCCATCGCGGATAAAACACCAACTCAAATTCGAGAGTTGATCAATACAATGGCTGAGGATTCAAAACACACTCTCCAGGAGGAAGAATGGTATCCAGATCCACCAAGAGCAGTTAATGAAGTCAACAATCCCAAGTTAGAATCACAAATCTCTGAGTTGACCAAAGTCGTTCTTATGTTAACCAAAGAGAAAGCCACCCAACCGCCAGTTCGACCTTGTGGTGTTTGTTTACAAGTAGGCCACCCAACCGATATGTGCCCATAATTGCAAGAAGAAACCGAAGAAGCCAAAGCCACGGGGCCATTTCAAAGACAATACGATCAACCGCGGGGAAATACAGGATGGAATCAAGGTCAATCGTCGAACTACCAACCAAGAAACCATCAACAATATCAACCCAGGCCGCCACCGCAGAATCAGCAATACCAAACTCGTACACCACCAGCTTTCCCTCAACCAAGCAGCTCTGGGATGTCTTTGGAAGATATCGTCAAAAGCTTAGCTACAAGTACACAAACCTTCCAAAACGAAACGAAGGCGAGCATTAAAAATCTAGAACAACAAATGGCTCAGCTTGCTAGCTCAGTAAGCAAATTGGAAGCACAAGGCAAGCTTCCAGCTCAAACAGAAACAAACCCGAAGCATAAAGCTTATGTCGTTACTCTAAGAAGCGGTACACAATACGAAGGGCCTAAGGCCCCGATCGAAGAAGAAGAGCCGGAAGTGGAGAAACCGCCGAAAAAGCCTGAAGAGCCAAAACCGAAAGACTCAGAATCTGTAGAAGCCAAAATACAATCCACACATTTTCCCTCAAGACTAAGAGGTGATAAAAGAGAAAAGGGGGAGAATGAAATACTTGAAATTTTCAGAAAAGTTGAAATAAACATTCCCCTCCTGGAGGCTATTAAACAAATACCCACGTACGCCAAGTTCCTCAAAGAGCTATGTACTTCAAAAAGAAAGTTAAAGGGGTACGAGACAGTCAAAATCGGAGAAAACGCATCTGCAGTCCTACAAAGGCGGATACCCAAGAAATGCAAAGATCCTGGTGTTTTCACCGTACCTTGCAAACTAGGTAACCTAAGCATACCAAGAGCAATGCTCGATCTGGGGGCTTCAATTAATGTCTTGCCCTATTCTGTGTACAAAGCGACTGGTTTTGGAAATCTAGCAAAGACGGGGATTATAATGCAACTCGCAGATCGTTCAATAGTTCATCCCAAGGGAGTGTTGGAGGACGTACTTGTCCAAGTCAATCAGCTTGTCTTTCCAGCTGATTTCTATGTTCTTGATATGGGAGATGACGACAATCCCAACCCAAACTCAATCCTACTGGGGAGGCTATTCTTGAGTACTGCAAGAACGAAAATTGATGTCTATGCTGGTACATTTTCCATGGAATTCGATGACGAGGTCATCAATTTCAACATCTACGAAGCCATGAAGTACCCAACCGATGTGCATTCTTTGAATTTTGTAGATATCATTAAACCACTTGCTGAGGAACTCTTTGAGTTAATCAACAGTGACCCCTTGAGTTTGGTATTGAATAACGATTTGGATGAGCAAAAGATAGAAGAATTGGTAGAGAAGTTTGAGCTAAATGAAGATCTGAAAACAATGGTGAAGGCAGTGGAGGAAAGAAAAGACTTGAAAAACAAACAGGTCATGATGCAACTTCCTAATTCAAATGAAAGGCTCCTTCCTTCAGTAGTTAAAGCACCGAAGCTCGAGCTCAAAACCTTTCCCGAGCATCTCAAATATGCTTACTTGGGAAACGAAGAGACACTCCCTGTCATTGTTTCAAACAAATTGACGGAGAATGAAGAAGAGGATTTGATCAACCTCTTAAAACGATACAAGAAAGCGATAGGTTGGACGATCGCTGATATAAAATATGTACGAAATACGCACGATATCACTAGCATATCTAGTACAAAGCGGTATAAACTTTGAATCCTGTGTCTCCGTGGTTTGACCCTGCTTGCCATATACTCTATTTAGTGTAGTATAGCAGTGATTCTTTGGACATATTTTTATATTTCTAAACTCATTTATAAGGCTTGACGACCCTTAACAAATTGGCGCCGTTGTCGGGGACGCGACAGTACTAAACGTTTATGCCAAGATCTCTTCATATAGGTACACCAGTCGAGCTTGACAAGGAGATAGAAAGCACAGCTAGAAGGTTACGGAAACACACAACACTTCGCCAAAAAAACCGTTTCTTAACCCTCTACACCTACTCTATCCATAAATATTCAGCAGGAAGAAGTCATAACCACCGAAAGTCATACTGAACCCACATCACCACGACCATCCCCAATTCTTGCTGAACCACCAATCATCATGGCAGCACTCGAACAAACTCTCAGCCAATAGGCAACTCAAGATGTTACCCAGCAGCCTTTATGCATCACCTATCCAGCAATGACAAACTTCGAGCTCAGATCAGGACTCAACCATCTATTATGGTATCTAATAGACCATAAGACAAGATGACAGGGACTAACCTCATGCCATTTTCATTTTTATAGAATATTTGGTGAATTTCACAAGTGGGCTGATCTGATCAGTCAACGAGCTGGACCAGAACCTAGAGAAATAATCTAAGCTCTAAATGGGTTAAGAACTAGGCTCTACATTTTTGTTTTTTGTTTTTTGTTTTTTGTTTTTTGTTTTTTTGAACGACAAACCAATCTACTCCTACTTTACACCTCCTATTCTACACCTTTCGCCCATAACGGGACTAGAACCCTCACCACTTGGGTTGAGGGACACACCTTGGTACCGCTAGACTATAAGCCATTTGCTCTACATTTTTGTATGGACAAACTAGACATCAATACCGAACTAAGGCCACTGACCTTACCCTAAAATGGTTTTTATACAATTTATGGTGATTTTTACAAGTCAGGTAACTTAATATGTCAGGGTTCCGAACTAGTCTATAAATATTGATATTTTCACCTAACCTAGGGTTGGAATCAGACTAAGCCCTTTTGGTGGAAGGAACTACACTTCCATACCTTTCCAGGGACATAAGATTCTATCCATTTGGCTAACCATTGATTTTATATGATTTCTCAAAGATCATGACATAATGTTGTCAAGTGAATGTGTTATAGATTAAGCATCACTTCAAGATTTTAAGTATCCTTATGCTCACCTAATGATCATCCAACCCAGGAACAACAATGACCATGGCTTGGCCGGCTTCCAACCACCACCAATGTGGTGGTTCATGGTGGTGATTAATGGTGGAGAAGAAGAATATTCAATAAAACCATGAAATCATACCTTGAGATCTACTATTTCTTCTTCCTTTCTTCCTCCTTCTTCCTCTTGGCTCCAGCAGCAACACAACTCCAAAGCTCTTTTCTCTCCTTGGTTTCTCATCCCTTCTCGGCTGGCACAAGAAAAATGAACGGGGGAGGGATTTACGGCTCAAAGAATGGATTTTTAGGGTTAGGATTGTGCAACTAGGGTATTTAAGGCTAGCAATGGAGGGCTTGCATGGGCTAGAGGTGAAGTCGAGTCCTTTAGGCCCTCTCTCCCTCACGTCGGCCTTCAACAACCTTAGGAAGGGTTTCCATGCAACTTTTGATATATGACAATTATAGTCCCTCAACTTTCCTATTTATTTTCTTGTTTAACCCTAAACTAACTTTATTCTCATTCTAAGTTTCCAGCAATGGTAAAGCCCACCCCCAAACATATAATTAAAGTTTTAGGATTATTATTATTATTATTTATCTTTATTATTATTATTCGCTAAAATAATAAATTTGAAATTACGAGCGTACCGGAAAACGAGATGTTACAAATATGCAATTCAACATGGATATTGCAGCTTTTAAAATTGTCTTGATCTTTCTCTCAACAACACTATTAGGGGCTATATTGGGTGTTGGGTAGTTATGTTTAATCTCTTTAGATATTCAGAAATTCTTCCAGGGAGTTATTCTTGAACTTAGTTCCATTGTCAATTTGGATTTGTTAAACTATTAATTCAAGCTTGTTCTTAGCATATACTTAATGAAGTTTATCACACATGAAGTTTATCACACATGTACTTAATGAAGTTTATCACTTCTAAAGTTGCTTCAAACTTATTGTGTCCAATCACCAAAATATACTTCTTTTTGTTGATGCTCTCAAGATGATCTACACAAGTCCATGTACAATAGTTGTATGGCCTTGTGATTGAAGAACCCAATATCAGTTTATGTCATTCTTTCTTTTGCTTGCCAATTTCACATATTGCACAAAGTGTATCGTTAGAACTGAGCATCGATATCATACAACGAGACTTATCCCATGAATTTGTTTAGGCTTTTAAAATTCATATTTGAGAATACTCTATGCCGTAAATAGCTCAAATCTATTGAAGCTTTTGACAAAATACTGATGTTAGGTTTACCAATAATAGGAACAATATCAAAAAATATATATATTTTCTCTTTTTGATTTGACTAACACTTTATTGTTTCATCCACGAGGTAACTTTTTCTTTTGTGAAACCCCACTCCATGTCCAGTGCCACAAAGTTGTGCCATACTAATCAAATTATGCAGTAGTTCTTACACCTGAGCAACTTTCTTAATTGCGAATTTTCCGTTTGTAATGACACCACATCCTTTTACTTTTCTTGTCATGTCATTAGTAAAGTTACAACTCCTCCATTTGTTATTGGCTTTAAATCTTTTAGTAACTTCATATTCCCAACTATTTACGCAGTTACAACTCCTCCATTTCTTGATTCTTTGTTTTCTAAACTTTTTAACTTTTTCGTCTTAACGGAAGGTAAGAATTTAACAGGTATGCATTTATAAGAGAGTAAATTACAGTTTTGGTCCCTGTGGTTTGTCAAACCTTTCAGATTAGTCTCAACTATTGGAAAATCATGTTGGGAGTCTCTAAGGTTTGTGAAACACTACAAATCGGTCCTTGGGTTAGGTAAAAATACTAAAATGTCATTTTTATTTCTTTTTCTTTTTTCTTTGAATTACTTATTTATTTTATTTAATTAAAAAAAGAAAATACACCTCACCCCACCCCCTCTCTCTCTCTCTCTCAGCAAACTAGACGGCGGTGGAGCAGTTTGAATTGCAACCAGGTCCGGCGATTTCGCCTTGATCTTATCGGACTCAAGCTGACTGGATATCAGTTCCATAAACATTCCCGCTTGCTTAGATCACCGACGCCTTGCTGTTGCAGATCTGAGTTCCTCGAACGAAACATTTGTTGGGTCTTGGAATTCGTTGTGTAATACTGCTTCGTATGGATATTTGACCAAAGAAATGTAGTGAAACCAGATCCAGTAATCGGGAATTCGATCACGATTGATGAAGAAGCCGCTAAGGAGGAGGTAGTAAGCGAGAATCGTGACGACAATTACGTACCCGATTTGTTAAAATCGACTAGGCTTCTGGTTCCTCCAGGAGAACCCTCGAGTTCTCTGATCAAGTCGAGTGCAAATTCGGTACGATTTTCTTTCTCCGGAATTGGATGGCCAAAATCGGTTTTCTCATTCTTTTTCGTTTTCTTCAAATTTTTCACTAATATTTTTGTTTCTTCACAGATTATGTAGTTGCAATCTCGTGTATTCTTTTAGTTGGACTTTTCTCGATTCAACATCACGGAACATGTTTGCCGATTTAGGCCATTTTTTAACCTTATCCGTTAAGGTAATCATCTAAACAACAAAATTATTAGTATTTGTATGATTTTAAAGCGACACTTTTCATATTTCAGATAGCATTCACGTTTCTTGTGTATCCTTGCTTGGTTCTTGCGTATTTAGGTGAGGCTGCGTTTTTTGTCACGACATCATGAAGATATCCAGAGAAGCTTCTATAAAGCAATACCTGGTAAGAATTCAAATCTAATTCACTAAAAACCGTTAACTGTTCATGATTTTATCGGTTTCTTCTATTTGCTGATTTTCTCTGCAGAGGCTGTATTCTGGCCGGTGTTTATAGTGGCGACTTTTGCAGCGGTGGTCGGAAGTCTGCAATTTATGCGACGTTCTCGATTATAAGTCAATCTTGTTTGCTCCGATTGAGAGAGAGAGAGAGAGAGAGAGAGAGAGAGAGAGAGAGAGAGAGAGAGAGAGAGACGGAGAGGGTGGGGGTGGGGGTGACGTTCTTGATTATAAGTCAATCTTTTTTTAATTAAATAAAATAAATAAGTAATTTAAAGAAAAATGAAAAAAAAATAAAAAGGACATTTTAGTCTTTTTACCTGACTCAGGGACCGATTTGTAGCGTTTCACAAACCTTAAGGACCCCAACATGATTTTCCAATAATTAAGACTAATCTGAAAGGTTCGACAAACCACATAGACCAAAACTGTAATTTACTCTTTATAAGATAAATATATACCGAGGACCCTTCAGGCATCTAACATATGTTCTATTTTTAACCCTGACACTTCCCTTATCAAATTTACTCTCACATTCTTTAGTCATTGGTTGCTTAACTATAGAAATTAAAGAATATTCAATCAAGATTCAAGAACACAGAAGTGCTTTTTAACGATTTGTAGACTGCTATCAAGAAATAGAACTCAAAATAACATGGAATAACTAACTTGTCTAACAACCTTTTTATAGATGACCTAAACATGACCGTCTATCAAAACCAAAATATATTATAGTACTATTCATTGACCTGTTACATGATAGATGATAGATTAAACTAAGTATAGAAGACATTCGTTAACCCAAGGCACAACCAGGGATGAGCTTGGAACTAGGACCGACCCGACCCGGACCAAAGCCGAGCCGGACCGACCTCATCTTTTAAAATTTCATATTAACTTGGTACAAAAACCCGATACCCGACCGACCGATCGGTACCGAGACCGAGATAAGCAACATATGTATACCGAGAACCGACTAAACATAGCACTCAGCCCCTTAGCTCGGTTCGGCTCCCACGGTTCTTGGGTTTGGGCTCGGTTCCGAGAACCAAATGCTCGATCACCCCTAGAGGTACACAAAAGCCGGTTTTTTTAAAACCGGTTTGGGTCCAACCGGTTTCGGTTATAACCGGTCCGGTTTTGGCCGGTTTTTTTTAAATGAAATTGAGTTTTAGACCGGTTTTTTTTCGGTTTTTAAACCGGTTCAGTTTGGTTAACCGGAACAAAAACCGGGGTAAAAGACCGCTTTGGTATGGGATAGAAAACCGGTTATTAAAAAACCGATTATTAAAAATCCTGTTATTTAAAAACCGGTTTCGGTTTTTTTTCCAGTATTTAGAAAAACCGGTTGTTGATGTGCACCTATTCACCCCTAGGCACAACAACTTAGGTCCTCATTCTTATCTATTTTCTACACAATGGATGGGATGATGTTCTTGTGTGGTCATGTTGAGGTTGTCGTATACAATACTTTGAGGTTCGGGATAAAACTTAAAGAAAAAAAAATATAAGAATTAATTACTTGTATACGATTATCACAATTTCATATATTGATAAGATAAATCAATCTTAAACAGATGGAACTCTTGCTAGTATTATCATGTCCAATCAAGAAGGATCTGATCAACTGTTCATCCGCTGTGACAAATACCTGAATGGCGATGAGACTCGAAACCACATAACCCAAAATATACAAGGTCACATTTACATATTAATTTAGTCGCTAATAGGTTATATTTGTTGCATTTTAGCGACCAACAAATTTAAGTTATAGGTATTTAGTCGTTTTCAACAAATTTGACATAAATGGTAACATTTTTTTGTATTTTCTAGACCTTTTTTATACTTCGTTCATATCTCTTTACATTTTATTTTCATTAAAGAATTATACGCACCTGGTCTAAGATGTTTAACTAACACCCACTAGGGGTCTAGCGCTGAAAATACAGCCATTAAAACTAGAAGAACAAGGTGAAGGAGGTGACCCCTTTCTTGCAACCCAAGCCTCCAATATATACACCACCCTTGGTGAACCCAAGAGCCGCGGCCAGGCCTCCACCCACGTTTTCTCTCTCCTACACGTGCTCATCTCGCTGGCTCTCGCGTCTTCCTTGTACAAACGACACGTGCGTATCCGTCGATTCTCCACATCACCTTTCTTTTTTCGTAACAATCCTGCATCAAACCCTAATAAATATGATTAAAGTATAGAAAGGGTTTGAGCTTTGAACGTTTTGTATATTTTATTATTTCATATTAGAATTATAATATTCTGATTAAGATAGAAAACAAATCTTATCTTGATTTCGATTTCGATTTTATTATTTCAAAGTTAAAATAATAATAATAATTTAAAAACTGTAATAGTTGCAACATTTGGGAGTGTAGGGATAACATTATTTATTGATCATAACTTTAATCAAATCTTTATAGTTAGATGATTTGATTTTGATTATGATCTTAATACAAATAGTACTTTAGTAACAGAAACATAATCTTTATAGACATTTAATCAATAGTCAAGCTGGTGAGCTAGACTATATATTTATCACTTCTATTTAATAGATAGATTTGAAACTTTCATATATAAATTATATTATATTTTTAAATATTCTAAATATGATTTCACATCTTAAAAGGGTTTATAGTGATCAGCTTTATTATATAATAAATCATACTTTGATTTTATTAATTTAAAATAATCATGGTTTAAATACATGTAACAGTTGTTGCAACAGAATCAATTTTGAGTTTAGATATAGTATTATATTACTCATAACGTACTTTAATTATTCTGTTATACTTAATTTTTTAATTTTGATTATGCAATTTAGGTGCATATGATTTCAAATTGGTAAAAGCAAAACTTCGTTGTAGGGATTGACAAAAATACTCGAAATATTTGGGGCGAGTTTTGAACTGGGTAAATCATTATCAGACCGGGGATGAGAATTTTTTTAGAAAAAAATCGCAGGTATGAGATGGTTTTGGTATTGAGGTGATACCCGCCCGATTACCACATCGCGACCCGAACCATATATATTTTTATATACTTATAATTTTATTGTTTATATATGAGAGATTGCAAATCCATATTTTGATATTGTATACGATTTATTATTATGTGATTACGATTTACCATTACTACCATTATCTAATTATTACTTACCGAAAATTGTATATAATATATTGTATGTGATATATAGTTTTTCAATTCCCGTGTCCCCTCCTTCAACTCATCTACTCGTTACTATGCATCCAACGGGTAAATTTGAACATATTATTATAATAGATTGGGATATCAGATACCCGTGAGTATAACTACGAACCCGATAGTTATTTACTAACCGAGTATCCGCCGGGATGAAACCGGGTTTGGGATGTGGTTTTACAATAGAATATGAGACTGGGATCATCAATACCCGTCCTACTTCGTTGTTATAAAATATATTCAACACCCTTGCGAGTGAGACACTACAGAGGGGTTTTGAGATAAATTAACAAACAACGTATCTGATTTATTGCATTATTGGATTATTTAAACTTGTAATATATAACAGATATCATACATTTATTTTGAAATGTAATAATAATTAACACCTATTCGATGCCACTGGAATAAACTCTTGCAGCGTTGGATATGCTCCCATGGACAATAGAAGCCACAGTTATTGCTTCAGCAATTGGTACAGTACAACAATCTAATGCCTCTCATAATTGAGTTCATTAAAGGCTTGTTTGTGACACTTTAGAAAAGTAACTGTAAAGATAATGTTGATATATCATCGAGTCATCTGAAATATTTCTTTTTCGTTTATTTTTATTAATGGGGAATGGAATATTCTCGAGTAAAATACCTTGTATCTGATCTATAAATTTAAAGTGAAATCCTCTTCGTTTCTTGTAGAGAAAAAATTGAGAGTGAGACTCGCAGTATAATTTTCTTCTGAAAATGGCGTTTTTCGCGAGAACAAAACGAGTTACCGACCCGCTGGATGACCGGGTCAAGGACAGGATCGTCGGCCGTGATAAGTGGGAACCGGTGTATGTAAGCAGCGGTAGCGAACACAGTGCCGGCAGTGATGGATATGATGAGGATTCATCTTCATCTCCTTGTCTGTCTGATCTACTGCCTTGCTTCCTTCATCGAAGAGGAGAGGAAGAAGAAGGTAGAGAATGTAATGTTAACGCCGATGATGACGGCTGTCGGTTCAACGATAAGGAAATTGATTCCGCTTCGGATTTGGATTGTGAATCCGATCGTACGGATGCAGTTATTGGAAGCATACATTCGATGTTGAGGAATCAAAATGTTGATAGGTTTAGAGTTGTGTTACTGGCTCATGTTATGAAAGGTATGGAGATTTTTCACTTTCTGAGACCTAACAAACAAATTCTCCATAGAAACATGATGTTGTTTCTTCAAAATATTGGCTACAATGCGGCGATTTGTAAAACAAAATGGGAGAGCTGTGGCGGACTAGCTGCCGGTAACTACGAGTTCATTGACGTCGTCCGATCCGATTCAGGCACTCGCTACTACATCGATCTCAACTTCGCCGGAGAGTTCGAGATCGCTAGACAGACGACCCAGTTCCGCCGCTTGTCACAGCACCTGCCGACGGTTTTCGTTGGCAAAGATGAAGATCTAAAACAGATCGTCAAGTTGATGAGCGACGCCGCCAAGCGATCGCTGAAGACCAGAGGATTACTCCTCCCTCCATGGAGAAAAAACCGGTTCATGCAGAACAAGTGGTTCGGCCCATACCGACGTACGGTCAACTACACTCCGGCAAGCATATCGTCAACCTCTGAAGTACCGGCGATATCGACGTCTTCTCCGGTCAAATGTCGTTCGATCGGATTTAACGCCGTCAGTAGCGCTCCGTTACTACCTGCGGCAACCCGTACAAGATAAACTAAAATATTTAAATAACTTTTGGCTTTCGTAGAGAGAGTCATTATTTTTGCAAGAGAATTCACACGTTTTTTCGGCGACCGATAACGTGCCAGGTGTATATGAGATATGCCGTTGATTACTGTATCGATTCTTAACAAACACATCAACGGCGTAAATGTTCTAGAAAATGAGAGTACTTGTACGCAATCATACACCCCAAGTCCCAAGCAAGCATCATAACGAGTATTTGTGTACCCTAATATAAAAACGGCAAAAACTAACAGGATACGCTAATATGATACGAACTCGACATGAAATAAATATGTTTGGATAAAAAATTCCAATCCGTTTAATTATATAATACGACACGATTATTAAACAGATAATATTAGAGTTGAGATTTTCAACTCAAAGATGACACGTTTACTTATATACAAGTTTTTTTAATTTTTCAAATAAATTGTTCAAACCCAAAACAAAATCAAATATGAATGAAAAACTTCGGGTTAAGTTATTTTTGTAATATAATAACTTTGCGTCTCCCAACTTCTAATCTTTTCAGTTTTTCCCATTTTCATTTATATTTCAACAACTTTTATTCTTCCAACTTGTTTATAATTCCAACATGATACGACATTACACATTTACAATGTCTAACCCCTAAACTCACAAATTCGACACGAACTCGACATGAAAATAAATGGGTTGACACGACACGATACATTTATTAAACGAACCAAGTTAGGTCAAACTCTCTCAACCTGTTTAATATTTTGACTCGACACGGACCCGCCACATCACATATATATATATATATATATATATATATATATATATATATATATATATATATATATATATATATATATATATATATATATATATATATATATATATATATATATATATATATAGAGAGAGATAGGTTATTCTAAATCTGATATGTTGTGTGACTGTGTGGACCAATCAGAATTCAGAAAAAATGAGTTTTCGTAATTATAGAAGTCGGTTACCAGATTTATGAGATTTTATTTATTTAAAACTAATTGATTTATATCTCAATTACTATTATGCCCCTATACGGATTTAAAATAATCGGTTCATATTTAGTTATAAGGTTACACAATATTTATCTAGTTACATTTGATCATATATATATATATATATATATATATATATATATATATATATATGTATATATATATGTATATATATATATATATATATATATATATATATATATATATATATATATATATATATATATATATATATATATGGTTGGGTTCTTTTGAGAACCCAAAAAATAATGAGATCTTGAGAACTTCATATCAACCATTAGATCATTATCCAATCTAATAAGAACATGATCGTCATTTAACAAATCTCATTTAATTTTGATTTTTTTATTTTTGGTAACAATATCATCAATTCCTAAAAATATGCATAATCAATTTCAAATTTCAAAATTCAAAATTAATAAAATTTTCGTTTTTTATAATAATGTCAAATTTTTCGAAATTTAAAAAAGTTCAAAAAGTTTATATTCAAATGAAAAAAATCAGATCTAAGAATTAAAAAAAATTAATGTACTTGTATACAGGTGCATATATGCATATTTTCAGAATTCATATATTTATATTATTATTCATAATTGGTGAATACAAATAATAAACAACCCAATTTATAAAAAAACAATAATATACAATTGTTTTGAACGATACACACATAAACTATAAAAATACAACAAAAAATCATAAAATTTTCATTGTTCATTCTTCAACTGTCATATTTCTTCCTTTGATCACTTTTCACTTCTTCAATTTGCTCGATAAATTTTTAAGACCTGCAAGAACATTAATAAAACTACATATTAAAAAAACCCAAAAAAAAAAATTACATGCATATATACATATGCACATAGGCACATATATGTATGCATATATGCAAATACGCACACATGTGTACACAAACAAATAGACATATATGAATATTTACACCTATGCACATATGCACTTATATACTTGTGAAAATATATAAATTTATGCATATACGGAAATATATGAATATATGCACAAACATTTTTTATGAACAAACACACATGCATGCACATATGTATAGCCAAATGCACATACATGTATGAACACATGCACAAAATGTGTACATACATATTATGCATATATGTACATATACACATATACGTATATGAACATAGACACACACACACACACACATATATATATATATATATATATATATATATATATATATATATATATATATATATATATATATATATATATATATATATATATATATATATATATATTTACATATATATATATATATATATATATATATATATATATATATATATATATATATATATATATATATATATATATATATATATATATATATATATATATATATATATATATATATATATATATATATGTAAATATGCACACACACTTATACACATATGTACCTTTTCAAAAATGCATTTATGCATACATATATTTTATGCACATATGTGCCTATTCATTTATACATATGTACACATGTATTCACAAACTGGATTTATACAAACAAATATATATATATATGTACGTATGCATATATATATATATATATATATATATATATATATATATATATATATATATATATATATATATATATATATATATATATGTATATATATAATAATGATATATATATATATATATATATATATATATATATATATATATATATATATATCATTATTATATGTAATCGTCGGTATACTTACAATTTTACCAAATGGACTCAAGGAATTGAAAGAGGCGTTCTATTAGAAGAGCGCGTGATCTCTTTTACGAGCGCGTGTTTTGCGTAAAGAAGGGGTTTATTTTTTAATAAAGAATTCAGCGTAAACTTCACGCAAGGCTTTTTTTAGCGTGTCAGACTTCCGCTTCTTCTTCTTCTGCGCATGGTATTATTTCCCACCTTGTTTTCTTTCTGCGCACGCTTGGGACAACTGCTATACACTACTGCTCTCCCTCTTCTGATATGCTTCTTCTCTCTCCGTTCTCTTCCACTTTCAACTTCAAGAACATTATTTGTAGTTCTTAACTTCTTATAGATTCATTATTTATTTTTATGAGGCGATTTAATTTCCCTTTTGCGAAAATTACTAAAAACTCTTTCCCCATCACTGAATCATCCTCTCCTCTTTCTCACTCAAACGTGTTTCATCGATTTCTTACCGTCGTTGAACAGATGAAGAATTAGATCTTGCGATCTGCTTCATGGAAGATAAATTTCAATTTGACAGAAGAGTATTTGTTTATTTTGCAAAAAACACAAAACCAACCGTAAAAAATTCCATACAAATGAGTTAATTATGTATTTTTCCTTATAAATTATGGACATCATTGGGTTTAATTTATTTTGCATAATTTATGATGCTCAACTTTGCTGTTAGTACAGATTCTGAGAGTATGAACACCCATATATTAAGGGTTTTAAAGTACTCTTCTCCTCACGTTATCCCTATGCCGATCCTATCTTCCACCATACGCCTTTCTCCTATGCTTCTTCATGAAAGTTGATTTATTATATGTATTTTCATTTTTCTTCTTAAACGTGATAAGCCTTGATATTGTTGGTGCTTGCGGTTTTAAGCAAAGAAGATCACAAGTAATAACATATGTACAATTGCCTCTGACCCTTTTGTTTTGGAAATTTCAATCATTCAATTCATAAATTACTAGGGCTTACTGTTTATTTCACTTTAACAGACCCAATTTGTCCTTTTACGCATCTCCTTGTTGAATTTCCATGTTTCTGTTAGCCTTTTTGAAAGTTTTGTGAAAACACAAATAAGATATAGGAAATTCTTTAGTATGTTCAACATATTATCGAAAACCCATATAAGATGTAAGAAAGCTATGTAAAATAACAATTTAGGCAGAAGTTAACGTATTATTCTTTTAGTACCTTCAAAATACTAATAAAACTTCAAAAATAAATACAATAAATCTTTGAAGATAACAACTATTAAGTTTAATTGTCAGTAAGTTTAAAAGTTCTATCTATAGCATCACATGTAATTCGCTTTTAAGCTAAAATGATCAAATATCACTCTGTGTTTGTTGAGTATTAATTTATAGTACTTGTTATTGTTTCAGTTAGTTTTTGTTTTTCAAATCGATATAAACGTATGTATTTTCATTAGATGCAATGAATCAAAGTGGAACTGTTTCATACATCAGAACATCAAAACTTGGCTATTGGTGAGGAGTTTTGGAGTTTGAAAATATTTTAGATGGGGAACTTTGCAGAGACTGTATAGGCAAGGCATTTGATTCAGCTTTAATGTTTTTTACTCTTTTGTTGATCTTTTGTGTGCTTTATCTTATTATTTTTTTTATTTTCATTATAAAAGAACAAGTTTATTTGTTCGATTAGTTGGTTGTTCAAGATAAAGCTAGGTAAATATTGATTCTTTGTATTCGAAGTGTTTAAAAGAGATTATTTCCTTTATTATGTTGTCTGCATGAAATACAATTTGATTGTCTTAATTTCTTTTGTGTTTATAGACTTTTAGTTTGCTGGTGATGTTGTTTGGTACCAGTTAATTTTCATTCATTCTATTGATATTGAAATATTATAGATAATAACCTTGAGTTGATTATACTTCAGATTCCAACAAGCAAAAAATAAGAGAAAGAGACCCATCGAAGAAACCTTTATTAATCGAGTTAACTGGCAAAGGTACAATACTTGAAGTTCTGCGATTGTAATGTTTTTTTAACACATTGTGATATGTTACAACATTTATAACAATTCAGTGGTGTTGAATATAGCTATAAGTGGTCATAGTTTTAAAGTACATTAATTCGTACTTCTTTAAGTAAATCATTACAATTCACGGTATATTCATACGTTGATAAATGTTCTTCCTCATTCTCCTTTGGTCTTTAGAAGATGATTCAGAGTTTGATCTAGAACATCAAGCTTGTGAGTTAGTGGCGAAAAAGATGACTGAATTGGAAGTTTTGTTTAATCGATATAAGTCTCATATCATCTAGATAACCATTTTGCTGGTTTATCTTTGATTATTATGATATTTTCATTTTTAGCATCACATGTTTTTAGTCTTGCCTTCATGATGAGATGTTTTTGTCTTGTTCTCTTGCTGCTCGTTAGTGGATTGAACCTTTGTCTTTCCAATGTTATCGCCATTCATGGCTGTTAAATGAGTTTTTTTTAGTCAAATATAAATCACATAAGTGATTTCACATTTATGGTTGTTTGGAGTTTAATTGGTTCGATCATTTGTAGCTCGATGGACTAACCTTACTTTGTTCTTTCTTTTTATTGTCAGGTTATGGTACTATCGAGACGAATTCATAGCTAACCGGACTAGCTCCAATTCTAGGAACTACTCCAAAGTTTTTAAATTTATTCTTGACTATTGATTTGTTAGTAGGTGTCTGCTCAACTCACCAACAAGGAGACTGCTGAAGACATCAGATTAGTTGCTTATGATGATGCTTAAGCAACCCAGATCAGGTAATTATCATATTATTCCTATTTTCCTGAAAAACATAAGTTTTTTTGGAGCCCCCTCTTCTACTTCTGTATTTAATATTTGAAATGGAGACCCATGGTGGTGGAGTTATATTATCTTTGTTTGCAGGTTTAGCTCCTCCGAGTATGATTAATCAGATTTTGTGTGGTCTAGAACGGTAGCAATGTACTTCCATTTATACACTTTGTTATAGCATCATACTCTCATTTTCTTCTATTACACCATTGTAATTTCAATTTTAACCTATGAAAGACGTTGTATATTGACATACCTACAAATTACAGCATCGTGCGTTTACTTTTTTAATTAAGACATCGTATTTTCAATTTCCGTTAGTTATAACATTATACCATCGTGTTTTGTAAAACCAAGTAACTTGTCGTGGGTCGTGCTCAGCACGGCCCTTGAATGTACCTAGTATGTATATATATATATATATATATATATATATATATATATATATATATATATATATATATATATATATATATATATATATATATATATATATATATATATATATATATATATATATATATATATATATATATATATATATATATATATATATATATATATATATATATATATATATATATATATATATAGAGTAAGGTTCTTTTGAGAACCCAAAAAAGCCTGAGATCTTGAGAACCAATTATAGACCATTAGATTAAAAAAATCAAAGGCTAAGATCAAAGATGGCATATCTGTAATTATAAGTAAATTGGATGGTATATTAGGGTTTCCATTAATCATTCTACGGGTAAATTTGTCACAAAATCAAACATCCTAAAAATCAGCCAAAGAAAATGGTAAATGCCGTAAAAAGAAATAATCCCTCCTCTCTCCTCTTCTTCAATATCTCAGGAAAACGATGCCCTACCCTACTCTCGCTATCTCACCATCTCTATGGGTCGCCGTCTTCTCCTGCTACGTGTCTGATTCCTTCGAATCTGTGAAGGTGGATGATGGTCCCGCCATTTATTGCAACCACCACCGCCACCATTGGTAGCAACCACCACCGCCGTCTCCAACTTTTCTTTTATTGTATCGGGTGAAGAATTCAAATCAACATCGGGTTAAAGAAGACTCGAAGCAGGGATGAAGAAGAAAGCGTCCAAGTTTGCTCTCCATCACTCAATTTCTTCTGTAACGATGCTTATCTTCATTTTCTTCAAATATTGATCTCTTGTATCTTTAATCGCACACACAGACGCCCTTGATCGGGGTGTGTGATTCTTTATTTCCGAGATGTGTTCTTGGCTTACTGATTTACTCAACCGTGTTCTTGGCTTACCGATTGCAGACGAATGGGACCAGAGGAGGGTGGGGGTTTGGGTTTCGATGCCGATGATTTTGATTGGTTTCGATGTCAATTCCGATCAAGAAATATGATGTCTATGAGTCGGATTGGGTAATTCCAAATCATACATGCTTGGTAATCAATTTTACAAGGATTAGGACACCATCGATAATTCCAAATCGTTTTTTTAGTTCTCTGCCTCCGATTGTTTCAAGAAATTTGTTGATGACAAGCTTACACATCAGCTATGAAGTTCTACAACTTCTGAAATTGGGAAAACGGTTACTTAAGTTTCATAACAACCAATATGAGATTTATAATTCAGGCAAGTCTTAAATCTGTAGAGTTTCTGTATGATTTTGGCTATCTTACAGTAGCAACGAAGTTCTACAACTTCTGAAATTGGCGTGAGCATATAGAAAATTTTCAATTCACATAAAGTGAAGTAATCTATTATGTTACTAATAATTCTGATTATGTGCAATTGTAATAGGTACGATGTGATTCATGTTTATTATGTATTGATGATAGTCACCGAACATGGCATGGTAAGTCCATCATTATTTATTTCTTCATGGCATTTAGACTTTTTTTATTGGATTATCATAGGAATACGTAACTTAGACCAAAAAGGAGTCGGTTATCATTTTTTAGTCTAATTTATTGTTCATCCATTAAGTGAATTTGTTTCATATGACTAATGTAATCTTCATTTTTGGTCCAAGTTACGTAAGTTTGTTCTTATTAATCATCTTTGCGAGTTTGTTAATTTGGAAAACAAAAGAAATTGTGATTCAGTAAGAAATTGTATATTAGTGCATATGTGCACATACACACATGCATATTAGTACATATGTGCACATACACACATGCATATTAGTGCATATGTGCACATACACACATGCATAGATGTGGATATGGACATATGTATGTGTACATATGCATACATGTCCATTTGTTAATGTGTATATGTTTGTATGTGGATATATGCACAAATGTATGTGTATATATGTATAAATATATATGTGAAAATGCGTATGTGCATATATACGTATACGTATGTGCATATGCACATATACGTATGTGAGTATGTGTATATACGTATGTACATATGTGCATATACGTATGTTTATATGTGCATAGGTGTATATATTCATATATGTATATTTGTTTGTGTACACATGTGTACATATTTGCATATATGCATACATATATGTGTCTATGTGCATATGTGTATATATGCATGTAAGTATTTTTTTTGGGTTTTTTTAATATGTAGTTATATAAATGCATATGTGCATATATGTTTCTATGTGTATAAATACGTATGTGCACATATGCATATATGCATATATATGCAAAAATAGATGTGCATTTGTTCATATGCGTATATGCATGTATGTATTTATTTTTAATATTTTTGAATATAAATGTATATTAATTTTTATTAATGTTATTGCAGATTTTTGAGAATTTATCGAGCAAATTGAAAAAATGAAATTGAAAATTTGAGAAATGAAGATATCTTGAATTTTCGTTGTAGTTTTTATATTTTTTGTATGTAACGTTCATTATTTCTAGTAAATTTGTATGTATCATTCAAAACAGATGTATATTGTACTTTTTTAATTTTATGTATGTATTGTTCAAAACAGTTGTATATTATTATTTATAATAAAATGCGTTGTTCATTTTTTTTACATTTATATATTAAAAATACGAATATTTATGTATGAATTGTGAAAATATGCATATATATGCATCTGCGATTATGCATATATACACATGCAAATGCACAAATATTTTTTTTAATTTTGATTTTTTTTTAATTCAGAACTTTTATGTTTTTATAATTCCGGAAAAAATAATTCAAAATTAAAAACGAAAATACGAAAATAAAATTTTAATTATTTTTAAATTTGAAAATTCAAATCTAATAGCCTTGATTTTAGGAGTTGTTGGTATTATTGCCAAAAATAAAAAAATCAACATTAAATGTGAATTACGTAGAATGACAATCGTGCCCTTTTATGATCTGACCAATCAGAATGAGTTCTTAAGATCTCATGAATATTTGAGTTCTCAATAGAAACTAACCCTATATATATATATATATATATATATATATATATATATATATATATATATATATATATATATATATATATATATATATATATATATATATATATATATATATATATATATATATATATATATATATATATATATATATATATGTGTGTGTGTGTGTGTGTGCATATCAACACATATAAGAACAAATTACATGTTCTTTAATTTTTCTTGAAATTCCGTTTTCTACAAGTATCCGTTCATTTCTAGATTGATTTAATCACTTTACAATACCCAGAAAAGTCAAAGAACACAATTAAATTCCATCATCGTTCAATTGGCATTTCAATTTCGAAACCCAGTTAAATTCCATCGTCTCAAGCAATTCAATTTTGAAACCCATTTCAATTTGTATTTTCCGATTTTAACATCAACTAATACAAAAACATTCATTGAAGTCTTAATCCTAAGATTCAGAAATCCAACCACTAAAAGAGAAATCGATGAATGAGAATACAAGAGAAGCGGGACTCAAAAAGTATCTATAGGATCTGTACATTTGGGGAGCCTGTATATCTATATCGATGAATGAGAAGACAATAGAAGCAAGACTTAAATAATATAAACTCAAAAATCAATTCAAGAACTGCTATGGAACTACTCCGAATCAAGTTTATCCAAATAGGAGATAGAAATAATATCTTACAATTAACAATTGTAGAGTCTCCAATCGTGAAGGAACTGGAGAAAGAGTCTTGGCGTTAGTACCAACAACCAGCGGTGGGAATAAACACAAGAGACTCTGTAATCAAGACCGCCGCCGACCAACCAACACCGTCACACATCAGCGCCACCTGCAGATAGACGTGGTAGAGCCAGAGTAAATCGATTGAATTTGTTCGATAACTTGAAATCCGGAACGATATAAACAGAAATTTAAGGTCACATTAGTTGAACATGATTTCGTATACATATGTATTCCTTGGATCGATCTGGAATAGAGGAGGAGCAACCCGATTTGGTTTTTCGAACCTGGTTGTGAAAGAATTGATCTCGATATCGTTTGTTGGATCGATCTAGGTTTCGTTTGCAAGAGGCAGCGTCTACAGGTTGAATGGGGTGCTGCCGATCTCTGTGATGGAAATGGTGGTTCACGGGATGGGGAGGAAGGATGTGGCGGTTAGAGAATAGATACAAGAAGACGAGAGAGGATTGAAGAATACGAGGGAGGAGTGAGAGAAAAATGTATTATTTCCTTTTTTAATGGCATTAATTTGACTGATTTTTAGGATGATTATTTCTATGACAATATTACCCTTTGAAGCATTAAAGAAAACCGTAATATACCATTAAATTTACTATTAATTACAGATATGTCATCGTTGATCTTAACCTTTGTTTTTTTTGATCTAGTGGTCCATAAAAGGTTCTCAGAATCTCAGGATTTTTTGAGTTCTCACATGAACCTATCTCTCTCTCTCTCTCTCTCTTTATATATATATATATATATATATATATATATATATATATATATATATATATATATATATATATATATATATGGAGAGAGAAAGAGAGAGAGAGAGAAAGAGAAAGAGAGAGAGGAAAGTTCAATATAGAACCATCATTATAACCATTGAATCACTATATCAATGGATTAGATTAAAAAGGACGCAATAAGAAATAATAGACCTAATGTAGGGAATCATACCTAGAAAAAAGGATATTGAGTTTTTATACCCATCCCTAAAATATATAAGTATCAAATATTACGTGATTTTATTAATTTCACTTTTGAAACATATGTCCATTTATGAACATATGTTCATAGATGAACATATGTTCATCTATGATTGAAATCATTGTAGGAGACTATGTTCATCAATGAATATATACGTTCATAAATGAACATACAATAAATAATAAAAGAAATAAGTTCATGTTGTGATGCTATGTTCATGAATGATCTATTAACATATGGTGTTCATTTATGAACATATTTTCTTTTTGTATACATGTCTTTATATATGAAAGTTGTTTATTTATGAACATGTCTATAAATGAACATTTGTTCATAGATTAACATATGTTCATAGATGAATTTATGTTTCAACAGTGGAATTAATAAAATCACGTAACATTTGATCCTCCTATATTTTAGGGATTTTATTTGGTTGTTATAGTTTTTACTATCATACATTTTTGAATGTATTCTAATCTTACAGCTAGGAATACGATTTTGTAGTTAGGTGGTGTTTTTTGGTTCTATATTAAACCCAACCATATATATATATATATATATATATATATATATATATATATATATATATATATATATATATATATATATATATATATATAAAGTTATGTTCTTGTGAGATCCCAAAAAATTTTGAGATCTCGAGAACTCAATCTGGACCACACGATCAAAAAAATAAAGGGTTAAGATGAAATGTGGCATATTCGTAATTATTGACAATTTCAATGACATTTTAGGGTTTTAATAACATATTCCAAGGGTAAATTAGGTATACAAATTTACCCTTCCAAAAAATTAGGCTGGTTGATCTTTAATGCATCGTATTTCTCTCCCTTGCTATCTCTCATCTCTCTCATTGGGCCGACGATCGAGATCCAGGTCGCGTTTTTCTTCCTCCTCTCTATCGGCTCTCACAAAAGTGCCATTGCTCAGCGATTGGTATACAAGGTGATCGATGAGTGGTATATAATGCCCAAATCAGTTCCTTCAACGTGTTTTCAGAAGCAAACAGATCGATGAGTGTATACCCAAATCAGTTCCTTCAACGCCCAAATCAGTTCCTTTAACGTGTATCGCCGCTGTCGCCCCCCATTGAGGCCTCCTATATCACCGCAGGCTAGCTCCTCTTCGTCTCCTTCACATTCGCAAGGTAATCCGGTGTTTCCTGACTTCCTATCCCCTCTCTCTATCCTCGTCGTTTCCCTTCAACATCGGTATGTCCCAAGGAGGCCACCGAGTTTGCGGTACAACGTGGATATCCTCCCGATAGGCTCAATGAGGAAATGTAATTTCGCATTCACTTTAGTTTCAATTTTGGTATTAAATTAGTTTTTTTTGCTAATATTTCATTTAATTTTTTTAGCCTGATGAGAGATTGCATACGTTGGCTATGTCGGAACGGTCAGTGTTCATCCGCTTGGGGGCTTGCCAAGGACTATGAACTTCTGGAATTCATTGTCGAAAACCGATTGATAGATTAAATTAGTTTTCTCCCTTCTTCTTTGATTAATCAGCACACACTATCTCTCTCGTCGTCTTCGATTAAATGTCCAGGAGGTACTCGGTACTTTCTTACTCTTCAATTTTGGATTGTGTTTGTGGAGCAAAATGTCCAAGACTGACATTATATCTTTAACCTTTGGTATTTTTATAATAACTTTGGTTCAGATTTTATTCATGTTCATCGAACTATATGTGCTTTAATAGAGTTCGGTGTGGAGAGTGGCTGTTGTACTATAGAACCCTTAAAGCCGTCGTCGCCCTCCACTAAGGCATACAGCATCACCGGCGCCATCCTCCCCTGCTCCCTGGTGTTTTTCATCACGCCACCACCACTTCCGATAACATCTCCTCCCCGACGCCTCTCTTCGTCAAACCCTAACCTCATCTCTCACCGATTGGGTTTCTTGATATCACCGTCACGACCACCACCGATTACAGCACCACCCCAAATCATTAAGATGATCATGTACAGTAAAACATCGTGTATTCCGGCAACGGGATATGAAAGTATGCAAGTCAAACATCACGTATTCCGGCAACGACATATGAAAGTACGCAAGTCCAGGTGTTTTTTCTTTTGCTTTTGATTTCTTTTGAAAGTCTCTAGAACTTTCTTCAAACCAGAAATGTTGAGACGGTTTGATCCATTCGTATCCAGTAATTGAAGAGATTGTGGAGTAGTTGCCACTGTTGAGAAAGTATAAGGTATGTGCACATGTGTATAAACGTATGCATAAACTTATATGCGTATATGTATTTAGATGCATATGTTCAGAAATATCTTTTTGCATATACACATATAGTTAGTCTGTGTATATATGCATTTATGTTTATTGTTCAAATGTGAATACATATGCACAAAGTTATGTAGACATGTGCATAAATACACATGTGCATATATGTATATGTACATAAATGCATACATGAATATGTGCATATATGCATACATATATGTGCCTATGTGCATATGTGTATATATGCATGTAAGTTTTTTTTTTGGGTTTTTTTTAATATGTAGTTTATGCATATGTGTATATATACATGTACATATGTGCACATATGCATTTATGCATATGTGTACATATACATGTGCATATATGCATTTATGTATATTTGTACATATACATGTGCATATGTCTGTTCAAGTGAGAATATATGTACAAAAATATAACGTGCATGTGTGTATTAAATGTAGATTAACTTTTATTAATAGTATTGCAGATTTTGAAGATTTATTGAGCATTTTGAAGAAGTGAAAATTGAAAATCTGAGAAACGAAGATATCATGAATTTTCATTGTATTTTTTATATTTTTTGTATGTAACGTTCAAAAACGGTTGTATATTATTGTTTCTAATAAATTAGTAGTATTATATCCGAATATTATAAAATACGAATATTTTCGTGTGTTTTTTTACGAAATATTATTAAATGTGCATGTATGCATTTCCTGGAAATATAATGTAAAAACATAAATATGCATATATGTATTTTATTAGAAAAATTCACATCTCAGAATCTCATTATGCATATATACATTCTATTAAAAAATCGCATATACAAATATGTATATATACACTGCAAATATTATATTTTTTAAATTCCAAATATCAAATTAAAAAAATTATATTTTTTCAATTTTCTAAAATCTAAGTTAATAAAAAACGAAAATATGATTTTTTTCAAAATTTGAAAATTCAAAACCTAATAGGCATAATTTTAATTCCGAAAATAAATGAAATTTTAGCTATCTTTTTGCGGCTGTTACAATTTAATATAGATGTAGATATAATTACCTAAAATAAAATATTGGTTATTTGACAATCATGCCCTTATTGAATTGGATAATGATCTAATGGATGTTATTGAGTTCTCAAGATCTCATAAATTTTTGAGATCATAAAAGAACCAAACCATATATATATATATATATATATATATATATATATATATATATATATATATATATATATATATATATATATATATATATATATATATATATATATATATATATATATATATATATATATATATATATATATATATATATATATATATATATATAGTCCGTTTCAAAAGAGAACCAATATTTTCCTAGGAACCGTAGGAACTTTTTGACTGATTTTTTTTTTCAAAAAATATGACATAATTGAAAGGTTTTCTGCAACTATGAACTAAAAATCCTAAGTTCACATGCAACCTATATAGATCTAGGTTTTCTTCTAATTAAACATATAACATATCCTAGAAAGCCAGAAGAAATTAACTAAAAGAATAAAATAAGAAAAACTAACCTTTTAGGATTTCTTGGAAACCAAGCAGCACAAATGTCCTGCCTCAAATGAAGTCACACCCTTAGCTGAGGTCTTGGCCGAAAATTCCTTGGGAGAGAGAGTCAAATTTCGTGGCTTTAGGGTTAGGGAGAGCCTCCCTATTTATAGCCTCCATGTGGTGATCAGATAATCGTTACAGATAAGCCTTTTTGAATTCGAATTAAGATAAACTATTATTTTAATCATTCAAACACCATTTATCTATAATATATATATATATATTTCGAAAATATATATATCTATATATATATTTTCGGCCACCACATGGTCACTAACACTGCCACTTACTCAACTATCGAATAATTACAGTTTTAGTCCCTGCACCTTTAATTAATCAATTTAACTGCCAAATTAATTCCAATTAATTCCAGAAAAATTTCTAATTAATTATTATAGTTTCTAATTAATATATTAACACTTAAATATATTAATAAACTATTTATTTAATTTCTATTGATTTATTAATCACATAATAACTCAACCTTTCTCTCTACCGGACTTTCTGCCAATCCTCCAACTATGAGGGCAACCCAAATGGACTATGCTACTATTAATTAGGTAAATACTAATTATTAGTCATGGCTTAGACACCTAATCCAACAGTCTCCCACTTGGATAAGTCTATGACTAAAATTACCAATTTACCCTCTAATTAATTTAGCAACTGTAGCTTCCTAGAAACTGCTACCGAACTCTGACCTAGTCAGTTCTGTCCAAAGATAAGTGATCATATGATCCTTCGTCCAACAAGATATTTTCAGACACGAGACATGGATTGAGATCAATCTCTGTCTGATACTCTGTTCCCCGATTTCCGATTCTGCTTATGACTTTAGAACTTCTAATTGAACACATCAATTTAGTCCAGGCTGGCCAGCACTTTAGTCAACTTCAAAATCATCGAGAGGCCTACAGATATCTGTTTCCCATCAGGGTCAAGGAACGAATAAGCTTCGACTCATATGCTTATATCTTTTACCAGTCAAATCATTCACAACAACACGTTTTATAACATCGAGTTACCGATGCGTTTTCGTATTATCAATGAACAACTGCCTTGTAAATTATAACTCATATCTCTCTACTTGAAGATCATAGGATATTATCGTCTCAATATTGCTTGTGATATAATCCATGAAGCAATCTATTGAGCGTGGGTTTATCCAATACTCAAATCTCTATTTCTAAGTACTCATGAATGTTGTAGCAATCCTATTGCTATGCCTAACTCCTTAGACAGTCTACAAATCAATTCACGACAGTCTTGATTCAATACTTACTTCCCAAAGTATGAGCGACTGTGGACCTTTCTGAATAATTAAATTATTCGGGAAGTAAAACATGCGAAAGCGAAACATAAAGATCTGACTGGCAGCTACTCCTGCTTATTACCAAGTCTCCACAAGGTAATCACCAAGTCTGGTCTTGTCATAAACTATTATCGGTTTCAAAAATTTCTTTTAAACTTTCAATTCTAATTTTGCATCTATGTCTTTATGAACCTTACACTCTTTCTATGTATCCAAAGTATCTTATACTTGTACACTTTATTGCAGATGATCCAATCGGATGCTCATCCGATAACATCTCAATATGTTATCCTGTCAATTTCTCTCCTAACTCCATTCTGGTAATGTGTACGGTGACTTCCTATGGTTTTGGGGTCTTTAGTCTACTTGACTGCACCCTAAGACTATTTCGAGGTGCTATGATGTGCCGGTGAACCACACGCGCTCCATCAGAATACCATCGAGATTCTTTAACCATCATGTCCTTCAACATCATGTCCTGACGTTACCCATTTGAAAAACTTTCAAATTAACACTATCACCCCAATCATTTCCTAATTAATTCTCACTTGAGTTCAAACAATCCATCCAGTATACCTAGCCAGGCAATGTCCTGAATCCAACTTACTATGCCCTAAGCATTAAGTTATCAGGACATGTTCATGACTTTATGATCGATCCAAAACTTGTGGAACCCGATCTAATCCTATTCCAAACCCTTTCGGAGTCCAAGGATTATTTATAATCCTTTGTGTCATGATTTTCGAAAAACTATTTTCCTTTCAGAGACTTTTCTCGTGCATCTTGAATCTTATCAAGATCATGCTTACAATGGCTATGTCTATGCTGGTGATTTCATCTTTCCAATAGACGACTGTGAATTACATGAGTATGTTGCACCTTCTTTATTTCTTTCATGCCAAGTCATCACACTATGCAATGACAAGAAAAAAACTTTTCCTAAGTCTATGTATCTTGAATCTCATCAAGATCAGCTTGGCAGAATCTGGATCTATCTCATAGACATTTACAACCACCTGAGTATGCCGTATTTCTATTAAGGCTTTCATAGCGATCCGTCTCTTAACACCAAGTCATTACACTTTGTAATGAAAAGAGACGTTTTCTAGAACCATTATTTATCCCACATGTGGGGATAGTGGATAACGGCGATTCCCACTGGCTTTGACACGGTTATAGGCTATTCACAAAATCCAGAACTTATGGCACATTTTGAGAATCCAAACCTTTCTGACATTTTAATGGAAATCTTTCAGCCCTTTCTCAAAATCCAATCCTATGGCATATTTTGAGAATCTGAATATCCTTTCTTGCGAGATGCCCGTGGGACGAAACCCGGGACTATTCACCTTTGTACCGGGACTCTCTTTGTGAGTCTCTATTAGTGTGCCGGTGATCCACACGCGCTCCACTAACGATTCACAATGTATCGTACAGTATTCTTTCAGATTCCATCCTCTATTGAGATTACTTCTCCCGGAATCAATTACTTGACTCTGAGTATCGTCTCACTCAACCAGATGTTCTGAAGGTATGTATTTGTCCATGTTGCTTTCTTTTGATGATTCAGTTACTCCCACTGGTTTTTAGACCAGGTGTAGAATCAATCAAATTTTTCACATAGACTGTGTCTCGCCCTAAGGTTCTCTTGTTTGGTAGCAACCGGGCTCACCAATGCTTCCCAATAGTCGGATTGTGAATCCGTACTAACTATAGTGTTTTACCACCAATCGGTGTGTCACCCCAATCATAGCTACTTATGATGGTGATCAATACTACTGGTCAAGAGAAGATTATGTCAGTTGTAGAACAGAAATTTGATTTCTGCTCCAAGCCTAGTGATGACTAAAGGTTCTTCCACTTGGCTAATCCTGAACTCATTCAGGACTGTCCCAACTCCCACTGTTTCCTTAAAACATGAGTTCTTTCTTAAAGAGCTATTCTTTTAGAGTTGTAGCGGGATAGCCAACGAAACGACATTGTTGATCAGGTTCAGGCTAGTCATGAGGTTCAGACGAACACTACAGGACCCTGGAGTTTCACTGTACAAGTAGGATAATCCCAGCTTTACATATCAGACAGTGTCAGCAAGACCTACTTAGTCTAGGATGTGGTCGGAATATGGTTTATATAGACTGACTGGTATAGTGTTCATCTTATTGGAAACTAATTGGCAATGTATCTCATACACCGATGATCGAACTATTTCGACCAATGCTCCATTATCTTCCCTAAGACACATTATAACCATTAATATTCTTGGAAGAGAATGAACTGTGAAACCTTTTCCTCAGTTTATGTTATCGCTCAGGTTCTATGGAACTTGTACTTCCTTCGAAGTCCTTGAACTGTTCAAGGTTTCAATTCAATTGCTTATCCCGATTAGCAATGTCATATTCGTCATACCGAATGATGAATATCGTGAAGTACAAACAATTATGTTCTATATCAAGATTCTAGCAATACACAACAACAGGTGTGTCCGTTGCTCTTAATCTCAATGTCCTTTACATATCTATGTAAACTTATGACTTTGTTCAAGACTTGCAATCTTTAGTTGACTCTAAGTCAACTGATTCCAAAATCCTATCCTCTGGATCTTTGGGTGATTCATTTCTTGCCACATGTGCTTTATAAAGAACTTAATCATCATCTGACTCCAAGTCAGATGATTCCAAAGTCCTGTCCAACTGGACCTTTGGTTGATTCATTTCTTGACACATTAAGAAATCAATTCATCAAGTGACTCTAAGTCAAATGATTCCAAGGTCCTGTCCAACTGGACCTATGGTTGAATTGTATGGTTGAATTGATTCTTATAACTTTTGTATTAACAATCATAAATGACATAATTCTTGAATCCAAACACTTTGGATGCATCAACATTCAAGTTATTACTAATCATACATTCAACACATTCATATAACATTTCAAGGATAATTTCAGACAACAGGTGTTAAAAGAAAATATGACAATTTTATTAAAAATAAAATCCTTGAACAATGTAATAGACAATGTCAAAAATGTATCTAAAGACTAATAACAATATTTAATATCTATCTAAACTTCAAAACTGCACGAGCTGGATATCCAATCCATATGTGCTCCTATGCACCAGAGTCTCGTGCCTTCTTGATTCCCTGCATACAAACCAAAATGCGACTGTCACATTATGTATCAAGAAATCTTGGAACAGGAGTTTTGAGGTTTTTAGATATACCTGAGCTTTCAAAAGAGTTGGAGCGTCTTCCAATCTTTCCGTGACTGTATCCGATTTAGCGGATTCCCAGTTTGAGACATGTCCAGTCGATCTTGACCGTTTCTTGTTACGTCTCTTTACTGGACTTAATCCAGAATTAGCTGAGCCATTGGAGCTATGCCTGTCCAAGAGTGACTCGTATAAAGTCAACAATGGACGCATTTCCATGAGGGTCTTTTTCTGGTTTTCCTTTCTATACGTCTGAATGAACAGATCGTACTCATTTGTCAGCGAAGCGAGCAGGATGTTAACACTCTCCTCCTGACTCATGGGATGACCAAGTTTATATAACTCGCCTATGTACCCTTCAATCTGAAGAACATGCGAATTGATGCTACTTCCTCCCTTTAGCTTGCACTCTGCAAGTCTTCCGAGGATTCTAGCTCGTTCCTCTTCAACTGGTTTTTGGAACCTTTCCTCCACCAGTTGCATCAACTCATATGGCCCCAAGGATTCAAAATCCTTGCGGAACTCGGGGTCAATGGTTGATAGCATGAGGTCACGAATCTCTTCGGATTCATCATAAGGACCTTTTATGATGACTTGTTCCGGTGGAACTGGGATCGGATACTCGGTGAGATGTAGCTTACCAGCAATGCCGAGACCCAGTCTCCAATTGCGAAGCCATTCTTTACAGTTGAGGCCAGTCAGCCTTTCCATATTAAGCAGGTGCAATCTGATGCTTTCAGAAATAGGTGAAGGAGGAGAAGGAGGAGAATAGACACTTGACATCTATAAAAGAAATAGAATTTATTAGTTTAACTGTTCCTTTTAAATAATTACCCAATATATTATTTATTAAGGCTAGGATCCAAAATACCCCAACTATGGTGTGAAGAGGGATGCCGTAATCACAACATAATGGTCATTAAGGTAGATAAACACTTATCAATTTCATCTTATGAAATTCCTAGTTCTGATGAGATTCATTAAACTTTTAAATGGCATGTTTAATCTCGGATGTGCCCCACTGTTTGTGACTGGGATGCCGAGGATCACAAACTGGATGTGAATAACCATACAAAGTAGCTTGGTACTCTCGAGTTAATTATTATCTCTAATTGATGTGCCGGTAAACCACACACGCTCCATCAACAATGATAATACCCGGGAAACCCATTGCAACTCTTTATGAACCCCAATTGGCGTGCCGGTTAACCACACACGCTCCACCAATGTTTCATAAAGTCCAATGTGCAATTTCATGGATTAGCATCAATTCACATTTTTCCTAAAGTAACTAGATTGGGATATTATTAAGTGTTCTAGTACTTTGAATCATTAACTTTTAGTGATTATTAGGTGGTCCTATCAAACATGTTCGGCTAACGACCCTCCACTGATCAGGCGAGCGGTGGGCGAGAGTGTTCACCCATTAGACCGCCATTTTATAGGCAGTCTCCTTATACCCACTTTATAGACCAGCTTCGTGAATGAGGCCTACTAATGATTTGACTAACCATTTTAATCTTATACATATAATAATAACTCCCTAATTATAATATATATAAGATGTAATTTTTTTAAACCATTTAAAAAAATTGTTTCTGGTTTATCTTTTAATTTATTGCCAATTTAAACTATTAAATTTCAAATTAAATTAAACCTTAAAATCGATTTTAATTATCTTTTAATTAACCAATTAATTAAATTAATTAAATTTGATATTTTATACATTTTAAAATATTTTAGGATTTATCTATTTAATTTTCGCCAATTTAAAGCAATTAAATTTTAAATTAAATTAAATCCTTGAATTATCTTTTAATTACCAATTAATTAAATTAATTCAAAAGTAGATAGGTTTTTATCAAATTAATCAAATTAATTAAAACCTATCCTAATCCCTTAAATTTCGATTTTTAGGATAAAGGGTTTTAAGGTTTATCTTTTAAACAATTTAAAGTTACCAAAAATAGAATACCTTCTAACCTAATCCACAAAAAATCGCCAAATCATAGGGGAGGGGCTAGGGTTTCTAAAACAAACCCTAAATTTCGAAATTGGCCATATTAGGGTTTATAAAAAATTAAACCCTAATTTTCAGGAAAGCAGTTATAGCAATTTAACAAGAAAAACAACCAAATAGCTCTGATACCACTGAAAGGTTTTCTGCAACTATGAACTAAAAATCCTAAGTTCACATGCAACCTATATAGATCTAGGTTTTCTTCTAATTAAACATATAACATATCCTAGAAAGCCAGAAGAAATTAACTAAAAGAATAAAATAAGAAAAACTAACCTTTTAGGATTTCTTGGAAACCAAGCAGCACAAATGTCCTGCCTCAAATGAAGTCACACCCTTAGCTGAGGTCTTGGCCGAAAATTCCTTGGGAGAGAGAGTCAAATTTCGTGGCTTTAGGGTTAGGGAGAGCCTCCCTATTTATAGCCTCCATGTGGTGATCAGATAATCGTTACAGATAAGCCTTTTTGAATTCGAATTAAGATAAACTATTATTTTAATCATTCAAACACCATTTATCTATAATATATATATATATATATATTTCGAAAATATATATATCTATATATATATTTTCGGCCACCACATGGTCACTAACACTGCCACTTACTCAACTATCGAATAATTACAGTTTTAGTCCCTGCACCTTTAATTAATCAATTTAACTGCCAAATTAATTCCAATTAATTCCAGAAAAATTTCTAATTAATTATTATAGTTTCTAATTAATATATTAACACTTAAATATATTAATAAACTATTTATTTAATTTCTATTGATTTATTAATCACATAATAACTCAACCTTTCTCTCTACCGGACTTTCTGCCAATCCTCCAACTATGAGGGCAACCCAAATGGACTATGCTACTATTAATTAGGTAAATACTAATTATTAGTCATGGCTTAGACACCTAATCCAACAATAATACACCTAGTCGCTTATATTTAAGACTTTTTGTCAAAAAAAAATTTGAAAAATAATATGTATACACGAAATATGCACATATGCACTTTTTTCGCAAATGTGTATATGATCACGTTTCGTGCATATGTGCACATTTCGTGTATATATATATTATTTTTTCAATTTTTTTACAAAAGGTCTTAAATATAAGCGATTAGGTGTATTATGTCATTTTTTTGAAAAAAAAAATTTCAGTCAAAAAGTTGCTACGGTTCCTATGAAAATATTGGTTCCCATTTGGTATTTAGTCCATATATATATATATATATATATATATATATATATATATATATATATATATATATATATATATATATATATATATATATATATATATATATATATATATATATATATATATATATATATATATATATATATATCTGATGAACCTTGTTAAGATTAAGATCATCCACACCTCCACCGCCTCCACTACAACACTACTACTTCTCTTCTGATCAGTACGACTACTACGGCTAACGCCGACACCCAACTCATAATGCAGTTATTGCTAGTGGAGTTGTTGTCGGTGCTGTTGTTGTTGAAATTGTGTGTGTGTATGTGTGTGTGTGTGTGAGTGAGAGAGAGAGAGAGAGAGAGAGAGAGAGAGAGAGAGAGAGAGAGAGAGACGGGGGTAGTAGGGTGGAGTTATGTGAGATTTTTCTCAACTTTTTGATTATTAAAATAAATAATATGTTAAAAAAAAGGAACAAAAATTAAAAAGAATAAATTTATTTTTTTATATAGACCAAAACTAACAGCTATATAAAATGTCAACCACAAAAACCAATTTCATAAAAATACTAAATTTAGAGTACAAACATAAGGATCAAAACTTTAATGTACTCTAAATAAATAACATAAAAGCGTAACGAATGAGAGTTTATTTAATAAAATTATTTAATATCACCTGAATCAAATCACAAATGATTTGATGTGACAGAATCTTGTGGATAAGATATGACACCTGGTTTGATGTAAACCGTGTATTTATATATATATATATATATATATATATATATATATATATATATATATATATATATATATATATATATATATATATATATATATATATATATAAAATTTGGATAAAATAAGAGATAAAATATTCGTAAGAAGGGTAAGAATTAGTCTCAACCGTTAGATGAAATAGAATGTTAGACGATTTCGAGGATGGTTATAAAATTATAAAACCGCACCACACCGTAAATAATCGGTTTTTAAAAAATAAAAAATCGCACCATCGATTTATTCATTCGATTTCTGTTTTTCGGTTTCAGTTTTGTGGTTTTTTACGATTTTTTGGTTTGCGGTTCGGTTTTTGCTCACCCCTAGTTATTTTGTTCGGTTTGCCGTCGTCGCTACTTCCGCCACCTCAAACCGCCACCGCCACCTCGTCACCGTCACCACCGGCGCCACAAACCGTCAGCACCGCTAATGCCACCTCCAGTACCTCTACCGCCACCACGCCGCCACTGCTACCGTCACGAACAAATAAACAAACGAGTGTTCTTGTTCATGTTCGTTCATTTGACGAATTATCTTGTTCATGTTCGTTTGCTTATGTTCGATTATGTTCATGTTCGGTTTGTTCATGTTCGCTTATGTTCGTGGCGTCAACGGTGGTGGTAGTGGTGTTTAGGTGGTGGAGGTCGTGGGCAGCGGTGGTGGTAGTGGTGTTTAGGTGGTGGAGGTCGTGGGGGATGTGGAAGAGGTAACAATCATATATAAATAATAATATACAATCTCGTCGCTAAAACATCAACTCTCCGGAGGTGTTAGAGCGTTGGAACGGCAAGAAAAAAATTATTTGCTTCAAATTTATTCTCGATATCATTGATTTCTAAAATTCTCAATATAATATAACACAAAATTATATTTTTTATTTGATCCGGATTACACACACACACACACACACACACACACACACACACACACACACACACACACACACACACATATATATATATATATATATATATATATATATATATATATATATATATATATATATATATATATATATATATAGTTAGTATTAAATACATTTGCTAATTATTGTGTGATTGTAGGACCATTCCTAGACCATTAGATTAGAAAAATGAGTGGTTGTGATCAAGGTGGCATTTTTGTAAATAAATCAACTGAAGAATGCGCTTCCTGGAAAAAACGGACGCAGAAGGGTATAAAAGTAATTTTGTGAAATCAACGGGATTTGTAGATTTCTCGATTTGTTTTCATTAAAAACATCTGTGATTCAATTCCGATTTCTCGATTTCTCGTTCGTTGTTAACTTTCGATTTCTCGATTACGCTTAAATTCGGATTTCTTGATTTCTCGATTTCTTGATCATATTATGCTTTGTTTCACTAATCATGCTCTACATTCTCAGAGAATGGTTTGTAAAAATTTTGTTGACGTAAAAAAAATAGTTACGTAAGAGTTTGCAAAACTAATTCTCAGAGAATGGTAATCAATGTCAACGGTAAGCAAGTGTAATAGCTTGTTCATAAAGAATTCTCAAAGAATGTTATATGTGTTTAATAACTGTAGTACACAGACTAAAGATTCTTGTAGAATATTTATACCATTCTCGGATAATGGAGTAATTATATATGTTTACAGAAGGCTGGGAACTGCTATATGGAAAGCCTCATTCTCTGAGAATGACTCATTCTCTGAGAATGCCCCATTCTCTGAGAATGAACGTCAACCATTCTCATGAATGTGAAGACTGCATTCTCATACACATTCATCCCCATTCTCTGAGAATGCCTTTCCAAAACCCAGAAGAAAAAAAAAAGGCGGAGATCAATTTTTTTACGAACAATCAGTTACGCAGATCGCCGCCTCCGCCTCCATCACCGAGCACCGCCGATATCCGTTGCTACTATCAATTACGCAGATCCGCCGCCTCCGCCTCCCTCACCGACCACCGCCGATCTCCGCTGCCTCCGCCTCCATCACCGACCACCGCCGATCTCCGCTTCCTCCGCCTCCATCAGTTCCGATCTCCGCTTCCTCCGCCTCCATCAATTTTGATTTCAGAGATGTGATTTTGAGTTAGGGCACGCTGGAAGATTTGTTACGTATTATTAGTGATTGATTGAATTCTCAAATTGCCCCTATCAAATGATTGGACCACAATTGGTCCTACAATCACAAAATAATTGCTGGATGTATTTGAACCTACATATATATATATATATATATATATATATATATATATATATATATATATATATATATATATATATATATATATATATATATATATATATATATATATATATATATAAAACATGGAACATCAAGAGAAATGATAAGTAAAAATAATATAAAAAAAGAAAATATTTCTTGTAACGTATTACTATCTTTCTATTTTTCAAATATATAATGATTATATCATCATGAGTTAGTGCAAATAACAGCACCCTTTTATATATATGTTATTTTTAAATATTAAAATGTCATATTTATCCAGTTTAAATTTTAAATATTATATTTATCTTAATAAACATTCAAAATACTATATTTGTTCAGACTAATATCTAAATATCGTATTTACTTTTCATAAACTTTAAATTTATCTTTTCAAGTTCATACCATTTCAACAAACTTAAAAAAAAGATTTTTTTTTATACAAATTGTTCCACTCACATGTATTTATAATATTTATCTTATGATTTTTTTTATCAATAACAAATATATGTATGAAACCTTGTGATTCTCCAAGATCAAATGACGCAAGATATTTATATAATCGTGTTTATAGTAAAAAATAAAATTAATAAAATTAACTTCAAATATATTCTATTAAGTGAGAATTTTATATATGTTATTTTTAAATATTAAAATATCATATTTATCCAGTTTAATTTTTAAATATTATATTTATCTTAATAAACTTTCAAAATACTATATTTGTTCAGATATTGTATTTACTTTTCATAAACTTTAAATATATCATAGTTGTATAAATCCTTATTTTTAGCATTTTTAAACATTTTATAATGAGTAAATTACAGATATGGTCCCTGACTAACAGAAAGAACCTAAGTATTCGATTTTCACTATATGAGTCAATAAGGTTTGCAAAATCCTACAAATCAGTCCCTGATGTATCGAAATAGTTCACAGGTCCATATGAAATGAGTTTCTTACCCTTTCTTATTTCTTTTATCTTTTTATTTATATTCTTTTTATAATTAAAAAATAAAAAATTAAAAAAACCCACCCCACCCACTTCTCTCTCACTCTCTCTTTCCTCCGGTCGCGATTTTCTTTCTGTGGATGGAATCGGGCCCTAGAAAAACCCAAACAGAAGAAGTGAGGTACCTTTTGCTAATCAGACTGGTTAGGGTTCGCAAAGTTCTAGAGTTCTTTACAAGACTAGAGAAGGACATTCGCGTCAACTATCTGTTTTCAAGGATTATAAAATTAATCGCAGTTGAACTCTATTGCACACATACAGCCGCTTGCATATTCTACTATTTGGCTACAACTCTACCAGTTGTCGAAGAAGGATACACGTGGATTGGAAGCTTAAAATTAGGTGATTACAGCTACGCAAACTTCAGAGAAATTGATCTATGGAAACGTTACACAACCTCCTTGTATTTTGCTATTGTACCATGGCTATAGTTGGTAAGTAATAAGTTCGTTAGTTTAAACAGCAATGTGATTTGTAGTCTGTAGACATATTCTAATTAGGTAATTTTGGACTTGTTTCTACAGGTTATGGTGAAATCCATGTCGTGAACATGAGAGAAATGATATTTGTAATGATCTATGTATCGTTTGACATGGTTTTGGGTGCTTATTTGATCGGGTAATATGACAGCGTTAATAGTGAAAGGATCAAAGAAAAAAAGATACAGAGATAAAATGACGGATCTTCTTAAATACATGAACAGAAATAGACTTGGAAGAGACATTCAAAATCAAATCAAATGTCACCTCCGATTACAATACGAGAGTAATTACACTGATTCTTCTGTACTTCGCGACCTTCCAATTTCCATTCGCGTAAATGGAGAATTTGAGGAAGGAATATGCGTAAGGTTAAGGAAAATGATGTCGGAATTAGTGTGGGGGTGGGGTGGGGGTGGGGGCGGTTGGGGTATTTTTTTTATTATTAAAATAAATAATAAATTCAAAGAAAAAGAAAAAATAAATTTTAAAATGTATTTTAGTCTTTTAACTTACTCAGGGACCGATTTGTCGTATTTTGCAAACCTTAGTGACTTTATAGTAAAAATCAGATAGTTGGGTTCTTTCTGTTAGTTGTGGTAAACCTCAGAGACCATATCTGTAATTTACTCTTTTACAATCATATTAAATTCGTATTTTTTTATCAATTAACTATCACACTTTCTTAGACATTTAAGTTTAAAATATCTAAAATCGATTTATTAAACCCTAGTTGTTGTTCTCCCCTAATTCCTATTGTCTTTTCATTGACACCTAGGCTCCTCGATTATCTTTCTCCATCGATATTGAGCTTCATTGTTTTCGGAGAGCAATAAAGAAGGGGATGCGCAAAGACGAAATCAATGAATAAGATGTCAAAGATGACACGACGAATCCAGATGTCAGAAAATAGACGAGGTGAATTGGAGGGAACAGCAACAAGGGTTTAGAAAATTGATTTTAGATCTTGTAAACTTTGATTTATAATAGATGTATAATAGTTAATCGATAAAATAAGAATTTAAAATTATTATAAAATGTTAAAAATAAGGATTTAGGCAAATATGATATTTTGAAAGTTTAAGGAAGGTGAATATAATATTTAGAATCAGGTTGGACGATTATAATATTTAGAAATTAGGATGGACAAATATGATATTTTGATGTTTAATTTTCATTTTTTGAAGTTTTATTAATAGTACTCAAACGAGTGACATTTTTCTTTGGACAAGGTGTTATATATTTTATCTCTCAATTATCTTATCTTTATGGAACTAGTATAAGATGTTCTTATTATGAAATAAATCACATTTAAAAATATAAATTAAAGAATAATTAAAGTTCTAATGAACCGGTTATTGTGAAATCTTTCAAAATAAATATAGGAATTATGGAATAATCCCACTGCTTCATTCTACCTGTCAATATATAGATTACAAAATCCTATCATCTCCTTTACATATGAAAAGGATAACAATAATATATACAATGTATTTACGTAGACTATTATACCCCTATAGTCGAAGGACACAAACATGACCATGTCGGCAATTTACTAATCTGACGAGACTTGAAGGACGTGAACATGAATACGTCGTATCTTGCAGGCGAAATTGAGTTAGGTTATGTATAGTAGAATAATTGAAAAGTTAGTTGTTAGCCAAGAAGCTAGCTGATAGTTGATGAAATAATTAATAAAAATAGCATATAAGTTAGTTGGAAAAGCCATGTAAAAAATGCATTTTTATAAATAAAAATAGTAAATTATAGTTTTATTCCTTGTGGTTATCAGTTTGCAGTTTTAGTCCTCAGTTTAGGAGTTTGATATCATCGATCCTCATAGTTAGCAAATCCATCTGTTTTAGTCTCTGATCTGTATAAAAAGACCCATCTTACCGTTTTCAATGTATTTTTCCCTGTGAGTAGTTTGAGCACTTATAAAACTCTTACAATTCATTGTTCACAACTTGATGCAAAGAAATGATATCATTTCATCAAAATCAGATTTTCTTTGTGCTTCAATTACAGATAACAATAAAAAGTAACAATGTTTCAGCATAAAACCATGAACTTTGTACAAACTAAAATATGGATGTCAAAGTGTTTGTTGCTGTATCATCAAGAACACCACCACCATCGAGGCGGAAACAAAAGCTGAAAACTCGTAAAACTACACGATTAAACAGTAATGTGTCCTAAGTTTTACTCATGACAATAGAATTGAAATTTAGAAACATGTAAAGGTAATTCAGTGTAATATACTCGACATCCATCAGAAAATATGGAGAATAGAGTGGTGCATGGTCAGAAACGGCAGTATGTTTTAACTTGCATAATTGATGGATGGGATTGGGAACTGGTGGGTGGACCTAAACAAAACAGTACAACCTTGAGAAGCATGAAAATATTTTTCTAATATCGCTTTTGGTCCCTAGACTTTATCATTTTCATCCTCATTTCAACCTACCAGTGACCAAAGCCGATACTAAAATTAAGACTAATAAATTCTTGTTTCTAATCATACTTTGGTAAATCGGAAGTCAACCTTCATGTTACTCTTATCATAAAATGCTTTAATTTTAGGTTTTGTTTACAGACATGTATACATAGAAGATATGGTGACACTAACTTATCATTTAAATCTATTTTAGTAACTTAAAAATCTTAACTCTTTAGATCTGAATGATCATTTCTGTTCAACAAATGCTGCTAATTCATACCAGAAAAGACTTGCAAGGATCTAATGTCCTGAAAGCAAAGACATAAGAAACGAATATGACACTTTATGACAAACTACTTGATCTTTTGAAACAAACTCACAAATTTACTACCATTTAATGGACCATCCTGCATACGACCAAGCCTATAGATTATAAGAGCCATGAAATCACTTTCCTCTACAAAAATAATCGAATTCCACAAATTTAACATTAAAATCTAAATCCCTAGCTAATACATGTTTGAGAGATAAGGAGGATTCTTTAAAACGGAATTTGTAAACCAGAGATATAATAGATATTGAAAGCCATAAAGGTAAAAAAGACATGACCTTTTCTTGTATTAAAGTTAAAGACGAAGCGAACCAACAAAATTTCATCCAACCAGAAGATATATATATATATATATATATATATATATATATATATATATATATATATATATATATATATATATATATATATATATATATATATATATATATATATATCATTTGACCATCTAAATTTATCTTCTATCAACTTTCCAAACCTTCCTCTTCTTTCTTCCACGAATTGGTAACATATTTGGTCTGCATTTGCCAAATATACCCTTATGAGTTTCTAGTATATTCACAGTCGAGGCGTCAAAATGGACGATCCTTTTTATCTTCAAAACCATTGGCACATGTTAGCATTTGTTATCCTAACACAAAAAAGACAACCATTGTATAAATCATAAATTATATATATATATATATATATATATATATATATATATATCATCTAATTTGCAAATATATATGCGACAAAATTTTCAAAAAAACTAATCATACTTTGTTCAAGGAAATTTGCTTTTATTATATTTCCAAAGTAAATCAAGCATTTATTGCTTGTGGATGTAAAAATTAAAATAAATATAAATATAAAATGTCAAGTATTATAAAAAATAAATTAATGAAGAATTAATAAGCTAATCTTAAAGAATTTAATAAAACGTATTATCTTATAAGGTATCATTCTCATTTCTTTTTGTGTTTCAGGGTAGGAATCATCTTCCAGTTAGTACCAAACTGCTATGAACTGACTTGGAATTTGAAATTAAGAACAAAAATAACACCACGAAGAAACTCACTGATTTGATTAACAACTCAATAATACCCGAATGATTACAAATAAAACCTAATGATTGCTAGAGATTCGAGAGCCTAGCCTCTCCCAAGGTATCACTACCAATTTTTCACCAAAGATGATCCACAATCCTTCCCGCTATTCTCTTATAACAATCTGTTGTAACAAACTATTTTAAGCAATATACCTAAAATACCCCTCCCTAACAGATGCTCTTTATTTTTCTGATTTTCCTAAATTACCCCTGTCTAAAATATGCGACTAAAGGTGGATGTGTAGCACAAACATATTATATGCTAAAAAGGAAATATAGAGACGTGTGTGAATTGTAATGCAGCTTGCAGAAAGAGATCAAAACTTACCATAATTTAGCATTGAAGAGATCGAAACATACCATCCAGTCAACAAGTTGACGCAAAATATTATATAAACTCAAGAAATTCCTATTTCCATGCAGCTTGAATTGTTCCCATTTTCTCAACATATGATATGCGAACGTGTACCATTGTAGGTGTACACCTGGAAATAGTTTAATCATATATATAAGACATAATAATAAATAATAATAATAATAATAAATAATCAGAAATTCCTATAGAAAAAGAAGCCAAAGTTTTTTGCAACAGTAACTAAAGCAGCCTCATCAAGTAACGAGGCTTGATATTTAAGTTTAATCAACAGCTTCACCTTCAGGGAGTAGAGTATGACATATAGCAAGACATCTGAAAATTCCTAAACAATCAAGGAAAAATAATCTTAATAAATTATTAAAAACTTATGTTTAAAATTTCTAGGGAAGTAAATTACCTTGCACATGTCAGCATTAGGTTCATTCCTCTAAGCACCAGACATAAGCCTAGCATCATCAATATTAAAACCCTTATCAAGTGTTGGATTTGATGGTCTTTGTACCTATAAAGTTTTCTTTACAGAAATTACATACATTTCCATCAAATTAACCCTAGATTTAAACGGTTGTTGTAGCGTACTGTACCTCTTCAATGTCTGCAACATTCTATTTTGCTACTCACATTTCTATTCTTGTGACACCATTTCCATGTCTCTCCGCCAACAGAACACTTAAAGAACTCCATTAAATTTGTTGTCAAAGTTCCGGTTTTTATCAGAAAACAGAACAATTAATTAATGAAGTCAGTACTTTAAAACATTTAATTTAATGAACTTGCTCAAGTTCTTCATTAAGATTGGATGTTTGTGCCGATGCAAGAGTGTTGGTTTCATTCAGTATGATACTTACTCAAGTGTTATTGATTCAATTGGTTGACTAAATAAACTTGATCATCTGACAAAAAAATTATGAAAATATTTTGTTGATAAGATGACAGAGATGCGTCTTTACTCCCATTAAGTTTTGTATGTGTAAAGTTGCTAAATGGCAGAATGATAATGATGCTTGTATAGATCAAGTGTTGTAAGGTATGTTTCTTCCAAAAATTTCATAATATTTATCAACTTTAACATGAGAGGGGTTAAGAGGAAAAAAGAAGTGAAAACAGGTAACAAGTTATTGTCTGAATACATTAAGCCAGGATATTTGGCTTAACCCATTAAGTCATTTTGTCCAGATTAAGTGCTTAACCCATTAAGTCTGTTAAGTCAAAAAGAAACATAAAGAGAAATTGGTAGTGGTAAACCTCTTATAAGGTTTACCTACACCGACAGTACAGTACAAGCAGGGGTTCTTAAAGCTCTTGAAGAAGATAAAATTGAATCAACATACAAAATCATAATCATTCTACTTCTTTTGGTGATGATTAAAGCTCTTGAACAACCTCAATTTCCCTAAAAATTGGATTGTTCTTAAGTGCTTCTATATTCACGTTTGATGCAAAGTAACATATGTAGTATTGTTTCTATGAATCCACACAATTAGACCAAAGGTTAGTTTACCGAGTAAAAGATTTACATATTCAAAATAGAAATTGAGTTTAACGAAATTATTTAAGAAACTCAGAAACATAAAAAGAACCAAAACCTTGAGACTTGTTATCCAGGAACTTGTTCAGAAATACCGTAATGAAAGGAAGATAGGAGTTTTTCGCTAGGTATTTGACCAAATAAGATCGTCCAGTTCCTATAGAACCTATCACTAAAGTACCCCTAGAGAGGGATAAGGCTAAGCGGAGCGAAAAGGGTTTTCCATGAGATGGGAAATGCTACAAAGTCAACAGATTTCAATGAATACAATAGGATTTATGGCTACACAAACTGTTGAGAACGATTCTAGATCTGGTCCAAGACGAACTACTGTAGGGAATTTATTAAAACCGTTGAATTCGGAATATGGTAAAGTAGCTCCTGGATGGGGAACGACCCCTTTGATGGGTGTCGCAATGGCTCTATTTGCGGTATTTCTATCTATTATTCTTCAGGCGGAACTCCAGGTTGAGGAGTTACTCGAAATGCTGCCAAAATATCAGTATCCTTGGTTTCATATTCAGGAGTATAATAAGTCAATTTATAATCTTTAACACCAGCTTTGAATCCAACACTTGCTTTAGTCTCTGTTTGTGCCGTTCTTATAGAGATAAAGGCGCTTTGACATCTTCTTAACCCGAAATGGCTGGGGAGAGCAAAGGTTCCTTTTTTTTGAGGGTACTCCCGGGAACAGATCCAGTGGAGACGGAGTGGGGCCTGTAGCTCAGAGGATTAGAGCACGTGGCTACGAACCACGGTGTCGGGCTTAGATCTGTGCCAAGGTTTCAAATGAAAAGGATATAGGATTTTTATCTGAAAACCGTCTTTAAACCAATTTTTAGGTAATTTTGTTTTGGAGAATTGAAGACCATTAGAGTTGCATTTTAGATAAATTCCATTAGTGATTCCAGCTCCAATCAAACCTTACAAAAATATATGGCCCCACAAACACTAAAAATCAACAAGCAACAAAAATTTATAAGCTAGAACCCTAAATAGTACCAAAGGTTTATAGTGATGACAACCGGTTATTGAAATTCAGTTCAGTAGCTCTAAACACACCATCAACCAAGAATCTGAACCTCATCAGGTATTTGGCACCCAGAAAAATAAGAAATAAACAAATTAAATTCTTTTACCAAATTAACTTGTCGAAGTACATTAATAATTGAATTAGTTGCTTGAATCTTGATAGATGGTGGTCTAGAAGCAGAACCAATTATAAGGTTAATTTTATTCTATTAAAGCAATCAATCATCATTTGTAACTACCGGAAACAACAAATCTTAATCAAAGGATTGGTAGTGCAATAAAAGTCACAGAACAAGAGAAGTCTGAAAATTTTACCGATAGAAGAGTACACGAACTAGCAAACTGCATTCAATAATAAAGTACAGAAAAGCAATATCTTAATGAAAGCGTAATGAAAATTTTTCAATCAAGTGAAGTGAATACCTTATTGATGCTCGTGTGGTTTGTAACAAAATAGAATTCCTCTAGGGTTACAAAAACCGGAAACAAGTCACATAACATGTCTCCCATTGAACGTATTCCCTAAACTCAGCAGTAAAATCAAAGAAAACTAAAACCAAGAACTCTCATTTTCAAAAAAGGACACGAAGATGGTCGATGAACTCACAGTCTGCAGTTGAGAAATCCAGGCAACACTCATTTTTTTTGTTTATTATAGCATCCTACTTCCATTTCTTCCCAATAAAGTATTATCCTTTGAAACTTTTACCCAATTATAACAAAGTCATCCATATAAATACCAATCCTCGGGTTATGATTGGATCGATTTTCCAAACTATAATGTCTAAGTAGGAAAAGAACTGAAAGTACGATGCTATATTGGTAAAATCTCTAAAGTACAATGTGCTAATAACATAATTTAAAAGTAAAACGATGCAATAAAATAAATGAACTCACAACTTTGCCGAATTCTAACATAAAGCATCTTTTGACATCATCGTTAGTTGGCTTACAACCACATCAACCTCTTCATTATGTCAAATGACAGAATTTGGCAGACATGTCGTGTAGAACAACAGCCTCATCAAGTTTTATGTTTCTGTGAGCCATCACACCAAAAAAAAGTTATGAAAACAACACATAAAATTAAAAACAAGAGCTTACCTTCATAGAAAGAAAACAAAGATGAAACTTTCAAGAACAAACCTGAAAGCAAAAAGCAGAGTAATGATGATGAATTCGGAGATTTGTTAATCCAATGAAAGTTTGGTTTGGTGTTGGGACAAAGACACAAAAACAAGACACTTCGTTTTAGAAGAAGATATTTATTGCTCTAACACTGTCCTCTTAATGATTATACTCTGTACCAAATGAGCAGATTTATCCCACTTAAAAGGTCCAAACATCTAAAGAAAGATGTTTTTATTCGTTTCCAAATTCCAATTTCAGTTTAAAAACACATCCAAACACCCACTATATCACAGTTCCAAAGCGAATGTTGCTATAAACTTCGATCTTGGATTAATAATACCAAAACTAACCTCACATTACAGTAAACTAAAAGTAGTGTTACTTGATATGATTCTAAAGAAATATTTGTTTTAATCTACTATTTGCTATTCAAACAATTTCAGTTTAAAAACATTACTACGATCCTCAATGTGTTGGATCATAAAATGCAAAATTCAAACAAAATCCATCACTAAGTCCTATTAGTTTGCTCTATGATTGGTTAAGGGTATACAGATATACCCAAAAAAATAGTTGCAAATTAATACAATATATAGTTAAAAAGATTATAAAATCCAAGAACAAGAATTAGTGAAATTATTAATACTTGTTTCTCCTCAATTCATGTAAATGTCTATATTTTTACCATGATTTTAAGTATGTATATGGAAATATACATATTTATTAGGTGGTTTTACTCTGTAATCATATATCCAAGCATATGTATCCGAACCGATTATCATCAATATACATTAACATTATACTTAAAAGAGATCAAAATTATAATAAGTAAAGAAGACTCACTTGGACATAAAACTAGAGTGTTTATGGCTGTGGACTTTCCATATAAACTCATCATTCTGCATATTGCATCGGATTCAAAGCATCCCCTGCCAACCGTTTGAGCTACAAAGAAAATATGTTTTGGTAATATATTAACTTAGAGATCAAGATGAATAAAATGGGTAAATTTACAGTATTTCGATTTCCAAATTGTAAAATTGCATTTTATTTTGTAAAAATTGACGCATATAAAAGCTCACGCCTTGAGAGTTTTCTCATAGTCAATCCAACAAACACAAAGTGTGTAACCATAGAATCAATCATTTCACTGTAAATGAACCAAGAAATGTCCTGAAGGATCTTTTTTATGCTATCCATGATATCAATCAAAGATGGAATTTGGGGTTCTTTTAATCAAATAAAACCTTCCAAGAAAAAGAAGAGTCAAAACACGTAGTTACAAATAGCAATGTACTTCCATAAATTTTTAATTACACCATCCTTTTCATTTCTTCCTATGATGGTATTATGCTTTGAATCTCTTTTTACTAAAGAAATTGTACTTTAAAAAAGCTACCTGATTATAGCAGTGAAAAATAACTCGATCATTGGGTAGATTTTTTACAGTACAATGGTATAATAAGAAGAAACCCAAGTAGGTAACTATAATAAACAATCTAATAAAAGTATGTTGCATTTCCTGTACTTAAGTGTTTAAATATTTGTCAAATAACAAATGAATTGTCTAAAACTATGTCTAGTAATATCAGTAAAGATTTGTATGCTCAAAGAATAATTATAAATAAAAAGAGGTTATGATATTGTACTTTGCCCCCATAAAATTCACCAAATTAATGTAAAAAGGGAAATAGTTGTCTGATAAAGCGTGTTTTTCAACAGTGCGGACCAATCCAACACTGAATAGTTAGTCAAACGTAACAAAAAAATACGCCTTTAAGAGTAAAATAAGAATATACCATAGATATCAAAAATGCCTGTATTGCACTGCGGGGTCCTTATTCACTTGATAAATCTCCATAACATATTCAATAAATACTTCCACCGTTTTCTCGACTTCCTCCTGCATTTACAAAAAAAAAAAGTAAACATGGTACTAACTTGAAAATGTTTGAACAAATAGGTAAAGAAAATAAAGATAACTTTAGGACACAACATATTTCAGATATATTGAACATCCGGAATTATTCAGCTTAAACACAATACCCATGATAAAAAAAAATATCTTTATATACGGGTATGGATGTCTTTGAAGACGGCTTTCTATTGATGATAAAGCTTTGCATCTTTCACATAGTAGTATACGAAAAATATGCAGTGATCTGATGTAACCACCTCAACAATTATTTATGAATTTTTTACTCCAATCAAGGCTACAATGACCCATTTTTAATTTTTCATCAGCAATTTTAAGTGTAAAACCTCAAAAGTAGTACAAGTAAATTGTACTTGAAAACTTCTAAGCAATAATAGCAATGCCATTCAAATACAAAGCAACATTAACTGCTACAATTGGATAGATTTTTCAAACTACAATGTCCTAATAAGGAAAAATTGAATGTATAATAGCTAGATTTCTCAAAGCAGAACGCCTCAATAAGAAAAAAAATATTGAAAAACCCATATTTGTAATTAATTAAATGAAAATGGGGTACTATATTACACTATTAAAATTATAAATTTCCTTGACGTAACTATAAAAACTTTCTAGGTCCTATTTGAGATGATCAACAATGGACATATCACTTAATTTACATAAAAAATGTTTTTTTTTTTAAATTGACCGCAAAATGTTGGATGAGTGAAACTGAATATTCTCTTATTGATTGTTGCCAATGGGCATAATTTATATATAAGTTATCCTTCAAGATAATACATAAAAGAAAGTTACCATGTCTCTACGTAAAATAACTCAAATAACATATAAGTTCCTCGTGAAATTATTTAATAATTAAATAATTAATTTTTATTTTTTACATGTTTATATTTCCATAACAATAGATTATAAGATACAAAATTACAATTAAATTACCTGTCATAGACACCATATATAACACTTAAAATTACTTAAAGTCATCCATCTACAAATTACAATTACAAAAACTTGTTGGTGATTTTTCGTATTTTCCGAATTGCAAATTTGTCTTGTATTATTCGTATTTTTTGTAAAAAAAAAAAAAAAAAAACTCTTATTTATAATCTAACCATAATCAAATAGAGAATAAGATTGTATGGTAAGGATTATGGTCAACGTAGACGTCTAGATTAAGGTTTTGTGCAACTACAGTCCAATGTACCTAAACCATTATATGAAATGAATCTATACCTATTTACAAGCTTCACTTTCTTGCCCTTGCCTTGTTTTAATTTCAAATCTATTGTCAGTTATCGATTTTTTCTTCACTGGTTCAATATTCATGATATCATCCAGAGTGGACTTAGATATTGTTGTTTTAGAATATGATAAAGTGAGTGAATCATAAAAAGAACTTACCACTATCTTTTCCATGTTGAATTGAATATCAAATAACTTTGTTTTGCCGGTTGATATACTCGCCTTGGGACTCCAGAGGCTATAGCTTCAATATTAGCATCCTAAAAGACTCAAAAATAATTGTGCTTAATAGTACAAATCAAGATTTCAAATAACAAAGATATTAAAGAAATAATTACCTCTATTTGGCTCAAGGTGTCAAGCAAACTTGACAGTTCTTCACAAAAAACCCTAACTTGCCCTTGTAACTCATTAAATAGAGCATAGAAAGAACAACCCTAATTCTTGATTGAACACGATAACAACTATAGAATTAGAGTAAACGTTTGTCACATAATCGATATACAAGACTTCTCGAGAATGAAGAAAATAACTAATTACACAAATAAACGAAAAGAACTATCAAACGAATTACAGATCAGAGGGTTTGTTACGGTATAATGCTTTGATAAGAAAAGAACTTTAAGTACAAGGTTGTAATCCTTAAAATAAGAAGAATATGAAAATACGATGTTGTAGTAAAAGGAATGAAAGAAGGATAACTATCAAGGATTGGTGACTAATTGAAGTCAAAACCTCACAAGCTAATAAGCATACTATTGATTTATCGCTACATTTTAAATATAATTTTCATTAAAGTAAATTTGTTGATTCATATTTTGGTTTGGAAGTAATAACAAAAAATGTTTAAAAGATAACATAAATGGTCGGATACATATCTCCTAGGTGCATTCAGAAAGGACAATCAATCAAACAAAAATCAGTTCATATGGCTCAAGTTTAGAACACATTATCAATAAGAAACCAAGTACATAATCTTAATGAAAAACTGTAGAAAAAGTATAACAAAGTGAAAATTTAAAAATAACTTGGGAACCAGAGTGTACATGAAACCAAGGGTTTAGTGTCGAGTACGAACAGGTGGGTAAGATAGATTAGACAAAACATTACTATAAATTATCATTATTTAATATAGTGAAAAACAACAAAAGGAAAAAAGAGATATAATTGTGATACCCTTGACCACCAATAACTTTGGAGGCTGACGGTCCTCTTACAGAGTGAAGAGTATTGTTCAAAAATACAACTTCAAACCATTAAACATTAGTAAACAAACAATATTTAAATTGAATATAATCGCGTTGGTGGTGGTTACTTATAAAATAAAAGCTAAACATAACAAAAGCTCATTAAAACCAAAACAGATTATAACAAAAAAATATATAATTTTACTTATTTTTAGAAAATTATATAGCAACCATTACAACCAATTTAGAGAAACACGACCACCGGAGAGAAAATGATTCAAGCCTTGATTTTCATGAGATTTTTATGTTTCTAAATCATGATAATTTAATGCAAAAAGTTATGATGATAAGGTTTAAGGAGTACCTATACATAAAATGGATCAGACCAATCATTTTTGGTTTTGCTACAAAATTTCATCCATTCACTTACCTGCCACACCAAAATCATTTTAGTAAATTCTCAAAATCAATTCAATAAACAAAAATCGTCAATACATCTTTCTTCTCTTTGTTTGATACCACAATAGCCATATTTGTCTCCATCAATGCCAAAAGAAGAGAATATCAAAACTCATACCAAAACATTTATGTTGATTATAAAAGGTTAACCTTTATGAAGACGTAATTCCCCTGCAATTGGTTTTCCGAAGATCCCTTTCCGTTTGCATTTTTGGGTTCTTTTTACTCTTCCTTGACTTTAAACAACCTGCAATATGTAGACGTGTACCTGATTCATTTAAACAAAGTAAAATAATATCTAAACAACTAAAATGTAATGGAAGCTGGAAGATCAGTCCATTCATTATCTCCCCAACTCCAACAGCTCGATTCCACTCTTCCACTCTTAGGATTTTTGTTACCACTCACAATCTTACAAAATACAGCGTTTGTCATATGATAAATAAAAGTAGGATGCTATAATAAACAGTTCACTGGAAGTACCTTAAAGGATGTAGCCATTGCAGAAATACCATCCTTGTTTTTATCATCCTCTTGTTTTCAAGTTTCCTGAAAATCCATATTCAACTGCAACATTTGGAACCTAGAGACGAAAAGGATAATAACAATTAACAGAAATTATGGTTAAATGTTTTGTGATAAAACAAAAGATCAGTGTTAGGTTAATTAAAAGGGAATAGTGCCATTTCAGTTTCATTTAAACGATCCATCTGAAATCATGATATTACAAACAAGTATCTGGACTGAGGCTTCTCTAATTCTTCAAATAACTGAGAATGTCGAATAACTTGCATCACCTTCCTTTATGAAATTCCATAAGTCAGTATCTCTTAGAAGGCTCCGTGCTCTTTTCAACACATCGACAAAACTTTTACAGGTATACGAGGTTGATTTAATTCTACTAAAACAATCAATCGTCATTTGTAACTAAGGGCCATCTTTATATATAACCAATTTGGGGTTAAATATACAGGTATAAAACAATCAATTACAAGTAGTTTGAAGTTTGAACAATGACAACTACACATAATTTCAAATCGGGAAATAAGATTATATTAATAAAACTTTAGCCATTAAAGATAACAGTATGATAGAAACAATCAATATAACAACATATATAAGTGAATCCACCTGTCAACAAATATATAAAAATACAGATGACATGCTGATCACGGATCGGGATTTGCAAGAAAGGTTCATGTATGCATGCTCGAGGGCATAGTGTAAAACCATAATTTCCAGCATCCATGTGCAATTACAGTTAACCAGAATATATAGGTAGTATATAAAACCGTAATTTTCACAAATTTGGTAACTTAACTTTCACCTTAGTTAATAGTAAATTCTTAAATTGCTCTAATTCAACTGTAGGGCGACACATAAATAACATATAACACGGAAACACACAGATCCCACATACCTTTAAAGACTAGCGTATGAACTTTGCTGATCCTGAAAATAGCAGCTCCACTGGTACTTTATCTATTTGAAGCCCGGTCAAATGCCAATCAAGTGTAATAACTTGCTGGTTTACAAAATTAGTGAATTAGTAAACGATTAAAAATGAAGAAAAAAAGGTTAAAACAGAAATTAATGATAAATTTTGAGAAAGTGGTGTCAGAATTAAACACACAAATGCGTTTTGTAAAATAGATTGTTGGATGTCTCATACCAAACTACCATCAGAGGCATTTATCTTTTTTCTTCCTCCACAAGCTGCAATTCTACTTCTAAGTAATCCTATCATATTTCTTAGTTTGAGTAACTCTTACATCCTTTAAATGTTTTATAAAGTTACCTTCTGATTCAGATGGGTCTGTGCAAGAATATGTGCAAAGAAATTAGAGAAAAAGAAAAGAGTTAAAGCAATTACATCTGGAAAAAACTATAGCTGATGTGTTACATAAACCATTGTTTTTTATTCCTGGAAGTCAAACATGCAGTCCTATCAATGTATTAAAATAATGAACGTGAAGTGGTTTTCACTTTCAAATAGATAAATATCAGCATCTTTCGCTATTTCGTGAAAAAAAAAAACAATCGTTACAGGTATGCAATGCTTTAACAAGAAAAAAAAAACATTTCAAGGACAAACAGAAATTACATTGTTGTGTACAGTTAAATGAAAGAAAAAGAAAAAAAGGACACTAATATATTTCATATCAGTTTAGTCATGACACCATTAAGTTGAGTAATTATAAAAAAATACCTTGACCATCTAACTTTATCTTCTATCAACTTTCCAAGCCTTTCTCTTCTTTCTTCCATGAATTGGTGACAAATCTGCTCTGCATTTGACAAATATAACCTTACAAGTTCTCTAGTATAATGACAGTCGAGGCATCAAAATGGATGATCCCTTTTATCTTCAAAACCATTGGCACACATTAGCATTTGTTATCCTAAGACAAAAAAGACAACCATTGTATAACCCATAAATTATATATGTCATCTAATTCTCAAATATAAATGCGACAAAATCTTTTAAAAACACTAATCATACTTTGTTTAAGGGAAATTTGCTTCTATTATATTTTCCAAAGTAAATCGAGCATTTATTGCTTGTGTATGTAAAAGTTAAAATAAATACAAATATAAAATGTCAAGTATTATAAAAAAAATAAAATTAATGAAGAATTAATAAGCTAATCCTAAGGAATTTAATAAAACTTATGAGTCACGAGATCTATTACTTGAATCTTGAATCCAATCATGTTTTTGAAAATGTTTCTTCATAAATTCCTCCATCAGCTCTTGCAAAACCATCAACATACACTCTTGGTAAAGGATGATAGCCTTGTACAATGAAAGATAAATGTGAGTTGAGAAAATACCTAATTCCCAAAATTGAATCCAATCATCTATAGTAACAATATGAACATATACCGTTGTAGAAGTACGCCTTAAAATAGTTTAATCATAAATATAACACATAATAATAATAATAATAATAACAGTCAGAAATTCCTATAGAAAAAGAAGCCAAAGTTTTTTGCAGCAGTAACTAAAGCAGCCTCATCAAGTGATGTCAGCATTAGGTTCATTCTTCCAAGCACAAGACAAAAGCCTAGCATCATCAAAAGTAAAACCCTTATCAAGTGTTGGATTTGATGGTCTTTGTACCTGTAAATCTAAACTGTTATTGTAGTGTACAGAAATTCCTCTTCGATGTCTGCAGCATTCTATTCTGCTACTCGCATTTCTATTTCCATATGTCTCTCTGCCAATGCCAACAGAACACTTAAAGAAGTCCATTAATTTCTTGTTAAACATCCGGTTTTATCAGAAAAAACATACTCCACCTAACAGAACAATTAAATAATAAGTTCATTATTTTAAAGCATTTAATTTTAATGAACCAATTACCTGTTTAAGTTCTTCATTAAGATTGGATGTTTGTGCCGATGCATGCTAATTTATTACTAACACAAGATTATAGTTGTCTGCATTCATATAATGCAACAACAGTGCTTGATGACTAAATAGCTAGAAAATATACTGCTTTTCCTTAACACTAATCTGTACAGAGTCAACACAAAACATTAATAACAACCAAAGAATCCAATACTAAATATGTAGGAGCAACAACTAATGAAGACGAATAGCAACTTCAAATGAACAAAAGAATACCAACCTCATCTTTATGTTGTTTGTCGATGCGACCTAAAAAATTATGAAATATTGAAGTTGTTAGTACTCATGATCATTTATAATAAAGCCCTAATGAATGATTACCAATATCCAAACTCATTATCAACTGTAATTCTTTTGGAAGTCATGAATACACTGATCTCCAACTTCACTTCCAACTGATGCCAATTTTATCAAGACTCATAGCATTTTTGGGGCCAAATTTATCAAGATTCATGCCAAGCTCATTGGTTATAAGCTACAACAAATTTTTAAATGGCATAAATTAGAATATAGCCAACAGAGCAGCTAAAGTTATGGGACAGATAAGACCCACCTCTTATTTGGTCAAAGTTGCAAGATCCTATGAGTTTGACTTGGTTTTTTCCAGAACCAGGGGCTTCAATGGTACATACCTATAACTATGGTGGTCAAAGTTGCAAGATCCAGTCAAAAGTTTATAGAAAAAAGGGAAAAACGATTATACGCTGATACCAGCACAAAGTTTGCTAAAAATGAGAGTAGCTAATGGCTCACTTCTGATCAACAATAAGAGGTTGATTCTGAAACGAATAAAAGTTTAAAGTATGTAGTCTAGAAAACATAAACAAACATGTAACTATCAGTTATTGGTTAAATTCCTTACCTTTAAAGCCAACTCTAAAACTTTAATTATGGTGTTGAAGTTGGAGATCTTTTTCTCACGTATCAACATCAAATGGTCATTGAAATGTTGAATTCCTGTAGAAATTGAGAGAGTGTTAACAACAAGTAGTATTGATGATTTGATGATGCAAATAAAAACCAATAGACAACGTGAGATCCTTATCAACAAACTACAGAAAAGTGAAGAATAAACTGACAATACAAGGTGTGAATTCCAAATCAAAAGGAATAGAATGTCATATTATGGATGGGTAGATATCCTTGAAAAAAACCCTCCTCTTAAGACGCGTGTAAAATTACAAAAAGAAGACTCAGTTGTTGTTGAATCAGGCAGGTTGGCAAGTGTCGGTAGCATGAGCAGGTGAACTGGAAAAATAATTGTGAACGGTCCGTTCTTTGGACCTAGGAATGGCAACACCACTACAAATTCAAGAATTAAAGGAAAAAGAAAAAACAGCCAATTAGATAATACTGACTAATGTTGAAGGTAATTTGGTCTTTCTATCAGTGTAAGTAGGTTAGGTAGTTTTAAATAAGCTGAGGGTTGTTTAAGTTGAGATCCGAGTGATTCAATCTGCTAGTAGTTGTATTTGGGAGAGACTGATAGATCATAACAGAATAATTGGTGAAAACAGTCAAAGACCTGAAAAGAAAACAAACAGAATCAGTAATAATATTAAAGACAAAGAGACATAATCAAAATTTCTCACATACCACGTGTCTGTTTTCTGGATTGAACTGTTCATATTCCACATTAACCTGAAGCCGTAGGTAAATAGTATCTAACATTCACAATTAATGAAGGGCAAATTTTTGAGAGAGTAGATTATAAGCATGACGAAACATTAGGTATTCTTATGTGCTTCTCTCTATATCAACCTTCATCAAGAAAGGCTCTGATAAGAGATCAAACCTTCATGAAACAATACTTTAGTCAAGTTTCTTCAGAGTAGAAACACCAGAACCCAAACCCCCAATTCCGACTTCCATTGTCGCACTTCGTGATCAAATCGAATCAAAACCCTAGAATACGTAAATACCAAAACCAGAGCAATTTTACGCCAAATTGAGTTAAGATCATATCAGAATCCAGTTTCTACAGAGGAAGAAACAGGGGAAAAGGATCAGAGACTTGCGGTAATGAAAGAAAGTAGAAGTGAAGTGGGTATGTACGCTGTTGGTCGTTCTCCTATTCGCAAAACTAAAAGAAAACGACACTTGGTGATTTTTACGATCTTGATCAGTGTCGCCTGCTTCCGGCAACACGCTTATCGGTGCCGTCCTCTTGCTTGTTGTGATGTTGAGAGAGAATGAGGATTCGAGGGTTTTGCGAATTGCGAGCGAGTATAAAATAGAATTTTATAGTTTTGCGAGCGATGGCGGTGACCCTCACTGCGTTCCGACTACAGATGCGCTCCACTGATCTCTTCCCGTTTCCGATTTCTTGATTTTCAAGATAGTCTACAGAAACTTTGACACGCAAACAAATTAAATTTGGGGACACAACTGGCAACACTAATGTCGATCATCATTGTGTAATTCTGCAGAGAAAAAGAGGAGAAAAGGCATAAGTCGGAATAATGAGTGGTGGTAGCAGTGGAGGACGAACGGATGGAAAAGGAATATGGAGGGACGGTGTCGGTAGATGGCGGATAAAACCCCGATGGGTTGCGTAAAGCGGATATTAATAGAGCGGGAAGAAGGAATCCGAAAAGGTGTGAAATCTAACGGCTGTGATAACCCTTTCATATGACATGGGACGTTCCAGTTAGAATATGGCTTCTTGTTAATAATACGTGGAGATTAATATTGCAAGGAGAAAAAATACTTATTTTATGTAATAACGATACATATGTGTGTATATTTTACAAATATTGCAAGGAGGAAAAAAAACGTATATTTTCTAGTAATTGATACATATGTGTGTATATTTATAGAGGAAAGGTTAAATGAAATACTAATATAAACCATGGTATTAAGGGAATAATCGTATCTACACGATTGGTCAATTTAAGGTGGATGTGCATGCACTAGATTATAAAAAACTCATGTCGTTTTTTTTTTTTTTTAATTTTTAAGACTTATTTTTTATCGAATTCCTTCTAGATTGAATCCTTTTATAGGCTTGACTAAGACATTCCTAGAACCGAAAAAGTCGATTCGGTTTGGTTTATACCTTTTTGGTTCTTGTTGTCCTAGTTCGCGCGTGTTTTTGTAAAAGCTCGTAATTTTACATCTCAAATAGGCTCATATGAGTTCGGCTCAAAAAGTTATACATGACATACATTCACTGTCTTGATCATTTAGTAGAGTATTTATCCGTTTTGTAAACTTATAAAAACAAAATTTTGACTCAATTGGTCTAGGTTGTTTGTAACTAAAAACTATTATCTAATTCAAATCAACATAGCAGGACATAAAATTTTAGTGTTAAAAGTTATGTCGATACAAAGTTCGTATCTGCTCAATTAAGTATGCATGGTGTTGATTAGTTATTGTTTTGTCTATGACATAGTAGGGCATCGAATTTCCCTTGGTTTTGTCTATAACATGATAGAATTCGGAAAAAGAAAATATGCATACAAAGATCACATTGTTTTTGGCGGGATGGATTTTATTCGATAAAAAAGGATAATTTTATTTGGAGTATACTAACTTAATTAGTTATTTTAATTTTTTTTAACTAATTAAATTACTTTTGATATTCTTTTTTAGTTGACCGTAAATAAAATTAAGAAAGTTATGAATCAAAAGTTTCAATTTTGAATCATATGGGAACTTTCGGTTTAAATTAAAAATATTAGTAGTTTTTTATGAATCTTAAAAATATTAATAGTTTTTTATGAATCTTAAAAATAATAATAACCGGACATAAACATTTATAACTTAATAAAAATGTGAGTTTGTTGAGTTATTTATTGGTAGTTTTTTATATAAGAATCTTAAAAATATTAGTAGTTTTTTTCGATAGGAAGCCTCCTTATCTGACAATGAAGTATGTAGAGATTCAATGTCCAGTAGAAATTAACAGCACGTGGGGACATTAGAGCATCTAAAGAGAATACGAATTTTGGGTGGTGTAGAATCGAACCTCGAACTTCGGCTTTTGGGTTCCTCTTCGATTTTGTTGCAGGCATTGTAAAAAAACCGAGAACAAATGTGGAGATGATGGAGTGTTATATCTTCATGTCTTGCTTTACATTATTCTTGAATCAACCACAAAGAGAAACAGAGGAACAAAAGGTGATGGTGATGGGTGAAAGAAAACACAATTGAGAGAAAAGAGAACCAATTACTCATCTATGGCGATGCATTGAGAAAGAAGAAAAGGGAAGTGGATCAAGCTTGTCCTCCAAACTGACGAATCTTCAACTTGATGATTCATCGTCATCATGCGCCCTAAAAAAATCCCCAATGTGTTCTCCGAACTCGTCATCTGAGTGGAAGATAAGACGGTAGGAAAAAAGACTGAACGAGAACTAACCTGCGGAAAATTAGGGATTAGGGGTGTAAAGAGAAAGTACAATATCATATATGTGAAGGAAGAAAAAACACCAGAAAAATGTCTCAAATGAGGGAACGATGGTATCCATGGTGGTGTATTCGTCGTCATCTATTTTTGTTCTCAGATTACCTTCCAAAAATCGAGAGACGAGTGTGTAGAAACGTTAATAAATTCAAATATATTTTTGAAGACAAAGAGGCGAGTGTGTAGAAACGCGGTGGGAAGAGAAGAGAAGAAAGCAATGAAGCAAATATCAGACAGTGAGGAAGCGATAGTGGCGTATTAAGAAAGGTAGGACGCCGTTCAAAGAATCAACAAATGTGGCAAGAATTAATAAATTCAAATATATTTTTGTTCTTCAATTTCATTTAATCAAGACACATCAAAATGTAACATAAGCTTCATGAACTAATCATTCCATGGGTTTGTAAGGTGAGGCTTACTATTCATTACAATAAACAAACAAAAGTATTAATAGGAATAACCAAAATTCCAAAATTATGAAGTACCAAAGATGGGATGTCTCCATATAGGTGTGTTGATGTTGTTTTTATTGCTGAGGCTGAGTACATATCTTTGAAGACGTTTTAGGGCCGAAGCATCTGCAACTTATATTTGTTTTCTATTTTATTTTCAATGTCTTTCTGTAGATATAAGCAACAAACTGCAATCTTATATAAAGAATCAGGAAATAAACAATAGAAACATGGATTTACAGTATTAAAAGCAAACTTATCTTTTGTCGGGTGGTTGGATACAAACACCGAGTGACATGGAGGGTTATGTATGTAAGAAAATGAAAGTACATTGGTATTATGTGCAACAGAGTGAAAGTTCATTGTTGTTATTGGTAACGAGTTAAGTCCACATGGAAACACAACCTAAGATCTCTATCAACTCACAATCAAAAAGGATTTCACACCAATATCCAATTATCAAAACATTTAACATCATCCATTCAATTATGACAATTTGATTTATTTTCCAAAAGACAATGAGAGAAGAAAAAAAATATATAAAGATAGGATCTACCATACTTGAGAACAATATTTCTTGACAAGTTTTTTCATTTCTGGAATGCATCAAAATGGAAGGTAGCTCTAAACATGAGAGACTAATAGTGTGTAACATCCGTATATTGGATAATGTTTCAGATCAAAAATAGAAACATTAGTTACAATTTCATAAATAAAAAAAAAATCAGCATTGTATGCCGATCTTAGAAAAATCATAATTAATTCTACAAAAATCGGTTGGACCTCAAACCAGTGCACAAAGTTTGCAAATTGAGTCTAGTATAATCTATAAAATTTTTAGGTCGCGACGCTACAGGTGTGGTGGTCGCGACGCGACGGACTGTCGGCAGCTCCGTGATTTGCGCGATCAAGCAATCATTCACGTGTGTCATCGCGACGCGAGCGTAAGCTTGTCGCGATGCGAAGGAGGTCCAGGAGGCCTATAAATAGGTGTTCTAAGCCTCATTTTAACTCACAACAACCACCAAACACACATACGATATCGGGGAGTGTTCTGGTGAGAAAAATAGGTCGGGAGAGGTAAGGAACGAGCGATAGCTTGTAGCGAAGTGCTCGAGAGTTGTCGGAAGAGTTGAACGGGGAACGAGCCAGCGACAATACTAAGTGAGTAATCGCTACTTTATTTCTTTAATAGTTTATAAAGTGTTAAACTATTATATGTGGAAGTTATGTACTATTCGTAATTCCAAGAATAATGCCCAATGATTTACTTACGAGAACGGTGCCTAGGCCGGTTACATGGGATCTGGTTGTTGGATTTTCTGAAAGGCTAAAATGCTGAAAGGATCCTGCCACCCCATCTAATCTTCTACCTGGCCGTTCTTTATTTGATAAATCACGAGGTATCATATTGGAATTATAGAGAATATAAAGCAGAGTGATGGTGTGATCCGTAGTGATGCCGGTTGAAATAGTAGTTCACCTATAAACAAATATATAGGTACAAACCAAGCTGTTATAGTGGGTGTAAGAAGGCAGGAATAATCAGATACCGTATATCAAGAATCAATGTGAGTAATCTATCCCTAAGTGTTACTTTTACTGTGGGGCCACATTATCGGTTATTGTGATTGGGACCATCTTTCCGTGGGGTCACATACTCGGTAATTGTGGTTGAGACCACATATATGCTGTGACGATCGAATTAGTAGTAATTGTGGTGGGACCACATACAAATGTTGTGATGGCCTACTTGGCTGGCAGTTTTATCACACATTCAACAGGTGTACATTGAGTCCTTGAGACTCGGTATCACAAGGGGCTGTGATATGATGTGGAAGCTAAAAATTTAATGTTGTTATAACACTTATCGATTATTCACTGAGCTTGTAAAAGCTCACCCTTGTTGATACTAACTGTGCAGGTGCTGTAGACCTACTAAAGGGAAGGATGTAATTCGGGGTTAGAACTGATGACCGTAGCAGCCCGGCTTTGGGGAGATACCACTTGTACATTTTTCTTGTAATATATACCCTGTATAATATTTTGTTGAATAAAATATGTTTTAAAGTGTGGAAAATAAATGGGTATATTTATATTGAAAGCCGGGTGTTACATAGTGGCCATCCGTTGAGTAGTCCTACTCGTCCTTATGTTTGAAAACCACATATAAACATCAGAAGACCGTGACGATGATAAATCGAGTAAATTAAAATTTTGGTCACTAAATTTGGTACTTCTTCTGGTTTTGGTGTCCGCCTTGCAATTTTGATGTTTCATGGATTATTATTTATAATAGTGTAGTTTTTTATATTAAAGACATTAGTATATACAAAATTCGAAAGGAAAATTTTAAAAAAAATAAATAAATAAAATCATGGTGGGTGCCGGACAAAATGTGATTTTCGATGCAAAATAAGTTCAAATTTACTTTTTATGGTAATTTACATTAAGTACTTTTTAATTTTGGAAAAGGATAGTAATAAAACTTAACAGAAAATAATATATTTGGTCATTGTCACAATTGCAACCCGGATGTCTTTCTATATATATATATATATATATATATATATATATATATATATATATATATATATATATATATATATATATATATATATATATATATATATATATATATATATATGCTTAACAAAGAGAGAATCAAATATTACCTTTTAAACATCTTTGATGCTACATTAAGTATTTACTCAATGGTTTCGGACACTACTCAATGTAAACTAACTCCACACACCATTTTGTACAAACCAGTTAACTACAGTCAAAAACGAAACCACAATTAATAAATCTGCAAAATATTCATACAAGAATGAAGGTTGCAATTACGACCCATTTACTTACAATAAATAGCAGCATACTTGCAAACAGATAAATATGAAAAGAGCAAACTCCAAGATATAGCGACATACTTTTGTTTATTTGTATATTATTGCATTATACTTTCAATTCTTTCTATTACAAAATTGTTCTTCTAAACTTTTCTTTATAACTGTATTTTGAATTTTTTTTTGCCCAATCCCTACCCTTTCATGCAGCTTTAAAAATGTTATACCTGGACAACACCTTCTATCCTTCAGAGCTTTAAAGAACTTCACAGCCTTTATAACCCATCAGTATCTTTGATTAATGTGTTTAAAAGAGACAAGTTGGGGCTAGCCCACTTGGCTAACAAGGTGGTATACTAACAAGGAGGTCATGGGTTCAAACCCTGACACTAACATAACAAGGAGTAGTTTAGGAATAGGAGTAGGATAGATTTGCCGTTCTAAAAAAAATGTGTTTAAAAGGGATCATATGCAAGAAATTTATGGGGGTCTCATCGAATTGCAATTACCATTTCATAAAAGTTAGTTGGCATTATATGCATCATGTTTGTTCTCCCATCCCTCTAATAAAATTTTGCTACCACAATGAGCCAACTTCATCGGATTAATATCCCAGAAGAATAACAAGGGAAAAATGGTAGATTTTTCATAGCCAATATCTTGAAGAGTTTTTAAGGTGTCCGGACGTCACAACACCTTGTTGATTGCTAGCTGTAGTGAGGAAGTAACATGAAAGCCTCCTTTCTACTATTTAGTGACCCACTAGAAAGGAATGAGTCACACATGTTTTTAGATTGTGGGGTGTAAGGTTTTCGTGATATATACATAAAAACACATAAGAAACATATAATGACTTAGTTATTTAGTAATGTGTATTACTTATCTAACCTTCAGACATCACAACCAAAGAGCCTCCATTAGCAGCGCCAGCAATTGAGCTGATATAAAAACTCCTTTCCCATTGTTCCATAATCCATTACTGGTGTGCACAAACAGTCTATTAGGTATTAAATTTGTTAAAATAGGAAAAAGAAACTACCAGAATCGTGAAACTTGCAGAAATAACCTTTTCAAGGAGGACGAATGATATTTTATAAACTTCATAACAAAAACCAATTCATGTGTCCATAATTAGGGCCCAAAGATTTAAAGATGGCTGTACAACTCATCTAAACCATTTTCATTGCCATTTGATACATAATGTCTAACCCTTGCATCAACAACATTGTACAATATCCGAGCAACTAAAATGTAAATAATAATGATACATACAAGGGTAAATTACCATTTTGGCCCCTCAGTAAAGCTGTTTTTCTCAATTTTGGTCCCTATTCCATATAAAAATACTATTTGGAAGTTGGAACAAACTTTTAAATGCCAATGGCAAAAATATCAAATGACAACAATAGAAAATAAAATAAAGTTGTAGAGTCATCTGTTTATCTAATTTCTTGGCTTCCCTTATTATATTTTCAATCAATCGGGAATTCAGAAAACTCACTCCAGCTTGTTAAAAATATCGACCTAAATTCATGAAGAAGGGAAAAACAATCATTTTGTGTTTTTCTGGATGGGGTCAACAAAGACCCCAATTTTCCATGTATTTCATGATTTGGGTTTCTAAATTGTGCTTACTTCAAGAAAAAACCAATCTCTCCCCTTCCTTTTCCTTTCTTTCACCTCCAAAAAAAATAATAATAATAAATAACTTAAGAATATGCTTTTCCTTAATAATCCCTTCCTTTCCTTCCCTTCCCCTTCAATAAAAAAAATTGACAACAGGCCGTAAGAAATTATAGTAAATGCATGAAAATAGTCGAAGTAGACCACCAGAAAAATGCAAGTCACTCCCGCATCTCTAAACATTTATATATATATAAGATAAAATATGCCTTGTTAAGCCATTTGTATAAACATACACAATTTCCACCTTATACCTTTATGGCATACTTCTTCCATGGGAAACACTTCTTTTTCTTCTCTCTTTCCATATTCAACGAACCTCACATCAAATGTTGGACAAGATGCAATTACAATATCTGTAAATAACATTTTCATTGTATTATAAGTTATTATGGAACTTCCCAACACATTATATAAGAATTACCCTACAAAACGATAGAATTATATTAATTTAAGCAGTAGCGCATATATGGTGTTTGGTTAACATTATCAATGTTCTTATGGTGATGATAGCGGCAGAGGTGGTAGCGGTGGCGGTGACGGTGGGTGGTGGGTTCTGGTGGCGGCGGTGGTGGTGGTGGGTAGTGGCACCAGTGGTGGTGGGTGACTGATGATGGGTGGTTATGGTGGCGTTGGTTGGTGACGGTGGTGGTAGATAGTGAGTTCTGGTGGCGATGGTGGTGGGTAGTGGCAGCAGTGGTGGTGGGTGACCGGTTGTGGCGGTGGGTGGTGGTGGCAGTGGAGGTGGTAGTAGTGGGAGATGGTCGTAGTGGTAGGTGGTGGGTGGTGGCGAAATAAGGACAGACACATGGAGGGTAGAGATGGGGGATGACCGTTATGCATGTGATAGTGAGAATAATATTTAGTGGGTGGTGGTGGATGGTGGCGACGATAGTGGTGGGTTGTAATAGTGGGTAACAACAGTATATGTGGCGGTGGTGGCGATAGAGGTGGTGGTGGTGGGTGATGATGATGGTGGCAATGGTGGAGGTAATAACGGTAGGGTGGTGGTGGGTGATGGTGGTGGGTGACAATGGTAGAATCAGTTTTTCTCTATTAGCAATTCTCACAATTTTTCTACTAAAATAGAGAATTAACAACAAAGAAAGGAATCATATTTTTTTTTTCCCCATTTTGTTATCTCAGGATTGAACAAACTGAAGAAATGGAGTCAATTTCATTTGTCTGATCCATTTCCTTGTACCAATTATGCCCTTAGACTCTTCGAAATCTTTTGTGGTTTAACATGCAATAATTTAAGGAAAGTTTCCACCAATTCAAGAGCTTTGTATATAAATTTATCATAGATGTTGGGAACTTGGGATCCTTAGAGCAGTCGATCCCATGACCTAAAAGAAATAAATATATATACCATAATGTTATATCATGTAGTTAATAGTATAGGGTACATCATATTAATAAAAAGAACCTGGTCTAGAATAAGAAAAAGCAAAGGACTAATAACAAGAGCAATTCCATGATGTAAAATAGCTCGAAGTTGGTAGCACATGCTTTTGCCTCTACAAGCAACCACGATCACAATCAAATCTCTCCCTCTCATGCCTGCATTAATGATCTGATAAGAAACTAATTCTAATAATTAGTATCTACATTGAAGTACCATTCAAGTAATATCACATCGAGTGATGTTGTACCAAACACTAGGTTTGCAGGATAAGAACCCCACCCCTCATCCAAGAACCATTATAATAAAAAATAAAAAAAAATTAAGAAAATAACCAACTATTAGTTTTTTTTTTGTCTCGGCCAATAAAAGTTTAAAAGAAGAAGTAACACATTAAACCTCTTAAAATACAAAACAACAGGGACACGGTCAAAGAAGAGGAAATACTTACATTTTTGTAATTTTCTTTACTTCCTCCGGTGGAGATGGCAGGACAGATGAATTCATTCATTGAAATCATAATTTTTGTAGAGAAAAAGAAGATTATTGCTATTGATAACTGTAGTTTCTTAATGACAAAGGTCTTTGATCACTTTTAACTATAAATCATATGAAATGAAGACACAATCATATGCGACTTACCCCACTTCATTGTTGATTTAAACATCCACTGTATCAATCTTTAACAGATAAAGGAATTATCCTTGATTCATTGTTTGGTTTTTTGACAATATTACAATCATTGCATCCCAATTGAATCACTTTCATTGTAGCTGCTGCCATATTATGTCGAATCATGCACTGAAAACAAAAACAAAAATATCATCAAATGTTTTGGATCACCAAATGATTTCCAATATTAATGAAAGAACTGAACACAACTCCATTTCAAAAGGTAGAGGTATAGTTTAACTTTTAATGTCAGACCTTGTAATTTCAATTAAGATTTGACATTGTCATGATAAATTTTAGTGCTTTGGTTTCATCAAGATTCTAATTTCTCAATGCTTGGTCCCTCTTGATCTATGTTCGATCAAATGCGTAATAGCATACAATCATGTGGATGAATAAAAGAAACTCTTATCTACTTGGAGAAAACCACCTTGACATTGCTGCAATAAAGTTACCCTACAGACTGAACCAACAGAAAACACTACTTTAATAGTAACATAAAGCAGGAAAAGAACTGAAAGTACGATGCTATATTGGTAAAATCTCTAAAGTACAATGTGCTAATAACATAATTTAATAGTAAAACGATGCAATAAAATAAATGAACTCACAACTTTGCCGAATTCTAACATAAAGCATCTTTTGACATCATCGTTCTTTGGCTTACAACAACATCAACCTCTTCATTATGTCAAATCAGAGAATTTGGCGGACATGCAGTCTAGAACAACAGCCTCATCAAGTTTTATGTTTATGTGAGCCATTACACCAAAAAAAAAAAAAAAAAAAAAGTTATAAAAAAGAACACATAAAATTAAAAACAAGAGCTTACCTTCATAGAAAGAAAACAGAGATGAAACTTTCAAGAAAATACCTGAAAGCAAAAAAGCAGAGTAATGATGATGAATTCGGAGATTTGTTAATACAATGATGACATCATCGTTCTTTGGCTTACAACAACATCAACCTCTTCATTATGTCAAATCAGAGAATTTGGCGGACATGCAGTCTAGAACAACAGCCTCATCAAGTTTTATGTTTCTGTGAGCCATTACACCAAAAAAAAAAAAAAAAGTTATAAAAAAGAACACATAAAATTAAAAACAAGAGCTTACCTTCATAGAAAGAAAACAGAGATGAAACTTTCAAGAAAATACCTGAAAGCAAAAAAGCAGAGTAATGATGATGAATTCGGAGATTTGTTAATACAATGAAAGTTTGGTTTGGTGTTGGGACAAAGACACAAAAACAAGACACTTAGTTGATTTTTTGATGGCACATCCCACTTAAAAGGTCCAAATATCTAAAGAAAGATGTTTTTTATTCGTTTCCAATCCAAAACTTATTATTGTGACTTAGAATTGCAACAATCAGTTTAAAGACACATCCAAACACCCACTATATCATAGTTCCAAAGTGAATGTTGCTATAAACTTCAATCTTGGATTAATTATTCCAAAACTAACCTCACATTACAGCAAACTAAAAATAGTATTACTTGATATCATTCTAAAGAAATACGTGTTTTAATCTATAATCTGCTATTTAAATACTTCGATCCTCAATGTGTTGGATCACAAAATGCAAAATTCAAACAAAATCCATCACTAAGTCCTATTAGTTTGCTCTATGATTGGTTATGGGTATATATATATACCCTAAAAATAGTTGCAAATGAATGCAATATATAGTTAAAAATATGATACAATCCAAGAACACGAATTAGTGAAATTAGTAATACTCATTTCTCCTCGATGCATGTATATGTCTATATTATTACCATGATTTATGTGTGTAAAAAAATAGTCCTACATAAAAGTGTAAATAATGTAAAAATGGTAGTTTAAACCTTACCTTCATGTATATGGAAATATACATATTTATTAGGAGGTTTTACTCTGTAATCATATATCCAAGCATATGTATCCGAACCGATTATCATCAATATACATTAACATTATACTTAAAAGAGATCAAAATTATAATAAGTAAAGAAGACTCACTTGGACATAAAACTAGAGTGTTTATGGCTGTGGACTTTCCATATAAACTCATCATTCTGCATATTGCATCGGTTTCAAGGCATCCCCTGCTGAGCTACATAGAAAACAAGTTTTGGTAATATATTAATTTAGAGATCAAGATGAATAAAAGGGATAAATTTACAATATTTCGATTTCAAATTGTAAAATTGCATTTTATTTTGTAAAGATGATGCATATAAAAGCTCAAGCCTTGGAAGTTTTCTCATAGTCAATTCAACAAACACAAGTGTGTAACAATAGAATCAATCATTTCAATGTAAATGAACCAAGAAAAGAAATGTCCTGAAGGATCTTTTTTATGCTATCTATGATATCAATCAAAGATGGAATTTTGGTTCCTTTTAATCAAATAAAACCTTCCAAGAAAAAGAAGAGTCGAAACACCTAGTTGCAAATCAGTGCAATATAAAATTAATGACTAAAAAATTCATAATAAATTGCATCTTTTTCAAGATAAGATATACATTTTTATAGATCAGTGCAGCATGGATTTAGCCTAAATTCTCTACCTAATGAGACCAAATATAACATTTTAACAAATTCGTCTAGTTTTAGACAGGAATAAAAAATGATTTTCAAAAATCCATATAAAATTCATCCAAAGTGCCCATTAAAGTAGTAACCATTATCTGAGAACTTTACTTGATTATCTCTAATTTTTGGCAAACTTCAGATGAGTAACAAAACATTCCAACTGTCCATATAACCAGATGACATCTACGAAATTACAAATCAAATTATGAAAAAAAAAACATAACTACATAACATTAGAAGAAACCAGTGTAGCATGTGTGTGTGAGAAAGGGAGAGAAGAAAACCTTCTCAACTAAATGAGCAAAGAAACACGATTTGTTTCAAAACCTGAAATTTAGCAATTTAACACATAAGGAGATGATACCAAAATTGATAATTACCTGTCAGAAGATAAAAATTCATGAACAATCTTGAACTTCAAACCAACATTTCAAGAATTTCAGTTTGAGTATCACCACAGATGCTTACTAGGTAATGGTCAGTAAAAAATCTTTTAACTTTTAAGAACCATTTGAAATTTCAAGATGCTTAAAAGATCAAAATACATGAATATTCTTTTAACTTTTAAGCACCATTCACGAATTCCAACTATCGGTAAGATTTCCATATAAAATCTTTCACTGCTATGCCCCATTTCAAAATTTCTAGTTTTGTGTTTTACATATCATAATCAATGTACGAAACATTTGAAGCATTTCAATGTTAACTATCAATCAGATAGTTTCATGTAGAATATGCAACACTAAAACTAACCTTGTGTCTTTCATTCTTTTCCTCTTTCTCTTTGTAATTTCTCTGATGAAGATGCGACGGATGGCTGGGGAAGCAGACACTATTTCCATACCAGGTTTTGTATACACACACACACACACACACTACGTATTATGTATGTGTAAGAGCCGTGCTAAGCACAGCCCACAAAGATTCTTTATAAAATTCTAAAAACTTTGGAAATTGCAAAAAACAACTAAATGCAAAGACCAATTATAGGGGGAGTTTCTTGTTGGTTTTTCTTCCTCACTATTTTACTTAAAATAGGACCATAAATGTTACAAAAACCTCAGAGGACAAAAATAGCAAGATAACTTTTTGGAACTCAAATTGTAAGAGAACTTTCTGGGACATAAATTGAAAAAAAAAATCAGCTATACTCACGGACAAAGAATAGTCATTTTACTTGGAAAATAACCATAATCGTTACAGAAACCTGAAGGACAAAAGTTGCGACAGAGCTTTTTGGGACACAATGTGCAAGACAACTTTTCGGGACCAATATTGCAAAATAAAATTTTTTGGGGCCAAAATTGAAAAAATCGCCTATGCTCAGGGACCAAAAATTTAATTTACTCTAAGTTTTTATGTATATGAAGTTATGAAAGTAGGACAATGTCAGTTCATCTCTATTGGAATTCAAGAATTAAATATTAATTCAGTGGCCAAGTCTAAAAAACGATGAAAGTACGGTGTCCTTTTTTCTGTATTTTAGAATAATCTACCTGAAATGAGACATTCACAAGCTTGATGAAACTGTTGAGTCCTCTAATTTTGGAATTTACTGCCACCTGTTTCTTGTTCTTCCAACGTTCAATATTTGCTTCATTTGTAAAAATAGCCTGCAAAAAATCAGTTATATTAAAGTTGATGGTCCCATAAATTTACTGCCACCTGTTTCTTGAAGAAAAAGGACGCTGTTAAACACGGCCCACGATTGGTTTTAAATTTTGGGTAAAAAATGGGTGTATGATGCTATAATTGAGCATATTCCCAAAGTAGAACGTCCTAATAAGAAAAGCACGATTATACAATGTCACAATTGGGTGTATTTTCACAATAATAATGTTGTTACACATAATAAAACGTACTTGTAGTGCTTTGCTCATAAAATCAACATAATGCCTTAATAAGAAAAAATGGAAGTACACTGCCATAATTTTCAAGGTAAACTGCCTTAATAGAAATAAATATCTGAAGCTACATTGTTAGAATATAAAGAAATGAAAATGGAATGCTATAATACACATGTAATATGAAAGTGCATTGCTGTTTCTTGCATTTAAGCGTTAGAATTATGACTTGCAACAACATACAAATATTCTTCTTTTATGGCTACTAAAAGATTGTATTTATGATTTGTTTGATTAAACAAAATATGCTCACCTCGTTAATCATTTAAGAAGCACTTATTGAAGCATCAGTTTCGTTCGAAAAAATTAAAAGGGAGATAAAGAAATCAGAACATATGTAGCAAAGATAAAAGATTGTGCAAAAAAGCAGAGCTTACCACCCGTGAGTCAAGAGTTCCTTAAACCCGCATTTGAAGATTTGATATCTAAAACAAACATTTGTGTTATTAAAGATTATGTAAACAAAAGTAATTTTCAATTTTAACATATATCTTTCCATGAAAAAGAACACCCCTATCCCATGGAAAGAAAGCACATTCCATGAGGAAACATCCATTGCATTCCTACATGAAAAACTAACATGATGATTTTTCATTCCTTTGTAATGCTCTATTCAATCCTAAAACCCAAATAGAAATAACAGATTATACTGCTAGTTTTGTGATTTTTGAGGAACAGTAGCTTGGAAAAAGAGATGTCTTAATTTAATAAAAGAATGAAAGTTATGGAATCAGATAGTGGATAGTGAAAAGCAAACTAGCACAAAAGAGTGATGAAAGAGCTGACCTTTGTCTAGAGGTAGCTCAAAATCTTCAAAAGCTTAAGACATGAAAAAACCAAGACAAAACATATAGTAAAATTAGTTTAATAAAAAAGAAGTAACAGAGAATTTTTAATGGAATAACGATCAAACAATTGTTCATTTTGTCTTGAATTCACAATTATGAGAAAACAACTTACAGAAACAATACGCGGTTCCGAGAGCAGTGTTGGGCTCAACCTGGTGAGGTGCAGCTTTAAGATGTAGGAAGTTTTGGTTCATATTTTCTCCGGATTCAAGTAATGTAGCCATGTTTCCACATATGTAGCAATAGTTTTGTGCACTGAATATAACCAGGTTACAAGACTGTTTTCCTGAAGAAAAAAATGTTGTTTTTTCAAAAAGAAAGTCAGGTTGAGAAGTGATGGTAGAAGTTTAATGTTTGTGAACTTCAGACCAGTTGTAACCTTCCATGACAAGCTGGTGAGGTCTAGAAAAAAGAGTCAGTCTATTCATGTGGTTAACTTCATATTTGCTCCTCGATCTACTCAAGTCATAATCCATGTGACATTTCTATTTTTAGTCAAACTTATGTTAGTTGCATGAGTTTTTACATACATGGTGAGAACTCAGAGGTATTTATAACATTGTTACATATCATTACAAAAGAATTCCAACAAATTAACAAAAAAGGTAAATTTTTTAAAGACATTAAACTGATTCATTGGTAAATTATAACTTAATTTTGAAAAACTGAAAAATAATAACAACAGTCAAAAATCAATAGCAGGTCAAGCATCTTTATTTCATTGAATTTAACTTATTGAAATATGGTAACAACCTAGTTCTAAAGTGTTGGTACTATGAGTTGACAAGAGGGTTTTTTACCTATTTGTTCATCGGACAATCCTTAAATTTTGGAATATTAGGGAACGAGGCCAAGAACATAATTTCAAAAGACGGATATTGATTATCTATTTAGAATTTTTTTTTTTTTTATTAAGAGATATCTAGATCTCTGTGTTGGGGTTCATCTTCTCAGAAAGTTCCAAGGAATTTACTTGATCATTAAACTCTTGTGTACACAGGACTTGAAATCAAGAATAAGATATCATCACACCTGTACAATCACAGGCTTGCCACAATTCTGGTGGAATATGCTTCTGCAGTAATTACAACATGTCACTGTGAGACATTATGGGCTAATTAAGTTAAGTACAATAATTAATTATAACAAAAATCGCCTGTATGAGTATCCATACAGGTTTACATGTCAGATTTAACCATTTTGGTCCTTCCATATAGCTGATCTTTTTATGATCTTAATTTAAAATATAGTAATATTTTAAAAACAGAGACCAAAAATGTTAGAAATACCTCAAATAAGTCATTTAAGATTATCATGTCGATAAATATGAAATTACCCAAGCTTATCAGACAGTTGTAAGAATCCATACCCCACTTGATCAAGGTTAGTCTGATGATTTATCCCTTACATAATTCAGACAGTTAAATAATTGCTTTAATACTGCTAAGCCACCTGTCATATTCACTTATTCTAGAAGGGGCAAGAAAGGAAATAAAGAGGGAAGAAAGGCAACAGTTGAAGAACAGGGGTAATTTGGGAAATAACTAGTTGTTAGTTTGTTACGTCCCACTTATATTAGTCGTTTGGTAGGATGATAATGGCATCTTTTCTGTTAAGAGATTTCTCTCTCATTGGAGATCACTCGCTTCTCGAATTGCCAGAATGTTATCCTTTTGAACCATTGGAATCATTTGAATAATAGTAGTTTGCCCCTGTTATTGAAGTTATTCTGTGTGTTTCAGCTTCTATTGAGTGTTATTTCAGTGATAGCTTAGCAATTGGTATCAGAGCATGGCTCCTGGTAATGTATCTCAAAGGGTGGACTCGATTGAGGAAGGATTAGAAGGGATGAAGCTGTCAATTTCGGAGATGCAGCAACAATTCACATCTCAATTATCACTACTAACGGAGAAGATGGAGACATTAGTGGGTCCAAATCGAGCAACCAATCAGAGAAATGAAGAGGAACCAGTGGTGAGGAATCGCGGAGGCGATACTAGAGGTGGAGGGATGATTTGGAGATTCAGAAAATTAGATATGCCCCTGTTTGATGGAAGCAAACCAGATGGATGGATCCTAAGGGCTGAACGCTACTTTTCGTTTTACCGTTTATCGGAGGAAGATCGTTTGGAAGCAGCGGTGGTGGCGTTAGAGGGGGATCCGCTCCTATGGTACCGGTGGGAGCACCGTCGCCGTCCGATTAAAAGTTGGGAAGATCTCAAGAGTCTACTACTACGACAGTTCCGATCTTCTAGGGTTGGATCACTGTATGAACAGTGGCTGGCGGTGAAGCAGGAAACCTCCGTTGGCGAGTACCAAAGGGCGTTCATCGAGACATCGGCGCCTTTGAAAGATGTACCAGAAGAAGTAGCAATGGGCCACTTCATAAACGGGCTGAAAAATGACATAAGGGCTGAGGTTAGAGTGATGAGCCCAATTAACCTTGACCAGGCTATGGATCTGGCAATTCGCGTAGAAGCTAAAGTGAGCCCACCACCAAAAACACCCATAATAAAATCAATGCAGTCAAATACCAGCCCTAATTTACGTACAGCTCCAATTTCGCTTACTCCCAATTTCACGAATATCTCAAACAAAAACCATGGAGGAATCGCAAATTCTAAACCGATTAAGGGGATCAGGAGATTATCCGAAAGAGAATTACAAGAAAAAAAAAAAAGTGCTATGTTTCAGATGTGACGAAAAGTGGCAGGTGGGGCATATATGCAGCAAACGTGAGCTCGGCGTGATTTTGACAATGGAGGGTGACGATGAGCTGGAAGAAGAGATCGAAGACAACCCTTCAGTAACAGTAACAGAGGTATGCCTGAACTCTGCGATGGGAATTACGAAACCGAAAACTCTGAAATTAAAGGGAATGGTGCAAAATGAAGAAGTGATTGTGATGATTGATCCCAGGGCAACCCATAATTTCATTTCATTAGCAACAGTAGAAAAGTTACAAGTCCCGATAACAGCCACAGGGGGGTTTGGTGTACAGCATTGGGGACGGGTGTTACAGTACAAGGGAAAGGTGAATGCCAAGGCGTGACTGTTATATTACAAGGATTGGAGATTAAGGAGGATTTCTTACCTTTGACATTGGGTAACTCCGACATGATTTTAGGAGTCCAATGGTTAGAGAAATTGGGTCCGGTAATCACAAATTGGAAAACACAGCTGATGCAATTTACGGTTGGTGGAGTAACAACAGTTCTTAAGGGAGATCCTTCTTTGGAATGCTCTAAGATCACACTGAAGAATATGATCCGGACACTACGACAGTCGGGAGGGGGAGTGTTGATCCAGTACAACCAATTGGAGTCAAAACTTGAACAAAAAGAAACCGCGGTAATTCCCACTTTCCTCACAGCTTTGGTTCAAGAGTACGGAGATGTGTTTGAAATGCCCATGGGTCTCCCTCCAAAACGTGATCGAGAACATGCCATCATTCTAAAGACAGAACCAAGTCACCACCCCTATCAGTGTGCGCCCGTATCGCTATCCGCAAGCCCAAAAGGCTGAAATCAGCAAATTGACCCAGGAAATGGTAACTGCAGGAATAATTCAACCTTCTACGAGCCCGTTTTCCAGCCCGGTGTTGTTAGTGAAAAAGAAAAATGGATTGTGGAGATTTTGTGTTGATTATCGGGCTTTGAACGGGGAAACCGTGCCCAACAAGTACCCAATTCCGATCATCGAGGAGCTGTTAGACGAACTCCACGGATCACGTATCTTTACTAAGTTAGACCTCAAGTCGGGCTATCACCAGATCAGGGTAGTCGCTTCGGATGTTGAAAAAACCGCATCTCGCACACACGAGGGACATTATGAGTTCCTCGTGATGCCGTTCGGCCTTACCAACGCACCCGCCACCTTTCAGTCCGTTATGAATGAAATTTCCCGTCCAATCTTGAGAAAGTTTGTTCTAGTGTTCTTTGATGACATACTTGTTTACAGTAAGAATGAACACCAGCACTTAGATCATGTTAAGCAAGTGTTGGAGAAATTGAGGTCAAGTCAACTATACGCCAACTTAGAGAAATGCAGTTTTGGGCAACAGGAGGTTTCTTATTTGGGGCATGTGATCTCACGACACGGGGTTACGATGGACCACGAGAAAATTGCAGCTTTGCTCAGATGGGAGGCACCACGAAATTTAAAGGAGTTACGAGGGTTTTTGGGGTTAACGGGGTACTACCGAAAGTTTATTGCCGGGTATGCCACAGTGGCAGCACCTATGTCTGACCTGTTAAAAAAAAGACAATTCGTGTGGACCGCCGTGGCAGATGACGCGTTCCAACATCTTAAGAAGATCATGACTACCGCTCCTGTATTGGCGATGCCTGACTTCAGTCAGCCCTTCATTTTGGAGACGAATGCTTCGGGACATGGGGTGGGTGCGGTGTTGATGCAGAACTCGCGCCCTATTGCTTACTACAGCCAGGTGTTGGGTTTGATAAATCGTATGAAACCCATCTATGAAAAAGAACTTATGGCAATAGTTTTTGCGGTTAAAAAATGGCGACATTATTTGTTGGGCAAGCATTTTATAATCCGCATGGACCAACAAAGTCTTAAGTTCCTGTTGGAAGTTGGAACAGCGTGAAATTGGAAGCGACTATCAGAAATGGGTGTGTAAATTGCTGGGTTTTGATTTCGAGATTCAATACAAGAAAGGTGTTTCAAACCGGGTGGCGGATGCTCTCTCACGCAAGGATGCTTCTGATCCGGTACTCAGCTCACTAACTTCTACTGTTTTCTTTCCTATGGACCAGATATATGGGGAGATTGAGAAGGACGACTTCATTCAACAACTCATTTCTCGTATCTCGGACCCGAACAGTGACAGGAGTCCAAAGTTCACGGGGTTCCAAATCAGAGATGGTCATTTGTATTATAAGGAAGGTTTGGTCATTCCAAACAGGTCCACTTTTGTCACGACACTGTTGCAAGAATATCACAATTCTGCTGTTGGGGGGCACTCGGGTGAGTTGAAAACTTATCAGAGATTGGCACAAGATTGGTATTGGATGGGGATGCGAAAGGATGTAAAGAAATACGTGAGTGAGTGCCAGGTGTGTCAACAGCAGAAACATTCTACTCTGCACCCAGCTGGTTTGCTTCAACCGCTAGATCTTCCGAATCGAGTATGGGAAGAAATTAGCATGGATTTCATTGAGGCTTTACCGAAATCTAACGGGATGGATACTATTTTAGTGGTGGTGGATCGTCTCTCGAAATTTGCCCACTTCTTGCCTTTGAAACACCCGTTCACAGCAGCGAAGGTTGCCACTACATTCGTGAAAGACATTGTGAGGCTCCATGGTTTTCCTGAGTCTATCGTTTCAGACAGGGATAAAATTTTCATGAGTTTATTTTGGAAATAATTATTTCGTTTGCAAGGGACGGTTTTAAAAAAGAGTACCGCCTACCACCCGCAAACGGATGGGCAGTCAGAAGTAGTCAACAAGACCCTTGAAACTTATTTATGATGTTTTGTTCAGGGACGACCACACGAGTGGCTCAAGTGGCTGCCTTGGGCGAAGTTATGGTACAACACGTCATATCACGCATCTTCAAGGTACACTCCTTTTAAAATCTTATACGGACGAGACCCGTCCCGGATTTCGCGATATTCGGCGGGACAGACGGCAGTGTCTACTTTGGATGAGCAATTAGCTACACGGAATGTGGTGCTGGATGACTTGAAGTTCAACCTCCTTTTGGCCGAGCAGAAGATGAAGAAGCAAGAGGATAAGAAAAGGACTAATGTTCAAATCGAGGAGGGTACATTTGTATTCCTAAAACTACAACCTTACCGACAACAGTCTCTTGCGAGGCGCCCCTATGAAAAGTTGGCACCACGGTTTTACGGGCCGTTTGAAGTATTGAAAAAAATTGAGAAAGTTGCCTATCAACTCAAGTTACCAGATTCTTCTCGTATCCATCCGGTATTCCATGTTTCTCAATTGAAAATAGCTAAAGGAAATCACACGGTTTCCGCAGCTCTACCGCCACAACTCGCTTCCAATTTGGATTTGGAGGTGGAACCTGAAGAGGTGTTAGGGGTCCGATCAAAGGATCACTCGACAGGAACCATACGCGAGGTACTTATCAAGTGGAAAGGTCTACCAACCACAGAAGCCACCTGGGAAGACTTAGATCTGATAGCCGGGACTTTCCCTTCTTTCCACCTTGAGGACAAGGTGGCGGTTTGGGGATGGGGTATTGCTAAGCCACCTGTCATATTCACTTATTCTAGAAGGGGCAAGAAAGGAAATAAAGAGGGAAGAAAAGCAACAGTTGAAGAACAAGGGTAATTTGGGAAATAACTAGTTGTTAGTTTGTTACGTCCCACTTATATTAGTTGTTTGGTAGGATGATAATGGCATCTTTTCTGTTAAGAGATTTCTCTCTCATTGGAGATCACTCGCTTCTCGAATTGCCAAAATGTTATCCTTTTGAACCATTGGAATCATTTGAATAATAGTAGTTTGCCCCTGTTATTGAAGTTATTCTGTGTGTTTCAGCTTCTATCGAGTGTTATTTCAGTGATAGCTTAGCAAATACCTACAACATTACATATATTCAGTTAGACATTGGCAAGAATATTATACATATGTTGGAATAAATAGTGTATGGGTTTCAAAAAGGTCAATGGTGAGTTATTTTCCTTCATGTTACATGTTGATAAAGACAAAAAAACATAAAAGATGAAACAGAGGGTCAATGAGTGTAATCCATAGTTAGATTTTTCAAAGTTAAATGCCTTAAGAAAACTCGTACCAGAAAAAAAAATCATATAATTAGTGTAATCAAATGATAGCTGTTATACTTTCATTTTTATGTAAAATAAATACATATATCATAAATACCTCAAATAATGAAACAGTTAAATGCAAGATTTCAAGAGTATTATGGACATCCAATAGACGCAATGTGGACCGCTGCATAAGTGAAAAGGAGATTATAAGCACTTGAAAATTTATGATTAAAGAAATACTAATGACAAGATAATAATGGCAGAACAGTAGCAAAACATCCAAAATTAAAGGTTACTATTGTTTGCGAGGGAAATGCCCAGCGTCTTTAACAGGAGTGGATCAACAGTGGTTACCAATTTTATCCTGTAAAAGAGATTGATGGGAGAATGCTAATCGTCATGTGATGTTGAAAGTATCTGATAATGAAAATGAAAAGCGGAAACACAATGGAGTTGTTTATTTTAGGAGATCAATACCACAAAATCATACCATGAAAACCGGTGCGATGTAATACAGAGAGCTTACCTTTCTTGTGTTTAGGTCTGGGGTCTCAGAATGAATCAAGAACAACTTCAAAATCTAACAATAAAAAACAAAAAAGAAATCAACTAAATTGAGAAGGGAAAAGTTTTTCTTAACCAAAGCAGACAATAAAATTTCTGTAAACAAAATAACAAAACACACACACACAAAAACAGAGAGTAATAGAAGTACAGGGTTCCTTTAGAGAGGGGTATGCAGATGGGTACGCAGAGAAATATAGTGCGACTGTCCGCGTTGTGACGTCGGCGCTGAGTGTTTGTGTCTGCATAAACAGAGAGAGATGGTGAGTGGTGGCAGTGGATCGGCAGTGGCAGTCGATTTTGGTGATGAAGGTAGTCACCGACGATCGTGGTGGTGGAGGCGACGGATGATGGTGGTGTGTGGCCGTTCGTGTAAAGAGATGAGGGTGTGACGGTGTGTATTCCACAGAGAGAGCGATAAACTTTCAAATCTTGAATTGGGGTTTCGTTTTTTGAGAAACAGATGCAGGTATGATGGTAAGGGTGACGTCTAAGACGGTGGTAAAGGTCGTGGTGGTGCACAGTGGCTGTGATTACCGATGAACTGGCTGGGTTTAGGGTTTGAGATTTTGAGAGTCGCTTGGTTTAGGGTTAACATTTGAATTGGGTATTTAATGATGAGAATAAACCGGGTGTATGCGATCAATGGGTGTGTATAACAGTGTTATTTAGTTTCGGATGCTTTATGAGTAGTACCGTTGCATGAGTTGTATATTTTAGAGAATTAGGTTACAGATTCGTGTATTACACGGTTGAAAATTAAAAAAAAATTATATAAAAAAATATTTTATATAATTATATAATTTGATATAGTGAATATGACAACAAAAATATTTAGGTTGTAATTTTACATTTTATTGAAAGACTCAAGTATGAAACATTAAAAAAATTAATATAAGCACATACAACTAATATAATACATTTATTACCTTATATATTAAAAACCGTAAGTTTCTAGAAGGTTTTGGGTGGGGGTGGGGGGTTTTGGGATTTTATATGGGGTGGGTCGTTTTTGTCCAATTCCTCTCTTCCACGTTCCAACAGTTATCGACATCTGTTACACAGAGGTCTTCTTCACCTTCTCTTCCGCCATGCCAAGTTCTTCACCTTCTCGACAGCTATCTCTCTCCACCACCATCACCTTATCCTCTTCTTCCCTTGAATTTGCTTATTTCGACGGCTTCCTCCCTTCTCTCTCATTGTGACACACTCCAGGGATCGACACCTCTTTCTTTATCTTTTGTCTCTATCTATACCACCATCGATCAAAACCCTGTATCTTCTTCCCATTTGAGTGTTGCACGTAAAAAGGGGGAGCGAAACCCAAACAGCAAAGGCACTGTTATCCGATGAATTGCAGAAGCACGACCCTCTTCTCGCCTACTACTGCAAACTCATCTTGAAGAAGTCGACAAGGTACTCTCTTTCTCTTCTTTCTTCTTCTTTGAAACCCACAACAATAATGTTAGGCATATTCAAATTCCGTTCAAACCGATTGTTTAAATTCGAGTTCGGTGAAAACTCAGAACTTATAACTCCTACGAGAGGGTTCAATCGAGAGAATTGCAGAGGTATTGTTTCTCGCCACGAGGGTTTCAAAATCGGGGCAAAACTGAGATTTTTAGTGGTGGTGTTGAAGAAAAACCAACCTGAGCCGATGAATGATGATTCCTGCGAAATTGAAACCGGAAACAGAGTTGCGGGGAGCTTGATTCAATCGTTTGAATCAGGGTCGAATTCGAACGCTTGATTGTTTTTCACGAAAATGTTGTTATGCCAGATTTTGAACTAAGGATCCATGTTTCCAGTACTGTTCTTAAGATCATATATGGAATATCATGTGATCAATGTGTGGTCGACATAGATAAATATAAATTCACTATTCCTATCAAAAAGTCTTCGCGTTTACAATGCCTTTTTCTTTCTACATCTCTAAAAGACTAAATTATTGTATATAGTTAGGTTCAACCAATTAAAAGATACAATATTAGATGTCTTTAATTTACTCAGAAAAAAATTAACATTAATTAGTCCTTATAAAACTAATATTATACTTTTCTATATACTTTTTAAATTTATAAATGATACTTGGTAAAGCCATGTTGTCATCAAAATTAATTTCATTGATAATCATATATCATATCTTCTGCAAAGATTATCTTGTATTTATTAATTACATCGATGGTTAATATGTTTGATATTTGACCATAAATTATATGAATAGCCAAATATTCAATCCTAAATATAATATAACCAATATTTTTTTTTTAATATGCCTATGGGATAATAAACGGTTTTATGATAAAGACGTGGTCAAATAGGAAGTTCAATAATTTTTTACCAATGTTATGTTGGACGTGTTACAACTTGTTTATAGATTATTTATTATTCGATTATTTTAGGGTTTCATGTTTATTAAACAATTATGTTTGACGCATCACAACTAGCTTATTATTTTTTGAGCTCTTTTAGATTGTAATGTTTGACAAGTTACAAAATAGCTTATAAGTCAGTTTGTCGAAATACTATTAAATCAACGTTTCAACAAACTTATTGAGCTGTTCTTATAATTCTTCAAAATGTACCATTAATTAATTGTAAAAAACTTATTTTTGTATAACATTTTATGTCATTTTAATTTTTCATCTAGCTTTTAAGTTAATCTTTACCACACAACATTTTTATCAGCTAAAGCTAGCTTTTTAATTATTCTATCAAACATAGCCAAAATAGCTTGTAAGCTAATTTTTTTAAAAAAATTTATTTACAATAACGTTTCAACGAGTTTATGATACTTTTTTTTTGAATTTTCATAAATTACTCTTAATTAATTACAAAAAGCTTAATTTTTCTGTATACACTTTTACTTTATTTTAGTTTTTCTAGTTTCTATTGAAAAATTGCAATGTATATGGTGATGTGTCATAAATAACAAAAGCATACTTAAATATCATATATTTAGATACTCATATATTATTCAAGTTAATTAAAAGAAATATTAAATTGAGAAAAAGTAAACATTAATGATTCCTAAAATCTCAACTTGTGAATACCCAAAATATTATATGGTATATAGGAAAAGTTGTGCTCAATTAGAAATGAATTTATATTTTCAATCTTGTTTGAGATAATTAACATTCAACTTTTTTAGTGTTGATCGATAATTGTTACTAAAAAAAGTTATTTCAAAATCAATACTGAATTTACAATACTCGTAATTTTTTAAACAAATTATCAAATATCCTTAGCAAAAATTTAATTTTTTATGTTGTATTTTTACAAAAAATAACAATTGATCATTTACAACAATTATTATTACCTTTTGGTTCACTCTCACGATAAATGAGATTGGAGCATGGGTTTTGGATTTGATTTACGAACAAATAACTATTTGACTACTGTTAAATACGAAATAACTAATATAAATGTACCATTACTTGTATCATATATTGGAACTTGGATGCAAATCAAAAGGGGTCCGATTACGGTCAGACTTGATCAATTCAAACAAGTTAGTTCTAAGATCTTGCATACAGTAACTTTTTGGCCCTACAAAATTATTATCTATTTTCAAGTTTTTGGTTGATTGTTAAATAATATCATCCTAAGCCAATGTGAAATACATTGTTTGACTTATGTGAACAATGTTGGATTTTGACCCAAAATCCACAATTGATTTGAAAGTTAAAAAAATTTGCACCATGTCATTATTTTGGTAATTCCTCGCACAATGTAGCAGGAACCATGAAAATAATTAAAAATTTTGCACCATGTCATTATTTTGGTACTTTTTGTTAAATTGCTTACTATAGCATCCTAATTTCATTTTTTCTTATTATTTTGAATTATACCAATATAATCCAAATAGGAATAAGTACAATACCTTCGTAGGAACTTTTTTTTTTAGAGTATAATGATGTAATATAATTAAACAAACAAAATTAGGCTCCTGTAACAAAAAAAAACCACTGCCTTTCGTTGGTATTGTATGTAGTTATTAACAGAGATGTTGGGGAAATTTGCGCCTATAGGATACCATAAAGGTCATAACACACGTTGCTTCCTTCATTTCCCGACACAGAGCCAATGTTTCATAGTTTAATCAAAATTAAAGTCTAAATGTGTCCAATTTTGTTTAAGGATACAGAAAATAAAATCAAATGAGAGTAAGTGTGTAATTTACTCATGAGATTTAGGAAAACTATAAGAAATAAGTATATGATTTATATCGTTTTGATTAATATTCTTAATTTATCATTCATCAATAATTTAGAAAAATATGATTTTTGTTTTTTCCACAAAATGTTTCTAACATGGTACTTTACGACATAAGGTGATTCCCAATTTGGAAATGGTAACAGATGCATTTCTCCAAAAGAACCTTAAATGTATAGCCGTTTTTGCTAATGGTGAAGATCGAAACAAATTTAGGAGATCGTATTCACCGGTGGTAATTTCTTTCTATTACGACATCATACTTTATGTCTTTTTATTATTACGGACTTTATTTTTGAAATAAATACTAATTACAGCCTTTTACTTTTTAATGAATTTTTTTATTAAGACATCATAGTTTGAAATACCAAAGTGAAACTTGCTTTTTAATTTAAGAACATTGCTGATGCATGTATAGTCTATTCTAGATAAATTACGTTTCTCTGAATAATAATTATATATTTCTAATGTTTATTTATCTTAGATAATGTATATTTGTCACTTTAATAACAAAGACGCTATAATCTATAATAATTTTATGCTGATTTATGTTGTTTTTTATTATTATACCGTATCATAATCTTAATGTGAAATTATTTATAATATATTTTCTTTACCAAAGTGAACGGAAATGTTATTAAAAATGATGATAGTTGATACATTGTCTAAATTTAAAATTAACTTGAAACATATTTTTCTCATGTACGTTTTACCACAAAAAATTGTACTTACTCTTCGACTAAGTTTATTTTAAACATTTAAAAGTATTTATAGCAATTAAAAGTTGTGATAATTTTATTTAAAGTCTTAACGTGTATATATTGATGATTGCTCTTTCTTTTCCTTGTTTCCTTTAAAATTGGGCGTCAAATAGGCCCAATTACTTTATACAACTTTTCTGGTTTTACCCGAAATACTCTTGGGCCATATTTTCGCTATATCACATACATGATACAATTACATATCATATGAATTCTTACAAACATTTTTTTTGTAATTTATCAATTGATATATTTTGATAATCATATTTATGATATACAAATGAAGGTTAAGTTCTTATTATTTTCAGCAAGTATTGTTTATCAAATATGTTAGGCTTTCTCAGCAAAGAATGCTATAAGTAATTGTTGTACCCACTTTTGTTGATGTCCGTTTAGGGGTTTAGAATTTTTTTTAACACTCTCGCTTTAAAGAAAATAAGGAAAAGAAAAACATAAAACAAAATACTTCTTTTTTTTTCTTTTTTTTTTTTGCTGAGGGAGAAAAATCCTCAAAAAACAGAACGTATTATGTAGTTTGCTAGTGATAAAAATGTATTTTCTATTTGATACTCTTAAATGTTACTATGTATCAATATTAAAAGTGTGGGAAAAAATTAAGAAAATTTTACATCAATGTTCCATGTGATTTCTCAAAGGTCGCACCTTGTGGACAACTTTCAAAAATGTTACGTGAATGGTCCCATCGTTTTCACAATCAAACTTGCCTATTCCTTTTTTTACTGCCCCATTAGATTTTGACGTTAGGGAGCCCACGTGCCCCTTATGTGAGGGGCAATTTCTTCTTTTTAGTTGTTACCGTCAAGTCGTAGCCATACTTAATCATTACGGTTTGTAACCACCGTCATTTTGTCTTTATTCTTGACTTTGGTCCCCGATCCACATAATTTCATGTTGTTTTGATTATTGTAGTGGTCCTTTTCAACTTTTTCACAATAAGGGTTCATCATGGGGGGTTTTCTCACATGCTATCCTGGAATATCGTATGTTGATGGAAGAATATACCACTTTGACTACGACGATATTGACATTTTCTCAGTCCATGAACTTAAAATTGGGTTTGTAAATGGGGACAAAATGTACTACCATTTTCTCATTCCATGTTTTGAGTTACATTATTGACTGTTACCACTTGAGAATGATTGAGATGTGGTTAAACTTTCTAGGTATATTGCAGATAACAAACTGATTAAAGTGTATATTGAACATGATCAGACAAAGGTTCATACATATTTCATGTTCCCTTCAAAGCTAGTTATTGAGGTGGAAGATGATTGCAAAGTATATCCTGAGTTTAACATGAAAAAAATTAGCAAGAAAAAGCATGGTTCATGTAGCAAAATGTTGGAACTGGATGGTCCTGTTTCTCAAACACAGTCCATTGTAGTTGATGGTCAGGTTGACGGGTCTTGTAAATGGCTTGTTCCTTATGTACAGTCTCAAACACAATCCACAATAGTTGATGTTGACCTAGGTGAAACAAACAATGAGAACATAATCAGTTCATGTTGAATATGTTGTAACAAACATAGACGGGGAGGAAGGTCATGTTAATTAATATGTTGAGGAAACTCATGTTAATCAAGATGTTATAAATGTAGATGGTGTACTTGTTGATGAAGAAACAATTCATGTTGATAAAAGACCAAACAAATGTAAATGGTGCAGTTGAGGATCATGGTGACGATGGCTATTATTACTCAATATGGGATATTAATGAGGAATATAAGAAAAAACGAAGTCTCGAAAGAACAAGACGATGAAGTTGGAATGGATTATTATGGAGGCAAAACATTAGCACAAACACAAAAGAATTGACTATTTCAATCTTTCACAAAGGGGCGTATCCCAATAACACAATGCCCCAAACCACTCTGTTGGGAAAATGTAAATCATCCCCGGTCAAGTATAGAAAATAAAAGTAACAGATGAGCTCCACTTCCAAAACAATATTCAACATCGAGCATAAGATCTTAAACACAACATGGAAACTCACCACGATACAAAGAAATAATGATACATGGAGTTGACGCCCTAAATCCAATGTTTTCAAATACACTCCCATTTTACCATGCGATATTGCAGTTATGTGATCGTATTTATCGAGGAGTTCATCACCTTATTCCTCAGGAATGTCATAACACTGTCGTTCACGGTTATCAAGGATGCTTTTCACTTACTTTTTTGTCATCTATAATTGTTTCCATCTTTACCATTATTGATTCCTTCCCCTCCTTGCCTTAAGGATTTCAACGAGGGTTAACCTTAATTTATGATAGCTGACATACACCTCTAGCACAGTTGCCTTAGCGACAGAAGCCAGTCAATGGAGGATTATTGTCTCTATCTGAATATAATGGGTTTGAAAACCATATATTTAATGAAGACCTTGCTACACCTACCAGACTAGGGGGACTTAGTAGTGGGTCATACCAAAAAGAATCTCGCTCTAGCATAAATAATCTCTCCATGTGTCCAACATGACCATCGATATCCCGACAACCAGAGCAATCATCGGGCTGAATCAAGATATACTTGAACCCAACGCAATGACATGGCGCCTAAAGTGTCCTGCCTAATTCCAACGGGATATTGTGCGCCACCATGATCACCTGCAAAAAACAACACGATAGAGGCAGAAAAGTTATGCATGCATGGTGACAAACATTATCCCCATATCCACCACTATAAATACCTCCTTCATGAGAGTTATCACCAAGTAACAATATACTCAAACCTTTGTCAAAAGCTCTCATACACTCTCTCAAGTAATACACCCCTAACATGGATGTCAAAACGTATCGCGAGACACACCCCAGCGGTTGGCCCTATTTCTTCATTTATAATCAACAAGTCTTGACACATCCGATTCAAGTCCAATGACTCCCCCAAGGCATCTCATCTAAAGCCTCTCCCTACAGGACTTGCTTGCATCATTATGTTGTTTGAAGTCAATTTAGTTCAGTTTATGTAAAACCGAGAAATGATTCCACAAAGAATTATTCAATATCGAAAAAGAAAAAAATATATTCTATCTAATATGAGACCTTTAAACAAAATCTTTTAGAATAAAAATAGATATTACGCATACGATACACATGATTCGAAACTTATCAATTACTATAATTTATAAAATAGCCACTCTTTTCTCATCTCCCTGGCCAAACATTGTTTTCATTGCATCACAAACAAATCCACATTATATAAGTAGAAGTGGAAATAAAAAGAGTCCATAAAACAAGCACTTGACTTCAGTTATAGTATGTACTAATATGAAGAGAACGGAAAATCCAATAAAATTCGACATTTGAAATTTTAGAGTATTATTATCACAGGTTAAATATCTTATTTAAAATACAAATAATTCACAATGGGTTCCACAAAATTTGGTGAATACGAAAAAGGGTTGTGGGGTAGAATTATTTTCATAATAAAGGCCTTTAGAGAGTGCCATGTGGTGGATAAACATGGGTCCAGGGAATCGTACGGGATGTGAACAGGGTGATACATTGTAGTAACCATGGACTGATGGACCCCATATTCATCTCATAATCTTCAAATTGTTTTGATTTTTGACAAATGACAATGAGAATGCCGACATGTTTTATGGTTTCCCACCTTCACAATACAAATTATAAATTTCAATATGGGTTAAAAACAACCTTGGAACCAAAAGTTCAATTTCATCGACATGTTTGTTTTATTTACAGTATACGTGCACGTATCAGATAATATGATTTTTTTTCGTTTTTTAACTTTTTATGTAATAATATTTGTATTTATGATTAGTACTAATAGATATCTTTTACGATGCTAATTATATAATATTTATTTTATACTTGATAGTATTTGGCATTCAATCACAATTCTAAGTTGAAATTTATCTAAATATTTTATGTAAACGACAATTGTAAAATTTTTATTGAGAGTTTGAGACCAAAGTTGATATGTTGAATATAAGTCTCGTTATAACACAACTATATCGAAATATAGATAAAATAAGACGGTTTGAAATACACAATTATACTTTTTAAACAATATTCTTTATTATAATTTGTAATAAATTTTTTATATATTTAAGTTATATAAATATATTAGAATATTCACATGGTAAGAAATTTGTGAAGTAGATATACCGTATACGTGAAGACAAGAAGAAATAAGATCAATTTGATGACACATATTTGGATAGAACAGTAGTTTGATTCATATAATCATATTCACGCTAATTTCACGTAGTCACCAAAGGAGTTTCATAAATACATGCATTTTTCTCTATTTCTTATCATTCAATTAAACATGTTTTTTTTTTTTTTTTTTGCAAGGCAAGTAGAGTGATAGATTATTGAATTTAGAATTTTTGGTGGTAAATTTTGTGTATTAACTAGCGTTGTATGCCACGATAATCTTGGAAATAATTAAATATAAAAAATTATACAGATTATGTACTTTCATGGTATTTTGTGTAACGCCCCAATTTTTCAAACCAATTTTAATACATAAAAACGTATTTTACAAAGTATGGTTTAACAAAAACCATGTTATTTGTTTAATTACAATCAAAAAGGGGAGTTACAATTACATATCAAACCATAAGCTTAAGAGAAACGAAATCAACCAATACCAAATATGGAAGCTGTATCCAGCTCCACTCCTTTGCACTTAATGCTTATTTAGCAACTTCAAACTATCTCACAACTTTATACCTGAACCTGGAATACATGGCATAAAAATAAAATACGTAAGACAAATTGTCTCGTGAGTTACATGAGTTTTAGACTCAAACTTTACAATTTCTTTTACTAATTTTTATAAACTTCCGTAACATAAGTCTTGGTCAAAACTACATAATATACACATATTATACTTTTTCACTTTTCAAAAGCCTCATATATTAAACTTTGCAAAAATAACATCTTTTATACTTTCTTTGACTGGTTTTATAAACTTGCTGGGATTTTTATACTTAGGGCATTAATCACTATAAGTGATACCCCAAGTCTCTACAATTAGAAAGAACGGATCAATACTAATGGTAGAATTGCTGAGGCAGTCTACTTCGCGAAGGGGTTGTCCCCAGTAGACTCCTTACCTAACCCGGGTAGGTTGGAACATAGTTCCCTTACTAACAATGCTAGCTACAATACCAGTCAAACATAAAAATATTCTTCTGGAACCAAAATATTACTTGCACAAGAAATGGCTAAATGCCAAGCTTTTAACTCACACATATCTCTATCATAATTTAGGCTATCGCCAAGAATCATACTTTCAAATATAGCAGTTAACTTTCTATTTAAACTAGAAAAGGACCATTTTTGCAAATATTTTTCACATATAAAAATAATATATGAAATCTGAAAAAATACTTACTTACTTGCCATGTATCCCAAAATGGGTAAAATGCTACATGTACTCACCGAATAATTCTTGAAATATCGTTTAGACGTCCCTCGGTTCTTTACCCCTTCGGTGTCCGATTATTTGACTTGCACCTATATATAGTATATGATACATTAATTTACCTTTTAATTGACTCTATAACATGTTAGAGTCTTTATTACACCATCAATTGGTCAAAGCAAGTGTATAATTCAACTTTAATTAAATTGTATTTTATACGTATTTTACTACAGTACCCTCAGAGGGTCGTATTTTAATTCCGATAAATTTTTATAAAGTTTTGGACCATATTAGACCTATGTTTAAAATTTGAGGTCAATTGGATAAGTTTTGATCCATTTCTTAAAAATGGATATCACTTGACAGGGGACTCTTGAATTGAAACTGCATTTGCAGCCTGGCGCAGGGCGCGCCGCGCCTAGGTGAGGGGCGCACCGCGCCGATCGAGCAGAAACCCAGAATTCCCCGATTTTTATGCTAAAATTTCCCAATTTCTCATATTAAGGGCTGAATACATCACTTAATTGATAGGGGTTTGTTCCAAGATTAAAACCCTTCAATTTCTTCAAGTTTTACACCATTAAAATCGGATTAATCACAAGAACTCAAAATCTAGGGTTCTTGATCAAAATCTCAATTCTTGGAAAATAGCAACCTACTTCTATATTCTCTAATTAAGTTCTTTTAGCATGTCTTATTGGAAGTGTTAAACCAGAAAACTAAGTGGTTCTTGACTGAAATTTCAGTCACCAAATTTCTCTCTTGAAGATCATACAAAAATTTAGATTAAAAACATAATTACTAACCTTTGATCTTGAAAACTTCAATTTAAGGACTAAAATCAAGTTTCTAGCTTTGATCTTCACAAAGCCTTCCAATTTTTCTGCAGAAATCGTGCCTCTCCCGTACTCTAGAACTCTCTACTGGATTTGTGAGGATTTATGAGATATTTTTCTCATTTTATATTTTCATATTTTCAGTTTTGGTCCCTATAGTTAACTTTCTTGAACTTTGGCCACCAAAATCAACTATTTTTCCATGGAATCATTTCTTTTACATTTTTAGTCCTAAAATATAATAAATTTTTATAATAATTTCTGCATGTGGTCAAATGACCGATTTACCCTTTTTAGGGTAAAATAACTAAATTACCCTTACGACCACAATTTCTCACAAATTTTTTTCATATAACATAAAATTACACATATTTTAGTTTACATACTTATATTACAAATTTTCGGTCGTTTCAACTACCTCCCCCTAATTAGGATTCCGTCCTCGGAATCGCTTCATAATCTGTAAAATTAGGGTATCTCTTTTTCATGCTTTCCAATGTTTCCCAAGTCAAATCCGTGCCCAGTGAATGCTTCCATTTGACCAACACTAGATCAATTTCCCTGTTCCTTAGCTTATTGGTTTTCACCTCTAACATCGCCTCAGGTTCTTCCACTAGTCTGTTGGGTGTTTCCACCCTTAACTCTTCTATAGGAATGGTTAACTCCTTCTTTCCAAAGTATTTCTTGAGATAGCATACATGGAATATATCATGTATTCCCCTGAGTTCTGGTGGTAACTCTAACTTGAATGCTTGTAAACCAATTCTTTTCAGAATCTTGAAGGGTCCAATATATCTGGGACTCAACTTCCCTCTCTTACCAAACCTTATCACTCCCTTCCAAGGTGATACTTTTATCATCACCAAATCACCTTCTTTTAGATCATAAGGTATTTTCTTCAAATTTGAGTAGCTTCTTTGGCGATCTTGTGCAGCTTTCAAATTGGTCTGTATCACCCCAATCTTTTCATTTGTCATTCTTACAATTTCTGGCCCTGTAAGTTTTGCTTCACCAGCTTCTAACCAACACACTGGGGTTCTACACTTCCTACCATATAAGGCTTCAAAAGGTGGCATCTTGATGCTTGAGTGGTAACTATTATTATACGAGAATTCTACTAATGGTAGGTGCTGGTCCCAACTACCTCCAAAATCAATGGCACACGATCGCAACATATCCTCCAAGGTCTGAATTGTACGTTCGCTTTGCCCATCTGTTTGAGGGTGATAGGCTGTACTCATCTTAATTCGAGTTCCCATCTTTTCTTGTAGAGAATCCCAAAAGTTAGACGTGAATCGAGGATCTCTATCTGAGACTATGGACAAAGGTGCTCCATAACGTCTGATCACTTCATCGATGTACAACTGAGCTAATTCTTCAAGTGAGGCAGTTTCTTTATATGCGAGAAATAGGGCACTTTTGGTCAATCTGTCAACAATGACCCATATACTATCGTGTCCTCTTCGTGTTCTCGGCAACCCCATGACAAAATCCATGGTCAGTTCTTCCCACTTCCCTGCTGGTATCTGTAATGACTGCGCAGAGCCATACGGCACCTGATGTTCTGCTTTTACTTGTGCACAGGTATCGCAGTGGGATATGTACTTTGCTATTCTCTTTTTCATCCCCGGCCACCAGTAATGTTGCCTCAAATCTTGATATGTTTTCGTACTTCCAGGATGTATAGAATACTTGGATTTGTGAGAATCATCCAAGACTATCTTTCTGGTTTTTCCATATTTGGGAACCCAAATACGTCCTTTAAAAGTACGCAATCCTTGTGTATTTACTTCAAACACCACCTTCTTTCCAAGTTTTTCTTTCTTTATATTTTCTTCAGTTAAGGCACTTTCTTGAGCTTCTTTAATCTTCTGAATTAAAGTTGAAACTACTTCAATTCTCATAGATCTCCCTCTGATAACTTTTTCACGAACTTTTCGGCTTAGGGCATCGGCTACTACGTTAGCCTTTCCTTCGTGGTATATTATTTCACAATCATAGTCATTCACCAACTCAATCCACCGAGTCTGTCTTAGATTTAATTCTTTTTGAGTAAAAAGATATTGCAGACTTTTATGATCTGTATATATCTTGCATTTCGTCCCATATAGATAGTGCCTCCAAATCTTCAATGCAAATACAATTACAGCCAATTCTAGATCATGAGTAGTATAACGTGTCTCTGCATCTTTTAGCTGTCTGGAAGCATAGGCAATAACTTTGCCTCGTTGCATAAGTACACAACCAATACCTCTATTGGATGCATCGCTGTATACTACAAACTCTTCTGTGCCTTCTGGTAAGGATAATACTGGAGCTTCACACAGCTTCTTTTTCAGTATTTCAAAGGCTTCTTGCTGTTTTTCTCCCCAAACAAACTTTACTTCTTTCCGAGTTAACTGAGTAAGTGGCACCGCTATTTTAGAAAAATCTTGGATAAACCGTCGGTAATAACCGGCTAACCCAAGAAAACTTCTAACTTCTGTAGGTGTCTTCGGTGGTTCCCATTTCATTACTGCTTCTATTTTTGCTGGGTCTACTTTAATACCTTCAGCTGAAACAATATGACCCAGGAACTGAACTTCCCGCAACCAAAAATCGCACTTTGACAACTTCGCGTATAACTGTTCGTTCTTCAAAGTACGTAACACTTCTCGTAGATGCATTTCATGTTCTGCTTCACTTTTCGAATAGACTAGAATATCATCAATGAAAACGATGACAAATCGGTCAAGGAAAGGTTTACAGACTCTATTCATAAGGTCCATAAACACGGCTAGAGCATTAGTGAGACCGAATGGCATCACTAAAAATTCATAGTGACCATATCGAGTTCGGAATGCAGTCTTGCATACATCTTCATCCTTCACTCGGACTTGATGATATCCAGAACGAAGATCAATTTTAGAGAAGTAACTAGCTCCCTGCAACTGATCAAACAAATCATCAATTCTCGGCAAAGGATACCGATTCTTGATTGTCACTTTATTGAGCTCGCGATAATCTATACACATGCGCATAGTACCGTCCTTCTTTTTGACAAATAACACTGGAGCTCCCCAAGGGGAAGAGCTGGGACGAATAAACCCCTTGTCAAGAAGTTCCTGTAATTGGGACATAAGTTCTCTCATCTCTGTAGGAGCAAGACGGTACGGCGCCCGAGCAATGGGACTTGCTCCAGGGACAAGATCGATACGAAATTCGACTTGCCTAATGGGTGGTAACCCAGGTAAGTCATCAGGAAACACTTCAGGGAATTCATTAACTACTTGTATATCCTCCATTTTCTGCTTCTCTTTTTTCCCATTCATCACATAAGCAATGAATGATTCACACCCTTTTTGGATGCATTTACGAGCCTTAATAGCAGTGATGAGACTCTGCATATTCTTCCGTCGTTCCCCAAATATATAAACTTTGCTATTATCAGGAAACTTAATCGACACCATTCGCTTTCCACATAGGATTTTAGCATTATGAGTTCCAAGCCAATCCATTCCAATAACAATATCAAATCCTTTAATCCCGATAGGTAACAAGTCGGCCTTTAAAATTCGTCCATTAATCTCCACCGGACATTTCTCGTACACATGATGTACCGTAACTAACTCTCCGTTCGCGACTTCTATGACACAAGTATCATCTAATGGTTTCATCGGTATGTTTAGACGCTTACTAAAATCATGAGACACAAAAGAAAAATGTGCCCCAGAATCAAAAAGGACATAAGCAGGCTGTGAGTTTACAATAAGTGTACCTGCCACCACATCCTGGTCTTCTTTGGCCTCATCAAGAGTCATCTGAAACGCTCTTCCCTTCGTCTTCGCTGGTTCTGTCTTCTTATTGCTTGCAGTAGAGACTAACGTCTCATTCTTCTTCTTGGGACAGTTGGTGCTGTAATGACCCTTTTCATGACAATTGAAACATTCCACTTCACTGATATCTTTCACCTTGCAATCTTTAGCCTGGTGACCCGGAAGACCACATTTATAGCACCCACTAGTGCCCTTCTTACATTCCCCACCGTGCTTCTTTCCACACTTCTTACATTCTTTAACTTCACTTTGCTTAGATAACCCTGAAGAAAATCGACTCTTCTTGTTTGCTCTAGAGATTCCTGAAGACTTTCGCTTTTCCACAAATGCTTGTCGTTCCTTAGCCTTTTTCTCTATCATACTCTCGACCCTGGCCGCAGATTCAATGGCTTCATCAAGAGTTGTAGCTTTGCTAACTTCTAACGAATAGTCCGCCGGCAAACCATTAACATAACGGTTTATCCTGCCAGCCTCGGTCGGTAATGTATCTTCTAGAAATGGCAGCATCTCACAGAACTTTTTAGTATACTCATCAACCGTCTGTTTATCCTTTGCAAGAGCAAAGAATTCATTAACCAAATTCTCCCGATGCCTAGCCGAACAAAACTTGCCTTTTAATCGTTGCACAAACTCTTTCCAAGATAAAGCATCAACAAAATCACTTCCCTTGGTTCGGCGGAGAGTATTCCACCAGTCAAGAGCACTCGCTTTTAACATTTGAGAAGCGAATCCAACCTTCAAATCCTCTTCACAACGGCATATGTGAAGAACTTGTTCCATTTCTGTTAACCACCTTATTGTTATTCGTGGATCCATCTCCCCGTTGAACTCTTTTGGTCGACAGGACATGAAGTCCTTGAAAGTACAGGCCCCTTTTGTCTTAAACTGAGGCTGTGATTTGGAAGATGAATCTCCTTGAGAAGAAGTTTGTCTCGGATTCGTGCCTTCAAGAGCCACACTTTTCTCGCTATCTTCATGTTGTGACTTTGATATTTCGCCCAGTCGCTCATCCAAAAGACGAGTCATTTCCTGTCTGTTTTGTACTTGTGAATCATGTAACAACTTCTGAATCGCCTCCAAAGTCAATGGAGGTGGGTTGGCCTCACCCCTAGAATTGCCATCGTCAACGGCTTGGGGCTGTCGGGGAGGAATAGGAGGCCTTGCATTAGGATCCGGATTCTCTGCGTACGATCCTTGACCACTTCTAGTTCGCATTTTGCTATAAAATTTCAAATACTTTAGTCTTTCATAATATATTAAAATATTAGATTACTACTTTTCCACTAGTTTCCCAATATTCCCTCGCGGTTACACTAGTCACAATACGCGTCCTGTGATTATGATAATACGGGCCCATATTACCATAATCACCTACACATGTTGTTCCCAATGTTTCCGTTCGGTTCCACTGTTCACTAGTATCAATTAGCTACTTTTAACTCATAAATATGCTCATATAATTCCATTAGCAAATAATGTCTTATTTCTTTAAGACATATCCGTTTATGTAATTAACTTTAATTGACTATATTACTAGTCTAAGCCTAGGAGTGGAATGATCCAATCCTAATTCGCTTAAACTATGGCTCTGATACCAACTTGTAACGCCCCAATTTTTCAAACCAATTTTAATACATAAAAACGTATTTTACAAAGTATGGTTTAACAAAAACCATGTTATTTGTTTAATTACAATCAAAAAGGGGAGTTACAATTACATATCAAACCATAAGCTTAAGAGAAACGGAATCAACCAATACCAAATATGGAAGCTGTATCCAGCTCCACTCCTTTGCACTTAATGCTTATTTAGCAACTTCAAACTATCTCACAACTTTATACCTGAACCTGGAATACATGGCATAAAAATAAAATACGTAAGACAAATTGTCTCGTGAGTTACATGAGTTTTAGACTCAAACTTTACAATTTCTTTTACTAATTTTTATAAACTTCCGTAACATAAGTCTTGGTCAAAACTACATAATATACACATATTATACTTTTTCACTTTTCAAAAGCCTCATATATTAAACTTTGCAAAAATAACATCTTTTATACTTTCTTTGACTGGTTTTATAAACTTGCTGGGATTTTTATACTTAGGGCATTAATCACTATAAGTGATACCCCAAGTCTCTACAATTAGAAAGAACGGATCAATACTAATGGTAGAATTGCTGAGGCAGTCTACTTCGCGAAGGGGTTGTCCCCAGTAGACTCCTTACCTAACCCGGGTAGGTTGGAACATAGTTCCCTTACTAACAATGCTAGCTACAATACCAGTCAAACATAAAAATATTCTTCTGGAACCAAAATATTACTTGCACAAGAAATGGCTAAATGCCAAGCTTTTAACTCACACATATCTCTATCATAATTTAGGCTATCGCCAAGAATCATACTTTCAAATATAGCAGTTAACTTTCTATTTAAACTAGAAAAGGACCATTTTTGCAAATATTTTTCACATATAAAAATAATATATGAAATCTGAAAAAATACTTACTTACTTGCCATGTATCCCAAAATGGGTAAAATGCTACATGTACTCACCGAATAATTCTTGAAATATCGTTTAGACGTCCCTCGGTTCTTTACCCCTTCGGTGTCCGATTATTTGACTTGCACCTATATATAGTATATGATACATTAATTTACCTTTTAATTGACTCTATAACATGTTAGAGTCTTTATTACACCATCAATTGGTCAAAGCAAGTGTATAATTCAACTTTAATTAAATTGTATTTTATACGTATTTTACTACAGTACCCTCAGAGGGTCGTATTTTAATTCCGATAAATTTTTATAAAGTTTTGGACCATATTAGACCTATGTTTAAAATTTGAGGTCAATTGGATAAGTTTTGATCCATTTCTTAAAAATGGATATCACTTGACAGGGGACTCTTGAATTGAAACTGCATTTGCAGCCTGGCGCAGGGCGCGCCGCGCCTAGGTGAGGGGCGCACCGCGCCGATCGAGCAGAAACCCAGAATTCCCCGATTTTTATGCTAAAATTTCCCAATTTCTCATATTAAGGGCTGAATACATCACTTAATTGATAGGGGTTTGTTCCAAGATTAAAACCCTTCAATTTCTTCAAGTTTTACACCATTAAAATCGGATTAATCACAAGAACTCAAAATCTAGGGTTCTTGATCAAAATCTCAATTCTTGGAAAATAGCAACCTACTTCTATATTCTCTAATTAAGTTCTTTTAGCATGTCTTATTGGAAGTGTTAAACCAGAAAACTAAGTGGTTCTTGACTGAAATTTCAGTCACCAAATTTCTCTCTTGAAGATCATACAAAAATTTAGATTAAAAACATAATTACTAACCTTTGATCTTGAAAACTTCAATTTAAGGACTAAAATCAAGTTTCTAGCTTTGATCTTCACAAAGCCTTCCAATTTTTCTGCAGAAATCGTGCCTCTCCCGTACTCTAGAACTCTCTACTGGATTTGTGAGGATTTATGAGATATTTTTCTCATTTTATATTTTCATATTTTCAGTTTTGGTCCCTATAGTTAACTTTCTTGAACTTTGGCCACCAAAATCAACTATTTTTCCATGGAATCATTTCTTTTACATTTTTAGTCCTAAAATATAATAAATTTTTATAATAATTTCTGCATGTGGTCAAATGACCGATTTACCCTTTTTAGGGTAAAATAACTAAATTACCCTTACGACCACAATTTCTCACAAATTTTTTTCATATAACATAAAATTACACATATTTTAGTTTACATACTTATATTACAAATTTTCGGTCGTTTCATTTTGTATCGAGATAAATTACGAAAAACTTATCGTTAAAGTCAGCAATTTATGACGATTACAACAATGTAATTAGTTTCAAAATCAAACGATATTTACGATATGAGATTTAGCAGAAAACAAAATATGCATTGTTAAGAAACCAAAATTTAAAGGGAATAATTATTAGGTGGTTTGTGAATAATGAAATTAAAAACTATAAGGACCAAAGTTGTAATTATGCAAATTAACAAGGATTGCCCTTTAAATTTTATAAAGACCAAAACTGTAATTAATACAAATTAAAAACTATAGGGATCAAAATTGTATTTATACAAATTAAAAAAACTGGGATTATCCTAAATTTTCAAATTAAAAATTGAGTAAATTACAAATTTGGTCATTGTGGGTTTGTGGTTGTCCCAAAATTGTGGTATTAGTAATCATTTTCAAATTTCACGTTGATGGTCCCTGTGGTGACAAAAACATTTCACTTAAGGTCCCTGTGGTGCTCTGGTCCAAGTTAAAAGTCTAATTTACCATTTTCTCATTTCTTTTTCATTTTTTAAATCTATTATTGATTATTAATTAAAAAAATCATCCACACCCCTCGTCCCCCACTACACCGACATCTCTTTCTCGCCTGCCTCCCCGTTCATGTTCTTACAAAACTATCTTTCTCCTCCCCTTCACTCAATTCTGCTGAAATTTAGATTGAGCCCATATTCAATTCAAGAGGCAACACCAATTGCTACTACGAGGATTCCATTTCATACATGATATCTAGAATGAACAACCCATTTCGGACCAAAGTGGTATATAACAAAATATTGCTAGATATACTATAATTTACAGTTATTGAAATGAGGACGTTACATTTATGACTTGTGTCTAATGGAAAAATTGAATATATCTTTTTATTTTATTTTCTGTCATCTACAAATAGATATTCATATCGATATAAAAAATAATATATTTCTAATATTCCAGCTTGTTGATATTTACCATCTGAATCCATATTGTATTTAACTTACTCATAAGCATTAATAATGGCAGATACACATTATGAATTCCAATGAGTAAACTAGATATAGTTCATATTAACATTGTGAATCAGCACGGATTGGAATTTTTAAAAAGAATTATAGTTATATGTTATGTTTATTTGTAGAGGACAATTATTTATGGTTTTTTGTTTTTTTTTCTGATAAAATATATGTCTTCCAAAACAAAAAAATGTAATTGGATTTTACTATAATATTGTAGGAGCATATCCAACTAATAAATATACATACAATTTTTGACCATTGATATTTTTATTCAATCATCAACATTAGTGCATTGGTTTAAAGATTATTTTTAGTTGTTTCTTAAAGTGTGTGTGTATATATAACTTTAATTCCTTCAAAAATGTTAAAAATGATGGCGGCTTTGTGTAATTTACTAATCCCAGTGGTTGTAATGATTAAGACATACCATTTCTCATTTTGGCTGTTTATTTACACCGACACAAATTTTATATTAAAATGGATTATCTATCGTAACTCCTGTGATTTTTGAAATATTTAATAACAAGTTATCTTCAACTAAAATAACGAAAGTGTTGTAAACTACCGTTAACGTAATTTTTTAAAAAGGATCGTTATGGGTTCGTCAACTTCAAACTCGTATCCGACGTCTGACCATAAGAATCGCACCGTTGTATCACGTGTGTGTCTGTGACTCTGTGTATAGGGGTTATATATAAAATTTGGGTCTTAAATCACGTAAAAAAACAATGTGGTGTTGCCCCTTGACGGTAAAATCAGTCGTGTGTTTTTTTTTTTTTTTTTTTTTTCAATTTTTTTTTATAAAAACAATGTGGCCTTGTATTGATAATAATAAAATCGGCTTTACCGTCACGTCAGGTCCCTTGTTATTTTATTTTTATTATTGTTTCATTTAAAAATAGGGACCATGTTAGCTGCCGTCATCTGAAATAATTTAAACCAATAATGAATATGATTACTGTTGTTACCATTGTACCCGAAATCTTTTGTAACGTTCAATGTTTTTTGTTGGTAATGTGTTATTTACTTCAATAACCAATTAACATTTTAAACAGTTTTAGAGTTACTAATTATATATTTTTTATAGAATATCTTAAATTTGAAATAAATTTAGAAAACAGATACCATGTTAATTTTAATACGAATATTTTAATTTGCTAATAAGGCCAAAAAGACTTTTGTAAATTGTTGAAGAGGTAAAAAGGGAGCCGGGCAAGAAAGCGCGTTAGACTTGTTTTCTAGTCCGATATTAGTATTAAATTAGTTATTGAAAAAACATTTAATATAATTATTAGACAAAATTACATAAATGGTACAATGATTAACAATATATTGGAAAATACCATATGGAAAAATCATAAAAAATTAAAAATAATCTACATAGATGAAGAGGTCTAACAAAAGCATTCTTTTTCACTTTTTATACATATAATCATTTATTTCGCAATGAAACCGCTGCAATATTAATTTCTAAGCGGTCTTTCACCACAAAATACCTTGAATTAAATATTATTTTTCATATCATCGCCAAATTGTTTTCCGTATTACAAAAATTTTCATATAATCGTGAAATTGTACATATTATTGCAAAATTGTTCATATATTGCGAACTGCATAAATTTTTATCATTCTTTTACGATGAAGGAACAACATTAAAGAAAAATCATAATGATCCTATTTTAGAAGACATAGTTATTTGTATAGAAAGTTAAGAGATGATCATCTTATTAAAATTCTTGTCTAATTTGATATGTTGTTGTTTTCTATGTTTATGCATTTATATAAGAACAATATACATCTATAACAAGACCTAAACGAGGAAAAACTAGATAAATTGGAAGAAGACAAAATCCACTTTGTGAGGGAACACAAAGAAGCGACACCTGTTCTATGCATTTCGGATATCTCCACCGTTCATATTTAGCACGTGTGCAAATATGACAAACACATTCTAGTTGCAGGGCTCTTATATCTCTATCGGCTACACCTGATTCCTACATTCTAGTTGCAGGGCTCTTTTTTTAATTTTATATATCTATCTTATCCTACATTCCACTATTCCAGATTTCCAGTGAGCAATTTTTCTTTTGCATCCCTCTATTGTTTGATTAGTTACATTCTACCCTCTTTACCCTAAAATACACTCTTTCGACCCGTATGAAACTTTTTATCATTTTCAGACTGCCATAATTTAATGGCTTTATTTAACGTTAGTAACACCTTAAAGGTGATAAGCTTCTTATAGGGTCAGCTGGGCAAGAAGCAAGAAACTTAAGTGGTTAATGATGGGTAAATAAAGTCAAACAGTTGAACATGTCAATGAAAGGGTTAAGGATAGCTTAGGTGGGAAAGTCGGTTTGAGGGAAAGTTATAAATAAGAGGTTAGGCAGTGGGCTGGGTAATCTTTGAGTTATAATCAGATCTAGTTTTTTTGGGAGAGATACTAAGACGGACGGGTATATCCTTCATAAGGGTTTCGTAATGGACACGGTGGCATCCATCATAATCGCGTGTACACCGTTCCGTGTGTTCCGTGATGGGGTATTTTGTGATGGTTTGTGGTTCTGATAACGAGTCATAACACCCAATCCCAATCCACTAATCGTTGAACAGCTATAATTTTGTAAAAAAATATTTACCTTTTTAATTTACCAACTATTCACCTATAAAAACCAACATAATTTACCTCATTCAACACACCATCTTTTATAACTTTTAACATCACAAATATGTAATTTTTTATGAGAATACGATTCAAATGATGAAGAATTTGTCACAACATTATTTAATGTTGTTGGAAACGTTGCTGCTCAAGAGTCCACAAATGTTAGACAATCAAGAGGCGTTATCAACTAAGATCGGTAAGCTGCACATGACCTTTTGGTACGTGCCTATTTTGTTGATAATTGTCTTTATGATGTAAAAGCTTTCAGTTGCCGTTTTCGTATAAATATAGACTTATTTTTACGCATTAGCAATGGTTTAGAGGCACGTGATGATTTTTTAAAGCAAAAACTAGATGCTAGAGGTAGAATGAGTTTCAGTTGTTTACAGAAATGTTCGGCTGCACTTAGGTATTTAGGATTCGATATAACAGTTGATGCAACTGATGAGTATTTGAAAATATCTGAGAGGTGTGCAAGGGAGTGTGTGGATTTTTTTGTGCATGGGTTATTGAGGTTTTTGGTAAAGAGTATTTGTGTAAACCTACAACACGTTATATCGAGAAATTGTATTTGACACATGAAATCAAGCATGGTTTACCGGGAATCATTGGTAGCCTTAATTGTACGCATTGGGTGTGGGAAAAATGTCCAACTGCATTGCGCGGGTAATTTACCCGAAGTGATATATGTGAGCCATATTTAATACCAGAAACTGTTGCATCTCATATGATTTATGGATTTGACATGCATTCTTTGGGGTTGCAAGGTCCAACAATGACCAGAATATTCTTAATCAGTATCTTATTTTCAATGATATTTGGACCGGGTGAGCACCTGATATATCTTTCACAATGAACAGACATGAATACAAACACGGTTACTACATTTGTGATGGGATATATCTAGATTACTCCACCTTTGTGAAGGCATATGTGGTACCTCGAACCGAAAACGCAAAGAAGTTCACAGAAAGACAATAATCTGTTAGGAAGGACATAGAGAGGGCATTGGGGGTCCTCAAGCGGAAATGACATGTGGTGAAACACGTTGCACGATTCTAGGATGACAGAAGGATAACCACAATTATGTATGCATGCATCATATTACATAATATGATGATTGAGCAAAAAGGTTAAACAATTTGCAAGTATGACGAGACCGACACAGTTAACCCGGATAAACAATTCATTCGGTTCGTCTGAATACTTAGCATGAATAGAAATTCAAGATTCTGAAACATGTCAATATCTTCGAGAAGACCTAATGGAGCATGTTAATCAAAACAACTTGAATGTCGACGAGTAATTTTATCATTGAATTATGTATTTTTTCATCGAGCTTTTATTTTAGGATTATTTGAATGTTCCATATTTTTTCTAGGATAATTTCAATATAAGTTTTTTATTTTATAAAAAATCTAGCATTTTCATTTTATCATTGAATTATTTTTAATTAGAAAATATGATATGTTGTGATAGGTATTTCTAACATTTTTATTTTACGATGTGATGTAGTGTGATGATGAGGTGGAGGTGAGGTGACACCCATCATATATGATCAGGTGATGAGTACACCTGATGGTCTAACATATCAAAAGTTAGAAATATCAATATAACAAACAATTTTTGTTCCAGATTGTTGATTAAAGGTTTAGTAATTTTATCCTTTCTAATTATGTATCATTTATAAATCAATGAATTATTTGTAAATTATAAGATGTAGGTTGTATGAGAATAAAGATGTTGGGATTTCATACAAAATAAAATTAAGATATACAGTACCTATTTGTTATAATTTGCTTTTCAGACCTTACATTTTTGTATTTATTAGTCCATCAGATTTATTGTGCAAATTAGAAACCTTTAATGTGAGAAATATGTCATCTTGGGAAAGACTAGATTAAAATCTAAGTTTCAGAACCAAATGTATAAAAGAGGAAACTCGGAGATGACTTAAACCCTTTGGATTTATGAAACCTTCTTTTATTAGGTTTTTTGAGGATGAGAGAAAACCTTAAAACATGTGGAAGGTTTCTGGATTTGAGCATAAGGGATTAAAATTGTTTGGTATACCTCGTTAACTTCATCAAATGAGATCATCTAAGATATGCCTTTATCCATTAAGGTAGCATTTGATATGCAATAATTAGGAAGGGAATTGAATAGGGTATTACGATGAGATGAAAAAAATCATGTTTGGTTGTCACGAAGGAATAGAATGGAACATTCCTCATGGGATGTGGTTCCTTGTCCTAGACTAATCTTCATTCCATGAAGGATAAATGTTTTTTTTCATTCATTTAGGAAATGGAAGGATATAGCTTATAATTATAAATTTCTTTTTCTCATATAATCTTCAATAAATATTAACCTTTTTAAAATCTTCAAAACTTCAATTAATTTTATAGCTATTAACTAAAAAACAGCCTTACGTGAATTAAGATATAGACATCAAAGGCCTACAGAGTTAATAAAAATTTAGATAAAACAAATAAGAATTGCAATTTATATTTATTTAGCTTCTTATGGCTTGTGTCCAGGGCCGGTTTTGAGGGTGTGCAAAATGGGCTATTGCACAGGCCCAGATTTTGTAGGGACCTAAAAAGTAATTTGTAATACACTTAACACTTCAGCCCAAATTGGAAAAGGAAATACAAACACGCGTGTAACATTCCTTTTCTCAAACCATATTTAAAATACAAATACAGTTTTCAAACATATTTTACAACTCGTGACTATAAAATAGTCACTTAAATTTTTTTATTTTATTTTACAAACTTAAACTCGAGGGGTATTACAGACTCAATACAGATAACCATAATTTAAACTTACAGTGTACAAAACCGTCCCAACTGCAACCTTCGCTCCCTTCACCTAAGTACATAGCATTTCAAAAACATAGTATACGTGAGACATAAAGTCTCGTGAGTAATATGGGTTTAGACCCAAAACTTTTCTATTCAAAACTTGAAATATTACAAGTAAAATGCTCAAAACTAGTTTGTATCATAAATCTCAAAATATCTTACTATCTTTACTTTTAAGTTTTAGAAATACTTTCTTTCTCAAAACTGCTTCCTTTCTCATTTTCATGTGACCAACTGAAACTTATGAATTAAGTTATTTAATTCATTCAACTAGCTCCCCTCGCGGGACAGAACAGATCCGCCCACTCGGTTATGCTCATTCTGTCTCCCCTTTGTGACTTGGAACGAATTCAAGCACAAGGGTATACTAATCTAGACAACTACTTCGCGACGGGAGGTACCATCCCAGTAGTGTCTTCTGATCCCCCGATTATGTGGGTGATCCTAGTCCGGACAACTGGCTCATACTTCTTTCTTTCTTTAATTTTTACTTCATTTCATCTCAAATTGGTCAAAATGGGACACAATTTGTAAACAACTCTTACTCAAACATTTTATAACTCTCTACTGAAAATACTTTCAAAAACTGGTTTTGACATCTTAGTTCCCATAAGGAACTTCTTTCAAAATACCTTGCAAACATACTTTAAAAAATATGTTTAAAACACTAAGCCCTTGTATAGAGCTTCATTTAAAACTATTTTTCCAAACTTTAGTATTTATAAACATTTGGAAATCTTACTTTTCTGAAAATAACATTTTGCTATGTACTATAGAAATCCTCATAAAACTCACCTTGATTCTACTACGGTTTACTAAGCTTCACGTACGCCTTTTCCCTTCCCGTGCTCAACAACGTTTGAAGCACCACCTATACAAATAGTATATATAAATACTCAATATAATTACCTCTATAATGCTAAAGTCTCATATAACATAACTCTAGGTTATAATAAATGTATAACCATTAATAAGCTCGTTTTACGGTTTTCTCCGGAATACGCGTATATTGCTACAGTACCCCCGAGGGGTCGTATTTCAGTTCCGACTCTTTTCCATGAAATCTTAGACCATATTAGACTTGTGTTTCAAATTTGGAGTTCATTGGACAAGTCTAGCTCAAATTCTAAAAATCAAGTTTTAACATGAATAGTGATTTTAGCCACTGCCGCTACAGTGACTTTTCCGCAAGGTCGGATTGCGGATTTGACCATTCCCGACATGTTCTTATACCATTTTAGGGTTATGGCTAAAATTTCAGATCAATCGGACATGTCTAGCTATGGTTTCTAGCGTTTGGAATATTTGAAATTTCTAACATTTTTGGTCCCTGTCTGGAGGCGCACTGCGCCTGGGCGCACTGCGCCTGGCGCCTGGGCAGTGTCCTGATCAGTCGCGATTTGTGCACTGTAGCACGCAGTTTTCACCCATTAAGCACTTATTTCAGTTCTTAATCGTATGGGGTTTGTTCTAGGACTAAAACCCTTGACTAATCACAGGTTTTAAGCTATTAAAATCGATTGAATTAATCATATACAAGAATTGAAGTTCTTGACCAAACTTGAAAATTCTCAATTATAGCAATCTACTTCCATGTTTTTGAGTTAAGTTCTTAACTAATGACTTATTGGAAGCATTAGCTACTTAACCCACATGATTTATAACTGTAATTGCAGTTTCAATTCCATCCAAAGACCAAATCAAGAACACACCCAAAAACTAGGTTAAAACAAAGGAATTCTTACCTCTTTTAACTATGGAATCACAAATTCCAATGTTTCCTTTGATTTCTTGGCCAATTCCTTGATCTATTCTTCTTCCTCTCGTGACCTTCCTACACACCTCTAGTTCTCTCTCGTGCTCTCTAGATGTTTCTGAATTATGAGAGGATAACTCTCATATATCCTTTATATAATTAATGTTTATAAATTATTTGCATTTTGGTCCTCAATCTTCTTATTTCTTTCCAAAAAGGGTCCTAAAACCATAAACCTTGCAAGCAATGTTCTAATAACTACTAACTTGACATTTTCTTGACATTTTGGTCATTTTCATGTCAAATGACCAATTTGCCCTTTTTGGTCAAATTTTACTATTCACGCGGCAAAACTTCAAATTTCTCATAAACTTTTATTTCTCATTATATTATGTTACAAATACATATTATTACACATAATAGTCGTACAACGTGACAAAAGACGGTTTTACCCTTTTTGATTTTTTTTTTGCGGGTTCTTACAATGCGTGCACGCAAAGTCGCAATTCGCAAACGAGCGGGAATTCGGGAGACGGGAATCGGGATCAGTCCATCGCAATTCGCCAAACGATCGTCATGTTTTCATAATTTCAAGGAGGGTTGAACAGAGAAGTGGCGAATAAGAAGATACTGAACACTAGGTTTGCACCTGCTATAAATTTGATTTGTAGCCATAATGCACACATTACAGTTTATCTCTCCCAAAAAAGACTTTGAGTTCCGTTAGCATTGTTATGGTTTTGTATGTTTCTACACTTTCAAAGTAAAACTTCAAACTTCGTTCGAAAAAGTCAAGTAGAGCCGCTAGACGATCGGACCAGACAGGCGCAGGAGCCGCCCGTCCCGGGAAATGAAGTACGCTTGTTAATCTTAAACATATGATAATGACATCTTATTCACATATTTCAACACATACACCTGGGATTTCAACACCATCAGAAGTATTATTATCGAGTTAATTAATAGAAGTATGTCAGAAAGTTTTAATGAACATCGTGCTTTGGGCAGAGGGCTAACTAAAATATTTTCACTCTGTTGTTCATCTACAGACTACATAAATGAAAGCCTATGAACAGTAAGAACACAAGCATCAAACTCTGTTGTTCAATCCTCACTTAGTTGTTTCGTTTGTTTTTTGTTTACAATTTTGAAGTTATTATCTAAACTGAAGTATTATTTATTGTTTTGTTACAGGCCTGAATGCTAGGAGAGCTTCGCGGATCATCGGTTACCTATTACGATATGTAATTACTCATTAAAAATACTATGTTTTTGCTATGTTTAATGCTATAAAGTTTATCATAGTAAAAAAATTAGTTTATATAATTTAATTTATTACACGTTAAGAGGGCTTTTTTTTCCGGCTCGTCCCGGGCATCCGAATCCTCGACACCGGCCCTGCTTGTGTCATCTACATATTTGCAATTATTATTATTTTTTAAATTAGAAATGGGTAATCGAAACTGAAACCGGTTTTGGCAGCGGTTCAAAAAACTTGGTGTGAACCGGGTAATCAAAATTGCAATTTATATTTATTTAGCTTCTTATGGCTTGTGTCATCTACATATTTGCAGTTATTATTATTTTTTAAATTAGAACCGGGCAATCGAAACTGAAACCGGTTTCGGCAGCGGTTCAAAAAACTTGGGAATCGATGTAACCGGTTCTGGTTCTAGTTCCAACATCTTAGGAACTTCCGGTTCTAGTTCTGGTTCTGGTTTCAGTTTCGACAAATTTGGCTGGGTACCCGCCTATGCTCACCCTTAGGTGCAGTCATCTTGTCTAAAGTACCCATAGCTCACAAGCATACAAGACATATACTTATAAAGTACGATTACATTCGAAAGCATGTTGAAGAAGGAGACATCTTAGTCACTATAGTTGCATCGAAAGAGAACCTTTCCGACCCATTCACTAAACCATGGTCACAGGACAATCACGATTCTCATACTAGATTTATAGGCATTAGTCTTGCAAGTGATTTGTTTCGAGTGTATTTAGTTTAGTTTTATTTGATTTGGGAACATATACAATATACATTATCTGATTTGGCGATTACTATGTAAAGATCTTATTATATGCTAAGTGCAGTCATTTCATTAGTTTATCATTGTGTTCCAAATTTTCATGTTTTACTTGACTTCCTGAATATTAAATTATTCAAAGCCTCCACAGCCGGTCATACTTTGGAAGTGAGTAATGATTCAATACTGACATGAGATATTAGTAGATTGTCTATAAAGATGGACATAGAATAGAGATACAACTAATACTCATGTGTACTTAATAAATATTAAGTATTAAAGTAACCCACACTTAGAGATTACTTCATGGAAACTATCACGAGTAATTCTAAGATGGTAATATATTATATTCTTCAAATGGAGATGCATTAGACTCTTTGTTCTGCAGTCTGTTGTGCATTGGTTTTCTCCATTGTCCGTAACTGGCAACGCGTAAAAAGAATGTCCAAATATGGCATGATCAGTGGGCGGCATCTATCTAGTGAAAGTTTATTTGTTCGTTCTATCCTAATGGAAGAAGCAATATCCTTGGGACCTTCAATGATTTGTTACTAACATCAAATTCTTGGTCGAGCTCAAACTGAATTTATAGTATATCAATCGTGTAGTTTGTTGTGGTCACCATAGATCTGTATCGGAAACATAATCTTGAACGTCTAAGATTGACAAACTTTCATGTCTTATGTTTATACAGATATCTTGATGAACAAAGGAATACTTAATCACTTACCTAAGTTTGTTTCATATATACAAGATCTAAGTGCAACGGTAGTCTTGGAAGACATACACCTTGGTAGTTTAAGGAATATGAGACTATATAGTTGTTGTGACATGTGCAAGTGGGAGACTGTTTGATATATGCACATAGTCACACCATGTCGGTGATATTACTATAAATATCAGGGTTCTTTTAGGTTACACATAAGATATAATTTAAGTATAAAATGACAAAAGGAGATTCATGAGGGAGTAGTTTATTAACTTATCATTTTATGATGAGTAACTTGTTGAACTCAAGGGGTTAAAGATAAGGTATTTGAATTTTGAATTTTGGACAAGGATAAGATTGATCTAGTCCAATATAAGGACTAGATAAGCTAGGGTTGAGACCTTAGCCGATCTTGTCACACCACGATCCTTGGCGGAATCAATCAATGCGTGATATATTGTTAAAAGTCTCATGACAACTATGTTATAATATGATTAGATTCAATTAAGTACTAAGTATGCAAACAAGATCCACAACATACAAATACAAATCAAAATACAATAACATTTATTACATCAACTTTAAATAGTCTTGTGGGTTTCTAAGGTAAACCCTACTTTTCATCAACTTCATTCTTCAAATCTGCATCATGGGTAAAAACAGATCAACTACGAGAGTTGGTGAGTAATCTAGTTTTATTAAAGAAAATTGTGAGTTTGAATAATTTGAAATTTGTTTTCTTTTGAAGTTGGCAAGCAAGTGTTATTGAGATAACAGTTTATAAATCAAAAATTGATTAACAAATGATAACAACAACAATAAGTCCTCACCCTATATATACATATATATGTATGTATATATATATATATATATATATATATATATATATATATATATATATATATATGATGGAGCATCTAATCATCATACACACTCAACCACGTGCGATCAATCATCTTAGCGTCCCAAGGCGGGGTGGTCAACCCAATAGCGCTATTATTGTCCATAACGTACCTCAAGAATACGTTCATAGTCATGGAGATTAGATTTAAAATGGTAATGCACTACAAGTACATGTAGCGTAAACAAACAATAATTATACAAATAATGATTCATGTATATATGTCCCAACAATGTCTCAGTTGTGAAAAAAATAATAAAATGAAGTTGGAACATATTAGAACCACATGATACACCCCAAAAGTATTGAAAATTATAAAATATGGGGTTGATTACTTATATTAGTCCAAACGGAATACGCATGTTGTACGATAGACGGCTCGAGTCAAAACGACGTGGAACCTATTATAATTAATAGTTTTGGTTTAGGAACTACTAAACGGGAATGGAGTATTAATAAAAATAATTATACACATATTCTTATATTAGATGAATTAACAATAATCAAATTTTGTTTTGAATATTAATGTATTCATAGGTTAGATGAATTTTAAATTGAATTAATTACTTTGCTTAATTAATTTATATTTTCACTATAAGCAAGATTTTAATAATTTTTTATTAAAATAATAACTTATCAAATTATAAGTATTTACAAATTTTATATATTATAAACAATTATTTATATGAAATAATCATTAAAAATGCATTTTTACATGCTTAGATACTTAGGAAAATGGTTTTAAATACTAAACAGTAATGAAACATTCTGAAATTATCAGAAAATCATTATTTCATAAAATAGTAATAACTCTAAAATTTTCATATTTTTCTTAACTGCTTTAGTATTTATTTAGTATTTTAATGATTAAAGAACAACAAAATTCGGAAAAAATAACAAATTATTCCCAAAAATTCTGGATAAATAACCATAGTTTTCTAACATTATATTGAGCCCACTGTAAATATTTTGGATATTTTTTACTAAGGGAAGTATTTCTTATGTTTTTCATTATTAACTAATCAATAAAATCATAAATAATAGGAAAATATTAAGATAAATTCATTAAACTTTTTATTTATGATTAACATGTTATATATTATATTCTGAGAAGGTTTTATAATTTTTGGACATGTGTAGATATTTATTATCAATTTAAACCATTAAATAATCATTAAATCAAGAAAAATAGGCAAACATTCTTACTAAAATCTGTAAATTTTGTCATGGAGTCTTTAAAATGTTAATAAGGTGCAAAAAATATAAAATCTAGTTTTTAACATACATAACTATATTTTTATATTTATTTATCTACAACAAAATAAAATACAAAATAAGCATAAAACTGTAATATAAATGCATGAAACTTCATAAATCCACTTTACTCAATGTATGGGTCATCATAGAATTTTCCCAGAATTTATTGACTAAAAAGGTATTTTATGTGAATTATTGCCTTATTATATTGCAATAATTATAGTAATTCAATAAAAATAAGTTATTTTCTGAAAATTTCCAGAACTTCTTATTTTATTTATGGGATTCTGAGAAAAATCAGTTTTATGCATATAATGAGTTTTAGATAGTTTGGTCGATTTAATTTGTTTCATGTATGAATTTGGAACTTTTAACAACATACCTTGATGAATGCTTCAAGAGGGATGGAGATTTGAGTATATTGGAGTGTTCTTGGCTGAAAAATGAAGATTTCTAGAAGGAATTTCGAGATTGAGAGTGAGAGGAAGAATAGATATGGTTTGAGTGGTGATGAGAATAATGTGTTGGGAGAAAAATGAAAGGAAAGATGATGGGAGGTGTGAGTGGGAGACAATGGGAATAATCTTTTGCTTTTGGTGGTCTTTATAATTTTCCACTAACACAAGCATATTTTATATAATATATTAATTAATATAAGAGTTTTAGAAAATTTAATGTAGAGTTTATAAAAATAGAGTTTTATAAAAGATAGGTTATTATTTGATTATAACAATCTACTTTGATTTAAAGTTTAATTATAGCATTCAAGTTTGATTCTTTTAATTTAATTAGAGCATCATACTTTAATTTTAATATGGTATCATAATTTAATTTGATTATAGTTATAACGTTATACTATGCTATATTCCTATTAACGTCAATTTATATCGTAGTGTATGGGTTTTGATCCTATTAGCGTCAAGTAATCTTGAGTAGGGTTTATTAAATTTTCAATTGGGTTGGGTTGACCCGAATCCATTTTAGGCGGATGTCACAGATCTCTTCTCCCCGCTTCTCTCTCTCTCTCTCTCTCTTATGAAACCTCTCCTCTCAGCCATCTCTCTTTCCCATGACCTCCCCATTCCTCTCTCCCCTAGCCACGATTTTGGAACAAGTTACAAGAAAGGAGGTTGTCTTGCTTTGCTTAATCATAATATTGGGGTGCTGCCATGAAATAGGAGTGCTAGTTTCGACTCTACACCATCCAAGCTTCAAGTGAAGAACTCGAACCCTATATCTAAAATGGTATAATTTATTGTTCTTCACATTTTGTTTTTATTTGTTGCAACTAGTCACGAACTTGTGATCCAGCTATTGAATATCGTTTTGTTGCTTTCGATGTATTATGTAATTTGTTTTATTTATAATTCATACCATATTCCAACGTTATTTCATCCATATTGAATGAAAAACATTACAAAGGGTTAACGAGTAAGATTTGGGTTAGAATATGGAAAATGGTGTTCAACCACTAAATTCATTGGTAGGTTTGAATATGCCTCTTGTTAGGAAATGGATTATATGTTATAACATTGTTCTTAACATACTAGATCAATCATCGATCATTAAAAGTCATTCCCCAAGTGTTAGGATCAATTTGGATTACCAGAATGTTCACTAGAGTGATTTTTACAAGTTTGTAGGCCACTATTGCAACAGAAGGTCGTGTAAAGTCCATGTCCAATATTACATAGTCTTGTAATACTTTGAGTAGCCTTATTTGAAAATTTTAATTTTGGGCTAGTTGTCGTTTGGATGCTACCAATGGGTTTCTACGACCTATATATGAGTAATTAAGAGTTCTCTGGGTCTAATTAGGTTATATGTGACCTAATTTAGTGGTTAATGGATTTATACCCAATTGCTAACAGTAGTTGTTATTTGACTTTCCAAGTATCTGAAGAAGCCTTTTGAAGTAATACCCGCACAAGCAAATGTGAGTACATAATATACTTTGAGCACGTGTTTATATAAATAATTTTTGTTCTTTTAATGTGTAAACTAATTATATATATTGTTTATATGACATGTGATGAGTACAAAATGGTACATTAATAGTGCTTATGGTGATATGTATAAAATTTTAAATTCGACATGCATGTGGTGATGACACTTGGTCCTTGAAACTCTTGTATGAATGGTGCACGCGTCGTCGCCTCATCGGTTATCATAGTGATTTATATAATGAGGGGAAATTTATATAATTATGACGATATATTTTATGAACTAGCGTTATTGCAAAGTATGTTTATAAAAAATGACTGTTTTATCTAAACCTATGCATATCACTTGGCTTCATAGCCCAACATTCTACTTTACATGTTCTATATTGGAGAATAGTTTTTATAGTATTTGCAAGAAGTTGATGAGTATAGTGAAGGCTAGTCGAGATATGTGGTTAAGATATACCAATAGACATTTATTTAAACATCTTGTCTTTGAGGTTGATTTGGATTATCTCTTATCCGATTTAAATGGTTTTTTTATTCTAAACTGTGGAGAAGATATGGTACTTCTGAAATCCGTGATGAAATTTTATGTTGAAATTTCTTAAAAATGCTATTTCAACTAGCCCATACGATGGGTGATCATATGGTATCAGATCGTAGTTTTAATTAAATTTGTAACATTCCAAATTCTGTAATAAAATTTTTCATTTAAAAAAACGGATCAAACACATAAAACGAGTTGGAAGTAAAACCATTAATTCTATATTCGGTATTTAAAACATTTAAACCCATAATATTAAATCGAACACAAACATTAAGCAGCGGAAGACTTGAACATCAAAATGTCAGATGCGATACAGTCGCGTCGTGCTCCAAAGCTCAGTCAAGCAAGTACCTAAAAAACATTTAGGGTGAAAAAGTAAGCACAAAGTTTAGTGAGATTCCCAAAATACCACACGATCCATCACATTTAATCAACAAGCATAAAGGTCTCCGGGCTCACCCCGAACAACATGCTCTCAGGCTCACCCCGATCTGTATGGCTCTCGGGCTCACCCCAATCCGCCATCGCATGTCAACCACCTTTTTAATATAGATACTAAGCATATATACTAATCATAGAAGGGTAAGCATTCAGATTGACCCAACGGGTCCCTAACTCATTCATACAATCACATAGGTAGGGTACGCTTACCCTAATCATACATCACTGCACATCGTCAAGTAAAACTGCTTACGCATGTAACAGCACTCATAGTATAGTGAGAAGACGCATCTGATCCGCCAAGCTAAAAGTACACGCTTCCGATATCCTCACGCGCTAAGCAGCACGAGCTCCTAACTTATCACAAAGCCGTAAATCAATTATCCGGAAGACTCAAAACCGATCGTACGGTCCAAATCCCTAATCCATCCAAGTTGAACAAAAAGTCAACCGGTCAAAATCAAAGGTCAACACCAAAGTCAACATTCACTTAACATCACTATCTCTTATGGATAACGTTGCTAAGTGCAATGGTCGCGAATACCCTTTTTCAGAGATAGCGTCACTATCTTCATAGATAGCGGCGCTATCTCTGCTATTCAACCCAATTCTTAGTCCAGCTCTTAATACGTTTAGCCATGGTCTAATTCCTTTCAGAACTCTTCCAAATAGTCACTAGATCCATAAAAATGCAAACTTTAACGTCCAAACATGACCATGCACGCACATGGTCAAGATCTAGGACCAAAAAGAGAAAAACCCAAGCTTAAACACTCAAGGGAGCTTGACTTACTCCCAATATTAGTCCAAAAGCTCCAAAGGAGGCTCTAGGGACACAAAGGTTTGACCTGTTACACCAAACTCCAAAGATCAAGCAACAAAGGGACCTAAAACCCATATAAAGTCTCCATAAACATTAGAACAATCCTAAAAACACAAAAGGGGAAACTTTCTATTCACAAAGGTCCAAAGAATGCAGATCTTGTTACCTCAAGATTGGAGAACGCCTTCTAGCACCACCATGCACCTTCTTGCTCTTCAAGAAATCTTCCAAGATGACTCAAAGAGCCAAAAATCACCCAATGAGGCTAGGGATATGTTAGAGATGATTTTGTAGGCTGAAGGAGAAGAAATGGTGGCCACCTAGGGTTTAGGTCCCTTAAATACGGCCCAAAAACCAAGATCTAGGGTTTTGGTACACATAGCGACAGATAGCGGCGCTATCTCTTAAGATAGCGTCGCTATTTCCAAGAACGTGAGAACTTACGTTTCACAAGATAGCATCGCTATCTCCAAGATAACGACGCTATCTCCTATTTTTCTCAAACTCAACTTCTTTAAATTCTTACCTTGATCTTTCCAGAAACAGGGTCTTACAAAGTTAGATACTTGGTGTTAGGAATTATGTATACAAAACAGTTTAAGAATCGTGTAAAGCAGAACGATTAACAAATCAAAATTTATTAATTCTCAATCCAACTAGAACACTTATGATCAACCAAAACCAATACATGTTATGTTTTAATTTCATCTCGTACTATGTAGGGATCCTTTGGTGTAGGAGATAGTAATCAATGTTATTATCGATATTGGTATCCACAAGATCTGTTACGAATTGCTGCTAGACACCAACAATCAAAAGCAAACCTTATTCTTCTTTCTTGTCGCGAGAGAAGGCCGAAAGTAGAGCTACCGATAGGGAGAATAAATGAAGGAATTAGTAAGGGGTTTTTTAAACCATTACCCCATCATCTCAAATATGCCTTTCTTTTGCACTTGCAATATATGATGAGTTTTAGGAAAGTATTACATGCCAATCTAGGAAAAAAATCTAGTCTATCTACTTAATTACTATTTATTAATGTAATGTCTTATAATTAAGGTATCTTATTTAATTAATAATTAAACACTTTTATTTATATATTTTGATTTTGTTTATTAAATAATAAATAACCAAGTATTTATTTGTTTATATTCTTTTATAAATAATAAATTTATCACTTATAAATATATTATATATTTCATATCATTTTAAGTTCTTTGTGTGGGATCATAGTTCAATATAATTAGTAGTAAGTAAATTTTTTGCTACTTGTATATTAAACTAGGCGAATCCCCGCGCGTTGCGCAGGAACTAAATTATGTAGTTAAAATAATAATACATATGTTTTGTTAAAAAAATATATAAGTCATTGTTATCTACTATGTACTAACAATTGTTTATAATAAACAAAAAGTTGACGTATCACTAATGAATTATCTTATATCAAGACATTCGTTCTTAAAAATCAAAAAATAAAGAAACAATTAGTTAAATAATATCTTAATAAATAAACAATAACAAATTTCATGATAATGGTTTAAAAAAAAAAAGAAATCATAGTATAGCTGGAATCTATACTGTGGAATTTTTTTAGACTTATTGGTAATGAACTAACGTATTTTTATTGTCAACACTTAAACAGCTAAATACTAACATGTAACTAAAATAAACTACCTTAATTAATGTGATAATATCATTATAATATTTAACTTTTTCATAATGTTTACGATTACAAACTAATGATAATGTTTGTATTGATTTAATAAATATACTAAAAGCGTGTTTTTACGTACATTTAATTCTAAAAATTACATATACAATAAAATTAAAATCATGTTTCATCATCTATTTTAAACAATTAAAAACTAATATTTATTCAAAATGAATCGCCATGATTTAAGTGATAATATAATTATTATATATAATTTATCGTAATATGTTGATTATAAACTAACGTTAACATTATTATTAAAAAGAACATGAAAAGTCATAAGAGTTTTAAATAAATGTGATTGAAGTAAAAATACCTCTATTAATAATTATAATATGCAGGTAATTGTAAAATATACTTATATATTAGCAAACTTCATTTCTTAGAAGATAATTATAATATATGATGAACTAAGTATTTTGTAAAAACTATTCCATTTAATCAAATTTAAGTATTGATTATATGTATGATTTACTAAGTATTTTGTAAAATCATTCATTTAGATCAAATTAAATTCTTAATTATACTTTTGTTAGAAATGCAAGAACAATTATTTATTGATATACTTGCTTTATTTTTTGAATAATCTCTTCAAGTATTCATGTGTCTTTTTTGATAATTTTCCTGAATGTCCGTTTAAATATAAATTCTAAAATATAACATCTGTTTAACTATTTATGTATAAAGTTCTTTCAAAATACTAAACGCCCAAATATATAAATTAGATTTTATTTTATAAATCACAAACATAAGACATGATAATAAAATATCAAAGCTTGTATTACATGAAGATGTATACTATTCTAATTGATGAAATAAGAATACCAAAAATCTCAAATATGAATCCAAATCATCAACTAATTATATAAGCTTAAGTTTGAGTTACAAAATAAGCATAAAACATAGTAAAATATAATAACTTCATTGCGAAATGTGTTTCATACACACATTTTCTTCGTCGATAATGATTGTATGATCATCGTAATATGGCTCGAAATATATCCAAAAAAAAAAATTTTTTTTTGGAATAATCTCTTCAAGTATTCATGTGTCTTTTTTGATAATTTTCCTGAATGTCCGTTTAAATATAAATTCTAAAATATAACATCTGTTTAACTATTTATGTATAAAGTTCTTTCAAAATACTAAACGCCCAAATATATAAATTAGATTTTATTTTATAAATCACAAACATAAGACATGATAATAAAATATCAAAGCTTGTATTACATGAAGATGTATACTATTCTAATTGATGAAATAAGAATACTAAAAATCTCAAATATGAATCCAAATCATCAACTAATTATATAAGCTTAAGTTTAAGTTACAAAATAAGCATAAAACATAGTAAAATATAATAACTTCATTGCGAAATGTGTTTCATACACACATTTTCTTCGTCGATAATGATTGTATTATCATCGTAATATGGCTTGAAATATATCAAAAAAAAAAAAACTCAAGCTAACACAAATATCTATAAACCTTGGCATTCTTCTTTGTATATGATTTTTCTCACTTTGTATGTGATTTGTATTTGTGTGTTACTCAAAAAATTGTCCTCTTTTATAGTAAAATAAAAGTCTATTCAACTACAATTCATTTGATACTCATAAATTATATATCATTATTAGTTTAAATACTTAGTAACTATAATATATAAGTTAAAAGACTATTGAGTGATTTTTAATAATTAGTTGAAAGATGAAGAGGTGGATGTTTCAAATGAATATGATGCAAGAATAAGACCTATCTTGAACCATATTCATTTGGATGACCTCTATTATAAGAGTTATATATATATATATATATATATATATATATATATATATATATATATATATATATATATATATATATATATATATATATATATATATATATATATATATATATATATATATATAGATAGATATATATTCTACATACTTTCACTTGTGTAAGAAACAAAAGCAATCAATTATACATACGATTTTAAGCTTCTAGAAACATGTTACTCTTTCTAACCATACATAATTTATTGTCTCATTGATGGTTTTGGACTTTATGTTTGAAAATTTTCCTCTCAAAAGTCTATCAACGGCATATTCATTAACAAAAAATGTAGTTTCCAAACGAAAATGATCATTTTTAAAAGCTCAAACTTTTTTCGTTAAACCTTATCTAACACGTTTTTGCAAGTTATTATCCGATCATTTTACATGTTGCATGTAATATAATAGTCTATCTACATGACCACACCGCTTTTAGTGTATTTTTTTTTTGCCGTATACACATTCATGAAATAAGAACAATAATCTCAAACCCTTCGAACATATCGTGAAACCGTGTGTAACACATGTTATTCTTTGATTATTTTACATGTTGGTCATTATGGTACTATACTTGATTTATAATAATTGTGCATTGTGATTTATTGTGAAGTACTGATAGATTTTTTCAAACCCTTAATTGATTCACGTAATTCCGTTTTCATTTAACATGATAAATCAATGTCGTAAATATATCTACATATTCAAACCTTAATCTAACTTTTTCCACATGAAAAAGTCTAACAATAGTTTGATGTTTTCGAACATGCTTGACGACGTCACAAATTCATACACGAAAAATATTAGCAATTCCTTGTTCATTTATGAAACTCCATTTGTATGAATAGTTTAAAATAGTTTGAAACACATTTAAAATAAAATTTGTACAAAACATCAGAAAAATAACAATAAGATTAATCTGTTAAAAAACTCTTCTCCATAACCCTAAGCTTCTGAATCTCTAAAGCTACAGGTGAGTAATATCACGATAAGGAAAAAATGAGAGAAGTTAATTCAACAAGAGGTCATAACACATTTCTTTATCAGAACTCATTTAATACTTCCTTATATTCGAATTTGGGGGAAAGCATATGGTAAGATAATAAAATACACAATTATAAAAAAAACTCAAATTCATAAACAATATAAAAATAACCCGTGTATCATGTACAATGCATGATATGGATCAAAAACCCAAAACCCCAAGTCATCTAGTCGACTTAAATTCTAATAATCACACGATCAATGGTTAATAGTGCATGTGTTTAGTTTGAACAAAACACACTAAACACTCTTGTTCAAACATCATGAACTAGGTAGCATGTGAACCATCACACATGTACCATATGTGGCGGTTGTAAATCCCAATGCGTCTCGAGGCCGTTTAGAATGTCGTCGCAAACATTGGGATCGGTTGGTCCCACTAAATATCCTCATTTTCATATTCAATATTATCCCCATTATGAAAAGTCACAATAAATAGATAACCTAAAACCATACAATAAATGGTTGGATATGGATCATGATCACTAACGAGTTGTGAAATCGGAGTAGAGAGTAAAAATATGATGTGGTACAAAGACTCCAAGGTACACTTGTAAATGTAAAATATCATTATGTTTGAAGAAACAAGGGTGAAACGATTTTAAAGAATTTAGTTATCTGGATGTTTGACTTTATAGGGCTACATTTTACTATTTCGAAAAAAGATAATAATGTTCGTGAAGCCTAAATGGTAAAAAATACAATGTATTTTTATAAAAGTGTTTTGCGACGTTACAAAATTTTACGAACCGTTAGTAAAATTTATTTAATCCCGAAAGCAATCTTGCAAAGGTAATAATTAATTTATAACTCCAAATTTGCAAAAAGTGAGAGGCCATTTTATGATAAAACTGTCAAACGTTTTATGATACTTCAATTTTGTTTTTAGACATTTAGTAATTAGTCCAAAAAATAATACTCCAATAGAATTCTTGGTCTGAAACAATTCATAATAAAATTTAGTTAACTTTCAATCTGATATTATCCAAACTTTGGTTTACCTTATCTAATATGTTAGATAAGAAAAAAACATAACCGAAGTTAACATATTAGGAAGCAGATACATCAAAATTGTCACTTATATATCTCGCGAGTCCTTTTGCTATTCATTTCATATCAAAAGGGGGCACAATGATATATCCTCACAAAACAGAGGACCGCGGCGTAAATTACCTTAATTTTGGCTTCTGAGAAAAATAAATAAATGCTATTTGGTCCCGGCGGTGGTCAATACGATTCTAGTCCGCGTAGTTCCTGGTTAGCTGTATGCCCAAGGACTCCGTGATTGCGTCCACAATCGCCCTTTTTCACCACCAACTTTGACCCCTTTCTATGGGTGAATGAATAAATTTCAATAATAAATGTATAGATTTTTATTAGTCGAAATAAATCACTATATTTAGCTTTAGAGGTGTATTTTTCTTCATTGCTGAAAGCAAAAATGCTAAAATCATGTTTAAATATTTAAAAACGCTATCCAGAATCTTAATTAGAAGCGTTTTAGGATTTTTACGGATAAAGTTATCCAACTAAATTACTAAACAAAATCAAAACTAATAAAAATATTAAAAGGACAGCTCATTAAGGGAAAAAAAGGCATTATTACTAAACAACATCAAAACTAATAAAAAATAATACTTAAAAGACAACCCGTTGATAAAGAACTTGTAGTTCAGTGGCACAGGAGTATGCCCGGCCTCATTGAAGTCTTGGGTTCAAATCACACTAAGGGATTATGTGGATTAGGTGGTTTAGGTTAGGATATAGTATAAATGTATTATTTGCCGATTCAAAAGAAAAAAAAAAAAAAAAGACAACCCGTTAATTAAAAAAAAAAGCTCTATAATTTTCTCCAAATCTAGATGATTAATTAGTTTTTAAAGAAAATTGTTACCATCAAAAAGTCTTTTTCAGAACTGTTATGTGTACTTAGTCCAAAACACTCGACGAATCGTTACCATAAAATCTATGGAAGATACTATTACGGTATAGAAAATCGGTAGACTTGAATATGATGTATATTGGATGAAAGTTTAGATTTAGATGGACACGTTATTATAAAAAAAAAGGTTCAATTTATAGTGGAATGTTTCACCCATTCAAGTAACCGTCTAGGTGAATGAAATTTCTTGGCCATATGGCATCTTATTTAAGACTATCAAATATGATGATGTTTTTACGATAAGATCTTATTGTAAAAGACTTCTGCTTTTATAAGGAGTTTCGACTCCTGAAGGAACCGTGTAGGCCAACAAATTTTCTAAGTGATATGACATTGTTTTTAAGACCACAGAAATCGTAAATTCGTAATCCCTTCATGGCCATTTACGCTAAAACGCTTCCAAAAGGAAAATTAATAAAAGACGATGCTAAGTTCTTCTAATTATATTTATATTGACTTTTAACATAATTTTAAAGATTAATTTTAAATGTCAAAACACCATTAAATTACATCAAATATCAAGTCAAAAGACCATAAATTTCATCAAATATTTACTAAATTATATTCATCAAATATGATATCCTATTCACACACAAATGAATAAAAATTGCCACCGTAAAATATTTGTCCAAACATTATTAAATTACATAAATATATCAAATCAGAAAACCATTAAATCTCGTCAAATATACTAAATTTATATTCATCAAATATCATATATCCTATTCACACACAAATGAAGTAGAAGTGACACTATATAATATATATTTTTTTATCTCACCCACACCATCATCATTCTATTCCTTCTCTAAAACCCACACATCCATATGCTTTGCTTCTTTCACTGTCTGAATCTTGGAAAAAGGAAGTAATGGAGATTTAGAGAGGCGAACATAATCACACTGTGTGTTCGTCTTTTCTTGGTAACCATCACCACATACGCAATCGTATTTCAAGAAAACCCCAATTACAGAGAGTTATTCGAATACATGTAATGGCGAAAAGTGGGGTGCTTGAAGGGGATCCGACCGCCGCCGCGGCGAAGGTGACGACCGACAACTTGAAGAAGGAATTACAGAGACTTGTTAAATCGATTGTGGAGGAACCTTCAGCTGATGAAGAAACTGGATTTGGATTTACGGATTGTATTGATAGAGCCACTCGAACTTTGCAGGCTTTGAAAGATTTAAAACATCGATCATATAATAATACGTCATCGAGTTTTGATTCGTCTCCTCAAGAATTCAACTGTCCTCTTTCGAAAGAAATCATGAGAGACCCGGTTATCATCTCTTCGGGAAAAGTAATTTCTCTGCTCAATTTCTCATTTTAATTTTGTGGGTTTTTCTGATCGTTGTTCATCATGAATGTTCTTAGCTGTTGAAATTGGAACTGAAATCAATCCCCACACGTTTGATTGTTGTTTTTCTTGTAAAAAGTTATCAGTCTGTTGGATTCAGGGAACGATTTCTGGATTCCTGTCATTGCATGGTTTCGACTTTCAGTTCATTTGATGGGTTCTGCGGCGGTGGTTCTATGACACGAAGTGGTGATAACGGCGGGGCCGGCGGTGGTGGGAAAATCCGTCACCAAACCACCGTCTACAGCCATCATTTTATACCCGTGAACAGTTGCGAACGAGAAAACGACAGATTTTAGTTTTGGAGCGAATATTCTTATGATTTTATACCACAACTTCTAAACACCGACAACATCTGCCTAACCCCTCCACGTCTGGAGATTTAAAAATTAAAACTCCAAATTATTCTTTCGAATTTGAGCTCGATTTCCGAATTTGATCAATTGGATCGATGATTAATCGAGATTTTTCTTTTAGATGATGATGATTTAAGTGTCTTAATGCATGATGCTGATCATTTTCTTACTTATTTGCAGACATACGACAGAGCTTCAATCCAGAAATGGTTAAAAGCAGGGAACAGAACTTGCCCAAAAACCCAACAAGTTCTATCGCACACAATTCTAACCCCAAATCATTTGGTTCGAGAAATGATCACGCAATGGTGCAAGAATCGCGGTGTTCGATTGCCGGGCCCTCTTCACTACCCCGATCAAAATCCGGCAACTGAACCCAATCACAGTCTTTTCCTATCGCTTCTCAACAAGTTATCATCAACTCTTCCTGATCAGAAAGAAGCCGCAAGTTCATTACGCTCATTAACAAAAAGAATCCCATCTTTCCGGGCGTTTTTCGGCGAATCGAATGACGCGATACCTCAATTGCTAGCTCCATTGTCCGGAATTAATAACGAAACGGAAACCCACCGTGACCTTCAAGAAGATTTGATCACAACCCTTTTGAATCTATCAATTCACGACAGCAACAAGAAACTCGTCGCCGAAACACCAAACGCGATTCCGATTTTACTGGACGCGTTGAAATCAGGAACGATCGCGACTCGAAGCAATGCCGCTGCAACCCTTTTCACTCTATCCGCCCTCGATTCCAACAAATCTCTCATCGGTAAATCCGGTGCCTTAAAACCGCTAATCGATCTATTAGATGAAGGGCACGTGGTCGCGATGAAAGATGCCGCCTCGGCGATCTTTAATTTATGTATCGTCCATGAAAACAAAAGTCGGGCGGTGCGAGACGGCGCAATCTCCGTGCTTCTGAAAAAGATCGACGAGAGGGTTCACGTTGACGAGTTATTGGCGATTCTTGCCATGCTTTCAAGCAACCAACACGCGGTGGAGGAGATGGGTGATATGGGGGCGGTTTCTAGCTTGTTTTCTTTGATCAAGGAGACGAGTTGTGATCGGAACAAGGAGAACTGCATCGCCATTCTTCATACGATATGTTTCAATGATCGAACGAAATGGAGGGAGATGAGGGAAGAAGAGAGTAATTATGGGACTCTGTCCGGTGTTGCCGCAGACGGGACTTCGAGAGCGAAACGGAAAGCCAACGGGATTCTTGATCGGATTAATAGACCGATTAATCGGACCCATACTGCTTGAGCTTCATGGCGTTTCAAAAGAAACCTGTAAATTCGTCATCTTCTACATCCAAGATTTTAGGGTTCATGAGTTCATGACTCTACTCAATCTCAAGGTTTTACTTTTAAGTCAACTTTGTTGCTAAGTTCGACCTCAAATTTTTGTAAATTCGTGTTTTCTGTTTCATACTTACTGTGAATAACTGCTTCTGAAATAAAAAAAAGGTTATATTTTCAGAAAATATAGTTGAAATAAGGCAATCTATATTTGAAATTACAACGTTCATATTATCATTGTGTGCCCTAGGGCTTATGAATAACTGTTTATCTAAATTATATTGGGTAATCAATAACTCGCTATCATTATTATATAGGGTTAATGACTTCTTTATATGATGTTTACCATAATTATATTAGGTTAATGAGCTCTTATGTTATGAACGAACGGGATATGTCTCTCAATTTATGTAATAAAACGGATATTTTATCAATTTAAGTATAATTGATAAAGTTTATGTGATAAATTGAAATATGTCAATATAGATGTATAGATCTTTTAAAAATCTATCGGGTTGCATATTTTAGTAAAAACATGTAGATATAAGTTATTAATTATTTTATTATAACATGGTATTGAGTTCATGCATTTAAATGATGCAAATAATAAGCTGTCTATTGATCTTGCACATGGCTCTTGCGGTAGATAACTTCAATTCCACTCTACTAATCACATGTTCTTGTATTTGCATGCAAATTGATTTCATACGATACCGTTTTTTGGCAGGTTCGAGAAAATATCAAAATTTTATTGTCCATTTAAATTATTGAAACTTCTATATGAAATAACAGAAATTCAGGCCTTCACATGACTTTAAAACAATGTAAAATTTTCGAAATTATACGACAGATTTTGGTCCAACAATGGGCCAAAGCGGTGTAGTTGCTTTCCTATGCATGTGCTTCGTTGAGACCATTAGTCACGGATCCTACCTAATTCAAAAGTTACTGCGTTTTAAGGATACTACATTTTTTAATACCCAATTAGGGTTCTTTAGATGATGGAGATTTATGTATGAAGTTACCTTTGTTAAAATGATTTTAATTTCAAATGGGCCATGAAATAAAAGCCGGAACGTGAGCAATTTTGAATCTTTTTTCCAACTTTTGGCGTCTTTCCGCGGAATATCATATGTCAAAATTGAACATAGGATCTTTATATGATAGTAGAAAGTATCAAGTGCTAAAAGATTGATGATAATTGTTGAAATTATTGAGGTGGGGTTGTAGAGAGCCAAAATAGGAAGAGAAAGTGCCCATAATCAATGGGGCAATGTGTCCCTTGTGTGATAGGTGTAACATATTTTATGGTGGTCCATTTAACCATCCAAAACGACACCTATCCTTTTGTGAAAGTCTTTATTGAGAAACTGTTAGTATCCACATCACCTTTTTGTCATGTCGCCACCATATTACCTATTTTATTAAACCTTTGGTATTATTCATGCTTTCAACCTCTAATTTGGTGGCGGATTATGGTGGTGTTTGATCGTGGTATTATTCACCCTTTTGTGAAAGTCTTTAGTGTTTCGATGTGTTTTTGGGAAGTGATTTGCTCATTAATGGGACTAGATTATCTAATTATTGAAGTCATTATAATCTATTTTTTAATATTTGAATAAACTTAATCAATTTTAGTTGCAGAAAAACTGATGACGTCTCTCAAATTTTCACAAAAGTCTCATATTTGATTAGTACAATTTGAAACAGTTGACGCGTATTTAAATACTACCTTGTACAGTTTGTTGTAATAATCAGGTTTTAATATTTGGATAAACAAATTCTCTTTTGGATTATTTGTAATAATCAGGTTTTCGATAACCAAATTTCATATTAGCTGCAACAAAACTTATTATCAAAAGATACAATAAAATCATATAATTTGAGAGACTTATTACTCTTGTTTACATATCATTCATTTGTTCTTAAAAGATGCCTTTTTGGTCATTTTACCTATTGATTCCTCAAATATTCAAAATTTGTCCAACTGAAATAATTAATTGTTTGATTATTAAAACTTTAAATGACAAATCTATCCAAATGGTGTCTATCGTCTTTTTATGCAATTGTTTGGATAAATTTGATTATTTTATTATAATATATTCGCATTTGGAAATGCAAATCGAGAAAATCCAGATATGATAGCGGTTAAATAAAGAAAGGAAAGAGTGTTGTTGGTATATGATTATTCTAGTTGCTGAGATGCATTATGGAAAGATTTTTATGTGTTGGTCAAATTATAATGTCGATAAGTTATTGGATGATATAAATTATTTGATATATGTCAGAATCATCCAACATTGACATGTTAGCATGACAAGCCAGTTTACCTCATAAGCATGCTCATAGTGCCATAGTGGTTAACCTTCTTTTTAAAGACATCTTATATTGAATAAATTGTTAATACCATATTAAAAGCGGTATCGTCTATAAATAAGTTTTAAATATTGACATGATGAAGTATAACAGTACTCTTAAAATTGAAAAGCCATATCGGTATTTGATTGTGTATAAAGAGTTGCACAACAAAACATATGATCAATCATAAATATGTGTAGTGTTTGCCTAAGTATCTTCCTAAGTCATTTCTTATACAGAAACGTTGTCTTTTTTAAGTTTCCTATAGACAAAATATCACTTTAATCCAACCAACTAAGTTTTTTTTGGCCTTCTAGGGACATAAAGTCCATTTTTGTGTGTTAAAATAGTCATTATCATAAATTTGAAAGGTTAACCCTATAAACATTTGTCTAGTCATCAAGGGAGACTACCACGTCATCTAAAATCTTTGTCAAGTCATAAATGGAGCATGTCATGTCACTATCTCTCTCATTATCTTCTTACCTCCAGCGAAAACTCAGAAGCCCAAACCCAAATCTTCTTCTAAATCGAAATCGAGAGCTAGAAGAAAGCGAGTGTCTCTTAGCATTGTAGTTCTTGAAGGACGTCTTAGCTCTCTCTCGAAATAAGCGAAGATTGTAGATAATGGGATGGCGGTTCAGCTTGTATGACGAAGGGAATCGTTGTTTTGGGACACGGTACGAACATTGACTGGCTTATTTTTGGTCATGCCTTCCTACTTTCCTCTCATTTTCGAGTAATTGTCATCGACTACAGAGGTGATATATGTACGACTGACGTTACCTCCAGAATTCTTCTTCTTGTTGTTTTCGGGGCGTCTTTGTAACGCCCAGCTTGTAGCACAGAGGTACCCAAAAAATTTCTTAATTTCAACTACAAAATACAACAATTTACAACTAAATATCCCTGTGAGCTGGAGCTACAAAATTGATATCACCAGGAATCGTCCCACGATCCAAGCCGAGCGCTACGTATCACCTAAACCTGTAAAAACAACACAACATAAAAGGATAAGCTATAAAGCTTAGTGAATAACATTTACATCACATACACTCGGGTCACCACAATAGGCCAACCTATTGATACTACAAGGTACGCGTTACGTAATCTCAAACACTCATAACACAGACAACATGGACACAAGGTACTTATTATGCAACCATTAATACACTGTATAAACACGATTATATATTCACCATAATACATCACAACCCCTTGTTATCCACAACATTTACAACTCAGCTATCTGTCCCCTCCTCGACCCCCGCGGTATCGAGTCACGAAAACTCACAAGACACCCAACTGCATGTGGGACTCACCGGACATCCCACAGTGTTTGTGATAGAACTGCCGGCCAATAAGGCCATCACAACACATATATGTGGTCCCACCACAATTACTGCTCATAAGGCCGTCACAACATATATGTGGTCCCACCACAATTACTGCTCATAAGGTCGTCACAACATATATGTGGTCCCACCACAATTACTGCTCATAAGGTCGTCACAACATATATGTGGTCCCAACCACAAATACTATATATGTGGCCCCACAGAGTAAGTGGTCCCAACCACATGTGCTAGTAATGTGGCCCACAAAATAGGTGGTCACAACTACAAGTACCAGTGGCCCCACGGAATAAGTGGTCCCAACCACAAGTACAAGTAGCCCCACAGTATAAGTGGTCCCAACCACAAATACTAGTAGCCCCACCTAATAAGTGGTCCCAACTACAAGTATAAGTGGCCCCACAGAATAAACAGCATCGAGCCATAAAGGTTTAACAGCTAACACACAACTGCAAAGTTCTGCAACCAACCACATGACACCAACAATCCCCATATCAAGTCAACATCCACATACAACTACATAATCTCCACCCACGATATGATACCATATACATGATTATCACCACTTAATACCCACGTATTCGTCCGCACAGCTAATATCAATTAAATATTTAACCAGCTACCAATACAGTCTACCCACAAGTATACGTCTACGGGTTACCTACTTACGGGGTTTTCACGTAGTCATCTATGTAACATACACACCAAATCATATAACACACACATGCAATGCATCATATGCATTATAAATCTCACAATGCTATATAAAGTTACTCACCTCGATATAACCGGGTCAAGTAGCTCCGTTGCTCGTACAACACGGTGTCGTCCCGACTCCAGTCTGTGGAAAATGCATATTTGAGCTATGTTAGAGGCCGAATCACGTTTCTCACCTCTCAAATCTGCAGTTCCGATCGAAGGACTATAACTCGACTTCCTGATGTTAGAATTACAAATCCTCCGGTCAAAGCCTTCAAATATATTTCCTGAACCTCCAGTCCAAATATCACGGCGATCCAACGGTTCAATCTTCGGGGATCGTGCGAACACCGTAATGAACTCTTAAAAAAACGGAAATCACAACCTTTGAAAAGGGTTCTTAAACCCTTAGAACTCTCACCTTTCAAGAAGTTCAAATGTTCAATTGGGAATGAAATTCTCGTTTTTCCCATATTTAGATGTATAAGTTTGCCTATTTGACACTTTTGGCCCCTCAAATTACAAAAAATACCATTATACCCTTATATATATAACAAAGTTTGGGTTTTTACACTTAAACCCCCTTATTTTTCACTACGTATAACACAATTATTAACAAGAAGGTCAACATACGTACCGAACCCAAAAGTGGTGTTACAAGTTCTTCCCCCCTTCAAAAGATTTCGTCCTCGGAATCGCATAAGTGATGAGGGAACGTCATAAATATCCCGTCATGCATCCAACAACTCGAGGTGATAGACAACTGCTTCAACCCCTTACACCACAATCCACATTCTTTCATGTATATACTTTCGGTAGAACCACGTCTCCCATCTAAACTCCTCACCCACATCTGAAACAATTTTCATTTTTTTTTTGTTGGTCATGGTTACCAAGTATACATCATGTCTTACAGAATATACCACACTTGGTATATGCTCATGTACACTACTTAAAAGGGTACACCCTTCTTATACATGATTTACACCATGTACATAACAACTTATGGTTCCTTTCTAGGAACATAACATCATATACATACTCATATGTATATTTCACAGCCAAATCGACTACTACACATCCATTCCTCCCAATACTTCCGTCCCTATTAGTGACTAGCTCAGTTTATGGGGAATAGAGTCCCTTCAACTGCAACTGAAATCACTGTCAGACTTATCCCATTCACCTGCGACAATTAGTCCTTATAGGACCACCCACCATACAAGAATATACAACCTGTAATATAATTAATATCAACAAATGTACGCCACAATGTCAATTTTATACATTAACACCTAGTGTACCAACCATCATACTACTCTTTACGGCCTACCTCCAGTCTCATTAATCTGTTAGGAATGATTACTGTTTACCAACCAACTATGCTCAGCAATGCAATCGCACTCTAACACCATAACTTAATCAACCAGAGCATTATCATCCATCATCCCAACCACACGAGCTGGACTCATATGATCCAACTATTTTATCTCACATCCATTACATTAGCAGACAATGGGAATTATTTTCCGTTAAACACTGAGATCACTCGCCCCAGCCTGTCACACACTCAGGTTTACAACGACATGAATTCCATAGCACTGTTTCACAATTAACTCAACTCCCTGTTAATCTTTTCTCAGCCGCACTCACTCAACTACACATCCTACAAGGCTAACCAACATTTTCCTCTAATATCCCAACTCTGCCTTATAGTGTTATGCTAAACACTTCCATCGATATGGTACGTCTCCTACCAATAATTTGGTAGTACACTCCTTGTTGTCACCTTCCACATAGTGACTTATTTTAAAAACTTCCCTAAGAAGTATCAGCCACTTCCCAATAGCAACGGCTACCTCTATGTCAACCTGCTTTCCATTTTAGTGTAATTTGCAAGTCACCCCTCTGGCCACCGGCTCCCACTAGTACCCATTGTATCAAGATACAACTCATACACAACAGCTATGATCATCTCCCGCATATCTCGTTACACCGAGCCTTGAGAACAGACTCGTCCTCATCCTAGGGCTCCCAGCCTTGCACCCATCGACTTGCCATTTTTGGCAATCACCATCCTCTAAATTCAACAAAGCAAATAGTCGCACAATCAGACTATATACACCCCTACACCTACCCGTATATAGGTATATATGTACACTTCCTTTACCCGTATACTCACTATCCTCTATGGTTCGAGTCTAGGAATCTATCCTACAGATACCTAATTCACTTAAACCTCGGCTCTGATACCAACTTGTAACGCCCAGCTTGTAGCACAGGGGTACCCAAAAAATTTCTTAATTTCAACTACAAAATACAACAATTTACAACTAAATATCCCTGTGAGCTGGAGCTACAAAATTGATATCACCAGGAATCGTCCCACGATCCAAGCCGAGCGCTACGTATCACCTAAACCTGTAAAAACAACACAACATAAAAGGATAAGCTATAAAGCTTAGTGAATAACATTTACATAACATACACTCGGGTCACCACAATAGGCCAACCTATTGATACTACAAGGTACGCGTTACGTAATCTCAAACACTCATAACACAGACAACATGGACACAAGGTACTTATTATGCAACCATTAATACACTGTATAAACACGATTATATATTCACCATAATACATCACAACCCCCTGTTATCCACAACATTTACAACTCAGCTATCTGTCCCCTCCTCGACCCCCGCGGTATCGAGTCACGAAAACTCACAAGACACCCAACTGCATGTGGGACTCACCGGACATCCCACAGTGTTTGTGATAGAACTGCCGGCCAATAAGGCCATCACAACACATATATGTGGTCCCACCACAATTACTGCTCATAAGGCCGTCACAACATATATGTGGTCCCACCACAATTACTGCTCATAAGGTCGTCACAACATATATGTGGTCCCACTACAATTACTGCTCATAAGGTCGTCACAACATATATGTGGTCCCAACCACAAATACTATATATGTGGCCCCACAGAGTAAGTGGTCCCAACCACATGTGCTAGTAATGTGGCCCACAAAATAGGTGGTCACAACTACAAGTACCAGTGGCCCCACGGAATAAGTGGTCCCAACCACAAGTACAAGTAGCCCCACAGTATAAGTGGTCCCAACCACAAATACTAGTAGCCCCACCTAATAAGTGGTCCCAACTACAAGTATAAGTGGCCCCACAGAATAAACAGCATCGAGCCATAAAGGTTTAACAGCTAACACACAACTGCAAAGTTCTGCAACCAACCACATGACACCAACAATCCCCATATCAGTTCAACATCCACATACAACTACATAATCTCCACCCACGATATGATACCATATACATGATTATCACCACTTAATACCCACGTATTCGTCCGCACAGCTAATATCAATTAAATATTTAACCAGCTACCAATACAGTCTACCCACAAGTATACGTCTACGGGTTACCTACTTACGGGGTTTTCACGTAGTCATCTATGTAACATACACACCAAATCATATAACACACACATGCAATGCATCATATGCATTATAAATCTCACAATGCTATATAAAGTTACTCACCTCGATATAACCGGGTCAAGTAGCTCCGTTGCTCGTACAACACGGTGTCGTCCCGACTCCAGTCTGTGGAAAATGCATATTTGAGCTATGTTAGAGGCCGAATCACGTTTCTCACCTCTCAAATCTGCAGTTCCGATCGAAGGACTATAACTCGACTTCCTGATGTTAGAATTACAAATCCTCCGGTCAAAGCCTTCAAATATATCTCCTGAACCTCCCGTCCAAATATCATGGCGATCCAACGGTTCAATCTTCGGGGATCGTGCGAACACCGTAATTAACTCTTAAAAAAACGGAAATCACAACCTTTGAAAAGGGTTCTTAAACCCTTAGAACTCTCACCTTTCAAGAAGTTCAAATGTTCAATTGGGAATGAAATTCCCGTTTTTCCCATATTTAGATGTATAAGTTTGCCTATTTGACACTTTTGGCCCCTCAAATTACAAAAAATACCATTATACCCTTATATATATAACAAAGTTTGGGTTTTTACACTTAAACCCCCTTATTTTTCACTACGTATAACACAATTATTAACAAGAAGGTCAACATACGTATCGAACCCAAAAGTGGTGTTACAGTCTTCCTCTCTTGTTGGTCCTAATACTGATGGTGGTTTTCTTATCAGAATTGTTTTGGATGTTGAATCGTAACAGGAAGGTCCAAGACAAGTGTGATGGCGAGCATCCAGCACACGCAGAATAAGATAATAATATATTTAACTCAAAGTGACACAACCTGAGGAGGGTTGGCATGGCTAACGCCATGATTGAAACTCCGCCGCATGGCGACGTTTCCATCCTTCATCTTTCAATACCCACCACTCTATTAGTTGTTAAACTCACATCCCTCATCGACACCGCTTATCTGAATCACTATCCAGATAGTATATTATACGACTCATATCTCCCACAGTTTCACCATGCCCAGTTATCATATTGGAATATTTACGCAGTAGCCTCCTCCACCACTTGAACCGAAAGGTAGAACGCACGTAGCAAAGGAATCTACTTTCCCTTTGATTTGTTTCGCTTCAGAAACTCACAGGAAGATAAAAATTCCTTGAAATGGGCTCCTCTTATTTCAGAGCCAAAAAACGTGAGTATATCTCTCGGTGATGTGTAACTTTCTAAGGGGGCTAATGAAAACAAGAAAATGGATTTTATGCCTTTAGAAAAAAAATAAAAATAATGAGGCACTTTTGAAACCAACAATCAATAGTTGGTTAGGCTACAGAAACCTGTTGTCTTTTTCTATAACCAAAAGTAGATAAAAGATTTATAAATGAAGCATTAATACTTCGTGAAAAAACCAATTTCTTATTAGAGAAATTGTATTTCCTCCTACTTTTTATTTCTACTAATGTTCCTACTCATGTGATCTCATGTTCCTACCCATGTGAAATTGTGACATGTGTCTTAAAATATTATTTATTTTATTAAATATGACATTTGTCATAATTTCACATGAGTAGAAATATGACTAGGAATAAAAAGTAAGAACAAATACGATTTCTCTTTCTTATTAACATCTCTCCCTTTTATCTAATTTTACCATTTTCAACAGAGCAATACTGATCAATTCCTCAAAAGAAAAGGTAGATTTGTAACCCGACACACTTTACATACCCCTTTTCATGGTCCTTCAATGTCAGACAACATAGACCTTTATGCTAAACTGTTTTTGGTTTATTTCATCGTTTTTAATTTCATATAAAAATTTCTTTTCCATAAACTTATAATATTCATCATTTTACCATTATTTTGTTTTTAGAAAATGATAACAGACAATAAATTTATTAGATTGGATCCATTTAAAAAATATATAGTCAAAATCGCAATATCTAGTTTTTCTTACAAAAAAAGACAGTTTCGGAAAGTCGATAAAAGCATTTTCAAGAAAAACCTTTTTGAAATATTAAATATTAATAGTTAACCTCAAACAAAGTTTTATACCAGTCGAATGAATGGTTAGGTGAGTCAATAACATCAAACTGTTAGATTTTACTAAATGATTTTGATTTTATGTTTCGCACGATTATCTTCTTTTATTTGATAATATTTTATTTAGCTCTCTTGTTTTATTTAGTCTTCAAAATTATATTATTTTTCAACAATTTTATTTTATTTTAATCTTTAATATTTAATTTTAAAATTCGTAATAATCATATAATATTTTTACTATTTTCTATTTTTATCATTATAAACATAATAAATTTATTACCTTTTTATTTTAAAAAAAAACTGACATTTATCTTTCTCCATATTGAAACATACTAATTTTATCTAGTTTTCTTTAAAAAAATTATAAATATTGTGTATTTTTAAAATAATAAATTATATAAAACATTTCATCAAATATTTCACAAAGATGAAAATAAATTAATTAATTTTCATAAAAAGCTATAACAAGTGATCGATGATTAAAGACTATTGACGTTGAAGCATTTTATTTGATGAAGTTAATAGAAATATGATTTAGAAAGAGAAAGTATCCAAGCGATGGATGATTGAAGATGCTATTAAGACTCCAATTCATTTCATAATTAAACTTGTAGCAGCAAGTTTTGCCACTCAACTGTACAGCCACAAAAGCCAAATGTACCTCTCAATCCAAAAATCCCAGGGTTTTGAATCCATGATCAAACTGTACAACACATCAATTTCTTTAACTTTAACCCCTCCCCTCTCTCTATTTAGTATTTACCTTTACCACCACCACCACCACCACAATATCATATCCATAGACAGACTCCTTCAATCCATATTATATGCCCAACCATGCTTTTCCAAAAATGCCCCTACCGCTTCTTTTATCGCCATATTTGGAATCAATTGCGACGGAAATAGGGCTTCCCTAGTAATCGGATCAAACTTCCCCACCTACCTCATCATTTTTTAAACTCAGATAAAATATAACTAAATCAACCCAGACGAAATAGAGTAAATAACATTTTTGGTCCCAAATAGTTTTCTCTTGCAATTTTCGTCCTTGATTCAGGTTTCCAAGAAAATGACTATAATTTTTGGGACCAAAATTAGTTATTGTAGTTGGAACAGAGTCCAAAAACGTTACAACAACCTCAAATCAGGACCCAAATTGCAAATAAAGTTACACTCAGGGACCAAAAATGTAATTTACTCGAAGAAATACCTTTTCTAGATGATCGAGAATGACGGCCCTTTCGTAAGTCAAACCGCTTGGAGTAATGACAGGATCACGAAATATATCAAGCGTGATCTTGCAGCAAAGATAGTCCGGAACCTGAAATTACAAATTTGCCCTCACTTAACTTTGTCTTCTTCCATATATTTTTTAAACATCATTTATAAAACAGTAACCTCTTTTGGGATGTCGGCTTCTGCAGCTTTGGCGAATACTAATTTAAGATGTGCTAGTTGTTCTGAAGTAGAATCAGTCTCATTTTCTTCCAAATGTTTTTCTCTAAGAGCTATCTCACATGATTCTCTGTTAACAAATAGATGCTAATTTTTAAAAAGAAAAAAAAAATAGCATGTGTAACGAATATGTTGAAAATGAAACATACTGGAGTTTTTGCAATTCCCATGATCGCTTGGTGGAATCACGTTCCCATTCCTGATACTTTGCCCTTGCTAATTCCTGCCATATCTCCTCCACCATATAGCTATTAGGGTTTGCCCCTCTCCCATGATCCAAAGCCTGTAAGTGTATGGTAAATATTTTATACGGTCTTAATTTGGTTTTTCTTTTCTTTTTTTTTACTTAATAATACAGAAAGAACAACTTAACAAAGAAAGAATATAATACCCTTTCCAATGCTTTTATTCCTTCAGAATATTCTTCCCTTTGTAGTAGTGCAAGCCCTAGCATGTAATGACCCTGCAGTAAGTGTTTCACTTTGTTAGCAAAACATTCTACATGAAAAGAAAAGGATCGCTAGAGGATCTTATTTTTTAACCTAATAACATTTCATGGTATACTTTTATCGAATACAGGAAAGATGACGCAAAAAGGGCAATTAATGATTTTATATCATTAATGTCTAACTTTGACTGGTTAAACCGTTAAACGTTGACTTAGTTAAACAAACCTAGGCGAATAGCCGAATACCCTGGAAAACGTCACCTAAATAGATTCAAATCATTTATGAAGATCTAATAGTTTTGATTGCAAAAACAAGCTCATATTGGAATATTTTATTGATGTAGTTAAAAGGTAATACCATAGAAAGATAACTCAAGATCCTAGAAAAACACAATATGAAGTTCAAGCTACTTAGGCGCAACTTCAATTTACGCATTCTAGTTTTAACATAAAAGGAAAGAACAATGTTTCATTATGTTAATCGTTTTTACTATGTTAAGTACATTTTTCAAATAGAATTATACAATGTTGATCTTTCACCAATCACCATGTCTGCTGTTGGCTTGTTTAAGAGCATGGGTAGAAATGTAGAATGGTCACACGATGTAAAGAGTTTGTATGTAGAGAGTATAGACAAAATAGATGTAACTAACAAAGAATGAATAGTTATAAAAAGAAAAGAAACAGTTAGAAAGTGGATAAGGTATATGCAAGAAAAAGAAATCTCAAGTCTAGACCTTGACAGATTTATGATCAAGCTGAATGGCTTTGAGACAGTCTTCTTCAACTCTTGTCCAATCACTATACACAAGAAACGTTATAGACAAAACACAAGATTAGTCATTATCAAGAATTGACAGCAAAACCCTAGCACCCCCTCAATCTCTCCCGATATAAAGTTGTAATTTCACGTTTCATGTCAAACGTGATCATCATCAACTCCAAAATTGAAATGATTTCTACATTTTACTAGCAATATTCATTTCATTTTGCATTTAGTTCGACTTCGTGAATGTTTCTCCGATGGCTTAGAATAACAAACCCTAAATGACACATATAAACCTATGTAAGAAGAAAGTACATCTGATACATACTTGCGCTTGCGATGGCATAAAGCCCGATTAGTCCAATAAACTGGAACATTAGGGCACAAAGTGATCGCCTGGAAAATCGAAGAACATAGAGGTGGAAAGCAACATTTCATCAAACATGTTACGATCATAAAATCAACCGCGCTTAACACAAATCCAATCATCGGAATACCTCGGTATAAGCATCGATGGCGGCTGCCAACCTATTCTTCTTGAAATACAGATTTCCGTCTTGCTTAAGCTGTTCTGCCTGCACGGCCGATGAACTCACGCCCTTCGCCATTCCCGATCGTTTTGCAAGTTTATTTTTCTCTCTCTCCAAACGTTAAAGTAAAGAACGGATCGTGAACGGGATGGAGGAGAGCGAGAGAAAGACGATGGCGACGGCTGGGCCGAAACTAATATCGGGGACGAGGATGGTTCTAGATCACCGTCGAATATGACTGGTACGTCAACGATTGTGTGGGATTAGGTATATGGAATTGGAAGGGGTGTTTGGGAATAGGAGTGCATTTTGAAATACAGCATGAGTTTTGGACTAATTGTGTAAAACGTTGTATGATATGGTAGTTTCTGATGTGCGATGGCTAGTGGGAATGTAACGAATCATTATACGATAAAAAAATATTATATTAATTTATTATAGGAAAATAAATAAAATATGTGGCTCAATTTGTTTATTGATTTTCACTAACCGATCATTTGTAATTACATGTTTAGTTTAAGTTTATTTTTGTCGCAAATTCTTTTGATTTTATATTGTTGTAGATATGATCACTAGATCGATTAATTTACCTACATTAAGATTAATTAGGGTTAATATTATTAAGAGCACCTGTGATGGTAAAATTTGTTTAATAGATTTTTTTATAACAACTAAGTATCAATTATTTCAAAAAATCTCTAAAATAATATAGTTTTTATTAACTATCTATTGGAATTACCAAATTATATTTATATTATTTTACTGTCTATATATAAGTTGGTTATATTATATTATGTTGAAATTTTATTAAACTCATCAAAATAATTGGAAAAATTCATACAAGGAAGTGAGGAACTTTAATTTTGCCAGTTTTGTTAGACGCTCATAATATGAAGAAAACTTTATTATTATTTTTTCAATGCTTGAAAAACCCCTCATTTTGGATGCTCTAAATGATAATCAAGTTTTTGGTTTAAACCTTCTTTTTACATGTTTTACCATTTAAGTTTTATTTTATTTATTTTTTCTACTTAAATGACTCAAAATAACAGTCATCTGACTGCCTAGTAGACGTCACGATGACATTGTAAGCATGCCACCAGAAGTGTTTGCAAATTCAAATCTCATACAATGCACATATGGGTTGGAAGGACTAGGATTTAACATGGTTCGAAACTATTCAGCTAGATCGTTAAAGCCAATTCATTCTTCCTCCAAAACCTCGAATCATTGGAAAAGCTGTTACGGTCAGTAGGCAAACCATTGCAAATGTCTAAAAATTAAATAATGATTTATTTCTATAAAAATTAAAATTTGTTGTTTTTGACAAATTAACTGTTTAGTAGCTAAATTATAAAAACTTATCAATTTTATTTTCCTTTTATAACTAATTGGAAAATCCAACTTAGCAAAAATTTCATTCATTTATAGCCTTCTTATTTTCCCCAAAACTAGTATAACATCCACAAATATGGGCTAGAAGTTTCAGTATTAAGGCATGAAATTAATTATTTGATCCTATTTAAGGTTTAAGTTAGAGGGATTTCATTCAAAGATTGTAACATCTGCAATTTGAGAAAAAAGTTTTAACGTTTAAGCAAATTTTTATATAAAAGTAAACTAAAACTTAATTAATTTAAATAAAATGAGTGAATTAAAAGTTTCAAAGTTAGTTCATTTAATATAATTAAATAAAATTTTAGTTATGTAGTTGGATGATAAGTTAGGTCAAATCTTTAAATTTGGAAATTAGGAATGGCATTTGAAGAAATCTGTTTAATTAGGATTTGGACTAATTTAAAAAAATATCATTTAATGTTGAATTTGATGATAATAATATACTAGAAATGTTATTAGAATGTCATTTTGGAGTTAAATTGGTATTAAAACGTCGAGGGGCCAATTATAAAAACTTTGGCATGACTTTCATTTAACTTAGTAAACCAGGTTTTGGACTAAAATGTTAAGAGAATAAATTTCTAGGTTTGAAGTAGAAGTATTAAGACTTGTTGCTTAATTGGCAGTTAGTTTGGAAACAAATGAAAAACTTAAACGTTTAGGGACCAATCTTCTGTTATGTCAAAGTTTAGATCTAAGACCCTAATTCCCTCATTTGTCCTCATTTTAAAACGTCAAGAGCTTGGATGAGACGAGGTTCTCGGATTTTTGAAGCTAATAGAGAAATTGGGAGCTAATTTGAAGATCTAGTGATGTCTTGTCATCAATTCTTGATGTGTATCTAAATATGGTCTTCTTCGCCATTTTTTGGGGAATGGGAACTTCTTCGTAGTTTTTGTCTTATATGTTTAAGAATGCTCCATAAATTTGAATTATATGATGAAATTCATGATTAGATCAATTTTACATTTGAATTCTAAGTGTATAACACTTATCTAGTTATGTAACTTCATCTCCTTGCCCAAAATGGAGATGTGAAACTTTAATGATGGGTTTTAAAACCATAGCTTCATGAGTTCATGCATGAATCCAATGGAATTCAATTTCTAAGACTAAAATATGTTTATGATTATATTTTAGATGTTATTTAAATGTATCTAAATCCAAATCAATGTGTTAAATCCATCTATTTGATTAAAGTGGGTTTTTGGTGTTTTATTTGACTCTTAAGCTTGATTTGAAAAAAACACCCATGGATTCATTGGATTTAAAATAGGCATGTTTATGTTGTTGTAATATGATTAGGAGTTGATTTTTATCATCCTCCATGCAAACCACGTGTAAAAACTCAATATAGTGATCACGCTTTGAGTTTAAAGCCTTAAAATGGAGTTTATGATGATAATCACTTTAATTTATGATTTACTTATGTTTATGATGATGTAGGAATGCAATTACATTTTTAGATATAATTTTGTACCTACTAAAACTATTAAAATTCATTATAATTGTATATGAAGTATTGGAATATGGTTAAGCAAAGTAAGGTGTTGTTTTTTGGAGTTTTCGAGTTTTTACACGGGCCTATACTCAACCAAGTGGCTATTCTAGTCGGTCGATGTAACACCCGGTTTCTCATACAAAGTACACCCAAAAATTTTCAAACAATTATACATTAAAATGGGTATACTTGTACTCAAATCACGGATCAAGATGTTATCATCACAAGTAATTATACAAAAGGTCCTTACAAATTTTAACCAAGCATTACAAATAAATTAAATATGACTAAAGGACAGGCTCTAAACTTGTCCATCATTCTTTGTCACATGTCTTCCCCTATCACAGCTACAGAAACCTGCAAAACAACATAACACTCAAGTGTAAGCTTATAAAGCTTAGTGAGTAAATCTCCAATACACTCCGTATATGTATCTCAATGAACATTATCATCCTCCTCTATTGCTATTCTCATTAGCAAGTAAGAATATCCTCTTTATAGCTGAAACCTGCTATCACATTAGCTTCACAAACACCAGCTAAATATTAATAACATCCACTCATTAGTAAGAACCACACTCAGTACTACTTATATACTCTATTATAATCACTCATTTAACAACAAACTATATTCCAGCTCAATAGCCCTCATAGCTATACAATCCCACATAAAACTCTATAACACAATCATTTCAACGTCTACTATGATTATAAAATCAATATGTACATTTAACTCGGCTATTGTTACTTGTATATGTCAGTTCACTCAATCAGAAATTACCACAATAACCATAACATAACACAACCACATATATATTACGTGTATCTCAACAATCATTAAACATATCTCTACTCAAATACAAATGAGTACTCACCTTTTTATCGACTTGGTACGTGAAATTCTCAAATACTTCGTGTACCGGGCTCCTGTCCGTTAAACTTGGTTATAACACCACAGTCTATATCAATTCTCCAACATTCACAATCATCTCAACAACCTCTAACTCAAAAGATGTAGTAATTGAAAGAGGAAAAAGGGATATAAATTGTAAATATCAACTCTATATTTACCGAAACCCCCAAATCCGCGGTTGTACTCATTCAACCGTAGGAACTCGACAATAATCACACCAATAGCTCAAAAGACATCCATTAACAATCTACTAACAACGTATTTAACAAATTATAGCTAAATCACGAAAATTAAAGACTAGGGTTTAAAACCCCCAAAACCAAGAGATACTCACCTCGACTAATTCGGAAGCAAGAACACGTTTACGGGGTTAGATTCGCGTCCCCCTATGCATTCCAATGAATCTCCAGGCCTAATTTGACCCAAAATCGCCATATAGAGCTCTCAAAATCGAAAAAGGGAAATGTTTCTTCGAAATGGGTTTTGCTGCATTTTATAGTCTGCAGCCGTAACCCGACCCGGGTTGCAAAACCCGACCCGGGTTCTGTCACGCAAAATGTTCCGTTTACTCCTTGGGTGCAGCACGATCCGGGTTGATTGACACGACCCGGTTTACTCAACACGACCCGGGTTGGCTCTTTTTGACATTTTTCAAACTTGAACTTCTCCCAAAATGTCCTCTAACCACACTAACACATATAACAACTTAAATAATCTTAATTATACCAATATTAGTACATAAGAGGAATTCCAACCACTTCTCACTCATCAACAACTCAAAACTCGAAGGAAATCAAAAGGATCGCCACACCTTTTACTCTAAGCAAACTCATAGCAAGAATCATACTGATTATAATGTAATAACTCCAATAACCTTATAAAGCATCTCAATTTAAAAATGGGTCTTACAAGTTCTCTCCTCCTTCAAAAGATTCCGTCCTCGGAATCTCTTAGAATAGGCACGGTCTATACAACTATCTCATCACCGCAATCCCACATCACACACAATAGTGATATTATCCTCTCGTCAGCTCATCTGGCATGTATATATATATATATCATTACATCCCGTTTACTCATAATATAGTTATAGAATTCAAGCTTCCTCGATTCACATTACATTTAGAAACTTTTCAATTTCTCTTTCCGCAAAATATTAACACTCACCATTATTCTCGTAAGATGATCTCTATAACCACATTGGTTGTTACCATTTCCACGTGGACAACCACTCACTCTTTCAGGGCACTCCCTTTGTTATAGCTTTATCGATACCAATGTATCTCACCTCACTCCTCAAGTGATACTCCAATCACTATCATCGCTTACATACACCCATATCTTTGACTCATATCGAGCCACATTTTCAACATACCCTCCACTCTTTCTATAACATTAATCTCAATAACTATTTGAGATTCAACTTCCATTTCTAATCTCCTTGAAATGGTTTACCCTAACTCAATAAGGAAAACCGTCTCACCGATTCCAGGCTTACATTCTCTCTCAATTTACTCATTCAATAGCAACATACCAGTTATTGATTTCTCATGTTTGCACATTCTCATCGATTAAGTAGGAGAAACACTCATACAACACAAAGATGTCGACATTCAACTATCTCAATCACGTTACATAACTCATTTAAAACTAGGATATAAATCCAGAATAATAAAATATCAGAAATCATCTAGAGTTTCACTCACGTCTCTTCTGGACTTAGTATTTAACCCTCGACACTTTGGTCACACAAAACCCTTTTCAGTTATTACATCACCTCAACTGTACAATGATTCTCTAAAATCTCGTCTATCTCTGCTTCTACCTCAGCGTATATATCATGTTTTCACCAAATGTACCACTATAATTCTCTACCAATAATAGCTCCATTTCATCTCAGTTTAACAACATAACTCATGTTGTTTCTCTCAATGTACTCAGTTATTACCTCCTCACTTATGTGGATAATCCACATCACGCTCTCACTCAATCGATAATCATAAAGAACTCAGCAATTTATTATCAAACAAATTTTCAATACAATCATATATATTTCTCCCAACACATCATCAGTAAGAATTCTCCCCTCACAATTTCTCCTTCATTCTCATCTAAATTTCTAATTCATCATAATGACATCAAATAAATTATACATATATACGGCTCACCGAAATCTCTACACATAACTCACAAAGAATTAATAATGTTTAACACCGCAATCACTACGGTGAGATCATATCTCATCACTCGACTAACTCATTAATCTCAAGAAAATAACTCAACATTATTATAACAAAATCTACTATCGATCGTTTCATACGAATAAGTAGTTTTGTCGTCTCGACATTCACACGTTTCTCTTATCAACGGTAATCGATTTGATTGCTAAGGAACGAATCCTATCAATCACAATCACAATTATTTGTATACTCTTTTAACTCATTATTTTCCCATTATATAGTTACACAACTTTATCTCGCTCGACATGTAAGAAATCTCACACATTCGCAACACGATTACATAATAAACACATATACTCACAACAACAGTTCTCAATAGTATTACTCATTGTATTATCTCACAATACCTCTATACTGTTACTCAGTCTATGATTCGTCCTCTTCTCAACCCGTAGGTTTCAAGCCACACAAGCTTACCGTTACGTTCATATCGACCCGCACGCAAGGATAATACATGTCTCATTACTCTGCATCATCATAAAGTACATGCCTGTCTACACATAAGCACAACACTATCGCACCACTCTGCCTCAACTCTTGGTACCCCGTACCATCATTTGGTCTCATCATTCAACACTATCTCACGGTACCTCGGACCATCCTCTGACCAGATCATGGTACCTTGTACCATTCTCCAATTTCAATCCATCTCCTCTTTGACTCTAGTGAGTCTCTACTACGGTCTCGAGCCATATAGACTCACCGTTACTCCTCCTTTTGTCTGAGTCACAACAATCTTCATTACTCTAACCACAAGGTACTCATTACGTGGTCTCTACCACGTTTATTTGTTATGCGGCCCCACAATATATGTGGTCTCAATCACCTTTACTCAATATGTGACCCTACCGAATATGTAGTCTCAATCACATTTACTCAATATGTGACCCCACCGAATATGTGGTCTCGATCACATTTACTCAATATGTGACCCTACCGAATATGTAGTCTCAATCACATTTACTCAACCCCACCGAATATGTGGTCTCGATCACATTCATTAGGTAATTAACCCAATCTCTAGGTCAATTAGGCCTACATGAACCACTCTAGGTTCTCTCAATTATAACCACAAGGTACTCTTTATGTGGTTACTCGAGTGTCCTTTGACAACTTTGTCACTAATGTCTCATTATGTGACAACTCCAAACCACACAATTTAACTCTCAGCATGTCAAATCATAATCAGTTATAGTGTGCAATCCACTATACACTCACCATCTTTCTCAACTCATACTCTTTTGGCTATCTCAGCCATTCATTTTGATCGATAATAAATACTAGTCATGTGGTCCCACAAAATATGTGGTCTCAACCACAAAATGCTCATATACAGAAATCTCGTCACATCTGTGAAACGACAAGCAATATATATATAATATCAAAATTTATATATTTTCCACCATATATATACTCAATATACACATTTCTCCATGGTTTCTAAATATTCGCCAAGCAACCACTTATAATCTCAAATTATACATAATCACAAAACACTCGTTATGTGATATGTAAACCTTTCCTCAAGTAGACACGAGATTCTCATCTCGATGTCGGTAACTACACTTTGTAATAACAATTCTCTAACACATGTAATTTCAATTGCTCTTTTATGTGTCCACATAGTTTACACATATTCTACTACATGTATTATTACAATTTAATACACATAATACTTTACAACGAACATGTTAAGTAAAGTTACTCACATACCTCATAGCAACAAAATCACATCTCCTCGTTAGCTAAAACTTGTGTACTTTGGCTCTCAACTATTGAGTGTAATCGACTACACTCACATATCTCAACTCTTAGTTCATGCTCGGCTTATGCTCATATTCCTTCTCATCATCAGTTGGAATTTCGCATCTACCGGGATCTCATTTCATCTTTAACTAGAATCTCACCATCAGTCAGAAACTCATTTCATCATCAGCTGGAATCTCTCCATCATCTGAAATCTCATCTCGTCATCAGTTGGAATCTCGCCATCAGCTGGAATCTCGCCATCAACTGGGATCTCATCTCAATTAGTATCTCATCTCATATTCATTTGACATCTCATTATCAACTGAAGTTCTTGTATCCTCGTTAGCTGATATCTCATATCAATCAAAATCTCGTCTCATTATCCTCTGTAGGTCCAACCGACTATGACCAATTTCTCAACTCATTCCTCATCTGACTCGGTACCTGTATTTACACACAGAATATAACAAATAATAAATATAACAGAAGAGTTATACTCAACTCACACTCTAACATCTGCAACAGTATCTTTTCCAAGCATGTGATAGGGGTCTCTCTCCTCCTTGATTCAAGTCTAGGACTCTATACTCAAAGACCTAGTTCACTTAAACCATGCTCTGATACCAACTTGTAACACCCGGTTTCTCATACAAAGTACACCCAAAAATTTTCAAACAATTATACATTAAAATGGGTATACTTGTACTCAAATCACGGATCAAGATGTTATCATCACAAGTAATTATACAAAAGGTCCTTACAAATTTTAACCAAGCATTACAAATAAATTAAATATGACTAAAGGACAGGCTCTAAACTTGTCCATCATTCTTTGTCACATGTCTTCCCCTATCACAGCTACAGAAACCTGCAAAACAACATAACACTAAAGTGTAAGCTTATAAAGCTTAGTGAGTAAATCTCCAATACACTCCGTATATGTATCTCAATGAACATTATCATCCTCCTCTATTGCTATTCTCATTAGCAAGTAAGAATATCCTCTTTATAGCTGAAACCTGCAATCACATTAGCTTCACAAACACCAGCTAAATATTAATAACATCCACTCATTAGTAAGAACCACACTCAGTACTACTTATATACTCTATTATAATCACTCATTTAACAACAAACTATATTCCAGCTCAATAGCCCTCATAGCTATACAATCCCACACAAAACTCTATAACACAATCATTTCAACGTCTACTATGATTATAAAATCAATATGTACATTTAACTCGGCTATTGTTACTTGTATATGTCAGTTCACTCAATCAGAAATTACCACAATAACCATAACATAACACAACCACATATATATTACGTGTATCTCAACAATCATTAAACATATCTCTACTCAAATACAAATGAGTACTCACCTTTTTATCGACTTGGTACGTGAAATTCTCAAATACTTCGTGTACCGGGCTCCTGTCCGTTAAACTTGGTTATAACACCACAGTCTATATCAATTCTCCAACATTCACAATCATCTCAACAACCTCTAACTCAAAAGATGTAGTAATTGAAAGAGGAAAAAGGGATATAAATTGTAAATATCAACTCTATATTTACCGAAACCCCCAAATCCGCGGTTGTACTCATTCAACCGTAGGAACTCGACAATAATCACACCAATAGCTCAAAAGACATCCATTAACAATCTACTAACAATGTATTTAACAAATTATAGCTAAATCACGAAAATTAAAGACTAGGGTTTAAAACCCCCAAAACCAAGAGATACTCACCTCGACTAATTCGGAAGCAAGAACACGTTTACGGGGTTAGATTCGCGTCCCCCTATGCATTCCAATGAATCTCCAGGCCTAATTTGACCCAAAATCGCCATATAGAGCTCTCAAAATCGAAAAAGGGAAATGTTTCTTCGAAATGGATTTTGCTGCATTTTATAGTCTGCAGCCGTAACCCGACCCGGGTTCTGTCACGCAAAATGTTCCGTTTACTCCTTGGGTGCAGCACGATCCGGGTTGATTGACACGACCCGGGTTCCTTTCGGACACGACCCGGTTTACTCAACACGACCCGGGTTGGCTCTTTTTGACATTTTTCAAACTTGAACTTCTCCCAAAATGTCCTCTAACCACACTAACACATATAACAACTTAAATAATCTTAATTATACCAATATTAGTACATAAGAGGAATTCCAACCACTTCTCACTCATCAACAACTCAAAACTCGAAGGAAATCAAAAGGATCGCCACACCTTTTACGCTAAGCAAACTCATAGCAAGAATCATACTGATTATAATGTAATAACTCCAATAACCTTATAAAGCATCTCAATTTAAAAATGGGTCTTACAGTCGAGTAAACCTTTTCAATGATTTAGAAAGTTTATTTTATGTTTATTTTGTGGGCCATTAGGGTGCTTCCAATGCTTCCTTAAGGTCATATATGATATTTTAAGATGTCAATAAGTGCCATTAGGTGTATGTGAACCTAAAGTGTAATAAAATCTAATTAAGTATGGTAGTTTATATAATTATACATTTATAGGTATACATGAAACTTCTATATACTTTCACGAGCTTGTTGGATATTAGCCTACACTTGGTGGTGCTCTTAAATCAACCTTACACCTTGAGAAGTTTGCTACATATTAGTTTACATGTTGATGTGAGTTCATGAAACACCCTCGCATGAGCTATTTTAAATAAAAAAATTTAATAACAAAAGAGTTATACTTGTTGAATTTGGTTACAAAAACAAAACTTTGTAACATTCCATTTTTAGGACCAAATTGGAAAAACATTAGAACAATAAATAAATAATTGAAAATAATAAAAACTAAGTGAAAAACTTTAATTAATAAGAATAATAATTAGTATGATGAGTTTAAATGAAAATATGAATTAGAAGTCCATTTGTGGACCTTATGTGAAAAAATTTACTCTTAGGGCTAAAAAATGTCATTTTAGTGAAATTTGTGTGTGAGGAATGGCCAAATAGGACCTAAATAACATTTGAGAAAATTATCTTGGGGCAAAAGTCTAAAACTCATAACTGGAAGGTTGGAGAGTTAAGTGATGGGAAACCTCATTTCAGCTTTGGGCGACGATTTGGAAGGGGAATGAGAGCCAAAACTCTTCTAAATTTAGATTTTGGGAAGTATTGGCGGAAGATTTCAAGTCTTAATCGTTGGATTAAGACTGTTGGGTGATTCTAGATAAGAAAGTCTCCATTTCTAGTTGAAAGCCCACCTTAGGGTTTGGGGTGGAGGTCAAATTCAAAATTTGATATTAAGGAGGTCATTCATATGATGCCAAGTGTCAGTTTATGGTTTGTTCCCATTAAGTGATCACTATCCAACCCATGTATAGCTTAGAATCACTCTAAATGAAGTGTTGGGTTCTTCCTAGTATAACATTGTACTTTAAGAATGTTATCCGAATACGAAGCATTTTTCATTAGATAGATTTTCCAAAGTAAAATGTCTAAATAATAAAATATTGAAAGTACAATGCTATTGTTGAGTAGCTTTTCCAAAAGATAATGTCGTAATAAGAAAAAAAGCACAATGTTATAACTGACTATATTTTATAAATTACAATGCCTTAATAAGAAAAAAAGTGACAATTCAATAATGTAGAAAGAAATAAAAGCTAGATGGTTTAATAAACAAATAACTAAAAGTACACTACTATTTCTTGCATCTAGCCAAAAACCAAAGATATGCCAAAAGAATCATTGTATCTAGATTCAAGGATGGCAATTTTGTAGCGTAAATCTGTTTGACTAATTTGGGGTTGCTGATCGGTGGCTTTGTATCTCAATCATGTAATGGTCATGGAGATGGAGGGACATAATAAAAAAAAGGCGCAGAGTAGAATGAATTAGCAGCTTTGACATTATTATTGGAGGAACAATCGAGTTTATCTAATCTAGCCGACACTTGGATTTGGAAAGAGGATTTTATAGGTGTGTTCTTGGTCAAATCATTGATGAAGTTAGTTGAGATGCAACCATCATATCAGAATCAAGTAGGAGTACAACCCAAATATTCCTTTTCGGAATTATGTCAGTGATACAAATATTTGCGGCCATTATACCTAAACAGGAGCAGCAACTTGCTAATGGCCTGATAGGTGCAACCATATATATGTTTTTCTGGGAATGAAGGAACAAGAAAACATTCTATAATGTCACGTTTCGGTAGAAAATATATTAGAGAACATTCAACTAACTCTTTTTTCCTGGGTCAAACATAGAGCAAAAAACACGACTTAGAATCAACATATATATAGGTCATCATTAGCTCATGAACAGATTAACTAGAATCGCCTTTGGAACAGTCCTTTTAGGAATGATTTTCTCATTTATATCTTTAACATTGCCTAATGTTGGTGTTCTCTTAGGTGAAGTTGGACGTTTTTGCTAGTTTTAAACTTAATTTCCTATTCTTTGAACACTTCCGGATATCTTCTTCTTTAAAGTTCATTTATTTAATTATCTAATTATGCATAACAAACAAACCCTACTTCACTCCATTTTTTTAGAATAAGAATGTAGTGGTGTTAGTGTTATATGGAATTATGGATAACAAACAAAAAGTTTAAATACTTCTTCCATTTTTGCAAATAACACTATAATGAAATGTAACAACTCGTCCTATCAATTTTATGCGTGTAATTTCCTTATGATTAAGTTTTATCATACCAATTAGATCATAGTGTTTAATATATGCTTGTGATATTTGGTATATTAGTAATGAGATGATCAACTTCGTTAAATATTTGACATATAACAATTTGTTTCTATGATCTATAACAATATTGTTTGCAAAAGTTATCTATTCATGAATATTTTAAATTGACTATCATCAATAATTCCAATAAAAAGTTTATTTATGCACCTTTTATTCAATATTCCTTAAGAACATTAGCATGACTCGAAATTATGAAAGGATGATAAAAGAAAACATGTTTATTCAACAAATAAACATGTAAAATGCTTTCACATTAACCAATTTAGAAAAGAAATAAGAGTAACATTATAACCAGCGAACTAAGGCACCTTGTAAAAGAGGTGCCCAAAAAATAGTGTTTAAAGTCGATATGGGCCAGTTTTTACCCAGCTCGATATTTTACAATATAGTTCAAAGCTACTGTTTAAATATAAAAAGTTCGAACCAATATAAAAACCAGTGTTTAAAGTCGATATGGGCCAGTTTCTACAATGGGTTATGTTATATGTACCCCTCCAACACACACATTCATGAGAGGTACACATACTAATTTTGTATGTATAAGTTGCTTTTTGGAGGGGTACGGATAGAATCACCCTTTACAATTGGTGATCTTTTGCAATCATGTCCATACTTACATTCGCAATGGACCCTACTCAAGCAATGTTACTTGGAAGGTTCGATGTGGGTTTATGATAACAACTTGGTGGGATAATAATGACGAAGATTGGGATCCAAGAATTGTTGTCCATAGATCATTTATTGAGGAAACTTATCCAAACAACATTTCATTCGTGTAATCGTCGGGTAATCATTCCATCCTTAAAAGAGATGTAATAAAAAGAATAGGAAATGATGAAAGAGAAATGGTTTGAGTTTTCAAAATTAAAACATGAAGGGTGCTTAACATGTATTGTTTAAAGTTTAAACCACTTCACGTAATTCAATGAACGCATATCTTGATATCACATGTTTCAACTAAATCCGCAAACTTAGTCAATGATAAGACATAATGTTGCATTTAAATTGTTTGGTTAATCCGCACGTTGATGACAAATTCTATGTAGTTTTAGCTTATATAAATATTACTTCTAAAATACAAGATAAGTTTTTTTGGACTTCTTTTGATAATGTGTATTGTTGTTGGGAATTTAAAAATAAAATTATACTAATTTTCGATGGTGCATTATTTTAATAGTGTTCTTTGCACATTGGTTTGTGCAAGTGGACTTCAATTTATTAAACATATTACAACAAGGAATAGTGATTAATTGAAGGGTTAACAGAGAGTTGAACCGATTGATCCAGTCATCACACCGGATCAACTAAAACTCCGGATTTAAAATACTAATAATATTAGAGAGTAACATTTTGAGACATGGTAACACTAAAACAACAAAAACATACTTATCATAGACTACAAGGGAAAGTTGTTATTTGTAAGCCATAAGACAGCTATAAACAAATTATAACAAAGGTCTTCTTAAAAAACACCCCACAAAGTCTTAAAAAAAACCCTCATTATTAACTTACAAAGTCCCATCAATTAGGGTTTCATTTAATATTATTTTTTAATCATGATAGTTTTTTTGAAAGTATCGTAAACTACATATGAAATTTAAACAATGCCATTCCTATGCAATTTGTCTAATCAAGATTAATTTGATATGTCAAAACCTAAACCTCAAATCCTTCACAACCGCTTTGACAAAATTCATTTCAAAAACAACACAATCCAACAAATTCTTGTTTTGACAAAACTAAATGATTATCCAAAATGTATCAAAATCAAAATTGCATCAAGAAGAAACAAAACACATGTAAACCTACAAAGCTTTTACTCGTCTTCCTGACTACGCAACCTGGCCAATTTGTTGGTAACAACAACATCCAGCTGTGCTGCACGTTCCACTATCTCCTTCCTTTTGCGGGTTGACACATTGTGTGCGATTTCAGCACAATATGTTCTGAAATCATATCAACATCAACACATTTTTTAATTATAAATGTCATTGAAGTTCTATAAACTATGTTAGTAGAAAACAATGTGTAACAACCTGTTGTGCATCATAAGAACTTCAAGCTCCTTGGCATTGTGAACAACAAATTTCTTGAAACCATTTGGCAAGTAGTGACAGGTCTTCTTGTCTGATCCGTATCCAATATTGGGCATCAAAGTCACACCTTTGAATTTTCTCCTAACACGGGAATCAATACCCTTTGGTCTACGCCAGTTTTCCTGTCATGTAAAACATATAATTAGATTTATGGATACAATTAGTGCATTGTTGTTATGTTTGAAATCTGTAATAAGTGAAATGTACCTTGACACAGATTTTCCAATCACTGTGGGGCCTCTTGAACTTCTTGACCCTCTTCTTGACAATCTTCTTATCAAGCTTAGGAACCGCCATTGCTAACTGTATGATAAAGAAACCACGGTTTAGTAAGAAAAAGAGCAAAATAACTTCGTGCATAAATTAGGGAAACCACCATTGCATTCTACCAAACAGACATGTTCGTGAGCAAACTGTATTAGGCATCTAGTTCATCTATGAAAACTGAATCTACAACTGTGTTAAGATCTAACACACTAATTCCCTGTATTTTATCAATATATGAAGCTCAAAATTGCTATAGAAATAATCAATATAAACCAAATATAGATATAAATATATCATTACAGTATCATATCTACAAAATCTTTTCGCTGATGAAAACATCGATAACTAGGACTGATCACTTGCATACACGCTTCAAAACAATTAAAACTTGCTGAAGTTGCAACAACCAGTATTAGATAAATTGAATCAACAGATAACAAGTAGTAAACTTCGTTTTTTTTAATGATTCCAATATGCGATTAGATCTACAAACAACAAGCAGAGATACAATATTTCGTTTACAATTGAATGCGATAGGGAATGAAAGCTTGAAACCTGCTAACTGGGTCGAGACGGCGCAAAAATCCTCCCTGCAGACAGCAGCCGTGAAAAAGAACAAGTGAATCGCAACCCTAGTGTTTACATATACGACCACGAGACGAGCCTATGCCACTGTGTAGTCTATGTATAAATGGGCCGACATTCGAAATCAGCCCAATTGCAATTTGAAGCTATTAAAACGACTTGTTTACAAAACCAATTTACATTTTTATATCGATATATACACTGCTAATTTTTGAACTTGAAAAAAAATACAGTTAATGCCGATTTTTCAAGAGAAATCTTCAATAAAACCTTAATATTTTGGTTCAGTTTATGAAAAAGTCTTACATTGATTTTTATTAATAAAAAAGTCTTAAATTATTTTTTATTAACAAAAACTGACAGACTATCGGCTAATGTTGTGACTTTTTCGTAAACTAAGCGAAAATATTAGGACTTTATTGAAAATAAAACATGTTGTTTCTGTCCTTTTTTGTTAATAAAAATTTATTTGGGACTTTTTCATAAAATGAGTTAAATTATTGGGACTTTAATGGAGATTTCCCATTTTCCAATATGTAAGCACTTTTTTTTAAATAGTCATCGATTCCATATATGATATCTAAGGGTGAGCACCGACCTAATCCGGTTCCAACTCGATTCGAAACTGAAACAAATTAAGCCAATTCATGATAACCGATAATCGGACCAGTAAGGGCTATACCGGTGCCAATGTCGGTCCTGGTCCCACTGTCAGTTTTTCTTTCCAAAAGCTGGTAGGAACCAATAAAAGTTTTTATGCAGTTAATACAAATACATAAAGATCTATGGTACAAGTATTTTTGTTGAACCAGAAAACTATTTAGTTTTGATAAATGGTGTTTCGTTGCCTATAACTTAATCAATATGTAACCAAATTATGTGTCTCTATAGCCTAAAAGTATGTACAAACAGTAGATTACATGTTGGAAAACAATCATGTTATCCCGACTTCCAGCCACGACTTTATTTATCGGCGTTGTTGCTTCGTCACTCACTACTTTATGTGTTGCAGATATTTTCATTCAAGGTCTCCATGCAAAAAATTATCTTTACATCTAACTGCTCTATATGTAAATCTTACATAACTACAATACCAAGTATCAATATGATTGTGATCAGCTTTACAACTAAAGAGAATATATTATTGTAGTCACCTACCATATTCTATTGAAACCATTTGACCACCAATCTATCATTGTACCTCGTTCTCTTATCAATTTCATCTTTGACTTTAAATACCAACTTTTTTTAGTGTTTTCTTTTCTACTGGTAACTTGATGAAGGACAAAGTCTGGTTTTTTTAAGTGAGCTTAACTCGTTCCTTCTTATGATGTATGGAATCATTCGTCCACAAAGTTTTTGGAAAAGATTGTGGTTCTATTGTCCCTTATGCTTCCATTATATCATAATTCCACACACGCATCCTAACTCTAACTGCTTAAATGTACTTTCACATATGTTAAAAGTATTGTGATGTATTGCAATATCTTTTTTCTGAAATCTCATTATGCATAACTTGATGTTTGCTTTTTTAGTTTCTTGTTTCTGGTAGAGGCCGTTGCAAGCTCATATTTATAGAATGTATTCTCATCGAATGTTACATTCGAGTTCTGATAACCTTTATGTTGTGGTTATCCTAAAAAGATGTAACGCATGTCATCCAACCAATAGTCAATAAATATACACTAATTTTCCTTTACCTTGAGTTTGTCTTTGTCTGTATCCTTGATCTTGATGTAAGATAGACAACCGAATACATTCAAGTGTATAAGAGATATCTCTTGACTTTGTCATTCCTATTTTTGAATATTGAACCATGTACTAAGATCCATATTTCATTAAATACGTTTTTTTGGCTACCGAATCTTCCTATAACATCTTTGGAAAACTTGCATATAATCACATTCTTTTTGCCCTATTATCCAGTACTATATTCATATTTTCAATATATAACTTCATTCTATTGAGGTGTTTCTCGATTCGTCTTCAGTATTCTAGTCTTGTTTTCAGTATAGTTATCAACAAAATCTATGTTGTATGGGTTTTAATCGTCTAACGATACGGAATGTTGCAAAGGTATATACACGGTAGACCGTTATAGATGGTTGGGTAAGTACACCACCTCATGTTGCAAAACAGACTCCTCTTCGGGAGGAGTGGGTCGATGGCTTGATGGGACGGAGCAGTGTCGGGTTCCTGTGTAGATATAGTTATGTCCGGTCTATTGGGGTGACCTACTCGAGTCTGACAATGTCAGGTTAGGACTGTGCTCAGCCTGAGTGGGTCCTTGTTGCACCTATCTGGATAATATCGAGCCAGTACGCAATGTTAGCTCTGGGTGAGTAGTAGGTTAGGTATAGGTTGGATTCTTAGTTCCATATTGGTGTCGAATGTCAGGAGCTGACTGATGGTTGGGAAAGAAACTTTGCTGCAAAGGTGAAAGTGAGGTCATAAATTGAAAGGATGGTTTCGAAGCTATTACATAGGAATGCAAGAGAAGTCGTAGAACGATAACCATGTAAACCAGCAAGAGAGTGAGAAGGGTGACAATGCTAGATTTGAAATGAATGATCAAGAGGGATTCACGGGTTTGTATTTCGAGGAAGAAATCCAGTTAAGTAGGGAAGATTTGTAAGACACGGTTCCCAAAACAGCTAGCATTGACTTAAGGAATAGTGTTTAAGGAAAATTGGCATTAGTGCCGCTAACTTGGGGAGTTAGCGCCGCTAATAGTGACAAAATTAGTGCTCGGGAAGACTACAGTTAGCGACACTAAATGTTATGTTTAGTGCCGCTAAGCGTTGTTATTGCAAAACCCTAAAATCTCGGGCCTTGGGCCCTATTTATGTGCACAAAACCCTAGGCACATGATTTATCTAGCCTCAACTCCTCCCAAACCATCTGTACACTAACATTGGACCTTTGGTGGTGATTCTTGGCTTAAAGAACCCTTGAGAATGTTTTTTGGAGAATAAGGGATAAATAGTGAAGCAATAAGAGTTCCTTCAACCTTAGAACCAGCCTGAGCTTTGTTTTATGGACCTCTGTTAGTCTTCATGCTCTAATTTGTTCATGTAATGGGTTGATCTCCTAGTTTTTGGGAGAGCATTGGCATTCTTGGCCCTTGTGGAGTTGATATTGGAGTTGGAGAAACTCCAAGCTTCTTAGTCCCCTGAAAATGTCCACCTTAAGCCCATAAACCATAAAGTTGAAGTGGTTCTAAGTTTTGTAAGCCTTGGATGATGAATCCAGTTCTCTTTTTGACATAGGTATGAGATTTGACATGCATTTGACACACATGTTAAGAAAATTCCCATTTTTATGAGATTTCAGACCATTTATAGGTATTTTGGAAGTGATTGGCCCTTGTCTTAACAAATTAAGAGCTCAACAAGGAAGTTGAGAAGTTCGTGGTTAGCGTCGCTAGATAGAGAGTTAGCGACGCTAACTAGGGCGAAAACCCGTTTTTGACTTGGGCTTAGTGACGCTATCAAAAGGTGATAGCGGCGCTAAGCATGAACTTTGACCTAGATCATTGATCGTTGACTTTTTAACCATCTTTGATGTATTATAGATTTGACCATAAAGTTCTATTTTGGACCATTTGGGTTGCTAATATACGCCTTATAATAAGTTAGGGGTTTGTGTTGATTAGCGGGTGGAGATACTGGTGCGTGTGTGTTGCGACAGCAGATTCGGGCGAGTATTCTCACTATACATTGTGTGACGTTACATGCGTTGGTTGCCTAAGACCCGTTAGGGTAGGACTTTGTATTTAGACTAGTTTGTTGATTACTCAGTCGGGCGATTTATTCTCACGAATGTCTTAGGTGTTGACAGTTTGGGGTTCGCCAAGAATCCTCAGGTGTTTGACGGATCGGGGTTAGCTCTCTCAAGTGTTGACGAAACGGGGTTAACCCGAGAATCCTCAGGTATTGACGGATCGAGGTTAGCTCGAGAATCCTCAGGTGTTGACGGATCGGGGTTAGGCCGAGAGTCCTTAGTTGTTGATGAAACGGAGCTACTGTGGTTATGTGATGGAATATTTAGTATATTAGGAAACTCACTAAGCTTTGTGCTTATACTTTCGCCTTAAAATGTTTCAGGTACATCCTCCTATAGGGGCCGTGGCACGATGTGACTGTACGACATCTGAAGTATTTCTTTAAAAACTTCCAATGGGATGAAATGTATTAAACTCGCTACAATGGTTTTGGAACATAATGTTTTTCTAAGACGATGAATGAATGCTTTATGATCTATTAAATGGTTTTCGTTAATGTATTATGATCTTAAAAATGAAAATTTTGGTTTAGAATTTGGGACGTTACAGACAAAGTCAACATGCTGACCTTCGTCATCTAACTGCTCATTGATATTAACATCCTTTTCAAGTCAAGAGTATAGTTGATGTTTTTTAATGTCTAATTCGAGCCTAATATAGTATTGAGAAAAACATCACTCACTCCGGTGATATCTAGCATTTTATTATCTGCTAGCCTTACATTCCCACAATAATGCCTAAAATATTGTAGTACCTCTCTGATGGTTGTCATGAAACAAAGCACTTGAATTTATGATCTATGATTCACTTGTACTTTCTACACAACAAATCAGGGCATCATCATAATATGCTGCCACATTCACCATCTTATTGCTTTTTTCCGGTGAGAGTTTTGATCAATTTATTTGCAATTCCAACATGTAATATCTTTATGTTCTTAGATTGACATATATTCCTTGATTTAGACATTCTTTTACGGTTACCCCTTTATTCGATTTTCCGCCTCTATTTTATGTACTCAACATACTGCTAACAAATTTTCCAACATTTATTTTGTGATTGTCCTCACCAATTATTAAGTCACTAATGCCTTCAAATGCAAGCTTAGTACTTCCTGACGAACTGCTAACTGTTGTAACTATTCTCGACAAATTTTCGAGCAAAATAAATAACAACACTGCTTGGACTTCATCTTTAAATTTAATATCAATTTATACTAACATAGATAGTATGTAATTAGATTCACTTATGTGATGTGCCAACAACATTCCTTCTTTCATCTTTATATTTACCAATTGTCTAATTAGGAATACATTGTTCATCAATGACAGTTTCTCGTACATGTTAGGTAACACATTGATTAGTCTAGATGTTTTATTCTTGGTGGCAACGCCCTATGCAACAATTTTTGCGAATGACAACTTGACCACACCAATATATTGTCAATCTAACATGTTCCAATAATTCTACTTAATTGCTTATGGTTTCTTTTGGTAAAATGGTCCATGTAACTTTTTCTGATAGATGTAATTTTCGAGTTGCATCCTCTAAAACAAAAATAGTGACATTCAAATTTATCGATCTTAACATTCTTGTCTTCAAACATAACTCTGATACATTTTTTGGGATAAAAACGATAAATCACACAAGTACGACTATTAAATATGCAAAGAAAAATAATGAACACCAAAATTTAACAAGATTCCCACGATCAAAGTGATCCAGAGATGAACTAGAGATATATTTTATTAACGTAATCGTCCAATAGGCGCTTTTCTTCATGGGATTACATTCGTAAACAAAATATCTATTTATAAACAACCATTGACCTAAAACTACTTGTGGGCTGTGACCCATAAGCATATGACATTGCCTACTAAACTGCGAACTGCCCATTAGACGAGGACCACAATCGCAGGATGTTGAGCACCGCATGCTGCATCGCATGTTTAGTCCCTGTATCGGTAATGATGTCAAATGAAAGATAAGACTCTACAACTCAACATGCGAATCATTCGTCATTTCTATCCAATCATGACGTGTATACATGCATTGTACGTCCTTATTCAAGTTTTGTATTTAACGTTTGGATTTAAATGTTTATTGTAAAATCACAACAATCACGTTATGAGTTTTTTTCCCCGTAAACTTTTACATTAATACTGCTTAACTCTATAGGAAGAAAGCAAAAGCACACGCATTGCAAAATGGATTCAGGAAGGTTTAGTTAACGAATTAGATCCCAAATAGACATTTAAACATGCGAAGATTGAAGATAAAATATAATAATCTTTTTGACATTGATGTATATAAAATGAACATGCTTTGAACTTGAATATGCTTCTTAGGCCCTCCGGTATGCAGGCGTCAAGCTTGTGCGAGGTCCCATGTGGCATGCGAGCTTCGCGATGAACACCGCCCCTCTAGTGAGGGGTCGTCGCATTTTCTTCACCGCGCGACGCCTTCTCGTCGCACGAGCAAAAGGAAACCAAACATCTTATACTTGTACATTGAGCTTGATTTAGTGTACCAAAACTAAGAGGAAGTGAGAGGTAACCATTTCCAAGGGTGAGGGGAGGAGTGAAGGGGGCTGATGTGGAAGAGAAAAAGTGAGAGGAGTGAGAGGTGCACACCGGAAGGCCTTAACAACTCAACATTGTGCATGTATTTAATTTGAGTAGAAAAGTTGTATTGTGCATCAAAGTCATCCTTTAATTATTATTAGGTCATCAGAAGTGTCCTCCTTCATCCTCTCACTTTTTGCCTGCCACCTCAGCATCAAAGTCATCATTTAATTATTATTAGGCCGCAGGGGACGGTGTTCACCGCGGGGCGTCGGGCGTCGGGGTGGGGCTTCGGGCTTGCACACCGGATGGCCTTACGCCGAGTATTTATGTTTGTTTTATGCAGACGTGAATCCAGATTCAAACTTGAAAGATACCAAAAAATTTGTATATACATTATAAAAGTAGTGTTTTTATAATAATATATTTTATTTATTAATTTAAATCTATTATTTTTAAATATAATCATGGTAGACTTTTAAAATTATCAATAAAACATACTTAATTTGTTAATTTAAATATGATGTTAATCAAATACCAAATTAACTTAAAAATAGACTTTATGAAAATAAAAATGTCAAATGTTTTAAACATTAAACCTAAATCATCATATTAAATTAACACAAAAGTTTTCAAAAACTAAATCTTATAATAATTGGAAAATTTCAAACTAAGTGGTTCTAAAAATATAAAATTGTAAAATTACATTATGTTACCTTACAAACATTGATTGGTATTTCAAATAATCATCATACGTTCGAAATGAAAAAAAGGATCAAACAACTAATTACAAATTAATTAATCATAACATTAAAGACAATAATAAATCAAAAATTATATTTGGTTTTAATAAAACCAAAAGCTTCGTTTGGCAAAACGAATTTAAAGCTTTTATTTTAAACAAAACACACTATTTTAAAAAATATTCGAAGTAGTTTTTAACCAAAAGCTTTTACCAGTTATACTATTAATTACTGAAATATCCTTAATACTATAATCAATAATTACGTATATAATTTTTTATGTAATTTTATATATTTTAAAAGATTGCAGTTGATTTTGCCTATACAATCATATACAAACTAAAAGCAACAACTTCCAGCTACCAGTATCAGCTACTAGCTACAAAATACCTAGTAGTTTTGTCAAACACGTTCTTAATTTGAATAAAAAAATGGCGCAATTTCGTTTATATCCTTGTAAACATTATTAATTACAAATATATCCTTATAAACATTTAAATTACGTATATATCATTGCAAATATTAAAAACTCATGTATATACCTAATATTAGATTTTAATAATAATTAATTGTTTAAAAATTAAAAAAATAATACTAAGTTGATTTGTTTTTTTTTCAGAAAACTAATTAAAATAAAATATGACTAAAGTATCTCAATATACCATATTAAATCCGTAAATTGCATCTGATCGGAGGTCATTATCGAGTTGAAGCAACAACAGAAGGGCGAAATCCAAGATTTTCACGGTTCTCTGTTCTTTCTCCGATCAAAAGTCGGCAATTTCTCTGTTCTTTCTCCGTATGTGTTTATATGCGAATGTCTTTCAATAAGAAGATCTTATCTGAGGAAAAAGCATTCTTTAGGAAATCAATCATTTCCTCGTTTCTTTATATGAAAGCTGAATTCTGTTTATAATAATTATACAACTAACACTGACTTCATAGCGTCTTTTTACCTTTTCCGTTATTTAGATTTAGTCTCCCCAGAAAATTTCGAAGAAGTGAATTCAAGAACTATATAGCTGTTTGGAAGCTCAATGACTCTTCACAAATGTATTCGCGGTAAATTGAAGGTAATTTATATCAATTTTGGGTCTAAAATCGTTTTAAGTGATTAAATGATGCTGTTTTTCTTGAATGAATTCAGTTTAGTTGATCTAGAAGAAGCTGATAGTTGACATTTCTATGTAGGCCATGTTTAGGAAAACAAAGAGGCTAACCATCAACGATGATAGAGATCACGATCAACATGAATATGAACAAATAAGTGATACGTCAGATGATTTTAACAATCCTCCGGATTGTATTCTTCATCACATTCTGTCATTTATGCCCACAAAAGAAGTTGTGAAGACGTCTGTATTATCTACAAGATGGAAGAACCTCTGGGCTTCTGTCCCCAACATTGATTTTGATGACGGATTGTTGTGGGCAAGAACAGAGAACCGTGAAAATCTTGGATTTCGCCTCTGCTATTCTCTTGTTGCTTCAACTCGATAATAACCTCCGATCAGATGCAATTTACGGATTTAATATGATATATTGAGAGAAGGGTACTTTAGTCATATTTGTTATAATTAGTTTTCTGAAAAAAAAAAAACAAATCAACTTAATATTAGTTTTTTAATTTTTAAACAATTAATTATTATTAAAATCTAATATTGGGTATATACGTGAGTTTTTAAAGTTTGCAAGAATATATATACGTAATTTAAATGTTTATAAGGATATATTTGTAATTAATAATGTTTACAAAGATATGAATGAAATTACGCCTAAAAAAATTGACTTGCATTAGATCCGCACAGACCGCACTAAATAATCATATCTTAAATATGTTTGCAAATGGTAGTGCTATAAATACCCCCATTTCATTCTATACCCCCTGATTTGACTATCAAATTTGTTTTATCCCAATTTTGTCTATTGTTGTCTTTTCATTTAATAATAATAATAATAATATTATTATTATTATTAGCTTTTATAAAATTATAACCGTTTGTATTTATTGATAATCAAAATTTTTTTTGTCGTTCGATTTATTCAGTCGTTTATAAACTAATTGGTTGTACGTATAATTTATTATTTATAAAATCTTTCGGGTTTATATCGTTTGTAGGTAATCGAAATTTACGTTATTATTAGTCGGAAACCGTCATTTTTGATCCGTTGACCCAGTTGTACACCTATCCGTTTGTCCAGGATTGTGTGTGCTCAGAACATTCTGCTGAATAGAAAACATTGTATAATGCTCGACTAAATATTTATGTTCGTTATCCATATAACACACCGTGCAATTGTAATATTGGACCAAACTTTGCATTGATATTATTATTTATATTGTTATTTTTTATACATTCGTTCAACCATTTTGATATAAGTTGACATAATTTTATAAAATTATAAACGTCGTTCGTTGTGTTGTAATTACTTTTAAAAAATTATTGTTTTATTGTTACTAAAACGTAAATTAATTCGATATTTGGTCAAATTTGATATAACCGTTTTGATATAATTTGACATAATTTTATAAAATTATAAACATTGTTCGTTGTGTCGTAATTACTTAAAAAAACTATTGTTTATTGTTATTAAAACGTAAAAATTATAAAATTTAAATTCATTATTATTGTTTTTCTAATAATAATAATAATAATAAATCAAAATATATTAATAAAAGAAAAGAAAAAGAAAATGACAACAAACAAACAAAATAGACAAAAAAACAAAAAGAAAAACAACAAAAAACAAAAAATCAAATCAGATGGGATGTAACTAAACTATAGGGGTATGTACATAATCATCCTTTGCAAATCGTGTGATAAATAGTACTTAGTTTTTGTTTTATTTTATTTTATCTAATTTCATGATCAAGCTTCACAGACCAATGGTTGAAACCATTTAACTTTTTAAAATTGATCAATATTTTTATTAACATCATTGTTAAAATTCGCAACTTTTAAACACCGTCATCAAAACTATTCAAATGTGTCGACACGTTGCAAGGTTTTTTAGCCGCAATTTACCCATATTGTATTTTAATATTTTAATATTTATTTTTAAAAATAAACATTGATATATTTTTACGACAAAAGAATTTATGTTATTGTATTTACAATTTAATAAACATATTTTTTTATTCAAATGTAAAATTTTGTAAAAAGTATTAAAATAAAATAAATGTTTTTACGTTTGATATATTTTTAGGTAATAAACAAATTTAACAATAAAAGGAAAAAAATTAGATTATTCAATGGTTTAAACATGACCGACCTAGTATGGATCTCGAGATAGCACAAGTTACTCACAAATTTCTACGAGGTAGTTGGTAATAGTTTTAGCGACAGATTTGTCATATAACAATACCTATAAACTTTGTTAAAATGTTGATAGAGTTGAATATTGACAATAACAACAATAATTGTAACTTAATATTTTCTATGAATAAGTTTGAATTTTGTATTGAAAATAACTATAACAACACAATGAGAAAATAGTCTATTCAGTAGGTAAACTTTTTTTTATTTATAAAAATCTGATTGTACTAACAAAATAAAACTTAAAAAGAATCAAATCTATAAAATTTTGACAACTTAAAGAAACATAATAGCTAAGAGTATTTGATTAAGGATCTTATAAGGCTAAGCGGTATGGTTGCCTACGAACTCGTAGGCATCGGCAGCCACATATGCGCCACATATGATGCCTACGAAAATGGATTATAATGACTACAATGTGGGGTGGATGCCTATGAGATGTTTTTTTTTTGTTTTTAATTTTTTAAAATTCAAATCATTAAATTAAAATAAAATTAAAAATTACATTAAAATAAAAAACATTACATTAATATTAAAAACATTCCATTAAAATTAAAAAAAAGGACTAACCATAAAATTAAAAAAACAACATCGTCAATCTGAAAAATACTCTGTATCGTCCATCGGATGCCCATTAAGATCCACATGATTAACGCGATATAGATGTTCCACCAAATCGGCACGTAGCTCGTGATGTTTAACAACATCTCGTAGCTCCCGTCTTATTGCAACGTACGCCGGAGAACCAGGAACTATTGACGGCTCGTTGTTGGATGTTGCGACGTGCTCATTTTTCACATACTTGCATATAGCCTTTCCCTCGTCCTCTAAAATCATGTTGTGTAAAATAATACACGTATACATAATAGATGCGAGTTTGTCTTTATCACGGGGTCGTGTCGGCTTTGCTAGTATGTGCCACTGCTTATTGAGTGCTCCAAATGCTCTTTCGATATCCTTCCTAGCCCTTTATTGTGCGGCTTTATATTTCATGTGTTTTGGATCAACGGGACATGACAAAGGCTTCACAAGAATGACATGCTCGAGGTATATACCATTAATTAGGTAATACCCGTACTTGTATGTGGTTCCGTTGACTTTAAACGGACAATTAGGAGCCGATCCGTTGCAAACATTATCGAATAACGGTGACATTTGATAAACGTTGATATCATTGTTGGAACCCAACGTACTGAAGTACGCATGCCAAAACCAAAGATCCTGTGACGCGACAACTTCGAGTATGACGGTCGGGTGACATTTATCACCCCGCGTATATTGCCCGTGCCATGCAGTGGGGCAACTAGCCCATTCTTAATGCATACAATCCAAACTATCACGCATGCCGGTAAAGCCATGAAGATGTGTGTGATGAGCGTAAATGGTCTGCACGTGGCTGAATGTAGGCTTGCGCAAGTACCGTGGACCGTATATATCAACGACACACCTACAAAACTCCTCGAGGCTTTCGCGTGCAACCCTTTCGAATATTTGGAAATATTCATCACATGAGTCCGACACACCACCGTAAGCTAGTTGACGCACGACAACTGCACCTTTTTGTATAGCGCTAAAACCTTCCGCACCGGCAGCGTCGGGTCGTTGTTGGAAAAACTCGGACATATTCATCATATCGGTCATAATACGTTGAAATAAATGCCGCTGCATCCGAAACCGCCGACGAAAATTGTACCATGGGTAAACACAATTCTCGTCGAAATAATGATGCATAAGAAGGGTGTGTGCTGCGGCTCGTTCTCTAAGTAATCTGACTTGCGTACGTGGATTCGCACTTTACACGACATCCTCCTCCTCTTCTTGTTCTTCTATTATGTCGATAACCTTTTCCATCCCGTGTAGTACCGTCATCCCAACGCTAACGAGCTAATCATCCGACATGATATTGAGTATATACAATTGAAAAAATATGCTGTTTTGATATGAGTTGATGTAAATTTTGTTGTCGGTTGTGTGTGTATTTATAGTTTCAAAATAATTTTTTTTAATTTTTTTTTAAAAAGTAGCCGTTATGTGCGTTTATTTGTAGCTGATTTGAATTTTTTTTAATCATGTAGCCGTTGGAAACATATGCAAATGAATTTTTTTTATTGGGTAATGCCTCCGGTTTATTCGCCTACACCACCACGCCGATGACCCCATGTCGATGGGAATGCCGGCATCACGGGGCGGTGATGCCGACGACATTCCTTAGCCACGTCGATGCAGATGCCCCTTACCGCTACCATACCCTTCGGTCTAAGCAATTATTAGTTGACTTGGATTGAATTATTAGTTATGAATCATAATCAGAATTATTAGATAAATATATAGCTTTTTTGGCCTAATTTTATTAGTTTTTGAGTAAATTACAATAATGGTCCATGTGGTTTGCAATAATCGACCAACTTTTGAAAAAACATCGATAATGGTCCAAATGTTCCGAATTACTTTCAATAATGGTCCAAAAAATAAGTAAAAAAAGTAAAAAGACCAATTTATTCTTTTTAATTTCTTTTTTATTTTTATTTTAATATTTTATTTATTTTAGTAATTAAAAAAGAAAAAAAATACCCCACCCCACCCCTGCGTCTCTCTCTCTCTTCTTGGTCTGCTGCTATCGTACGCTTATAGGAGAAACGCACCACCACCACACCATCTTCAAGTCGTCGTCGTCCTCAGCCCCATCTCCACCATTTTTTCTGGCGAAGAGCTCTGCGATTAAATGAGTTTTGAAACCGATGCAAATTCATAATCAAACATCTAATTTGAAGAAATCAATGGCGGAATCCTTATATATTGGATTTAAACAATCGCTATGTTATCGATTTTGAGATGAAATTGGTTCAATTATAGTGATAAATTCTAGATTAATAAAATAACGTCAAGGTCACTGGCCGATTTCCATATCGGATCAGAAAGTCTTAATTTGTTTTTGGAAATATTTCGGGAAGAAGAAAAAAGCAGAAGAAATCATGGCGAGTGCAGCGGGAATGATCAATGGCTGTGTTTCATCATCGAGTTCGTCCTCGGTGACGTGGGGGAAATTGAGAAATTCGCACAAGAAGAAGGTGGCGAGAGGAAGTGGTTTATATCTGTTTGGTTCAATTAATCACACTTTCTCCGTTCGATCAAATTTCAGTATCATCCGGACGTGTGCAGAGGAAGCAATTGTGGAGTCCAGTTTCATTAAACCAACGAAGCTTACGATGTACGCTCTCTCACTCACTATCTCCATCTATCTTGAAACCCGATTTTTAATTTTCATCACATCGAAGCTTCCATGACGAATTTCGTGAAGAACGATGATGATCGGTATGTTGTTTATCGATTAATTTTGATAAATACAGAAGGTTCATATGAATCGTGTGAAGAAAAGAAGATAAAGAAAGGAGATTGTAAATGGTATAATATTGAAAAATCAAAAGTAATAAAACCAGGAAATGTGTTTGTCAAATGCGCCGGGAGAATGTAAATGGTATAATATCGAAGCTGCCAGTCCTCTTGTATGATCTACGTTAGATTACATTTGGAGTACTAATTCTATTGGATTTTTTGATTCCATGATGAACTCCTTGTCTTGTTGCCGCCGGACTTCATTTTTCGGAGTTGGATCCCATACCAGTCCAGCATCTATAGATCGAATCGGATTACAAATAAACCTTACACAAAATTATACATGACAGTGACCTTGACATTATTTTATTAATCTAGAATTTATCACTATAATTGGACCGATTTCATCTCAAAATCGATAACGTGGCAGCAGGTTTATGAACTCATCAGGTTTAGAAAGAAGATGGTGAACGTGAGGGAGAGAGACGAGCGGAGAGAGAGAGGTGTTGGGGGGAGGTGGGGTGGGGTTGTAATTGTTTTTTTTAATTCATTTAATAATTATACAATTAAATAAAAATGAAAAAAAAATTAAAAAGGATAAAATTGTCTTTTAACCTGACATTTGGACAATTCTTGCAATTTAATCTTTAAATTGAACCATTTTCGTGGCTTTTTAAAAAGTTGGTCGATTATTACAATTTCATGCAAACCACATGGACCATTATTGTAATTTACTCTTAGTTTTTTCAATATTTAAGAAAAATAAAGAATTTATAATAATACCATAATTTTGCTGTGAAAAGTGAGAAATACGTCGTTGCGCCGCCAAATTGGATAAATAGGATGCATTGTTTATATGTACAACTTTTTTTTTTCATTTCTTTTTATATTTATATCAATTTTTATTTCAATATTGACGAAAGAATTCGTTTTAACAATATAAAATTGTATGTAACTGTGAAAATGGTTTTTGGAAGATTCTTACCACCAAAAGCTTAAAAAAAATAATACTATTTTCAGAGATGAACAATAATTATGGAGGTTAACAACAATTACAAAGGTTAAATCTGCAAAATTACTGTTTATATACAATTTTTAGTTTATTCTTTTTTACTTTTAAAAGTAAAAACTACAATTTCACATGTCAAATCTATAAAAGAAATTCTTTTTGGCAATTCTATAAACCAAAAAACTTTTTAATTTTATTTTTAAATCGACGACGATAACCGCACAATAAGTGATTATTTAGGAAATATTTAAGTTTATGTAAATCTTAGAAATCCGTCTAACATTATCCTTTTCTCTAATTAACGAATAATCTTTTAAAAAATTGACATTTATCTCTCCGAATTTGATTTATTTTACATATAAAAATCAGGTTCAGTATTTCCCGGAATGCTTAAACCCCCATTGGGCGGATAAAAAAAGCCACAAAAGTTACTGGTTCGCTTATAACGTCAGACGCACCATGTTTCTCCACCGTACTACACCGGAAACAATGGCGTTTCTCAACAGAAATCACTCGCTCTGTTTTCTCGTGCTAACTTTTGCATATCTGGTGTTGCTATCGTCTCCGGTGAATTCTCTCAAATGTTCATCACAGAAGTTCGCCAACAACAAGCTCTACACCAACTGCACCGATCTGCCAACCCTCAGCTCATCGCTTCACTGGACTCACAACTCCAAAAACTCCTCCCTCTCAATCGCATTCCTCGCGCCTCCCGCTAAACCCGACGGCTGGATCGCGTGGGCTATTAATCCGACACAAACTGGCATGGCCGGTTCTCAAGCGCTCATCGCGTTCAAGGACTCTAACGGCTCGATGACGGTGAAGACGTACAACATCAGCTCGTATTCCTCCATTGTTGAAGGCAAGATCTCGCTTGAAGTTTCAGAGTCCAGCGCGGAGTTTAGCGGCGGATCGATGAAGATCTTCGCAACGGTGAAGTTGCCGAAGACGATGACAGAGGTGAATCATGTCTGGCAAGTCGGTGGTTCAGTTACGGAAGGAATGCCGGGGAAACATGAATTTCAGCCAGCGAATTTGAAGTCGATGGGGAAACTGCAACTGCAATTGACAGAGAAGGCACAGAGTAATGGTACAAGCATCGTTAGTCCTAGCATTGCACCATCCACATCCACATCCCCATCCACATCCAAATCCGCGTCCCCATCCCCAAGTGCAACGACGAGCTCAGCTTCTAGTAACACCGTAACGTACGCTTTTTTTATGCTTATGATCGGAGTTTTGATCTTGAATTAGAAGATAAACATAGACATTATGTTATTTTCGTGTTTTCTGTCGTTTTTCTACTATGATCGTCTACATAGTATATTTTAAAAATTGCGTTATAATCATCCGATTCTTTTTTGTTTTAGCGATTTACCTTTTACTAAGTTCCGTTATTCATGTTGTTGGTTCCTGATGCATCAAATCCCAATAATTCATTATATAAAACTTAAACAACATTCATTATGGTTATTCATCATTGTATGAATGGTTTCTATGATTTTCGTTCGATGTTGAAACTGCATCTGGGCTATGATTTCGATACATGTATGGATAGAACTAGAGCTACGGTTTCTTTTTCTTGCATCATGAACATAATTAAACACGTTAGTTCTATAAAATCATTAATATCCAATTTGAGCAATTAGATATGAGTTGACTTAAAAATTTGTTTAATCGGAGGATATTTTTTTTTTCTCATTATGGGCACATGCATGATCCACGAATTTCAGTGTCATTAGTTTAATGTAATTGAATGTCAACGAATTCCAATGTCGTTAGTTTAATGTAATTGAATGTGCGTTTAGAGAACAAACTATTAAGCATGATATATGGAAATGGTATTGATTTAGGATCTTCAAAACAAATCGAATCGTCTAACATAGATCAGTTAGATATGGTTAAATAAATAGATTGAGCCTATTAGATAACATCTAGATTTTAAAATACCATTTCAATCGAATTAATTACTTTTAAATAAATTAATATGTTTATACTTCCATATTTCTTTTTTCCTTTCAAAATCATGTTTAAAAAAAGTTATAAGGTCTCAATTCTGAACATCATATTCACATGATTTGGTCAAAGACGTAGAGGGGACCCAATACGGCATTAGGGCAATATCCACTCACCCGAAACCGACGTTAATTTTCACATGCACTTTACTGAATCACACATTCTTTGTTTTACACTCAAATTTCAAAATCATATGTATGAACTATGAAGCATATCAAGGCACTTTAAATTCGTTTAATAATATATTTCTAATGTTTATTCAAATTCATCAAAGATTCGGTTAAAGATATTTCAAAATCATATGTATGAAGCATATCAAGGCACTTTAAATTCGTTTAATAATATATTTCTAATGTTTATTCAAATTCATCAAAGATTCGGTTACAGATATTGAATGAATTATAATATTGGTTAATGAATGTGTTTGCTATTAGGCCCAGCGGTGTGGGGTGCGAGCCGCCGTGCGACGCGCTCGTTGGGAACACCCCCCCCCTCTTTGCGATGAGCCCGCACTTTTAACATTGCGTGAGTTATGGACGTCGTGCGATGAGAAGAGAGAAGTTGGAGAGGTAGCCGTTGCCCAATGGCTAATTAGCCATTATATCAAAAAAATTATTAAAAAAATACCATTAACATATATATATATATATATATATATATATATATATATATATATATATATATATATATATATATATATATATATATATATATATATATATCTCATATTTTAAAACCACATACAAACACTCATTAACACACAAAAATTTAATAATGTTGTAGTGTTTAATTTAATAATGTATATATCCAAAAATTTGATTATATATTGTCGAGAATTTGTTATGCATAATTATTAGTGTTTAGGTTTTTTTATTTAACAATTATTTTGTATCATCCCGTGTAATACACGGATCTCACAACTAATAAACTAATAACAAACTAAAATTATAACATTAAATTAAAATATGTAAAAATAAAAATGATAACATTGTATTTGAGAACCGGTTCGCGCTCTTAAAACCTTTTCTTACTTGATAATTTGTACAAACAATATATTTATTATAAAATTATATTATCAAAATGATAATAGCATTTTCAAATAAATGGCATAATTAATAACCAGCCTTTAGAAGATTGTAAGTATTTTTCGATGTCCAAAATTACATCAACTTAGAATATTATCAATAAAGTATAATCAAAATTGATATTTTTCCGATAACTAATTAAATATATCATGTATGTTATCGTTAATCAAAATATTACAACTTAAATAACACGAAATAAAATTTTAATAAATAAAGTCGAAAGTTTGCAGCTTTTCTTCATTCTTGCTGCATTGTTCGCTTTACCTGAGTCTCAAATCGACTAACTAAATGAAGTCTAATTAAACCCAAGTTGAACTATTGAAGTCCAAGTCCAGTTTATTGAAGCCCAACAGTGAATGGGCAGACTCGAAATCAGCCAAGTGCAAGGTGAATTACTTGTTTATAAAACCAATTTACGTTTTTACATCAATGGGCTAATTAACAAAAGAAAACAATATATATAATTTTGGCTAATTTTTTAAAACTTCTTTCAAGATTCAAGCAAAAGTTAATTTTTTTTTCTTAAAATAGGTACTAATATCATAGATGGTATTTGGAAAATTGTCATTTCACCCGAGAAATCAAATGCCCATCTTTGAAATGAAAAATATATGCAAGTAAAAAGTTGAAATTGAGTGCCTAATCATCAAAGGATTCTGCATACGGGGACTAGAAAATTCTCTCTAGGAAGTGAGAAATCCTTAATCCTCGGGTGAGAAAGCTTATTCGTAGGTGAGAATTCCTTAATTCGTAGAAAACTTCAACCTGAATTTTCGCAGGTAGCTTTGCAAAATTGTAGATCATACCTTTGAAGTTTCTTGATATCTGGGAAAAATAGTCTGTCTTACATACTACAAAATACAATTTCTGCACCACAAAATCTAACATTTGCAATTTGAAATTAAGTTTTTTATAAGTTGTTCTTTTAAAGCATAAAAATAGGGGAGTAAATTTGTTTAATAACATTTCTCTCAGAAAAATCATGAGTTTATCCAACTAATATTTTCCGTATTGCTTGTGTTGATGGGTCGTGAGAGATTGCCAATGGTCAAACTGAATATATTAGGCCTTTTGTTAAGAACTACAGTTTATTTTTTCCTATAAATATAAACTTTTCCTGTAAATATAAAGTTTTCATGAGTTTTTTAAATTTAATGAAATTTAAGACAATAATGGGAAATAAAACTAATTTGAGTTTGTCATTCTAACATCCTGAGTTTCACTATGTTAATGAGATAATTGACGATGATTATGTCGAACACTTGAAAAAATTATTTGCAATGTCTCAAATGTTGTTCATGTGTATTAGCAGATGTTGGTGATGCTCCTGTGGAATAGACTCCATAAATTCAACATACTATTATGAATTAATAAGTTATTGGTGGAAACCATAGTGGAAGAGGCTTCGACAACAACCAATTCAGTAGAAGAGGGCCCGTCGAAAATTAATCACCGGTGGGAATCAACAATCAAGTACGTAATTATCTCTTTTATTGTTCCTGAAAAATCAATTCAACCACATAGATATTATGTAGATACTGAAACTTATAAGTATAATGATGATGATGACATTGCACGTGATGTTGATATTGGTATAAGCGGTGATACAATTTATCGAGATGTATATCCCTTAATAATGATAACAATCTAGTTGCTTACAGAGGGCCAGTGGAATATTTTTTTTTAAGGTTATCCAACGTTGAAAATAGTAATTCATATTGTGTAAACCCCCAACTTATATGTCATTTATAGACAACATTTCATTTACATAAGTAATGTGATAAGCTAATAGTTAAGTCCCAAATACATCATGTTTACCAAAATAAAAGCTTTTATTTTGAGGGTTACAAACGATACAAAAAACATAGAAAGCATTCATATCATTTACAACCTTATACAAAATACAAAGTACTAAAGATGATTTCCACTTCTAAGTCATCTAGTCCAAATAGATCCATGCTACTAGTCTATATCACTACTTATTCCTTTCGATACCTAAATACATATCATTTACTATAAAAGAAAATACATAATATTGTCGTCTTTTAAGACACATCAGTTTAGATACAAAAACATTTTCAATTCCATTTTTCCATAAATCATAAGTTCAAAAACATTCTTTCATGCATAATACATTTCCATACAATGTTATGTATGCGTTCTAATCATTCAAAAATTATGGGAGTTCACGTCACTGTTACCTGAATATTCGACTCCTTGCCACTTAGGATGAACATATGAATCCTAATGGACTTATTTCCATAAGTTGTAGCTTGTATTCAATTTGGCATCATAATGCTACCATCCCCATGTATGTACATACTACCAAACCAATGTAATCACATCCATATGTATGCATGATTATAGTAGAAGCACCCATTATATATGCAATGCATTCCACACACACAAGATGTTATGTCGTGATTCATGATATACTTGATTCATAAATACGATATGCATAGTCATATGTAAAATAATTTGTAAAATTCTCATTTGTAACATATGGTTCCATAGTAAAGCGCTCACGATCATCCTTCTCTTTCCATTCTTCAACCCCAATTTAGAATGGATCCATTAACTTCTTAATAAACAAACAATATCTCTAATCATAGACAATACTTTTTTAATAATCAATTTTATCATTTGGTTCTAATAACCAAAATGGCAAATCTTTAAATAAGATATCATCCCATATTTGATCACATTCTAATACTCATTAACGGTGTAAGTAATTTGCTCCAAAATCCTTGTTAACAAACTTTAAGAACATCAAGAAATCTACTCATTTAAGCTTTTATACTTTCAATCCAATTCATGAGCATGTAACCATGTAAATATTTGTCCAATTTATGTTGTTTATTGCGAATAATTGATCCACACAACCTGTATCATAATTATCTACCATTAATTTAATCATATGTGCAAACCCTCAAAACTGGGGTTCATTATTTGTCCTAAAATTTTAATTAAAACCATACCAATGAAAACTTTTGTTTGTTTCATGGATTTCTTGCCTTGAATGATAAAAGCCATTTGATCTATCTTTGATTTTTGTTTGAAACCTTCATACTCCCACTAGTTCTCCTTTGTGCACCCACACATATGTTCTAAAGAGTTGGAGATGAAAATATGACCAAAATGAACAAAATTTGGTAGATGTTGGTGGTCAAACAAAATCAAAATGGTGGATTCCACACAGTCCTCGCAAAAACTGACATTACATGCCAACTCGACACGATATAGACGGTTTTGGGTATGAAATTTTGACACGTTTAATTAAACGGGTTGACACGACAAGACACAAGAATTAAACGAGTTGGGTAATGGTCAAGGTTTTCAACTCGAAGATGACACGTCAAGACACAAGAATTAGACGGTTTTGGACTGACCGATCTACTTACTAGGTCAAAATTCAAGAGGGAAAACAAGTTAAATGGGTTAAACAGATCGTGTCGGGTTAGATAGATTTAAACGGGTCGAGTTCGTGTCAGGAAATTTCAACCCGTTTATTAAACATATCTAGTTCGTGTCATGCATTTCCAACCCGTTTAACTTTTGACCTAACATAAAACGACCCGACCCAACCCGGCTACCACCTCTAATTCTACATGTCATCGTGTAAAGATTTCAGACCAAAAGTCCCCTCTATGAACCCTCACATGCCCAATTTCAGTCAAATAACAAATTGCATTGAACCCCATTTTCATTTTTTTGCCAATTTTGAATTACCATAACTCTCTCATATAAACTCCGATCTATTTGGTTCTTTTTGTATTGTATTCTATGTAGTAAGGGTTATCCATTGATATATTATAGTAGAATTTTGGATACCAGGAAGTTGTACTTTTATAGCTCCAAATTAGGCTACTTAGCATGTTATGAAATTTTTTCAAAATCGTCATTTGTCACGTAGGCTTCAAGGAAACCTCTCCATTCATTCCAAACAATTAATTTACTATTAAGAAAAAGTTATTTAACTTCATCCTTACCTTCCCTTTATAATGTTTGACCTCAAAACTCAATTTTCCATTTTCTTGATTTATATATCGAAAAGGTGCAAGTGTCTACATCTTTATACAGGGCATATAAGCTCCAAATGACCTTATCTTTTTGCTACATTTTCTTCCTAGTATTCTCTAAATGTTAAAATCAAGGATCAACTAATTTAGTGAGGCATAAACAGCTTTACATAACCTTAAAAAATGAGTGCTTGATCATGAGTCTTTCCGGACTTAGTAAAATTTTCATCATCAGATCTATGTAACATATTTCCCAACTTCAAACACTCATGACTCTTTCATATGAGATCGAATTTGGTTGATTCTATTTTCTATGGATTCATTGTTGTGTCGACTGTAATTTACACTAGAAAGCTATTATACAAGCTCTGTATCTTAAGCTATTATACAAAATTTGTTTTAAATTTTTGTTTCATAACAAAGATGCTTTAGCCTTTTCATAGTTTTAAAATTTAATAGCTATTTTGCATGTTGAACCTGTAAAATTAGTGTTTTTTGAAAATATATATTTTTTTAATTTTATCTAAATCTTGGAAGTGCTTTAACTTTTTTTTTTCCCCCTTAAATCTACGTTTTTCTATTTAATTAACCAATAATCTTCTAACAATTTGATATTTATCCCCCCACATTTGATTTATCTTATGTATAAAAATCAGGTTCAGTTTTTCCGGAATGCTTAAATCCCCATTGGGCCGATAAAAGAATCCACAAAGCTACTGGTTCGCTTATAAAAGCCATCTCCCCTTCTGCATTAACGTCCCACGCACCAACTTCCTCCACCGTACTACACCGGAAACAATGGCGTTTCTCAACAGAAATCCGTCGCTCTGTTTTCTCGTGCTAGCTTTTGCATATCTTGTGTTGCTAACGTCTCCGGTACATTCTCTCAAATGTTCATCACAGAAGTTCGCCAACAACAAGCTCTACACCAACTGCACCGATCTACCAACCCTCAGCTCATCGCTTCACTGGACTCACAACTCCAAAAACTCCTCCCTCTCAATCGCATTCGTCGCTCCTCCCGCTAAACCCGAAGGCTGGATCGCGTGGGCCATTAATCCGACACAAACCGGCATGGCCGGTTCTCAAGCGCTCATCGCGTTCAAGGACTCTAACGGCTCGATGACGGTGAAGACATACAACATCAGTTCGTATTCCTCCATTGTTGAAGGCAAGATCTCGCTTGAAGTTTCAGAGTCTAGCGCGGAGTTTAGCGGCGGATCGATGAAGATCTTCGCAACGTTGAAGTTGCCGAAGACGATGACAGAGGTAAATCATGTCTGGCAGGTCGGTGGTTCGGTTACGGAAGGAATGCCGGGGAAACATGAATTTCAGCCGGCGAATTTAAAGTCGATGGGGAAACTGCAACTGCAATTGACAGAGAAGGCACAGAGTAATGGTACAAGCATCGGTAGTCCTAGCATTGCCCCATCCACATCACCATCAACATCCACATCCACATCCACATCCATATCCCCATCCCCAAGTGCAACGAAGAGCTCAGCTTCTAGCAACACCGTAACGTACGCTTTTTTTATGCTTATGATCGGGGTTTTGATCTTGAATTAGAAGATAAACATAGACATTATGTTAATTTCCATGTGTTTTAAGCGTCTACATAGTATATTTTAAAATATTCAGTTGCGTTATAATCATCTGATTCTTTTTTGTTTTAGCGATTTACCTTTTACTAATTTCCGTTATTCATCTTGTATGCATCAAATCCTAATAATTCATTATATAAAACGTTGACAAATTTCGATGTTGAAACTGCATCTGGGATATGATTTCGATATATATATGTATAGATGTAGAACCGGGGTTTCAGTTTCTTGTGTCACATGAGCATAAACACGTTACTTCTATAAAAATTATGATCACAAATTTGAGCAATTAGATATGAGTTGACATAAAAAGTTGTATAATCGGACGAGTTTATTTTTATTACTTTATGGGCATGATATGTTGGACATGCATGATTAAAGAATTTCAATGTCATTAGTTTAATGTAATCGAATGTGCTTAAGTTTAGGGAACAAACTATTAAGCATAATATATGGAAATGATATTAATTTAGGATCTTAAAAATAGATCGAATCGTGTAGCATAGATCAGTTATATAAAGTTTCAATTAGAGATGGCTAAACAAATGAATTGAACCTATTCGATAACTTCTTGATTTTAAGATATCATTTGAATCCATTTAATTACTTTAAAATAGATTATTATGTTTATACTTCCATGTAGTTGTTTTTCCTTTCAAAATCATATTTAATAAAAGTCTAAGGTCTCAACTCTCAACATCATATTCTCATGATTTGGTCAACGACGTAGAGGGGTCCCAATACGGAAATACCCATTAGTTTTCACATGCACTGAATCATACATTCCTTGTGTTACTCTCGATTTTTAAGATCATATGTATGTAGCATATATCAAGGCACTTTAAAGTTTAATAATATATTTCTAATGATTTATTAAATTTGTCAAAGATTCTGTTAAGACATCGAATGAATTATAAATTAATAATACTGTTTAATGAATGTGTTTGTTATAGTTCTTGAATTTTATAAACAAATGAATCGTTTGAAGATAAATAAATTTGACTTTTGTTACATATGTGTAAAAATTTCAGTTTATTTTATGCATATTTTGTTTTATCACGGATTAGAGGTCTCGCCTACCTTCTTAGTGACAAGACTTGTTAGCGATATATGATGTATGTGAACATAGTGAAATTTAATACACACCCTCGAATTGTATATTCATTCAATACTAGCCTTGCTTTTTAAAAAACTAGAAAGATAGATGTTGATAAATCGACAGGAATCCTATGGCTCATCATAAAGGATGCCACCCCTAATCAAGATTTGTACCACATGTCCTACAAAGGTTAAACACTAAGATGGATGTGCAAATCATGAGTTTTTTACACCAACCACGCTACCCATCTCCTATACCTTAGGGGAAATCATAAATCATGTAAAGTTTATCTTAAAATTTGATTGATAAATGTTTTTTTTACCATAATTACTCAAGTATAAACTATAACTAGAATTCAAAGTTTTTTTTTTCATGGGATAAGAGGCCTCAAATGGGTATCCAAGGAGTTATGGTGGATGTCGATCGGTTCACGAATCCCTCACAGGAAAAGACTTTCTTTCCTTTTTAAAGACAAGTTTGGGGGTTTTCACGATGCGAGCACTATTCCGAAATGTTGTAAACTTGTAATTCTTTTGTTATTACACTTATCGTGAAAGTTGCTAACTCGTTGTTCACGGAATATTAAAAGCCTAGTATTGTTGGTAATTAATGCAAACTATTAGCTAAGCTTTAAGCTAATGAGTTGTCGAAAGTTGTAAGGAGTGTTGTGAGTATTGAACCATCACTCTTTGTCAAATGACGTAATCTTTTTATGGACCTCTTGATCAATAAGGTGATTCATTAGTATAAGAGGAAAAATAAACATCTCATGATTTTTAAAGTCGATTTAGAAGATACATATATTTCTAAACGTTGGGGGTATTTAGATGATATCATGCGTCTTTTTGGGATTTGGTCCAAAATGGAGAGGATGGGTAAAAGCTTTCATTTCTTTTCTATAGCTTGGGTGTTAGTTAACGTAAATCCAACTTCTAAGTTTTTGACTGGACGGGGGTCTTGGGAAAAGGACCCTCTTTCTCCTTTTCTTTTTGTACCGGTGATAGAAGACGCGGTGATAGAAGACGCGGGTTACTTCATGTTTCTATTGAAGACGCGGGTTGCAAATGGCATTTTTCACGGTGCTCCAATTGGAAATGTTAGGCTAGTTCTCTCATTTTTTATGTTGGTAGTGTTTTATTTAGTGATAATATCACCGTAGCTCACAAACTTTTTGATTTTGATTTAAATGGTCTCTAATTTTTTTTTTTAGACTTCTAGGGGATTAAACTCAATATTTACCTGTTACTCAAGTCCCACTCACCGGTTACAAAAGGTCAAGGGGACTTGGTTAGCAGGTGAATGTCAAGTTTAATTCTCTAGAATGCCAAAAAACATTGATGACTATTTAAACCAAAACTGAATAGTTTGTAAGGCTAGAGTGACGTTATTCTGGCTTGAGTTCTCGATCATTTTCACCGACGGTGACATGGACTATACTCCAGTCATTGGAAGTCACCTTCATTGTTTTGTCTTAGCTAATATTATGTGGAACTTAAATTCGAAGACTATCAATTGTTAAAATTCACTCGTTGGTCTGTGAAATGACTGAAAACGTTCAGAAAACACCCATAAAATCTTTGATAGTGGGGAGTCAACGCGCTTTGTTAATATAGAGGCCGGGAAATTAGAACATACGCAATTAGCGACCGTCCCAGAAGTTGAAAATCACAATAAAATTGTACACGAGTTGCTAGCGACCACTGAAAAATCAAGAATGTAGTAGACGAAGTATAATATTTTTGCAATACTGACAAACAGAAATCAAAAATCTTATTCGCCGATTAGCTAGAAATAGACCTCGATGTTTTTTTTGTTTAATAGTCTCTGACGTTTTTCTTGTGTTCTAGAGGCTTAAACTTTACATGCACCTGTTATTCAAATCAATGTTACCTTCTATTACTAGTAAGAGGGACTTGAATAATAGGTTAATGTATAGTTTAAGCCCTAGAAGACAAAAATAAAATATTATGGACCATTTAAACCCAAACTGAAAAGTTTCTAGGGCTCTAGTAACATTAATCCCTTTTATTTTATCATGGAGTGGTCACAGGAAAATGTGAATATCATTATGCGGGTATTGAGATGCTTTTATTTGGCGCTCGGGTTGAGAATCAATTTGCATAACTCTAACCTTTTTGGGGTTAGGGTGGATTTTAGTTGAGGTTTTGGCCTGTATTACGAGTTGTTCTCCGACTAAATCTCGTTCATGTATTTAGGCTTGTCGGTTGGATCCAATGTCTTGGGTGAATAGTTGGAGCTTAATCATTAACAAATTTAAAAAGAAGCTTTCTATTTGGAAGGTTAAAGCCATTTCTATTGGTGGTCGAACTACTTTATTGAAAATGTTGTTTGGAAATTGGAAGCCTTGAGATTTCTATGTCTATATTAAAAGTGTCAGATAAAGTGTCGAAGTCTTTAGGAAGTTTGAGGCGTCAATTCTTTCAAGGATAAAGCTGAGACCGAAATTGGAATTTTATTTGCTTTTAATAGTGCATTGTTGCAATAATAGCGATGGATATTTGTAAATGAACCCAATATTGCATGGGTTAAAGCCATTCAAGCTATCCACAATTGTCAAGGTGGTTTCGGCTCGAATATGGTTGGTGTTAAAATGCATGGAACTTGGTCGAGAATTTTGGGTGCCATAAATTATCTTCATGATAAAGGTGTGGTTTTACATACGTATTTGAACAAAATAAAAGTTGGTAATGGCCCGTAGACTAAATACTATAAATATGTTTATATTGATAACATTCATTTATGTAAAAGTTTAGAGAGATTGAATGGTGGAATAATCTTCCAATTTTCGTATATCACAAAACGAATAGGTTACAAGACTTTATAGATATAGCACAACTAACTACCCTATGACTAAGGAATACAAGATAAGAATGAACGATAAGATAACTATCACAAATCTTTTCTTTAGCTCTCGCCAACACTCCCCCTCAAGGTGGAGAATGTATATCTACCATTCCCAGCTTGTCAAGAGAGCTATAAAAAACTCTCCCACAAACCGCCTTCGTCAACATATTGGCTAATTGGTCCTTAGACCTTACATGTGGTAGCTCCACAGTTTTCCGCTCTAGGTGATCCTTAAGAAAGTGTCGATCAATCTCAACATGTTTTCTCTTATCATGTTGAACTGGATTATTTGCAATCTTTACCGCTGACTCATTATCATAATACAACTTCATAGGAGAGCTTAAACTTATTCCCAAATCTCTAAGAACCCGTTTTATCCATAACAGTTCACAAGTCCCATTCACCATTCCTCTAAACTCCGCTTCTACGCTTGATCTTGAGACCACTTTCTGTTTTTTACTTCTCCATGTAACTAAGTTACCTCCAACAAATGTAAAATAGCCTGATGTAAACTTTCCATCAGACCTATCACCTGCACAGTCAGCATCCGTAAACCCACTTACATGACAATCTTGCTTCTTCTCAAAGAATAGACCTCTTCCTGGAGATGACTTTAGATACCTTAAAATTCGAAATACAGCATTCATGTGCTTCTCACTTGGTGCGTGCATGAATCTACTCACGACAGACACAGCGTAAGCTATATCGGGTCGTGTGTGAGATAAGTAAATCAACTTCCCAACTAGCTTTTGATATTGATCCTTATTAGCTGGAACTTGATCTAGAATATTCTCCAAGTGATGATTTATTTCGATAGGAGTATCGATGTGTTTACAATCCAACATACCCGTCTCTGCCAACAGATCCAAGACATACTTACTTTGGTTCATTGATATCCCTTTCTTTGATCGAGCCACCTCAATTCCTAGAAAATACTTTAGGTTTCCTAGATCTTTTAATTCGAATTCAGCAGCAAGTACCTTTTGAAGTTCGTTAATATCCTCCTCGTCATTCCCCGTAACTACCATGTCATCCACATAAACAATAAGGGCTGTTACCTTCGTCGATCTTCACTTTACAAACAATGTATGATCGGCATCGCTTTGCTTGTAACCAATTTTTCTCATAAACTTAGAAAACCTACCAAACCACGCACATGGTGATTGCTTCAATCAGTATAATGCCTTCTTCAGTTTATAAACCTTTCCATGTGTATTGATACCCGGCGGTGGTTCCATGTACACTTCCTCTTCAAGGAACCCGTTCAGAAATGCGTTTGTTACATCGAATTGTTTCAAGGGCCAGTCTTTATTTGCAGCAATCGATATAAGAATTCTGATAGTATTAATTTTTGCAACGGGTGCAAACGTCTCTCCATAATCGATTCCATACTTCTGTGTATACCTCTTTGCTACTAGCCCTGCTTTATATCTATCTATTTTTCATTCTGCATCAAGTTTCACGGTAAATACCCACTGACATCCCACCATTTTAACTCCGACTGGGGGTTTCACAACATCCCATGTCTCGTTCTTTTGTAGGGCTTCCATATCATCGTTTATCGCTTTTTTCCATCTAGGATCCTTCAAGGCTTCCTCTACGTTGTCTGGTATGGTAACATCATCTAATTCCTTCACTAGTAAAGCACGTGACATCGAGGCATCGGGAGAAGTTTCATGGCTTTTAGAGCTCAATTAACTCACTATTTTTTGTTCTGTTAGATCAATAGGAGTCATATTGGTGGGACTTAGATCTTGTAGGGGATTTCATGGTTAGGGCTACCAGGGTACACATAGATTTGATTGTTCTTGAGATTGGGAATGAGCAGTGTTGTAAAACTCGGCCAACTCGGACGAGTACTCGGCTAAGTACTCGGACTCGGCCTCTTACTGAGGCGAGTTAGGCCAACTCGGCCAAACAACTTGGAAATCGGTTAAACTCGGTTGTACTCGGGTCAAACTCGGTTTTACTCAGTTTAACTCGGAACAACTCGGTCCAACTCGGCCAAATCAGTCAAACTCTGTAATTTTCATTTTTTTAGAAAAAATAAATAATTATAATTGTTAATTACAATTTTAACATATATCATATATTTAGTTATTTATTAAACATTGTTTAATTTTAATTTTGTTAAATTTAATGTAAATTTGTTAGAGAAACAAAAAACGACTAATGTTTAAATGATTACTCTAATATTAAATAATGAATATTGATTTTAGAAATAGTTTAACATTTGAACTTGTATATTTTTATTGATTTTTCCACTAAATATGTTATGAAATTCAATCAACTTATAATTTTTGACGTATATATAATTTCCTTAAAAATAACTCTATATAATTTATCTAATCCGAGTACTCCCCGAGTAGTCTCCGAGTAATCCGAGTACTCGCTACTCCCCGGTCGACCGAACAAGTACCGAATAGCGAGTTCCGCAACATTGAGAATGAGTAGACTAGGTGGAACATATTTGCTCTAAAAAAATTAGCATTTTGTGTTGGAGATTTCTCTTGGACCACATACCTACTAAAAAGAATATGGTTAATCAGTATGTATATTTAGAGTTGATTATGTATTATTTATGTCATAATCATATTGAGTTTGTTGATTATTTGTTACTGCATTGTGAGGTGGTATCTTGTTTGTGGTCTCAATTGGAAATTTGTGATATTCATTTTCTTTTAGTTGTTTCTATTAGAGCATAGATGTATTGAGTGGAATCTGTAAGGGTTAATAGTGTGCAACAAACTCGCTTGTATACGATCTTTTTCAATATTTTTTGGGTGCTTTGGAACTTCAGAAATCCGATGGTTTTTGGATTGCAAAAGAAAAGAAAGGACTATATTTTTCATAGCATTGTTTCTTGTTCGTTCTTTTGGCTTGTTCATGAAAAATCAAAAGTAAAAGTCAACTTCATTTTTTGGTTGGGTGTTTCTTATTTGTAACTGTTAGTGTATCCCACATTGGTGCAACACGTTCTTATAAGTATGTATATATGTTAGAGTCTCCTCTCTCTCCATAAGGGCTCTTTTTGAGAGACAATCTTGGACGAGAGGAGACTTCAATATATACACACACTTATAAGACTACATTGCACCAATGTTGGATACATTAACAGTATCAGTTTGCTCGTCTTCTTAGCTTCTTGGACGAGAGGAGACTTCAATATATACACACACTTATAAGACTCCATAAGGACTCTTTTTGAGAGACAATATTGGACGAGAGGAGACTTCAATATATACGTCTTCTTTCTACTTAGTATACTTTTTCAATTCCAAAAACCTAAAAAAAACGCCTATGTCAGTATCGTTATTATTTCATCTCCCCCTTTCTATGCATCTTTGATGGAAAAATGGGTTTTGCTCGTTTTGGACCATAAATATCACGTATTGTCTAACTCACATAGAAAGATATTTATGAGTTTTTTGGTCCTCTAAAATATATATATTTTTTCTATAGTGATCATAAATATCATGTCTTATCCAAGCTCGAAATGGAAATACATTTATGGATTTTTGCTATCTTCTAAAATACATTTGTTATGGAATTTTGGATGTCCAAAATAGACATTGAATGAATGAGAAATTAATCACCAAAGTATGATGCTAACAATTGTAAATATTGGGGCTAAAATGGTTGCGTTTAAAAAGAATTAAACATATTTTCTAGTTTCATTAGCATGTTTAAGAAACGAACTAAACATGTTTGTCAGTTATAAATTTTGTGTTCAAACCCAAGCTAAACACCATGATATTGATCGTTAAACACATTTGTCAGTTAAATTTGTATGTTTAAAACCAAGTTAATCACCATAATGGTGAATGTAACAGATTTTTGGTATAAATACAACCACCAAGTACACCTGAAAGAATAATAGCAAAATTCGTTTTGCTTCCAATTTTCTCCATACAGCTATTTCTTGATCTCAAGATATTATACAGGGTAAAGTTCAGGTCTAGTGATGTTCGACGGTCTCGAAGAACTATTTCAACTGTTGTATAATGGGAGACAAATATCTAATACTGTGAGCATAATTTTTTTTAAGGAAAACGTGTTTTATACATGCCCCAATCAACATGCTCTCAACATACGACTTAAAATTGGGTTGTATCGTTTAATTTGGTTTTTCATGTTTTATAAGTTGCATCATTCAAGTTTGGTTTTACATGAATCGGTAAGTGTGTTATAACAATCTTAAAACATATTTCATTATCTCGAATGACAACAATGTTCTTGTCCATAAATAAAGGGTCTTAAAACACTAAAATTCTACATATTAAACGTGCAAATTTTCAGAATCCCGATACATGAAAATTTCAGTCTCTTTTACATGATTTTGGATCTCTTAATTCTGGTATTGTTTAAAATTTATATGATTTTTCTAAAACGGTGTGACTTTGCTAGTAAAATGATCATCTCATGTTAGAACCTAAATTTCAACCCATAATTTGGAAAACCACAAAAAAAGCTGTATATCCACAAGTTAGGTTTCTGCAGAAGTTTGTGTTGGGTCATTCTAATAATATATGGATTATTGGATTGTATATGATTTTTCTAAGACAAAGCTGGTAATATATAACTGAACCATCTATTGTTAGTTGTTAGAACCTAATTTTTGACCCATAATAATTTTGCATGCGAGAAGACTCAAAACTAGAACATAAAATTTTGTGTTAGCTTTAGGCATAAACTTGAATCAAATCAACACGATATCGTATAGATTTATTATGAATTACAAAATATTCCATTGTAAACTTGGCGGAATCAACGTTCGACCGTACTGTTAGTATATATACAAAATGAATATTAAAATCACTCACAACCCGGTTTATGGCTTACGATTACATATCTAAAATGAATATTAAAATCATTTGTTTTAGATTATGTATTGTGGAAAATACATAAATGTATTTTTTAAATCGAAGGTAAAGCATCAAAACCATCTGATGTGGATACTTAGGGTCTTAAATATTTATGTGTTCATGGAATAACAAATCTTGAAATGTTATACATGCTGTCTTGAATACTTGTTATATGATCTAACAATGGCCTTTTGGTCAAGTGGTAAAGGCTTTGAGGTTGAGGGTTCAAGTCTTGCAAGAGACATAGGTGAATCCAGGAGTAGTTTGGGTTTGGGAGGAGTAGGATAGATTTGCCGTTCTAAAAAAAATTTGTTGTATGATCTCATCGATAATGTTGTAACATATTATTTAAATATACGATGCACTATATTAATATAAACCAATATCAGTTGCCCAAAATTTATGATATGCAAAACTTGATTTGTGTAATTACTAATGTCATGTGTAGTTTTACACATTTCTGATTTGGTCTATATAAATTGAGTTGATTATGGTGATTATGTGAAAATTGTATTTACTTTGGACCATATGTTTCTTATCAACAATCTAATGTATTGTGAAACCAACAATATGTTTGAAATACACAATGCAAAGTGAACTATTTGTTTTTGGTTATGTTGAAACCGAAATCCAATAACACGTTATTTATTCAACTTTATCAACCGACAAAAAGTTATAACTCCAATAAAGGTTGTTATGTTACTTTTGTACCACTCCATGAAAGGTTGATGGTACAAAACAAATGCAATGGGCAGCCTTTAAGTTTTTCACTCTCCAGTCTCCACGTGCTATGTGCCATTGCCATTTAATGTACCCCCTTAAAGAATTTAATAGTATGGGTAATACGAATGCGCGCCCATGAAGTCTTCGAATTTAAGTGACATTAACGAAACAATTTATAATCTTATAAAAATTATACAATCGATATTGCACTTGATGAAAGAAAATTTGGACTCGAAAACCGTTCGAATAAATTAAACTCAAAACATAAAATTCCAAGATTTGACTACCGAACAAAAAGACAACAATAGTACTATTTGGAACAACAATAGCTTTGTTTTGTGTTGGGATCTTTAACCAGGCTTACTCGATTGAGGGAAACTTCAGATTTGTAGGAATCGGAGTTAAGGACCTTTCTTCTAACATTATCATAAATAGCACGAATCACGATCTCAAAAGCCGTTGTAACATTAGTGGAATCAAGTGCAGATGTTTCTATGAAGAATAGTCCTTCCTCTTCTGCAAGATTTTTGCCCTCTTCAACGCTCACGTCCCTGATATTCTCCAAATCGCTCTTGTTTCCTACCAGCATTGTTGCCATTGCAGTATCGCAGTGAGCTGCAAACCGTAATGTAATTTATTCAAATCGAATTTGGTAAACAAATCATTGTTCAATATGTAAATACGTTTACGAACTTCAGTGGTTTTCTAGATCCAAATAAAGAACTCTTATTCTTTGTGTGTGAATATGTCTTGTTATTGCTTGATCATCAACAACAATCCTGACCTAGACTAATTCTATAAGGTAGAGTGGTAGACGTTCAATTTGCTACAGAGCAAACCTCAACATCTTCCAATTCGCAGGAGTTGTTACGAAATCCGAAATGCAAAAATCAAAATTGTTCTCAATTTCTTATTGTGGATTCTGCTTTTAAAAGGAATAATGAATCCGAAATAGCAAGTCAAAAAGGTTTTCAACGAAGGAGTAACATGTTAGAGATCTCTTCCTTTTCGGTTCAAATGACAAATCTAGTAATAACAGTGATTGGATGCAAAGAATAAATGATGCTGAGTACAAGTGATACAAATATATAGTAAAAACCATAGAATGACGGAAAATCTTATCAAAACTGAATTGAAATCGAAAACATTATCGAAAAGGAAAGGGCGAAGACTTACTGTTGAGTTCACCGAGCCACCGCTTAATACTTTCAAAAGTAGTCCGCCGACTAATGTCATAAACTATGAGTGCACCGACTGCGCCACGGTAGTAGGCAGATGTGACGGCACGGAAGCGCTCCTGACCGGCGGTGTCCCATACTTGAGCTTTGATCTCCTTGCCGTCGATTTCTACCACCTGAGTCTGAAACTCGACACCAATGGTTGCCTTTGAGTGCAAATCAAACTCGTCTCTAGCGAAACGCGACAGCAGGTTAGATTTTCCGACGGCCGAGTCACCAATCACCACTATCTTGAAAAGGTACTCCTCTCCGCCTTCTCCTTCCTCCATTTCTAAAGAGAGAAAGTTATGATAATGGTGTCCACAACGTGAGAACTTTTTAAAGGAAAAGATAAATCCTGTCCGTTGAATTTATAAGAGTAAATGATTTTTTTTAGAATGAGCGGATATTTTGACATCTTTTGATCGTTTAAATTTATAACAATTATTTCTTATGGTGGTAAGATGTTTGTATGTGTAATTTAAATCTCATAATTTATATTTCGTAAATAAAAATCAGATACTAATTGTAGTAATGTTTATAATTAGATATGAATTTATATTTGAAGTTGTAGTAGTTTGATTATTCGGAAAATTATTTACTTTAATAATAAATAGTAGGGAAAATGACTTATAAGGGTAATTATGTTTCAAAAATGTTCAAAAAACATCATCCAAGTTTGGTTTGTTCAAAAAATACCATCCATGTAAAGCCTTTGTACAAAAAAAATCATCGAAGTAAGGCCTTTATACAAAAAACACCAACGAACTACATGTTTTGTTTAAATTTTACCCGATGGTAACCAGCTCTTGCAGGTTAAATTGTTCATCTGTTATTATGTCATGTCACTAAATATTAGGCCAAGTCATCCTTTAACCTGCAAGAGCCGGTTACCATCGGGTAAAATTTGAACAAAACATGTAGTTCGTTGGTGTTTTTTGTACAAAATCCTTACTTGGATGGTGTTTTTTGTACAAATGTCTTATTTGGATGGTGTTTTGAACAGTCCAAACTTGAATGGTGTTTTTTGAACAGTTTTGAAACATAATTACCCTTATAAGTCATTTTCCTAAATAGTATGACATAACCAATAGCGTTGTGAATTATTAATATCCTAAATTTAAAATATGATCACTTATAATCCATTGGTCATACTGATATATTATTTAAAAATTAATGTTAATATTATTTTGAAAAGTTATCATAAATAACTACAATTGTCTTTTCTGTTTAATAGAATTATAAGCAAAGAGATACGTAAATTTAAAACAAATACAATAAAGCGAAATTATGAGAAATAAATAGTACAAAAGCGATTTTGAATAATTAGTTGTTTAAGTTGATAGGAAATTGATTATTTGAGCTTTGAACAATAATACTCATAAATAATGGAGTCCTACTGTCCTAGGAACGAATTTTAGGACTTTAATTTGCAATGAACAAATTTGATTAATGATGTTAAGATTAACCATTATGTAGATTAGGGATGAGCTTTTGACTCGGAGAACCGGACCGGACCGGGAACCGAACCGGAACCGGAACCGAATAGGAACCGGAACCGTGTATTCGGTTCGGTTCTCGGTTCTCCATTTCCTACAAAATTGGTTCTCGATTCTTCAGTTCTCGGTCCGGTTCCGGCCGGGTCCGGAACCGAACACACCACACTACTTGTATAACCGAACCGGTAGGAACCGGAACCGGGGTATTTGACTCAAAACTTAATATTTATATGATTATTTTAATAAATAAAAAGGGCAAATCTTTAAGAGATTGTATTTTTAAATAATCTAGAGAATAATTATATATTTATTTAAAACATACAACGAATTTATATATGAAAACTTATTACTTATTTGGAGAGGGAGTGGGAGGGGCGTTTCCGCGTTTAGCAGGGAATAAATGCGCAAATTACGGAATCTTAACATGCTACTCTAATTTTGGCTTCTGTCTAATATTCTTTCTTTCAATAAATTATTATATTCTGTAAGAATGGTACACATCTTGATTTTAATTAGGGTGTCACGAGTGTGTGTTTTGAAACTGGTTATTAGTTACGATGTTTATACCCTAACTCTTAAACATGTTAGTTTTTACGCCCCGTGAAACGCTTACGATACCCTGAAGTTTCAATAATTGATTTTTAATTTAATGAATAGATTAAAAATGTGTTTATCCATTTATGTACCTCAAATCATAACAAATTATAGACTTCTGTGCAAAAAGAAATAAAAGATCAACACCAAGTAAAGTTCACAAACCATACCACAACTTTATTTTATTTTAGAACTTTATACAAGTATATGTTATAAACATGAAGCTTCAAGACTAAAAATGTGTCTTCAACATGACTTTGTACTTGAATTAATTTTGATTAGTTATGAAGTTTTCCATGAGGGCGGGGAAATGGGACCACGTCTCGGACATCATTAAGGCCCGTAGCAAAAAGAACCATAACATCAAATGTAACACTAAACCCCGAATGCTTCACTGTTCCTTGCTTGCGAAGATCTAAATACCATTCATATTGATCTTTTCGCAACCCCAATTCCTTAATCCTGCAAACATTTATACCATCCTACTTTAGTTTCTTTCTGTATTATTTATAGCATCCTATTTTCATTTTATCTTATTATAGCATTGCACTTTCACTTTTTTTCTCGTTAAGGCATTCTACTTTGAAAAATCTACCATATTATAGCATTGTTTAGTCAATTCATTTCTTTATTGCTATAACTGGGTAGATTTTTCAAAATACAATGATGTAATAGGAAACAATGAAAGTATGTTGATATTTTGTTACACGGGTTTTACCTTTTTGTTAAATGGTTTAAACGTTCCTCCTTCTGGCTGCCCCTTATCAGAGCTCCAACCTAATAGAGTATGATTCAAAGCGAGTTATATTGACAAATTTTTAGGGCTATTTTCGATAATGAGGACAAAAAGGTGTTTACATCTTTTATACTGATATGCAGTATAAAAATTGCAATTTTTGTCCCATTAACAAATTCAATACAATCTATACTGTCATGTTGTATTTAAAAAACACAGGCTTTTAGAAGCGCTAAAATGTACCTTGGGTACAAGCACATCAAAGGATGCAACGGTCTTTTCATCATCATTTAATCGCACATTGAAGGGCTTTAGTTCTTTAGGGTGATCATGGATAATCACTGGCTTCTTATAAAACTCATCAACCAAATAACTGTCTCAAGAAAATGTGAGAAAAATTTTAAACGAAAATATACAAAACTAGAAAATAATATTTTTGTGAAACTCAGACCTTTCGTGTTCTTCTGTTAGAGCCACACCCCATTTGATTTTGGTTTCGAAGGTCTTGTCAGTAACCTGAAAAAATTATAATTGTTTTTTTATTATTTAATAGAAAAAAACAACTTAATACAAGAAAAACAGTAACAACGTATCAGTACTATCATTGTTTGATATGAGTGAAATCTTGAACACACCTTGTTTAAAACTTCTATTGCTGTATCATACGTGATCTTTTCAAATGACATTGATGTCATTGATTCAAGGCGATCAAAAATGGTTTTGTCAACTCGTTTCGAAAGAAAGTAAAGATTTTCATAACAATTTTCCGAAACCGAATGGGACACAAACTTCAGAAAATCTTCGGCACAATTCATCGCATCCTGAAACACAACACAAACGAATCAAAATAAAGATCGAACATGAAAATCAAACAGAATCAAACGAAATGTTTAACCTCAAGTTCTGCAAACGCTATCTCGGTTTCAATCATCCATCTTTCTGATAAATATTTCTTCGATTCTGATTTATCTGCGTGAAATCTTGGCCCAAATGCATAAACATTTCCTAGCGCAGATGCACAGCTCTCGAGATGAAGACTTCCGGAAGTTGCAAGAAAGGCCCGATTCGAAAAGAAATCGTCATGCGTCTTTAAACTTTCGGTTTTTTTGTGAGCTTCAGATTTCGATTTTGACTTTGACTTTGACCTCGCTTCTAATTCAGCAGCCAATGCGTTTGTTTTATGAAGATCTTGAACTGCTGCAGCGAGAGCTTCTTTATTGCTATCGGTTCTCTTAAGCTCTTCAATTTTCTTGCTTTTTTCAACAATCGAAAGCTTTACGGTTTCAAGACTAATATTTTCCGTATCATCCAATACGACGTGTTCTTCCTTTTTCACGTCCTTACCGGAAACCGTAAAAACTTGAAATTTTCCCGAAAGCCCTTCGGTATCAGTGGCGGTTAAAATTGGCACCTCGACATGAACGAAACCTTGGTTTTGAAAGAACGTATGACTTGCGTGATTTAATGCGTTGCGTACCCTCATAACCGATGCCACCTGTGAAACAAGAAAAGTGATTATTGTTTTATGATTTAAAGATTTAGAAGAATACGAAGGGAGAGAGATGAGTTTTTTTTTTTTTTTTAATCTTTTCTTACGGTGGTTGTTCGAGGTCTAAAGTGAGCACAATCTCTTAATCTTGCTAACGGTAAACTTTTCTTGGATAAAGGATAGTTGTCTTGATCGACTATTCCGATATGCAACAATTTATCAGCTTTGAGCTCGATGGTGTGTTTCCCTTGTAACGATGGCTTCTGTAAAACGCCTTCTGCTAGTATGCAAGTTCCGGTGGGCATGAGGAGGGTTGGAGGAGCTATGGAAGAATCAACCATGATCTGTAGTAAAGATTAAAGAATGATGTCGTGAAACTTTTAGGAAATTTTATTAAAAGAAGATGAAAAGGGTGTGTGTGTTTTTTACTGTTTTACCTGAAGGCTGATTACGGAAGAACCATCGCTAATTTGCAGAATTGAAATTGAAGGATGCGGTGGTTTTGGTAAGACTGATTCGAGTTTGTCTTTGGTGTGAGGAGTGTGTCCACCGAATACTTTAATGATGGTTCGAAGGAAAGGAATTCGCGATTGGAAAACTTCAACACATTTCACGTCTTTACCTCCGGCGTCCAGTTTGGTGTCACCACCCACCGCCGCTGGTGGTTGTGTGGTATGAGGAGGATCTTTCCTCATTTCTCGTGAAGACTTAACCCATCCTCCAACCACGACTCTCTGATCAAGCAACCCTAAACCGCCGTCTGGACGTTCCAGTATGGTTTTCAAGAGCACCCTTTTGGAGTACTTCGAGAGAACCGCTGGCATTTGCGTTGGTGTTTCAGCAGACGTTTGTTGATCAGGTGACATTTTCGAGAGATTGGTATTAAGAAAGTTGAAATTACGAAAGGGTTTTGATGGAGTTTTGAAATGGAGCTGAAGACGAAAGAGAAAGATGTGGTTGTAGTTGGATTGACGGGATTGAAAGTGGGTTTTATGAAGAGATGTAATAATGAAGGTTGATGCTTTTCTTTGGAACGAAATTGGGGAGAATGAGAAAGGAAGGAAGGATTATGGGGAAGCTTAACGATGAAGAAAAATGATGGTCTTTGTCTCTGAATCTTGGCAATCGCCATTTTTTAGTGAAAGAAAGAAGAGAAAACGAGTTGTAGAGATAAGGGTTTGGAATTCTTCAGAGGTAGGCTTCTAATCAGTTTTCGCGGGAACACTCTTGAGAGTTGAGACCAGTTCTATACTAGAATAGTTTTCAACTTACACCACAAAATTGGACGGGTGGGGACAGTTGACGCCAAAGGTAAAATGAGTTTTGAGCAAATGTTATATTAGTTTTTAGTTTTTCCATTAAATTCATATAACAAAAGGTATTATTAAAAACATATTTAATGCAAAAAGTTTTATATATATATATATATATATATATATATATATATATATATATATATATATATATATATATATATATATATATATATATATACTAGCTGCGTACCCGCGCAATGCGGCGGTAGCATATTGTTTCGTTTCGGCAACTACGAGTTAGGTTTTGGGTTTCAGATTTGCCCGGGGGGGGGGGGGGGGGGGGGGGGTATGGAGTATGAAAGTTCTTTGACCCCTGCAGCATCAAAGTCTGTTGTACCGATGATCACTTACAACTATTTCATTTGGTATTTTACAGTTGCCCTTCCACAAACGTCAACATCCGGAATCCTTACAACGAGAACTAACGATTTGAGGTACTATACTGTTAATTCTTAAATTCAGTTTATTAAAAGCGGCATACCCGCGCGATGCGGCGGCGGCGATTAATTCGTTGCGATGATTAATATTTGAGCAGCTATTAGTTCGTTTTGACAAATAGTTGACAACGACAAATAGCTTTATTTTGGTATGTAGTTTTGGGTTAAACATAATACCCGCGCGATGCGTCGGGCGGTAAATACTCTATTCGTCAATTAGCTGAGTTTTGACGATTTATATCTTTCGGCAGATGACGAATAATTAATTTCGATGAATAGATTTCTTTCGATAATTAAAAAAGAGTAGCTCAACATACCGCTAATCCAAATACATTTCGACAACTCAGGCTATTTGATATAATAGTTTGATGCTTTAGTTTTATGGCTCGAAACATTCAATCATCAAAGCAAAACATATATCCATCCTGAATTTCAATAGTTTATTATTTTTTAAAATTATAACAAAAACCATAGATAATGGTTTTATTAAAGAATAAAATAGTGTAAGTCGCAGTCATGATTCTAATAGTAATAAGAATAATGGTAGAAAATATAAAGCAAAAAATTATAAGCACGATAAATTTGAAAAATGAGTCATGAAAATGAAAGTCGGGTCCCTCCAATAACAATGATTTATATGTTGCATACAAAAGGCCCGTTTTCATTACTAATTTACTTTCATGATGAATCCCACGTGGTATTTGGTTTCCTGTGGGCTAGGCTTCACTTTTCAAGGTCACGCCGAATCAAAGAAATCAGAAAAGAAAGATCGAGTAAAGCAAAATCAGATTTCACGCACCTACCTCTACCATTCGCCTGGTGTGTTTGCGTCAATCTGAAATTGCGAGAGAGAGAGAGAGAGAGAGAGAGAGAGAGAGAGCATGAAGTAGATGCTGAAGGGAAACAACCAAGGGTGTTGTGGGGGTCGGCATTCCTGATCAAACCGCCCACTCCTCCTCCCGTCTCCATGGTCCTCCGATCAAACCACCCCCTCGATTCCCGAGCACATGCTACCGCTACAGACCCTTTTCGCCTCCACCAGCTCTGCCTCCGAGCACCTCCAGGTCCGTCCAGTGACGAACGCCACTCTAAGCAACCAGAATTTCGATATTTGGATCTGATTTTCAAGTTTCCTTATTTGAATCTTGGTTCTGATTTTCAAGGTTCCTTATTTGAATTTTGGATCTGATTGTCAACTCTACATATATGTTTTCTCTACATATTTCGATCTTTGGATCTGATTTTCAATAATCGTTTTGTTTTTGATTTCATGTTTTAGAATATACATGGACAGCCAAACAGCTTTCGGATCTGAACTATGGAGTGACATGTTTTTTCAGATCTTAATCATATTTCTAATGAACTTTTCTATCGATGGGTCGTTTTTAAACATTTCTACTCATGTTGGTTATCGATCCAGACACTTTCTCTCATGTCATTCGATTTAGATCTCACCAATCAAATAAACCTGATTTCGTATATGGAACTTAATCTATGCATATTTATTATTTTTTGATTTTGGTTATTGGATCTAATTTTGTTATTTTTTCCAATTCCTAAATCAAGATTTCGTATATGGATCTGATTTTGGTTATCTTTTTCAGATTTAGACATCAATGGTCATGTTCCAGACATCTAGTGGAACCTTTGGTTACTTGGAAAAGAAATCAGGTCCAGTTACATGTTTGTGTATTTGCCTATTTGTCTGTCAGTCATTTGTGTGTGTATAATGTTTGTTGTTGGTAAAAACATTGATCATTTGTGTGTGTATAATGTTTGTTGTTGGTAAAAACATTGACATGATATTTAAGCAAATCAAAGCAATTCGTTTATTTGTCTTACAACTTGGTGAATGTGGTATGTAGGTAGAAGGATGAGTTACCAATTGGATGCACTTGGGAAAACAACTTCTGGTATGATTTATATATACAAATTGAGCTTTTTAATGTTATATTTATTAGAGGAAGTATATCCAAATATAAAAAGGTGGAAGAAATTATAAACTTGAAACAGGCATTAAGGACATTGGTGACCAAAGGTGCTATATTTGCTTCCAATAAACATGTAATTTTTCTAATTAGGAGATTTCAAACATATATGTAGTTATTGAAACATAAATAGAGATACAATTCTTAAATTTTTGTAGATCTTGAAACAAAAATAGCTAAAAGTATGTAAAAAATGGTAACTTTTAGAATCATTAGCAAAATACACCCCATTATGCTAGAAATTTTATCTTATTGATTCCATAAATTGATTCAAACCTGCAAACAACAATAGAAAAAAGCTTAGTATCTCCAAACGACCTACAATTACAAACTGTTCCGTGGAATCCCTGCAAACAAAGAGATATATTTAAATAATTGTGTGTATGTGCAAAAAACCATAATATGTTCCGTGTTTTAATGTTTGTTTTCATTGATATATTTTTACTGTTATGCTCTATTGACATGAAAACCATAATATGTAATATACTATTACCTTGGTGTTGTGCAGAAATAAATTATGTGGGATGAACAATCAGATGAAGAAAGAAAAGATGGGGCAAAGACTTGTGTATGGGGCTTCAACATTTTATAGTCAAATTTTTGGATCTTTTGGAGGGAGTTTATGTTTTGAATTTGTGATCCATGTGAAATTTTGATAGACATTTTCAGCCTTTGATTGAATTGTAGTCATCTATGGTCCAAATTTTTTTTGGATTAAGTATTTTAATTAAATAAAAAAATCATAGATGCTTGCTTTATTAGCTTGTACTATCTTAATTTTAAGACTTCTATGCTTTAAAGGGTTGTAATTTATATATGGTTTATAGTATAGTATATATATATATATATATATATATATATATATATATATATATATATATATATATATATATATATATATATATATATATATATATATATATATATATATATATATATAACGTAGGAACCTTTTTACTGAAAGTCTAAGTACTAAGTCACTTATATTTAAGATCTTTTGTCAAAAAAATTTGAAAAAAATATGCATATACGAAATGTGCATATATGCATTTTTTCGCAAACGTATATATATTCACGTTTTGTACATATGTGCACATTGCGTATATGCATATTTTTTTCAAATTTTTTTATATAAAATGTCTTAAATATAAGCGACTTTGTGTATTAAGTCATTTTTTTGAAAAAAAAAATTCAGTAAAAAAGTTTTTAGGTTCTCACGAAAAAATGGTTCTCATTTGATCCGGACCCTATAATGTAATTATTGTATAGTGTTTAGCCCATTGTCTATAGCCTAGTATCTATCGGCCCAAGGCCTTGGTTGTACATATAGTTTCTCTTGTTGTGTATTTTCGGTAATGAAAATCTCACATTAACAATATATATATATATATATATATATATATATATATATATATATATATATATATATATATATATATATATATAGAGGTAGGATAAAATGAGGAGGATAAAAAGGTTGAGAAAGTGAGAATAAATCTGGGCTCTCCAAATATCAAGATCAAAGGCTAATATAAACGGGCCATTTATGTAAATTCTATAAACTAAATGATCGAATTGTAACTTATAAATGAAGAGAAGGGTATTGTGGGGATTTCATTTATTTTTATTTCCACAAAATCAGCAAAATTTTGAATCTATTCCTAAAATATCTCTATTTTCCCGTCTCTCTCTCTCTCAACAACATATAACCCTAACCGGATCTATAGACAGCCGTATCCCCACACCATCGACTCTTCAACCAGATGCCACTGTTCATCAAACCTAATTGGCAACGCCTTGCTACCTTCGTCAAACCTAATCGGCGCCTTATCCCACCTGATTGGCACCTTATTGGAAGGGCGCACAAGTGCAACACCACCGGAGGCAAGGGTGAGGACGGAGGTGGAGCAAGCCGTGAATAAGGAGTGAAAACAGGGAGATAAAGACAATATATTATCCAGATTTCTAATCGAAAGCGAGAAGGATCCTACAAACTTGAGTGATGAGTACTTGAGAGACATATCGCTAAGTCTCATCATTGCGGGAAAGGACACTTCTGCAAGCACACTCACTTGGTTCTTTTACATGCTCTGTAAACATCCTCTAATTCAAGAAAAAGTTGCCCTAGAAGTCAAACAATCTACTGGAGCCAACTATACAAATTCAATCGATGAATTCTCCCTTAAATTAACAGAATCTTCCCTTGAAAAAATGCATTACCTTCACGCAGCTTTATCCGAGACTCTCATACTCTATCCCGCTGTACCTCTGGTAATTGCATTATACTTTTCTGATTTCTCAGTATTTGTTTTGATTTTGTTATTTGTTTTTCAAGATGGAAAGAGTTCAGAAAACGATGATATTTTACCGGATGATATTTTGTTATTTGTTATTTGCTTTTGGAGGGCAAATTTATACTCGAATTTTATGTTAAGTTTATTGTAATTCACTGGAAAATATTAAACTTATTGAATATTGTAATAATTTGGTATGTATTAGAAGTAAAATAAGAAATATTAGCTTTTGTTATTATCGTTAAGCCTCGTTTTTATAGTTGATTATCGTTATTGTAGATTATCACATATAAATTCAATGTTACAGTAAAACCTCATTGTTTGTCTAAGTATTAATCATCGATGATTAATATTACAGTATAATCATTGATAATCGGCTTAATCATCGATGATTAAATCATCAATGGTTAAGTTAGTTTACATCCGTGAGTAAAGCGTCAGTAATCATTGATGATTATAACTGTAATCATTGATGATTATAGCTGCAATCATTTACGATTATAGCTGTAATCATTGACGATTGATACATGTTATTCATGAATGGTATAGAGAAATGACTAACACATGTTAATCATGAATGAATATATCACAACTGATCATTGATAACTAACATATTTGTTTGTGTTTGTTATTATCTAATCTTATATTATTAAAACTAACATAATGTTTTCTAATGTTTTTTAGAAGCGATGGCTAATCACAAATTATTTGGCGATCTGATTTGAAGTGAAGAAACAGGACTACGATTGATTCAAGAAAAGTGCCGACACTTGGATGAATTTTGTGACTTTTTGTCCTTTGAATGATTTAATTTTTTATTGAATATAATCATGTATAATTTGTAATTGTCTGAAATAAGTTAAACATTTATGAATATAAATGTTGTATATTAATGTGTAATTTGATTTTTCTTAGTAGTTTTTCTATTTAAAATGTTTTAATCGATTATGAATATAACTGTATAAATGTATGAAACAAGTCTTGTTATATTCATTTATGAATATAACTATATAAATGTATGAATATAGTATTGGCATATTCATTTATGAATATAATTTTGCCATCACTACAATATTCATGGGTAATTAATAATTTGTTTTTTATTCATTAATGAATGCAATATAATAAATGAAAAAAAAAAGACGATTCTTTTAAATTTAAAAGAAAATTGATAAAAAATATTTTTTTAATCATTTATTAATTAAAAATGATTAATTCGTTTTTTTAGGTAATTACCAATCAAATCCCTAAATTTTAGGAAATTGTGATTTTATTCATTTATGATTTAATTTAATTAAATTATACAATTACTAATATACCATTATATATTGATTGGTCCAGAATCATTATCACATTCTCAACCTTTTTATTCATTTCATTTTACCCTCTCCCTAAATATATATATATATATATATATATATATATATATATATATATATATATATATATATATATATATATATATATATATATATATATATATATATATATATATATATATATAATAAAAGAAACATTTAAGTGCCACATGTCATTCTTCTAGATGTGCACTTTGCCACGTGTCACTCAATAAGGAGAATTCGTGAAGCTTTTCCCGCCTAAAACATCATCTTCAGTATATACGTATTATATTATATCTACAGAAACAAAATCAAATTTCAAAGTTATCAATTAAATTTCAGCATTTCCGATAATATCCCTAAAAATCAGCCATTTTATTAGCTTTAATTTAGTAAACTATCAATTATCGTAGCTGAGTCGTCCTATTCATTGTGCTAATTTCAACTGATTCCATAAATCTTCGTTTCAATTTGATATGCCATTAATTTAGCTCCGTAAGTCTCGCCGCCATCTTATAGTAAATCCATTAGATATAAACGACAACTTAAACCGTGACCTTCACCACCTTGATGCTCCTAGAAGAAGAACCATACTCCAGGTGTCATCTCTCTCACCACCGCCTTCAACTAGGAAGATCGATTTGAGAAATTTATTACTTCATCTTCTTCTTTTCATTTTTTCCATGTTGAGAAAACCACAACGAATTCTCAAAAACCCTAACCTCGGATCACATTCTCTATTCTCCCATCGCACATTATCGCAATCATCTTTTTCCACTTCTGTAATTATTGTCACAATCGCTAATTGGAAAAGCAAGAAGCAAATTAACTGAAATACTTGACACTTATGGATCACCGTCTAATCTTTAGGTTTTATCCTATTGATAATTTTTCCTTCTTTTGAATATAAAAACTATCGATTTTGATGGTTTTTAGATGTTTTAAATTCTTTGGTTTTTTTAGTTTCTATAGATACGATTTTGTCTGATTGCAATTTGGGGATTTTGTTTCCACAGAGTTAATTGATTTTTAATGATTTTGTTAAGAATTTATATACATTCTCAAGATTATGTCAATAAAGCATTTGTGCAACCTTTGGAGTTGTTGGTACTGGTCACAACGACAAGTGCTTCAACTCTTATTAGTTAATGAATCTCCTTTTATCTACATATCTCAGTTGCCCGCTGTAGGAGTAATTTCAATCTGTTGAAAGATAACTATCAAAGTTTCCAAGTAATACAAGTAGGATATTCATGATAGTCTTTTAACTCTTAAGTTTGATTTATGGTCTGGTCAATTTTAAAACATAGTTGGGTGGTTTTGTGGTTTTCTCCATCTGTAGTCGTGAACCCACTATAATTAGGGTTGTTTGGATGTAATTTTTCACTATGAATGTAAAAACTAGAAAAGAACAATCGTTTGATTAAAGTTAGATGGTTAGCTTTGGTCATAACTTCTAACTCCTACTGTGGGTGAGTTTTTAAGATCCAAAAATGGTTTAACTATATTTGAGTTAGTATCCATAGATAGTTTTCATGAGTTCCTGTTTCTTGACCTTATTTTGTTTTTATTAATGATTTTAATCAGTTGTGCGTTACCTAGATAGGAAATTTAAGTTTTTTATGCATAATTTTTATTTTTGGTACGTTGTGAGCTTTACTATTTTGCAGTTTGTTATGATTTTTTACAAGAAAAGAAGTTAAGTAATTTTCTTTTTGTTTAAAAGAAGCATTTGCAAAAAAAGTTCACTAATAGCAACGTACTTTGAAAATAAAATGTTTTTCTTATTATATAAGTTTTTTTATTTGTCAACCGTGTAACACACGGGTTTATAACCTAGTACTATAATAAAGCAATCATTTATATGCCATGTGTCATTTTTTTACATCATCTCGATCTTATTTTCCCGCCCAAAAAAATCTGACACGTGTTTTTCTCTATACGTGTATATATGTTTATTTATGAGTTGCGTTCAGTTTTCATAACCGGTTCCTTAAATCTCGTAACTTCATATATACCTCATATCCTTCTACTCTCTTCGAGATCTCCCTTTTTCTCTCTAACCACCAGCATCACAATGGCAGCGGCAACTGCTTGACTTTTTTCTTTCTCTGCATCTTGATATTTCTCTCTAAAGAAAGCGACCTAAGTCATCGGATTTCAATTTTGGATGCACATTCCAAATCCATCCGTGAACGTCAGCTTCGATGATACATGGAAAATGGTTATATGCACCAGACTTTTAAAAAGGTAACCTACACTTTCCCAGTCGTCTTCCTAATAAAACCATTGGATTTTCATATATCTTTAGTATTTTCCAATCCTCTATATTATTATTCTCCATTTACCTAAATTGAAATCACTTATCATTTGCAAAAATCAAACATCTGCAGACCTTCACAATTTTCCAGAATCCTAATCTCCTCTTCCTTTTGTTCAGCATAAATCTTGTTTGCCTCTGACACCTGGAAAATGGTAAAGAGTAAATATAAATATAAAATCAACACTAAATGTCAAGATAATTGATTACCTAGCGTGCTTCTACAGCAATAGCTTCATTTTCATCAGCTATGGTGTATGCCGTTTCAAGCTTTTCTTCTAAAGAATTAACTTGTTCACATAAGTAATCCCTTCTAAAGAAAATAAGAATTGTTTGTACTGAAGAACCTCCACAATGAATTTCCTTTTCAGCTTCATTTTTCCTTTCCAATTCTGTCTTTAGTTTTAAATTTTCACCAATCACATCATTAGAAATCTCCTGTTTCCTTTATAGCCAACTGGTTTTGTCCAACATGTTGCATAATTTCTTCATGAGTCTGAATTTGTTGACATGTTCTCCAACATGGCATTGTTGTACCATAAAAAGATGCAAAAAGATTTTCCATTCTTTCAGCATAGATATCTTGCAATGATGATCTTGATTCATAGATGTCATGACGAATGCTATGTACCATTGCAAAAGTTGAAAAAAAGGTGAAACATTGTTGCTTAAATGTGTATTTAACCCTATTTAAGAACCAAAACATTTGAATAAACAGAGATACATGTGATATCAAGCTGAAAATGAAAATTGCAGGAAATGAGTCAAATTACTGACTTAACTATTACGAAGGGTATATCGATAATTTACCATCTCTTCCAGCAGTTGCTAAATGTCTTCCATCTGCTGAAAATGCAATGGCATTAATAGGACCTTGGCATATATGCTAACTGGCAATCAGGTTGCTCTGTTCCATTTTAATAAATAATTAAATATTAAATTTCTCATAATATCAAGAAAATTTGGTGATGTACCTTACTAGAACATGCATGTGCAACAGAAAATTGAGTTTGATATTTGATTACAGGAAATGTAGAATCACCAGGACCATCTTTACTCTAAATATGTCAACATTAAATCAGGGTATTAAATAAAAACCACCAAAAAAAGAAATTATGTTCAAATTTATCCTTGCCTTTTCATAAACATACAAGTTTCCATTAGCATGTGCAGCAACAAAAGCACCTTCACATTCAGGTATCCATGAAATACTCATACATCGACTGTATAAATATGGTCATTGGTTTATAAGGTCAAAAAGGCAAAAAAGAAAATTGTATTTCATAATTTTCATTTGATATGTTAGTTACATGTTGTTAAGTGTTCCATCTTTGTTGGAATGATGGGCACCAACTAGTTTCTTTCCATCATCCTGTAATTGTAGTCTCAAGGATACAGAGTATACTACAAAAATTAAAAACTAAAAGTGAAAAAGGTGATTACTTTAGTGAAGGAAATATTTATAAATAATAAATCCATTTGCAAGAAATGTGGTAATTGGTAGTTTGGTACCATCTCCTGAGTTTAATCCAATTAGTAAATCATGTCCATCTTTGGCTTTTGAATCAAATGCATGACAGACAGGATTTGAGTTCCCAAATGTGATTGATTTTATTGGATCCTGTGAAAATGTTGTGGTAGTTAACATTTAATCCTAGTAGACACATGGACAAGTATCCCCTTTGTTACCTGAATGAACTTGCTGGCTTTCCCTGTATGTCCTTGTGAGGAATATTGTGAGGAATATTGAAGTAGAATCCATATTATACGAAAATGACTATCATATCCAAATATAAAATCAACAAAATTGCAAGATTCAGATGTAATATCTCATGAAGTAAACATCTAAAACCAACAAAAATTTAACAATGTCGATCATATTATACGAAAACGACTATGAAATTGATGACGGTGTTACCAAAAGTCGATCGAGTTTTCAGGTATGTACCGGAGTAAGGACTGAGGCGGCGATGGTGAAGCAATTGTGACGATGTGTTAACAAGATACCGAAGTAAGGACAGAGATGCGTTGATGGTGAAGCGATGGTGATGCTCTAAACACCATACCGGAGTAAGGACTCAGAGGCTGTGAGTGCTGAAGCGTACATGTATATACCGAGTAAGACCTAGAGGCGGTGATTAATTAAGCGATTGGAAGCCCTAAATCACCGGCGGCTGGACTGGTGGTACGATTTATCAGCTAGATTAAATTGTCGTCGTTGTCTACATGTTTGTGATTATCTGGAATTACAAAATGGATTTGGTGGTGATATTCGTGATTCTGAGCGGGAAGGATGAATCGTGAAATCGACTGATACGTGAATGATTTTAGGGCTCATCGATGGAGGCTAATTTTTTAGATGGAGGGAAAAGAAAACGAGTCGGGATCATGTAATTTTTAGGGAAGAATGGGAAAAGTAATAATGTGACGGTATACAGACAAATAATATACTGCAGCGCGTGTTTTTTTAAACTGATTTTATGACAAAAAAAAACACGACAAACAAGTATGTATGTCATGAATTTTCCTAAAAGATGACATGATTCTATGACGGACGTTTATGTCTGTCATAGATCATTAAATTTTAACAATAAATTTTAACAATAGATGACATGATTTTTGTGACAGACTTATTTGTATGTCAAAAAGTCTGTCACTAAAAGTCTTTTTTTTAGTAGTAAAGTCTAAAAAATATCACAAAATTATAGGATTAAGCATTTGTTTAGTTGACACATAGCATACAAAAAACACAAATTCTCCAAACTCAACATGTGACCATCACACATGAACCACAGGAAGGGTAGCAAATCTATATATAGGTTGTAGGGATTTTGGCACCACTATATATGGCGGTTTATGGTGGGACCTTTTGGTGCTTTGGCTATATCACAACCTCAAATATTCAGCCCATATCTTGAGCCTCATCTCGGCTATCGGGCTATTATGTTTTGGCCTTCAGACGGAGTGAGGGCTTGTTCGGGTGGTACACTAAAGATAAACACGTATTATCATGACTTCTAAGCCAATCTTTGTTGCACAAATAGAACAACCTAGTATGGTGTATATATGATGAAAAATATAAACCATACTTTGTAACTTTTGTTTTATAAGAAAATTGCACAATAATAAATAATGAATTGACTGGTAAATTGTCAATGTAAATGAATAATTTGTTCATTCGCAATCTTGAAGGCTTAATGTTTCCAAAGGCGATTTGTGTTTATGATATCATTTATTTCCAAAAAAATAGAAACAGGGGTATTATAGATATACTAGATTTTCTTTGATTTCAAATTATAACAAATGATTATAAAAATGTTTAAAAAGTTAAAATAATAAGATATGAGCAAGTTTATTAAAGGCACATACGAAATATGTATATGAAAGGATAACGAATAAAGAAAAAAGAAGACTAGTTAATGGCTATTGAAATACGTGAATCTCAACAAAATGTAATGATGTTTATTGGCGTTCCAATAATTTATAAAAAGTTGTTAAAAATATTTAATGAAAAATAGTTAGAACTTAGACTATGATATATTTTGAAATAGACTAAAATATAAATAACCTTATTACTTACAAGTATATTTGTAGGACCATAAATAAGTTTTTGACAAAACTTCATAAATGGTCCCTGTGGTTTCCGAAAAAATCAAGTTTAGTCCCTAACTTTCAAAAACCTCAAGGATAGTCCCTATGGTTTGAAAACTTTTTCTAGATCGTCCCTCCGTCAGTTTTTGGCTGTTAAGTACATAACGGACAAGGCTAAAATGGTCTTTTCCATAACTACTATTTAGTTTCTTTTTCCTTTTAATTTTAAATACATTTTTTTAATAATTTTGGATTAAAAAAGCTAACCCTTTCCCACCACCCTCCATTCTCTCTCTCTCTCTCTTTCCTTGTACGAGATCATCTCCATCTCTAATCATCATCCAGTTCATTTCTAAGATGGCCTCACCCCCGCCAAGAACCATCGCCTAGTTGATATTCTTCTCCTACCATGGCTCCGCTTCTTCTCCCACCATGACTCTTCTGCATCTCCTATCGCTAACCTCTTGTCTATGAACCCAGATCGAAGACACAACTCAAAGCCCTAACCCCCTTTAAGACCGTCTCTTCAAATAAATCCACCAACAGCAAACCCACATCGAAACTCGAGGAGAGGTTGAATTGGAAGAATCAACTTGCTGAGTTTGTGTCGTAGATTTAAGTGTGTTCTAAATTCCTTAATCGAATGTATATTTTGATCAACAAAGGCCCGAAACTCGATTGTCGGAAGAAACGATGCGGCGTCGATGATGGATCGTTGAGGGAAAGTGTAAGCAAGAGGCGGAAAACTCGATTGGTCAGAGTAACTCGTCACAGGATTGAATCTTCAACAATGGCTCCAATCGTGAACCTCCCCCCGTCGATTCATTCACTCCCATCGATTTATTCAATCGAGATTTCACACAGCTGATTGATGCCCAAAGTTTGTGATTAACTGGAGTTCAAAGTTTGTGATTGCTTGATTGAGCCGATTGATTTCACTCACCCTTATCGTTTGATTGCTTGATTGCTTGATTGCAATCACCGGACCTTATCGCCACCACCATTCGAGTTTCATCATTATCAGTTACCGAATAGGGAGACAATCCGCAATGTGGTTGATCTTCGTTGACTGGGCTACTTTCTTGTTCTTAGTTCCATCAGAATCGGTGAAGAATTTGTACACGAAATTGGTTAACGCCACTTTCCGGAACTCTTTTGGGTACCACAGGTAAGTATCGAATTTTGTTTTAATTTCATATTATCATTAGGAATTCAAATCAGCTCTCACTAATCTCGAAAATTTCAAATTACAAGAAGCATCTTTCTGATATACAGTGCTCCAGTACTCATCAATCCGTTTCTTGCTATAATTTACCTCGGGATTTCTGGGGAAGATGAGATTCAAGAGTACGCAATCCGTTAAGCGTTTACTGTATGTTTCAATTCTTATTACCAATTCTAAGATTGTATTACGAATTTGTTCTTGTAGGAAAAAGAAAAAGCACGCAACTTTTCGATTATGGACGTTCCCTGTAATCATAGATGGACCTTTTGGGGTTGTTACTGCTGGCGAATTGATTAGAATTGTGTTGTTTTCTGTGTATATCATCTGGGCTCTAATCGCTTATACCTTTCAGAACATCAGTTTATTGCCGTTGTTTAAGATCACTGATGCAGGCAAAAGGTGGAGTTTATGTTTTATATTTGTATACTTTATTGGGTTTAAATATTGGTGCTTTCGTACTCTTAACTCCAATTTTTTATTCTTAATGTTTTTATGAATATTTTAATACTACTTAAGTCTACGCTTTATCCATTCCAATTGAAAAGAAAAAAGAAAAAAGAAAAAGAAACTAACATAGTAATGTTCACAAATGGTCCCTGTTAGTGAAAAGACTGTTTTGCCCCCATCCGTTATGTACTTAACGGCCAAAAGTTAACAGAGGGACCTTCCATGAAAAGTTTTCAAACCACAGGGACCATCCTTGAGGTTTTTGAAAGTTAGAGACCAAATCAGATATTTTTTGAAACTACAGGGACCATTTATGAAGTTTTGTCTAAGTTTTTTGATAAAGTTTTATCATAGTGGAGTTGCGTTTAGGTTTTAGGTTTGTTATAACTAAAATATTATTAAAGAACTTCCATGCTCTGGATGCTTTAAATGTGGCGTCATTGTTGGTTTATAGATATTAATTTTTTGGGTTCAATTGTTGCATAATATAATTATATATTTTCATGAGTTCAATTCTTACCGTACATACATATCCTTTTTTTAATTGATATCTTTGTGACTTTGTGTATACATTAAGTATAAAGGTTTGATATTGAAAATCCTATAATTTTTTTAAAATTCGATAAAGAAAATAATAGGGTAGTCCAGAATAAATGGTTTGGTCCAAAATTATGTATTAAAAAAATCATAGCCGACCACGTAAATCTTATTTTATACTCATCTTGAAATTTGTTTAGATCCGTACCTCAATAAGAAAGAAAGTTTAAGGCTTCGTTTGGTTCGTGGGATTTCTCAGGATTAGCATTTTAAATCCTACGAAATTCTATGTTTGGTTTGAGAATAAGCAAGGAATTTAAAATGACGAGACTTTTAAAAATGACTCAAAATCTCATGAATAAGGGATTTGTAAATACTTTGTCTCCTCCAGCATTTAAAATTCCATGAATGAAAGATTTGTTTTTCACCTCCGGCCACTCCACCGTCGCTGCCGCGTATACATCCGGCCACCCTACTAATGTTGCCGCTGCCGCCTTGATCTCCGGCTACCCCACCACCGCCGACACCACCTCCACCTCCTGCTACTCCCACCGACGCTGAGGCGTCCACCTCCGACCCACCTATCATCGTCGCCACCTCCATCTCTGGCCACCCCATTGTCGACACTGCTTCCACCTTCCTCCACCCTACCATCGTTGCCTCCATATCTTAAGACACTATTGTCGATGCGCTACCTCCCGCCACCCCACCATTGTCATTCTTGCCTCCACTTCTGACAACCCCATCGCCGTCGCCGCCTCCACCTTTTCCCTTACTGCTGATGCGACCTCTACGTGTAGCTTCGCCGCAACCACGTCCGTCTCCACCTCCGACCACCCGACCATCAACGCCGCCTTCGTCATTGGTTAACGACGATTTAATGTTGATGGTTCTAATGTTTGTTTTTTTAAATTTTATAAAGGTTTTGATATCAACCAAACGGGTTATGGGATTTTAAATTCTGAAGGATTTCAAATTCTATTAAATTTGAAATCCTAGAGGTTGAAATCCACGAACCAAACGCACCCTAAGTGTGTATATGCATCTTAAGGCTATGAGGTATGCATGATATCAACAACACCGTCACATTAGCGTCATGTTATTAGAACATTCTCAGGATACATCTAAGGAAATGCCCAACAGTGTAGAACTCTTTTTAACTTCCACGTCACCTTTTAATTTATATTTTCTGTAATTAAAATAAAATATTAAATTAATTTAAAAAACATTATATTAAAATTAAAAAAACAATTACATTAATTAAAAAACAATATAATAAAAAAACATTTTAAAACATTCGTAAAATAAATAAAACAACTAATCTAAATATTTTTTTGAACTTTCTCATTCATTGCCTCTAGTGCCTCGAGCTCCCGGCTCCTTCGTCGGTTGACGAGTGTAAAAATTGTCAATCGTGATACACGTGTTCTTTGTGTCTTACGCTTAGTTCCCGAGTTTTAGCATGAAGAGAAGAGAAAAGAAAATAAAATAAGGAGAGAAAAGAAAGGAAAGGAAAGGAAATAAAAGTTATATTTTCGTATCCCAAGTCGAAAGAAAAATTAAAGGAAATAAACGTTTTATGTGTTCCCGAGTGGAAAGGAATGGAAATGAAAGTTATAATTAAATGTTATTTTTAACAGTAATTTCATTTCCTTCCAAATCGGAAGGAAGGTTAGGAGAGAATATTAACCCTCTCATTTCTTTCTCTTCATTCAACTTCCATCCGTAAATAAAAATAAAAAAAAAAAAAAAAAAAAAAAACTCGGGAACAGAAAAACTTCTCTTTTCCTTTCAGTTCCATCCATTTCTTTTCCTTTCTCTCGTTAAATGAGACTCGGGAACACAGCGTTAAATCATTTGTTCTTGTTGTATCTTGATATGACGGTCAAATCGTTCAACCAAAATATCCATTTTGTCGGCGGTTTTTTCTTTGGTTGAATTGGTGGTGATTATGGAAATGGTGGGTATTGGTAATGTGGTGGCGGGTATGGTTGTGGTGAGCCTGTGAGTAAGCTAGTGAGTGTACAATTTGGAGGAGGTGGTGTTTGCGGCGTTCTGCTGCTGAGGTGGCAAGGACGTCGGATGCTTCCTAGTGAATACCGCCAAGTCTAATAGATCTAAGATCTTTAATTCATTGTTTTTAAATGATCTATTTATTTTACCCATTAAAAATAAAATATAATTGAAATTAACCCATATTCAAACTTATTACATACATTAAAAACCACACGTAAGAACTCTTCATGTGTGTCGATAGTCATCTCCCTTGTCTCCATAGCCAAAACTAGGGTTATCACATAAATTAAAAACCACTCCTAAAAACTCTTCATGTGTATCAATGGTCATCTCGCTGTCTCCCACGTAAAGTGTACTGCCAATTTCCAAATTAAATAAATTAAATCAAAATTAGTTTCTAGTGATTGGAAGTTGGACCAAATTTGACCCTTTGCTAATCGCGTTAATACGTCATTTTTTGCATATAAAGCAACACACCACCCTAAATAATCATTACTCCCCCACCCTACATATGCATAAAGCATTATTTTTCTTTTTAAAAAAAGGTTTTCATCACTATATCTATCATTTCAATAGAAAGCAGGATTATTACTATATTAACTATTTGTAGAAAAAAAATAGGAACTTCAAACAAGATTTAGGTGAAAGTTGGCAATTTTAACCAATTTACAAATGAAACAAAATGATGTGAGTTACATGTACTTTCAATAGACACAGCCTTTTAAATCGTGCATGTAATGCATTAATTATATACTAAAATGTTAAGAACTTCAATTGTTTTCTAAAATTGATCACGATACCGTAGAGTTCACTGTACATATTTTACCACCGGCGGTTTAAATTTTAGTTTAATAGTTTGATAATTTAATAATCTCATCAGTCCCTTCGGCGTAATGATGATTATTCCGATTTCCATGGGACCACCAAGATCATTGATTAATAACCTTCAAAACCCATCAAAGTTTAAACACTATTTATACCATGTACTAGAAAGATATAATAGATGTGACAAGTTGATAACTGATAACTTGAGCCATGTTTAAAAGAGGAGCCATAACATTCTCCACCACCATGGTAGGGTGGTGCCGCCAGCGCCATAGGCTGAGGAGGAAGACGGGCAGCAAAATCCGGTTGGGAAATAAACACAGGAAGCTCCGGTCAAGATCACGGTCAGTCATACATTGGCGGGCAGTCGCGTGCCCGTTTTTGACCTTGAAGAAGTTCATCATGAAGATGGTGTCAAAAGGAAGGTTGATGGAAGCCTATTATTTGACATTACCAATTCTCCAACCCCAAATGTTTCCTCTCTGTTAAATATTTTGTATGTTGGCACCTTTTTTTTTGCCTTCTGACCAATGTATAAACACTCTAATTGTGTTCTTTCAACTTAAAAGTTAAAAATTCGTACAACATAAAGCATAACTAGTAGCAGTCCAAAATACAACAAGCGAGTCTATTTACACGATGGGTGAAAAGTAGGATTAAGATTTGTTGCCAAAGTAGGAGAAAAGTGTCTTCTGTTTATCATCAGAAGTCTTGAAGTTGCCCTTCTTTTTAACTGGACTTGTAAACTTCGTGTCAGATGGTTTTGTATCAGAAGAAAACACATCATACTCGCGTTTCAGATGTGAAGTATCAGACTTTGATTCATCGCAAATGTGTTCGATTTTGCATACATCTTCAGGTTCCTGTTTTGGACTTTTTGGTTTTTCTGTTTTTTCGAGGTCTTTAGGTACTTGAGGGTCTGATTGGTTTTCTAACTTAGTAGCCTTTTTTGCAAAGAACATTGAGATTGGTTTTGTCTCCTTCACTTGAATCTGCACTTGGTAATTACAATAATAATAATAATAATAATAATAATAATAATAATAAAATTCAAACAATTTTGAATGTAGGAAAAAGAACAGTTCTGATAGCATACCTCCTTTATACACTCTGGTCCATCAAAAGAAGGCTTGCCCATTGCAGGTGTCACAGGGTACCAAACCTGAAACAAAATCATATATAATGAATATTGATTATAAAACTAGAATTTATATTTTTGAATAATTGTTATTGTTACCAAGTCTGGCTCTTCGTACGGTTTAAGTAATGAGTCAAACTTGGAAGATGAAGACCCATTTAACCACTCATCAGTTGACCCTTTGTTCGCTAAAATAACCGGCATCCTGTCTACAATAGACAATAATCCAATTAACCACAACTTTGAAGTTAAAATTACAATTTAAAAATCCCAGAAAAATGAAGTTAGAATATTAGAGAGATAAGAGAAGATGGTGTTACTAACCATGGAGCCAACCTAAGGCTGATGAAGACCTTGTTGTCAAAATAGTGAAAGTGTATTGAATCTCGTCTAAACCACAAAATAAATTTATTAAGGATCATTAATTGTCATTTTTTATGAAGAAAAAGTATAGTTTTTTGAAGAAAGGTAAAAAAGTCGTGTCACCTTCAGAGTTTTTCCAAGAATCATAAAGGGCAGCAAAGACAAGGGGGCGATCATCCTTCATATGAATATAATAAGGCTGTTTTTTCGAACCGTCTTTCTTCCATTCATAAAATCTGAAAATGGTAAATGCGAATAAGAGAAAGCCTAATATAATAGATTTCTTATAAAATAAAAACTTGAAGTTTGTAAAGACTTATTACCCTTCCACCACAACCAGACACCTGTTTCCAGGAAGGAGACGCCTGAAGGAAGCCTTTTCACCAATTGACTCTGAACGAGCATTGAACTACCACACACAAAAATAAAAAAACATTATCCCAAAAATCTTTAAAAGTAAAAAGTGAACACTCAAAAACTACTAGTTACTTGAGACATTACCATCCTGTAATAGTCTGGTTTTTCAGTCTTCTTAGTGAAGCTTGGAATGAGTCCCCATTTCATGCACTGCACAACAGCTCCTTCATCATTTGCTCCAGTGTCTCTTCGGATAACTGGCAAGTTTGATCCAGGGGAAACATTATATGCTGGACGATAGCTGAAATTTCAATTCACAGTAATCAATTTCCAGTGGATCATAACATATAGCAACCAAAGTATTTAATTCGAAATCTTATGTTGAAGTCATTATTTCTGTAACTGGACTATGAATCCATTATAGTAGAATAGATCGAGAAAAATATATCAAGCAAAATGAATAGACAACACCGGAATAAGAGACTGTTAGGTTCAAAGTCCGCTAGTAAAACTAGATTGATCCGTCGTGATGAACAACGACTAGAAACATAAAACTAGGAAAAAAATATATCAAATCGCCAACAAGAACAACAGGCGGACAAACAAATTAGAAATACACGAGTTCGATAGCGACAGCGACGCGTGAGGGACTTGAAATATGTAGAAGAAACTGTGTAAACGATACCAATAATATAAAATGACAAGTGACAACACCAGAATGAAAAGCAACTATACTCCGACCGTGAAGTTCAAAGCGCGATAGATCAAGTCGGGAGCAAAAACGACGAGTAAACACACAAGTTGGAGGTATAGGAGTTGTGTGAGAGGTGAGGGACTTACCGGTCCGTATCGACGAAACGGACGGGGCGGTTACCGAGGTTGCTAGAGCGAGGAATATCATCTGGACGGATTGAACAGCGACAACGCCCACACATGATTCAATATTCTTATGTGTGTAGTAACGCAGTGGTAAACTTCGTCGTCCTCCGGTCTGATTCACTACCGCCTGGGGGAATGGTCAATGGAAGAAAGGCGGGAATGTAAGTAGGGTTCGGTTCCCTCTTTCTTTTCTTTTTGACTTATTTCAAGTTTCAAGACTTGTCTGGAAAGTGGGGTGGAATACGGGGAGTTTATCTGTTTATGAGTTTAGAAACTATTTTTACAACTTTGCCCTCAACCCTCCTAAACCCTCAAGTCAAATCTTTTGTATTACATCAGCTACAGCCCCGAAGAAACTCCTGTTTGCAGCGTTCTCTACCAACATCACCGTCGGCGACAAGCCTTTTGCCTCCGCTACTCGAGAATGCTTTCACTTGCAAGGCGGTGCCGGAGATCTCTCCAATGTTTCCAGCCGGTTGCCTCTCAACTACAATCAACGAGAGCTCTCTCCGCATCCTCTCCTCCAACCCGTAGGCGGTCGAAATTTACACCGGCGGTCATGAGGAAAACCGATGAGAAGTCTGAATGGTGGGTAGTCGATGGGGAAATGCACGAAATCGGAGAAAACGTGCCGCCTCGAGAGAGATTCGTTATACCAAGGGATAACATCCCTAACAAACGTCGTAAGCAGCTCCGTGAACAGTTTATGCGCCGGACTCGCCTTGTTCTTAAAGAATCTGTTAGTTTCTCTCTTATCCATTTTGATTCTCCGATATGTATCTGCCTAATTTTGTACATAGTGAACGCGTTATGTGTAATATATCTGCTTAGCAAAAGATTCCGGCATATAGGGTTGTGGGATTAGGTGAATCCGACAACTGAGAATCGTGGTTATGATAATTTGATTACGAATAGCAAAATCTGATAGCGAACACTCTTCATTTTTGGATTTTGTAAGTTGTATAGTACCATGGTTTGCTTATTGTTTGATGTTTGACTGAAGGAGCATGAACCTTGGTGCAAAAAATACATGGAACTGTATCAGGAGCTTAGAGAGAATTGGGAGAGGCTATACTGGGACGAGGGTTATTCCAAGAAACATGGTCAAGAACGTGCAAGTTATGACTCTGCTGAAGATGATGATGAAGACTTTTCACCTTACAGGTTTCATACTTTTGCAAAAATAATTCTGGGTTAAAGACTTAAAGTAAAAAAAAAAATAGCAACATACTTTCGTTGGTTTGCTTGTTGTAGGATCCTGCCTTATTTTTTTCTGAAAAATCTATCCAACCACAGCAATATCATCGAAAGACAAAGCAATTTTCACTAGTATAATTAGGTAGATTTTTTTAAAGTATAATGTCCTAATAAGAATAAATTGAAGGTACATGTTACAATTGCCTATATTTATCAAACTACAATGCACAATAATTAAACAAGTAAAAGCAATGTCATAATGGAAAGAAAGGAAAATGGGATGATAATAATACACAATTAAATTAAATAACGTTGCTATTTCTTGCATTTATTAATTATTAGTTGGAACAACTGGCTTGAACTTGCTTATAACCTTGGATTAGTTTTTATAATTTATGTGGACTATGGACCCGTTTCCAACACTTTGTTTGCATGAGATTTTTGTCTCCAAACATGTATGGAAAGTAAAACTGTTAGCTAGCTATGTAAAAGCCTTTTAATGATTATGAATTTTGTGTTTTTTCCTCCCATTTTTTTAATATTAACCATTCATTTATTGATTCTGTTTGCAGAAGAAAGCAACCCCATGCTGAGGAAACAAAGGTACATGATTCTTTTTTCCCATTAAGTGCTGTCTCGATCAATGATATTAAAAAATAAATTTGAGAAAACGGCAGGGGCGAAATTGTAAAAATAAATTTGGAATGCTCGTTAGTTTTACTTATAACATCTCTGATGACAGGGGTTTGGGACAAATAGGGTGGAAAAGGCAGGAATGATGAGAGATAAGTTTGAATTTGACCGGGAGAGAAGAATGAGAGAGAAAGGTTGGTTACTGAATTTGCAATTAATTTATGAATAAAAAATTGCGTACAAAGTCTAATACTGAACAATTGATGTGTGATTGGTTGCACAGCGTTTGCGCCTATGAATGGAGGAATGCAGTTTACGGCTCCTGAAAGTAATCAATCATTTGATGCAAAGAGATACCTTTCCTCTAGTGAAAGTGAAAGTGACAGTGACAGTGATTAACTATTATTAGCCATTAGGTACTCAACAATATGTATATTTTCAATTAAACATCCTTTTTAAGTATTTCTTTTTTACTATGTGCTTACAAGTTACTATGTGCTTACAAGTTACAAGTATATGTTGCCCCTGTTTGTCTCCTCTAGAAGATTAGGCTTTTTTTTTGTTACACAAAACTGATGAAAGTTTTTAGGGCTATTTTTGAATACATATTTTGCACGAATGAGAATGAGAGATCAAAAAAATTTTGGTGGGACAAAAGGTGCTATTTTTTCACCTAGTCATGGTCCTGCTCCAATAAACGTCAAATATAATACAAGGTCTGTCACTTCCTCAAGATACTTTTCCACAAGTGTGTTATTTGTATTTTGGAGGGGAATGATTGATGGCTCATGGCTCTGTTTAGGTAATTTATTTTAATTATTCGGAAGATATACAAGTGAGAATTCTTAGCCCAAATAAATGGGTTAAACAATTAACAGGTTGTTTAGAGGGTGTTCAGATATTTCTCTACTGCTAAGTCATCATATTAAAAATAATCCGACTGTTTTTTTATATTAATTTTTATAAATTGCATTCAATCCACTGGTAGTGATAAGGGTTGGCGGAGTGACTTTGGGTTGGAGGAAAGATCCGCCGCGGGGCCTCAATTAAAGGTGGTAAATCGGATAGTCGTGTCGGGTTTTTAGCTGACACGACACGACATGACAACTTTTTATATAATACGAACACAACACGACAATTTTTTATATAATACGAACATGAGACGACACGATGTCGTGTACTCGTGTTTTGCTTTATTAACACAAAATTAAAATACGATAAAAACAATCAACATGAAAAATATAAAATAAAATAAACATTTAGTTTATTTAATTCATAATTAATTATACAAAACATGAGAAACACAACAAACATATGTTAATATCGTGCCAATTTCGTATTGAATTTTGAATATGAACACGACACGACACAACGTCGTGTTTTATACACTTGACATAAATACGAATTCAAATTTTTATTCGTCCAATTTCATTCCACGTAGTGTATTTCTGTCATGTCGTGTCATATATTGTCACCCTTGCATTCAATAAAATACATGACGGCAGTAATCATCAAAGATTGATAGTTCTTTAAATTTCAATGTGATTGGTTGAAGGAAGTTTTTTTTATATATGTCGCAATATGAAAATGGGGTTGTCCAAATCATGATAATGACTTTTTGATCTTACAATCCTACCATCAGAAAATAATATTTATGTAAAAGTGATTGGTGGTTTTGATGACTGTAGTGTTGAATTTTGGAATTTGATCACATTGTGGTTACGGATACGGTGTGAGGCAGTTGTCGAGTGGATGCAGAGTAGGGATACGAGATAGACTGCAAGGACAACTGTAGAGTAGGTTGTTGTGTCTAACATGCTGCAATTTCGGTGCTCGAGCAATGGGGTCGGATGATCGACATCGTTTTCTTAGGTCTAACCCATAACAGATTTTAAGTAACTTCAGTGGCAGATTTGTTATAGGGCACTAGGGGGCCCATGCCCCTATTAAATTTCGGATACGTAGTGTACTTTTTATTTATATATTTATTTTTCTAATAGGGTGTAACCCCGCAAAAAAAAATATCTTCTTATATAACCTCAAAAAAAAAAAATCCAGTGTCACGGCTATTATTAATTTCTGCGTCCGCCCTGAGTAACTTGTCTTTATAAATAGAGATCCATTTTGACAACTATTAATAAAATCTCCTTCTAGTTCTGCTTATGGACGTAACTCTATTTTTCTGATCGATTGAACCATGTTTAGTCATTGTGTGTTTTTTTCGATCTTTATTTGTCGTGTTTGTATGTGATTATTGACCCATATGTCTAACATGCAGGATGTTGATAAGATCGTAGCAGCAAAAACTCATAAGGTCCTGAGATTGTGAATCAGGTCCAACATGTTTCAAAATTACAGATTTTGTCCCCGTTGTTGTTGCTTAGTTGCAGTCTCGTGAGTTATAACATATATATTAAGGAAACACTTGCGTGTCACCGGTGGTGATTGTCGTTGAGTGAGTAAGATGATTTCGTCGTCGCTGCAGCCGGTGTAGTTTTCTCTTCAAGACCTGAAGATACAATAAGGATTAGAAGGTTAGGATGGTTAGTTGTAAGATGGTATTTTCCCAACGCTCATAAAGCAAATTTTGTAGAGATATACAAGGGTGCTATGCAAACAAAGGACTAACACTTGGCTTAAATACATAAAACTACATACATTAAATCCACCCGATAAAGGCTTTACCGTGAGGATTTTTTTCGAATGTTCAAACTGGAATGAAACTCGAGAAATGGTGATGATGGTATCCATTTAGTAAAGATATCAACATGTTAAGAAGTGATAGGACGTGAAGAAATCGAATGTGTCCCAAAGCAAGTTGGTCATGAACAGGGTGTATGTCAATCTCAATGTGGTTAGCTCATTGGTGCTGGATCATGTTAGTACCCATGTGAATAACATTGAGTTAGGTTGGATGGGACCAAAACATTAAAAAAAAAGCAAGATTTTCATCCTCTAACACCTATTTATAAAGTCTTATTGTGTGCCTCATCTTCTGTTACCCACTGATGTTAGATGAGGAATTGAAATGCAAACGAGTGTCATGCCTTATTCTTTCTGTATAACACTTTAGGACGATATTTGTTTTTTTCGAAAAAGATTGTTTGTTTTTTAAAAATAAAATACAAAAACATTTATTTGTCGTATCTTTTCAAAAGATGTAAAAATAGCTTCTTAAGGTTGGAAAACATTTCAAACCAATAGTTTTTAAATTTTGTTATCTTTTTTCGATTTGTGTTTTTTACTTGATTTTTTGGATTGGCCGAAAAAAGTCGGAGGTGGTACCCGTAAATTAACTATTAAGTAGTGGGATGCTCCGCGCATTGCAACGAGTTTGTTAATCCTATATTTTATACCATTTATGTAATGGTCTTGTACATAAGGTCTATTTCTGCAATTACTTTGCAATTACTTTGAAACAGGAAGAGCATGTTTGTACATTCACACAATGGCCATTTATGTTATTTTTTATTAGGTAGGGATATATTTATAATTTTGTGACTACTTCTAGAAATTTTCAATTACATGGGGTTTTTTTGTGTATTTCTTAAATACAATGTCAATTTCGATAATTTTTTGAAACATATAGACAATATATGCAAATTTGCTATTAGGCGGAAACTATTTTCATAACTTTATAAAACATAAGAACCCTTTATGTAAAGTCATTTATGAAACACATAGATTATGTCTATAATTTTTTATTATATAGAGACCATTTCTATGGGCACAACTTATTGAATATATAAAATAGTTATATTTGATAACGATTTTTGTTGAAAAAAACTAAAATTTGAGCTAGACACGTAGAGTTTAAAATACTTTAGGGATTATATTTGTAATTTATTCTTAAATGTAGGTTGGGGGGTCAATTCAGAATCAAACCAAACTACCGGGTTTTAAAAGGCGTATCCTCATTCAATTTCACGATTTAGAAACTCCGGCCGGCGCCAAACCCTCTCTCCCTCGTTCAAAGTATCTCATCCGAACCACAATTTCAAAAGTCCAATGTTCCGACGGCAGCTATGATCTGATCTGCAGCCTTGATCGTCTTTGGAACTCTAGCTTTGGATAAATTGTCATTTCATTCGCCGAAAACAAAAAGCAGCAGATGAGTGGGGCGAGACTGTGTTCATTATTGGGTGAATTGGGGTACGAAGGTCATGGGGCACTTGATCCAGACAGCTTTGAGTGGCCATTTCAGTACGAAGATGCTCGTCCTATACTCGATTGGCTATGCTCCAGCCTCCGTCCCTCCAACGTCCTCTCCGCCTCTGAACTTTCCCAGTTACATCTCTCTCCCTCTCTCTAGAAAGCAATGTATGTTTGTTTATCCGTATTTATGTATCTATGTATAGGTGTCTAGCTGATAATCTTTCTTAGATCGCTTCCTAGAACGTAGAAAGATCAAATTCATAGTTCTAAGACTTAACGGTTTTAGGGCTGCAGTTCTACAACGTAATTTACCCTAATTATTACTTAAGGATAAAGGGCTCCTAGTTTGGGGACTCATTTTAGCAATGTGATATGTGAATCCCATGTGGCTTGCATCTTTACAGCTTTTTTGTCTTTAAAGCACACATGTTAAATAGGCTATGTTTCAATAATGTTGGGTCTGAACCTATATGCCATAAAGTTTCTTCTTATAATTTACAGGATCTAATATGTTTGATATATGCATACGGCATATACTGATAATTATATCTGTTTTATTATCCAGGTATGAACAATTTATACAAGATGGAAAGCTTTTGGAGGTAATCAACAGGCTTACTTTTGATGATCATATCTGATAATATTACTACTATGGAATTACACATGGTCAAAAAGAGACACTTTTAGGATTAAAATTATATGCAGGTTTACCTGGAACAAAAGAAAACAGGGGTTACATTGTATAAACAGAACTGGCACTAAAAAGATTATTAATTTCAAGATGAAAATAGCATCATTCTTGTATGAAATAAAGTAAATAGTATTTTTTGCTGTTTTAGGGGGAAGACCTAGATTTTGCTTATGAAAGCATTTCAGCATTTTCAACAAGGAGAGACAATCAGGAGGCAGTTTTTGGAGCTGAAGAAGGACTAAAAGACATCAGGTAAATCTGCATACATGCCATGTAATGTAATGCGGTTATATATATCCTGAATCATTTATACATGCTAGGATCTTTATTTTGTTAAACAATGATAATCCTGAAAATTTGCTTGCTTTTCAAAGGGATGCTACTTTAGCCTTTAAAACAGAAGCCATGGAGTTACAAAGACAACTTGGGCATCTACAGTCTCAATATGACATGCTCAGTACACAAGCTTCAGCTTTAATTCAAGGAAAAAGAGCAAGAGTTGCATCAACATCTACTGTAAATGGACTACTCACTACCATAGATGATAGCCTTTCAGCAAGAAACTTAGAAGTACATTATTTCTTTCACATTTCATTTTGTTAATATACTTTCACTTTAATGGTCAAATATGAGTCTTAAACTTGTTTCATTGTAACTTAAGATGAATGCAGTTCTTGGAAGAATTGCATCTACAGCACAAGAGTTGGCTCACTTCCATTCAGGAGATGGTACTATCTTCTTTTCATACTTCTCATTTTTATTTAAGTGGTTTTGAAATATTAAAAAAAAAGATTAATTCTTTATCATGGGTTTTGGTTTCTTGATATGCAGAAGATGGCATCTATTTGGCATACTCAGACTTTCATCCATACTTGCTTGCTGATTCAGCGTGTATGAAAGAGTTAAATCAATGGTTTGTGAAACAACTAGACACGGTAAAAACTTCACAACTTTTTACACGTGCTTAACTTTTTACTTCTTTACAATATTTTATGAAACTTTATAAATTCAGGGTCCTTACCGTTTAGTGGCAGAAGAGGGCAAATCAAAATGTTCATGGGTCAATCTTGATGACGTTTCTAATACCTTAGTGCGAGGTGATTGCCAATTGCACCATTTTTTTATTTGAATTTATTCCACTTTCAATTTTTCTAGTTTTAATTGTACATGTGTGCATAGCTAATTGATGAGATATTTAATTTTTTTTGTGTCAGACTCTCAAAAATCGCAACATCAACGTGTATCAGAATTGCAAAGGCTTCGTTCCATGTAATTTTTCTGTAACAATAAGGTTTTTAGTACCAAATTATCATGTGATATGTGGTAACATGTAAATGTTTTGATATGCAGATTTGGAACAAGTGAAAGGCAATGGGTTGAAGCACAAGTTGAGAATGCAAAGCAGCAAGCTATTTTGTTGGCACTTAAAGGTCAAGTAACTTCAGATGAAGCTCATATTCACCTTGATCTTCATTCACTCAGGTATAATATTTACTATTTTCTATATCAACTGAGGACATACATGATACATACATGTATAATAATTTAAACTTTTTGTATTGTTTTTGTTAGGAGAAAGCATGTAGAATTGGTTGGAGAGCTTTCAAATCTACATACCAAAGAAGACAAGTTATTATCCGAGGTTTGCACTTGATCTTTACTATATATGCCACTATATAGTAAAGATCACTCCTTTTTTTACTATATATGCCACTATTTTCTTCTTTGCTTTTCTACATGATATTTATTGGGCTTTTTGAGAGTAAAAACACCACTCCTTTTTTCAGACTATTCCTGATTTATGTTGGGAGCTGGCTCAACTACAAGACACATACATTCTGCAAGGTATATATATTCATTAAAAGCTTTAAAAAATAAAAATGCTCATGGCGATTGGTTAATCTTTCAAGTTATATAAGAGCTATAATTGTTCTCACATGTAAGAATTTAAATTGATCTTTAATACAGGTGATTATGATCTAAAGGTCATGCGCCAAGAATATTATATTCAACGCCAGAAAGCGGTACACTTTTCAACTTATAACCATAAAAACATAATTTTAGTTTCTAATTACTCCAATCATCACTTTCATATATTTGTTGCTTTTAATTTTGCAGTTCATAAGTCATCTAATAAACCAACTTGCAAGACATCAATTTCTAAAACTAGCATGCCAATTTGAAAAAAAGACAATGCTTGGAGCCTTTTCATTACTCAAAGTCATCGAATCTGAACTCCATGGTTACCTATCTGCAACCAAAGGCCGAGTGGTATTTACTAACCGTCACTGTTATTTAATATTTCATAAAATTTGTATTTATTAATCTAACATATTTTTTAAAAAATTTTAGGGTCGTTGCATGGCATTAATTCAAGCAGCATCAGATGTACAAGAACAAGGCGCTGTCGACGACCGCGATACGTTTTTACACGGTGTCAGAGACCTTCTTAGCATCCATTCAAGTAACACTAAACTCTTTACTCTCTTTTTTTATAAATATATTATAAAATTGTCAACCAATGAAATAATTTCGTTACTTTTTTTTAGATTCTCAAGGTGGTTTGTCAACATATGTATCGGCACCAGGTCTGGTACAACAAATATCCAGCCTTCAATCGGACCTCATGGCCCTCCAATCAGATTTAGATAACGCCCTTCCGGAAGATAGAAGCAGATGCATTAATGAGTTGTAAGTTACCCCGAGGGTATTTATGTCTTTATGGGACCAAAATTGAAAAAATCAGCTATATTCAGGGACCAAAAATGTAATTTACTCTTCTCTTTATTATTATAGGTGCACTCTTATCCAAAGTTTGCAACAGTTACTATTTGCATCTTCTACCACTGCACAGCCGATTTTGACACCACGGGTATGCATTGGCTTTTACATATTTGTTATTTTTTAATTGATAATTTTATAATTAAAATTGAATGTAGACTCTAATGAAAGAGCTGGATGAGATGGAAAAGGTGAATGCCAGGCTGTCAGCTGCAGTCGAAGAAGTAACACTCGAGCACTGCAAGAAGAACGAGGTGATTTTTCTATTAAGAAAAATATGATATTTAGAAGAAAAAAATATTTATATATATTTATTTTAATGAATTGTATTTTTGTGACAGATTGTAAAGCATCACTCGCAAGAAATGGCACTTCAGAGGCAGGTGTTTGTGGATTTCTTCTGTAATCCGGAACGTTTGAGAAATCAAGTGAGGGAACTAACAGCACGAGTTAGGGCTTTACAAGCATCATAATTCACACTCATACTATGTATGTATTTTTTTGTGTAGTGTTTTTTATTTGATGCATGATTTGTGTTATACATCAACTTCATATCATTAGGATAAGTTTGAAATTGATTCAATGTGTCCTTTTTATGTAAGATCGAGTTTGGTTTCAGAAAGATTCAAAACTTGATTTAAGAGATTTGTTATGTCTAAAAATTCAGCTTGGTTGCTATATGTGCTCTTTTTTGTTTTTTGTATTTATACATTTGATTATTTAGTTGTCTAATTATTAGCAGATGAGATCTAAAAAAGCTATCAATATTACCTGTCACTTATAGGACAAAATGTCGTATAAGTTACTAAGTTGATAATATCCACTAATCTATATATCTCTTATAGTAGAGTTCATCCAAATCAATGTGGTTCAAGATAAACACTTATTGATGTATTATTTAATTTCAGTTTGCATAATAGTAATAAGCGTCATAATTTGCGTTCGGACAATAACCATTATCCACTGAAGTTTTTTTCAATTTAATTCGATAACGTAACTAATCATTCTAGAAGACTTTGTGCAATATTAATAAACGTCATAATCTACTTCAAATCTCTTCACTCACACACACAGAGTTGTATTTAGCAATAAAAATGACGATGATAATGAGAAGTTTGTTTGTTGTTGAGGTTTAATGATCTTGGTTATTTACTTAGTTTATAATCCTCATTTTTTTTTTTCTATTTTCTACATTATAATAACATTATTTGCTATACTTGTGTGAAGAACATGAACTACTATAAGAATGCAAAAAATAACTACATTATGATATCATTATTTGCTATACTTGTGGAAAGCCTTTTGAACCGAGGGCTTTTAGAGGTCGGTAAGAACCACCTCACAATGTGTGTATTCGTTTTTATAATAAGACAAAAGGTATTTTCGCCCGAGAGGGGTTACCCACTTAATGCCAACCATACGACTACGAAGAGCCACTTGGCAATGCTTTTCGGGTTCTTCTAATATGCCATGAAAGAACTTGGAATTTTCATTACCTTCCAAGTTCCAATTCTCATTAGAATTTAGCTTTTTGTGCTAAATCCACAGATTCCAAAATTTCCAAGTCGGTAAGCTTTTCAATACAAGAAATCTAATCCGCAATATCCTCCTCTATAACAATAGTATCATTAACTTTACATAATTACATGCAATATCAACTATTTTCTATTTGTAGACCTCATTTCTACATGCCATGCTTTAAGTTTGCCTTTCAAATTTTTTGGATTAGCTTTAAACGCAATAAACTTGTTGTTCATCAAAATGACCCCTTATTACTCCAGCAAGAAACAACAACATCATCAAAACCCTCTCTACATTGATCCATCCATGAGTGAAAAAAAACGAAAAGCCATAGGACCATAATCTAGAAACTCATTCTTGAGAAGGATAGAACTGTGGTCCTATCATTTTCTATCCAAGGTCATAGATGTAATATTGGGAAAAATGAATAAAAGATCACCAGAGATACCTCATCAAGTTGGCTCATATTCGTACTACTTTTGTTGGCCTAAATAAACAACTCACGAGTCACCACCCAAATGAGCCTCTAAAAAAGCTACATCTAGAACAAAAATTGTCAAGAAAATCTGATGACAATAGACAAAAGTAGATCCATCCCCTTCTGACTGACTGATTCAGAAGACATTAACATCATCAAAATTGATAAAAACAACCATTTATACGATTAATAAAAGAGACCGACAAGTGACATATATTCATCTTTGTAATTAGAGAGGTCGAGACACTTGTAGCCTCGGTGGTTGGACGAATATCCGAGAAAAATGCATTGAATGGAGCGAGGGACCGGTTAGTGTTGAGTTTCAATATGGGGACAACATAGACATCTAAAGATGCCAAGGTGGTTATCTGTAAAAGTTGTGTAGTATAGCTTGGTGAACGAAATTTCATTGTTGATGGATTTTGATAAGAGACGCTTAAGAAGGTGAGTGTCCATATGAATGGGTTCTACTAATAGATAAGGGGTATATAAGATTGGAAAGAAGTGTATGGATGAAATTATCGGTAGGTAAGATAGTACGTAGAGGTGGAAAAACTAACATGGCATGCAAACCCGACACGAAATAAACGGACGGGTTTGGGTAAGAGATTTCAACAATTAAACGTGTTAACACGACATGACACGATTATTAAACGGGTAAGGTTAGGGTTGTGAGTTTCAACTCGAAGATGACTGAAGATGACCCTTTTATCTATATGCAAGTTTTTTAATTTTTTGGATAAATTCAATAAACCCAAAACCAAAACCAAATATGAAATAAAACCTTTGAGTTGAGTCACTTGTAATGTAAAACAACTTTGCCTCCTAATTCAAGGTTTAGCTATTAGTTTCTTCATTCTCTCATATACTCCACAGTCTCACTTAGTTACTCTCTCATCATCGTGACCTTATCATCTACTTCTCTAATTCCTACTCTTTCCACTTTGCCTTCTCAATTTGTGATAATTTTTTTCCCTTCTCCATCCCAGTTTGTACTCTTACAAGATTTTAATTTTTTATTTCTGTCTCACCAACTTCTACTTTTTCAACTTGTTAATATTTCAACATGATACGACATCACACATTTACAAGGCCTAACCCCTAGACCCACCAAACCGACACGAACTCGACAAGAAAATAAACGGGTTGACACGACACGACACAATTATTAAACGGGTCGGGTTAGGGTCAAGCTCTCTCAACCCCTCTAATGTTTTGACTCGACACGAACCCCACACGATATGTCACGTTTGCCAGGTCTAATCATACGTTTTGATTTACCATTTTATTGGGAGGTTTTTAGACATGAGAACCATAAGTGGATTCTGTTTTGAGTGAAGGGAGTGTGGAGAGAATTATTGTCAAACTCACCATCATGATCACATTGTAAGGCTTTGATTTTTTTTGCCAAATTAGGCATTGACGAGTGTATGAAAAAGTAGAAATTTTGATTAGGCATCAATATTTCATTTTACGGGATACACCTACATATAATGAGAGAGTGAACTATAATATTACATCTATTTCAAACCACCAACACTAGAAATGGGAGATGTCTACCAGTTTGAATGTATTTAATCAAAAGTAGATACAACAAAAGTGTTTGAACTAGAAAAAGGGAGATGGGTGTGTTTACCAAGTTGGCATACACGACATAGTACATGAGACATGACTTTATTATAATTAATTAAATTGTGAAAGATTAAAGATTGAAGGACATCACTCTCGGGATGACTTAGTCTTTGGTGCCAAGTGGGCATTGTGGAAGAGACTAGTATTACGAAAGAGGGCTTAGACGAGTGGATGAGATAGAGATCCTCGATATTGTCACATCAGATGATAGTGTGTTTGGTCTTGAAGTCCTAGTGTGTTTGGTCTTTGAAGTCCTTCATTGGAAAATACAAACTCATCAAATTCAATACTACATTTGTTGTCATGGGTAATTTGGAAGACATATACGAGGTTTTTGGTAATTTTAGGAGCGACTAAAATGTTGTGGATGTGGATTGGTCGATGAGGATTTGGTAAGAGGCTATGCACCGTGTCGGTGACAGAGTTATCCTGAATAGAGGCTCATAGGTTGGTTCTTACCTATTGTAACACCCGATTTCTCAAACTTAAGATACACCATAGATTTTATAAAACAATCACAAAGTACTCTATGTAACTCAAAAGTGAGTAACAAGTAGTACAACAAAAGCTGTGGACTATGTAAGAAACTATATACAACATAGAAAGCTACTGAAGTCCAAAACCGGGTTCCGTCAAAAGTACAGTCTCAAGTACAATCTAAATAGGTCCAGATCCAACTCTTGCTATCCCTTTTTAATCTGCTTTCCACGATCTCTGCTGTCAAAACCTACAACAACAACAACACAAATATGAGCTATAAGAGCTCAGTGAGTAATCATTATTAATCGATCTCAACGCCCGATGTCTCTTTGAACTCATTCTCAATAAGCTATCTTAGTCTCTCAGTGTGGTTAAACACACTAAAACTCATTTATCAATGAAACTCAATAACTCAGTAATCTCACATTAAGTTAATTAAGTTCGCGACAACTCATATAACTCTCCATTCCTCTGCAGTAACCACTCACCTGCAAAACATCTCATCACATATGCATAAAGAAAAAACAGCAGATATAAACTCATTCGACTCCTAACTCTACTCCAGCTCAATAGCCCTCATGACTATACAACTCGACTCAAAACTTTATGATGCGACTACACTAGCATCTACTCAGTTTATGCAACCAATATATATATATATACTCAACTTGTTTATTGTTATTTTCAGATAACAATTTACTCCACAATCGGATTACAACAATAAAAACTTAACACACACACACACACACACACACATATATATATATATATATATATATATATATATATATATATATAGACACACACTCAATCTACCGCAAGGTAGAACTCTACTCAAGTACTAAAGAATACTCACGTGATATCAGCTTAGTATGTGGAATCCATAAATTACGCGTATCGGGCTCCTCTCCGCTAGACTTGGTTGTATCACCACAGTCTAAATCAATTCTCCAACATCCACAATCATCTCAACAACATCAAACTCAAAAGATGTAGAAATTGAAAGAGGAAAAAGGAGTATAAACGGTAAATAACAACTCTATATTTACCGAAACCTCCAATTCTGCGTATTACTCATTCAACCATAAAAACTTGACAATAATCACACCAATAACTCAAAGAAGCATCCACTAACAATCTACTAACAATATATGAAACAATTTATAGCTAAATCATGAAATTGAAAGCTACGGTTTCAAAACCCCAAAACCGACAAATTACTCACCTCGATGATATAGGAATCAAGATCGCATTTACGGGGTTAGATTCAAGTCTCTTTATGCTGCCCTACGAATCTCCAGGCTCAATTTGACATAAAATCTCCCTAAATTCCTATGCATTGAGTTTTGTGTGTTTTTTGTTCGAAATGAACATTTTCTGCAAGATAAAGTGTGACACCCCATTTCTACTGTTTTTAAATACTATGGTTTTTCGTAAAAATACAGGAATACAAAAATACGGTTTATCAAAAACCGATAATTTAAATGCTTAATACAGTGGGTGTACAAATCCATATTAAAACTAACCATAGTAAGCAAGAAAGGATTAAACCTTGAGTCCATATTAGGAGCTAACTCGAGCTCCACTCCGGCTAAACTTCATCCCTTTTATAGCAAATCATTTTAACCTGGAATACATGGCAAAACATAGAATACGTAAGACAAAATGTCTCGTGAGTTACATGAGTTTTGGACACAAACATTTAAACTTCTTTTTCAACCTTGTATAAAAATTTCATAATATAAACATTCGCCAAAACTTTATAGTATTAATATACTATAACTTTTATCTTTCAAAACCATTTTATATTATATCTTTCAAAACTAGCTTCTTTTATACTTTCTTTGACTGGTTTTATAACTTGCTGGATTTTTATACTTAGGGCTTTAATCACTATAAGTGATACCCCAAGTCTCTACAGCTAGAAAGAACGAATCAATCCTCACAGTAGAAGTGCTGAGGCAGCCTACTTCGCGAAGGGGTTTTCCCCAGTAGACTCCTTACCTAACCCGGGTAGGTTGGAACATAGTTCCCTTACTAACATTGCTAGCTACATTACCAGTCAAATATAAAAATACTTTCTGGAAACTGAAACAATACTTGTACACAAAATGGCTAATTGCCAAGCTTTTGACTTTAACAAGCTTCTACCATAAACTAGGCTATTGCCAAAATCATACTTTCAAGTATAGCAATTTACTTTCCATATAAGCTAGAAAATATATCATTCTTGCAAATATTTTCACACATAAAAATATTATATGAAATCTGAAAAAAATAGTTACTTACTTGCCATGTATCCCAAAATGGGTAAAAATACTACATGTACTCACCTGATACGTAAAAGTAGGTCGCACACACAAGCACGTGATACTCAAGAACTCTTCTTCTTTCCCGAACCTACATTCCACATGGGACTGCTTAGAACGAATTAACGTTTACATTTATTACTTATAATTATATAAGTATACATGTATTTTCCCGATACTCGACACGTACCGTGTTCCACTATACCCTCCCTTTACTTTTGAAATACATCATTAAGGTTATTAATTATCTTTAATAAGTTTGTAAAGGTCCCGACATTCGTTACCAAATTCTAAACCCACAACCAAGGTTAAAACCACAAAAAGAAAGGTTTGACAACAATGCTGATTTTTTTGTCCCATAACCGGATTTGCAACAGATGACCAAGGAAAACTCAGATATTAAACTTAATAAAAATCATGTTGAAACTAGACCCAATGATAAGGCCACAGGGCCTGACCTCAGGTCATTTTCATTTTCCATTTGCAAATGAAAAATCCACCATGTCACCACAGATTACAAAAACAGTTACATGACCTACCCTCAAAGATATTAACCAATGATGATAATCAGAAGGCCCTGGGTTCTGAAATTAGGTGTGAACAAACTAGACACATATACTGAACTTTTACCACTGGCCTTGCCCTTAAATGATTATCCTACTATCAGTTATGAATTTTACAAATCAGAAGTCACTGCACAGTGCACCCCTGGACCAGTCAGTGAAGATTGCAACTTTCACATAACTTAAGGTCCGCGTTAGTCCAAGAGCTTCTGGATGAAGAAACTAGACTCAGCTACCATTCTAGGGATATAGAGATCATCCAGAATGGACACTCACACGATTTTATATGAATTATCAAAAACAGAACCAAAATAGTAGAAACAAAAACATAGCTCAATGGTAAACATTACCTACAGTTCAGCGAATTAAAACCACTGCAGAATTCAGTACACTACACCAATGAAGATCTCCACCGTTCAGATTTAAGAACTATGTGTTAGGAAGCTACGATCCAAATTTCATGATGATCCAACGGTTAACGAAGGTGTACTTTATTTTTTTTCTATGACTGCACACATGATGACGAAAATTAAGTTCTTATTTCCTTGATTCCATTCCACCCTTCTAATTCCCACATACCAATTGGAATCATTAAGAACAATTATATGTGGTTCCTTTAATCCAAAACATAAATTATAACCCATCAATTTCATTGAATTCATAGGTTGAACAAAACCCCAATTTCTAGGGTTCTTGAGCAAAATCATCATTTTTCTTAAATTCTACAACATCCTTTGAGAGATGTGTATTTAAATGATGTTTGAGCATGACTAAAAGAGTGGAATCACTGAAATAATCTCATCCACAACTTGATTTTCGAATTTCAGTTTCATCCATGAAGAAGATGGGTGGAATTCATACTAAAATCTTTGTTCCTTACCTCTTGAAGCTCAAATTCCTCAATCTTGATACTTGATTTTCATTTCTTGGTAACCACTCGTGACTCTCTCCCCGCTTCTCTGGTTTCTTCTGCGAACATCTACTGACTTCTATAAGTTTCTGGAAAATGAGAGTATTAACTCTCATATTTATAATTTAATTTTTATTAGATATTTACATTTTAGTCCCTACTCTTCCTCTTTCTTTACAAAAATGGTCCTAAGACCCAAAATCTTGCAAACAAAGTTCTAATAATTACTAACTTAGCTCCTTACTGAAATTTCTTAACAAAATGGTCATTTTCATGTCAAATGACCAATTTGCCCTTTTTGTCCAAATTTCACTATTCACGCGGTAAAACTCCAAATTTCACATAAATTTTTATTTCTTATATTATTATTTCACAAATACATATTATATTACATAATGGTCTTATAATGGGTCGAAAGACCATTTTACCCTTTTCATGGTAAAATGACCAAATTACCCTTTTTCACCATTTTTCTCCAAACTCTTGGAATTTTGCTACAATTCCCAATAAATTATTTTAAAACTTTCAAAATATTTTAATCTTTCCCTTAATTATTTTCTCGAATATAAATTCAAGATTTTTGGGTCGTTACATAAAGGGTCTGCACGACATTAGCGTCTCTAATGCCCCACATTAGCTGCACTACCCGTTTTGCTTAAAACACCTCGTTTTGACCCATTTCGACCCACGGATTGTTTCCTGTCAAATCTCACACGACCCGTGTGGACCTACATGACCCATGTAGGTCTGGAAATGTCTCAGTTTGGTTTCTAAAGCCTTTTTACACAACCCATGTGATCTCTTTTTGACATTTTCAAGCTCAAACTCTTTCCAAAAGGTCCTCTAACCACACGAACACATATAACAACCTAACTAATCTTAATCACACCAAGATTAGTTCATAAGAAAGGACTCCAACATTTTCTTACTCATTCAAAGACCGAAAACTAAAGGTAATCACAAAAGATCGCCACACTTCTACTCTAAGCAACTCATAGCTAAAACCACACCAACTATAAGGTAATAACTCTATTTACCTTAATGAGCATTTAAAAAAAGAAAATGGGTCTTACACCTATGATTTGGTCAGCAATTAGGTAGTTGAAAGGTCAAGAAACAACGGGTTTGTTGGCTTAAAACATACTGATGGTAGCTGAGATAACAAGATTTCCAAATATTTAGGAATTTGTATCTACTTCTTAGTTCGATGACAACTCGGGTTAACGTGTGTCCAAGATTAATCATTCACGTGAGTTCCTATCGTCCAAGAAGTAGTTATTCAATCCTAGATCTAATTGAAACAATGTTATTAAACCAACATATATCATACATGCAAACCATTTTAACATGTACATATTTGTTTCGGTTTGTAATATGTATGCATTGATTTTAATTTTTTCTTATGTTTTTTGTGAGTTATTAATCATAATATTATTATAATCAGTTCATATAAATTAAGGAATCTACTATTACGTAACACACCGGTTAAATATAACCACCATATACTAATGAATTTAATAAAAGACACCATATACCATCATACCAATGCCTTATATAAACTAAGAACTTTTTAATAATAAAGTTCCACACAAAATACATATTTCCTACAAATCTACAACGTTATCCAAAAAACTGGGAATAAATATATTCTACCTCTTGGTCGATCACAACTCACGTGAAAGATTAGTCTTCGATACATTACTACCTGAGTAATCATCAAACTAAGAGATAGTTGACCATTAATGGTTTTTCAAAACATCATCTTCAGGGACACGGATAAATGGCTCAACATTCAGTCAATGAATAACAAGAACTTTTCAACAGATGTCGCAGCACCTAGGATGGACGAATGATGACGGCAAACAGCTTGTTTCTGACTTCAACTCCAACTATTAGTGAAGTACGGATCACTAAAGGTTTCATGTTGTACACATTGATATCTTAGTAGTTGTCTTCATTAATTCCTCTTAGTTTGATTTTCGAATTTATTCTTCAGATCTGTCTCGATAGACACTGCATATTATTTATGAACAAGTTCTTCCATAATATTTTTTATCATGTTTTTTACTATTATTTTCAAACAGGTTCTTAGTTGGTTAACATTTTTAAACTTAGATGTAAAGTCTAAGAAACAGATTGAATAAAAGAATACTTATTTACGTTGTGCAAATCGTCGAATAAAACAGTTTCTAAATTATTATTTTTAATTCTTGAAGTCGTTCTTGGTATGGGGAAACATCTACAGAAAACTCCGAAAAAAATTTGCTAAGAGGATTTCACAAATTGTTGTTGGGTTGAAAAAATCCCAGTCTTAAACAGAAGACCACACTAAATATAATTCAAAACAAAAAAGTTAGGAAATTTTATATTTTGGTACTCAGTTGTTATTAATGCCTTTTCTGAAAAAGTACTATTACAAAATATGGTATCTTGGTGAATAACCCATAGATAAACCTCGGTTTGTCCACTTATCTTTCAAAACAAGTCTCCTCTCCTTTTGCATGTGCTCCATCAATAAAAGGAAAAGACCCCACAAACATTTTCAATTTTCATCTTCTTTTTATTTTTCTTTCCATCGACACCCAATGACCCAAGTCATTTTCATGTTGTCCCCCTCAAAAGATTGACCTTAAAAGATAACCTACCACAAGCTTTTGTATCTTATAAGCAAAATTCCGCATTTTTAACTCTTAGTGAGAAAAGACACAAAAAGGAAAAGCTAGGTCACCTCTAAAGCTAAAAACAAAAAGTTTTATACGCAAGAAACTTCCCCATACTTACGAACAGTACTTTATGTCCTAATTAAAACCAATTTATTATTTTATCACTTTTTGGTTAAATACACAGACTGGAAAATTTACTTTATGTCAATTTTCACATTTGATTTTGAATGCTGCAAATTGCTTTATGGTCAAACTTATAACACAATTAATACACGGGTTCTCATCTTATATACAATAGTACAAGTGTTAAAAATCATATCTATCTTTTATTTACTCATATATCAATTCATTTAAAGCGTTCTGCTTCTTTAAATTAAATTCTTTAGAGGTAGCTATGGACCACAAACAACATTCCATCGACCACATGGAGAATTTACTAGACCCAGTTGATAGTGTGGATGCAAATGGTTTTTAGAATGTTATTGCTAGTGTACTTCAGAGTTAACTTCTGCTGTTATCCTTTTGCAATTATCTGTAATTAATGTTCTTTACTTACAAGGTTGCATTGTATTTTCTCTTGTTCTTCGATCAAAATAGTTATTACTATGTTTTTTCAATTAAATATTTTATTTTTCGTCCGCAATGAAAGTCTAATGGTTGAGATGTGAAATTTCATATCATGTGAGCCGCTCAGCTGTTGCGGTTTGTTATATTTACTATGATCAAGAAACATAAGTATATAACCGGGGGAAATAAATAAATAAGTTGGTTTTAGTAAAAATGAAATATTATCTACGTTTACTCTTTAAACCAATCTTCCTAGAAGTCTACAACACTCCTTACTTGCTTATTATATTATTGATTATTTCAGCTCTAGGGATGAACAAAAATCAAACCGCAAATCGAAAAAACCGAAAAAATTGAAATTTTGATACAGGATGATGTTTTTATTGTGTAAAAAACAAGTATTTGTGGTGTGTTACAGTTTTACCTTATATATCTCATCGCAAAACCACCATATGATTTTTTAAATGCTTAAATAGTATATTACATATTTAACATTTATAAAATATATAAGTGTTTTTAAGTTTTTTCCCCTCAAATACAATTAACTTAAAAAAGTCAAGAATTGATATTTCATTTTTAACATAAGTCTCTAACATAGACGGATATTTAGTTTCAATAAGTATATGATTATAATTTATCGGTTTTACGTTTTAAAAAGCACATCATAACTATTGCGATTAATTAACCGAACTGAACAACATAAATATTGCAATTTATACAATTTTAGCCAAAAATCACATCACTGCGTCATGTGCTAGCTGTAAACATAAAAATCTATGTTACCAAAGACTACAATAAAGATAAAAATGAATTATTACGACTTCGTACATTTCACACCCAAACACATACTACGTCAACGATAATAATTTTAAGATATTTAACACATAAAACCTGGTACAAGCCAGCATATATCGGCAAACAAGGACACACTCATGTCGCTTTCAATTAAAGGCAAGACTAGTGGTATTTTCTGAGCATGCAGAATAGAGGGTTTGGTTTAGAGCATGCAGAAACTTTCATAATTATGGCAACAAACCATGCCCCACCTTCCAAAAGTCCACTTTTCTTTTTACCATTTTCTTCAATACTTTCATAATTTCCACCAATTTCTTTACTAAAAGATCTTTACTTTATCACCCATCACTCTTTGATTCAATACTCAAATAACAAGTACAAGTTGTTTTCCGTAATTTTGTACATTAACACATTCATGTAACTTAAAAGAACAGGCCCCAAGATTGGATCAATTTGTTTCTTGGAAGGACATCAAGATTCTTGAAAGAAAAATATCAATACCCCGTAATCAAATTTCAAATATTTTAACAAAGGCAGTTAAATAATCGTACCATTGACAAAAAGGGTAATGTAATTTAAATAATGAAAAGGGTAAAGATAATAATGGCCCAAAATTCAATTCTTGAAACTTTGCAAAGTGAAACACAAAAATGGATTACACCAAAACAAAATAACCATGAATACTTCTCATCATCTTCTTAACATCTTCACATCTTCATACCATTGGGCCATTTCACCATCTTTAACAGACATTCACCTATATATTTATAAATATATTTATATATGTCTACTATTTCTGAGATTTGTCTCTTCAAAGACTTTTACATAACACAAGTTGGCAGCATACACATTGAAAACAACCCCCATCTCTTGCTCTTCTGCATAAGAAAACAAAATTAAGTTAAAACACTAAAAATATTATCTTTTATTTCTTTAATCTTTGTTCCACCTCCCAAGATCAAGAAAAAAGATATACCCATGATAAATTAATACATATTCTTGGAGAATACTAATCTTAAAAGAAATTTAATATGAATGATATACGACTTATTGCTCTTCCGCATAACAAAACAAAATCAAGTTTTACAACCTATCAAACTCATCTTTAATTTCTTTAATGTTTGACCCAGCTCCCAATATAAAGAAATAAAATACCAATAAAATTAACTACACTTTTTGAAATATGTTAACCATAAAACAAATTAATGATTTGACTTGTAGCTTTTCAGCATGACAAAACAAAGATGTTTTTTTTTATACAAGTTCTTTACCCACCTCCTAAATTCAAGAAATAAATATACCCATAGAAAAATACCACATTTTTAAGTTAGTTTAAGGAAAATTAAATATGATTGAGATTTGACATTGTTGTTGGAGAAGAGTGTTGACTTTAATTGTGCATTTGACTATGGGGTCCACAAGTCATATTCAAAGTGCACAAAACCGAATTACGTGAATTGCGGAGATTCAAAAGTGTCAGATAACCCGTGAATAGTGGTGGAAGGTTGAAGAAACAATACCCTTCTCGGCGGTGCACGGAGGAGCTCCGGCGAGATCTTGTACAAGTCCTCATCCACAGCCTTTGGATGAACTTTACCACTGACATTGACATCTTTCCTAGGTTGCTCCGGCGCCAGTTCTTCCTTCTCGCCGTAGTCATAACCATAATCGTAATCACAAACAACCCATGGTTCCTTCTTCACTTGTTTCACCGGCGCTTTTCGCTATCCCAACAAAAAGACACAAATCAGAAGTCAGAACCAAGTCAACGAACAAAAAAATCTTATACAGTTAGGCATTACCCGACGGCGAGGAACGACAATCATGGCTGGAGTGACGACATTGTTCTCATACAGATCTCCGGCGACGTAGAGATCACGATCTTGAGGGTAACCGTAGCCATAACCGATAAATCCAGCTTGCCGAGCTGATTCGAAGCATTGAGTAAAAGGAAGATGATTGTTATAATCCCAGCTGCCAAACGCCGGAATATGACTTCCTCTGAATTCCTGCAAACCACCATTGTTAAATTTTCTAAAAGAATAGAACATCAATCACCAACAAGTTATGGTGGATTGATGGAGGTGTTAGAAATGAACAGTACGGAAAAGTAAAGGAGGTAAAGCGTAACTCACATCCATGGTTTCTAAAATAGTGAAAAGTGAAGTGGGGATGGGGAAAGGGGGTGTCTTTTCCTTTATACCGTAAGGAGAAATGAGAGTTCAGAGATGAAATTGCTAACATTCAAGGAATATTGTTTTGTTGACTTGTACCTTGTGTATAAAAATGTGTACGTTTGGGAGGATTTGGGTCTAGGCTGTGTATATATGGTAAAGGGTGTAAAGGTAAATTAACGTTAATGAGGATACAGAAGCTATTTATGTAGGGAATGGATAATCCGGGGAGTGTGTGAAATAGGGCATGATGCAAGAATCCAAAGGTCAAAAACATTCCAATGTAGGCAAAAATCAATTTGGACCAACAAAATATAAAAATTAAATTTGTTCAAATTAAGTTGGACCAAACCGAAACCTATTATACTTGTCATAAGTTCTTGGTTTTCTAATTTTTTTAGTTGAAGTCTTTAAATATTCACAGTTTTGACTTGTTAAAGATGAGATGTAAAGTAATTAGACAAATGTTAACATGAATAGAAACCGTTACCTCCCTAATTTAATAAAAATTCTGATATGTTTGGAAAACACATAATATGATTATACAAAACTGTTTTATGATAGGTTACATTTATTCTGAGTTGTTTATGTTGTATTTTGTATTTTTAAATTTACAAATTTATAAATTTATGAATCTGATTTCTGATTTAAAAAATAACCTTGTACTTCAACAAATATATCAATTAAAAACTTTTTAGTTATTGCGATTGATAGGGTGGGAAAACTGAAAAAGGTAGGGAGCATTTATGTAAGTGAGGGTGACAAATCAAGAAATTAAATTCCAATCAAGACAGCCACGACATCATCCTCAGGCTTTTTCTTCATTTTCTGCTTCATCAATATTTATCATAAAATTTTACCCGTCTTTTGATAAATCACTTAACATTCAACATGTTTTTGTAAGCAATATTTAGGCTGGGGGAGTGGCCCTCGCCTAACCCCACGCCAAACATCCCACCCCCCTCGCCAAACCACACCGCCACCATCGCTCTCGCCCTCGCCAAGCCGCTCCTCGCCAAGATTTCGACGACCTCGCCAACGGCTACCATTTCCATTTTCCAAACCAAAAACTTGTACATTTTAGCATGAGACTTGTACCTTTTAGCATGGTTAGCACATGCTGACTGCTCCCACCAAATTTGGTCAACATGTGCTAAGCTGATGTGGCATAGTTTAGCATGTTCAGCACATGCTAACCACTCCCTCCAGCCTTAGGTTCGGTATTTGCTAGAGATGTTCTTGTGGAATGGTTGGTCTGTTTTTCAGAAAAGAATAAATTTGTATGATCTACCTGTGTTGATTGGAAACAATTTATGGAAAACTTTATATCCAATTGTTGTGTATTTTATTATAATATTTAGGATATTTTATCCGAAAAACTATTATTTTATCTTTTACAGAAAAATACACATATTTTTAAATGTTTTCTACAAAACATTAATGTTTTAAAAAAATTGAGAATAACGTTTTTTTTTTCAAAATACAATGCAATTTCTGACCATAAAACATTGTTTGTTAACTATGAGAGATGACAATGGTTTGGTTTTTGATCAAACTAAAGTCCAAACTAAACATTTCAATATTTTGGGTTGGTTCATTTTTATTTTTTTTTTGCGTTTTTTATATTTTTTTTGAACGGCAAATCTATCATACTCCTACTCCTAAACTACTCATTGTTATGTTAGTGACAGGGTTTGAACCCATGACCTCCTTGCGTTTTTTATATTTAACATACAAAACTATCGAAATAGAAATCGTACCAAAAACCAAAAGATAAAGTTCGTTGTTGTGTGGAAAAGACCGAAACTATACTAAAAACAAAAGAAAAAAAATAGAAAATTCAAAATGGAGAAACCATCTCCTCTTGAAAAGCCAAACCATTCATTAGCCAAAACCAAAACAAAAAAATAGTCAAAATCTGAAGAAAAAAAATATTTTGGCTTGGTATTTACATATTTCAAAATCAAAATTTTCGTTTTGGTTTTGGTATTAATCAAAATCAAACTATTTTTACTCTAATATTTAACAAACTATGTTAAATGGTCAGGAATTATGTTGTATTCTAAAGAAAAAAAAATTATAGATGTTTTTGAAAAACAATTAATACGAATCATTTTTATGATTGTTTTTTAGAAATATGAGTGATGTTTTTGAAAACTGTTAAATATATAAATGGTTTTTACTTATAAAAAAATAATGATTTTTCAGATAAAATATTGAAAACTTAGTGATTTTTGTGAAAAAATTTCTAATATTTATATGTATAACTATAACAACATGACATAAAACACTATTTACTTAATATAAAATACAAATACTACAAATTATATAGCATGTTCCTCATAGTTCGGGTTGTAGGTTCCCAAATGCTCATATAACACCTACAACTTGAAAAACATGTCTGAGAGTAACCCATGCTTAAAGATGACGTAAAATGATGGGAAGATTGGAAATGTAGCACCCTAACGTGACCGAAGGCAACATGTTTTCCATATATGGTGTAAATTTATTTCCACATGTTTAAGAAATATGTAATTGTTAACAAAGTTGTTAACTTTTTTCTAATCAAATAAGTTTTTCTTACTTTATACACAATACATAGGTCAGTGATACAATGTTGGCTAAAAACGGGAGAAATAATTGTTAGTGTAGACGATTTAGAATATATAATCGAATACCATGTATGGTTGGGTTCCATTTGTATACTTGGTGGAATTTGAATATCTTAACCAAACCCTTTGCATGGGTTCAACGAGTCCTTGCATAATCTGGAGAGATGCTTACTTATCTTATAGTTTAGCGACTATATATGTCTTTGGTTTCATTGCTTGTTGTTTTGTCTACTTCACCAGCCTCTCTCCGAGACAATGCCCAGATCGTTACGCCTTTCGTGCGGGTTGGAAATGTAGCACTCGTTCTTAAAGATGATTGCAAAATGTTAGGAAGATGGGGAATGTACCACCCTAACGTGACCAAAGGCAACACGTTTCCTTACACAGTGTAAATTTATTTCCACATATTTGGTTCCTTGATGTTGTACTCGATTAGACGTTGTATAGGCGCCATTAACATTATCACAAAATACTATCGTCACATGAGACAATGAACAATGAATTTCAATAAGGAGATTACGAAGTCAGGCAACCTCTGCGACCGTGTTAGCAGTGTCTCAATATTCAAATTCAACAATAGTACTAGATACAACATGTTGTCTTTAGAGGACCAAGTGATAAGATTATAAGCAAGAAATACACAATAAGTAGAGGTAGATCGAAGTGTTTCATGACACCCGCTCAGCATGCATCGACATAAGATACCAATTTGTCCACAAAGGACGGATGAAGCTGAAGACCATGCACGAAAGTGCCCCAAGATAGTGAAAGATACATTTAGTGCATTCATATGGGATTCTCATAGATCGTGCATTAGAGGCACAATTAGTGGACTACATATATTATTTTAGGACAGGTAAAAATGAGGTATGATGGAGCACCAACGATATTACAATAGATGGTCAGGTTAAAGATGAGTTTAGTTCCAAAAGGTAATGTGAATCTTATGTCTACAAGTATTCTGCTAGGATTACATGTGAGCATATTTTCACATGTAAGAATGCCACGAGCAAAGGCTCTGTAGGTCCTATTGGAATTAGTATAACAGGTAGCAAATCCAATAAAGTATGAGAGTTCAAATATATATATATATATATATATATATATATATATATATATATATATATATATATATATATATATATATATATATATATATATATATATATATATATATAGATAGATGGTAGCAGCTAAAAATTAATAAAGGAAGAATAAACAGTGTTTGATGGCACCACATTAGGGATGTGCAGCAGCACCGCTGCTTCTAGTGTTAGTGGTGGCCAAATATGGCGATAAGAAGGTGATTTCTCACATTTTACGACCCAAACACTCCATATTTCACTAATGGACATATTCTTATGGAACTTTTCATAAAACTAAGTCAATGATAAGTTTTAATTAAGGATTCAGTTACATCTTCACTGTATTTTTTTACACATTTAGGTGCATGTAGATATGAAATAGATTTGAAAATTTTATGTATGAAGTGTTGGGAACACATTATTGGCAAGCTCCAAGAAAATTTTACAATAAGTTTTGTTTTTTAGAAAACTTTTGTTGGAATAAATTGCCAGAAGTGGCGTGAATTGCGATCATGAAAGATACTTTGAAATAGAAGTATTTATTTTGACTTACAAACAATTATTGACATGAAAGTTTCAAGAAATATGTTCTAATTTGCAAGATTTCACTTTTAAAATGTATGACAAATAAAAGAATAAAAGTGTAAAAGGTGTCGAAATGAAAGTTGGTTTAAATGGTATATTGGACCTTATTGCAGATGTAAAACTATAACATAATGTTAATGAAGTAAAATAACAATTAGAAAAGGAGTAGAATGCAAGAAAACAACACTTTTTTTTGGAAAAATACAAGCAATTAAGCTAGAAATGCCAAAAATGACTATTGTGTGTTTGTAAGGCGTATTTAACTATTGAAATGGGTTTGAGATGATGCTCAAATGAATAGCTTGTCATAGTAGTTATATAGTTATGAGATTTGATGTAATTCTTAAAATAAAGTAATACAGTAAAAAATAATGTAAGTCGTTTTTCATGAAATGAGACTTAAATGGTATATGATCCTTGAAAACCACTATGATATGATTAGTTTAGTAGTATGATGATATTAAAATATACGAAATGAAGCTAGTTAAAGTACAATGGCCTATTTGGAATGCTTAAATTGAAAAACGTATCCTTATATGAGAATTTAGAAACTATCAAAATGAATGTTTGAGGTAATGAAACATAAATGTTGATGATATGAATAAAAATTAGACCCCTTTACTATGACAAAGGTTAATGTTGATATTAAATATGTATGATGCAAGTTTTGTATTTGTAAGGAAATTAGTTTTAAGAATAGATTGCTAACTAGTCTCCTCGGGTGGGTACATATGGAATTCCAACTTGGGCACATGTCACAAGTTGGGTGTTCTTTTTTATGGCAAAAATTATGAAATGGCTCAAGAGCTTAATAATTTTGCCATAGTTTTCGAACTCTGTAAACAACTATTCTTCCATAGAGTTCGAAGTGATAATGGAATTGGTTTTACGAATGACATGCTTAAAAACTTTCTTGTCAACAAATAAATTGAACACAACTTTTCTGCCCTTACACTCCACATCAAAATGTCATCGAATAAAGGAATAGAATCATGTTCAACCTACCAGATCTATGGTGAATTTTGAAAATATACCGCTGTTGTGGTCGGTTGAAGCTTTCTTAAGTGCATGATTTATTCAGAATCAAAGAATAAAAATTAAACGTCTCAACTACATCTCATACTAAGGTATGAATCGTCATAAACCTGACATTAAATGCTTTCTCAACATTTATAGGAACTGAAGACCATGCTGGTGTCTCTTAGGGGGGTATTGTAGAACCTTAGAGTGACAATCAAGAGATTTGAGAAAATCACAAGTGTTTAAGGTTGTAGGCAACATGTGATCCGCAGCAACTGCTGTGAGAATTAGTGATGGGTCCGAAAAACGAAGATGCTGGTGACAATTGTAACACCCGGTTTCTCATACGAAGTACACCCAAAAATTTTCAAACAATAACACATTAAAAATGGGTATAATTGTACTCAAATCACGGAACAATATGAATCAACATAAATAATTACACAAAAGGTCCTTATAATCCGACCATGCATTACAAATAAAATCTAACACGGCTAAAGGACAGACTCTAAACTTGTCCGTCTTTCTTTATAACATGCCTTCCCCTATCACAGCTACAGATACCTGCAAAACAACATAACACTCAAGTGTAAGCTTATAAAGCTTAGTGAGTAATCTCCAATACACTCCGCATATGTATCTCAATGGACATTATCATCCTCCTCTATTGCTATTCTCATTAGCAAGTAAGAATATCCTCTTTATAACTGAAACATGCAATTACATTAGCTTACAATGTCAGTTAATTATTAGTATACATCAACTCATCCATAAGTACCACAACTGGTACTGCTCGTAAACTCAATCACATTCTTAACAGTACTCATTTTCACAATCAGCAATACTCAATATGTAATTCTCATAACTGTGATAATTTGACTCAAAGACTCTTTAACTCAACCACTACATCATATACTCTACTCTTATACTCAATATGGAATTTAACTTATCCCATGTTATCTACAGATGACATAACCACTCAAACTCTAATTTATCGCAATATCAACATAACACACACAAATATATACCACATATATATTGCATACAATACAAATGTAACTCTTTCTCAATACTTGAAAGTATTTACCTGATATCCGCTTAGTGCGTGAAACTCCCAAATCACGCGTATCAAACTCTCTTTCGCTAGACTTGGTTGTATCACCATAGTCTAAATCAATTCTCCAGTATCCACAATTATCTCAATAACATCTATCTCAAAGATGTATAAAATCAAAAGAGGAAAAAGGAGTATAAACGGTAAATATCAACTATATATTTACCGAAACCCCCAAATTCGAGGTTCTACTCATTCAACCGTAGGAACTCGACAATAATCACACCAATAGCTCAAAAGGCATCTACTAACAATCTACTAATAACATATTTAATAATATATAGCTAAATCACTGAAATCAAAGCTAGGGTTTCAAAACCCCCAAAACGAAGAAATCACTCACCTTGAAGAATTAGGAAGCAAGAACACGTTTACGGGGTTAGATCCACGCTTCTATATGTTTCCCCATGAACCTCCAGGCTTCATTTCACTCAAAATCGCCATTTGGAGATCTCAAAATCGAAAAAGAACGATTTCCCTTCGAAATGGGTTTGATGCGTATTTATATGGTCTACAGGCGAAACCCGACCCGGGTTAAGGAACACGACCCGGGTTCATTTTACGACATTTATTTCTGTTCGTTCAGTAGGTACAACACAACCCGGGTTAATTCATTTTGGCATTTTTCAAACCCAAACTTCTCCCAAAAGTTCCTCTAACCGCACTAACACAATATAACATCTTAACTAATCTTAATTAAACCAAGATTAGTACATAAGAGGGATTCCAACCTCTTCTCACTCATCAACAACTCAAAACTCGAAGGCAATCACAAGGATCGCCACACCTTTACGCTAAGAAAACTCATAGCGAGAATCACACCGACTATAAGGTAATTACTCTACTTACCTTATAAAGCATCTCAATTTAAAAATGGGTCTTACAACAACGCCTAGTAATATCAAGTATTCTAGTCATCATTGAGAACCGCTTTGAGTAAAATATATGTCTTATATCATGATATTACTCACGTTTTGTGCCAAGTGTGTTTTGTGCAAATTATGTGAAATACAGGGTAAAAAGCGTAAAAATGGCAAAGTTATAGAAGAAGGCTACTTTCAGTTGAAGGAATACGCGTGCCGCGGTACTAGAGGAGCCACGAGATGCGGTGAGCTGTATCACCGGATGAGATTTGAAAAGTCAAAGTGCGAACATCGGGGGATAAGACCAATCTGCGCCGCGGATAAGCCATTCACACGGCGCGGCCAGACATTTTTCACAACTATAAATAGTGGCCTCCGGTTTGTGATTCGAGAGTGAAGACTCGACCTTTGAGGGGAACTCAGGCTTCTTCGACTCAGATTTTCGTAGTTTAGTGATCGACACTTGGTAGTTTGATATTTTTAGCTTTTATTTCATATTTTCGATATTTGTTCTTATGTGTGTCAAGGATTCTGATTTGTAGAATTCCTTTGATCGCTGAGATCTGGATTTTTCCCCGAAGTCAGAAACATTCGGCTTTCGGTGTGGGCTTAGTTTTAATATAAGTTTTGTTTAACTTATATTTTATGTTCGTTTACGATTTCGGTTCAATACTTGTTATCGTTTGCTTGATTGTTGAAGTGGGATTGTTTATTATTTCTGAGTTACATCTCGGGGCCAGGTTGTGTTGGTTGTGATTGATTGAAATTTGGATGCAAGTTCGTTTGATAAGTACAATTGCGTATTTTCGGTATTTTCAGTTAATTTCACGTGTATGGATAAAAACCGTCTATAGAGTGACACTATAGACTGGTCGAGTTCTTGACACTCTGCTCATATTTGTAATGCTTTAGTTTACATTTATTACTTACACTGGTTGTTTAAATTCTGCTAATTACCTTTCTGCATAGTCTTCAATTTTAATTCTTATCACAAAACTAAGAAGTTAATAGTTCACACTGGTTGTTTAAAGTCTGCTAATAGTTCACACCATGTGCTTCAATTCTCATTACATTCCCAAAAGTAGGTACTCAAATCATGTTATAAATGGGTTCTCAATACTGTACGAAAATGAAACTCAATCCAAGACAATAATGGATACATAATCCAAGTTATAATGATACTTAATCATGAGGGGTAGTCAATCTTTGAAACAAGTGAGTGCCATACATGGATACTCGATCCAATTTGATACTTAATCCTTGATGTTAGTGAGTGTCATGCATAGATACTTAATCCAAATAGAATAAGGTTTTGCTTCATTTCAGTTGTATACATGACCAATTAACAAAGTTAAGTTCAATCTAATTTAAATTGAATAACTCAATAAGCATCGACAATAATGTAATTTATATCGTTGAAATTGTGGCACTGTAAAAAACCACAGTCCTAAAGAACTCAATAAGCATCATTAATAACATATTCCTTGCATCCTTCGATAATGCATTGGCAGACTCAATTCTTTTTGATGTTATAATATTTTAGTAAAGACAATGAGAATACACCCTTTCCTATTTTTCATGATTATCTCTATTTAAGTAGTCACATTCTTTTGATCTTACATCATGTAGCTTTTCAAATGTTCCTTGGAATTCTGGCACCTTTTAGGCATTACACACCTTCTAGAATAACACCTTAGTTCTCTTATATTTACCATTTATAGCTTGACATTTGATAAAAGATGTTGACCACAAATTCCATGATACGCATTCTGGAAATTTTTTTCAATTCCTACCGCAATTGATGCCGCCTAATAAGATATGAAGCAAAAAGTCCAAGTTGTTGATGCAATTATATAGTTTTTCTAGGAACAATGCCTTTGAAGTCTACTCTTACTCTTACATATTTCATAGGAAACTAACAATATTTGGTTGTTCTCATCCATTGTGATCGTGAGTAACATGGTGCGCTTCAATTCATCCTTTAGAAGACCCATATCAAGGTCAGAAATCCCTAAACAGTATTCTATCGAGTCCTCGTAAGGATTAATATTTGCATATACATCATTTGACCAAACATTACCAAATTACTATTTTCAAAGTTAGAAATCCCTAAACAGTATTCTATCAGGTCCCGTAAGGGGTTAGATTAATATCATCACTCAAAGGAAGTACCTCTCGGTAAATCATTATTATTACATGTAGCAACATCATAAGCACCAACTTACTTAAATGTTTCAGGATCTACATAATGAATGGATAGTTGTACTGGTTTGTCATATACACCATGTCCCGGAACAATGGTGGAGATAAAAATATGTACTTGATTGTTTCTTCCCACAAGTGATAGATTTCTACCAGACCCTCTTCCACTAGATCGGTTTTCACTGGAGCCTCTTTCACTATACTGATTTCCATCAATAAGTGATTTGATTTACTATATTATATTGAATAGTTGAAGCCTTATCCACCAATTAATCCCCGCCATCTACCAGATACATATGTACAACATTTGAGACGTTGTGAATAACATTATTCAAGTGTTCAACCTTACTCTCATCAACTATCTTGATAACATAATGCAAGTTAGGATGTTGCAAAAAACAAACTAATGTTATATGTATCATCCAAACCTATTTCGAATTTCATGAAATTTAATAAATTAGGAAGGTTTTGTTGGATTAGGTGTCTAAGCCATAACTATAATTTAGGAAAGTACTTGAATTAATGGCAGCACAGTCCTTTTGGGTTGACTTCAAACATGGCAGAGGACAATATGACTTATAGAGAGAGAGGTTAATATATTATGAGGATAATATATTAATTAAAAATAGTTATATTTAATTAATAATTAATCAGAAATTAATTGAAATTAATTTTGGGATTAATTAGATTAGTTAAAAGTGTAAGGGCTGAATTGTAATTGTTCAATATTTGAGCAATGGACAATTGTGGACTGTATATGTGTTGGACGAATTCAAAGGCTTAGGCCTTAAGGAATTCGAAATCCACATATATGGATAATAGGACTATTTATGGTAATGATAAGCAAGTTGAATTATATGATAAAAGGCTTATCAAATCAGAATTCAAATAAGGCAGTTATATGTCTTATGACTTATCATTATGAGGCTATAAATAGGGAGCCCCAGCACCCCATTATTCTGCACCAATTCAAGGAGTCTCTCCTCCCTCTTTCTAGTTTTCTTGCTTGCTTGTGTTTTGGGTGTGAGCCATTAGAGGCACGACATTTGTGGTGCTTGCTTCTAAAGATCAAGAAAGGTATGTTAACATCCTTATGAATTTCGATTTATACCTTAGTGTTATTAGTTATAGATTCAATAGTGAAAACATAGATCATTTAGGTTGCATGTGAACTTAAGAATTTAATTTTATTGTTTGTCTATTCCCCATCAGGTTTATGTTTGTAAGAAATGTGAGATCGTCTGCCACAACCCATCTGTAAAAGGAAAATGAAAAAATCAGTTGGAAACGAAATCATAATTTTTGTTAGAGAATAGTTTTTTTCCATATTTTTTAACAAAGGAAAATGAAAATTTTATAAAAATTTTGTAAACTTCATCTTAATTTTGTGGTACGGTTATTATATTTTTTAATATGATTGTCATATCACACAATACGGTTCTTAGTAATGGCAGACTACACACAATTTGGCACGTGTCGTATGCGAAAGAGATTTCATAGGTGTGACCTGCGAAATGTGATTTCGTATGTCTAACTTGTGAAATTACAAATTCCAAATTTGATAAAAGACTTTTCAAAGTTGTTTGGCTTAAATAACAACCTATTTCGCATGCCAAAACCCATTTTGGAGATCGAGATAATGGCTCAAGATGGTAACCATTTTTTGCGTTTGTTCACATTTGGGTAACTTCTTTTTTGTACACATATGACCAACGAAATTGTTTGAATTGTTCACATATTACCCTTATTATCGGTTGGTGTAGGTTACAACTGACGTGGCGTACACGTAGGATTATGTAATGACATAGGAGGGTAATGAACTATTGATTTTGTTCACATTTGGGTAATTTCCTTGTTTTTGTACACATATGACCAACGAACTTGTTTATATTGTTTAAATATTACAGTTATTATACTTTAAAAAACCATATATATGTGTGTGTGTGTGTGTGTGTCTATATATATATATATATATATATATATATATATATATATATATATATATATATATATATATATATATATATATATACACTTCTGAAAATGTATAAATACGTATATATATACTTTTGAAAACGAATTTTATACTTTAAAAAATATAAAACCATGTATTTATACTTATAAAACATAGTTTTACATTTTTGAGGTATAAGTATGTTTCTAGAAGTATAAATACATATTTTTTATATTTTAAGAAGTATAAATATGTATTTTTACGTTTTTAGAAGTATAAATACAGTTTCTTACCCTCTAGAAAATGTATTTATACTTCTAATGTAAAATTATGTTTTAGAAATATAAATATTAGGTGTGAAAAAATGGAAAAAACACGTTTTTAAAAGTATAAATATATTTTTAAAAGTATAAATATATTTTTTAGAAGTATAAGTACATATTTTTATGCTTTTATAAGTATAAAAAACATTTTAGAAACGTATTTATACTTCTAAATTTTAACATATGTTTTATAAGTATAAATAGTAGGGTGAAAAAAATGGAATCAAAATACGTTTTTAGAATTGTAAATATGCTTTTTTGAAGTATAAATAGATTTTTTTGGAGTATAAATAAGTTTTCAAAAGTATATATATATATATATATATATATATATATATATATATATAGTTAGTATCAAATGTGGAACACAAATATTGTGTGATCGTGTGAGACAATATCAGCCATTAGATGAAAATAATGAATGGTTAAGATGATGATGGCATGATCGTAATTAATTGAAAAAAATAATTATTTTTAATTAAATTAAATCAAAAAGGGTAAATTGGACATTTTGTTGAAATATATATAAGGAAATTTCGGGATTTTAGGATATATAAACCAAATTTCAGGGAAATTTTCAAATCAAAATTTAAAATTTAAAATTTACATTTTTGAAATTCATATTTGATGTCTATTTCTTGGACATTAATTTGAACTTTTTTCATTGTTAAAATTCGAGTTCCATTATTACCATTTTCATTCTTGAAGAATTAGACATGAATTTGAACTCTTTTCAAGGATAAGATTCAAATTCCATTAATACCATTTTCATTCTCAAAGAATTATAAATGAATTACAAGTGCAAAATTGAGATTCTTGAAGAATAATTCTTAAAGAATAAGAAAATACACAACATTCTATAATATATAACATTCTTTACTAAAACACAATATTATATCCAAAATTCTTGAAGAATATACATAGCATTCTTAAAGAATGTGTGAAGAAGAAAATATATCAGGATGTCTGGAAATATTCTTAAAGAATATGTTCGTATGACTGCAAAGAAAACCGAACACTAATCCATAATTCTGCTTCTTCAATACTAATTGCATCTAGCTTGTTATCGTTCTCTCCTGCAGAATACAAAACAACATCCATAAAAGGGAAATTCATCTATATTAGCCAAGAATATGTATTTACTAAAATTTCATTTAAGAGGATATATTTTAAAAACTGACATTCTTATTCTTATATAAGTTTATAATCGAATAAGAACATAATTACCTGAAGTAAAATATGATTTAATAATAACAAATCTCTTGTTTTGCTTTCTTCTGTTCCATCGATATGATCAAATTCGCATTTGGAGTGTCAACCACACGAAACATACATTTTTCTTTAGAGCTTCTCATCATCTAAAAACAACATCTCATATCAAGAAATGCGGAAAAATAGGAACCCACTAACAGTTACACCAAGAAATAACTTTAACTAAAATTTTCTATAAATCGTCAAAAACGGCAACAACAAAATTATAATCGGAAGCGTAGAAATCATCGAAAACAAAAATAAAGAAACAAAGACTAAAATTTTTCCAGGAAATCACGGAGTTCTCACCTTAGATATATGATCTTCTAATAGCTTAACTTCAAAACCCCATATAGGAAGAAGAAAGAACTCAGATTTTCAATTTCAATGTTGCTAATAGTTGCCTTGGTGACTCACGGTTAATCACAAAATTCCAAATCGGCCAGATGAACCAGGAGGACAACCCAATATAGATAATTCTCCCATAGGTGGCTTAGAAAACACAACCGGGTAACGTATTGAGATTTAAAGAAGGGGCAACCGGGTTCATAGTAGCCGGCCGAGGAGAGGTTATCGAGGGTTCTCCGTTCACGACATCCAAGGAATGAACCAATAAAGGCACAAGGATTTGGCCATAACAGATGAGGGACTTACCAGAGAATGCGACTGGAGGTCGGTGGCATTCGGCGACAACTCAGAAAGGGGCGAATCGAGTAGCTTGTGTCATGGAATGGTCAACTTCAGAACCCTTGATCAGTGGTGGGTTATCCTCCATCTCTATCGCATCATCCATCTGATCGTTGGCTGACGACACAGCGGCGACGAGAAAGAAGGAAACAGCGGTGGAACGCTTCCAAGATCGGAGAGCGCCGAGAGAGAAAAGGGATAGAAAGAGAAAGTAGAGAAGGGTTTCCAATTTTATAGGCTTTTAATTTTAGGTTGTTTAATTATTTACCATAATTTTAGGAATGAAAAATTAAATATTAATTAATTTAATTAACAATTCCGATAATACCCCTAAGAAATGATTGGACCAGAATTACTCACACATTCACACAATATTTACTCTCCACATATGAACCTACATATATATATATATATATATATATATATATATATATATATATATATATATATATATATATATATATATATATATATATATATATATATATATATATATATATATATGTGTGTGTGTGTGTGTGTGTGTGTGTGTGTGTGTTTGTAATAATAATAATAATAACATTTGAAAAGTTTGAACAAGTTTGTTGGTCATATATGTAAAAAAAATTATTCAAATATGAACAAAAATCAATAGTTAATTGTCCTTATATGTAATTACATAATTGTACGTGTACGTCATGTCAGCTGTAAGATACACCAACCGGTAATAACGGTAATATATGAATACTTCAAACAAGTTGTTGGTCATATATATAAAAAAATTACCCAAATATAAACAAACACAAAAAATAATTACCCTACTGAGTCATTATCTCGTTAAAAAACAACACAATCCCAAAGTGATTTATAACGTTCTTTCTATTTTTATTTGCGGTACCAAGATACCCACACCCTATACATCGGATCTTGATACCATCAAAGCATTATAAACATATGATGCAAATTTTAATGACATCGGGTTGTGTAAAAGATGAGTAATTGTAGGTCAGTAATTAGAAAATGAGTATAAGACAATTATATGTCGGGGAATAAGCGTGATCAGTGTAAGGTCGACTTCAAGTCTAAGTCAAATATTGTAATATATATATATATATATATATATATATATATATATATATATAACAGTAAAAGAATTCTTTAATATTAATAATTATAATTCGATAATCATTTATAATAAATTAGTATATCGAAACAGTTATTGTGGTGTTTCATGTATTGGATCATAATACTCGGATAAACAACCATTCAAAAACTTCATTAATCTCGATTAATTAGAAAATAAGTTTTTTTAGAACGAAAAATCTATCATATTATACTCTAAAAAATCTATTTATACTTCAAAAAAGCATATTTACAATTCTAAATTGATTATATATATATATATATATATATATATATATATATATATATATATATATATATATATATATATATATATATATATATATATTCAAAAGTTCAACAAGGGACTAATATAAACCATGGTACCAATGGACTAATCTCATCCACACGATTATACACTTTACGGTGGACGTGCATCCACCGGATTATAAAAAAATACTCACTTCGTTTTTTTCGTTTTTTTAATTTTTAGGGCTTATTTTTTATCGAAAAAAATCTGAATATATAGAAATGTATAACTTTTTATCCTCTACAAATAGAGATCCATATTGATATACAAAAATGATTTTTTTTTTCGAAATTTCCGCTAGTTGAGATTCACATGTGAATCTGAACTGTTATTTTGTTCACTGTTGACATACACAATGGCATATGATATTGTCATGTGAATTTGAATATATTTTTGTGTGAATTTGAATGGAATTAACTTATGAACCATGGTATATTTATTATAAATGATTAAAATGTTGAATTATTAAAAAATTTCTAACTAAATTAATCATATTCATATTTCGAAGTATATTTAAAATATCATATGATATTGATATGTGAATCTGAGTAAATTGTTGTGTGAATGTAAATAATTTATATTGTGAATGAGAGTAAAATCATTATAAATGGTTAAAATGTTGAAGTAGTAAAAAACTGTTAGGTAACTTCTCAATACTATATGATTTTGATATGTGAATATGAATAAGTTTTCGTGTAAGTATGAGTAAATCCATTTGTGAATAAAGTATATTACTTATAAATGGTTATAATATTGAAATAGTAAAAGTTTTAAAAGTAAAATAATTACTCATATTCAAATTTTTACAGTTCAGATTGACATGTGAATCTGAACTGTTATTATGTTATTCTCTGTTGGCATTCACAATGACATATGATATTGTCAAGTGAATCTGAATAATTTTTTGTGTGAATGTGAATGAAATTAACTTATGAATCATAGTAAATTCATTATAAATGAATAAAATGTTGAAGTGTTTAAAATTTCCTAAGTAAATTAATCATACTCATAATACAAATTATATTTAAAATACCATATGATATTGATATGTGCATCTAAGTAATTATTGTGTGAATGTAAGTAAATTCATTTGTGAATCAGAGTAAAATTCATTATAAATGGTTAAAATGTTGAAGTAGTAAAAAACTTATAATTAAATTCTCAATAGTATACGATATTGATATGTGAATATAAGTAAATTTTCGTGTAAATATGAGTAAATCCACTTGGAATCAAGTACATTATTTATAAATGGTTATAATTTTGAAGTAGTACAAGTTTTAAAAATAAAATAATTACTCATATTCAAATTTTTACAGTTCAGATTCACTTTATGAATCTAGACGAGTTGTACTTATAAAAAAATTATTTTTTTATATATCAATATGAATGTCTATTTGTAGAGGATAAAAAATTATGAATTTTGGTATATTCAGTTTTTATTTTTGAAAAAGAATAATGTCGGAAAATAAAAAAAACAAAAAAAATGAAGTGAGGTTTTTATTATAATCCTCTACATGTGCGTTGGCGTAAGAAATTTACAACCTATTTTTTGGCCGTTGATGATTTTGATTCCGACGATCGAGATTAGTCCATTGTTACCATGGATAAATTTAGTCCCTTATTGAACCCAACCTTATATATATATATATATATATATATATATATATATATATATATATATATATATATATATATATATATATATATATATATATATATATATATATATATATATATATATATATATATATATATATATATAAGGTTAAGTTCATATGAGACCATTAAATTTCGTGAGACCGGGAGACGCAATCCTAGCCGCTTATTTTGGGTGTAAAACAAAAAAAATTAAAAAATACGAAATAAATGAAAAAAATTGAAAAAATAAATTTATTTATTATTTTCGTCATTTTTATACAAAAAATTAACGTTTTTTTTCATATTTTAATAGAATATTACACTATTATGTGTAATATTTTATTATAATATTACACATCCAGCAACATTTTATTGGAATATTTTTTTCGATTTTTCCAGTTTTTTTTTTCGATTTTTATTTTTTGTTCTTTTAGATAGAATAAATAGCGAAAATTAGTAGAAATTTTATTCTAAAAAAATTCTCATTATTTTAGCCTATTTTTATTTTTTTTTATTTTTCGATCTCCAAAATGAGTGGCTAGGATTGTGTCTCCCCGTCTCACAAAATTTAAATGGTCTCATTTGAACTTCCACACACACACACATACACACACAGACACACACAGACACACACACACACACACACACAGACACACACACACACACACACACACACACATATATATATATATATATATATATATATATATATATATATATATATATATATATATATATATATATATAGAGTAGGCGAATACTCGCGCGTTGCGTAAATGAATTACAACTGTTTTGACTACTATTACTTAATGATAATGTCATTAAAATTAACTACAAAATAATAATTGTAATATTAAGTTGATATATACAATTACAACTGTTTTGACTACTATTACTTAATGAACTTTATCAGCGGCTTATGTATTAATTAAATTAAGCATAATTCTTGATTTAGTATTATTTTTAACTGTTGTCTATTGCAATGATTAATTAATTTAAAAGTTATTTATTTGATCATATTTTACTATTGATCATGATCATCATTTAAAATATCAACGATAAGTAAAAAACCTAAGTAAAAAATTGATTAATTGTATTGAATTATTTCATTTGATATTACAACTCTTAAACATTTTGCTAAGAGTAATAAACACTTACACCAATTTGTAGAAAGAATTTCATGATTTGCATATCAAAATCTAACAAATAACAAAAGGTATGAAATAAATAATAACATAAAAGCATCGAAACATCTATAATAACATTTATATTCATAAACCACATCAAATCCTTCAAAATCATAAACAGTTGTAGAAGCAATTTCATGATTTTATATATCACAATCTTATGAATAACAAACACTATGAAAAAAAATTAAATAATACAACTTTTGATGACAAAGGTACCAAAATAACTATTATAATATTTGTATTAAAAATACATCAAACACTCATAAATCATACAAATAATATAAAAACAATTTCAAGAAAAAAAATTAAAAACAAATAAAGAATACATAAAATCGACATACGTTTGATGTACTTTCCTATCTCTTCTACTATTCATACTTCAATCAAAAACACTTGAAAGAAATGAATATTTTTCTGAGAAAAAAATCTACTTATATAGCAACAACATGTATAAATAAGAGGAATACATAAATGTTTTAGTAAATGCTATTAATTTAAGCAATATGAAAAGTCATTAAGTTTCAAATATAATTCTGAATTTAGTATTATCTTAATAAATAGATGTAATGTTGTGTAATTTATAAATTTATTTTACTATTAGTTATTATTATTAATTAATTTTAAGATTACTTAGTATTTGAAAAATTTATAAAAAACTATCAGTGTAGAAAGTTTTAATTCCACTTAATATATTTATTATAAAATCACTTATTATATTAAATATTATTGTTAACTAATTTTGAAAGTTATAATATTATTTAAAAGTTAGAACTTATTTTCTTATACTTATTTTAACACTAATTAACTAATATATATATATATATATATATATATATATATATATATATATATATATATATATATATATAACCTGAATCTATGGTCCTTTTAATAAATAACTTTTTTGTATAATCATTAGTCGAACACAAAATTAGATTATACAAAAAAATAGAATTTGATTGAATCTGTAACAACTAAATACATGAACTATTACTCATTTACTTGGTGGTCAAAACAACTAAATTTTAGGTTTAGATAAAAGTTAAATAATGTTACTTTGGGTGGATCGGGAACACATTATATATATATATATATATATATATATATATATATATATATATATACATATATATATATACATATATATATATATATATATATATATATATATATATATATATATATATATATATATATATATATATATATATATATATAGGGAAGGGTTCAAATGAGAACCATTAAAAGATTGAGAACCATGAGAACCAATCTTAACACATCAGTAAAAAAATGGATGGCCCTCATTAAATTAGATAAAATCCCTTTTTTGTCTTTTTGGGTAAAAAGGGCAAAATCGTCATTTTCACAACATAATGCATTTCATTCATACATTCATTCACAGTTTAAATACTCATTCATACACTGATTCACATGTTAATACGCTTACTTTTACACAATTTCATAATTTCTAACGGTGATAGGAAGGAGCGACAGGGGGAAGGAGGAGCTGGTGGTAGTGCTGCCATCAGTGGTGGTGGCGGGTGACAAGTTTAATGCACACATTCACAGTTTAATATAACAAAACATTCAAATTTTATAAAAACATTCACAGTTTAATACGCATATTCACAGTTTAAAATACATATTCGCAGTTTAATATAAACATTCAAAGTATATAAATTCATAGAGGCATTTCATCAAACACCTGGTGTGCTGTTGTGGATCAGATCTGATGTGGTGGTGCTGGAACATATTCGATGTGCTTATGGTTTTCGACATCGACGGGAGATGGAGGAGATGGTGGTGGTGCATCAGACGACCCTGGTTGTGATTCATTATCGGAACTCCTTTCATCTCGTCAGAACTCCTTCTCTAATGGTATGTAACAACGGTGGTTGCTGAAATCGTAGATCTGGAGGTGGAGATTGTAGATTTGGAGACGAAAATCCTAGATCTAAATGTGGAAATCACAGATCTAGTGTCGGAAATTTTAGATCTGAACGTTGGAGTACAGTTTCATGAAGAAGACGACGACGGAATAGGGAGGAGACGGTGGAGGAGTCGATTTCGACAATGACGGCGGCAGCGGCAGGTGGCGGAGGCGGCGTCAGGCGGCGGTGGTTGCAGGCGGCAGGTGGCGGCCGGTGGGGGCTGTGGTGTTGGGGTATGAATGTGTGTTCTTGGAGAGTTGAGAGGGTTTTTGAGTGGAAGATGTTTTAATCTGATTTTTAGATGTAAGGTGTGTGTTTTTATGTTAAGACTCTCAAATGACCATTGTGCCCTTATTTATTTTTGACCATTGATCAAGACTTCAAATTTTTAAAGGCTAAGATTGGTTCTCATTAGTTCTCATTTTTTTAATGGTTGTCATTTGAACCTGTTCCTATATATATATATATATATATATATATATATATATATATATATATACATATATATATATATATATATATATATATATATATATATATATATATATATATATAGTTAGAATCTTTTGAGAACCACAAGTCCCCCGAGAACCCGATAACTCCCAAACCGATATTTTTTCAAAAAACCGACACCATAGGCCTCTAAAACGCACATATTTAAGCATTTTCGAAAAAAAAATTCCGAAAAAAAACGATTTTTTTTTTGAAAAAAATTTGCACATGTGCAAAAAAATTTTTTTGCACATGTGTAACTTTTTTATACGTACACTTTTTTTAAAATGTTTTGTACAGAACGCCTTAAATATATGTTACAAAGACATCTATAAAAAATTTGAAAAAAATGTACGTATAAAAAAGTTTGCACATGTGCAAATTTTTTTTCAAAAAAAAAAAAAATCGTTTTTTCGGAATTTTTTTTCAGCGCCCCGGCACCAATTTGAGCGTTTTAGAAGCCTATGTGGTAGGTTTTTTGAAAAAAATATCGGTTTGGGAGTTCTCAGGTTCTCGGGGTGAAATGGTTTCTCAAAATATCCTAAGTCTATATATATATATATATATATATATATATATATATATATATATATATATATATATATATAAAGTTTGTTAATTTAATAATTTTAATTTTTATATGATTTCACTCATTTAAATAAATCATACAATATTATAAGGAAAATTAGGAAAGCGATAGTTAGTAGCGGCCTAGGATCGATAGCTATTCATCCCAAATGTCAAACCCAGTTTCATTCTGTTCGATGGTGTTAGATGTATCCAACACCTTACACCCAGTAATGGATCACGGTCTCCAAGACTCCAAGCTTCCAATTCGTTTTAGAAAAAGTTATATATATATATATATATATATATATATATATATATATATATATATATATATATATATATATATATATATATATATATATATATATATATATATATATATATATATATATATATATATATATATATATATATATATATATATATATAGGGGGAGGATCAATCGAGGCTAACGAAAAGGTTGAGGTCGCGAGGCCATTTCTGGACCAATCAAATTATAAGGGCATATTAGTAATTATGTATTTCAATTAAATTATATAAAATTTATAGTTTCCTAAAATCTAGGATTCTGATTGTTAGTTACCAAAAAAACTAATAAATTAATTTTTATTTTTTAATAATATCATATTATATAACGTCAATGTTTTTACTTATTTTTATTTTTTATTTTATTAATAGATAGTAATTATCATTTTTCAGTCAAAATATATTTTTCATTGTATCATTTGAGTTATACGAGTTGAATCATTAATGATTATAAAACACAATGTAGTTATAATCATAAATTATTAGATCTCTCAAAGTTAAAAATAGATACGATTGTAAAATATACAATGAATAGAACACAATATAAAGATAAAATTTTCAAAATATTCTTAATCATGAATGAATAAAAACACTTCTAATTATAATTATAGATGACTACACCTCTAACTATAAATTAATAAACATTATCAAAATAAAAGTTACATCTGAATTCCTACATTTCAAGTTATATCTTTTAATGAATATAATTGTAACAATAAATGAATTCACACATCGTTGTGTTTGTTTCGAATTTTCTTGTTACACCATACACGAAAAAAGATGAGACATCAATGATCATTGTTGTTTCTTAGATACACACCTGCAAAATCAAATTCAAGGATATCAGAAAATGATTATAACCATATTAAACATAAATGATTATGGCCATATTAAACCTACCTAAAGTTATAATAAAAAATGATTATAACCAATGTTCTAATTATTTATGCAATTATATTTATAATCATCAATAATTCTAGTTATAAGCATCAATGATTAATACATAAAGAACTTTTAACACAAAAATACATGTTCAACGATTTAAAAAATTATAACCGTTGATGATTAACAATAAAGTTTATATGTTCATGTTTTAAAATTTAATAGAAAGTGGTTGTTATAATGTTAATGATTTATGATTAACACTATTCATCAACGAGATTATTATTACAATAAAAAATTATACAGGACGTGTTTGTTACAGTGTTAATCATTGATGATTAAAATGTTAAATCATTGATTTAAAAATAAATCATTTGTAAGTGTTAATCGTTGATGATTAACACTTATATTAAACATTAAAACATATTATCTAATTAAAAATAGATGTTATACACTTGTATTAAAGTTATATTCGTTGACTGTAGTTATTAGCATAATAATGCATTTAATATACAAAAATTAAAATGCATTTCGTTCAAAAAGTTCAAATCTATTAGCAACAAAAAGTTAATAAAATATTGTTGATAAAATGTTTGGAATGAAAAGAATAAAATAAGATGATATTTTGAAATAGTCGTTCGTATCAAATTGGAATTCCAACAAAAAACAAAAAAAAAAAAACTTGACCAACATAATTTATTCATCCTCTCCAGAACACGCACTAAATAATATTTGGGCTTAAGAACATTCTTCACAAATTATGCTATATGCAGAATTTTCATTACTTACATTTGACTTGGGGTTCCAACGCAAGAGCAAATTCCACCGTCCACTTTCACATCGCATGCAACATTTTGGGTGGGTTACTCATGGACGAAATCGTCAATCGGAACTCATTCCCGATTTTCTCTGTCTCGCTTGTTTTTTTTATTCATTTTGTGTCATACGTACCCAGTATGGTGATCGGCTAATGCTCTGAAACCCTAATTTAATAAGAGAGATAAAGAAAGAGAAAGAATAATTCCATTTTAAAAAGCTAAAATCATGGAACCCAAAAAATTGAAATGCCCTTACTACCCTTGATAGATTTTTAAAATCTTTAAATTGGTCACATTACTTTTATATTTTACATAAATGACACATTAATCTCAACCTTAGATCTGATATTTTAGACGGTTGAGATATGGTCTCGCGATCTCAACCTTTTTTTTTGCCTCAATTGATCCTTATTATATATATATATATATATATATATATATATATATATATATATATATATATATATATATATATATATATATATATATATATATATATATATATATATATATATATATATATATATATATATATATATAGAATCAGGATCGGGTGAGGACTCTTCTTAAAGTGAGTACTTGCGAGGATACCTTAAAAAAATTGAAATAAAATATAAAAAAAATATAAATAATAAAATGGATCATAGTATTATATCGGATAAAAAAAAGATTCAAAAAAAAACTTTTCGATCATTATTTTTTTTATAATGAAATAATGATTCAAAACAAAAACAGAAAAATTGCATCATTACGTTTTGCAATGATGCAAATTTTTTTTTTCAAATTTTTTATTATAATGATATAGTACTATTCTCGATTTTATGATTTGTATTTTTTTATATTTTTTTTCAATTTTTTTAAGGTGTCCTCGCGAGTCCTCACCGAAAAAAGAGTCCTCACCGGAACCGGACCCTATATATATATATATATATATATATATATATATATATATATATATATATATATATATATATATATATATATATATATATATATATATATATATACATATATATATATATATATATATATATATATATATACATATATATATATATATATATATATATATATATATATATATATATATATATATATATATATATATATATATATATATATATAGCTTGGTGCTCGTCACATGGCTATTTAACAAAGAGCTTTGGTCGAATACCATTTCATCCATTCACTCCACAAATAGGAATGCATGCGGCATGCCCGATCATTCTCAAAAGCAGCCTATCAGGCATTTGGAAAGGAATCGCGAGTATTGTCAAAGATCTACAAGATTTTTATATTAATCTCCCGGCCCTCATCAAATCAAAAGTCGCAAACGGAAAAAAACACAAATTTATGGACAGACTTCTGGGTTGGCGAATGCCCATTGTACTTAAAATTCTCATCTCTATTCCAGCTTGAAAAGAAAAAATCAAGAACTGTCCATGAAATGGTCTCGAAAAATTTGGAACCCAACCTTTGGAACTGGTCTTGGAAAAGACCACCACAAGTCTCTGAGATTTTAGATTTCGATAATGTCATCTCGATTTTATTAGGTCTCAAACTATCGAATAGCCCTGACAAAATCACATGGGTTGGGGACCCATTCGCTGTGTTCTCAGTCAAATCACTAAGGGAATCATTGATGGCAAATATTGCATCAACTCAAATGATCCCTTTCCTTGGAATAACTGGGTTCCCATCAAAGGCAATGATTTTGTTTGGAGGGCATGTTTGGAAAAAATTCCGACCTCATCTACCATTTTCCCGCAGAGGTATCCCAAACATTATTGTAACCTGCAAAAGTTGCAATGCTCCAAGTAAAGATGGTAGTAATCATGACTTAGTCGAAGTAATACAAATGGCACACGGTGAATATATCATTCCGTGACACTGTTGTTTACATCAAATTACAGTTTCAATCATACTTTTGAAAATCTTGCACCGGTGGTCCTAGTAGTTTCCAAATCTTGCACTTTTGGTCATTATAAAGAGACCAGTTTACCATTTCTAACTTCTTTTTTTACTAATTTATGTATATAATAAAAAAAATTAAAAAACACTCCACCCTCTCCATCTCTCTCCCCTCAATAAACACAGTCTAGAAAAGAAATACCTTCATCCTTATATTCTTCTTCCTCATCTAAATTGTATCTCAAAACACATTTACAAGCTCCAGCCGATAGCACCAGCACCATCGAAATATCCATGTTGTCGCATTATACCCACAACCACCTCTGCTTCATCAAAGTTGACGAGATGGTTGGGCTCATGAAAGCCTAGAGACATCCCTAATGGCTAGAAGGGTTTGTGACTAAAACACCCTTCACTTTGAGGTTATACTTTTGTGCTTGTTTGTTTGATTCTTTCAATATAAGCTTTTCTAGGATCAAATGTTACTTTACTTTGTCTAATCTCTAGCATGAAGTCAGTTAATAACTATAAATGAGAAACATCGTTGTTAAAAAATAATTGAAAAGGAAAACGGTATGTTGCCAGTTGAGAATATATGATAACAACGAGCTTACGTTCTTGAAAGCAGGATTGCTATGTTAATCTTGGAAGAAGGCAAGTTCTTTATAGAATGAATGATCATATATTATAAAACTTGCTCAATCAGGATTGATCTTGAGCTATGATTCCAAAAGGTATAAGGTGAGTGATTCTAAGCAACACCCATCTAGATGATACCGTTGGCATTTTCAAGTTGGTTGTAGGGATTTTTCTCGTACTCTTCATGAAGTAGGATGAATCTTGGCTATGGGAGTTGCACGTGGCTTTGCAGACATCTAGATGGTGGCATGAGTGGGTGGAATTGTTGACGAGAGCATCGGATAAGAAGGAAAATATTGGAGATTAGAAGGAAAGTATTATATTCCTTATTGAGTCCTAGAATGTAGGCATGATTCTTGTGTTTCTGTTATAAATGTATTATATATTCGTGTACCATCTGTGAATGAAAGATATAGTATTTTCACCACAATTTTTTCGTATTGCTCTATGATTCTCTTGTTCTATATGGTATCAGATCCTACATCATTTTTTGAATCTAAAAACCTCGAATCCAAAACCTACAAATGGGTGACAAGACAGGTGCGTCAAACCAAAACCCGGTGATCGTCCAAAATGTCCAGGATGCCCCGTTTCCGACTGGAATCACCCTTGATGACACGAACTACCCGCTGTGGTCTCAACTAATGGAGATGCGCATCGGAACACGAAATAAATCTGGTTTCATCACCGGAAAAACTCCAAAACCCACGAACGACGATGAAAAAGAACTTGAAGCTTGGCTGATAGACAACAATCGAGTAAAAAGCTGGCTGATTGACTCGATGACTCCTTCCCTAATCCGTCGGTTCATCAGGTTGCCGACGGCAGCTGAAATCTGGGAGGCAGTTGGCAAAACCTTCTTCGACGGAAGCGACGAAACTCAATGATTCGAACTTAACCGGCGGTCGTTCAACACCCGTCAGGGTGGACGTGCACTGCCTACATACTATAATGAATTGGTGAGCATCTTTCAAGAAATTGATACTCGAATCACTACACAGGAGACAACTGTCGATGAAACTGTGTCAGTTAACAAGACGATTACACACCTCCGTGTACACATTTTTCTGGCGGGACTTGATACAGAATTCAGTCAAGCTAGAAGCGAAATCTTAAGGAAGGACCCACCGTTAAGCCTGGAATCCAGTTACGCTTACATCCGAAGAGACTACAGCCAAAGACAAACCATGGAGGAGCCCAAAGTTGATCTCGATAGCCTAGTGCACATGGTCTCGCGTAATGGTTCTCAAAAAGGAAAAAATGCTACTGGAAAGAAGAACTCGTTTACGTGCACACATTGTGGAGAAGAGGGCCACTCAAAGCAAAGATGCTATGAAATCATATGATATCCAGACTGGTGGGATTTCACGAAAAAACCAAGAAAAAAACTCAGCCAAGCGACAGTTGCGACCTCAACTCAGGAAGCTCCAATGGCGGCTCACACTACCACGTCGGATTCTGGTACGTGTTGTAACACCCAAACGAAAATTAATAATTGGATCATAGACACAGGTGCCACAGACCACATGATAAATGATAAACAACTTTTGTCATCTTCATGCACCCCTAAGCATAGTAAAATCCAAACAGCAAGTGCGGAATCTGAAAAAGTTATATGTGAAGGAAGGGTACAAGTGTCTAACTCTATGAACCTTGATTCAGTTCTTGTAGTTCCATCTTTATCATCTAACCTGCTTTCAGTTAGTCAAATCACAGAAGCCCTGAATTGTTATGTAATTTTCTGGCCAAACTACTGTGTATTTCAGGACATAGCAACGCACAAGACTCTTGGTTATGGTACTAGGCGAGGGAAGTTATATTACTTGGAGGAAGATTATAGGAGTCAGGCCTTTCATACCGGAATAAAGGAGGCGAATAAGTCTATGGTGATGTTATGGCACCGTCGTTTAGGGCATTTATCTTTTGGTTATCTAAAAAAACTAAAACCAGATTTGTTTTTAAATTTAGTTGAAAGTGAGTTTAAATGTGGTATTTGTGAGTTAGCAAAGAACACAAGAATTTCGTATGTTTCTAGCAATAATAAAGTTTCTGTTCCTATTATCAAAATACATTCAGATGTCTGGGGGCCTGCCTCGGTTCTTACACCTAGTGGTGCTCGTTATTTTGTAACATTCATTGATGAGTGTACTAGAATGGTTTGGGTCTCCTTGTTAAAGAATAAAAGTGATGTATTATGTGCTTTTAAAGAGCTATACCACCATATCAAGACTGAATATAGGGTAGATATCCAAATATTGCAATCTGATAATGGTGGTGAATACGTAAGTCATGAGATGACTCATTTTTGCCAAGAGAAATCTATCCGACAGCAAACCTCTTGTGCTAGGACTCCCCAACAAAATGGCTTGGCTGAAAGAAGGAACAGACAGTTACTTGAAATTGTACGCGCCTCCTTATTTGACATGAATGTACCACGAAATTTATGGGGAGAAGCCGTGAGGTCTGCTGCATACCTCATGAATAGGATGCCATCTCGGGTACTCGAGTTTGCCACACCTTTACAAAGGTTACAAGAACTTGTTAAACAACCCGTCAACCTAGGACTTGAACCACGAATATTTGGTTGTACAGCATATGTCCACCAAAACACTGGGAAACTCGAACAAAGGGCAATAAGGTGCATGTTCATCGGGTATGCAAATCAGAAAAAAGGTTACAGATGTTACAATCCGCTTGAGAAGAAAATTTATATATCGCGCAATGTGCCATTTCACGAATCTGTAAAGTTTTATGGGGATGAGAATTCACTTCAGGGGGAGAGAAACGGAGAAGTAAATTCTCATGAAACTGAGGTGGCTGAATTTGTAGTGGAGGAAGATCCTGAATTTGTAGTGGAGGAAGATTCTGAACAGCGGGATCCACACGATCAATCAAACGAAAACCCGGCAGAAACCCCAGCTGGACTAGAAACGGAGCCCGAAACTGAGACCGAATCCAGTCCTGATGATGTTAGGCCTGAACTAACAAATAATGGAAACATTATGTTTGATTTTGTGCAGGAAAACGAAGCTGATCAGACCCAAGATCATGTATCCGACGATGAACCTGAGGCCCAAAATTTTGTTCCAGTCGCTGAACAGGAACATCGGTTCCCTGTTAGAAGTACACGAGGGATTCCAAAACCTCGATATCAAGCGGATCTAAATGCAAAAGGGAAATACCCGATCGGAAATTTCGTATCAAACCATCGCCTCGCAAAATCACACGTGGCGGTCATCGAAAAGTTATCAACTGTATCAATTCCACAAGACGTACACGAAGCAATGAAAGACAGAAGATGGAAGAAAGCGATAATGGAAGAGACAGAGGCATTAATGAAAAATCATACCTGGGATCTCGTAACATTGCCTCAAAGAAAGAAATTGGTAGGTTGCAGATGGATTTTCACGGTGAAACTGGACTCAAATGGAAACATTGATCGATACAAGGCAAGGCTCGTGGCTAAGGAATATACGCAAAAATACGGCATCGATTACGGAGACACTTTTGCTCCGATGGCAAAAATGAACACAATCAGAATTTTGATTTCCATAGCTGCAAATGAAAACTGGCCTTTGAAACAATTAGATGTGAAAAACGCATTTCTAAATGGACGTTTGGAAGAAGAAGTATACTTGGAGGCTCCCCCCGGTATAAATTGCGGTGGAAAAGTTTGTAAGCTAAAAAAAGGCATTGTATGGATTAAAGCAATCGCCCCGTGCATGGTTTGGTAGATTCTCAAGTTTCATGAAGAAGATTGGCTACAAACAAAGTGATGCAGACCATACGTTGTTTGTTAAAAATAGAAACCGAAGAATTACAGCTCTTATAGTATATGTGGATGATATGGTGGTAACTGGGAATGACAATGCTGAAATTGAAAATCTTCAATCTCTTCTTGCAAAAGAATTCGAGTTGAAGGATTTAGGCCCACTAAAGTATTTTTTGGGTATTGAAGTGTCAAGGTCAAAGATTGGAATTACTATGTGTCAAAGGAAGTATATACTTGATTTGCTAGCCGAAACAGGGATGTTGGATTGTAAGCCCATAGACACCCCAATTGAAATGAACCATCGGTTGGCGATACTTCCAGATCAAGTGCCAACTAACCGAGAGAGGTACCAAAAACTTGTTGGAAAACTTATTTACTTGTCACATACACGACCCGACATCGCCTACGCGGTAAGTGTTGTCAGTAGATTTATGCATGCGCCAAGTGAAGAACATATGAAGGCGGTGTACAGAATTTTGAGGTATCTTAAAGCCACGCCTGGAAAAGGATTATTTTTTGGAAAGAAACAAGACCATAGTATACAAGGGTACACAGATGCAGATTGGGCTGGAGATCGGACAGATGGCAAGTCAACTTCTGGGTACTTTACGTTTGTCGGAGGTAATCTAGTCACATGGAGAAGTAAAAAACAAAAAGTGGTGTCTAGATCAAGTGCAGAAGCTGAATATCGGGGAATGGTGCATGGTGTGTGTGAATTATTATGGATAAAGCGAATTTTGCGAGATATTGGCATATCGGTAGTTAGCCCGATTAAACTCCATTGTGATAACGAGTCGGCTGTTAAAATCGCCAATAATCCGGTTCAACATGACAAGACTAAACATGTAGAAATCGACAGACATTTCATAAAAGACCATTTGGAACGAAAAACTATTGAGCTGCCACATGTGAGCTCTGAAGATCAACTAGCTGACATGTTGACAAAGGCGGTTTGTGGGAGAGTGTTTGAATGCTCTCTTGACAAGCTGGGAATGAAAGATATACATTCTCCACCTTGAGGGGGAGTGTTGACGAGAGCATCGGATAAGAAGGAAAATATTGGAGATTAGAAGGAAAGTATTGTATTCCTTATTGAGTCCTAGAATGTAGGCATGATTCTTGTGTTTCTGTTGTAAATGTATTATATATTCGTGTACCATCTGTGAATGAAAGATATAGTATTTTCACCACAATTTTTTCGTATTGCTCTCTGATTCTCTTGTTCTATAGGAATGGGGGTAGGGGTGGGTTGGGTGGTGTGGGGTCGGGTAGGGCGGGGTGGGTGCGGTGAGGTGCAGTAGGTGTGGGTACGAGTGACTATTTTTTTTTTCAAATATGGTTTCACCTCTTAATTTTTTTAAATGTTTCTGAGAAATTAAGATATTTTTATTCAAATGTTACCGAACACACTGAATCTGAAAACTTAAAAGACTATGTATTAGTTTTTCAATTAAGAGACTATCAAAAATGATCTTAGACTACATTGTGGATCCATATACTCATCAAACACATTCGGTTTAATTTTATTATGATAAAAGAAATTATCAAGTTAAGAAACTAATACGTGAATAAATAATATCAGTCGGAAAATATACCAGCGACATCAAATTGATAACTAACGCGACTTGATATATGTGAAGCAAACCAGAATCCTTAGCTTACGAACTAAAACGCTAATACATAATGCTAAGTACAATTTTTTTTATTGATTATACATATTTAATAGCCACATTTTTTCTTAAATAATAAAATTGGGCGAGGACTGATGTACCCGTACAAAATTGGGTAGAATGAATAAATGAAAAGTGGATTTGATTTTAGTTGTCGACTGTACAATCGATCTACTACTTTTCGTAGCCTGCCGGGTTGCCCCTACCTACCCTTTACATCACACTCTACAAAGTCAACACAAGACCTTTTACCTCTCAAGTCTCAAAGGTGTCAACATAGTTTTCTTAGCCGTTGAAACAAAAAACGACTAGTAACATAAAAAAGCGTTCATATGCCAGGTCATGTTTTCGAAAAATTTCAACATCTATATAAGAGCACGTTTGTGAGGTTAAGGAAAATGGATAAAGATTCCTAAAAGAAGTTTGTTCCGTGTATATATTTAGATTAGAGCATCTCAATGATAGTTTTTTTTTTTTTTATAAAATATTTACTATTTTAAAAAGTTTTTGAAATTTTTTTTGTCCCTGTTTTTTCAATAGTTTTTCATTTTGATCCTCACATTTAATAAAATTTCATTTTATACCGTAATCCTATTTATATAAATATTTGTAATTTTTTAGTTAACCTATTTAATTAACTATACAAAGTAAAATACTGTTAGTGTATTAGGGTTTGAGCTTGGCCCAATGTCTATTAGGGTTTAGGTGTATTAGGGTTTATGTATTTATATTATGTGTTTTGGTGTTATGTAAGAGACGGATATCAAACGTTAACATGGTATCAGAGCCTTGCTCTTAACCTATTCTCTTCTTCTGACCACAACAAGTGCCGCCGCCGCCACCACCTCCGGCGACATTCCTTTAGCGTCGTCGGAGGTACCTTCCCTTTGGTTCTCTCTTATTTCCAGCTTCATAATGCAATTGATCTTGTCTTTGTGTTGAAAATCGGACCGAGGGCCATCCCCCTCCTTCTTCTGCTGTCGAAGCCACCTGCCACCGCCCTAACACCGGCGGCAGCGGTGTCCTAGCCGGAGATCGCACCAGCAGCAGCTCTCCCGACTTTTGTTTTCATGCTCCAGTTCATCTCCTCACACCATCAGCGTCCTCGAGCCGGTTCTCCACCAACTCTTCACTCTTCTTCTACACCTCTGATCTCTCTCTGTAACTTGCTCATGGCGTTTACCTCTTCAATCTTCATCCACACTTTCAAACACTTTTTACTTCTTCTTCTTCTTTCTTGCATTCGCCTGTTACCTCAAAGGATCTTTTTTTTAAGGCATCTTCAATTCTAGCTTGAAGATGTTACAAAGGTGTAGGAGTGTTCCTGATGTGCACCTTCCTCAGTCTCAATGACCATCGGATCCTCGCCTTAATCTCCCTCTCAATCTCCTTTTCAGAACCGAGCTCATCTCCGGCCTCCTCACCGAGCTCATTTGTCGTTGTTTTATCCCAACTTTCATCAAGATCTCTCTCTCTCTCTCTCTCTCTCTCTCTCTCTCTCTCTATGGCAGAGAACTTTCATCAAGATCCTGTCCCCATGCTTTATGCTGTCATCAAGAGCATGCGTGGATTTTTTTGTTTTTGGGTAATGCCCTTACACACTCGGATTCACTTTGAGTTCTTTTGATCCTCTTTCTTTCTTTCTTTTTTTCTTGCTCGGTTTGAATACAAGACAAACACACACATGCATGCATACATGCATCATGGTTTCTTCACCTTGCACCTCCCCACCTATGTATCCAAATTTCTTCTCGGCTACTCGTCGCCCTTGTTTTCTTCATGAAACGAGGCTGCTGCATTTGTTCTCCTGCTTCTCTCTCATCTTTCTCTTTCTATCATTTTATGTCCTGATCAAACACACATATTTGGGGCTCCTTCGAGCTCGATCATGGGTAATTTCTTTTTAGAACTTATTCTTTTCTAGCTGGTTCATCATTCCCGTTCTCTCTTCCCGCTGCTCTCGTTTTTTTCTCTCGAACCTCTGCACCACCACCACCGGTGCTAAACCCACCATCTTTTTTCTCTAACTCTCATCATGCGATCCTCTCCATCTGTGCTCTTTTCCCTTTCCTGCAACCTCTTTCGGTCTTTCTCCTGCTGGTGATCATATCGGGTGCCGTTGCTGCTGATCACATGGCTGGACACCCACATCCAGGTCCGGTTGGCACCCCTTGTCTTCAACCTCTGTTGGTTTGGGCTTCGGGACACTTGCTTTCTCCAAGATCACAGCCCCTGAGTTATTTTTTCTTTTCCAGCTGTAATGTCTTATTTTTGTTTTGTTTCGATTTTTTGTTGTTTTTCAGTTTCATCGTCCCTCCGATAAAACTGCGGGGGGATGTTAGTGTATTAGGGTTTGGGCTTGGCCCAATGTCTATTAGGGTTTAGGTGTATTAGGGTTTGTGTATTTATATTATGTGTTTTGGTGTTATGTAAGAGACGAATATCAAACGTTAACAAATACATATATATTTCGGAAAAATGTATAATATAAATGAATTTGTCAAAACTTCAAAATAAAACAAAAATAAAATATTATAAAACTTTCCCGTCACGTAATATTTTGTCGTTTTTTAACCACATAGGTGAAAGTCCTTGGTAATCCGTCATCAAAACCATTCGTGATGTATTAGTGAAAATTTGTTGGTAATCCGTCGTCAAATTCCTTGGTAATGACTTAGCTGTCGCTAATTTTTCTACAAAAACCGGTCGCAAAAACCTCGATTGTGTTATCGCTGAGTGAAAAAAATAAATTTCAACCAAGCTGTAAAATTTCCTTCTGTAAACTCGCCACTAATGTTTGGTGTCAAACATATTGAACATCTCCTGGTGGTAGCTTTCAAGCATGTGCGTTTATTCATTGCAGTTACTTTTGTTTTATGAACGCAATATATAGTTTCAATGTGAAGCTTAAACTTATTCATTGCAGTTGCTTTATTTGTTTGAATGCAATATATAGTTTCAATTTAAAACTTGGTTTGATGGATACCTAACAACCCCTGTTTTGATCTTCAACGCTGTTAGTTTGTTACGAAATCCTTGTATTGTTTGTATGTATATACGCTAGATTCTTAGTGAATTTCGTGGCGTGAATAAGAAAGTGTCTTGTTTATTATGAATGTCAATTCATTCTAAAAGTAATTTATTACCCTCAATATTTTTGGTTATTGTTCTGATTTATATTACCGTTTTCACCCATTACAGTTTCTTCTTTGCAAAGTTTGTCATCGTTTTTCTTAACCAATTATCTCATCATGAAATTTCAATGATGATGGTCAATTTGACAGCAGGTTTAGGAATAAAATTCTTAGTGGTGGTATGTTAATTACATATTATTGATTATCTTGATCTTGTTTTTCAATCGTGTATGTGGGAACTCCCATGTCTTGATCAATAAGTATGGTCTTACGTGTTGCCGATTGTGTTTTCACAGCAATGCCAAGGAAATTGGTTTCATCAAGGTATGCAGACACTATTTCCATATTATTTTCATTTCTTCTCAAATTTCTTAAGCCTTTGAAATCCAATTAGTGATAAATTTTACATCATTTTTGCAATATCCCTAAGGAGTTTTGAACGGTTATCGGTGGATCATGTATGATGCCTAATTGAAAGCTTGTGGTGTTCTTACAATTAAGTATCTAAAATTTCTTTTGATTGATCCCTTTCGGTTAACAATAAGTTTGGATCTTTTGTACCCCTTTAATATTCTATTTGAAAATTTTCGCCCATTTGTGTTCAATTTCATTTAATCCGTTTAGTTTGTTGATTTCCAGTATGTATCTATGGATTTGAAAGGCAATTATGTTTAATTTAGATTTTTGTTTTTATGTTTGTTGAGCAAGTTGGTTTAAATAGTTTATCAAACATGAACATTTCATTCGGTAGATAATAGTTAAGAAGGCTAAAATAGACATTTTTATCATTCAGAACAGTCATTCAGAGGCCTAACCAAACACTATGTTTTCATTCGGATACAGATTCATTCAAAGTCTCTAAATCATTCAAATAATGCCAATAAGCTCATTAGTGTTTTAAAATCCTAATATCTGAATGTAGGATTTTGAAAACTCGCAAAAAAAGTAAAACACAACAAAAGCTTAAAGCAAAAGGAGTTTCAAAATCGAACACAAATAACATGTTCATAAGAATTTAAGCAATATATCTAGCATATAAGCATAGAAATTGATGCCTACCTTTCTTGATGAGATGATGCGAGAGTCTAAAGTAGAACTCCTCTAGTGTAGTCACATCTCAAAGCATAGATCCACGATTGTGAATATGACGTATGCATGTTTCTTGTGGCCGAATCTTTCTCAATCTGGGTTGATGAGCTCGATTGCTTTTAGTTCAAACAACTCCAACCATGGGTGTAACTTACAGTTATAGTGAGCCCGATAAAGAGAGAGAGAGAATGATTGTAACACCCGGTTTTTAATAAAACGTCTTCATTTGAATAAATATCAATTTATTCAATAATTAACATTTTGAAGATATTTAGAAATCATTTTAAACATCAATTCACCATATGAATCCCCAATTAAGCAGCATCAGTGTGTACTCGTCATGCCTGGCCGTCATTTCCACCTGTACAACCTGAAATGGTAATTTAAAAGGGAAAGGATAAGCACACGGCTTAGTGAGTTCCAACAACTACACAGCATATCAGCTACACATACTTTACCCCTAACAGGAAAAATACCACCACACGTCCCATAATCATCTCTACTCAGTATATTGGATTATATCCTCCTATACGTATCCGCTCAGTAAATCTATTTCCCCTGCTCAGCACTTAGAGCCGCGCATACCATGTACGTCGAGTCATACGTATCTGCTTAGTGTATTTTGCTCGTATCTCTATATTACTCAGTACGTCGAGCCACCCTATACTGCTCAGTTCGTCGACCCCGTATTATCTACATACTAGACCTAGACACGTCTAGTACTAACCACACACCATACACCAACCCTTACAACTATAACAGTAAGATATAATATCAATAAAATACACACAGCTTGGTACTATCCACGAACATCTTATAAGCACACAAAACTAAAGTAAAGCACATATAACGTCTACACAATGTAGTGAGAAACTCACCTGATTATAGTCGACTACAGCGTTTATCTCTGCTTCGTATTCCCTCTTTAACTGTTAACACCGTAAGACATTTATCACTCTTTACTCCTTAACTATACCATAGTTGCTTCACTAGACCCTTCCATAATTCCAACATGATACCTCGTGATTTATCAAGTAAAGGATAGCCAGGTAGAAGATTAGTTGGGGTGGCAGGATCCTTTCAGCATTTTAGCCTTTCGGAAAATCCAACAACCAGATCCCAAGTAATCGGCCTAGACACCATCCTCGTAAGTAAATCACTCGGTATTATTTTTGGAATTACGAATGGTATAACCTCTACATATTATAGTTTAACACTTATAAACTACTAGAGAAATACGATAGTGATTACTCACTTAAGGTTGGCGTTTTCGCAAAGCCTTGGCACGTTTCCCGTTCCGCTCTTCCAACACTTCCCGAGCACCTCGTTACCAGCTACCGCTCGCTCCTACTCCTCCCGACCTATTTTCCTCACCAGAACACTCCTCGATATCGTAAGGTTGTTTGGTGTTTGTTGTGGTTTGAAATGAAGAGGTTGGGCCTCTATTTATAGGGCTCAAAAACACTATTCACGACGTCATCACGACGTCATCACGACATCAGCGACACTATTCACACCGGAGTTACTATTCACGCCGGAGTTACTATTCACGCAGGAGTTACTATTCATCATTTTTTTTTTTTTGGAAAACGGTCGTTACAAGTTCTCCTCCCCTTTATAAGATTCCGTCCTCGGAATCTCCAACGTTGACATACACTTATTCTCCCACCCAATCATTCCCTATTTCAACACAATACAGTTGTATTAATAACCCAAAGGGTATTACCACAATACTGGCACATTAACCACCTCTAATCAACTAGGCCAACCTATTGAGACTACAAAGTACTCGTTATGTAATCTCATACACTCACAATACAGACATCATGGATGCAAGGTACTTGTTATGCATCGTATAATCATGATCACATGTTCTCCACATCACATCACAACCCCTGCTAAACAGCTCAGCTATTCACCAGACACCCGACTGTATGTATGTTAGAACTGCCAGCCAATAAAGCCATCACAACACTTGTATGTGGTCCCACCACAATTACTGCTCATAAGATCCACAACACATATGTGGTCTTACCAAATGTGGCCCCACTAAATAAGCGGTCACAACCACAAGTATTATTAACCCCCAGAATAAATGGTCACAACTACAAGTTACCAGTGGCCCCACGGAATAAGTGGTCTCAACCACAAGTACAAGTAGCCCCATAGCATAAGTGGTCCCAACCACAATACTAGTAGCCCCACCTAATAAGTGGTCCCAACTACAAGTATAAGTGGCCCCACAAAATAAACAGCTTTTTGCTCTAAAGGCTTAACGGTTAACATACATACGACTGCACAACTCTGCAACCAACCACATGACACCAAGAATCCTCATATCAGCTCAGCCTCCACATACAACTACAAAATCTCCACCCACCATAGGATAACATATTCATGGTTATCACCACTTAATACTCACGTATTCGTCCGCACAGCTAATATCAACTAGATATTCAACCAGCTACCGACACAGTTTATCCACGATTACTTGCCTACGGGTTACCTACTTAAGAGGTATTCACTTAGTCATTTACCCAACACACATATGCTAACAAGATAGTTATCTTGGTCAGTTAGCAATATTTTCTCAACTCATTGTTTTCATATACTAACAGATTTTAAGTACATGATACACTGATAGGCCACATCTAGCCTATTATGATACATTCGTTCATAGTATTCACTACCTACATGAATACCCTTACGCCACACCACTATGTCATCTGCACTCTCACGAGTTGTTATTATATGTCCATCCCGTATACATGTACTTCTCTTGTACGGGAATGGATAAAACTCTAATTCTGCAAACATACGACACCACGTATAAAACATTATGTTTCTAGCATGTACACGTATATCTGTACGTATATTTTTCACATCTATATACTGCTTTAGTTCACGTATGTCTTCTTCCAAATTATGCCATCCAGTTACTGGATCCCAATTTCTGCTGATACGCTCACATACATCCTCAGCCTTCATCATTATCGTACTACAGTCATCTGACACACTTCGTATATAAAACTTGTTAACCAGCAACTGTAGATGACCTGGAAGCCTCACATATATCTCCATATCTGGAAATGAAATTTGCGACTTATGCTCTTCTCTAAATAACATTACGTTTATTTATAGTCAATCAAAATCGACAATTCTAGCAATCAACATCTTCTTTTTATTATCCACTATCTGTGCTTTTCTTAGTAATGAAGAGACTTAACGTGTCACTTTTGCACAGCTCATCCACTATAGTCACATCAACTGTTCATTACTTAATTATTAAGAAATGAAACGTCACTAGATTCTCAATCTCCAGCGTCCTAATTGATCCCAATAAACTCTATGATTGCCAACAAATAGAATGGACAAATACAGTTTATCAGCATATACACCAATTAGTTATACCCTCAGTGTATTTGATTCCTTACGGCCAACTCCCGATTCGAACGCGGATCCTGTGCTTTCAATAGTAGGAGCTCTACTACTATCTTCCACACCTACCCTCGTTCGTTTCAGAACTTGTCCAGAAGTCCCCAATTCACTTCTCACGATAATTTTACCACCTATACCCCAGGTTGTTTTACGAACATAGTCGTAGAAATTTTTTTCACATAAAAGGATTTACCTTATGTCTATCACTTATCAAGGAACATGCAACTTGGCCAACTCAAAAATTCTAGGACTATTTAGTTCCTACTGCCTACACTTTAATGGCATTTAAGCACACATATATTACAGAAATAGCAACAAAGACTAAGCACTTAACCTTTTCCCCACTGACGTCGGCTGACGGTACACACTGCGTCTTTGCAACAACATTAATTTAACCCCTTACTCGAAAAACAACTTATAATTTCTTGTAAAATATTTCCAAAGAAAACTTTTAAGTCTCAAGCTTGAGATCAAAACTCATCAAGTGAGTCTGATTCACTCAAGCCTTGGCTCTGATACCAACTTGTAACACCCGGTTTTTAATAAAACGTCTTCATTTGAATAAATATCAATTTATTCAATAATTAACATTTTGAAGATATTTAGAAATCATTTTAAACATCAATTCACCATATGAATCCCCAATTAAGCAGCATCAGTGTGTACTCGTCATGCCTGGCCGTCATTTCCACCTGTACAACCTGAAATGGTAATTTAAAAGGGAAAGGATAAGCACACGGCTTAGTGAGTTCCAACAACTACACAGCATATCAGCTACACATACTTTACCCCTAACAGGAAAAATACCACCACACGTCCCATAATCATCTCTACTCAGTATATTGGATTATATCCTCCTATACGTATCCGCTCAGTAAATCTATTTCCCCTGCTCAGCACTTAGAGCCGCGCATACCATGTACGTCGAGTCATACGTATCTGCTTAGTGTATTTTGCTCGTATCTCTATATTACTCAGTACGTCGAGCCACCCTATACTGCTCAGTTCGTCGACCCCGTATTATCTACATACTAGACCTAGACACGTCTAGTACTAACCACACACCATACACCAACCCTTACAACTATAACAGTAAGATATAATATCAATAAAATACACACAGCTTGGTACTATCCACGAACATCTTATAAGCACACAAAACTAAAGTAAAGCACATATAACGTCTACACAATGTAGTGAGAAACTCACCTGATTATAGTCGACTACAGCGTTTATCTCTGCTTCGTATTCCCTCTTTAACTGTTAACACCGTAAGACATTTATCACTCTTTACTCCTTAACTATACCATAGTTGCTTCACTAGACCCTTCCATAATTCCAACATGATACCTCGTGATTTATCAAGTAAAGGATAGTCAGGTAGAAGATTAGTTGGGGTGGCAGGATCCTTTCAGCATTTTAGCCTTTCGGAAAATCCAACAACCAGATCCCAAGTAATCGGCCTAGACACCATCCTCGTAAGTAAATCACTCGGTATTATTTTTGGAATTACGAATGGTATAACCTCTACATATTATAGTTTAACACTTATAAACTACTAGAGAAATACGATAGTGATTACTCACTTAAGGTTGGCGTTTTCGCAAAGCCTTGGCACGTTTCCCGTTCCGCTCTTCCAACACTTCCCGAGCACCTCGTTACCAGCTACCGCTCGCTCCTACTCCTCCCGACCTATTTTCCTCACCAGAACACTCCTCGATATCGTAAGGTTGTTTGGTGTTTGTTGTGGTTTGAAATGAAGAGGTTGGGCCTCTATTTATAGGGCTCAAAAACACTATTCACGACGTCATCACGACGTCATCACGACATCAGCGACACTATTCACACCGGAGTTACTATTCACGCCGGAGTTACTATTCACGCCGGAGTTACTATTCATCATTTTTTTTTTGGAAAACGGTCGTTACAATGATGGTGGCTGACGATGAAACACGGTTGAGAAGGGGGAGGGGAGTCGAGGGGTGGTGGCAATTTGCTTAGGGTTATTCAAAGTGCCATGAAATTGTCACGACCTTCCTCCTTTTATAGTTAGAGGAATCCCTATAAAGTTAGTACTTCTTATCAATATGGTATTCCTCTATAACTTATCATTAAATTACCAGATAAGTCATGATAATGTTTGCCACTTATTTAACCATTTTATTTTCTAGTTAATTCTCAATTTGACAAATTTACAAACCTATCCCTTTTAATTATCTCTTTATCATTTTATGATCAAATCATGCTTTCTATGTAACTCAAAAGGATCATGCCAAATATAGAAATATTGCTAACTTGTTGAGACATTGAACATATTTCTAACAGTCTCCTACATCCATATGGTTCAACAACTATATAGCATATGACACGTCATCTAAGACTACTACTGTACTCACAATCTGAAGGTGTGAAACAGTCCTTTAGGTAAGTGATAAACATGCCTTTGTTATTTGATATCCATATGAACGTTAGACATGCAATCTTGTCAAACTCAAACGCTCAAGATTGTGTTTCTCAATAAAAATTTGTGGAGACCACAACAGACTGCATAATTGATTTATTATCAATACACTCTGAGCACTACCGTGCATTTGATGGCAACACTAAATCATTGAGGGGCCAACGAATATCGATTTTCCTGTTAAGGTAGAAGAAATAAATAAACATTGACTATATAGACTTTGCTACTCATCATGTCATACCTGAACATTTCTTGTATAACTGCCAGATTCAGACGATGTTGTAGAATACTATAGATCAAGAATGTCATGCTTCTCTGTCTGAAATATGTAAGATATTGCTAATAATGCACTTTATATTGTATATTTTACGCGTTATTAGACCGTTTTTTAGTTATTTTATCTTTGTAAAAGGACTAATAATGCTCACTTTTAATGTAAAATGCTTGTATAGGAAAAACATTCTAAATGTAGGGTTTAAAGTGTAAAATTAGCAAAGATAAAGATGGAAAACGAAGGATAAAGGTCAAGAGAAGCTCGTGATGCGGAGCATTAGTATTTGCGGCGCCAAGAGTTGGATAAGAACGTGATCCGAAGTTTGACTTGAATTCAAAATACGAAGAATCGGGGATAAGGTAGACTTGTGGCGCAAAAAGCCATAGTCGGCGGTGCGAACTGTCAGATCTTGCAACTATAAATAGAGGCATCTATGTGGAATTTCAAGGAGTGGAGATCGATCCATCGAGTAGAAGTATTTCATAGTTTGTTAGTTTTAGTTTATTTAACAACAATTCGGTTTTTGTATCAACTCTTGTGCTATGAGTATTCTGCATCAAAGATATTATCTAACCACATAGGTTAAGTTTTAGATCTAGGAGTAATCATTTGGCTCCTGTTTTGGTTTATATTTTGGGAACGTTTGTCATTTGTTCGATTTTATAACAAGAAGTATTTTTAGTCATTCGGTGTTTCGGTCTATAGTTTCATGCGTAGATCTGATTTGTTTATGGTTTTTGAGTTTGATTTGAAGTTGAAGTGTAGTAATATGTCTGCTATAGAGTGACACTATAGTACGGTTTTGTTATCGACACAATATTGCCAACCACGAACTACACGGTTAGACCCTTACTTACCCTAGCTATTGGATAGTAAGGTTTATCTAGTATCTTTGACCACATTCGACTGCGATATGTCAATTGTCATCTTAGAATTACCAGTGACAATTTCCATAGTATAATATCTAAGTGTAGGTTACTCGAATACTTGATATACATTAAGTACATGTGAGTGTTAATCGTATCACTATGTTATATTCATCTCCAACGATAATCTACTAACACCTCATATTAGTATTAAAACACTGCTTGTGTGATCTAATGAAAATAACTGCTATTAGCATATATATTAAGATTTCAACATCATAATCGTTCCATCATATAAAGTATCATATTATTTTAGTTCTCAAAATTAAACAAACTAGATAAAATACACTCAATCCAATTCTCTTGATAATCTAATCTCTATAGACTTAGTATGTGAATCATGCTTGATCTACGATAATGGCTTAGTGAATGGATCGATCAGGTTCCCTTTTGATATAACTCTATTAATGGCGATGTCTTTGTTTTCGACAAGCTTCTGAATATAGTGATACTTTTTGAGTATAATTTGTGTGTGCTTGTGTGCTCTAGGTTCTTTATTCAAAGCAATTAAACCATCTCTGTTACAAAAGATCTCAACATGACCATCAATGCTCGAAACAACTCCCAGACTCTTGATGAACTTCTTTATCCATATATCTTCCTTTGCAGCCGCATTAGCTATAATATTCTTAGTTTATGTTGTCGAATACGGTAATGTATATTGCTTGTAATTCTTCCAAGTCACTGCTCCTCCATATAATAAGAACGCAAGCCCTAACTGCAAACGAGAATCGTCTATATTAGTTTGGAAGCTGACATCATTATAACCTTTATACTTACCTCTTCTGTATCACCATAAATCAATAGCATGTCTTTAGTCATTCTCAAATACTTGATTATGCTCTTCACAACAACCCAATGATTTTATCTAGGATTAGCCTAATACTTGCTCTTCATGCTTAAGTAACACAAGACATTGACCTAGTATATTGCTTGGAGTTCTGCTTAGTGTCACGCCATGTTGCATAGGCATGAACTCCTTATTGGAGTTTCACATCTTGAATTTCTTTAATACCTTATCTATGTGTGTGTGTGTGTGTGTGTGTATATATATATATATATATATAAATAATATTTGTGAATTTGCATGCATTATGATGTTTTAAAATAAATATAATTATATCTATGACATAATTCAAGAAAGTGTTGAATCATACTTACGTATGACATAAACATCATTGTCACATAAACTTGGAACATGTAACAAAATTCATTGGTAGGAATTTTGACATCATTAAATCCTAAGTTGTTTAATTTATATGTTTAATGTTATGAAAGGATGATTTGGGAGTTCTTTCCACTTGTTCAGAGAAACAGACCACGTTCCATTAAAGCTAATACATAATGATATATGTAGTCATGATAGAATCGTGTCTATATATAAAAAAAATTGCCTTAAATATCTATCTTTTGAGGTTATTCCTTAGATTATTCAATAACCCATTTTGAAAAGATTCAAATATGAAGTAATGTAATCAAGACACCATACTAGTTATCACATGGGCAAGTTTTCCCAAGTTATCCTAATGAGAATCTCGAATTGCAAAGTGTGCACATGATGTTTGGCTTATGCAACCTTGAATCCATAAAGAATAAAATGTATTTGAGATACTATTTTTCTATTAACCCACCAAGAACAAAAGGTGTTTTTTGCTTGTAAATGGCTAAATGCTATGTAATTGGAGATAGATCATTTATTACAATGAGCAAGTGGGAGTCATGTAAGTTTTGGATAAATCCAAGGACTCCATTATACGAAACATTTAATTGGCACTAACATATAATACGTTAGGACTAAGCACTTAGTTGTAGAGGCGCATTTGAAAACACCTAGCATTCAAAGTTCTAATGGAATTTATCGACTAACTTAAGAAATACAAGATACATCAATCCTATTAAGAATCCGAATTAAAGGAAAACTGTAAACGTATTTACCATTAAGAAGTTGTATCAGATCTAAAATCCGATAAATGAGTTAAATTCATTCATGCATAAACGCACTCTATGAAAACCAGTCAAAGTCAACTACTTAGTTGATTTTATTTACCAACAAACAAGCTAAGATATAACAGATCTTTCAAGTAAAGATTTATACGGACGATAATGGCAACACCTTTAGTGATCGATCTACATCGATCTTTTACCTAAAGTATAGACTTTGGGGACAAATTTCCTCTCCCTTAACAAACCTAAAGTACATGTCTGTTGTCACAACTGCATAATTTGAATTATCATACATGATAAGGTGGGTCTATTTATATATTCTCGAATGACCACCTTAGCGAATATGTAGAAATGGTGCTCCAAAATGCGTCTGAAATATAAGCATCTAAATAGAATGTACGAGTTCACATGAAACAAGCATCTAAGAACACACGTATTTTGTTATGAGTGTTAATTATCAAGATCAAAGAAGAGAAAGCTAGGGTTCTTGAGAGAAAATATGAGCTGTGAAAAATATGTTCTTACAAGATACAAAGAGAAGAGCAAATATATACTTAGGGCTAAGACCTAAGACCTAAGGGCTAAGAAGAAACTAGTGGGCTAAATAAGGCCCAAACACACACATTATTTATTAGGCTAACATCCCCTCTCAAACTCACAATGCGACAGTTATAAGCATTGAGAGTTTGTCACACAAAAAACGAAATCGAGAACCAGACAATGCTTTCGTAAACATATCAGCAATTTGTAGGGTTGATGGAACATGCGGCAAAGTGATGGTCCCAAGTTGAAGATGATGACGAGTGAAATGACAATCAATTTCTATATGTTTTGTCCGTTCATGAAAAACCGAATTTTTGGCGATCTGTATTGCACTGTTGTTGTCACAGTGCAAGGGAGTAGGATGAGAAGCGTCAACTCCCATATCAGCAAGAAGCCAACATAACCAAACAATCTCACAAGTGGTGACAGCCATAGCTCGATACTCAGCTTCAGTAGAAGACCGAGAGACAACATCTTGTTTCTTACTCTTCCATGAAATCAATGAGTCTCCAAGAAATATGCAAAAACCAGTGGTGGATTTTCGATCATGAGGATCGCTATCCCAATCAGCATCGCTATAGGCACATAACTTGAGAGAGGACGTGGAAGAAACACAAGGGTTTGGAATTGAGTGCCCCGAAGATATCTCAAGATACGAAGAACAGCTCCCCAATGAACAGTAGAAGGAGCGGTAACAAACTGGCTAACCACATGAACTGCATGAGATATGTCTGGTCGAGTAACAGTAAGATAAACCAAACTTCCCACAATAGTTCGATATAGGCTTAGATTTGACAAGGGGACACCGTCTGTTGGAGAATACCTGGCATTAGTCTCCAGGGGAGTATCAACTATCCTGTTGTCAGAGAGTCGAGCACGTTCAAATAGGTCAGAGATATACTTTGTTTGAGATAAAAGATAACCTTTTGAAGATTGTGCAACTTCAATCCCTAAGAAATAACGTAGCAATCCCAAGTCTTTCATAGCAAAGCGGTAAGCCAAATCACGTTTCAAAGATTCTATACCATCATGATCATCACCAGTAATAATCATGTCATCAACATACAAGGATAGGAGAATCCGACCTGCATTCGTGCATCTAACAAATAACACTGAATCATGATTACTAGGAGTGAAACCGAGAGAAGTAATTACAGTGGAGAATTTCTCAAACCAAGCACGAGGGGCTTGTTTGTGACCATACAAGGCTTTTCGAAGCCGACAAACTTCACCTGGTTGGTGAGCAATACCTGGAGGAGGAGACATGTAAACTTCGTCATGAAGTTCACCGTTCAAGAATGCATTCTTGACATCCATTTGGAATATCTTCCATTGAAGAATAGAGGAAACTGCTATCAGAGTGCGGACAGTAGTCATTTTTGCCACTGGGGCAAAAGTCTCCTCATAATCCATGCCATATTGCTGTGAGTATCCTTTTGCAACCAACCTTGCCTTATATCTTTCAATTGAGCCATCAGACTTGGTTTTGATCTTATATACCCAACGACAACCAATCGTACATTTTCCATGAGGAAGCTGTACAAGATCCCACGTATGAGTCTGATAAAGAGCTGTAAGCTCTTCCGCCATAGCATTCTGCCAACGAGAATCAGAAACAGCTTCTTTGTAAGACTCTGGTTCAGAAAGCCGATGTATATTTGCAATAAAAGATGCAAATGTTGGCGAATAAGAAGAATATACAAAATCTGGCAGTTTAGTAGTCTTATGAGTACGTATAGGTCTCGATGGTGGTGAAGATTGTGGTGAATGATTTTCTTGAGCGACAACAGGAGTGGGAGCAGTTGCAGACTGAGCAGGAGGGTTGTCTGGAGCTATGGAAGCATCATCAACTGGGGCACTAGATGTAGTGTCATCACTATCAATGGTAAAATGATCAATATTTTGAAGTTCTGACCGAGTCATGTTGTGAGACTGTACATGAATAGCATAGTAAGGAATGTGCTCCAAAAAGGTAACATGTCGAGAGACATACAATTTCTGACTCGCCGGGTCATAACACCGATATCCTTTCTGACCAATACCATATCCTAAGAATACACAAAGGGCCGACTTTGGAGACAACTTGTTTCGTTCTACATGAGGTCGTAAGACAAAGCAGGTGCACCCAAATACCCGTAAAGATGAATAATCAGGTAATTGACCATACAACTTTTCATAAGGAGACATTCCAGAGTTGTGGCGAGTAGGGATGCGATTAATCACATAGGCAGCAGTAAGGATAGCTTCTCCCCAAAAGACACTAGGAACATCAGAAGATAATAACAAAGACCGTGCCGTTTCTACAAGGTGTCGATGTTTCCGTTCTGCTATACCATTCTGTTGAGGAGTATCAGTACATGATGATTGGTGAACAGTCCCATCAGATGCTAGTAACTGAGTAAAATCATTAGAAGTATATCCCCCTCCTAAATCACACCGGAAGCATTTTATGACAGCAGAGTGTTGGGTCTTCACAAGAGCTCTGAAATTGCTATAAATGACAAAGAAATCTGACCTGCGCTTCATAAGATAAACCCATGTATAACGAGTATAATCATCAATGAACGAAACATAATAAGGCGATCCTCCTTTGGAGGTTATTGGGGAAGGACCCCACACATCAGAATGCACAAGATCAAAAGGAGCAAACGAACGAGTGACACTATTATTAAAAGGTAAGGCAGAGAACTTTGCCAGTTTACAACCACAACAATCAGAAATGTCAACATTGTTCAAACGACCTAACACACCAGTAGAGGATAAAAACTATAAACGTGAAGCTGAAACATGACCCAAACGAGAGTGCCAAAGATAAAAATTTGAAGACGAATGACTTAAACGAAAAGACGACAAATCAACACTAAAGGCCGCAATATCAGAAACTTGGAGCTGCTCCAAAACATAAAGCTCCCCAAGTTTACGGCCGATCCCAGTCACCCTCCGAGACTGTGGGTCCTGTACACAACAAATAGAATCAGAAAAGAAGACCCACTAACCAGATTTACACAACTGACTGACCGAAACAATATTCAAAGCAAGTGTGGGAATATAATAGACATTAGTGAGAGAGATATGGGGGGTAACAACAGGACCAATACCCTCAACTGGCATAGGTGTAGCACTAGCTGACACAACAGAAACATGAGGACTAGCTGATAACGAAGAAAAGGATGACAAATGTGGTGACATATGATGAGATGCACCAGAATCCAATATCCATAAGGATGAAGGAATACCTGAAGGACTAGATGCTGATAGACCTGTGTGAGACATAGATGTTGACATGGCAGTAGGATTGGAAGCAATGAAATGGCGAAACTGCTCAAAAACCTGTGGATCCAAAGCTGATGGTGGTGTCATATTCAAATCGTTCTCTGTAGAAGGTACAGTAGCAGCAGCAGTGAACTGTGGAGGACGAAATGGTGGAAATGATGGACGCTGTTGAAACTGTCCAGGAGGCCTGTTGAACTGTGGAGGCTGAAACTGTCCAGATGGTCTTGTTTGGTTTTGATAATTTCCCTTCCCCAACAGCAATGGACATTGAGACTTCCAATGATTTTTCTTTTTACAAAATGCACACTCATCAAATGCAACTTTCGGCTTAAACTGTCCAGATGGTATTGTTTGGTTTTGAACAGCAAAGACAGTAGGTGTGGCTACTGCCTTAGACCCTTTGTCAGATTGGGACTTGATACGGGTTTCCTCGGCAATCAACTCATGAACAACTGAATCCACTGTGGGAAGAGGAGTACGATGAAGGATTGTCCCACGTAAGCCTTCAAAATCTGACCTTAATGCCATAAAAAACTGGACCAATCTCTGCTCTTCCCTTCTGGCAATGTAAGGTTTGAAAGCCTTTAGTTCTGCAGATTCAGTTAGAGCTAATTGATCCCACAAATCAGACATAGAAGCATAAAAATCATGAATACTTAGACTGTTTTGTTGAAGGGCTCTGATATCAAATTCTAGTTGATACTGTTTTGCAAAATTAGATTGAGTATACAGCCTTTCCAAATGGTCCCAAACTTCTTTTGCTGTGTCATACTTAGCCAACTGGGTGCCAATTGACTGAATGACATAATTATTAATCCATGTAATAATTTTGGAATTATCAGTCTCCCAAGAGTCCAATAAAATAGCAAAATTTTCAGCCTTCTCATCTGCCGGTTTTCCCTTTACACCTGTAACAATCCCCCACATAGCCTTGCCCCGTAAAAAATTCTTCATTACATAGCTCCAATACGCATAGTTTTAACCATCCATTTGTGTACTAATGGACTGAAGAGAGTTATCTCTTGGAGCCATAATATCAATAGACAGTCAAGCAAATATTCCAAAAATTGTCCTTACACAGATGAACAAACAACCCAATAATAGCAACAACAGTTAAAACCCTCAAAATCAAACATCCAACCCAGAAACGTAGCAGAAAAACAACCAAATCGAGCCGAAAATATCAATCGGTACACATAAACGAAGCAGAAAATCAACCAAATCGAGCCGAAAACATCAATCGGTACACATAAACGAAGCAGAAAATCATACCAAAAGATCAAAACCCCTTAATAATCTAGCTCTGATACCATGTTAATTATCGATCCGTGCATCGTCGTGCCTGCTACAAAACCCCTTAATAATCTAGCTCTAATACCATGTTAATTATCAAGATCAAAGAAGAGAAAGCTAGGGTTCTTGAGAGAAAATATGAGCTGTGAAAAATATGTTCTTACAAGATACAAAGAGAAGAGCAAATATATACTTAGGGCTAAGACCTAAGACCTAAGGGCTAAGAAGAAACTAGTGGGCTAAATACGGCCCAAACACACACATTATTTATTAGGCTAACAATGAGAATATCAAATAAGTTGGCATCACTCATAATGAAGACGAGTTCTGTGTTCTCATTAGAGCTAGTGGAAGCACTTTGCCATCCATTCTAGTATGTTGTTGACATACCAAGTGTATTCAATGACTTTCCAACCTTGTCGGAAGTTAGTCTTGGCTTGGAAATGCCTTCTAATAATGAGACTTGAGAAATATGGTATGTGAAGCTCATACGTTCTATTAAGATACTTAGTTTTTTTTTTTTTTTTTTTTTTTACATCCTCATTCAGGCGACCATTCAGGAATGTATTAATTCACAATGGTTTTAGTAAATTCACAATTCTTATTGTGAATCTTAATTATATTAGATAACAAAATAATAGTTAAGATTTCCGGGAAACATAATTTGCAATAGTAGCACTTTCCAACATCATTATTTTGAATTAACATTTTTGTAAGAAGAAGTAGTATCATAACATAGACTAATTATATAATGACCATTTTGCGAAATATATATAATCATTTAAAACAACAATAAACCAATTCAAAAGTTTACTAAATGAGTCTATTTAATATATGATGTATTTAACGAATAAGAGGATTTTTTTATTTAAAAGTATGATTTTAAAATTTTTTATTTAGAATACAAAACTCTTAAGTGCAAAAGTTATTTTAAATATTATTTTAAAATATTTCAAATAGTATTTAAGAAAATGTCTATTATAACAAAATTCTTAGGTTCTAAAATATAATATATATTTTATTTAGACAGCGTTTAGTATAATTTTATATTTTTTGAAGAGTTTATAACTAGTTTTTCCAAATATCTGAAAAAACAAAAACTGCCGCTGCACATAAACACTCAAATATTAAGCTCTAAACATCAACTTACATTAACTGCTATCAATTACTTTTGAGAAACATATCTATATTTATATTTGTGGTTGTGGTTGTCCATGACTCCATGCCTATATGGATCACTTCCATAAATGCTAAGGTTGGTCGTTTGTCTTTGACTTTGGTCAACGAGAGACAAGTCAGTAGTAAGTGGAATTTCAACAGTTCCCTACTTGTCATCGTACCGACGCAGATAAAAATGACGGGAGCATGTACCCACACCTCTTTTAATATTTAAAATCTAGTTGCATATCCAAATATTTTTCTAATACAACTTTTTAGTGAATAATGATAATAACTAGATATATATTATTTTTAAGAGAGACAAAGATAGCTGAGAGCTTATGTTTTTTTTTTTAATCTTATCGACTTTTGAAAAAAAATATTAGAAAATAATAATTTAAAAAATAGTTAAAAGCTATTGATACATCAGACGTATTTACCAAAACTAGATGGTAGCTGAAAACTTTGCCAAAACTAGATGGTAGCTGAAAACTTTTAGCTGGTAGCTAGAAGCCGTAAAATTTATTTATGTAGAAATGTCTGACAAAAATAACAGTTAGTTTTTTAAAAATATAAAAAATAATATAAAAATTAAAAGTTAAAAGTTTCTAAAAGCTACTTGAAGTAGTTTTTAAATTAATATTTATATGTTTAAAATAAAAGTTAAAAGCTAATACTGTCGAACGAAACTTTTTTTTCGAGTTACTTAAAACTAAAAGATAAAAACTCGCAAAAAATTGGATATATAAAAAACTACTATATTTTATAGTAATTTATGTGGGTAAACTATTCTATTTCTGTTTCTTCAATAAAAACCATTTAATTCTAAAAATTTGTTTTATGTTGACCGCTTTGAGTACATCAAGTTAAAATGGTCGCAATTGAAAATTTTGTCAAATTTTAATTTAAGTACATCAAGGTCACAATTGAAAATTTTGTCAAAATTTAATGATTTTAATGAAGTTTTTGACACTGATGTTACCATATACTTGAGTAAAATATATTATATAGAAAAAGTTGTCAAACTTCTACGTTGATTAATGTGGTGTATATAGAAAAAACTATTAAACTTGGATGACTTTCATTCAAAACAAAAATAGAGTGGGTAAACTACAATATATAGCGGTTTTTATGTATCATGCCTTCAGAAAAATATTAACAAGTAATATGTTATTACACATGTTAATTTAGAATAATATACAAAAGCGAAATTGAAGTATACAAATCTTTTCCAGAAAATCGTTCAACTATAAGAAAACTAATACATGGCAACTATCTTATAATTTTATATATCGACTTAATTGACATTTTTCTAAATAGTACTCTCACAAAATAATGACTTAGTTTTCTCAAATAATCAATCTGACATTGATATTCAAAAAACATAATTTTCGAAAAGATAGTACAATTTTTGAAGTTTTCCTCTCTATTTAAAGGCATGTCATGTTTATTATCTTAACACGACTTTGGAAATGCATATTCGAAAATTTTATATGCACATATTATGTGTTTTTATGTTGAAAAATGTGTTTGGAATCTGTAAATGTCCTGAAGAAACTACTTCCATTCGATCATGTTGCACAACAAATTATGCATGTTACTCTCTGTTGTTTTTTCTAGGGTGAAAACATTTTCCGTCCTGAAATTTAGAACGTGTTCACAAAGAAACTACGGCATTGTCTAGCATGAAATTTTTAAGGGAGATTTACCATACGTTGGGAGCACCGATCGGCCATGTTCACGGTTACATTTTCTTACATACCGAGCAAACACATGCACATCTCCGTCACATACTAAGGGTACAAGACCAACGTTTATGTCATATAGTGGAAGTAGAAAATGGTAAAATATGGGTACCTTATCCCTGTAACCAAGCTGTTCTAACATTCCATTAAGCTCTTGAATAGAAAAGTCATCTATGTCAACATGATCGATGTATGTAACTTTACCGTCTACATACGTCCTTGTAGGTGTTTCAGTGAATGCACCCACATGGTGTATTTGAATGGTGAACAAGTTGGGAGAACCTTCTGCAAACAACCAAACGAAGTTAGGGTTTCGATTTCTACTGCCAATCTCGCAACACATTAGCATAATCACTTATCGTATACGTTTTCACCGTCATCAATCGCTTCTTCGTCCCGTATCCTCCACATTGTCGACCATCTTGATCATTGGAAGATTGCTCAATGCCGATCTCCTCTTCCTTGCAACTGTTCGTCGTAATGCTTCTCAAAGAAATGACTAATTTGCCCCCACGTGAGGGGCACATCATCGATTCTCCTGCAACTAAACAACCCAAGAGAAATGACTAACCAAGAAAACATGAGTACTTTGGCATTTTGGAATAGAGAAAAGATAGCAAAAGAAACCCTTCCTGATCGCTAACGGTTATATGTGTCTTCTTCATTGTCCATGGATTCCTTGAGATTTTTAGCCTTCTTATTTATCATGTTCTTCTTTTCTCTCCAGTTGGAACTCTCATCGGCTTTAGCCTTCGTAAAGGACATAACAGAGGTAAACCTAATAAGAAATTGGAAAACCGTCTTTCTTGTTGTTGGTGGTGGTAGGACTTGTAAGTCACCATCAATAAATTTTCCAAAAAAAAAAAAAAAAAAAAAAAAAAAACCAGCAACAAAAAAATTCAAGACGATCAATAAAGGAATATGGGTGGTAGATAGTACCTCGGGGCCATTTGGGAAGCAGCGAATAAAGACAGAATACTTTCGTATCTTCCGTAATAGAGGGCGTCTCTTTTGTTGCAACAACAATCAAACTCAAACATCATTGTTGTATACCTTCGATTTACCGATTAGGTATCGAGAAAACTCAAAATCGCCAATAGGTGAACGAAATTGATCTATTAGCTTGTAGGTTACTGGAGGGTTGCGGTTGGAACAGAAGGTGAGAAGATGAATGGTTTGGGTACTATTTATCCTGTTGCAAATCGTTAGTATATATAATGGGCAACTGATCTTTACACAACAATATTTTGTTATATTGTGTATGAATCAACTTCCATATATAATATGGGGCTACACACCAAGATATAAGCTAACGTAGTGTTATATATGAAGGAATCGGATAAGGAATGGAATGGTTCTCTTTATTGGAATGAGAAAGGATATTTATTTTCATAATGAAATGGAATGAGCTATTCTTGGTTCTGGCCATTTATCTCTTAATCAATATGCGTAATTTTTTCCTTTGACATGGGCACCTTTTATCCATTTGTGACATGCGGATCTTCCACTGGATTCGGATCCGATCTTTTCGTTCGTCGGATCTTCTTGGGTTTTGCGTCTTCTACATTGCAAAACCATCGACCACCGCTTCCTTCCTCTCTACTCTCACTCATCCTCCCCAAATGATGTTCCATCGCCGCTCCACACTTTCTCGATTTTGCGTCGTCCTGCAATCCAGATTGAGATCCGCCACCACCGTTTGCTCCTCCGCTCCTCCCCTGCAACTCTGCTAGAAAACAAAGATCTCCAGCCAGTGTGGGATCGTTCTCGATTTTGCGTATTCTAATTCTCTCCGCCATCACTACAGCTCCACCGCTTCACCGCCTTTTTCTCCATAGGATTGTCGACAACTACGAATGCTTCTTCAATGTTTAGGGCTTTCGCTGTGACTCATTGACATCGTCTTTTTTATTCAAATGTTGAAGAAGGCGGTATCGCTGCCTTGCTGGAAGTGATAGGGGATAGTACATCGGTGAAAGGAAAGGAGTTCGCGGTGGTGACGCTGATACAGCTCTGTGAAGGGGCTAATAGTACCAGAAACACAGAGCTTTGTTGGTCGGAGAACGTGCGAGCACGGCGCTGTCTGTAACACCCCAAATTCTTCAAACCATTTATATTACATAAAAACATGTTTTACAGAATACGGCTCATTAAAAACCATACAATTCGTTTAAGTACAACAAAGGGTGTTACAAACGCATATCAAACAACCATAAGTTTAAGGGAAAGGATTAATCAATATCAATACATGATAGCTGTATTCAGCTCCACTCTTTTGCTTTCTAGGACTTATTTTACAAACTTCAAATTTTCTCACAACTTCGTACTTGAACCTGAAATACATGGCATAAAAACATAGAATACGTAAGACAAAATGTCTCGTGAGTTACATGAGTTTTAGACTCAACTTTAAATTTCTTTTCCAAGCTTTTATAAAAATTTATAACATAAACCATTGTCAAAACTTTATAGTATAATCATAATATACCTCATACTTTTCAAAATTTACTTATGTCAAACTTTTCAAGGATAGTTTCTTTTATATTTTTCTTTGTATGGTTTTATAAACTTGCTGGAATTTTTATACTTAGGGCGTTAATCACTATAAGTGATACCCCAAGTCTCTACAGCTAGAAAGAACGGATCAATACTAACAGTAGAAGTGCTGAGGCAGTCTACTTCGCGAAGGGGTTTTCCCCAGTAGACTCCTTACCTAACCCGGGTAGGTTGGAACATAGTTCCCTTACTAAAAATGCTAGCCACAATACCAGTCAAACATAAAATACTTTTCTGGAAACTAAAACATGACTTGTACATTAAATGGCTAAATGCCAAGCTGTTGACTCAACATATTTCTAACATAATCTAGGCTATTGCCAGGAATCATACTTTCAAATATAGTAGTTAACTCTCTATTTAAACTAGAAAGTGTACCATTTTGCAAATATTTTTACACATAGAAATAATATATGAAATCTGAAAAATACTTACTTACTTGCCATGTATCCCAAATGGATAAAAATGCTACATGTACTCACCTTATGACTCTTGAAAAGTCGTTTAGACGTCCCTTGGTTCTTTACCCTTTCGGTGTCCGAGTATTTGGCTTGCACCTATATATAGTATATGATACATTAATTTACATTTTATTGACTCTATAACATGCTAGAGTCCTTATTATACCATCAATGGTCAAGACAAGTGTATAACTCTTGAATGACCAACTTTAGTTAAATTGTATTTTATACGTATTTTACTACAGTACTCTCGGAGGGTCGTATTTTAATTCCGATAAATTTTTATGAAGTTTTGGATCATATTAGACCTATGTTTAAAATTTGAGGTCAAACGGACAAGTTTTGGACCAAATCTTAAAAATGGAAAACCACTTGGCAGGAGACCTTGAACTAAACTGCATTTTTGTTCAGCCGCTGGATCGCGACCCGATCAAGGGGTAGATAGGGTCGCGATCATAAGTAAGTTACCCATTTTTGACGATTTTTCATTCTGCAGCTGCACTATTCATCCTATTAAGTTCTTAATACATGACTTAATTGTCTTAGGGTCACTTATAGGTCCTAATAACAACATTTTCATGCATTTTAACTTCAATCTACCAATTTTTATCATCTTTGATTGAATTTGTTCCTAAAAATTCATTTTTTTCTCAAAAATCATTGTAGCTAATTTTTTAGAATGGAACTGATTTCTAACTTCCTTTATAACATATATGACTTATTAAACTCATGGAAATCAATTTCAGTTCCAAAAACCCATTTCTAGTGTTCTTGAGCTCAAATCCATATTCAAGAAATTCTTCGGTTAAATTGGTATAATCTTGGCATAACTTCATATACCAAGTTTAGATATCATATTAATCCCTAGAAATCATGACATGAACTGAATTCTCAGTTCATCCCGTGAAGAATTTCATCAAGAACTTAACTAGGGTTTTTGATTACTTACCTTGAGAGCTTGGAATCACAACTTCCAAGTTGTAGATTATTCAATCCTTGCTTCAATCTCACGTATTTCCCGATGATCAGTTCTTCAAGCTTTCTCCCGTAGTCTCTAGAATTCTCAACTGATTTTTGTTGATTTATGAGATATTTTTCTCTATTTATATTTTCATATTTACAATTTTGGTCCCTCAAGTTCCCTTCTTTGAACTTTGGCCACCAAAACCCATTATCTTTCCATAGAATTTAATTTTTCACATTTTTAGTCCTAGACTATAATTAAATTTTTTTTATAATAATTTTCTGCATATGGTCAAATGACCATTTTACCCTTACACTCATAATCTCTCATAATTTACATATAAAACTTAGATTACACACATATTTGTTTACATATTGTTCTTACAAATTTTTGATCGTTTCAACTACCTCCCCCTAATTAGTATTCCGTCCTCGGAATCGCTTCATAATCTGTAAAATTAGGGTATCTTCTTTTCATGCTTTCCACAGTTTCCCAAGTCAAGTCTGAGCCTAGTGAATGCTTCCATTTGACCAAGACGAGGTCAATTTCTCTATTCCTTAGTTTCTTGGTTTTCACTTCTAACATTGCTTCGGGTTCTTCAATTAATCTGTTAGGTGTTTCCACCCTTACTTCTTCTAGAGGAATGGTTAATTCCTTCTTTCCAAAGTACTTTTTAAGATAACATACATGAAATGTATCATGTATTCCCCTGAGTTCCTGTGGTAACTCCAGTTTGAATGCTTGTAAACCGATTCTTTTCAGAATTTTGAAGGGTCCAATATATCTTGGACTCAACATCCCTCTCTTGCCAAACCTTATCACCCCTTTCCAAGGTGATACTTTTATCATTACCAAATCACCTTCTTTTAGATCATAGGGTCTTTTCTTCAAATTTGAGTAGCTTCTTTGGCGATCTTGTGCAGCTTTCATATTGGTCTGTATCACCCCAATCTTTTCATTCGTCATTCTTACAATTTCTGGTCCAGTGAGTTTTGTTTCACCAGCTTCTAACCAACACACTAGGGTTCTACACTTTCTACCGTATAACGCTTCAAAAGGCGGCATCTTGATGCTTGAGTGATAACTGTTGTTATACGAGAATTCTACTAATGGTAGGTGCTGGTCCCAATTACCTCCAAAATCAATGGCACACGATCTCAACATGTCCTCCAAGGTCTGAATAGTACGTTCGCTTTGCCCATCTGTTTGAGGGTGATAGGCTGTACTCATCTTGATTCGAGTTCCCATCTTTTCATGTAGAGAATCCCAAAAATTAGACGTGAATCGAGGATCTCTATCTGAGACTATGGACAAAGGTGCTCCATAACGTCAGATCACTTCATCGATGTACAACTGAGCTAATTCTCCAAGTGAGTCAGTTTCTTTCATCGCGAGGAATAGGGCACTTTTAGTCAATCTGTCAACAATGACCCATATACTATCGTGTCCCCTTCGCGTTCTTGGCAGCCCCATGACAAAATCCATGGTCAGTTCTTCCCATTTCCCTGCTGGTATCTGTAATGACTGCGCAGAACCATACGGTACCTGATGTTCTGCTTTTACTTGTGCACAAGTTTCACAATGGGATATGTACTTTGCTATTCTCTTTTTCATTCCTGGCCACCAGTAATATTGCTTCAAATCTTGATATGTTTTTGTACTTCCAGGATGTATAGAATACTTGGATTTGTGAGAATCATCCAAAATTATCTTTCTGGTTGCTCCATATTTAGGAATTCAAATACGTCCCTTAAAAGTGTGCAATCCTTGAGTATTCACTTCGAACACCACCTTTTTCCCAAGCTTTTCTTTCTTTATATTCTCTTCGGTTAAAGCACTATTTTGAGCTTCTTTAATCTTTTGAATTAAAGTTGAGACTACTTCAATTCGCATGGATCTTCCTTTAATAACTTTTTCACGAACCTTTCGGCTTAAAGCATCGGCTACTACATTAGCTTTTCCTTCGTGATATATTATTTCACAATCATAATCATTCACGAGCTCAATCCACCGTGTCTGTCTTAAATTTAATTCTTTTTGAGTAAAAAGATATTGTAGACTTTTATGATATGTATATATCTTGCATTTCGTCCCATACAGATAATGCCTCCAAATCTTCAATGCAAAGACAATTGCAGCCAATTCCAGATCATGAGTAGTATAACGTGTCTCTGCATCTTTTAGCTGTCTAGAAGCATAGGCGATAACTTTGCCCCGTTGCATAAGTACACAACTAAGACCTCTATTAGACGCATCACTGTATACTACAAACTCTTCCGTGTCTTCTGGTAAAGATAATACTGGAGCTTCACACAGCTTCTTTTTTAATATTTCAAAGGCTTCTTGTTGTTTTTCTCCCCAGACAAATTTTACTTCTTTCTGGGTTAGCTGCGTCAATGGCACTGCTATTTTAGAAAAATCTTGGATAAACCGTCGGTAATAACCGGCTAACCCAAGAAAACTCCTAACTTTTGTAGGTGTCTTCGGTGGTTCCCATTTCATTACCGCTTCTATTTTTGCTGGGTCCACTTTAATACCTTCAGCTGAAACAACATGACCCAGGAATTGAACTTCCCGCAACCAAAAGTCACACTTTGACAATTTCGCGTATAACTGTTCATTCTTCAAGGTATGCAGCACTTCACGTAGGTGTACTTCATGCTCCGCATCACTTTTCGAATAGACCAGAATATCATCAATAAAAACGATGACAAATCTGTCAACAAAAGGTTTACAGACCCTATTCATGAGGTCCATAAACACAGCTGGGGCATTAGTGAGACCGAATGGCATCACTAAAAATTCATAGTGACCATATCGAGTTCGGAATGCAGTCTTGCATACATCTTCATCCTTCACCCGTACTTGATGATATCCAGAACGAAGATCAATTTTAGAGAAATAACTAGCTCCCTGTAACTGATCGAATAAATCATCAATTCGTGGCAAAGGGTATCGATTCTTGATTGTCACCTTATTGAGCTCGCGATAATCTATGCACATACGCATAGTTCCGTCCTTCTTCTTGACAAACAACACTGGAGCTCCCCAAGGAGAAGAGCTGGGACGAATAAACCCCTTGTCAAGAAGTTCCTGCAACTGGGACATAAGTTCTCTCATCTCTGTAGGAGCAAGACGGTACGGTGCCCGAGCAATGGGACTTGCTCCAGGAACAAGATCGATATGAAATTCGACTTGCCTAATGGGTGGTAACCCAGGTAAGTCATCAGGAAAAACTTCAGGGAATTCATTGACCACTTTTATATCCTCCATCTTCTGCTTCTCTTTCTTCCCATTCATCACATAAGCGATAAATGATTCACACCCTTTTTGGATGCATTTGCGGGCCTTAATAGCAGTAATGAGACTTTGCATATTCTTTCGACGTTCCCCATATATGTAAACTTTACTACCATCAGACAACTTGATCGACACCATTCTTTTTCCGCAAAGGATTTTAGCATTATGAGTTCCAAGCCAATCCATCCCAACAACAACATCGAATCCTTTAATCCCGATAGGTAGCAAGTCAGCCTTTAAGATTTGCCCATTAATCTCAATCGGACATTTCTCGTATACATGACGGACCGTAACTAGCTCTCCGTTCACGACTTCTATTACACAGGTATCATCTAACGGTTTCATTGGTGTGTTCAGACGCTTACTAAATTCATGGGACACAAAAGAGAAATGTGCTCCAGAATCAAAAAGAACATAAGCAGGTTGTGAGTTTACAATGAGTGTACCTGCCACCACATCCTGATCTTCTTTGGCCTCATCAAGGGTCATCTGAAACGCACTCCATTTCGTCTTTGTTGGCTCTGTCTTTTTGTTACTTGCGGTGGAAACTAACGTCTCATTCTTCTTCTTGGGACAGTTGGTGCTGTAATGACCCTTTTCATGGCAATTGAAACATTCCACTTCGCTAATATCTTTCACCTTGCAGTCTTTAGCTTGGTGGCACAAAAGACCACATTTATAGCACCCACTAGTGCCCTTCTTGCATTCTCCACTGTGCCTCTTTCCACACTTCTTACATTCTTTAACCTCACTTTGCTTAGAAAACCCTGATGAAAAACGACTCTTCTTATTTGCTCCAGAGATTCCTGAAGACTTTCGCTTTTCCGCAAATGCCTGTCGTTCCTTGCCTTTTTCTGTATCATACTCTCAACTCTAGCCGCAGATTCAATGGCTTCATCAAGAGTAGTAGCCTTGCCAACTTCTAACGAGTAGTCCCCCGGCAACCCATTAACATACCGGTTTATCCTTCCAGCCTCGGTCGGTAGTGTATCTTCCAGAAATGGCAGCATCTCACAGAACTTTTTAGTGTACTCGTCAACCGTTTCTTTTTCCTTTGCAAGAGCAAAGAATTCATTAACCAAGTTCTCCCGATGCCTAGCTGAATAGAACTTGGCTTTCAATCGCTGAACAAAATCTTCCCAAGACAACGCATCCACGAACTCACTCCCCTTGATTCGGCGGAGAGTATTCCACCAAGTAAGAGCTTCCGCCTTTAGCATCTGAGAAGCAAACCCTACCTTTATATCCTCGTCACAACGACAGATGCGAAGAACTGGTTCCATTTCAGTCAACCACCGTATAGTTATTCGCAGATCCATCTCCCCGTTGAACTCCTTTGGCCGACAGGACATAAAGTCCTTGAAAGTACACGCTCCTTTAGTCTTGAACTGGGGCTGTGATTTGGAGGAAGAATCTCCCTGGGAAGAAGTCTGTATTGGGTTGGTACCCTCAGGAGCCACACTTTTCTCACTATCTTCAGGTTGTGACTTAGATCTTTCGCCCAGTCGCTCATCCAGAAGACGAGTCATTTCTTGTCTGTTTTGTACTTGAGAGTCATGGAATAACTTCTGGATTGCCTCCAGAGTCAATGGAGGTGGATTAGCCTCACCCCTAGAATTGCCATCATCAACGGCTTGGGGCGGTCGGGGAGGCATAGGAGGCCTTGCATTAGGATCTGGGTTTTCCGCATATGATCCTTGACCACTTCTAGTACGCATCTTGCTATAAAATTTCAAGTACTTTAGTATTTCATAATATATCATAATATTAGTTTACTACATTTCCACCTGTTTCCCAGTATTCCCTTGCGGGTACACCAGTCACAATACGCGTCCTGTGATTATGATAATACGGGCCCATATTACCATAATCACCTACACATGTTGTTCCCAATGTTTCCACTTGGTTCTACTGTTCACTGGTGTCCATTTACTACTTTTAACTCATAAATATGCTCATATAATTCCATTAACAAATAATGTCCTAATTCATTAAGACATAACAGATTATGTAACTAACTTTAACTGACTATTTTACTAGTCTAAGCCTAGGAGTGGAATGATCCAATCCTAATTCGCTTAAACTATGGCTCTGATACCAACTTGTAACACCCCAAATTCTTCAAACCATTTATATTACATAAAAACATGTTTTACAGAATACGACTCATTAAAAACCATACAATCCGTTTAAGTACAACAAAGGGTGTTACAAACGCATATCAAACAACCATAAGTTTAAGGGAAAGGATTAATCAATATCAATACATGATAGCTGTATTCAGCTCCACTCTTTTGCTTTCTAGGACTTATTTTACAAACTTCAAATTTTCTCACAACTTCGTACTTGAACCTGAAATACATGGCATAAAAACATAGAATACGTAAGACAAAATGTCTCGTGAGTTACATGAGTTTTAGACTCAACTTTAAATTTCTTTTCCAAGCTTTTATAAAAATTTATAACATAAACCATTGTCAAAACTTTATAGTATAATCATAATATACCTCATACTTTTCAAAATTTACTTATGTCAAACTTTTCAAGGATAGTTTCTTTTATATTTTTCTTTGACTGGTTTTATAAACTTGCTGGAATTTTTATACTTAGGGCGTTAATCACTATAAGTGATACCCCAAGTCTCTACAGCTAGAAAGAACGGATCAATACTAACAGTAGAAGTGCTGAGGCAGTCTACTTCGCGAAGGGGTTTTCCCCAGTAGACTCCTTACCTAACCCGGGTAGGTTGGAACATAGTTCCCTTACTAAAAATGCTAGCCACAATACCAGTCAAACATAAAATACTTTTCTGGAAACTAAAACATGACTTGTACATGAAATGGCTAAATGCCAAGCTGTTGACTCAACATATTTCTAACATAATCTAGGCTATTGCCAGGAATCATACTTTCAAATATAGTAGTTAACTCTCTATTTAAACTAGAAAGTGTACCATTTTTGCAAATATTTTTACACATAGAAATAATATATGAAATCTGAAAAATACTTACTTACTTGCCATGTATCCCAAATGGATAAAAATGCTACATGTACTCACCTTATGACTCTTGAAAAGTCGTTTAGACGTCCCTCGGTTCTTTACCCTTTCGGTGTCCGAGTATTTGGCTTGCACCTATATATAGTATATGATACATTAATTTACATTTTTATTGACTCTATAACATGCTAGAGTCCTTATTATACCATCAATGGTCAAGACAAGTGTATAACTCTTGAATGACCAACTTTAGTTAAATTGTATTTTATACGTATTTTACTACAGTACTCTCAAAGGGTCGTATTTTAATTCCGATAAATTTTTATGAAGTTTTGGATCATATTAGACCTATGTTTAAAATTTGAGGTCAAACGGACAAGTTTTGGACCAAATCTTAAAAATGGAAAACCACTTGGCAGGAGACCTTGAACTAAACTGCATTTTTGTTCAGCCGCTGGATCGCGACCCGATCAAGGGGTAGATAGGGTCGCGATCATAAGTAAGTTACCCATTTTTGACGATTTTTCATTCTGCAGCTGCACTATTCATCCTATTAAGTTCTTAATACATGACTTAATTGTCTTAGGGTCACTTATAGGTCCTAATAACAACATTTTCATGCATTTTAACTTCAATCTACCAATTTTTATCATCTTTGATTGAATTTGTTCCTAAAAATTCATTTTTTTCTCAAAAATCATTTTAGCTAATTTTTGAGAATGGAACTGATTTCTAACTTCCTTTATAACATATATGACTTATTAAACTCATGGAAATCAATTTCAGTTCCAAAAACCCATTTCTAGGGTTCTTGAGCTCAAATCCATATTCAAGAAATTCTTCGGTTAAATTGGTATAATCTTGGCATAACTTCATATACCAAGTTTAGATATCATATTAATCCCTAGAAATCATGACATGAACTGAATTCTCAGTTCATCCCGTGAAGAATTTCATCAAGAACTTAACTAGGGTTTTTGATTACTTACCTTGAAAGCTTGGAATCACAACTTCCAAGTTGTAGATTATTCAATCCTTGCTTCAATCTCACGTATTTCCCGATGATCAGTTCTTCAAGCTTTCTCCCGTAGTCTCTAGAATTCTCAACTGATTTTTGTTGATTTATGAGATATTTTTCTCTATTTATATTTTCATATTTACAGTTTTGTTCCCTCAAGTTCCCTTCTTTGAACTTTGGCCACCAAAACCCATTATCTTTCCATAGAATTTAATTTTTCACATTTTTAGTCCTAGACTATAATTAAATTTTTTTATAATAATTTTCTGCATATGGTCAAATGACCATTTTACCCTTACACTCATAATTTCTCATAATTTACATATAAAACTTAGATTACACATATATTTGTTTACATATTGTTCTTACAAATTTTTGATTGTTTCACTGTCAAGGCGGAAGCGAAAAGACACTGGACTGTCCTCATACATGTAAGTGTATTTTGATTTTCAGGTTTTTTTTTCATTTTATTGCGGGTGTTCATCAGTGTGCACTGGATTTAGGATGACCGTTGAAGAACAGATCGATCCATCTAATTTTTGCTTCTACACAAGTTCTTTTCTAATCTATATGTCGACTTCTCCATATTTCCTAAAATAATTAGCGACTCTTCTGAGAACAAGCAATTCCAGTCATGTATTCTTCACGACACGTCTTTTAGACGGGTACACATTCCCATTATATCTCTCTGTCTGTTTCCTTTTCCAATACACCATGACCTCTACCATCTTTGTGCCTAAATGCAAATTTTTTTAATGATGGTGTTTAGGGCTGCAGGTGGACGCACAGAGATAGAATAACAAAGGAGATTTTAAATTGGTAATTTCATTATCCAAACCTGAAATGATATAATTTATATTGTCAACTGATGTTATTTATATCTATGCCCTTTTAGTTGCTCCGTCTTGCGGTTGCTATAATTATTGTTTTTGTTATGAATTAATCCTGTTGTTTGGTTGGCCACATAGGTTCATGAGAAGACAAAAGTAATCCCCAATTAAAATAATGTATGTTGACCGATGGTCGTTGTGCGAATTGCTATTAATTGCGACTCAGGTATCGTTTTCCATGATATTGGTGTCACCAAAAAGTGAGTTACAATGGTTCGTATCAGTAGTTTGGGTTGGAGAAATATGACATTCTCATATGGATTTTGTTTGTGTGATAATCCGGTAAAAGATGAAGTCGCCATTAACAAATGAAAATTTTAATTTCCCTACCATGTTATGTATGTTTGATTTTGTGCTCACTCCATCACTAATCAGCTAATTGGTAAACTCAAGCTGTTTCTTTTATGTTTTTATTAGCCATCTATTTAATCCTATTGTTTTAACCACCATCTGAATTTACAAGTTAATTTAATTGTTCCGTATCTACCCAAATGATTTTTTAGCTAATTGATTGTGTGTCAATTTGAGAATCTCCTCATACCTGAAGGCGCTTTTGGAAGCATCTAGACTCTTTTTAGAGTTGAAACCTAAATTTCTTTTGGCTAATTTTTCTTTGCTATAGTAAATCCAATGGTTTTTGCAAAATACAGTTTAAATTGAGGATCTATTGTTAGCCAGTGAGGGTAATTGGGTAACGTAACGTTGTGGTTTGGTGCTCATATCGGGTGAGGTTAGATTTAAGAATTTAGAGGTTGGTTAAAATTCTAGAGTGAGTTGTAGTGCTAATTAATATTACTGGTCATGTGAATTTCATAAAGTTCATTTAGCCAAAGAAATAAGAAAACAACAGGACCATTTTTTCAATTTTCTCTTAGAGTTGTTATTGATTATATATGTAGAGCCTTTTGATCATGTTTTTGTTTCTATTTCTAATGATATCCTATTTGACTTTAGGTGCATAAATGGCAGGAAGAGAGACAACCGGAGCTAAAGAGAAAGGAATGGTTCTTCTGTTAAATCCCTTATTGCTTTTGATAAGATTAATTACTATGTAGGCTAAAATCAATGAATTAAAGGTAAACGTTTTAATACATGTTGTTTGTTTTGTTTCAACACCTTGCAAGCATGTGATGTTTTGCTGACATGAAGGGAGAAGCTCAAATTTATGTTGTCTATTTTTTGTTGAGTTAACATTAATTTTGACTATTTTACCGACCTTCTTGATCTACATCTAGAAAATTCAGGATCACTTTTTTTGGAAACTATATTTTGCAACTTACTCGACATTTGTCCTCACAAGTGACCAACATATACAAGACGTTGCTTTCGTTAGGCGGATGCAATTCTACCAAATTTCGAGATTAAAAACTTCATTTCTTGTATTAGCAGGATGGTAAGTAATTATTATTCGTATATCATTATGAAAACTTACATTATGTATCCCTGTGTATAGCTAATTCCTGCAATTTTTGGTCCTTAAGGTTTTGGAATTTTGGTCATTATTTGAGGCGTTTATGATGTTTTTGTTTCATGTTTCATGTCACAAGTAAAATAAATATTTTTGGGCCCCATGTATAGTTGGTTTTTTAATCCTTAGTCCTAAAAATAGTCATTTTACTTGGAACAGTGATTAAAAATGTTACAAAAACTCAAATAAGGACAAAAATGGCAAAAGAAATTTTGTCCAACCAAAGATGAAAAAAAAATCTACTCTCAGCGACCAAAAATCAAAAACGTAATTTATTTATCATCATCATTATTATTATTATAGAAAGTTACAGATATGGTTTACAAGTATAGCTGACTTTTACAGTTTTGATCCCAAAGAAAAGTCTTCAATTGCAATTTTGTTATTATTTTTGTTCTTTTGATGTTTTTGCTCCTCTTTTGAAGTAAAAGTGTAAAATTATATTTTTTGGAGTAAAATTGCAAAAATAAGCTTATATTCGAGGATAAACAATCATTTTATCTAGAGAGGCACCAAAAAGTTATAGAACCCATAAATAAGACCATATCCACTTATGATAAATGGACATTGATTCCATTTCCTGCTAAGGTATATATATATATATATATATATATATATATATATATATATATATATATATATATATATATATATATATATATATATATATATATATATATATATATATATATATATATATATATATATATATATATATATATATATATATATATATAATATGACGAAATCGCACTTCACCTACTACGCCAATGATTGAAAAAAATCTTTTGTTGGTTAATATTTGAAGAAATTAGGGTTAATTTTATGGTTTCTGGTGATGTTGAATTCATCTAATAGAGCTCGGATTTGCATCGATCGGGTTCTTCACTCAGTTAGTTATGGCCTTTATGTTTTTGAAGTAAATCGAATTTTAATACTTTTTTTATGATTTGTTAACCTTATTGTTGTTATTAGTAATTTCAAATTATTTTTTAATAATGGTTTTACATTTTAGGTAACATACTCAAATAAATGAATACAGAACATTTTAGAATATTGTTTGTAGTTTATGATCAATGAAAATTGTACTGTGGTATTTAGATTCGACAATGTAATTTCACCATTTTATACCGTAGTTTTTGTATAAATCATTAATGGCAAGTGTCTTACTACAGTGTGGTCAAAATTCAAAAACAAATGCTGCCAACATGCTTAACGAGGTCGAAAGGTAAATTCGAACAATTTTTACGTATTTTTTAACATAAAAAAAATTTCGTTTTGCTATTTATCGGTTTTCCATTTTGATATGTTGATAAATATTGAAGCAGTTAATAACAAACTATAGGGTCATGAAGAAGGGTGGAGTTTATATTTTGGTAAGCCCATAATTAATTGGTGCTGAATATTAAAGATTTTCAGATGATACGCGTTGTAGAAAAAGTTGTTGCAGATAACATTTCCTTCTTAAGACATTGCACTTTCAAAAAGACCCCTAATTATGACATTCTAGTTCCATTTTCTTCTTATTGGAACATCATAAGTTTAAAAATCTATCCAATTATGGCAGTTAAAATTGAATTTTATTCGAATTACATTGCTATAATTGGTAGCTTTTTCCAAAATACAAGGTGGTAATGTGAAGAATTGAAAATAAAATGTCATAATTTGGTAGTTTTCCGAAAGTAGATTGTTATAATTGGAATCTAATTTATTTTCTTCAATCGTGTTTCCAGGAACTTTAGACTCTCTTCTGGTGAGTTTCCTTTCCCATTCAACCACTTGACTATTTTTTGTATCATGTTTTTTTTTTTACCGTTAAAGCTCCATTTTTGCACAACTAAAGAAAAAAGGACAATGTAATTTCACCATTTTATACCGTATTTTTTGTATAAATCATTAATGGCAAGTCTCTTACTACAGTGTGGTCAAAATTCAAAAAAAAAAATGCTGCAAAGATGCTTAAAGACGTCGAAAGGTAAATCTGAACAACTTTTACGTATTTTTTAACATAAATTTTTTTTCGTTTTGCTATTTATTGGTTTTCCATTTTGATATGTTGATAAATATTGAAGCAGTTAATAACAAACTACTCACACTCGTACCCCTATCGCGTGTGTGTCATGTGATTTCACAAAAAATCAGAGATATGGAATGGATTATATCAAATACCACAAAGAAGGGTTTAGAGGCTTATAGTGCAGTTCCAGGGTTATGTTTAAGTGCGAGAAATAGCAATATACTTTCATAGATTTGTTTATTATAGCAGTATACTTTCATATACTTTATAGAAAGAAATCAACAATAAGATTTTGGCAAAACCCGAGTTGTACGCCATGTATAATAAATGCATTTGTCAATTTGGCAGATGTTTGAAATAACATTTAATAAAGACCGAATAAAAATGTGGACATTGCGTATGAAGTAAATACGTAAGGAATTGGATTATTGAGGAAGGTGAAGTGTCCACTCAGTGAATTTTTTGTCCACAAGGCTGCAATTAAAGTGAAACCTTGTAAAATAAAAAATAATTGCCTTTGCAGAATAAAAAGATTGCCATTTTTAGTAAGAAAGTGAATTATTTCTAGGAATCTTAGAACTTCATGTTAAGTTGACAGTATTGGTATATAAGGCCATGGCCTTAAAAACCTCTCTTTTTAGGAACATTTAGGTTAAAATCGTTTTTGCCTGTTAACATTTTCGATTTTGTGGGTTCTAAATTGTACTCTTTTTGCAGTATATATATATATATATATATATATATATATATATATATATATATATATATATATATATATATATATATATATATATATATATATATATATATATATATATATATATATATATATATATATATATATATATATATTCAAGGCATTTAATTTGATATTTTATTTTTTTAAATGATAATTAGACCTTTTTTGGTGATTTGAAATATGGATAGTTGTCTTAATTTCTTATGAATGAAACTAATTATAAAAAGACCATCAAAAATATGAACCAATACTCACATAGTTGAGAGTAAAACCCCTAGCACCACGTTTAGAGTCTGGGAGTTTGATTGTGAGTTTGACCTTCTCATTGCTTTAGCAGTTGTATGCTTCTTTCCTAATCGTTCGAGCTGGCGCCAAGACGTTTGGTGTATAGATGCTTGGATCTGTCCCGGTAATTTCCATAAATGACAATGTACTTTATTTTTTTTAGCATCCGACTTTTGTTTCTTTTGGTTACAGCATTGCACTTTCATGTTTCTTTTTGTGTTTTGAAAAGTGTATCTAACCCAATTATGACATTGCTAATGTTTTTTCTTGCATTTATCCGGACCCATGCTACAGCAATCCCGAACCCGTGCGGAGCACGGGCTCCCACTAGTTTTCATTAATTTGCATTTCCTTGGGTATGGGGAGTTTTTTCATGCCATCATGGAGTTGAATGATAAACTCTAAATAACCAATTTTTATTTACAAATTTTTAAAGGCATCGAAATGTATTCTAAGAATTTCATGATATCAACAAAATTATAAGTCTCTTTTCTAAAAATAACTTGAAGTTTTTCTATTATAATCTTGTTTGGGTCATGATGAGCTCTTATTATTTTTAATTTATTTTAGTTCCGTAAATAATAAATTCTATCAAGTCTTCCAGCTCAAGGTTGGAATATATAACCACTTGCGGCCGTTCATGGGAAGATTATTTGGATTATGATACACATTAGAAAGGGATAATCGAATAGAGGAGAGACCACAATGTGGTGGCATATATAACCATCAAATGTATCAAGACATTATCAAACCGGTGAAAATAATAAGCCAGCGTGGTTGATTTTGGGGTGACGTGTAATTAGAAAACATTGTAAATAACACATCGAGGAAATGAATAATAAAAATAATAATAATGTATATGTCTGGTCGAGTTTGGCTTCAAAATTAACTTCGTTGATTCGATGTATTAAGAATTCCAGAATATGTCACCCTATGTCCCTCCTTGTGGTAGCTCTTTTCTCGTCTTGGATAGATACAATAAACACAAATAAGAAAAAATAACTTATTTATACAAATATATTAGGATAGAACAATCAAAATTAACTTAATTACAAAAGTTCCATGCTTTATGTAAAGAAAATAGTTTTCCAGAACCAGCACTAACACAAACAGCAAGTCATGTAGTAAAAGGCATACCTCATATGTTCTTAAATTTTCTCTTTTTGTTGCATTCATGTATACAATATATATGCGTCATTTTCATTTTTTTTTATAAATAACATATATTTAATTATATATTTTAGGCAATTGTTAAAGGAAAGTGTATAGAATTTTATGTTTTAAAGAGCTTTTTAAGTTGACTATACATCTAAAATGTCCTTCCGTATGTATAGATTGAACAAGGAATCTAGACAGAACAACCACCACCACCAGTTGTATTTTTGTTGTACCCAAAGGATATGCATGGTTACAAATTTCGGACAATCCTTGCTGAAACATGCTCGTTAATCAATAGTATTATTCTGGAGAGTAGGCGTGTGTTTTGATTCTATTATGACCGTTTAGAATTCATTTTTTTTTTTTTCTTTTCAAGACATTTTACTTTGACAAATCCATCTATTTATAATCAATGTTGTAAAAATCGCTTGACGGTAGATTGGCGGTCGAGTGGGGTTAAGGGATTAATCGGCGATTAGTCGGGGATTAATCGGAGACCCTAAATTATAAAGGAATTAATTTAAAAATATATAAATATGAAAATAAGCAAAGTTTGATTCATTTTATTTCGAGATACACATCAAAGCTTATACGATTGTTATTTTTATTCTTTAATATTGATTTTTTTTTCCAGTTTTCTTGAGTTATTGGAGAGTGTTCGTGTAGTCATTTAAAAATTAAAAAATTAAAAAAATGAAAAAATGACCGTCAAGACCGATTAATCGGCCGCCAAGGCCGATATTTGACCGATTTTTGCAGCAAACCGTCAAACTGACCGATTAGGCCTAATCGTAATCGGTTGAAGACCGTCAAATGACTAATCACCGATTAATCGGCCGCCAAGGCCGATTTTCTGCAACAGTTTTATAATATTGTAGTTTCATTTTTACCCATATTATAACATTGTACTTTCATTTTTTGCTTATTAGAACTGTGTACTTTGAATTATCCACCCGGTTGTAACTTTTATTTTTAATTTGCACTCTTCCATTTTATATAGGCACCATAAACTTTCATCACTAAAGATGAAAGAGGTGACCAAATTTCCAAAATTCATGGCTCACACAATCAGTTGAAAGGTAAAAAAACATTTTTTTAAACCATAACATCAATAAATGAGAAACAACATAGTTTGATTGATTTGTTTGTTATGATACCATACTTTCAGTTGTTCCTGTTACAACCTTGTAGTTAAAAAAAATAATAATGTCATCCAATTAGAAGGCAATGTTCATGCTATAATCAAGTAGATTTTTTCAAGTATAATCTCTTAAGAAAAATAACACTAAAAGTAGAATGCTATAACATATGGAATTTCTAAAGTACGATGCCTTAATAAGAAGAACAATGAAAGTATAATTTGCTATCATTGAAAGAAATGGAAGTAGCTTCACTTTTATATCCATTATTTATAGCTTCTTTTTTCAAGAGCTCTAGTTGAAATGCATTTTCAACTTTTCTCCTGTCAAGACATTGAACTTTGAAAATTCTACAAATTATAGTAGTTAACTTTCAAGTTTTTGTAAAAACATGCAACTCCCGATACATATGATAATCGTCATTTTCATATGTGAGGCTATAGAATGGTTGGCAAACAAGCTATATTTAAATATTCTTTAGGGTTTAATGATTGAAACCGTGGTTATAAGGAAACTTGCGAAAGAATGATGAGGAAAAACTAGCAATATGTAACAAATTGATGATTTCTTCTAGATTAATAAATCATTTATTTACCCAAACTTTTTTTTGAAAACAACTTATCCATTTATAATTTCTTCAATCATATCCAAACATATTTTAAAAACTTTTTTTAAAAAAGTCATAACTTCCCAAACACCCCCGTGAAATGGAAGGGGTTCAAAGTTTAAAGCGGAAGGCCGGAATCCACATAATAAAAAGGAAGAATTTCATATATATCCTTACAAACTTTGAATATTACCTTTATATCTTTACAAAATTTAAAATTACATATATATCATTATAAAGTTATAAATTTCACATATATATCCATACTCATATTTTTATTAGGATTAATCAATTTAATATTATAAAAACTTTTCTAAAACTCAAAATAACTCATGACATTACTAAAATACCCTTCTAAACTAAACCCTTTTAATTCTAAACAAAAGCCTTTTTTTCTCATCTAAACCTATGCGCCGTTTCTTGTCTTCGTGTCGGTATATAACTCTAACTTTGTTCTTATTTGACATCTACATATAACCCTTTTTTCCCATTTGTAGATTAATAGGTACAATGATTAGGTGAAGCATTTGAAATCAACATTCCTTCAATTTTTTGTAATATATATTCAAACTGTTAGCATATTTCTTGCTTCAAACTAGTGGATTTTAATATTATCTCAATTTTTGAAGTATATTTTTGAACAATTACAATCAGAATGAGACCTAAAATATATATAAGCTGTAACTTATATCACCACATTGAAACCATGTTACTCAAAATTTACGGTGAATATGATAAAATGCCACTAATATGTTCTTGATACTCTGTCTCTTATTGTTTTTACAAATAATAAAAATTCAAAATACTTAGAGCGACATAACTAAGGAACTCGAAGATAAACCTGCACATATTTATTTGGGAAAAAGGTTTAGTTTGAAAGGGCAGTTTAGGTAATTTGAGTTTTACATGATTTTTTTAATATTGATTTGATTTAATGCTAATTAAAACATGAGTCTGGATATAAATGTAAATTTTATTATTTTAAATGGACATGAAAGTAATTTTAAAATTTATAAGGATATAGACGTAATATTTAAACTTTGCAATGATATATATGAAATTCTGCCTCATAAAAAACCCTTCATCTTCTCGGAATTCAATCGGCCAGAAAACGACGTGGTTTTGTACTCTGTTTTTCCATCTTCCATTCTTCCTGTCGACGACACTGGTCTCCACTATACAAGGCTTCTCATTTTCCTCCATGTTTAGGGACACCTGTATCCCACCATCGCTTCCCTTTTGTCAACACCTTCGCTCTTTCTTCTCTCGCAAATCCATCAATTTCATCCTTTATTCTTCTTTTCTAAAACAAATTAGTTTCTCTGACGAAGAACAATGGGTCGATTGATAATGATAAAGACGATGGGGACCTCCATCAAAACCCTTTCATCCCTATCTTTCCAACCCTTTTCCGTGCTCAAGTCCATCAACTCGACCTGTGTGCTACTAGCGGTCTCTGTAGACCTTCGACCTTAGAATCGACCGACGCAAAGGAAAGATAAATGAGTGCCTCAGTCGGTCTCATGTCTGCTCCAATTATCAAAACCCTAATTTTCATGATGCTGGACTGGAATGTCACTTTCCTTTTCATACTCTTCTCATTCTCTTTCTCTCCAGGTACGAATTTGTTTCTATTGAATGATTCTCCAAGAAAACCCAAAAATACGACACATATGTGATATGTCTATAGATACCATCTAATATCTTCTTGTGTCCTAAACGTTTTGATTAGTCAGTCGTTGGTGGCATTAGCAACTGAAAGGGAGAAGTCCATTACCGTTTTCTTTTTTGGAACTGATTGAAGTTGGAACGTCTGTGGTAATTTGACGGCATCTTAATCGATTAATGATTTTGAAAAGTAATCAAGAACTCAAGTCATATGATTTTGAACGGTGAGTAAGTTTTCTTGAAATTATTGATTTCCTCATTTTCTAAATGATGATTATTTAGCTTTAATTGTTACCTTCTTCTTGATACTTGGTTTCAGATTCACACAACAATAATCTTTGAAAATTTATCTATTCTTTTATCTGAACATATCTTTTCAGCATAATTGTCTACTTCAGATGATAATTCATGTTAGATGGATTTTGCTTTCTTGCATAACTGGTTCACAAAGTTTTGAACGTTGAGTTATTACAAATAGGATATTGGCATGGAAGATGGTTTCTGTAATTATGTTGCATTGTCAGCAATCGAGATTGATTTTTATATGTTTAGATTAACTGATGGATTCTAATGGAGAAGAAGTACAAAATATGATATATTGTTATGAGAGAGGTTTGGGTTTAATGCTCGATATCTCTATTTATTTTTGTAGGTTAAAGATTATGGTAATCGGTAGAAAAACATTAATATTTTAGTATTGCAGAGTAAAAAATTAATGTGAATTAGCCGTAAAAGTTCATTGTTATTTCTCACATTTGAAACAGGTTTATTTTTAAAAGTCAATAGTTTTCCAATTAATATTTTTCATTCACGATATGCCAATATGTTTACTAAATTAAAATATTATATAGGAGAAACAATATATGTGATGAAAATTATACAGGTTGTGGATATCGATGTCTCTCATTCCATAGATACTAAATTTAAATTAGAACTCAACAAGAAAGAGCTTGACTTTCTTGAACAAGAAATGAGCAAAGGATAAAATAATTCTTATCATATGAGTCTCTTACATTGTCAAATTTTGTGGAAAGTTGTTGAAATGTTTGAGTGACATTAAACAACTATTTTACAGTTTTGAGGAAGCTAAAGTTTTTATCATCGATAATCGAATCTAGCTTACGACAGCTAGAGATCCATTAAATGGTATCCATTGTGTTATTTATTATCATCATCAACGTATTATATTCGAGTTTTAGGGATGAGCATGGGTCGGTTTTTTGCTAAAACCGAACCCAAACCGTAGAAGTCGGTTTTTTGGTTTTAAAACCCATATGGGTCGGTTTTTGCATTTCTCACACTCAATTCTATATAGCTATATCTATATACATGCTATCGATGTATATATCAGTGCATTTTCTTTTCATCTTGGTGTATATAGCTATATCTATATACATGATATCGATGTCTAGCAGTGTCTTTACATTTCTCACACTCAATTCTATAAAATTTTGTTACATATTTTGATCAAAATCAACAATCAAAGAATTGTGAAGCAACAATTTGGTTGGAGAGCTCTCTATCAATATATGTTAGCTTCCGGGTCTTGTAGGTACCCCATTTTAGCCGATTAAGTTTCCCGAAATAAAGTATTTTTCATTTCTATTAATCGTCTTTATGCGTGCTTATATATGATTTGTACACAACAATTTTTATCCATACACAACAGTTTAATATCTTTTATGCATAATGTACAACACTGTTAAAGCACAAGCATAGATTGTTGTGTATGGAGAAAACTTGTGTACAAATCACTTCCCTAAAGTATATTTCTGGTCCTGTGTTTTGGTGTTTTTTTGGGATCAGGTCCAATAAAGTAATTATCAGCGACCGAGTTGCTTTTTTTTGTCACATATCGCATACAACTTTCATTTTCCGTTTTGTTAAATAGATCATCCTACCTGATTTTCTTTTACATCCTACATAATGCAACTAACAGCATTTACTTTAATATAATTATTCTATATATTAAAATCCGCAATTTTTGTCAACGTTACATTCAACTTCTTCTTTCCGGGTTGTCACGCGGTACACTCGGATCCGGATTCACGCTTGTCCTTCAGGATCCGGTTTTCGGGTCTTTTTTTTTGGGTTGCGCTTCTGATTTCCAACTTTCTCGATTTCTCCACGCTTTGTGGATTTTCTTTCTTCTATACCTCCACCGCCTTCTCCACCGCTAACCGCCTACAAAACTGATATGGGGCTTCTTTTCCGACCCGTCGGCCAACGAATCGCTGTGGTTAGGGGTGCAAATGAGCCGAGCCGGCTCGCGAGCTACCCGGGACCGGCTCGATAAAAGCTCGCTCGATAACGATTTTAAACGAGCCCGAGCCGAGCCCGAGCCTAAATATAAGGCTCGTTTATTAAACGAGCCCGAGCCGAGCCTGTGTTACCAAGCTCGATTAGGCTCGCGAGCCCTAAACGAGCCTATATATATAATATAATATTTATTATATATATATATATATATATATATATATATATATATATATATATATATATATATATATATATATATTAAACATTAATCATTTACGAATTACAATTTCCAGACTTAGGGTTATCTTCGTGAATCGTGAGTTCGTCTGAGACATAGTTCTCTGCTCGAAGTCGAAGGTCGCTTGGAGCTTGCGGCTTGAATCGATTCTGAACTCTCAAGTCTCTCTTCGCCGGTTCGTTGACACCGAAGCTCCGACCACGTACCGGGGAGGCTCCGACCAGCGAGAAAACAAACCCACTGAGGGTATCTACTCTCTCTTCTCCACACCGAAGCTTGAACCTGTAACTTGTTATAATTTGGTTATTTTTCTGATTTGTATCTAATAACCTGTAACTTGTTCTGATTTGTATCTAATAACCTGTAACTTGTATCTATGTGTTCTGACTTGTATCTAATAACCTGTAACTTGTTCTGATTTGTATCTGATTTGTAACTTGTTCTAATTTGGAGATGTTTAGCCATTCACGGTATTACCATATGATACTTTTTATTGAAGTTGATTATTTAAAATTATTAATCGTGAAACTTTTTCTTTTTTATAGAAGGAGGAAATGCCTGTTGAGGTTTTATTACCGACAGGGAAAAGTAGTAATTAAAGGTATATCTTTTAAACTACTTCTAACCTTGTTATGTTGGTATATAACTATTTTTAAGTTGTAACTTTGTTTAATTTGCAGATTTTCACATGTTGGATTGAATTTGCATCAAGGAAGACTTCTTTTGGATAGCAAATTAGATTGAAGTTGTTTAATTTGCTTATGGATGATTTAATTACATTTTAGGTTGTTTGTATTTTGGAGTTTTAATATTTTGTATTTTGTGCATTTTGTTTGTATTTTGGAGTAAAAGTTGTTATTTTCCTGCATTCTGTAAACGAGCTTGTTAACGAGCTCGAGCCGAGCTTAAGCTCGTTTAGGCTTGTTAAGAATTAAACGAGCCGAGCCCGAGCCCGAGCCGAGCCTGTGTATTTCTTAACGAGCCCGAGCCGAGCTTACGTCCATAAAGCTCGTAACGAGCCGAGCCCGAGCCGAGCCCTATACATTTTTTAACGAGCCCGAGCCGAGCTTGGTCAGGCTCGGGCTCGGCTCGGCTCGTTTGCACCCCTAGCTGTGGTGAATAACCGGCGTCTCTCCTTTTTTAGTCCCGTATACACCATCGTGGCTTTGGATTTCTCTTTTACAGTAACCAGTCGTTTCTGCGATACTTTTGCTACCCACATTAATTACCAATTAGCGCTTCTTTCCTCTCAACTTTGAACCCTAATCCTAGACGCCATAAATCTCTCCTCTTTACATATGAAAGTTTCATTTTTCGGTCTTCAATTTGGGATTTGCAGAAGCTGATTGGTATATATATGAAAAAAGAAGTCTTTATAAGCACTTCATTTATTATTCTTACCGATGGATACCTGTATTGTAGCCGGATCTGAATCCACAAATTTGAGTTTTTACATTCTTTGTGAACTTGCTCTTAATTGAATTCATTTTCGTATAAATTTCGTTGATGTTTACCGATTTGCCGGCTTGATTTTGTTTGCAGAAGAGGCGCTGTGAAGAATTTGAAGGATTGCCAGACCTTGAACCAAAACGAGCAAAAGGGGTGGAATTGGAATGGAATTTGGCTGGCGGAATGGAATTTGGCTGGCGGGAAATCGAACGGAATGGAATAATTTTTTTTGTTTATTGTTATACAGGTTCCAGTGATACAACTGTTACTAGGGCAAGTTGGTTTGCTGTCTGGGAATCCAAGGTTTGAGTTTTTACATTCTTTGTGAACTTGCTCTTAACTGAATTCATTTTGGTATAAATTTCGTTGATGTTTGCTGATTTGCCGGCTTGATTTTGTTTGCAGAAGAGGCGCTGTGAAGAATTTGAAGGATTGCCATACCTGGAACCAAAACGAGCAAAAGGGGTGGAATCGGAATGGAATTTGGCTGGCGGGAAATCGAACGGAATGGAATAATTTTTTTTGTTTATTGTTATACAACTTCCAGTGATACAACTGTTGCTAGGGCAAGTTGGTTTGCTGTCTACTGTTACTAGGGCAAGTTGGTTTGCTGTCTGGGGATCAAATGTTGTCGATATGGAGGTATATATATATATATATATATATATATATATATATATATATATATATATATATATATATATATATATATATATATATATATATATATATATATATATATATATATATATATATATATATATATATATATAACAATAACCATGGCTGAAATGTATTCTTGCTCATTTTACATGTAAATCAGATTGTTGAACACCACAAAATTGACAATGTGTGAAAAGTAGAGTAGCATTCAGTTAAAAAGTGAATTTTACTGTACCATAACCATAACTGAAATGTAATTCCCTCATCATCTAGGAAAAAAAAAGTTGTTTCAATCTTTCTGTCATGTAAAGCAATAACTTTTAGATTTTAAAACCTTTAAAACACATCATAATCACTAAAAATTAATCATCATTTTCCCTTCATAATCTAACAGAGAACAAGAGAAGGTTAAATCTAATCGTCAAAAGATATCAAAATGGCAGGGTCAACTTTCTGAGAGACTACGCACTTTAAACTATCGGTCAGGTTTTAAGATTTAATACTTCTTTCAGATGATTTTTATATTCTTTTTTATTTAATATTGATTTTTCTTTGGATTAATTCCTTATGCCGTCCTTTCTAGCTTTTCTGCTGCCAGGTGGCACATCCATAAACAAGGTACGCACTGGTCTTACTAAACTGTAAGTTTATATATCCAATTTATTTATTCTGACCTAAAAGGGTAGTCAATTCTAATGTTTGTATATAGGGCTAAATGCAAGAATAGCAATACACTTTCATTTATTTGTATATTACAGCAAATGAAAATAGGATGTTATAATAAACAAATCAATGAAGGTACGTTGCTATTTCTGCAGAACACGTCTTCCACTCCAGTCTCTCCATTAAAGTCAAATGCAACAAAAGCATTGTTACAAAAGTCATCTGGTTCCGGTTTACATGGTGCTAAAGCAATGAACTCAAAGCCTGTTGAAGAATGTAATGATGGACTTGATTCAAAATTGGTTGAAATGATAAATTTTGTTATTGTGGACAGAAGTCCATCTGTCAAATGGGAAGATATCGGTTAGATACCTTTACGTTTTTCTTCTTTTGGTGGTTTATTTCTAGGGACTAATTGCAAGAAATGGCATCGTACTTTCATTCATTTGTTTGTTATAGCATTCCACTTTCATTTGTTTCTCTTACAGCATTGTACTTTCAAATTTATTTTTCATATTAAGGCATTATATTTTTGAAAAAGGGAAATCTCCAACAAAGTCCCAATATTTTGGCCCTGTTTATGAAAAAGTCCCAAATTAATTTTTATTAACAAAAAAGTCTCAAATTAATTTTTATTAACAAAAAAGGACAATGTTGGTACTTTTTCGTAAACTGTGCGAAAATATTAGGATTTTATTGAAAATAAAACATGTCGTTTCTGTCCTTCTTTGTTAATAAAAATTAATTTGGGACTTTTTTGTTAATAAAAATTAATTTGTGACTTTTTTATAAACTGAGCCAAAATATTGTGACTTTAATGGAGATTTCCCTTTGAAAGCTACTCAATTATAGCATTGTACTTCCATTTTTTTCTTATTATAACCATTGTACTTTGGAAAATTATATGTTATTTGGATGCATTGCTGTAATTGTGTAGATTCCTTGAAGTACAAATGACAGTAGGGTGCTATAACAACAGATCATAAAAGTATGTTACTAATTACTATGTAAAAAATCTACCCAACTTTGTATTTTCTATTTTTTTTCCTTAGGACACTATGCTTTAAAAAAAGTATCCATTTCTGGAAATTTCTTTTGTATTTTGATGACATTACTATTGGGAGTGATGAAAGTAGGATGCTATAATAATCAAACCAATGAATGTACATTACTAATTTTTTGCATTTAACTTTATTTCTTTTTCTGTAAAATATTATTTCCTAATGATTATGATTGCAACTATCCTTGAAAAAGCTAAACAAACTACACTGGAAAAGGTTATTCTTCCAACTAAAAGAAAAGATTTACTTACAGGCCTTCGTAGACCTGCTAAAGGTATAATGTAATAAAAAGAAATAAAAGCAAGATGCTATAATAAACAAATGAATGAAAGTACGTTGCTATTTCTTGTATTAAGGTTTGCTTCTCTTTGGTCCACCTGGAACTGGTAAAACAATGCTTCCAAAGGCAGTTGCTTCAGAATCACAAGCAACTTCTTTCAGCATCTCTGCTTCCTCTTTAACATCAAAGTGGGTATGTTTTTCTGCTTTATTTTTCCAGTTTCCAATTTTGCCCTTCATGATGTACATATTTCTCATTCATTTTTTGTAACTGAAACAGGTTGGAGAGGGTGGAAAACTTATCCGGACACTCTTTGCACTTGCCGTTTCTAGACAACCCTCTGTGATTTTCATGGATGAGGTATGGAGGGCATTTATGTCTTTTGCTCAACAAGTAAAGGACAATGTAATCTTGTAATAGTACCAACATGAATATTTAATAAAATACCGATCCAACATAATACTTATCAAATTTTCTAAGTCCTAGAATTTTTGAAAAGCTAAATGGTGAATTATGTTTGACATGTGTCAACATCTAATTAGTTTCTTTAATTTTTTTTTCATAGATTGATAGTGTGATGTCAGCAAGAACATCTAATGAACATGATCCAAGCAGAAGATTAAAGTCAGAGTTCTTAGTTCAATTTGATGGGGTTACTTCAAACTCAAATGATTTGGTTATTGTTATTGGCAAATCCTTCATACTATTTTTTAATTATAGCAATGTACTTTTAAATTTTTTTTTACTTATTAGAACATTATACCAATTATTTATTGCATCTAACCAATTATTATATTATTTGTACCTTCTTTTTCATTTAGGTGCAACAAATACGCCACAAGAATTAGACGATGCTGTTCTTAGAAGATTGGTGAGTTTTTTTGTGCATAAATTTATTCGATAATAAATTTTTAATTCAACGATAAAATATTTTTTTTAATTTCTAATTTATACAATTGCACCTTTAACTATCAACCTTGCTATATTTGGGTTGATTTTTTTAATAAGAAATGAAAGTAGGATGCTATAATAAATAAATAAACAAATAATCAAAAGTATGTTGCTATTTCTCACATTTAACTTTTTTTTTCATAAATCATGAATTAGGTTAAGAGAATATACATCCCATTGCCAGATGCAAATGTTAGAAAAAATCTCCAGAAACACAACCTCAAGGGCCAAGGATTTTCTTTGCGAGGTCAGCATACGCATATAATTAATAATCCTCCATTAATAATTTATTTATTATAAAATATGTGTTTTTCTTTTTCATTTGTTTCATGTATCCATAATTATGTCCGTGTTTTCTGAAAGTGTTTTCTTGCACAGGTGGCAATCTGGAAAGACTTGTGAAAGACACCGAGGGTTAGATTGGAAAACGGAAATTGCTTTTTCTGTATTTTTTTCCCCTTTTTATTTTTATCCAATCCTTGCTTTAAAAAGTACATACTCACAAAAACATATAAAATGTTTAGTGACCTGACCGAACCCGTGCTATATAGCACGGGTCCCCACTAGTTTCTTTTTATTTTTGAAATAGGATCAGGATATGCTGTAGAATTTGTGAACCATGATAGGTATGGTGGCGATGCATATCCAGTGGTGTATGTCCGGAGTTTATTGCTTAAAGTAATATAAAAATATTAACAATATTGTAGTTTATATTTTTATTGACATGAAGTTATGTGGCAGGTCCTAAAGGACTTGCGGAGTGGAAGTGCAACGACGTGTGTAAGGCCGCTGGAACCCCCCCCCCCCTTCTGCGGCGAGCTCGCATTTTGGACCATGTGAAGCCTGATGGTGTTGTGCGACGAGAGAGTTAGCTTTAAAAAAAATACCATACACACATATGTATACACATCTCATACTCTAAAAGACTAAAACCACACAAACACTCATTTACATACAAAAAATTCTAAAAAAAATCACAATAGCTTCCAAGAAATCATCTCAACAGAAATCCAAAACCGCAAAATATATATATTCCTGCAAACAGGAATCGTCACCCGGGCCGTACATCCTGCAAATGGAACGGTCATTTTTTCACCTACCACAATTTCAATATCATTCGATGCCGCCACAATTCCAATACCCGCAATCGCCATTTAACCCATTTTTCGAGACACCTAGCACGACTTTCACGGAAGCACAACATATACTTGTCGAGTATTCTGATTCGAGTGAGAAGACCGTGTCGGAGACACATTCGGAGGAATTCGAGCCCGAGGAAGTTCCGCTCCAACAAAAAAACAAGGGGAAGAAAACCACCAGTTCTGCTGCACCGATATCGTGGACCCAAGAAGAAGAATCTATGTTAGCCCGTTTGTGGTTGCCATTTTCGAAGATTGCGAGGCTGGAAACGCTCATTCGAAAGCGCATTTTTGGGAGACGATACGCACTTTATTCCACAATAGCTTGGAGCGCGAACCGTATCGTTCGAAGGACACGGTTATGACAAAATTCCAAGTCGTCAACGGCCACGCGACGAAATTTAGCAGTTTGTTCGTTAATTTTAAAGAACAATTGGAATCAGGCAGAAGCGACCCAGACATTCTCAAAAAAACACTTACGGTTTACCAATCGGAAAACAAAGGTACACCATTTAAGAACATGGTCTTTTAGAAGGTTGTCCGAGCGTACCCGAAATGGAAGGGGGTCCACAAAGACCCGACAGTCCGACACCTATACATGGGTCGAAACGATCCAAAACATCTGAGATGCAATACACGACGACTTCGGATGCACACATCGGGGTCGACGTCAACGAAGAGCCCGATGAGATAGAAAGGCCGATGGGCCGCAATCGGGCGAATGCGGAAGGAAAAGCGACGTCTACGAGTTCGGTCAACGGCGGCCGCATGGATGAACTGAATGAAGAATTCGATCAAATTTTGCCGACTATTTCGTCTTATGTCAAATTCAACCAAAAGCAGGCGATTAAGAAAGAATGTGCCCAGGAAAACAAAGAACGAGCCGTCGACTTGCATCTTTTGATGCAACGGACGGACCCTCTCACCTACAAGTCTCTCGAGTTGGCGTTGAAGCTAAAGGAGGACATCTTCATAAAATACGTTAGTTTTAAGTTAATTTTTAGTTTTTTTTAATTTTAATATTAATGTAAACTTTAGGTTTTAAATTATTTATTTTATATTAATGAAATATTTTAATGTTAAATTATTAGTTTTATTATATTTTAAATTTAGTTATAAATTAAAAAGTGATATGAAGTGAGTGGTAGTGAAAGATGCTTATTTCTAGGGTGAAGGAGGAGAGATGTACTGACCGGATACTGATGTGACAGCCAACAAGTGAGACTCTGTGAGAGCCCACACCTGAGGGGCGTAAGGCCCTTTAGGAGTGGGCTCTCACTTAGTTACATCCATGGAAATGGTCACCTCAGCATCCAGTCAGCACCCTTCACTCCTCCACACCCACGAAAATGAGCACCTCTCAGTTTCTGTCAGCTAATCTGTCAACTATACTCAAAAGATTTCTAACTTACTTTTTGTTTTTAAAACATATCAACAAATACTTCGTGCAACCAAACATGAAAAGAAGCTTGTCCTTGATAAACATTCTTCCTCTGTCTCCAATGATAGCCATACCCAATATCCAGCCCAAGGCTCTCACCATGGGCCTTAGTTCGGTACAAATATTTAGAGACATTTGGTTTGCAGAATATTTTTGGAAGGAATGGAATCTATCAAAAGAATTGAAATCTATTATACCTGGTTGATATGAAATGAAATTTGTTTTCTGTTTGGTTCGTAGATTTGTCAAGGGAATTGGAAAATAAAACTATGTAATATGGCCAAAATACTCTTTTATTGATTTTTAACTTATTATTATTTTAAATTAAAATAATAAAACTTTCATCCATTAAACTCTTATGTGCTCAATTACGCGCTCAAACCTATGTGAACTTGTTTGTATGGGCATGTGCGAGTGCGTGTGGGTGTGGGTGTGAGTAGTGTATTGGTGGGTGGGCATCAGTGTCGGCACACTATCGTAGACTTATTTGCTTGGGCGTGTGGATGCGGGTATGAGTATGGGGTGTGTGTAGATGTAGGGTGGCGCTTGTTAATGTGAGAATCTTATTACCGAAAATACACAACAAGAGAGAGTAAATATACAATCAAGGCCATGCGCGAGTGCATCCTAGGCTATACACAATGGGCTAAATACGACACATTAATTACGATGATGGTCCGCTAACATCCCCCCGCAGTTTGATCAGGGGAAGAATTTCTCACGTTCAAACTGGATTTGAAGTCATTAAAGAGCTGAGATGGGAGGCCTTTGGTGAAGATGTCGGCGTATTGAGCTGATGACGGGACGTGTAGAACACGAATATGACCCCGAGCAACTAAGTCTCGTACAAAATGAATGTCAATCTCAACACGCTTGGTGCGCTGGTGTTGAACGGGGTTGGAAGTCATATAAACGGAACTTATGTTGTCACAGTAGACGATGATGGCCTTGTCGGGAGGACATCGGAACTCAAGAAGTAAGTTTCGAACCCAACAAGTCTCGGCTACGGCGTTGGCGACGCCGCGGTATTTGGCCTCTGCACTAGACCGCGAGATGACTGCTTGACATTTGGAGGACCATGAAACAAGGTTGTCGCCTAGAAATACACAATACCTAGATGTGGAATGGTGAGAAACGGGGCACCCACCCCAGTCAGCATCGGTGTAGGCGATCAAGCCGGCGCTAGATGAAGCGTGAATCTGAAGACCGTGATCCAGCGTGCCTTTAATGTACCGAAGTATACGCTTAAGGGCGTGCATGTGCGGCTCACGAGGGTCATGCATGAAAAGACAAATCTGCTGAACCGCATATGCAATATCCGGTCGGGTGAAGGTGAGATACTGAAGTGCCCCAGCAAGGCTGCGATAGAGGGACGGGTCTGAAACCGGAGGACCCGTGGAATCCAGCTTGCGAGTAGTCTCGGCAGGGGTACGAGCGGGATTACACCGGAGCATGTGGACACGTTCAAGTATTTCCGTTGCATACTTTCGCTGAGAGAGGAAAAGACCCTGTGAGGAGCGGGTCGCAGAGATACCCAAAAAATAATTGAGGGCGCCAAGATCGGACATAGCGAACTCACGGCTGAGCTGATCAATGACAAACCGTAGGAGAGCTGAAGAGGAGGCTGTCAGAATGATGTCGTCAACATAGAGCAGGAGATAAACAGTGTCAGTACCCCGATGGTAAATGAACAGATAAGAGTCACTGCGGCTGTGGTGGAAACCCATGCGGAGAACATATTCAGCGAAGCGGTGAAACCAGGCACGGGGAGCCTGTTTGAGACCATATAACGATCTCTGGAGGTAACAAACATAGTCCGGGTGTTGAGAGTCACGAAACCCTGGAGGCTGATGCATGTATACGGTCTCCTGAAGATGACCGTGAAGAAAAGCATTCTTCACATCGAGCTGGTGAACAGGCCAATGGCGGGAGACAGCCAGGCTAAGAATTGTACGAATCGTGGCCGGCTTGACAACCGGGCTGAAAGTCTCATCACAATCAACCCCCTGTTGTTGACTGTGGCCATTAGCAACCAAGCGCGCCTTGTAGCGCGAGAGAGAGCCATCAGCATTGAACTTTTTCTTGAATAACCACATGGAGCGTACCACATTTGCCCCTGAGGGGCGGGGTACAAGTACCCAAGTGCCATTGGTCATAAGAGCATTATATTCCTCAAGCATAGCTTTTTGCCAGTTGGGGTCTTTCAAAGCCTGTAGATGAGACCTCGGGACAGGGGACAAGGTGGAGGAGTGAAGGTTTATGCGTTGGATCGGTTTGGATATGCCACTCTTGGATCGAGTGTCATGGGATGGGCTGGAGTGGGAGAAGGAGCAGGTTGAGAGGAAGGTGTGGGTGACGGTAGGGGAGGGGGGTAGGTGTTTCGGTTTGATGTGGGTCGGTGACCGTTGGGGTCGTGTCCGAAGGAGGTAGATCCGGAACCGAGGGAGGAGAGGGTAGGTCAAGTATATGGCGTAGAGTGGGAGAGGGTATATCGGATAAGAAGTCATATGATGGTGAGGCGGTGGGGGTGACAGAACCGTATGGGAAAACCGTCTCATCAAATGTGACATGTCTAGAAATAAGAATCTTTTTGGAAGAGAGGTCGAAGCACCGAAAGCCCCAGTGGTAGGTGGGATAGCCAAGAAAAACACACGGACTTGAACGGGGTTGAAGTTTATGGGTGGTGTGAAGACGTGGAAAGCAAAGACATCCAAAAACACGAAGGTGGTCATAGGTCGGGTGGCGATGAAAGAGGCGATAATGGGGTGTGTCATTGGAGTTGGACACGGAAGGAAGAATATTGAGTAAGTGGGTCGCCATATGGAGAGATTCGGGCCAAAATGTAAGGGGTAAGTGAGAGTGACATAAAAGAGTTTGCATCATGTTATTTATGGTGCGAATCATGCGTTCCGACCGACCGTTTTGTTGGGAAGTGTGAGGACATGAAAAACGGAACGAGATGCCGTGCGCGGCGAAATGATCATGAAATAGTTTGTTGTTGAATTCCCCCATTGTCACATTGAAGTTGTTTGATTTTCCCCCCGAATTGAGTTTGTATTAAGTTTGAAAGATGTAGAAATTTTGAGAAAACTTCATTTTTGGTTTTAAGAGGATAGACCCAAAGATAGTGCGTGTATTGATCAAGAAATAAAACATAATAACGCAAACCACCATTACTCAAAATAGGAGATGTCCACAAGTCCGAATGTATTATTTCAAAAGGTAAAGAAACATTAGAATTCGATATAAAAAACGGAAGTCTAGTATGTTTGCCAAGTTGACATGATTGACAAATTACATTATTTTTGGGTAAATGACATGAAATAGAACTATTAGACGACAAATGCTTCAAGACTTGATCGTCGGGGTGACCGAGTCGTTGATGCCAAGTAGATGAAGATGTGGAGACAAAGGCATGACTTGTGGAATGCGTGACTGGATAGAGGGGGCCGGTGCTATCACAACGGATGAGAGGTCTGCGGGTCTGACACTACAAATAAAATTACATTTAGTGGCACAATCATTTAGTAGCATATTTAATTTGTGCCACTATATTAGGTTTTTAGTGGCACATATCTTTTTTGCCACGGTACGGTATAATTTGATTGAAAATTCTAAAATTCATATCCCGCTTTGTATTCCCTCGTATTCCCGCTTTGTCTTCCCTCGTATATTAGGAACTAGGGTTAGTAATTATGGCATCCTTTGATTGAAATGTCTAAATTTGATATGTAGATGAAAAAACTAGGGTTAAACATTGATAATATACGCTTTTTGTGAGTCAATGGCAGTAAAGTATCCAACACACCAAGACCGCCTCCATCGACCACGTATCTCTCTGTGTCACTGTTCAATCAAACTCGTCCGCCGTCCTCTGCCTTCTTGCTACTGTTGGTGCCGCAAGATCGAAGTCAGACGGACGTTGTTGGCACTCCGCCTTCTTGCTGATGTTGATGCGATTCAGGCCAATACAAGATTGAAGTCAATCATTGTTTCCTCCTGAAATATTCGCCTTTGAGTACAGCTTCCTTAGGGACATCTCCAACGCCGGTCGCCTCCGCCTACGGCTTCCTTAGGCGTGTCTCAAGCTTCGGTCAGCTCCGCCTCCAGCATCCTCAATCGTCATCTCCTGCTTCCTCTACCCTGGTAAATTAACATCTGTTCATTACAAGGATCCTTTATCGATGTCTTCCTCAAACGTGTACACTATGGCTATAATTTCAAGTCTGATATTGTCTGAATGTTGATTTTGATGTTGGTTACAAGTTTATATGAGTTTTGCTGATGTTGTGGTTATGTGGTTATAGATCTAAGTTTTGTTGATGCTGTCTGAATGTCGATTGGAATGTCGATTATAAGTTTTTCGAGTTTTTATGATGGTGTTGGTTCCGTGATTACAATTTTGAGTTCTGTTTCAAGTTCTTCCGCCTCTGGCTTTCTCAAGACAATTTAGTGCTCTTGATCAATTGGTTTTCCAAATTCAAGTAGTACTTAAACATGAGTTTGTTCATTCCAGGCGAGAGTTCTGTAGGTAACTCCGTAACTACTAATCTTAGAGGCTGTTTGGATGTGTGTTTCCAAAGTGCTTTTTAGCTTTTTGGCTTTTCAAAAAGTCAATAAGCTGAAAAGAGTGTTTGGGTAACAATAAGCACTTTTTGTTTTAGCTTTTCAGCAAAGGTGGAAAAGCTGTTTTCCAAAAGCTCCATATTCTTGGCTTTTCAAAGGGAAAATGGCTTTTTGCTTGCAAAATGACGATAATGCCTCCCAACAATATGTAAAAATGTTCTTTTTAGTCATTTTACATATATAAAAGCTTATCCAAACATTTTTTAAACAAATATTAATTTTTCTCACCACATAAGCTTAACCAAACACTTTTTTAAAAACTCCTTTTTAAAAAGTCATAAGCTCATAAGCACTTTTGCCTAAAAGTGCTTATGAGCTAAATAAGCTTATCCAAACAGCCCCTTAGTAAAATTAGAACATGGATACTTTTGGCATACTAAGAACAATAAGAAGAGATACAATTTGACCTTTTTACATTCAGTTGATCTAATTGTAGATAAGTACCTCAAATGTTTACAGCGGAGATCAAGACTCTCTTATTTTGTTCATGTGAAGTCAAAACTCAAAAGTTAGTATCATTTGCAACCATCAGAGGCAGATTAATTTTTGCAGGTATATATAGACTATAAGACTAATTATTACAATATTTATAGTTACACAGTGTAGAATGTTTTAATCATATCATTTTAATTTTCGTATCAAGGTTGGAGGATGGACTCAAGTCTAAGGTAACATAGTATCATTTGCAAGTTGCAACCATCAGAGTTGATATGCATCTCCATTTTCATTCCAGGTCTTGTAAGGATGATTTTATATTTTATTTTCTTAACCCCTTCGTTTTCTACAATGTGGATATACAGTTTGTGAAGCTAGTTAATGAGTATATAATGCCCTTCATCATACTTAGCATACTAATGCAATTTTATTTATTTATTGGCAGTGCATTATTTGGAGCTACTGATTTCCTTGGGCGTTATTTGGTGCATAGCTAAGAATCTGTTAACTTGTTTGTGAACAAGTCAGTGGTCAATTTTTTCCGTGCTACTCATCAAGCGTACGTGTGTTTCAACATTTCATGCATGGTTTAAAATCTTTCAAAGTTGTGATAAAATACACTTTTATTTTTCAAAAAATGATTTTAAACAACTAAGACTCCTTTTTTAATTTTGAAAGGCTTAGTTGTTGAGCTCTTGAGGCAAATCATTTTAAAGATGTAAAAAAAATACATTCCTTGGAAAAGAATGGTTCTTTTTCGTTCCATCACGGAATGGAATGAAAGTTGCAATATAACCTATTTTGTGTATTACATTTTTTCTTGTTCCTTTATATTGTTCATAGCATTCTTTCATCATTCCATCCCATTAACTTTTAACAAATTTCTTTCAGGAAATAGTAGCTTCTTCCGGTCCTCTTCATGAAGTTTCAGTTCAGATAGCAGCTATATGTTGTATAACTATGCACCGTGGGGCAGCACTTGCAGTATTTAGTTTGATTGCTTTATGTTTTGAGTGTTACTAGCACAATACTTAGACTTGTTAAATATTTGAATACATTTATGTTTTAAATATCAAGAATGATGTCGCTAGACAAGTTTAATTTTAATTTATGTAATGACATTGTGTTTTTATATTCATTATTTGAGTTGTCTTTTTATTAATTTATATTCCATTTAATATCAAAAAAATATGTGGACCTATTTTTTTTAATATAAATCTTTTGTGGTAATAAAAGGTGTTGTTAAAAGTATAAAAATGATTTTTATTTTCACAAGTATATAGTGGCATAAAAATAGTGCCACTAAAACCTACAAGTGTTATAGTGTCATAATAAAAAAGTGCCACTAAAACTCAATAACGCTGCAGCGACACAACCAAAAAGTGTCACTAAAGGTCTTTAGTGGCAGCGCTTTTAGCGGCACTTTTTTTTTTGTGCCGCTGATTCCTTAAGAGGCTTTTAGTGGCACTTTTTTGGTTTTTAGTGGCACTTTTTCTATGTCACTAAATGTAATTTTATTTGTAGTGTGATAATCAAGAACAGTGAAACCAAAACGATCAATGTCAATCGAGCAATCAATATGAGCAGTAAATTTTCGAACAGATGTTAGGTTTTTGATAATGTTGGACGTGATCAAGACATGTCGTAAGTGAAGGGGACGGTAAAGGTTTTGTATAGGAAAAGTCGTGTGTCCCGAGGTCATTACAGGTATTGAGGACCCATCACCGACAAAAATAGATTGAGGAGTATAATTATTATGAGTAATGGACTTGAGTATACCTGCGTTGGAATGCACGTGATCCGTCACCCCCGTATCTAAAACCCAACCATTATTGTCGGGGTCGTTGAGAGACATGGTGTTGAAGAGATTGGGCAAAGAAGTGGGCTGCTCATCGCTACCGAGCCAAACCCAAGGAGCCGGGTCTGATGGTGCAGCGGTGGTCTGGTAGGCGTGAGAGGAAGGTCCAAAAGGTTGCTGGACCGGGGCGGGTCTGCTGCTGTTGCTGGAAGTGGGCCGAGCCCATTTTTGCTGTGAAGAGATGGGTGGGCCGGTGGGAGGAGCCCACTGTTGAGAGCCGGAAGCGGGAATCCACTGTTGTGGGGCTGTAGACGCAGGCGGAGGGAAGTAAACCCAGCCATACCGCTGGTTTCCTGGAGGTTGATTGCCGGAGGGACGGCGACGATTGTTGGCATTGTTTTGACCCCCACGGCGGTCATTTTTGCAAAAAGAGTTACCGCCACCCCCTCGAGAAGAGGAGTTTCCAACGTGCAGAAGTGAGGGAGAAGAAGCATTATTTTCATGCGATGGTGTGACGACCCGGGGTGAGGCGAGTCGTGATTCTTCCACCGCCAAGGCGGATCGCATTTCAGAAAATGTGGGGAAAGGTTTGCTCCACCGTAGAACACCGGAGATACTATCAAACAAGGTGTTTGTCTTTGACTTTTTCCCCGAGACCCTCAAGTTGATCGGCTAGCTTCTTCACCTTGGTACAATAGTCATGAATGGAAAGATCGCCAAGAGTGAGTGTGCAGAGCTCGTTCTTGAGTTGCATCGTGGTTGAGTCTTGATTGTCATGAAACAAGGCGTAGAGGTTAAGCCACACCTTGCGGGTGGAGGCTTTGTTGGAGTATGCGAAGGTGATCAAGGATTAGGATATGGAACCGTAAATCCACAACTTGACAACCGAGTCCAAGCGTTCCCAAGTCGGATCCGTAGGAGCGTGGTTGGGCGGATCGTGAGTGGCGTCAATGTGGTCCGCGAGTTCATAAGCGATGCAATGTGACATGAAGAGGTCACTCCAAGCATCATAATTTCGGGTGGAGAGATCAAGAACGAGGGGCACGTAGGACTTGATATTCGTGATGCCATAAGCTTTGTGTGGTGTAGAAGAAGGGTGGCCGGCGGCAGCCATGGAGAGGAGGAGCTAGGGCCGGCTGTGAAGAAGACAAGAAAGGAAGGCGTGATCGGCTAAGGGAAGAAGAGAGATTTTAGGAGAGAATGGAATGAGGCTTTGATACCATGTTAATGTGAGAATCTCATTACCGAAAATACACAACAAGAAAGAGTATATATACAATCAAGGCCATGGGCCGGTGCATCCTAGGCTATACACAATGGGCTAAATACAATACATTAATTACAATGATGGTCCGCTAACAGCGCTAAGCGCCTACGTGTGTGTTGTGTGAGTGTGGTTGTCGGGGTAGGGGTGGGTGAAGATTAATTTTTCTTTTTAACACAATAATACGAATGAAATTTACAATTTTTGGCGTTATCTTAAGGAAAGATGGATTCCTTAAAGTATGAAATTTGATGAAATTTAACCGAATTCAATTATTTTGATTTGTCAACCAAACATACCATTGACAAAATCTTTCACTCCAATTCATTCAAACTAGATTGAGCCCGTGCTTCGCACGGGCTGGACTGAAACTTGAATACTCGACAGTATCTCCAGATTCAGTGAAACAAAGGGATCTCCCAAATGAAATTCACCCAAAGTTGGTGAATGATTACTTGAATAAGCATCTCTTGTAATGAATACCTAACATAGATATGAAATTTCATCATACCTCTTAACTTTTTCCTGATCTTATGCCCTTTTAACAGTACATACACAGGAATATAACACAAAAGAAATATTATCCACCCAATTGTCAGAATTAAAACCCTGCAAAATCAATAAGAACAAAATGGTCGTTATCTTGAAACGTCATAAATCAAGTGAAATGTAAAAAAAGTAGCAGAAAGAGTAACCTTACAGGAAAAAGAATTCCATATCTAAGTACAACTCCCAAACACCACAAAGGAAACAAATACACATTCTAGTTCCAAGGTTTTGTTATCACAACCTTTTTTTGTAATGGAGAGCAATTTGCAGAAATGACCTTAAATCTTCGTGTACTGACCCCTAATCGAATAGTTTGGGATTAGAGTATCGGAATTATTTTGAGTTGCAAGAATTCATCAACACTCAAGTTATCTTCAGTACAGATTAAACACCCAAAAACTTGGGTACAACCTACATATTAAACACCCAAAGATAAGAATCACTACAATTTAACTCATCAAATATACATACAACTAAGATTCACTACATATTAAACACTTAAGCTTATTTGTTTAATCATTTAAGAACTGATTACATGATCCTAGTGCTTTGAGATTCTCTTGAGCATATTACCAAACACTTGGTGTGCATAAAGATAAACTGAATTTAGAAGCAATGGTTAATCAATGGCAGGTATCCCACATTCCAAAATTAGACTCGAATTGAATCTCAAAATGAAGACAAACTCGAACGATAACTCATGATACCTGAATTGAAGGAATAGTTGGACATAACAAATGCAATCAGAAGCTCCTTGCAACCAGAATTGAATCCCACAATGGAGACCTAATGCTCTAATTGATTCAATAAAAATTGGCTTCAATTAGAACCGGAGCGGGAGCAGGTTCCATTCAAACTGACGAAGTCACGATTCTTTTTTCTACAATCATCAAACTGATGAAGTCGTAAGTGATTCAACTGGGACTTACCTCCAATCGGGATTCATAATTGATTCAACTGTCTAACCGATAAATTCGTGATTGGTTCAATCGATGAAGTCATAAGCGATTCAATCATCGAACCGATGAAGTATCAGTTCATCTTGTGAACTGCATATGATTTAAATTTGAAAAACGAAAAATGAGAAAAAGTAATCGTACCTCGTCTTCTTTACGTCTTGAAGATCTGATTAAAATACTCTGAAATAGGGGAGGAAGAAATCAGGAATCATGTAGGTTTGTTAGTAGTTTTGTTCCTTCCCTAATCAAGCGAACTGATTTTTGAGGAAGAAAGAGAGTGGATCAAAGCAAAAACGGAGACCCAATTTTCCCGATATAGAGGCAGAGAAGAGGCATACGCAGCAGGAGGTGGTGGATAGATAGGATAGCAGAAAGAGGTGTCGCAAAAAGGGGATAGCGGAGGTGGCGGGAAGATGAAGGTCTTGGATAGAAGACCTGTTAGAACCTGATTGGTGAAAAAGAACCCACCCCCTTTAAAACCTCCAAACCCCCCCCCCCCCCCAACCCTACCCCAAACCTTCTAGAATCCCCTTCTAATTCATTATATAGTAATTCCTTGAAAATCCATGAATCAAACATGACCTTATTCTTTCTACGCATTTCAGGGCGGATGATGTGATTATCTCTTATAGATAGTTATATTTTAACAAATGTATTGTATTTGCTACATGATTTTTTTTACTAATATGTATTTAATAAAAAATATTATAAATATTATTCACTGAATTAACTTGTTCAACAACTTTTTTTTTTAATTTTAGATTAACGAACTTATTTACATCTATATGAAATGTTTTTGATAATGGTTCTATTTAATTTTTCGTTTTTTTCCACACTTATTATCACACTTTCTTATTATATAAAATTTTATTTTGTTTATTTAATAAATTAAGTTAATTAGTAAAAATAAAAAAATTAAGATATATATGATTAGGTTGTAAAACAAAATGTTATCCAAATGTATAAAAAAATTGCATATAATAAATTAAAGGAATAAATGGTTAGAAAATTATAAATGATTGAAGTAAACTCTGGAAAACATTATATTTCAATGAGAAAACCGCATAATATCTTGTACAAAACAATAAAATATTATAAAACTTATCACTAGAGACACCCTAAGTTCCAACTATCGATTCAACTCCTAATATAGTTGTGTAATATTTCATAAGCAATGATTGTTTAATTTGAAATTAGTTTACAACTGCATTTTCATCCTATATTTTCGAATACATAGTCATTTTCCTCCTTTTCTTTCTTCAACTCGTCCTATATATCTGGCGGTGGCTTGACAATGGCTAACACATGTTTTTGTTGCAACGATTTTTATTATGTACCATCAAGACAACATACTATCTTATCTTGACGCCACTTCAGATTTTCGGCCCTTCCCAAATTCTGAAATGTGAACATGAAGCATTTTTTCTAAACTTAACAAGCAAATGAATGTTATTCCGTGACTAAATATATTGTAATCCGCTGGAAATCGAAGGAAGATATGTCTCGACCGTCATGTCAAAAACCAACAGGAGATTTCAATTGAATCTAAACTAATTTTAAATAATGAGATTAGGTGGGAAGTCTTAGTATTAAAAGTTTTGATTTTGTCGATTAAGAGGCAAAAATCGGGTCTACCATGTTCTATCTGCAATCATGTAAATGTACGAATGACATCTATACATCTTTTAAATTCTTTGTTTCGAGTCCATTCATGCACACCCTCCCACATTTTTAGATGAACATGAAAGTACAATGCCATGGTGGTTTCTACTTTATGCCTTATGAGCTGTATGTAATATTTTATTTGTTTTCCATCGGGTTTAATATATCAATATGCAAAAAAAATAATAATAATAATCAATATTTAATATATTTTGCATATATTATCTGCTCAAACATTGGGTATTATTATATTATACGTCGGACGCTTGTTCATTTAGTTTTGGTAGAGTGTAACAATTAGCAACTGTTGTAATTTCGATATTTAGCTTATATTTTACCTGAATAAAATAAGATAACATTAAAACATAGCCAATATATAAATCTGGACGGTTAAGTTTTAATTGTTTCTATCACGATCCATAAATTCTCTCTTTTTATCTCTTCACACGTTTATTCCTCAGTCCTCACAGCCACATCTTCTCTCTCTCTCTCTCTCTCTCTCTCTCTCAATAGATTTGTAGTCAGAAACAAAGTGCAGTTCAGTTTTCTTTGAGGACCCCTTTGTCAGAACACAATCTTTCATTCCGAAGTTTTGCCTTTTTTCAGAAACCCTAATTCAAGATCCATTTCTTATCCCCATCATGTCACCTTCACAACAACCCACAGAGAAAAATCCTACCAATCTCAAGAACCAGTTTGCCCGTCGATTTGTTCGTGCTCTAAACAGCCTACACAACCCAAAAAAATCAGCTCATGATAACCAGATGCATCGCAGATCTCGTCGTATCAAGATCGCAGCTTACAACGCTATGGCATCTGTTGTTGGATCAAGAAGAACATGGAGCCGTGCGGTTTTATGGAAGATCAGAAACCGATCAAGAACCCAGGGTTTATTCCGAAATAATAGAAAGCGGGTTGATCATCAAATCGTGACTAATTATCATCATCGTCATCATGTAAAATTGTCTATAAAGAGAAGAAACCCTAACCCTAAAAGAGAAGTTTATTTTGATCCGTCTAGGTATTCGGGTCAAGAAGCGAAGCTGAGGAAATTGGTCCCTGGTGCTGAGAACATGGATTCTTGGTGTTTGGTGGATGAAGCTACTGATTACATAAATTGTCTTGCTGCACAGGTAGAGGTCATGAAAACCCTTGTGGATCTTTATACTGCCACTTGAATATATATGTATATGCATGCACACACATATATAATACATATCTATGGGGACAATAAATACGGAATCAGTGTATGAGAATGCTTAAACTTTGACGAAGAAGATGTATGAATGTGGTTTGGATGGTAAGTGTTGTTTTTTTCTTTTAAGGAACAAATTGTAGGTTGAATTTTTAGAATATACAAGCCATGAACATGGTCTCGATCGCTTTCGTGAGTTTTGTACATATTTCAGTGAGTTTGTATGTATATTTGTGAAAATTGATAAAAGGGTTTTTGTGTTTCCATTTTGCTCTTGATATATTGATTTCGACCTTAACTAGCAAATTGGTAGTTTTGCCATGGAATCAAAACTTCATTACCCATAAATAAGCATATGATTGTCTTAAGGAATCTATCTCACTCACATCGCAGTGAACTCGACATACACCTTTGTTTCGTGCGTGTAACGGCCACATATTCACCTTTTCCTAAAAAATAATATGTTGATCACTCAATTAAGGTTTTCATAAATATTTGGATAGTTTTTACATCGAATTACAACGCGTTTTGAGTTATATTGTTAAAAGATATTGTATTTTTTACATTTTTCCTTGAAACTTTGATGGATTTTACAATACAAAAATATATCTAATTGTTTGTTTTCATCAATAGTTTGTATCAAAAATGAAATTGGATTTTTTTTATTTAAAACTACATCGTTTTTAGAAGGTTCTATACATAAGCTTAGATACCTAACAACCACATATTCACTTATATATATATATATATATATATATATATATATATATATATATATATATATATATATATATATATATATATATATATATATATATATATATATATATATACACACACACACATTGAAAACGTATACACATGTTTTAAAGACAAAATATAGTATCGTATATGACTTAGAGTATCCAGATTGCATTGGATATCGGAAGAATAGCATGAGATAGAATGTTTAGTTGACATTCAATGTATTAGATTCATCAACCATAGTAGAATGACACATGGATATTTAGTTTGATGGCCATTAAAGTTTTCAATGGGAAAAATGAAGCTTTTTAAGTTTTAAATAAATGTTTTCTTAAACTTTTATAGAGTTCAATAAATTGTAAGGCTTCACGGTATGGGGGAGTAAAAACTCATCGGCATCCGAGGTGGACATTGATGTCGCCGGCATCACCGTCCCGTGATGTCGGCATCGTCATCCAAAAAGTCTAAAACGGCAAGATCATGCCGGTCTTTCCCTCTCTCTTCTTTCCATCAGGAACCGGCCCCCTCTCTCTACGCCATCTTCCCTCTTTCCTCTTTCTCGTCTCTCACGTGGAGTGGTTGCCGCCGGCGACGACTCCGTTTAGCCTAAGAAAAAATGGTAAATTTATTTGGAAATAGAAAAATGAAGTGTCACTTCATTAAACTTTATAGAGTGCAATGCATTGTGGATGTCTTTAAGAAAATACTTAAGAATTGGCAAACATTTTTATTGTTAATTTAAACCTATTAATATCTAATTACCCCTTATTAATTTTTTAATTATGAAAACTAAATAAAAGAATTGAAGTATAGTTTGTTGAAGACAAAGAAGAGTTGCAAATCAAATTTTTACACAAAAGTAGTAAAGTAAAGTTAGCTAATTCGTTCTGTGGATAGTAATTATCATTAGGTGCTGTGTATATATTCGGTTGTTGTCGTTTCTTAAGTGTAATGTTTAATTTCTTTCCAACGTAATAAAAATAACCATTAATACCTAATACATTATAATACATGTTCAAAAATACTGATGAAATCGGTATTCATTTTGATCTGCTTTGCTTTACATTTCAATAAATAGGGTTTATCAAACAATATTCATGAAATTCATAAGGAATAAGGAGTCATTACAAAATGAAAGGTAATTTGGAGGATTGCAGAATACTTAATTGGGAGATGCTTGTTTGTTATATTCTTATCTTATCTTTTATAGACTGTTGGTTGCAAACATGTTATGGAAAGTAGAGGCTGCATTTTAAGTTCACGATTACAATACAAAAATTTAAGTCAAATCCCATGTGAAGAGTATCTTTTAAATATTTTGCTACCTAATGGAATCATTTGTCTTCTTTTGGCTACTTTATTTTAAATATTTTTAATATAAACATAGTTACGATATTACTGTCTTTGATTATAGATAAAAATGAATATAAAATTATCAGTGTTAGTAATAAGCTTTGTATTGACGATTTTGTTTCTGACCTTGTAATTGTCTATCTACTCATCAAGATTTAGTCAATCATCTCCCAACAATGAATAATAATTGTGTTGCCATACAATATGCTAATAAATCTTTATAGTGCCCCAATATAACTATCTGTAATGATTCATGAGAATAATAAAAACGACATCAACACTACTGGTTAATTAGAATTTAAGTTTGAGCAGAAGGTCTAGAAACACAAAGGCCCATTAACAAAACAACGGGTAGTTTTTTGGGAAACATGGGCCAAGACCAAGTTTTATGGGCCCTATAAAACTTGTTATTCTAATTAAATAAAATACATCATCGATATATATATATTTTTTCTCATACTGTTTATTGATCGTTTGAGGGTGTGTAAATGTTCATAAGACAGAAAAGTTAGTTCTCATGATACTCGTTGATTGGTATAATACTAACAGTTCATAATATCTTCATAGAGGTTCAGATCCACATCTAACAATGGAGTTTGTTAAGAACATCAATTCAAGTACTATCTTGGATCTGCAATTAAAATTAGGTCAAGAGTTCATGCTTTTCTATATAAATAATTTCATGTATCATCGTCGACTTTTTTTTTTGTCGTAACCAATTCTAATTCTACCAACTTTAACATGAGTTTTGACAATTCACAAAACATTTTGGAAGTGCATAAGAATTGGCAAATGACAAATGTTTAATAGTTTAAGATTAAACGCTTAGATTAAAAACCATATGCCTAATAACACCATGTTTCTTTTTCTTTTAGTTTTTTTCATGTTAAGTCTTAAATTGATAAATATTATTGAATATATAACGATATCTGAATATATTCAGTTTTCTAATATATATATATATATATATATATATATATATATATATATATATATATATATATATATATATATATATATATATATATATATATATATATATATATATATTGTTTCTTTTTTGTACTGAATGAACTTGTTGAATTGATAAATATACTAAATGGATAACAATATCTGAATATATACAGTGTTGCTAATATATATACTGTTTCTTTTTTACCCTTATGTTTAAAATTGACAAATAACAAATAACAATTTATTTAATAAATGTTATAAATTAAAGTTGTACATATTCACATTCAAAAAAATTGAATACTAAAGGAATAACATGATTAATAAATTAAATAAAATATAACCAAAGTAAGTCGAATAATAAAATTAAATTCAAACTATTAATAATTACGTATAAAATAGATTAAACAAAATAACGAGCACATAAAATTTGTATGATATTTACATATATAACAGTGAATAACTTAATATACATAAGAATGAAACTAATACTTCATTGCTCATAACTTTCTATATAAATATGATTTTTATTGGAGAAAATAAATGGTAATTTAGGAAAATTAAATACAAAACCAGGACCTAATGTTAACGACATCTCACTAAAAGGGTAAAAAAATTAAAAGAGGCTAAAATAATAAAAAAAAAATTAAAAATTTCTACTAATTTTATGTATTTATTCTACCTAAAAAATAAAAAAATAAAAAAATCGAAAAAAGACCAGGAAAAATCGAAAAAATATTTCAGTAGAATGTTGCTGGATGTGTAATATTCTAATAGAATATTACACAGAATAGTGTAATATTCTACTAGAATATGGAAAAAAAAACGTTAAATTTTTTTATTTTATTTTTTTATTTTTTATTTTTTTAATAAAAATGACAAAAATAATAAATAAATATATTTTTTTTCAATATTTTTCATTTATTTTGCATTTTTTTTGTTTACACCCAAAATGAGTGGCTAGTATTGCGTCTCCCGGTCTCACGAAATTTAATTGTCTCATATGAACTTAACCATATATATATATATATATATATATATATATATATATATATATATATATATATATATATATATATATATATATATATATATATATATAATTATAATTATTAAAGATTTTAATGGTATTTTAGGGTTTTAAAATAATATCTAAAGGGCAATCCTGGTATGTTAAAAAATTGTTCCTTAAATCAGCTGATTATTTTTTGTATTAAAAAAATCAACCCTATAAAATAGGATAAATTGTCGTTCACGTCAAACTCTAGAAATCTAAAACACCAACGATTAGCACACTCCGACTACCATTGTCGACTAATTTATAAGAATTACCATTCTTAAAGAATACATCATATCAGATTTAATTGTGTTGCAAATTTTCTCATTCTTTCAGAATATATTTTATAAGATTGTATACACTTTAAAAAACAATGCACGTTCTTTCATATTGAACATTACAAAGAAAACATCTTTATTTAGAATGCATCGGGAACCATATATATATATATATATATATATATATATATATATATATATATATATATATATATATATATATATATATATATATATATATATATATATATATATATATTTATATATATATATATATATATATATATATATATATATATTTATATATATATATATATATTTATATATATATATATATATATATATATATATATATATATATATATATATATATATATATATATATATATATATATATATATATATATATATATATATATATATAGCTAGGATCAAATGTGGATCACAAATATTGTGTGATTGTGAATTTTAGACCATCAGATGAAAAGAATGAATGGTTAAGATGATGATGGCATGATCGTAATTAATTGAAAAAAAAATTATTATTTTTAATTAAATAAAATCAAAAAGGGTAAATTAGACATTTTGTTGAAAAAATATGTAAGGAAATTTCGGATTTTAGGATATATAAACCAAAATTTCAGGAAATTTTCAGATCAAAATTTAAAATTTAAAATTAATATTTTACAAGTAAATTCAAATTTTAAATTTTAAAATTTCAAGGAAATTTTCGGATTCTTAAAGAGTAAGCATTTTACAAGTACATTCTATAAGAATGAAAAGGCCAAATTACATTCATTCTCAAAGAATAAACATTTTTAAAGAATAAGCATTTTAAAATAATAAACTTTCTTAAAGAATAAAGCCGAAATACATTCATTCTCAAGTCTGTTACAAGTACATTCTATAATGATGAAAAAAGAATCGACGTTAATAATACAATTGAAACATAAAAAGACATTATTGACAGAAATAGTAGATATTCTTGAAGAGTAAGCCTCATTCCGAAAGAATATGAATTCTGAAAAGTATCTATCTTGAAAGAAATATTCATTCTGAAAGAATATGCAAAAAAAAAAACTTGATTCTGAAAGAATCACTAGAATCAAGTGGGCGGTGGAGGCTGTTGGTCTGTGGTGGTGGTATTTGCGAAGAATAAACGTTGGGTGGTGGTCCTGATGAGAAAAAAAAATTCAAAGTACAATGTTGTAATTAGGTAAAGTTTTTAAGTACATTGTCTTAATAAGAAAAAAAATTTGAAAGTAATAGAAAGAAATGGAAGTATGGAACTCAACATAGCAAAGTATAAATGAACCTGTTACCATCCCCTGGAAATGGAAGTGCTTGTTCTATGTATGCAGTTGTTCCTGAAACCAACTTACCAGGTTAAAAATGCAGGAAATAACAGAGGGTTGTCCCTCTCTCAAAAACTGATTCGTCTGCGTTTCATCGCTCCAATTATCCCTTTGCTAATTATGTTGTAAATCTACTTTTTCTTAATTAGACCCACCAGTCAACAGACACTTTTATTTTCTTTTGTTATGTCTTTTCTTACATGATTTAGTAGGCTTTTTTGTGATTTCCTTCAACATGTAAAATCTGCACATGTCATTCGTATTAAGTTACATGTGATCAAGGCTAAAAGATACCTGGAGGATGTTCTTGTCCACAAACAAGTTATCCCTTCTACCCGTATGTGACCGGACTTCACAGCAGCAACCTACAAGGCATACAATATATTTTAAGGTGTCCAAACAAATAAATTATATTGTCAATCATTTTTGGATTTTAAAGAAATAAAATAAGCATCATAACCGAAAAGTTATGTGTTCTTACATTGTAATACCAAATTCGACCTTTAAACTCGTTAGCAAAAAGATCAAGGATGGTCTTCTCGGCACCGATTTTTAGCCTGATTTTCACACAAACCAATTTCAGCGATATCAGGGGTGGGTTCGTTAGGGAATAAAACATCCATGTGGTCTTGAAATAACGAGAGAATGAGAGAGGGGAGATGTATACTTGCGTGAATGTTGGAACAGAACACGAAGCAAGGCAGCGGAAATTGCTACTGCAGTCTATGGTTATGTTGGCGTGGACGACAGCGATGGTGCTACGGTGTCGGTTTCTTTTGGACAACCCTCTGTATGTATCGATCAGGAGAGACATCGAGATATAGAGTTTTTTAGAGAGGGAGTCGTAGGGTAATTGGAGCGATGAGTTGCAGTGAAGAAGGCGAGTCTGTAGGTTTTTGATTCGTTTGCGTCTGCATGGCCGGAGGAGGGGTTGTCGGTCTGCGTGGCCAGAGAAGGAATGGCCGGAATCTACGTCAATTTGAGAGGGCGGAGGAGGTCGAAGTTGTGTCTTTCTTCTTGAATCAATTAGGGCGGAGGCAAGCCCTATAAATTAGTTGGAAGCATACGTGAATTAAGGAAACAGAAGATATTAACCTAAATTAGTGGATAGATGTTATAAATAATTAATTAATAATTAGATTAATTTACTATTATACCCTTTACAATTGATTGGACCAGAATCAATCATACAATCACACAATATTTGTTGTTCACATATATATATATATATATATATATATATATATATATATATATATATATATATATATATATATATATATATATATATATATATATATATATATATATATAGGGTTCGGTTCCGGTGATGACTCTTTTTTCGGTGAGAACTCGCGAGGACACCTTAAAAAATTGAAAAAAAAAATATAAAAAAAAATACAAATCATAAAATCGAGAATAGTTCTATATCATTATCAAAAAAAAATTTGAAAAAAAAAATTTGCATCATTGCAAAACGTAATAATGCAATTTTTTTGTTTGTATTTTGGATCATTATTTCATTATAAAAAAAAATAATGATCGAAAGTTTTTTTTTTAATCTTTTTTTTCTCTGATATAGTACTATGATCCATTTTATTATTTATATTTTTTTTTCAATTTTTTTAAGGTGTCCTCGCAAGTCCTCACTTTAAGAAGAGTCCTCACCCGATCCTGATTATATATATATATATATATATATATATATATATATATATATATATATATATATATATATATATATATATATATATATATATATATATATATATATATATATATAATGCATCAGCAATATCTATCAAATGATTAGTCTATAATTTGTTACACAATCTCACTCATTCTCATGTATTCTCTTAGAACGATTGAGAATATAGGTTTGCAATTATAATTTAGTTTCGTTCTCATAAGAATATCGGAGTCGGTTTGAAATTAAGACAACCAAAATGGAAGTGGAGTTAGTTTGACATCAATGAATATAGAGTAGTCATAACGTTCTTGCAAACGTCACACCTCGACGCCTCCACCGATCCAGTCACATAGTCAACATAAAGGAAAATAGGATATATGATATTCGGATTTTGTTTGACCGTGGGACCAACATAACGGGATCGAGTTCATATCCGTTGGATAGGATATAATTTATCCGTATTTTTTGAAACCGGATTTTTAAAAATCCGGATCGGATATTTTTCATATCACGGAAAAATCCGATCCGGTTTGTGCACTCTAGTTCACATATCAAGGAAAGTTAGTACTCGGTTATAGATCAGGGGCGGACCTAGGGGGGAGCCCAGGTGTGCCCGTGCCCCCCTGAAATTTTATCCCGTAGAGTAAAAAAAAATTTATATATAGGTGTCCTTCGTCTAAAAAAAAGATGCTCCTCAGTGCCCCGTGTCTATTTTTTCTAGGTCCGCCACTGTTATAGATTCTCACTTCCACGGTGCCCACATCTACTAGCATGATAGCAAGCATTCAAACGCCGTACCATACAACATCCATCACTTGAGAAACAGGCTTTATGGGTTGAGTGTCATAGGAATGAATTCAAGAAACAATAAACGAACAGTATGAAAGCAAAGACAAGAATCGAGCTTATTTCTTATTTATTTAATTAAAAGAACTAGTGGTGCCTCATCAACCAATACTTAAAACACTATAAAAAATAAAAAAAATAAAAAAACTTGAAACTTTTATATTCATATTCGTAATGAATCCAAGAATCGAAAATGAACCTGTATGATCCCTTGCTCCGGCATGTACGATAACTTACACTTCTCTTGATTTCAGTTGCTTCTGATTGTGTTTCGTGTATCATCTCCTCCTCCATTTCAATCATCTCAAACATATTTGCATATATACTAAATAAATAAAGCAAGCACACCCGCGCATTGAAGCATAGAACCATCTAAGCTAATAACTTTTCGACTTTAAGACATATACATACAAGAAATGGAAATACCCATTACTTGATTGAGCAATTTACCCTTGAAACTGCGAATTTACAAAACTGCCTTGGCTGGTTCTTGATAATTGGGATCATCATGCCCGAGTTTTCTTGATAGGATCTGTGCACACCAGAAGCAAAAAGATTAGAACTTTATCAATCAAGATTCTGAACAGTCAATCTACGTTAAAATTTAAAAAGATTTGTAACCAGAAGGAAAAAAGATTACAACTTTATGGATCAAGATTCTAAACGGTCAATCTATCATGGAAGCCCAAGAAGTACAGAGAATATCGCAGACTGAGAAAATTAAGAACAGAGAAATCAGCATCAAGATTTAACCTTTGATCCCCGCTTCAAATCGACCAAAATTTACATTTCAATTCGAATTTGGTGAAACCCATTAAAGATCACTGTCCAATATAGTGAACTAATATGAAGTCAAAGTAAGAACACATCAGCAAGTAACAAAAGCCAAACAAATGAAAATGTTTGATTTGGTTACAGGCTTTAACCGGACCCTGAAGCAATTGCATTTCAAATTGAGCCATTGGTAAAACACATTTACGATCGGCATCCAATTTATGAACTCAAAAGCAAAAAACAAAACACATAAAGTCAAAGTAGCAAGAAATCAACACGCAACAGAAAGTCAAACATATGGAAAATTTGAAATTTAGGTACCTTAGGCTCAGTGGAAGCCAAACAATCCCTTGGGGTATCAAAGGACGACAAAGAAAACTGTTTCGAAACGACACCCACGTCGAAATAAATCAAACCCGAACTGGGTATATCTACCCTAATTTCCTTGACTGGGAACCATAAAAACAAATCTTTAACAGAAATCCCCGACAATTCACCGATCTGACCAAAACTCAAATTGCCTGAAACGTTTTGTTCATAGTGCAATTCGTCTTCGAACTTGGCATTACAAGCTTGATCCAAGTAGACTTGAAACCGGCCGGAATCATCCAAGCTGAAGTTGGTCACGCCTTTAGGGAACAAACCGATGGGCAATCCATTCGATTTGAGAGCTTCGTAAATGGTTGGTGATTCTAAAGAATATGAACCCCAGAAAAGGATTGAAAGTGAGAAAACGTAGAGTGTAAGAAGGAAGATTGAAGGCGGGAAGTGTTCAAGAATCATGTTTTGTTGCTGATGGTGGAGATGAGGTGGCGAGGGGGATATGGGTAGGGTTTAAGGGAAGAAGAAGAAGAGGAGGAGGAAGAGAGTGGTGTTGGCAGGAAGAACCGAGGCCCGAGGGGGGGAATAGGAGAGCGATATCAATGATTGGGTTTAGAATGAAGGGGGTCCGCCCCCGGCAATGGCAAGTGTGTTTTTGTTTAGTGTTTTTTCTAGGGTTGTGTGTGTGTTATCCATAACCAACCGTGTCCAGCCACGTGGACAGTGTGCATAAATGCTCTCTTTTCATGTAAAATTGTAAATTTACACGTAGGAAACCAAGTCTTTTGAATAACACAACTCATGGGGTTTGTGAGCATCAAATGTCATGTCTTTCGAAACATCGCATGATCTTTCAAGATTCCACGATTTGAATAGGATATATCAAGACATAATATGATATTTGACTGAAAAATAGTAATCCGATAAATTACAAACTCACGAAACTCATCTTGTCGACATAGTTATTAATAAAAATTGACCATACCTACAACAAAAAATTATGAAAAAAATTGGAAATAGGACAATGAAGAATGCATATTGGTATAGTGACTTCTCTGACAACTAGTCATGGCAATTGTAATTTCCCCAAGTCCAAAACTAACGATCACATTTGTCACATACTTTCCACCCTTCCCCTCTTTCATCAACGACTCCTAGCTACTCAATTTGTTCTACATCAACGTGGATATAACAAAAAAACATTTTGTTCTTTCCTATATGTTATATGCAAATCACATAATATATATTTGTAGGCCATTACTATATTCATATTCTGTTTTTTTTTATTGATTAACGTCGCATGATATCAAAAAAATTTAATAATACCTTGTATTTTATATAATAAAATAAGTAATTATGTTATATTCATGATTGTGATGTGATCAGTTCGAATATGGCTCTCTAATTAACAATGAATTTACAAATTAATTGATTGAACCGTACGATTAGTTTCATAATAAAATTTTGCAGATGAGAAGTAAAATAATATATGTGTTTATACGTTAAGTATTATTGTATCATATTTTATAATTCTACTTTTTTCAAACATGTATTGGATAAAAATAAGTTTAAAAGGTAACATGATTCCTTAATTACGATATAAGTACTGTTTTTTTTTTTTTTTTTTTTTTTTTTTTGTATAACACACAAGTAAATTTCTAAAATATAAAAGATATGTAATCCGATAAAAAAGAATATGATAAACAATATGCTATAGCTAAAAATAAATATAAAAAATTACAAATTTGCAAAGCATTGCTAGCGTATTGGTTATTCCAAATGGCATTATAAGAATTTCGAAATAGTCATATATTGTTCTAAAGGTTGTTTTCTCTACGTTTTCATCTTTCGCCTTCATTCAATGATAATCGGATCTCAAGTGAATCTTTGAAAAGAAACCTTCTCCTTGAAGTTGGTCAGAAATTAAGGCCATCAAATTGTGGAAGAGATATCTATTTTTTATTGTTACATGATTGTTGAGCTCAATATAATCCATACACATTCTCTTCATGTCATCCTTCAATTTCACAAATAATATTGGAGCTCCCCGATGCGGGGTACTGGGTTGTACAAATCCCTTGTCCAACAATTATTGCAGCAAAATTATGAAGAAAAAAATTTAAAAGTAAGACAATGAATAATGGATTTTGGGTATAGTGACTTTTTTGATAACTACTTAACTAGTCATGGCAATTGTAAGTAGGATAAAGAAGAATGGATCTTAGGTATTTGTTACTGGAAAATGTTTCAATATCAATCAAACTTCATTGAAGACTTCTACTGTTGAAATCCCAAGGTTCAACATCAGAACTGGTACCGAAGAAATATCAAATACAACAAATTTTCAACTTAAGCCCTAAAACTATCTACACCATGAAGGAAAATAATGAAGATGTTAAAGACTTAAAAAGACAATAGCAATCAACACTCTTGGTGTTGTCAACATTCATGGTGTTGAAAGTGCATATGTTCAGTCTGTAAAAAGACATACATGCTTGTAAAACTTGACAAAAAATTCAAAAACATTCCATTATTGCATGGGTTTTTACACAAATCATGCACATATACCTTACTACATTTTAAATTTTTATTCAAATAAATCAAACTAAAGATTTGTTTGAATCATTGTTCTCAAAGATCCGTTCTTATATAATATTAGTTGGTTCACTGTTTAATAGAACTTCTTACATTAAGAAATACAATAATGGTGACACTCGATTCGTCGCTAACCAATTATTGGGAACGTGTGTTAGATGCTAACAGTTCACGTGACTAATGATGGAATTATGGTCATTATGGAAAGCAGCGAAGGGTAACATGTGTGCAAACACTAGTTATTGACTAAGTGTTTTGCTGAAGACACCATTACGCGACGCATAGTGCTGGTGTACGTGACGTGATGGGAATAAGTGGATCGCGATGCTATCACATAGCGATGGCAATGCGAAACGCTCTAAGTTAATGACGCGACCACTTGTATATACCGATGCATAGATCGCACAAGTAAATCGCAACTTAAAGCCTTAAACAGAGCATTTGAGCGCATTTTGCCCAAATATGGAGGAGATCAGATGAGGGGGGCGATCCCCTGAGTTTGGGGGAGCTGGAATCGAAGGGAGTCAATGAGATTCTGAGAATCTAGCATTACTTGATCGTATTGAAGGAAAACCCTAATTCCGTCTTGATAGATTTAGGGTAAAATCATGTTGTGGTTGAGTAGAGCCCAGTTCCATGGCCTAAGGGTTGAAACCCTGGTCATTGGGACTGGAAACGACTTAAGAGTTGTCTTAATAAGGTATGGATCGGAAGTATGTATAGACCTACATCGCTGATTAGAAAATGGCACTAGCTATCCATGGATCCATGGCAAGGACTGCCATTGTAGGTTTTTAATGACGACTAGTAACCGATAGCAATATGACCAAAACAAATTAAAAAGACATAATAGGACCAAAACCACATAAATAACTTTTTACAATTTTTTTGCAAATCACAATAAAAAAATGCGATTTACTCGTAGGTATCACGCGTGTTTTCTTATAGAGGAGTGATTTACACAAAACAATTTTTATTAATACATAACAATGTAATCTTTTTATGCATATTCTATAACCTTCCTTCCTGAAACATAAACCATTGTATCAATAAATGATCTGCACAAATCACTTCTCTTTCTTATAACTTTGCACACTATTTTGTCACGTGCAATTCACACACGTGGGGTATACCGGTGGGACATGTGCAACTGGGGCCTGGCGTGAAGATGTTATAGTTTATGGGTTTTGTCTTCACATAAATAAATAATTGCAAATATATACATGTAGATAAATGTGTCACTGTTTGGACCACATTATGCCATGGTGGAACTGCAGCCACGTGTATTATGTTCTCGGTTCTCCTACGCAATAATCCATTTAGAAAAGAAAATTGAAAAGTAAAGTAAATCTGAAATTTATGATTTCATATAAAAGCAAGTATAAGAGATACTCACAAAAATGATCTTTTCCTATGTGACATTTAATGTTTTAATAATTTTCAGATAAATAGATAAAATGATTATTAATCAAAGTCTTATGTAAAACTTTATAAAATTTTGAAAAACGGTCAAGTCCTCTGTCAAAAGGAAAATCGAAAGAATTTTGTTTCGAAATTATCTATAAGTACAAAGGATAAAACTGTAAAATAAAGAATATTGTTTCGAAATTATCTATAAGTACAAAGGATAAAACTGTAAAATTGGTCTTTATGATTTGTCAAAAACTATGGATTGAATCCAAAAAGTTTTCAACTTACATGAAAGATCCAAAATTAGATATTTTCTGTGGTTTTGGTCACTTACAGACTTGAAAACACTGAATTACCTTTTAATTTTTTTTTTGTATTATTACATTTAATTGTTTTAGAATTAAATTACTTTAAAAATACCCACACCCCCTCCCACCTCTCTCTGTTCCCCAATATTCATCCTCGATTTTTTTTTCAAATCCAGCAACGAGAACTTGATTCAAATCCAGAAAGAAAGGTCGTTGATTCAAATCCAGCAACGAGAACTTGACAAAACATCAAAAGAACATGTAGATAATTTCACAAAACCATGAATGTTGGTGACTAGAGCCAGTTTCTTTCGAGGTTGACCAAAAAATTGTTGAACGGAAAATGAAATCATCGACTCGCTATAGACCGAATGCTTGGATCTGTTCCTTTGTAAACCCGCCTCCACCTACTGGTCCTTCATCTTTTGAGCTATCTTAAATCTTTTGGACAATGTTACAAATCGATCTTTAATGTAGTTAAGGAACCAAGATTCCATATTCTTCCTTACCAATCCCTAACATCCTGAATACAATATGCAAATCTGAAGATATTTTCATGAAAATATAGAAAGCAAACATTAAGAACACATCAAATTAGAACTACCCCTTTCTTCTTGCATCCAAGCATTTGTATAAAAGGTTACCCATTGCAGATTTATGTTGTTAAAAGATCCAATGCTTCTTGAAAGAACACATCATATTAGAACTACCCCTTTGTGAATCAATTTCAGAAGATTGATTCTGAAGACGGAGGAATCGAACAACCCCACGCGCTTCGTTTCTTGATGTTTGAGAATCGATTTTTGAAGATCGATTATGCAGCAGACGAAGAGAAAGCGTATGGGATGGGAGAGAAAGCGATTATGAAGATCGACTTTGAGAACCAATTTTTGAAGATTGATTTTTGAGAATTGTTCTTGACATTGATTCTGAAGATCAATTTCAGAAGATTGATTCTGAAGATCGATTTTTGAGAATTGTTCTTGACATTGATTTTGAAGATCAATTTCAGAAGATTGATTCTGAAGATCGAGTCCCTCCAATTGCTTCTGAAGATCGAGTCCCTCTAATTGCTGATAATATGAGAGGAAGAGGAAGTGTAGAGGATGGGAGAGAAAGTAACGAAGTGAGAGTACCAAACGAGAGAGAGAGAGAGAGAGAGTGTGTGTGTGTGTGTGTGTGTGTGTGTCAGTGGGTGGGGGTAGGTTTCTTTTTTTTTATTAGAAAAATACAAGGTTCTAAATAGCGTGAGACGTGGCGTGGTGGCAACATCAAGCCTTAAGTTTTACGAGCCTTAGTGAGCCGTGACGTTTTTCAAAGCGTGATGTAAGACGACAATTTTATATAAATATATAATTATATTATATATATAAATGTAGATTTATATCAAACATATCAGGTTTATAGAAGTGTTTTTTCAATAACTAATAACAAAAAGTTAACAAAAACTCAAATGTTTTGTGTCCAATCAAGAAAGGCAAGAAAAAGAAGAAAAAACATCCCGCAAACAGTAAAAACTCGCACCATAACGAGCCATGGCTCATCTTGGCACATGCCACGCCTAGCAGAGCCGCCATGAGGGTTTTCGGGACGTGGGAGTCACGCTTCACGCCATGGCACGCCTTGGCGTGCCTTTTAGAACACTAGAAAAATATTAAGATAGATATTAGGAAAATGAAAAAATAAATTAAAATGGTAAATTGGTCTTTTTAAATATGTCAGGGACCAAATTCACGGGAAATTTTTTATTTTAGACCTCTCATGCAAATTGGAAATTTTTTGGACCCAATCCACAGATTTTGATAAACCACATGAACCAATTTTGTAGTTTTGTCATGACAAAGTTATTGTAAACTTTTAGATTGTTATTTAATGAGATCCATTTTTCTGTCATACCCTACGTCTCTCTCACCAACATTTAAGCAACTTCGTTCAACATTTGTTTTATAAATGTCAAAAACAATTGTATGCTAAGAAGAGAGAGAATGACGTACCAACCCCTCCACAATTCTAGCCATATATATATATATATATATATATATATATATATATATATATATATATATATATATATATATATATATATATATATATATATATATATATATATATATATGGCTAGGTTATAATAACAATGACAATTATTGTGTTACCTTGTCACCAAATCCTGGCCATCAGATTTCATTATCATAAGAATGAAAAAACTGAAAATTTTTCATTCTTAAAAGAATGAACTAAATTTTGTACATCAAAACAACAAGAATGTAATGAATTGTTTCAATTATGACATAATTACTAGAATATTTACATCACAACAATAAGAATCTACAAAAATTATAACAATTCTGGAAAGAATGAAAATGTTTTACATAAAACAACAATATTCTAAATGAACAGATAAGTCATTTTTAAAAAAATGTGTTTTAATTGAGTGATCCATATTGAGTTTCAAGATTACACAATACTTGTCAGGATATATTTGATCCTGACCCTATATATATATATATATATATATATATATATATATATATATATATATATATATATATATATATATATATATATATATATATATATATATATATATATATATATATATATATATATATATATATATAAGGTTGTAGAAGTCGCTAGGCGGTAGTCGGGCGGTCGACTGGGGCCTAGGACTAGTCGGTCTAGGTGAGGATTAATCGGCGCCTAGGCGGGGAGTATTAATTGTAATAAAATTTAATTTTTTCTAAATAAATAGTACATACACCTTAACAAAATAAGTTAATAACCATAAAATTGATACATTTAGAACTTGATATCAAACATTGGAATCAGAACTTGATATCAAACCTATGAAATTAAACATTGGAACTAGAACTTAGAACCAAAACTTGGAATCTGTATGTACAAATATGTTATAAATATTTGTATGAATCAAAAATTTAGAATCAAACCTTGGAACCAAAACTTGATATCAAAACTTGCAATTCGTATAAAAAAAATAGAATCTGCACAAAAAATATACAAATATGTATGAATCATAATTTAGAATCATAACATGGAATAAGAATTCGGAATCAAACCTTTTAATTTGTACAATGGAAGCTAAAATGGAAATTATACAATGGAATTGAAACTTGAAGCTTACTGACTTGGAATCTATACCCAATAAAACTTGAAGATTGTAAACTAGAACCAGTGAAGTTAACAGAACCTGAATATTGAAACTTGAATCTTGAAACCATAATATTGAAAAGAAGTTAAGGTATTGAAATCTTGAAACCTGAATATTTAAACCAGAACCTGAATACTGAAATCAGGCTTGTAGAAAATAAAACTTATCAGAAAAGAAGTTAATAGAATCTGGATTGGAGGAGACAAGGACCTGAATCAGAAGTTAATCCCGTAGCCACCTTATAGTCCCGTAGCTGAATCGTGTATCAATCCTGAATAAGATAATAAGCCAAAATCAAACTTGAATATTGAATCAACAGAGTACCTTTAGCAAATCGGAGAATAAGCTAAAATCAGGTAAGAAAGGAGATAGGGAGGCGTAGCAACCTTATTATCCCGGTGTATGATTATCTGGGGAGGCAGAGGCAAAGTCGAATTGGGGAAGAAAGTCGAAACGGCCACCACCACCTCTGATGACCTGCAACTCTCTTCCTCTCTCTCGCGATGACCTGCAACTCTCTTCCTCTCTCTTGCGATAACCTGCAACTCTCTTCATCAAATTCGATATATCATTATCGGAGAAATCAAAAGCGAAATCAGAGAAATCATAGAGATCGTGAAGGTTTGGGAGAGGAAGAACCGTGTGTGATCGTCTGTGTGCAAAATCAAAAACGAAATCAAAGAAATCAGTGGCGGAAGGTCGAGGCGGCGACGGAAGCAGGAGGCAGCAACGGTGTGTGATCGTGAAGAAGCTGGAGGCGGCGTATGTTGCAGTCGCTTTTCGTAATCGGTAATGGTAACCGGTAAGAAAATGGGAGGGAGAGTGGGAGACGTGAAAATTTTTGTCGATTAGGTCAAAATTGTAAGGGTAAACTCGAAAAATTAAGGGGCAAATTTGAAAATTTTCACCAACGCCTTTGACCGCTTTTGACCGCCTAGCCTGTTTTTGATCAATGTTGACCATGCCCGACTAATTAAGCCACATAACACTAAATGTATGCAGTGTTGGTCCGCCTAGCGCCTAGGCGGCCACCTAAGCCGACTTTTACAACACTGATATATATTATATATAGCCACATATGTTTCAAGACGAAGAAAATCAGAGGCACTCCAATGGGAGCTATAAATCCATAATTTATTTATTTCTGCTGGTAATGCATCCTAGAAGTACTTGTTTAAAAAAATTCACAAATGTTCTTGTGTGCACTTTGAACATGTAGCCTCGAGTCCTTTGGATTAAGCATTCCTGCCTTTCATTGCTTGGGTTATGCATACAATGTGCTTTGGGATAGGTCTTATGTCTGATAATTCTTTTTTCAAAATAACTTGGAAAAATAGTCCATATTTTGAAACAACAAAATATCGCTGTTCTGTTGCCATTTCCCCACATCGGTAGAGAAAAGAGAAGAATGTGAAAAATTCGTAATTTGTAAGAATGATTTTGAAATTGTAAAAACGATTTCAAAATAACTAATTCTTCTTTTTGACGGCACAAATCAAAGAAGCATCCAAAACTCATCACCCATCCGATTTCTTAAATCCGGTTTCACAAGCTTCATAGTCGAACAACATCTTTCAACTCTCTTGGTTGTAACGGACTAAACCAATGTCAACTTTAGTAGCTGATACACCAAGTAATAAGAAATATGTTTTCTTGTTTCCACCATGACTCTAGAAATGCCCGTGATTCCATTCAAGTTAAAAAAACCAAAAAAAAAAAAAAAAAATTCACAACATCATAATAAAAATCAAGTTGTGCAAGATTCCTCATTTCTGCCTAGGTAAAATTATTTTGATATAACATACTCAGTTTTACTAACTTTGGTGCATCGAGTTGGAAATGCTCAAAGCCACCATATTTGTAAGCAATTTATTGCTTATAACGCTAAAACGATCATGAAACTCTTGAAGTTGCATATCAAGAACCATGGTAAAGATACCAATTTTATAATGATGTTGATTGTTGATGTCGTTATTTTGTCATCAGTTCTTTGCATAACTTTCTGACATGTCTACTTTTTAATTTCATAATTTTCACAAAAAAACATACACTTCCATTAAAAGATCTTCAAAATATATATTGATCTTTTTTTGAAAGCTTGAGACAACATATTTTTTAGCTCTAAAATATGCAACATCAAGTGCAAATAAAACACAAAATCAAATGTTTCGAAATACAAAGTAACACAGAGTGCTTGGTTCTGGCTAAATCCAATTTACCTTCCTTTTCAACGTATTCAAGGACTTTAAGAACATTCGGGAATAAAGAAACTAAAATTAACATTGTTTTATTATGAGAACCTCACCATATATCTCGAGCTCGTATTAGTGAAAGGTTTTGGTCTAACCTATCCCGATTTCAATTTCATTGTTAACAGCTTCTTCTTGTGCATTCATTTTATAAAACTTTTCTAATCATATATTTTCGTTAGCTAGAAGCACAAATAACATTCATAACAAAGGAAAACATTTCGAAGAAGTCTCCAACACCATTGTGGTTTCTTGCAATTGCCAGAACTACTAATTGAAGTTAGTGAGCAAAAAAAGAATAAAAGACGAAATATTATCTTTTAAAATCAAAGCTTTCAAACCATTTACTCACCTCACATATTGCTTGCTCCCTCATAACCTTGTACTTTTACTTTTTTCATAATCAATTCATGTTGAGCAAATAAAGAGTTTATGAAATATTTAAGAGATTTCAAAGATGTATTATTTACATGAACAACACCTACAAATATCTCATTCCCAAGTTTATCAACATATCCCAAACCACAACCATTTGTTCTTTCTTTGATACATCACTAGACTCATCAACCAAGTGAATGCATCATCACCAAGTTTTTGGAAGATAACTATAAGTATTTATTGTGAAAAGAAATAAGCAATATCTTTTTGATCTTTGGTGAAACCACTTGATTATTCAACGAGCATTTTTAATGTAACTTTACAGACATCCTCCCCAATTTTTTGAACTAGTTTTATTGTTTCAAAGAATTGTCATCTATAAAAAGACGTTTCTGAGTCATTATGTCCATGAAATGTAATGCACTATTAAGTAAATGTCTACACACCTCAACGAAAGTGTTTAATTGGATGCAATACTCTTTCCTTGCATTTTTATTTTACTTATGAAAAGCAACAAAAATGGATTGATGTTGTTTGACTAATATGATCCGTAAATAAATAACAACATAAGCAAAACATCATGACCTCTAAATAAATAACATAAACAATATGTATTGTTCTTCTTAATACTATGCTCTAGCCAATTACCATATTGATTAAATCATGTATGGACAAAACCGCTAACTTATTCACAATTTTTGTTTTTAGGAATTTATGGTCGTGTCGTTGACAATGTCCTTTAAACCAATAACGTCTTATTTCATCTCTTTGATTAACATTAAAACTCAATATTCTTGGTCTTTAGAATAGATCCGAAGGAAATTATTCAAATCAACTACATTAATAGGCATTATAAAATTAGGTGCACCTTAAGGAACTAGAACAGAAATGTCAATATAGGGCAGTGATGTCGATGAAGATGGACATTGTGTTTCCCTTTTAATAGTATTATCATGTTATAGAAAATTTCCATTTTTTGTCCAAAATCAAAATAAATACAATAACAATTAATCAACTAATTTACTTTCTCAAAAACTAAGTAAAATTATGTATCTAATTAAACAAATCACAAATAAAAATTAAAAATATGAAAATTCACAAACACAAAATTAAAACAAAAATCATTGTGTTCCAACTTTCAAACGGACATTGAAAATTTCACAAACACAAAATTAAAACTCATAATTCATAAACCAAATTAAGAATGTAGCTATAACACCATATGACTACAAATTTAGGGTTTATAATCTTAAAACACAAAAATGAAATAGATTGCAGATCTAGAAGAAAACAAAGAGGAGTTGGAGATTATTTGTTTTGATGTATGAATGTGGCCCACAACTTGGAGATCATTGTGTTCCAACTTTCAAACGGACATTGAAAATTTCACAAACACAAAATTAAAACTCATAATTCATAAACCAAATTAAGAATGTAGCTATAACACCATATGACTACAAATTTAGGGTTTATAATCTTAAAACACAAAAATGAAATAGATTGCAGATCTAGAAGAAAACAAAGAGGAGTTGGAGATTATTTGTTTTGATGTATGAATGTGGCCCACAACTTGGAGTTAATATTGATGATCGTCGACCAAAGGAAAAGAATTTATTGGCTTCTTGTTGTTGCCACTGGAGGAGATAGGAAAAGGCAGCTGTTATTATTATTACTTTTTTCCCTTTTTCTTTTCTTTTTTCTGTTCCCAGAATATCGATGTGTTGTTTTGCTGGTCAGCGGTCAGCCAAAAAAGCAAAATGGGCTTAATGAAAACTTGTAGCCCAATGGCCCCAAGAATCCTAGATATTACATAAAAAAGCTTATCCTATTTTATCCAAATTTAAGCCTAGTCAATGTAAATGGGCGGGCTAAATATATTTATGAGTTTGGGCTCACGAAAGTGTTATGGATCTGCCCAAATAGGAAGCCATTACATGGCTAAACTAGGTTGGGTGGGCCCAGCTTCGTCCATTAATTGTTAGGTAATGCCGTCATTGCCGTGGTACGATTATAAACTATTTACGTCATATAAAATATAAACTATATATCTATGTAACAATGTTTCACAAGTCCAATTTATACAACCATATTATTTTTTGTATATTAATATATAACGAATATAACGATGTCGTAAACCATAAATAAATAATGTAATCGGCAAACTTACCACCCGCTTAAATTATCACCGTTTTAACCTTTTTTCCTTTTAATTAATTACATGGATATTTCATGTAGGGTGAGCAACCGAGCATGATGCATTTTCTGGTTACACCCGCACAAAATATATATACATATCAGTTTTAAGATTGCTAAAACTGTATCGTTCGGTTTTTGTGTTTGATGCGGTTTGCAGTTCTAAATGCGGTTCTATTTCTATTTGATTCGGTTTTGTTTATAAATCATAATAGTTACGATGCGTTTTTCACATATTGGTGGTTCTTAAAAGGGTAAATTGCAAAAAAAAAAAAAAAATCACTATATTTACATAAAAATTTGATTTTGACTTTTTATTTGCAATTAAGTCACCAAATTTTTCAAATTGTTGCAATTTCGACAATTTGACCGATCATCCCGGTTGCCAACTGATGTGTCAATATTTATTGACGTGGTACTAACGTTGCATGATGATATTTCTGTTTTAGCTAAAAAGATCTTTTATTTTTACGTATTTGACTATTAAGATAAATAATGATCAAATTAACAAATCCACACATGTATAAACCACAATTACACTTCTACTAAATATATATTTTACACTTTTAACATAAGTATCTGTAGATAGTATATATATACAATAATCGTATATCATATTACTTTCAAATCAATATTTAAAAGTTTGTTTTGAATTTCTTTCTATAATTGTCAGTATTTACTATATACCAGTGTTGCAGAAATCGGCTTTGGCGGCCGATTAATCGGCGATTAATCGCTTGACGGTCTTCAACAGATTACGATTATGCCTAATCGCCAGCTTGACGGTTTGCTACAAAAATCAGTCAAATATCGGCCTTGGCGGCCAATTAATCGGTATTGGCGGCCAATTAATCGGTCTTGACGGTCATTTTCATTTTTTAATTTTATTATTATTTATTAAATTTTTTATTTTTAAATGACGACATAAACACTCTATAATAACTCAAGAAAACTGGAAAAAATCAATATTAAAGAATAAAAATAAACAAATATATAATCTTTGATGTGTATCTCGAAATAAAATATATCAAACTTTGCTATTTTGTTATATTTATATATTTTTAAATGCATTCCTTTATAATTTAGGGTATTCGATTAATCCCCGACTAACCCTCGATTAATCCATTAACCCTACTCGACCGCCAAGCTACCGTCAAACGATTTTTACAACCTTGCTATATACTTTATCCATTATAATTATTGTTTTAAATCTTACTTTTTAAAGAAACTATGGTCATATCTGTGTCACATCACTAAAGACTACACGTCGTCATGTTACATCAGCTGACCGCCTGTTTGAACAGTGAAATGATCAAAACTGCAACAAATTGAAAAACTAAGTGACTTAATTGCCAAAAGATAAATACAGTGTCGAAAACAAGATTTTGTATAAACTTAATGACTTTTGTGCAATTTTTTCTTTTTAAAACTACAAAATTGATAAATTATAGTCATATTTTTTTTAGTTTATTATAAATTGAACACAAATGTAAAACAACTTTGTGACAATTAGTTGCTAAAATGCTAAAAAAATATATCAAAATTATGGTTAAAACATATTTGACACTACTTGAAAAAAATATTTAGATGGTAAAAAATACATGTCATAATTCTTATAACTAGATCTTCATCTATGTTAATAACTTCAATTGAAAATGAAATATCGCTTATTGAGTTCATTTTAGTCAATTATATTTTAAAAAAACATAAAAATAATATATTTAATAAATATTAAAAATGTAATATATATATTATTTAAATATTTAATAGATTAGACATTATAATTACACAAAGATGGGGATCATATTTGCAGTAAAGTTACACAAAGATTTTTTAAACGAGTAATCATATGATAATTGAAGGCGACTAAATTTTAGTAAAACTACTCTAAGAGGCTTTTGAATTCTTGGTTCTTTCTGTGGGATTCTTAATGTGTCGATGTATTTGGGCCTAAATGGATTTATATTTAAAAAAAATTAGATTTTATTGAATGTTTGTTGATAAAATTTCGAACGGAATTCAACTTCATTCATTTTTAAACCCAACATGGGAGGGAAAGGGACTTAAATTCCAACTCAGGCCACCACAGAACACATGGATGGAAACTGTAAATAAGAAGATTCGACGACTCTCTCCGGATAAAATTCGAATAAAAAACCATAACTTTCCCTAAATTTCCATAATCTGTCAACAATGGGCCCCAAAGGCAAATCCCCATTCATATCTCTCGTTCATCAGACTGTACACTGCGACACTGCGTGCTTCCGTTTCCCATGTTACTTTCTTTCATCACCGGCCAAAAAAGCGCAGATCCCCATAATCCTTTCACAAATTGTGAGTGAGAGTGCGTGTTTTTGCAATGCTCTCAAAGTCTTGGTGGATTTTCTTGAATTCTTTTTTGGGTTTGTTTAGTTTTGCTTTTGCAGGAGATCCTTATGTTTATTATGATTGGTCCATCTCATACATCACCGCCTCACCGCTTGGTGTCAAACAACAGGTTTTTATTCTGCCTTCTTGCTGCAAATTCTCAAACTTCGTTGATCTTCTTGCCTAGATCTTTACTTAAAATCATGATCATATGCAAGTTTCCGTGATTTGGGCTTCGATTTCTATTTAATGATTGCCTTTAGTAATTATGAAGACCATGCTGTGTAAAGTACTGATTTCGGGAATGATTTATGAAATTTAATGATGACATGAAACAGAGGGTTTAAGATTTTAAGTCATAATTCAAAAAAGCAGGGTTCTTTAATTTTAGAAAGTTAATATATCAATAATTGGGGTTAAAACGTTCCTTCAATTGGTGCCACTATTTGAAAGATCTTCGATTTAGGGCTTAGAACCTTGACCAATTTATACATCTGTAGGTGATTGCAATCGATGGGCACTTTCCTGGACCGATTCTTGAAGCAACAACAAACTGGAACGTTGTTGTCAATGTAAAAAACGATCTTGATGAGCCCGTGCTTCTCACATGGTATATTTTCATGATTTAGGTCAATTACGACTCTCGGGTAGTTATACACTTATACTAATTTTCATCACAGGAATGGAATCCAACATAGAAGGAATTCATGGCAAGATGGTGTATTGGGGACAAATTGTCCCATTCCCGCCGGTTGGAATTGGACATATGTGTTCCAAGTCAAAGATCAAATTGGTAGTTTTTTCTACTTTCCTTCAACAAATTTCCAACGAGTTGCAGGCGGGTATGGAGGAATCATCATAAACAATCGAGATGTTATTCCTGTTCCTTTTGGTACTCCTGATGGAGACATTACACTCGTAATTGGGGACTGGTTTATAAAGAGTCATAAAGTTAGCATTTTTCCAATCTTTATTCATTCTAATTTCTACATCACCAAAAAAACACACCTACATTGACTAAAAAAGACTTCTTGTTCTTGAACAGGATCTTAGGAAAGATATTGAAAAAGGGGTTGACCTTGGACCTCCTGATGGAATATTATTTAACGGGTTAGGCCCTTATCGATATGATAGTACCATTGTTCCCGATGGTATTCCATACCAGGTGATAAACGTTGAACCAGGTAATTTCTTTAAAATCTTTTAGCATAAAATTCATAACTTTTGGAAATTGGCATCACATTTTATTTTATTTTTAACAGGAAAAACCTACCGTTTCCGCATACACAATGTTGGTACCTCGACAAGTTTAAACTTCAGAATTCAAAACCATAACTTACTTCTTGTGGAAACCGAAGGTTCATACACAGTACAACAGAATTATACAAACATGGATATTCATGTCGGCCAATCATTTTCTTTCTTGGTGACCATGGATCAAATTGCAAGTAATGATTATTACATTGTTGCCACTCCACGGTTTCTCAATTCAACAAAACCACCCGGAGTTGCCGTCTTACATTATTCAAATTCTCAAGGGCCCGCCTCGGGTCCCCTCCCGGATCTCCCTAACGAATCCGACCCGTCTTTCTCAATGAATCAAGCAAGATCCATAAGGTTTTGATTTTAACACAAACCCTTTTAATTTTTTTTTTCAAGATTTCTTTTCTTGATTAATTTTTTTTGTTTGAAGAATGAATGTTACTGCGGGTGCGGCTCGTCCCAATCCACAAGGGTCTTTCAAATACGGTGAGATTACAGTGACAGATGTATTTTTACTTGTGAATATGCCACCTGAAATTATAGATGGAAAAAGACGTACCACTCTTAATGGTATCTCTTTTTTTACTCCTTCAACACCATTAAAGCTTGCTCAACAGTTTAATGTGCTTGGAATTTACAAGCTTGATTTCCCGAATAGACCGATGAACCGCCCTTCGGTAATCGACACATCTGTGATTAATGGTACATATAAAGGGTTTATTGAAATTATACTCCAAAATAATGATACAACCGTTCAGAGCTACCATTTGGATGGTTATGCATTTTTTGTAGTCGGGTATGTTTATAGTTTATAGTTTATACTATGATTTTTATGAATTTATAAGATCTATGAGTTTAGTCTAATTGTTTTTATATAAATGTTAGGATGGATTATGGAGTATGGACGGAGAATAGTAGAAGTGTTTACAACAAGTGGGACGGGGTGGCTCGCAGTACTACTCAGGTAGTCTTCACTATTACAATGAAGTGTTTGTTAATTTGAAAATTGATATAAATTCATTTGTAAAATAAGGGATAAATGCAAAGAAATAGTAACACAGTTTCATTTATTTATGTATCTTAGCATCCTGTTTTCGTCTATTACAGCGTTATACTTCTGATTTTTCTTATTAAGACAATGTAATTTTGAAAAATCTACCCGATTATAGCATCGTACTTTTAAGTACGTTTGAAATAACCGAGTTTTTTTTTAATGATATTTTACAGGTTTTTCCTGGAGCATGGACGGCCATTTTGGTTTATCTTGATAATGCGGGATTATGGAATCTTCGGGCACAAAATTTAGATTCATGGTACCTTGGACAAGAAGTTTATTTGAGTGTTGTTAATCCAGAGGTCACTGAAAAAACCGAGCTTCCTTTACCTGAAAATACCATCTATTGTGGCGTATTGTCGTCCTTGCAAAAGTAAGATATTTACACAATGATCCTTTTTCTAGAGTTATTTTTTAGTATGAGGACGTGGAGGGTATTCACGTCTTTTGCATAGACAAGAGATCGAGAGCGAGTCCTTGTCCCTGTCTCCAATCTTGTTCCATCTTTTTGGGTAAGACAAAAATTTGCAGTTTTTGTCCTATTGACACCAGTCGCAGGTCAATCGCGGTACAACCTGTTCTGTCTTAAAGAGCAATCTTCTCCCTCTCTTCAAAATTTAATTATTTTTATAAACCAAATGCAGGGACCAGGCTCAAAGAGTTAAATTTTCCGGTGCACCTTCGGCTCCCTTGTTAATTACACGAATCTTTATCGCATTCATCATCGTGTTTGTTGGAAATCATGGTTGACCGGTCAAAACATCAAGAACTCAATTTTGACATATTTATAGGGGGAAAAATATTAGATCAAATTGAACCCATGAATGCTTGTAAGTTGTAACTCTCTAATTCATTATTTCACCTGTAATTAGATTGTATCAGTTCATTCCTTGGTGAAAAGTCATAATTGCGCTTGTAGCCTTTTAGTGAACTGGGATTTGCTTTGTTCCAGTGTTGAGCGTTGGTTTGATGGTTGGAGTTGTACATCGTGCATCAGTATGTGTACCATCGGCTTGCTTTTACTTTTTATTGGTCACGTTAATTGCATTTTGAAGTCTTCTTTAAGTTTGATGATGGATCAAGAAAGGATATTGCAATCGTCATAGACCAACAAGAAAAAGTTGATTTCTTTTTGAAAAAGAAAAAATAATTGCAGAGACCCATTGTTCTTTAAGACAAAAGCAACAGCGATCTTTGATATCATTTTCTTCTAGTGAATATTGAACGTTTAGTTTAAATATAATATTTGTACAAATGTAAATTGTCCCACATTGATAGAAAATATGCATTAATGATTAATAAACCCATAATCGATACTCGAGCATCTATTAATGTTGGATGAGTAAGAAAAGGAGAATGTGGAGTCGTAAATACAAAACCTTTAAAAAATAAGCAATATAACGATTGGCATAAGCTTGTTTGATAAGCTTAAACGACACTAGTGATAATATTTCTTATTTTGGCCATAAAATGTTATTTTTGGAAATTTAACTGACAAAATAATTTTATGCTATCACCAAAAATGGAGAACTTTGGTTTTAGCTCATATGACAAACAAGTTCCGGTTTTGGGTATATATGGGCATTGGTAGCACTAACTAACTTATTTGAATTTGATAGAAAGATTGTTGATTTAAGGTAATACTAGGAATTTGGGAAGTCTGTTACTTTCAAGTAAGCTCTGTATTTAGTACCTTTATAAATTTGGGTTTGAATCCTTGTAGACTGAGTTTTTAACAATTTTGGCTCAAATTTTAACATTTGGTTTACTCTTTGCATAGGCCACACTAATCACCTCCAAATGATCACATATATGGGACGGTAGAATCAGAACTCATTAACCTATATCGGATACCACGGACATAAAAACATATGATGCTGTAACAATCAAAAACCTTATAACATAGAAGTGATAGCTTCAACAAAGTATAGTGAATACTAGTGATAACACTTTATCTTTAAAGAAAAAAAATTAAGCCAACCTGCATAAATTAGAGGTGATAATTTCAACATATTTATATGAAAACGGTAGTAATACTAAGAAAAATAACTACAAACGAACCAAATTAGATGAATCAAACATGTTGGAAGTTTTTTAATGATGTATTCTCGTACATACAATTGTTGTTTTTATCTAATTATTTACTTGATAATATAATATATGTAATCAACAAGTTATAAAAATAAATAAATATACAAATAAATGTGAGAAAAAGAAAAATTTAGCTAATCCCATTGATCACTTTCAAAGATATAGAAAAAGACAAATCATTATTTCAATCATTAATTTCGCAGATAGCATCTACAAAAATCCATTCTTTTGTCATTTTCGCAGCTAAAACTACAATATTAAGCTTTCTTTTGTTATGTATTCAGTTTTTGTTGAATTTTAACACAAGCTTTAAAAACTGATTTTTTTTTTTAATTTTTGCAGATAAATACATAGATTTTTGTCTATAACTTTTTTTTTGATAGACTCACAATTTTCACATATGTTATCTATAGAATTCATGAATAAGATGGCGATCCGATTTTCTTTTTTGATTATATATGGAAGAATGATTAGTAAAATTAACCATATTTATGGTTTTCACAATAAATATAGACCGGTCGTATCAATATATGGTTCCATCACTTGTTAATCCCACTCAAGTGTAAATGTGTAATGTGTTTATTGCTAAGTGGTTAGTTTCTCGATCCAAATATGCCACTAAATACATGATTTACTCGACACACACGATTGTCTTCGGAGTTAAACCGAAATCAACATTTTTGGGGTTTTTTTTTGGCAACCTTTAGTGTACTTGTCAACTTGGGTCCTCCTAAAGGTGCTGCCTTTGTGTGAATAGAGAAAGTTTCCAAGATCGATGGCTTGTTGGAACCCACTCCTCCACTGTCCCCCTCTTATCCTTCACTTGCCTTATAAGCGAACCACTGACGTATTTCACTCTGTTCTATGCTCCTTTTATATAGTCCGCTTGCACTCGCACCAAAGCTTCAAAACAGATTCAAGAATCTTTTCCCCTTTTCTCTTTCTTGAAACCCCCGAATTAATTATCTTAACATGATCAAGATAATGAACTCAATCCACCTAATCTTATCGATTTATCTCTCATTCACCATTTTATTGGCACAATCCGCCCCTCAGGATGCCATAGTTACTCAACTTCCTGGGTTCGATGGCACTCTACCATCCAAACACTATGCTGGGTACTCTTAATCTATGCTTTCTTTACTTCTTTCTTGATGGGTTTGTGTTTGCTTTGAATAATCTTTGATGGGTTTGCAGGTATGTGACGATAGATGAAAACCATGGCAAGAAACTGTATTATTACTATGTGCTTTCAGAAAGAAACCCTTCTCAGGATCCAGTGGTTCTTTGGCTCAATGGCGGCCCCGGATGCTCCAGTTTTGACGGGTTTGTGTATGAACATGGTATACTACACTTCTCTTCACTGTTTTATTAAAATCATGTCTCTTTCTTGATTCATTTCCATATAAATTCTCTTGATTTTCTTGTTATTAAGTATCGAAATATTACTATTTGAAACGGTAAACTCGCGTGAAATCTTGATCTGATAATCCACTTGTTTCAAAATCGTGATCCAGTTACCAATTTTGTAACGATAAAAGATACGCCTTCTTGTGTTCGGTGAGAAAATTTAGGGCATAGTGGCAAATTAATCTACGGAGTTGACTCTTTTGACTAAGATTTCTAGCAAGTACACTTGTTGACTTTCATGGTCAAACATAGTAATTACAGTCTAATAACAAAGTTATGTCATGTTGCAGGTCCATTTAATTTTGAGAAAACCGGAAGCTTGCCCAAGCTTCATCTGAATCCATATACATGGGCCAAGGTTTATTGATACCCGTGTTATTGGGTTCATCAAAACTAATCTGATAATGGGGTTAAATGCAAGAAATAGCAACATACTATCATTAATCTGCTTATTATAGCATCCTACTTTCTTTTCTTCCTATTACAAGTTTACAACATTATACTCTGAAAAATCTATCCAATTATGGCAATGTTATCAAAATACAATGCAACTTTCACTGCTTGTAATTGGTAGATTTTTCAAAGTACAATTTCTTTATTAAGAAAAACACAGAAAGTACAATGCTATAATAGGAATAAACAAAAGTAAGATGCTATAATACAAAAAGTAAATAAAAGCATGTTGCTATTTCTTGCATTTAGCCTTTGGTAACATTGCTAATTACATAAAGTTGCTCAATATCAAGAATTAAAAATTTGGTTGTGATTCTTATTTGATTTCTCAATTCTTTCAGGTCTCAAATGTGATATATTTGGACTCTCCTGCTGGTGTTGGAATGTCTTATTCCTTGAACAAATCCGATTACATCACCAGGGATACAACAACGGCTCTAGACTCACACAAATTTCTCCTTGAGGTATTCCCAAAATAATAAAAAAAAAAATACATATATATATATTTGAAAACTGAACATATTTTACATTTTGTGTTTATGTGATTTTAGTGGTTCAAATTATATCCTGAATTCCTTTCAAATCCGTTTTTCATTGCTGGTGAATCATATGCTGGAGTTTATGTCCCTATGTTGTCTTATGAAGTGATGAAAGGTAACCATTTGTCTTAAACCCGAACTAACATGAGTCTGAGTAAATTACGATAACGCCCTTCTTGATATTCTTCAGGACTTGATGCTGGCGATAAACCCACTCTCAATTTTAAGGTGCATGCTCAATTAAAAACTCCACATTAGGGAAAAAGTTGAAATCCACCAACCAACTATTTCCATCTTCTCATATTGGTCATGAAAGTTATTTTTCGTACATGTAGGGTCCCTAAACAATTGTTCTTCTTCTGTTTACATCCTTATGACCAGGTATAGCTTGTTTATCGGGTTAATGCATTTTTCGTGTTCCAAAATGGTCACTAAACTTTTTTTTTTTGTACACCTAGGATCCTGAACAAAGATTTTATTTATTTATTTTTGCTTTTTATACCATTATTTGCGATTTTTATACCATTATTATTCATACATATTATTTATTGGTAATATTAATTGAATGCTAGTATATTAGTAGAGGTAAAGGTTTTTAATGCTTTTCATGATTTAATTTTTATTTAAATGATGTAGCTTGTTTAATCAAATTCCACACTTTAGATAACGTAGAAAAAACAATAAAAATGTGAACAATAAGTATTGGCAACGCAACCAATAAGAATAAAATAAGTATTATCATTAATAATTCTTATAACAGTATAAAAAGCGCATTTTTTTGTTCAGGGACCCTACGTGTACGAAAAAAGAAAATGTGTATCCGGTCATAAGGATGTAAACGGAACAAAAGAAAATTGTTTAGGGACCCCAGGTATACAAAAAAAGCTTTCATGACCAATCTGGACAAATAGGAATAGTTGGTTGGTGGATTTCAATTTTTTTCCCCCCAAAAAAAAAAAAAAAACCTAATGTATACATGTATTTTCCACAATTCTAAATTCATTAAAATACAGGGATACATGGTCGGAAATGGAGTCACCGATGATAAGTTTGATGGCAATGCTCTTGTTCCCTTTGCACACGGAATGGGCCTAATTTCAGATGAACTTTATCTGGTATTGTACGCGATTCTCAGTTTCCAACATATTTTAGAATTTTCACGTCTAAATTTGAACTTAATTACTAGTCGGTTTAAAAACTGCTACCGTAAACATGTACAGGCAGTTACCAAAGAGTGTAACGGAAACTATTACATTCCTGCCAATGACGATTGTGAAAGCAAGCTTGAAAAAGTTGACCAAGTAATCGTCTTTTCATTCTTTATTCTTCCATAATTTACGTGTTTCCATGTCACTCATGTTTATGTTTGATTTGAACTCGGATTTCCAGGAGCTTGATGGTTTAAACATTTATGACATTCTAGAACCGTGCTATTACAGTGACAGTTCAAGTAAGATTCGACTTGCAAATACAAATTTACCAATGAGCTTTAGAAAATTGGGTGAGACCGAAAGGCCACTTCCTGTGCGCACAAGAATGTTTGGGCGCGCTTGGCCTTTTAGAGCTCCCGTGAAGGCTGGTTATGTTCCTTCTTGGCCCGAGCTTCTCAACAGTGAAGAAAACGTGCCGTGTACCGTAAGTCATTAAAAAAAAACGTGGTTTCTTCTTTATTTGTCTTGTCATTAATCATTACAAGATATTGTTAACGTGTTTTTTTAGTTTATGGAATCTTGTTTTTGTTGTTTGTAGGACGATGAAGTGGCAACCGCGTGGCTAAACGATGAAGCAGTGAGGAAGGCAATTCATGCAGATCCGGTAAGATATAATGGGTTTCTATTAATAGTAAGATTATGTGATTGAATACTAGACAATAAGTGAAGTTATTATTGGATATTTTAGATTAGTTTGGCTGGCAATTGGGAGCTATGTACAAATAGGATCAGATATTATCATGATGCTGGAAGTATGATCAAGTACCACACAAACCTCACCGCTCGTGGCTATCGCGCTCTTATTTTCAGGTATACACGTCAAGTAGTCTGTCATGTCATGTAAATGTGACACATGAAATAAATAAAAGAAAAGTTATAAATTTTGATATGTTGGTGCAGTGGGGATCATGATATGTGTGTTCCATTCACGGGAAGTGAAGCTTGGACACGATCGTTAGGGTACAAGGTTATTGATGAGTGGAGGAATTGGAAGGTGGATGGCCAAGTCTCAGGGTATGTTTCCATATTTTCATCAAATACCATACAAAAACACAATTTATTGGTATTATAAGGCATCATTGTATCCTAGCAACAACATATAAAGAAGTTACTTGTTATGGTATATGATTAAATGTGGGAATGTTTCTCCTCATTGCAGATACTTACAAGGATACGACAACAACCTCACGTTTCTCACGGTCAAGGTTAGTCAGACTTAAATGTATCTGTACTCACTGCACAAAATTTTAGTTTTATGTGTAGAAATGATGTTTAAAGACATACAGAAATAAGTAACGACATTTAAGCATTTGGAATGGGTTAAATGTTTCATTTGGAAGGAACTGATTATATGTTTGATGTGATGCAGGGATCGGGGCATACGGTACCAGAGTACAAACCGAAAGAAGCGTTGGCATTTTACTCCCGTTGGTTAGAGGGAAATAAAATATAGGAAAATACCATTGATCTTGTTCATTGGTGGTTTGTAACGTATTACGTGCTTGTTAATTTAAGAATAATTCGGTGTTAGGGAAAGGGAAAGGTAACATACAAATGGCATGAACGATGAAAAGTGAAAGAAATTATTGTTGTCAATGAAAGCCGATTATGGTTTGACATTTAGATTGTTGTTATTTGGATCCGTATTGTAATACATGTTGGGAAGTTTTTACGGTCTTGTTTTATGAAAAGGTATTTAATAATTTAGTAAAAACGATTAGTTAAATTATCTGTCAAATTAAATATAGCAGTTTATAGTGTACTTCTTAGTAGAGTCCGAGGTTCCTTTTTTGTAATTATCAGAATTAGAGGACTTTCGTATAACTAGTGAGTTCTAGTTAGGTTATAAGAGCATCTTCAAGGGAGGAGTATGTATTTCGGGAAGATAGGGCGAGGGCATGTAGCCATGTACCTAAGGGAACACCGCCCCCTATGCGGTACGTAACCGCCAAAGTTGAAGTATGAGTGAAACATCTATAACGATGGTCCCTAACTTTCACTGCAACATCTACTTGTACATTGTTCTTGTATATTTGTACCAACTTGCGTGGAATTGGAGGGACGGCCATTTTTTATGTTTAGACCATCTCTAACGGGAGTTCAATTGAGAATTTAATGGAATTATATTGAGTTTAATATATGAGACAGATGATGACATGGATATTAGAGTTCAATCTCCATCAAACTCTACAAATAGAGTTTAATGAAATGATAGTGTGAACTTTAATTTTTATTAAATCAAAAATCAACTCAATTTGTTTCTTTCTCCTGACATTCCGTTGATCACTTAAAGAGTTCAATACATTGAAAAGGACCTTAGGGATGAAAGGAAAGAGATGAAAAAAAAAAAAAAGTTGACGTGACGTTGATGTAGCATCATTCATTCCATCTTAAATGTGTTTTTTATAAAAAAAAATTACCATTTGAAAAAAGCTTTTATAAAGTTCTTTAAACTTTTAACATGTTAGTTTGGAGTTTTTGACTAAAATGGTGTTTCTGAAAAATTTATTTACCAAAAGGATGTTGTTTTCAAAATATTTACTAAAAGATGTGATTTAAGGTTAACTCTAAAAATCACGTAAAAATTATTTCTTCTAAACTTCTTTCTCCTCCTTGGTAATACGCTGCAACAAGCTGTAACCTTTTCTTTTTCTTGGTCACTCGTTTGTCATTTTGTTCACACTTCCACTAATTTCAAATATATTGAATCTATCTCTTCCATCAACCTAATTCTTCGCATTCAGAACACGAGATCTTCATGGAGCCAAATCCACCAGAATTTTTAATCGAGAATTGGGTTCGTTTAAATTCCCATCAAAATCAAGAATCCCAAACCCAAAACGACCACGAAGAACAAAAGAAGAAGCTTCATCTCTTTGTGACCTCGCCACCAGCAAACACGAAAACCTGGAAGCCACCCATCCAAGAAAACCATTTTCCGACGAACACGACCAAGATTTTGATTTTAGTGGCACCGGAACCACTTCGCCGGAAAATAAAATGTGCAGCGCCAACGAGTTTTTTTTGGTGGAAAATTTCTACTGTTAAGAGTCTCCATTAATCTACCATCCGGGTTCATGACTTCGTGGAGCTTTTTACAGTTGGGTGTAATGAAAGCGCAAGAAATAAGGTCGGAGGATCTCAAGCATCGGAGCCACGGAAGCCATGGAAGTAGCAGAAGCAATGACATGAAAGGAAAAACACACTTTTTGGGAAGAAGAGACCATATCGTTTCTTGGAGGGTGTACGTATCCTATAATAAGAAAAATTAAAAGAAAAAGTATTTTGAAAATAAATATGTATTTAAAAAAACATCAAAATAAATGGATTTAAATAAGTATTTAAAAAATATCAAAATTGTATAATTAGAAAAATGTAAATCTTATCAAAAACATTCTTTTTGTATAAAAATACACTTTTTTTGGTAAATATTTCTAAAACAACACCTATTTGGTAAATATTTTTTTCAAAAACACCATTTTGGTCAAAAACTCTGTTAGTTTGACCTTTTAGTATTTTTTAATCTTTTAACTATCTTATTTATTTTGCCAAATTTGGTCCCCAAATATAATAACATACTCTTTTATGTCCTAGTTATATTTAAATATTAATTATTAATTATTTTTATCAATTAATCTACTTAATAAAATATATAAAATAAAATGATTATATTTTATAAAAATATAGAATTTAAATGTAATTGTCAAAACTTCTATATAAAACAAATATCAAATATTATAAAACTTCATGAAATATGGAATATAGGTTTTGTTATTTTTAATATCATTATTGTAATATATTTATTTTTTTAATTTAACATGTAGTAATTTTTTTATTGGTTAATCTATTTAATTAAATATATAAAATAAAATGATTATATTTTACAAAAAAATATAGAATTTAAATGTAGTTGAGAAAGCTTCTAAATAAAACAAATATCAAATATTATAGAATTTCAGGAAATATGGAATATATTAATATTATTATTGTAATATATTTATTTTCTTATATTTTAATGTCAAGTAACTTTTTATTCTAGAAATATGACATATTTAAAGAAATTCTGACTATCGGTCCGAATGGCTTGTGGGTTCCGAATGGCTAGAGTGGTTGAACCTAATAAGATAACAATTACAATCCAATAAGTAATAAATACATCGCCATGGATTTGGAAACTCCCGATTTTCCAAAAAAAAAAAAAATGGCATACTTCCACATCGGATATTCATATAACCCATTTCCAATTTACATATGATGTTTAAACTTATATTTTGATCCTTTTCCAGAAAACGTTTATACGAAAAACTTCTATAAGTCCGAACTTCCTTAATTATGAATAACTAATGATGTGAGTGTCTATGTTTCATAAGACTTAAAGTATGTTAATATATTTGATATATTATAAAATCAAATATATGTATTATATTATAGAAAAAAAAAGTTAAATTGAATGTTCTTTATTTATAGTCATGAAAGCAACATAGAGACCCGAAATAATTATATTATCTCATTATATATGCCCCCTTGTTGCAAGAATGAGAAATTTCAATATATTGATCTTGACAAGTGACAACTGCATTGGCCCCACGCCTATGTCACACGAGGTCGCACTTGTATTGAGAAAGTTTATATAATTTCAATTTAATAACTATTATCAATGTGACCCAGTGATGATCACTTGATATGAAACACTTAAGTTTAGGATGACAAAAATAATAAATCTAAAGCATATAATTAAGGGTAAATCATATTAGTTAACCCCCCTCCCCCAATTAAGTTTATTGAGGTAAAAGTATATGTAGTGATTTATTGAAACCAACTTCGATAAGCATATATGGTAAAATGAAATAGGATAGCATATAATACACGAAAGAGTTTTGTTACTTGTATAGTTTTTATTTTAGGAAATGTTAGATGCAGAGAGTATCAACATAATTTAGCCCAATTCCTATTATAACTTATCAATACACTAATTTTCCGTTCAGCCAATAAGTTTCCGTCATGTTACACAAATAAGAACGTAATTAAGATTTGATTGTTTAAGAACGTAAAGGTATATCACCTAAAAGTGAACGAAAAAAATAAATAAATTACCTAATACGTTGCTATTGTGTGCATTTAACTCTTTTTAAAAGTGAATGAAACACATGCACTCGTTTGATACGCTACCCGACTGGTACAACCCATCCGTTTTACCATTTTGTTAAGTAATTAAAGTATTTTTTTTGGAAACGGCGCGGGAGTCGAACACCTTGTGACGGGTTTTCAACCGTCCCTCATTGTTTGACACTCCAAAGTGTCAACCCCCCACCTCACCTGGGAAAATCTCCCACAGGGGCTTGGAACCGGGATCGAACCCGGAACCTCCCCACATGGGTATATAACCTGATGCATCACTACCAGCTAGGCTGGATATCACTTGCAGTAATTAAAGTATTTAAACCCAACCAAACCAACCTATTTTAAAACATAAAAATAAATGGTTATATTCGGAACTCATAAGACGGTACCTTACCCTTCCAACCTATTACTTGTCAACTTGGTTCCTAAAGAAAAGGGGGCTGCCTTTGTGTGAATAGAGAACGTTTCCCACAAAACTTCAAAACAGATTCAAAAATCTTTCCCCCTTTTCTCTGTCTAGAAACCCCCAAATTATTATCTTTAACATGATTAAGATAATGAACTCAATCCACCTATTCTTTTCGATATTTCTCTCATTTACCTATTTTTTGGTACAATCCGCCCCTGAGAATGCGATAGTTACTCAACTTCCTGGGTTTACCGGCACTATACCCTCCAAACACTATGCTGGGTAATGTTTGCTTTCTTTCCTTCTTTCTCAATTTGTTCAAGAGTAGATCTGAGCTTTCTTGATGGATTTTTTTTTTGTTTTTTTTTGTTTTGCGTAATCTTTGATGGGTTTACAGGTATGTGACACTAAATGAAAACCATGGCAAAAAAATGTATTATTATTATGTGCTTTCAGAAAGAGACCCTTCTAAGGATCCAGTGGTTCTTTGGCTCAATGGTGGCCCGGGTTGCTCCAGTTTTGATGGGTTTGTTTATGAACATGGTACTTTCACTATTCTTCTCTGTTTTTGTTAGAATCATGTGTCTGTCTTGATTTATTTTCATATAGATTCTCTTGTTATTTAGTACAAAGTAGCACTATTTAGACGGGTGAAGTTCCATGAAATCTTGAATTGATAATGCACTTGTTTCAGAATTATACCCCAGTTAATAATTTTGTAAAGATATAGGATATTTTGATGCCAAGTCGTTTTATAACTAGAATATCCAAATAACTTCTATATAGTTTGGGACCACATATTTCTCCATTTTTTTAAATCTTAAAACCAATCAATAAGGGTTAGATTCACACCTGAAGGTGTTCCATAATGGATTGATTCATCAGTCTAAGAACAACAGTATGTTGTATTGCAGGTCCGTTTAATTTTGAGAAAACCAAAGGCATGCCCAAGCTTCATCTTAATCCATATGCATGGAACAAGGTTTATATATACCCATGTTTTCAACTTCATCAAAAGTAATTTGATAATCGGGTTAAATGCAAGAAATAGCAACATGCTTCCATTGCTTTGTTTATTGTAGCATCCCACTTTTATTTCACCCTATTACAACATTGTATTATGAAAAACTACCCTATTATACAAATGTTATCCAATTGGTCAGATATATCAAAGTATAATGTTCAAATAAAAAAAAAAAAAAAAATTGGAAGTACAATGCTTATAGTTGGGTAGATTTCTCAAGGTACAATGCCTATATAAGAAAAAAAATATTAGTACAATGCTATAATAGAAAGAAATGAAACAAATATGTTGCTATCTCTTGAATTTAGGCCTACATAATGTTACTAATTACCAAAAGTTGATAAATAGCAAGAGTTATATTTTCATTTGGTCAGGTTTCGAATATGATATTTTTGGACTCTCCCGTTGGAGTTGGAATGTCTTACTCCAGGAATAGGAGCGATTACGTCACCAGTGATACATTAACGGCTTTCGACTCCCACAAATTTCTCCTTGAGGTATTCTCGAAAACAAATTAACGACAAACCATGCCTTTGAACAAAATTATGTACGTAACGTATTTACATCTTGGGTTTGCGTGAATTTAGTGGTTCAAGTTATATCCTGAATATGTTTCGAATCCTTTTTATATCGCTGGGGAGTCATTTGCTGGAATTTACATCCCTATATTGTCTCATGAAGTGATGAAAGGTAACTAACGCAAACTAAAATTCCGAGTAAATTACAATAATGCCCTTCTCAATGTTCTTCAGGACTTGACAATGGTGACAAACCCACTCTCAACTTTAAGGTGCATCCCCAATATTAAACACACACACACACATACACACACAACTATTTGTCACGATCCAAATTCATTAGAATACAGGGATACATTATCGGGAATGGACTTTGCGATGAAGTGTTTGATGGCAATGCTTTTATTACATTTGCCCATGGGATGGGCCTCATTTCAGATGGAATGTTTGAGGTATAGTACAAGCTTCTTATCATATTCCTCTGTTTCAACAATGGACTCTTTGACTTTTCAGGTCAAATCTATCACGCTTCAAGTTCAAATTTGATATGGATTTATTTTGCATATTTGACATCCACAGTGGATTCCTTTGAAATAAATGGTTTAGAGTTAATATATTTATAAATTAAACACGTGCAGGATGCTACCAAGGAGTGTAAAGGGAAATTTTACAAACCTCCAAACCTAAAATGCGAATTCCAGCTTGACAAAGTTGACCAAGTAATCATATTTTTCGTTCTTTATTATTCCAAAACTTATGTGTTTTATGAGTCACTTATTTACGTTGGATTTGAACTCGTACATCCAGCATCTTGACAGCTTAAACATGTATAACATTCTCATACCGTGCTTTCACGATAAAAAAAAGATTAGACATGAAAATACAAAATTGCCCATGAGCTTTCGGAACTTGGGTGAGACCGAAAGGCCACTTCCGGTTCGAACCAGAATGTTTGGGCGTGCTTGGCCTTTTAAAGCTCCGGTGAAGGCTGGGTACGTGCCTTCTTGGCCAGAGCTTCTCAACAGCACACAAAACGTCCCATGTAGTGTAAGCCATTCGAAACATAATGATGAAATTTGTTTTATTGAGGGGGGGCATTTTGGGTATTTTTATAAACTCGAAAATTGTTTGTATTTTTTGCAGGACGATAGTGTGGCAACTACATGGCTAAACAACGAAGCAGTCCGGAAGGCAATCCACGCTGACCCTGTAAGATATAATAGGTTTCTATTTATAGTTTGAATTTTTAATAGAAAGTTAAGTTTATGGATATTTCAGATTGATAAGGCTGGAAAGTGGGAGATTTGTACCAGTAGGATCAAATATAATACAGACACCGGAACCATGCTCGACTATCACAAAAACCTCACCGCACGTGGTTACCGCGCTCTTATTTTCAGGTAACCTTAGGCTGCTTTAGAATCCCTTATCAACCCGTTTTGACACATGTATGTCAACCCTTTTGACTCCAAAGTGCTTTAGAAAATCAAGTTTTTCATAAACTGGGAAACATGTTGATTGTTGAACCTTCTTAAGTGTCCTCACAACCCCATTGTACATTCATATAGCATATCACCTTCCGTGATGCGTCATTTCCCATCAAAAAGCCGCCTGTATCAATCCTTTGATAAGTTGTAAACCATGGCCGGTTCGGCCACATGTGAAAGGAGCATCCTGAATCAAGTATCTAAGAATCCTACTTTGCATAATTGCACTCGGCCTCTGTGAGAACAAATTCTTTTTTGAATTGGTGTCATCATGTGCTATATTTGTGTAGGACTCATCGTCCCAGTTGTTGGTATGATAAAATATAACCTTAGATCCACTAATCTAGCAAACGGTAAGTAAGGGTCAAATATAGTAACTAACGGTTCCAACATCTCCCACGATCAATTCTTATTATTCTCTAAACTACAATGGAAACGATAAAAGTATATTTAAGTCCTCAAATGAAGAGCCTTGGGGTGTTACGTCTGCACTCTGCACCAGACTCCTTTGTCGTCTTCACGATTAAGCCTTCTCCTTGTCTTTTCCACTGCCCCTTGCTATATAGCATCCTGGGTTGGGTTGCGCACAGTTAAAGTTGTATTTGGGTAAGCCTAGGGTCTAGTGAGTTTGGGGTTTTCTATGCATATTAACGTCAATAGATAAACAATGCTACAATCTTTTTGGTTACTCTTTCATTTTACTTTCTACACCATGGTGACACACATTAAAGAACTGATCAATGTCCTTCAAACGGGTCCATGAAACCGAACTCTCTCCGTCGGACACAACAAATATGTCCGCGGCTTAACAAATCAGAGTATAGACTCTCCTTCACGTACCCACTCCATGTACCGTGTAGTAAGGCACTACACCCGTTCCCTATCATGTGTCACCGTAAAACCTCCACATTTTACAGGAAATAGCTTGTACAATCAACATAAAATAACACCTACTGTTAATGTATCCCACATTGGTGCGACACGGTTCTATAAATTTGTATATATGTTGGAGTCTCCCCTCTCTCCACAAGGGCTCTTTTGGAGAGATACTCTTGGGCTCCACATATATTTACATGGTATCAGAGCCAGTGTCTCGCACCCCTGTAACCTCATCGAGCCTATGTCTCTGAGGGGGAGTGTTAATGTATCCCACATTGGTGCGACACGGTTCTATAAGTTTGTATATATGTTGGAGTCTCCCCTCTCTCCACAAGGGCTCTTTTGGAGAGACACTCTTGGGCTCCACATATATTTACACCTACAAAATGTAATTGCATATAATATCAAAATAAAATTTCATGCAAGCAACCATAAAATTCACATGAAAAGCAAGTGGCTAACTATCGAACCCTACAAGTTCCAACGAGTATCTCGAAGTCAGGTATCCTATCACTTAGGACTACGTATCCTAGAGTGTTACTTAATGTTTGGTTGAGTTTCCCATGTGTTCCAATCAACTAACCCATAATTTTAACTCGCTCCTAATAAGTTACAATATTTGATTATTTTAATGTTTATAATTCATATACATTTATAAATCTACAATGGAAACACTTCTCCACTCACCAACTAACTCCAATATATGTAATATACTCAAATGAGAAGTTTAAACAAACTTCCATCAAATATTCCTTATTAAAATGTAAGCTCAACGATCATAAATATTCACATGAGATAAAATGATATTTATAAAGAAAACATATAGCGTTATAAATTGACAAAAACATATATCCATGTGTTATGGCCAAATCCAAGCTAGTTCTGAAGGTATTAATTCTAACTTTAAAAAATTAATCAATTTTAAATTTCAAAAATAAAAGATATTAATAAGTTTTTAATTATAAAAGTAATAAGAAGGCTTTGGATGTTGCGAGCCCACATATATGTATTCAGACTATAGCTTGTTCGGCACACAGCTTTTGATATTTTTTGCAAGCTTTTAGCTTTTAAAAAAACTCGGAAAAAAAATTCGTTCGAACGTAGGAACTTTTAGTTTTTATTTTAAACAAAAGCTTCATATTCAAAAATTATTTCAAGTAGCTTTTGAGCTTTTAACTTTTGATTTTTATATAATTTTATACATTTAGAACCTATCAACTACTTTTACCGTTGCCGTTCAAAAAAAAAACTACTTTTACACAAATAATTCCAACTTACAGCTTGTTTTTAATATAATATTATACCTTTAGAACCTATCAACTACTTTTAACTTTTGATTTTTATATAATTTTCTAGTTGATTGTCCCCAATTTTCTTCGGTATGTATTTAAAATTACATTTTTCTCCCGTATGTTATTCCTCTTAGAGGTGAACAAACTGGATTTTTTTACGGAACTGGATCGAATCCAAAACCGGTTATACTCAAAACCGGTTTGGGTCAATGTGGTCAAAATCGGTTTTACATACCGGTTTAACAAACCGGTTCGGCCAAAATTGGTTTTAAATTTTATATATCCAAACCGGTATCAAAATCGGATCGGATCACTTTGAAAACCGGTTTCGGATCTCAAACCAGTTTTTTTGTTCACCTGTAATTCCTCTTAGTATACTTGTATTTATTGAGTTGTATTGATGTTATCTCACGACCCATGTATATCCAGCCCATACCGTTACTTTGTTGTGTTGCTACCTAAAAAACCTTGTAAAAATATTCTTCACTGACTGATTTCCTGCGACTTCGGCCAAACCTTGTAAACCTAAATCACATCTCATAAAACCAACTAGACATTAGATAACAACAAAACCAATTCCCACAATGTCGTCGGGTAAGGGGAGGCTATATGTGGGCAGTCAACTACACATCTTATTTAAATCATTTCGTCTGTATGTCCCAAGCAAGCAGGGCGGGCGCATGATTTACCAATAGTCGTGGCACCGAAGATGCACCCTATTAAGTAGTGACACTTTTTTTATGTGGAGTTACACCCTATTAGAAAATAAAATTTTTGCACTGCGTGTCCAAAATTTAACCGCCACCCAGGACACTATATACATCCGCCACTGCAAGTAAGGCACATGAATTTCATCAATTCCGTTTCACCGTTATCTTTATTTATGCATCTCTCTTGAACCTATAGAGCTCACATACAATCTCCCATCCTCCGATTTGACATCAATCCTGGTCCGATCCAACCTATTTTGTTTAGTTTTGATTTCTTGTCTTGTCATGTTGTGTTTGTTTGAGCCTAATAAAATGATATTAACAAATGGGACACAACACAACAACAACAAAAAAAGAAGTTTTGAAATTTCATATACTCATGCAGCGGGGATCATGACCTGTGTGTTCCTTACACCGGAAGTGAAGCTTGGACACGATCGTTAGGCTACAAGGTTATTGATGAGTGGAGGAGTTGGAAGGTCGATGGTCAAGTAGCGGGGTATTTTTTCTTTTCCGAATAAAAAAAATGCAATGCCAAAACACTATTACTTATTTGAAGCTTCACCCTAATGTTTTGATAACGAGAACATATAAACAGGTTCGTTGTTACGATATCTTTATGTTACCTATTTTTCATCATTGCAGGTACATACAAGGATACGACAAAAACCTCACATTTCTCACAGTCAAGGTTTGGCACACGTAAATGTATCTGCAATGCAATCACTGCACAAAATTTAAGCTGTATTGATTATATATTTGATGTGATGCAGGGATCAGGGCATACGGTGCCTGAGTACAAACCGAAAGAAGCGTTGGCCTTTTACTCCCGTTGGTTAGAGGGAAAGAAAATATAGGAAAATCACATTGATTGTTTCACCGGTTGTTTGTAAGGTATTATGTGCTTGTTAGTTTAAGAATAATTTGGTGTTAGGGAAAGGGAAAGGTAACATAACAAATGGCGTGTACGATGAAAAGCGAAAGGAATTCTTGTTTTCGATAATGGGTTGACATCTAGATCGTTGGTATTTGGACCCAAATTGTAATATATATTTCGAAAGTTTTTACGGTACTTCGACATTGTTAAATGGTATTTGATAAATTAGTTAAAAGATTAATTAAATTATATGTTAAATCAAACATAATAGTTGTTAGTGTTTGCTTCCATGAAGTTTGGGGTCCCCTTTTGTAATCATCCACGAGTGAGGACTTCACCACAATTAGTCGTTTTTAGTTAGATTATTCCATCTTGTATTACTTTGGACACTTGATAATACTAATGACATAGCCATTGACATCGATCACTTCATAGCCTCGGGGACACGGTACATCAATCTTGTTTTTCTTAATCAATTGGCCAACGTATATATAATCTGCTAATATGGTATCAAAGCATGAAGTTTCATTTTTGTCTTGATTCTAATAGATTTTAAGAGGGTGTTTGGGATTGCTTATTTAAAACAATTTACGTTTTTTTACTAAAAGTGTTTATTAGCTTATTCGGTGTCAAAACAGAGTTTTAAAAAAAGTATTTGCTTTAACTTATCCGGTACCAAAACGTAATAAATCAGTAAGTTGTTTTTAGTGTTTTTAAAATGATGTTTATGTGTGTAATAAGGAAATAATTTATCAAAAACTTCTTAAATAAGTCAATAAGTAATGAAGAACTAACTTATCAAAACCTCTTTATTTAAGTCACTAAGTACTTATAAAATCTTCTTATCCAAACATTTTCAATTGCTTATAACCGTTGTGAAACCGCAATAAGTTAATAAGGATCTTAAATAAGCAATCTCAAACACTCGTTAAATATTGTTGTTACAAATGTATCATTTCTTAAACATCGATTCACGAAATAAGGACATTCGTACACAAAATTTGGACATTCATTGTATTATATTGATCTTACGTCAGAACCACTTCAATAATAGACCACAATAGTCATCACATCCCACCTAGACCATCCTTAATCATTTTAGTTGCATTTGGTGAACCAACAACAAATTTATCAAATTGATGAACCAACAACAAATTTATCAAACTGATGAACCAACACCACTAAACTTGTAAACCGTGTCTAGTGAACCATTGTTGTACACGACCTTGGCCAGTCTGCCTACTTTGCTAGAACCCTACACCAAAACAGAATGTTGTTATGGCAAAACACTACTCGCTTTTATTTTGCTTTCCCACATTGCATCATGAGCATATCGTCGGTCCAAGCATGCCCTATATCAGTAATTGTTGATGACACCCACCACTCGATGTGGCATCATCACATGACCATCCATCCCAAGTCCCCTTGGGACTTTAATTACTGCTATGTTACTGACACAATTACTTATTATGTGAAGAATAATGATGAAATCAGCGTTGTATTTGCCAAACAAGCTTATGATTGGGATATAAGATGCTAAATAATGGGTTTTTCACGCCTCTATTACCACTACCAATATACAAAGAATTTACCGTATTGCTAATTATATGTGAACCTATGAGGTCACAACAAAGAGTATTAAAAGACGTGAAAATAAATAATATATTTATAAGTGATAAATTTATTAGTTATCGGTCATAAATGATAAATAAATAATTGGTATTATTTATCAAATAAATAAAAAAAAGGTTTATTTGTTAGATAGATAAAATGGTTTATTAAGTTCGACTAATGAATTAGACGTAATTAATTAAATGGCTTTTGGCTACTTGGTTAATGGCTTGAAAGGCTTTCGTGGAACGCCACCAATTACTCCAAGTATATAAGAAAGGGAGTTAATCATTTTGACAATAATACACAAGAAACCCTAAACTATCTCTTATAAGTACCATTACATCATCTATCTCTTATCTATATCTATACATACTAATAAAAGAATCCTCTTTGTGCCACTTGTCATTTTTTTAGAGTCTATCTTTGCCAGGTGTCTTGATATTATGTAGTCTTAATATATTCTCCAGCCTAAACTATTTCTCTGGGTTCTTCTTTTTTCCTATTATGTGATTTTAAATCCATTAAATTTGGTATAATAATGATACTGTTTCCAAATATATAGGTCAAATCACAGATCAGTTTTTGAACTTTTATCAATTATCCTGAATTCACGCTCAATCTCCCCCAATTTCGCTTCAACCGTTTGGAAACCAAATCACCTTCTATTTATTTGTTTCTCTAATTCGAAATCTTGTATCATCATTGTTTATTCAGTCGACTCGGGTAAAATATATCTTCACTCATAAGCGATTTCCTCTTCACCATGTCCGTGATCATCGGCCAATCTCCGCTGTTTTCAGGCATCCGACGAGCACTCTTCTTTTGCCGGTTTTTAAATTTGGGTGTAACATGTGTAATTTCCTTTTATTTAATTGCATTTTTTTCCTATTGCAGGTTGTGTGCTTGTGTGGCTTTGCGTATGTGTGTATGTGTCTTTATCTTTAGGATACTTCTTCTAAAGCAAATTGACATTTCACTTGCAGAAGCTCATGTGTATAGTACATTTGTCTCTCTTTCTCTTTATTGCTTCCTTTATCCCTCTCTTCAAAACCCAAATCCTGTCACCATGATAGAGTTTCTTTTGTTTCTTGAAACAAAGAGGTTGACATCTACAAATTTTGTGCCTAAACAAAATAAGGGTACTTTTTCTTTCTATCTCTCCCTCTCTATTTGATATTTTGATTTAGTTGCAAACTTTTATTTCAAATTTGTTTGACTACTAGAGACCGTGCTCATCTTGACAAGACTAAATTTAATTTATGCTAAGTTTATTTTAGTCGAGATGATTAAATTTCATCTAACAGTATAACTATTTTGTCACTGCAATACTCCAGGTTGATCTCAAAATGTCACTTTGGATGTATATGTTAGCTGTCTCGTGCTTGCATATACGCGATCTGGACAGAGTGAGATTGTTACTTTGGATTGAATGAGGTTTCGCTAAATTACAATGTGCCGACAAGTATTTGGAAGAAGATGTTGTTACAGTTGGCTTATCTCCTCATAACAAGCTTGACGGTTTCCTTTTGTTTATGTTTTTATGGTCACGTGGGTTTTTCTTCTGTTTTAAGTTCCTCTGTTTTTGTTTTTTTCCACTTTTTGTGCATGTTAGGTGTTTGTGTTTATGTCTCATTGAGTTTTATCTCCCTTAAAATTCAATTTTCTCTTGATTGGTATCTTTAACAATTATACAATTTTTGGAAACCTTTACTTTAGATGACTAAATATTCTAACATGTATGCAAAGCCATAGGAAGGAGCTATGCAATAAGTGTGTCAAGGCTCTACAAGGATGCTATTATTGGCCAAAAAAGAAACCATTGGTATCTAAAAGGAATTAGAGGAGGCATTCGAGAATGCTGATGCCAAACTTCTAAATGGGTAAGCTTAACATATACTTACAGACAAACTGCATTGCCCCAAATAATTGTCAAAGGAGTACATATTTTTAGTATGATTTCATTTTCTGTATCATTGCATGAAGGTTTATATTTTGTTTCACTTTGTAAAGGCTTGAGATGAACACAGATGATGATGAATCAAGTGCGACATCCACTACTATGTTTATAGGAAACAATATGTTGTGTATCTCTCAAGTTGACGATTCATGTGCGGCATGTCTCCCTGATTTTTATATATATTTTTTTAAAAGAGCCACCCATAATGCAATTCCTGATTCATGAAGTGGAATGAGTTTTTTTATCAGGAAAACTTCTTGTCAGGTTCTTTCACAGTTTGATCGAATTTGAAGGAGACCGGAAGGCGGAAGCTGACTCTGTAAGCATCTATCCCTGGACTTTTTTCCTTTTGATTTCTCCCAATCGCACCTCTACAATGCTTTATTGTCACCATCACACAACCGGAACACCATTGCAATTCGTGAGTGAATTTCCTGAGAAATATGTGGACACTACTTCAAGATCACTTCTTTGGGTTTCAGGTTCGCAATATTCTCAATTTGCAGTTTATTTAATTTGATACTATTTTTGCCGATTACTAATTATATCATCTGAAAGAGATGGAATTAGTGGCGTGTTCAGGAATCAAGTGAAAATAAGAATGAAGCCCTTTGAGACTGTTTAGGAATCATACAACATCATGATGTTCTTGCTGTTACTTCCAAACCACACACAACTAATGATTATGAAAAATGTTCAACAATTGGAGCTCATACGGTATAACCTTGGTTGAACTTTTATATTTACATTTTGATATCCGATTATATTTTTTTATTCGTGCTCTTTAATTCTCAATAAGCCGAGGTTGTTGTAAGTTTAGCTTTTGTCATACCAAATGACCTAACTACATCTAAATCTAGCACTATTAATTGCAGCATTACGACACCTGCGCCAATATTTACCCTGGTAATGCTTCAATATATTCATAAAAATGAGTTTAATTAAAAATAGTTATAAAAGAACGACCCTTGTCAATTCTTTTTTATGTGGATTAGAGCATTCCTTCTGGAAAGGTTGGTCATATAAGCAATATATATCTATGATAGTTGGATTAGAGCATTTTTTTAGTTTTAAGTTTTAAATATTGAGTTCTTTTTTAGGTTTTTGTTGCAGATAATGCTCTTTGATGTAATCATAAAGACGTTATTAACTTACCCGTGAAACTGTAAGTTTTTTCTATACTTATCGAACCCTTTTTACCCCACTATTTTTTGTAGAAAAGGGGAAAACACTATGTTTTGTACGATGACCGATGAGTAATAACTAATCATCTTTGCATGAAATTTTTAATGGTCAAAGATGCTAATATTGTTTAAGACAACGAGGGCAATACAATCGAATTGAGATTCATATAATTTGATAATGTAATGTGCAACCTAAGAAGTGTTTACATGAAGGCTTATCTAAGAATTTCACCCAAATATGTAAAAAACAGAAATGCCCTCCTCATTGACTCATTCTCATAATAGAAAGTAGCCTTAAAAAGTTGTGGTCTTTTTTGTGATTGTTTGTATATATCCATGGTAAACACTCCATAGAATGAAACAATTAAAATTGGCATAGGAAGCTTGAATATGTCATTTTATTCACAGCATGCACAACTTAAAAGAATTGAAATTCTAGAACATGGGTTAGTTCTATTTTTAATCATTACATAAAATAAATCGTTAATTCCATAGCAAAAAGACCCACAAAATAAAAACAAAAAGTTGTATACTGAAGTAATATCTTTGATATTCCAGATTGATTTACTGATACACAAAGTTATCTCTTGTAGGTGGTGAACCTAATATCCAGGTAGAATAATTTAAGATCTATTCTTTAATTTTATCACGGCTAACATTAAAAATGTTTTATGATGATTTACAGGTAAAAACCGTTTTTATTATGAATTCTGTATATGAACAAACATCAATACCACCTTGCATATTGTCATTGCTCCATGATCCAGCCCAACACATGGTAAGATTGGCGATGGAAAAACTAAGGTGGAAGATGATGTTTCCCATTGACTAAAATACCCCCATGTCTTTGATTGTCCTTGGTTCATGTTGTAAATTCTATTTTGTGAGGGTAAAACATGGATCATTTCTGTATTGTTTTAAACGGTGACCATTTGTGCATATTTTTTAAACATGGATAATTTGGTTCATTTTTTCAAACATGCCCCATTTATATATTTTTTAAACAATACCATTTCTGTTAACTTTTTTAAACCGGACTGATTCTAAATCTTTTTTAAAAAGGGCCCATTTTTGTATTTTTAGATGTGGATTGTTTTAGAAATTCTTAATTCTGCATCTTTGTTAATTTTTTCAAACATGCACCAATTAGTTAGTATTATATACATATATTTGAATTCTTTTTTGTTTATGTTTGCTATTTTAATTTGTGAGCCGTGTGACACACGGGTTTATAACCTAGTCTTATAATAAAAGAAAGTATTAGATGCCACATGGCTATTTTCTAGACTCTATTATTGACACGTGTCCTTTTTCTGTGTTCCAAGATATTATTTTCCCGCTCATTTCTATTACCTCCGATACAAAACTAACATTCCAATTTCCTTTCTGAAATCCCAAAAAATCAGGGACTAAATGATAAGTTTTCCGATTAAGGGCATGTTTGGTAACCTCTTAAATTTTAAGATCTGAAATTTTAAGAGGTCTGAAAGTTTAAGAGGGTCTGGATTGTTAAGAGCTGAATTTTAATATGTTGTTTGACGAGAACCTCTTAATTGCTGTGCTAAATGATAAAAATGACTATTTTACCCTTTTGTATTATTGTTGTATGAATAAATATTGTTGCGTAACCTAGCCAATTTCAACAAATCAACATCATATAACACAGTGAATTTCAGCAAATCAACATCATAGAAACATCATAAAAAAATTCAGCCACATAGCAACATTAGAAAAAACAACATAGGCATAGCATATGAGAATCTGTTTCATAACATATCAGAAAAAAATAGCATATCAGGATCTATTTCAGCAAAATTGCAATATCAGAAGCGGCAATTTGGAATAATCAATAAAAACTCATCTTGAAGCTTTTGACGACTCGGTAAAAATTTCAGCATTTGGAATAATCAATGGAAACTCCAATGATGCAAAGAAACTGCCGATTGAATTTGAATCGATTGAATAATCAAATGGAAACTCCATCAGAAGCGGCAATTTGGAATAATCAATGGAAACTCCAAAAATTTCAGCATTTGGAATTACTTACGATCTGTAATTCCATAGCTTATGATGATGTCTCCTTGAAAGGAACTGCTGATTGAATTTGAATCTACCCCAAATGAATAACAAAATTCTGGTATAGACCATCATCTTCACTAGAAAAGAAAGAGAAACGTACAGAGTGTTCAGGCTCGATGTTTTGAAAATTATGAATAAGGATATATCGGAATTTCTCTTGGATCCTCGCCATTGATGTTTGGAGAAGAGGCGTGATGGTTAGGGCATAGGAGCGGCAGCACAGCAACGGTGGGACAATGGCAACAGAGCAGCGGCGGAGGAGATGTCGGCGGAGGATTTCCGATGGGAAGAAAGGGAGGTTTTTTCCGATCATATGGAAGAAAAAAAAGGGAGGCGAGATGAAGAAGAAGAGAGGCGGGATGGTTAGGGCATAAAAGGAATCGCGTGTCTCTTTTTTTGTTCAGATGGGCCATGAGATCTGATCCAATCAGAGATAACTTTTTAATTAAGAGGTAAAAAATAAGTGGTAAACAAATGCTCTTAATTTTTTTATTAAGATGTTGCCTCTTAAAAACTCAATTAAGTGGCAAACAAACGGGGCCTAAATCGCCTAAAATCTACGACCACATCTCACTTTTTGAAATCCCTCCTCTATTCTCTAAAAACCCTAAAGTCGCCGTCCACCACCATATCGCTCACCGCTCCCGCAAAACAAAAGGGTTAAGAGAAATTATCACGCCGCCGCATTCATCCTCAGCCCAAGTATTTAACAATTTTTGTATTAATTTGATAAAAAACACGAAAAGATTTTAACCCCTCTCTTTCTTGCTTCCAGCGACTCCCTACCCAACGATTCTGTACGCGATGGGAATGTCAAAAGATCGTCTGGTCCCCTGTTAGGTTTTTTCTGTGCAACAAGAGAATTGATGTTCGGTCTGGACTTTGGACGCTCATTAATTTCACCGGAAGAAGTTAGGGTACGCATTCTCCCATAGGACTTTGGACACTCATTAATCTCATGCTTCAAGTTTCCCGATCGTCTCTTTTTCTCGAGATAGAGATGTAGAAAGAATGAGTGTCTAATTACTTGGTGTGAGATGAGTACCAAAACCCTAAGTTTAAGCATTGGGCATCTGCACTATGTAATTGGCACGTCAATGGTGACAACGTGAATCACCTCTACCGCCACAGACACCCATTATCAGCCACTGTTGCAATATGCTTGGGACACTCGCATACTACTGGGATACTTGTGGTTTCGTAAATCCTTGAAAGTTTCTGATTTTTTTTCTCATGGTGATAAAACCAACAGAGGTTGTCTGCCGTTTAACAAAGATCGTTTGTCGGTTTTTCAGGTTTGTGTTCTATACCTACTCCTAATCTTTCTTATTTAATCTATCAATATTTAACAATTTCAAGTTAAAGATGACCACTGAAGTCGATCTTCCTGGAATTAACATCTTTTCTTTGAGGTTTGAAGCTTCTTTCATCTTTACTCATTTATTACACTTCATTTTTTGTTTATTTCAACCCTAAAAGGTTCAACTTTTCTCCCAATGTTGTTTTAATTTCAGTTTTTCAAGGGTGCTTGGTTAACATAGACCGATCTATAAGTCATGCTTTTTGTTTTTTTTTTTTCTGATTTTCACTCGAATTTAGATTTTCATATCGATGGTTTGATTTTTCACCCCAATTGGTATAGCAGATAAGCAATCCCATTTCGGTTATCCATTTCATCAAGTTCCTGCCCAATCAACAGGTATTTTTCTTTGCAATTACATCCAAATTCTCAAAAGGTACACATATTGATAAATCAACATCTTGGTTAAGCCATTGATTTGATTGCGTGAGATGATCCTCGATTATTATTTTGATGATCTTGATTGCAAGTTTGCAACTTTTAGTAATTGAATATAGATATTAAATTATTATTTGATTATTTTCAGATTTAAATAATCAATTTAACAATACTAGAAACCTTTTTGTTATGATGCTGTCTGCCTTTGTTTGTATTTTGTTTCTGGTTTGAATTTGAAATTTTGGTTCCAAGCATGGCTTTTTTTATCTTTCGGAACAAGTGATCAATTGCTGTTGGAAAATTTCTTCTTCTGCATTTGGTTGCGTGCATTTCGGTGCTAGACAAATGAGAAATCTAAATAACCGCCAAATCTACTACTAAACTCGCCATCTCTTTCTTTTACGAGGCAGATAATATGAGTTAGTTTACACAAGCAATTGATGGGATTTCCATGTTAACTTTGGTGGCTGCCATACATTTTCCCTAGAAGAAGATAAGTGAACATAGGGTTATTTTGGTAAATTTTAATCATGTCAGCCAGTACGTACACGATATTCTTTAACTATAGAAACTACACCAAGTGAAACCATTCTAGTGTTAGTCCCTCCAGGAAAAGAACCTACTACCCTTCTTGGAGGCTTCACGGTATTTGAACATTACACACAATGTTTTGTAGTTATTTAGGGCTTCTTCAAGTATATTAGGCTGCACAGGTAATGCTATGCATAAACATCAACCAGATAAATGATCTCCTAACTATACTTTTCCTAATGAAGCTGCAATCTCAATTTTGCATAAGTGTGTCTATGGCCCAATTGTATTTTAAAAATAGCAAATGTAGAAAACAAAAGAGTTAAATGGAATAAAAAGACCAGGTAATAATTTTTTTAAAATAAGCACCTGCTAAGCTTATTTTTGTGACTGTCCTATTTTGAAAAAAATGCCAACTTTACAAATTGTATGAGTATGTTCTACAAAATATAAGTTACCATTTGTTAGAACTAAAATGTTCTTTTATTCAATACTCAAACTGAAATACAAGAAAAGAACAACTCTTGCAAATTATATAAACACTCTCTTCTATGTTTTTGTGGTGCATTACAATGGATGTTAGAACATCGATTTATAATGATGGTAGTGTGCTTAGTTTCTGCAATAGCTGCAACCTAAAAATGAGTTCATATGAGAAATTCAACAAAGTTAGGTGTGGTTGGTGGTGTAGGTGTGGTTGGTGGTGGCTGTGTTTACACTATGTGTTTACATTCACATTCTCCCCCTTAAACCAAACTTGGCTCGAGATTCGTTACGCCGATCATGTTGAGCATTTCATTCCATCCCCGACTACAGAATAATCGACAAGTGCTTTGTCTTTATCTTTCTCGAGTTTCAATTTTGCATCCTTGGAACAAGTTGTTGGAATGCAATCTCTCACACTAAACTCCCCCGAAATCCTTTTAGCATAAGCCGTTTTCTTTAGAGACACGTCTTCCATCTTCTGCATCACCTTACGAAAATCGATACCTCAATTTTTGGGACTACGTTGGAGAAAACTGGCAGCTGCTTTTTCGGTCCAAGTCCATCTCTTCCGTTTACCAAAGAACCCTTCTCGTCTTATCCGTGGCTTCCTTTTCCGTGTGTCGAAAAACTGGTGTCCTTTTTCACATTTTTCAACTTCAACATAAAATTCTTCCTCACTCGGATCATCTAATTTCTTTAGATGTGAACCTAGAATTTTATCATGCTCCAAATAACCATTAACTTTCATGGTATAATAATTGGCATACGGACGTCGTTAATGTCACAACCAACCTGGATCATCTTGGGATGATAAAAGACACATTTTTCGTCTCGTCTTTAAAAGTGTCTTATAGAGTCGGTTACGGGTTCTTTTTACTTTAAAAAGTAAAGTATTACTATTGTCAAATACACGTAAAATATCACCATCCATGTCGACTTGATTCCCGTCTTCGGTTAGTTGTCCAAGACTTATAATATTCTTTTAAGTCTAGGAATGTAATATACCTCGTTAAGTAGTCTTTGATCTCCGTTTCCGTAATCAAACAAGATCGTACCTTTTCCTTTGATGTCGATCTTTGACCCGTCTCCGAACCGTGTATAACCCGTCATGTTCTCGTCTAACTCATGGAACTTTGAACGATCTCCGGTCATATGATTGCTAGCACCGTTGTCAAGGTACCATTCCTCGGAATCAACTTGACTTTCTTCGGATGCAGGGATATCAACGTCGTTCTTCTCTTTTAGCGGCACCATACCTGGTGTATCTTCTTGCGAGATCGCCATCATTAAAATGGGCTCTTCATCTTCATTGGTTTGGGTGAGGTTCACCTCCTCACCTCGTTTCTTGTTTGGACACTCTGATGCATAATGACCATATTCCTCGCAAATAAAACATTTTATTTTACTTTTGTTCTTTCGAGGACGATTGTAGTCATTCCGGTTTGCATCATACTCATGACCATCTCCTCGGCCATGCCCACAACCTCGACCGCGTCCTTGGCCTTGGTTTCCACTTTCCCTTGAAGTGTTTGACGAGTCTCCCTCGTCGGTTTGCTTAGATTGAGATGCCCACTTGGCATGTGTAAGCAATAGAGAAGGTCCTTCTTCCTGTTCTTCATACCCTCGAAGTCGCTCTTCGTGGGTCTTGAGACGGCCTACAACCTCTTCGACCGTCATGTTTTTCATGTCTCCAAATTGCTCGATAGATGTTACGATTTGTATAAATCGCATTGGGACGGCTCGAAGAAACTTCTTCACCACCGTATTCTCCTCGATCTTTTCATCGAGAGATCGAATACCAGTCACAATAGTATTCAATCTCATGGCGAAATCATCTATCGACTCACCATTGTTCATTCGGATCACCTCGAATTCACTTCTCAATGTTTGTACCTTTGCCTCCTTTAACCAATCCGCTCCCATATGCATCATCTTAAGCGTTTCCTGTAACACCCGACTTATTAACAAAAACACCCCAAAATTTTTCATTTTTCAAACCAAATATTTTACAAATAAAACCATAAGTATGGGGTTTTAGTTAATACAATACGAGTACAAGAGTATCACGAAGTACAATACATAATATTATACATTCTTCAAGCCGGGTCGTTACTTTAAATACTAAGTCCTCAGTCACGGACTTTATCCTTTCCCTTGGCGGGATCACGCTCACCTGCAGGGACATATCAATAAAACTGTGAGCTATAAAGCCCAATGAGTAATCAAACAAATATACATGTATATATAAGAGAATAACAACAATTAAACTCTTAACAGTTTTTTTTGTCCCAAAAGTCATAGTCATCGCTGACCGCACCGTATATCATAGCCATAAAAGGCCGCACCAAAATATCATAGCCCGAAGGCCGCACCAGAATATCATAGCCCGAAGGCCGCACCAGAATATCATAGCCCGAAGGCCGCACCAGTTTAGGTTCAATAACCCAATATCATGGTCCTAAGACCGCACCATTTAATGTCAAAGATAGTAATCCTAGCCAACAAGGCTGCACCAATATATCATACTAGATATAGTCAAGATTACTCACCTGAAGGTTTGCTACAACTAGCGTTTGTTGTTCCTTGCCTCGAAATGAAATCCGTAGGATTTTGTCCCGTACCTATAAGTCCATTCATTTCAAAATGATTATAGGTTAATTTACCGTTTCAGTTGGTTCTAGTGCACAAGAGTCTAATATAAGACAATTTCCAAGCATTAACCATTGGTATAAAAATTTAATACACTTCCCGAAATACGCGTATTCTGCTACAGTACTTTCGGGAGGTCGTATTCGTATTCCGATAATTTTCCATGAAGTTTCACAACATATTAGACCTATGTTTAAAATTTCAGGTCAATCGGATAAGCCTAGCATTGAAATCAAACTTGGAAAATGCACTAAAATTTAACAGAGGTGAAATGGCTTGCTGCCGCGAGATCGGGTCGCGATCGACCCCTGGGTCGGGTCGCGATCCTTGCGACTCCAGGCAGCAGTGAGCTCCGAATTTTGAGCTAAAAACCCCATTTTCCTCTTGTTAAGCACTTATTGCTCGACTTAATCACAAGGAAATGTTCCAAGACCAAAACCTTTGATTATTAACTAGTTTTAAACCATAAAATGCTCAAATTAAATTCCATTTCTAATTTTTCCCGTTTTTGCATTTTTGATCTAAAACCAAAATTATTGAATTCTACTTGCTTCTAATGATTTCTTTCAGTCATTATAGCATCTAGAACTCATTTTAATCCATTAGAATCATGTTTATCACAAGAACTCATCATCTAGGGTTCTTGATCAAAATCTCAATTCTTGAACAATAGCAACCTACTTCCATTTTCTTGAATTAAGTCCTTATTAGTATGACTTAATGGAAGTATTACACCAACTTAACCACATAATCATAACTGCAATTGCAGTTTTTGAGTTCTACAAAACTCATCAAGAACAACTAGTCAAGAACTTGGATTACTTACCTTTCAAGCTTCCAATTCCACCCTTTGAAGTTATAATCCGATTTTGCAAACTTCAATCTTCAAGAATGCTCCAAATTTCTTCAACGATCGCTCAAAAATCCTCTCCCGTAACCTCTCAAAATCTGCACACAATTGGGAGAAGCTTCCAAGCTTTTATACCTCCAAAATTTACATTTTGGTCCTTGAAGTTGCATTTTTAGGACTTTTGCCACAATTTACACAATTTATGACACAAATTCAGTTTTTATAACATTTTAAGTCCAAGACTCAAAATATTATTACAAAACAAGTCCTTTTCTGTCCAAAAGACCAAATTACCCTTCTAAGGTAAAATGACCAATTTGCCCTTTTTACAATAATTACATATTAAACATGTTTCGGCGTTACATTTCCCATGCTTCTTTAGCCGTGTCCTTCTCGGCCAACATAAGAAGTACGTCCTCTGGAATCGCTTGGTAAATGGTCGCAAGCACCATCCTATCTGTTCGTTCATCTACTCTTGCATTTTGAATTGCATCCCACACTCCTTGTGCTTGCAAATTCACTCGCATCTTTATAGCCCACACCGCGTAGTTCGTTTTCGTAAGCAACGGATAATGTAACGTAACACTACTATCCCTCCCGGTTATTTGAACACTTTCAATTTCGGGTTGAGAAAACGACGAGCTTGGTGTAGTCATTCTTGGCATATACTTGGATATACTCTAACTTGGAATTTTCAAACGTACGAGGACCACTATAATTTATTATAACGACCAAATTTGGGGATTTGTTTGAATCTTTCCAGAAGTAGAGGGGCCAAAATGTAATTTTCAGAACTTTAGGGATCGGTTTGAAACTTTAAGAAGTATAGGGGGATAATCTGAAGTTTTTCTGAAAAACAGGGACCAACCTGCAACTTTTTCGAAATTCAGGGGCCAAAATGCAATTTTCTAAAACTTTAGGGACCAACCTGCAACTTTATCGAAGTTTGTGTTTACACTATGTGTTTACATTCACATTCATGACCAAGAAACATAATTTAGCACATTGTGACTCTCTTCATTACAGGAATGGAATCCAACATAAAGAAACTCGTGGCAAGATGGTGCATTGGGGACAAATTTTCCAATTCCTGCCGGTTGAAAATGGACATATGAGTTTCAATTTGAGGATGAGATCGATATTTTTTTCTACTTCTCTTCAACAAATTTCCAAGAAAGGATCGTCATCTCGGACAGGTTTATAATCTTTATTCGTTCTTCGTGACCACAAAAGCTACTTTTGTTACAAGGGACTGAACTGGACATGCTTTTTAAATGCACACAATAACAACATAATTTAGGCCAATTCCTATTACAAGTAATATACTCTATATGTATAAATAATAGCATGCATTAATATTCGTCCTTTCTGCCCATAAGATTTCGCCATGTTACACAAAATACAACGTATTCTAAATTTCATGGTTTCAGGGAGTTAAGGTATATCGCCTTAAATTGAAGAAAAAATTTGATTCAGCAAACATGAGAATTATCTAAAATACGTTGCTATTGTGTGCATTTAACCATTTACCATTCATTGCCTTACCCATAGTTACATGAAAACATGACCCCCCTCGTTCTACGTTCCGGATCGTGAGTTCCAAAAACGGGTTCCAAGCCGTTCGGTACGCAGCCAAAACGTGATCGGTACTTCTTCAATCGCCGATCCAAATCAACCAAAATCCAAGATCCAAATCAATTGCAATCGCCATCCAGTCAACCGAATTCGTCGTTCCAATCCATCCGGTACGCCAATTTGACTAAAATTGATTTTTTTTACGTCGATTTGCTGCTACCGATACGCAATTGCATTGGAATCCAAACGTCTTTTGCAGAAATTGGGAACCCAATGGACGCCAATCCTCAATTTCACTATCTGATTCTTACCTGTGACACTCAAAAATTCCAAACGTCTTCTTCCTCTTCATTCTTACCTGCGACACTCCAAAAAAAAAAAAACCACATTCTAAATGTCTGAAGCAGATACTATCGATTTAGAAGATGAATATGAGAATGATTTCCAAGATGAGGGTACAAGAAGAAGCAAGAATGTTCAAGCAACAAAGGATGATAAGCCATTGTTAACCGAAGTTGACATTGTTGGTGCCACTGGAACTAAAAACGCAGGGGGTGCAAAGATATGGGTTTGTAAGCACTGCCATGAGAAGTTCACAAGCTCTTATACCCGAATCCATATACACTTTTTTGGTGCTCCAGTAGGAAAGCCAGCAGGTATCAAAAGATGTAATGCTATACTCAAGGATCGGGTGAAATACGAGAGCTTGTTAAAGAAGGTAAAATTAGCTGAGCAAACGGGTGTTTCTCGATCTTTAAAGAACTCTGTTATCAATAAAAAACAGACTTCTAACTCTAAAAAGCCACTTGAAGAATCTTTTGGGGTGCTGGAAAGGAATGCAGTTGACATGAAGGTTATGAAAGGGTTGTGTGCAAATGGTATTCCCTTTAATGTTCTGCGTAATCCTCCGTTTCAAGAGATGGTGAATGCAATAAACAGGGCACCTGCTGGTTACAAAGCTCCTTCTTATGATAAAGCTCGAACCGTTTTGCTAGACGAGTGCGTGAGAGATGTGGAAAAGGGGCTGACTTCGGTGAAGGATACATGGTATACACAGGGGTGTTCTATTGTATCGGATGGCTGGTCCAATGTGAAACATGAACCATTGATCAATGTTATTGCTGCTAATAGCCGTGGTGCCGTGTTCATGAAAGCAACAAACTTTTCTGGTGTAGAGAAGACGGGGCCAGCAATTGCAGAATACTTGCTTGAAGCCATTGAAAGCATAGGACCCAACAATGTTCTTCAAGTTGTCACGGACAATGCAGCCAATTGCAAGGCTGCTAGAAAGGAGGTGGAGAAGGTACATAAGCATATTTTCTGGTCTCCTTGCTGTGTTCATATGTTAAACTTGATATTTAAAGATATTGCAACTGAAATTTTTTTCTTGATGGACACATATAGGAAAGGGAAAATAATTGTTAAGTTTTTTCTGAATCATACCCATGCTTTGGCTACTTTTAGAGATGTTTCAAATTTGGAATTGTTAAAGGTAGCCAAAACTAGATTTGCATCTCATTATATTTTGCTCAAAAGGTTGTGGGATTGTAGAGAGGCTCTTTCTACAACAATTGTACGAAATTCATGGAGAGAGTGGGTGAATAAATGTGATGCAACCACTAAAGAAACTGGATTATTAGTTTCTGATACAATTAAAAGTGAGGTATTTTGGGATGATGTGGAAAGTATTCTCAGTTTTACAAAACCTATATACTTGATGGTTAAATTTTGTGATGGTGATGGACCAAAGATGGGAGAAATTTATGAGAGAATGGATAATATGTTAGCAGATATGGGGCAAGTGGTTGATGATGGGGATGAGGAGAATGGAAAAAGGCAAAGGAAAGAGTAATTGTTGCTGATTAGAAGTCTGTTTTTTTTGTTTGAATTATGCACTTTTGTATTTTGGTTTGAAGTATGCACTTTTGTATTAATCTTTTGGGTTTGCAATTTGAAGTATTTTGGTTTTTGGTATATTATTATTATATATTTTAAAGGTATATTAATATTATATATTTTAGAAATAAATTGTACATCGTACCGGGTAATATGGTACCACGTTCCACGTACCGGAATAGCGTTCCGGACAAGACTACCCCCTCGTACCGAATTTTTAAAACTGCCGATCCCCATTCCCGTTCCCGTTCTACGAACCGAAACGTTCCCGTTTTCATGTAACTATGGCCTTACCATTATTATGTGGTCAATTTGACAAGTACATAATACTTAGCTCTTTAGGTACTTATTGGTTTAGTTTATGGGTTGCTTTATGTAACACTCCAAAACAACAAAAGTATACCTTGTAAAATTTCGTTATATAACATCCAATATCATAAGATCATGTGTAACGTTTCTCAAAGTCAGAAAATAGCAACGCAGAATAAACTCTGATTGAAGGAAATACAAGCTTAAGATAACGGGTAATACATAAAAAATAGCTATGAAGAAAATAAATCAGACTAGACGAACAGATCGAAAGTTCTCTTTCAATAAATATTCAGATACTCATGACATCTTAAATTGTTTTATTTAAAAAATCTAACTATCATTTTAATTATATAAACTGCTTTAACCTGAACTCATTTGATACCTTACCCAACTGATAGAATCCATCTGTTTTACCATATATATTAACCGAACCAAATCAACCTATATGTTAAAACATAAAAATAAATGCTTATAATTGAAACTCATTTAACACGGTACCTAACCCATCAAACCCATTAATTTTATCAACTTTACAACTCTACTTAAAAACATGGGTCCTAAAATAAAGGGGGTTGCCTTTGTGTGAATAGAGAAAGTTCCCCACAAAACTCTCAAACAGATTCAAGAATCTTTCCTCTCTTTTTCTCTTTCTTGAAACCCCGCTATTGTTATCTTAACATGATTAAGATAATGAACTCAGTCCACCTTTTCTTATTGATTTATCTCTCATTTATCAATTTCTTGGTACAATCCGCCCCTAAGAATGCCTTAGTTTCTCAAGTTCCTGGGTATCTTAGTCCTATACCCTCCAAACACTATGCTGGGTACTCTTAATGTTTGCTTTATTTCCTTCTTTCTTGCTGTTTTCAAGAAAAGATTTGTTGGATTTTTGTTTGTTTTGCATAATCTTTGATGGGTTTACAGGTATGTGATGATAGATAAAAACCATGGCAAGAAATTGTATTACTATTATGTGCTTTCAGAAAGAAACCCTTCTAAGGATCCAGTGGTTCTTTGGCTCAATGGTGGCCCGGGTTGCTCCAGTTTAGATGGGTTTGTTTACGAACAAGGTATACTATTTATACTACACTTTTTACGTACTCAACTTGATTTCGAGAACAATTGTTGACTTTAACAATCAAAGTATCAAACACTAAGAAGTATATCAAGTAACAGTTTATGAATTGGCTATTTTACATATGAGTGGTTATTGGCTTGCTTTTAATCAGTTTAAGAACAAGAGTATGTTGTGTTGCAGGTCCTTGGAATTTTGAGAAATACAAAGGCATGGCCAAGCTTCATCTTAATCCATATAGATGGAACAAGGTTTATATATACCTATGTTTTTTACTTCATAAAAACTATAATTGGTTAGATATTTCAAGATATATTTTTCTAATAAAAAAACAAATTGGAAGTACAACTCTATAGTTAAGTAGATTTTTCAAGGTACAATGCCTACATAAGAAAAAAATACAAGTACAATGCTATAATACAAAATAATGTTGCTATTTCTTGATAATGTTACTGATTATATAAAGTTGATCAATAGCAAGAATTATAATTTTGGTTGCGATTCTCATTTGCATTTGGCCAGATTCTTATTTGGCATATGGTCAGGTTTCAAATATAATATTTTTGGACGCTCCTGCTGGAGTTGGAATGTCTTACTCCAGGAATACAACCGACTACATCACCAGTGATACAATAACGGCTTTAGACTCCCACAAATTTCTCCTTCAGGTATTCTTGAAAATTAAAATAACAGAATATCTCTGTTTTGAAATATTCACGTATTTTATTTTTATTTTTGTGTGAATTTAGTGGTTCAAGATATATCCTGAATATCTTTCAAATCCTTTTTTCATCGCCGGTGAGTCATTTGCTGGAATTTACATCCCTACATTGTCGTATCAAGTAATCAAAGGTAACTATCTGTCTAAAACCCTAACAAACATGATTCCGAGTACACATTATGATAACTCCCTCGATATATTTCAGGAATCGAAGCTGGTGAGAAACCCACTCTCAACTTCAAGGTGCGTCATCAATTAAAAACTTTTTGAATTGGATTCTATGTACAATTGTACTCACAAGTACAACTATTTGCCACGATTTAAATGCATTAGAATACAGGGATACATTATCGGAAATGGAGTTTGTGATGATGTATTTGATGGCAATGCCTTTGTTCCGTTTGCCCGCGGGATGGGCCTCATTTCAGAGAAAATGTATCAGGTATAATACGAGCTTCTTATCAGATTCCTCTGTTCCAACAATGGACACTTTGACTTTTCAGGTCAAATCTATCATGCTTAAAGTTCAAATTCAACATCCGCGATGGGGTTTTTATTGTAGTAAATGTTGGAATCTCTAGCACATGGGAGGGGACACTACACCTAAGCACATGTGTTAAAGCAAGATCCAACTGTCCATTTAGTGTTTGTTATCATAGCTAGGAAAGTGATATGTTTCTTAGAAGCATATATATTCAGATCTAGCTATTCAACAGAAACACACACACAATTGTATAAGTTTCTAATCAGTTTTTTTGAGTTATATTGTCTAATCATTAATCAAAGAGATAGTTTGGTTAATTTCTGTTTTATACATTGTTGGTCTTTAATTGGTATCGGAGCGGTGATCATTTGAAGGGCGGGTTTGAGAGTCGGTTTCAAGAAAAGGGCGTAGCCCTTGGCTGCGGGATGGTAAATGCAGCAGCAGGAACCGGGTTTTTGTTTTAAGGGATTGTGATGGTTTGATCACAGGTTGTAGACTTGAAAGTAGTCTCCATCTTTGATCGATCCGCGTTCCGGGTTAAAGAGAGCTTAACCAGAAACGGTGAAGGGCAGCGGAAACAAATCAGAACATATGGGTTTTGATTTGGTTTGCTCACGGGTACAAGAAAACAGAAGAAGCACGAGCTCGTTATTCTTGACTGGTGAAAGAGGACTCTCGATGGGAACGGGTTGGATCGAAAAAGGTTGGGGCTGTCAAAAACCGCAGAAAAGACGAGCGGAAGAAAATCAAAGCAGGTGGCTTTGAGTTCGGCTCGTGTTGCGGGAAATAGAAGATGGTAAAGGTGGTGGTGACCTTATCTTCTTGAGCAGTGGAAGAAAGAAGTCATTGATCGGCTTGTTTGTGATAAGGGGAGACCGGCGTAGGTGCGTGAAAACAAACGGAAAAGATTCGTCAAAGCAGGTGGCTATAGATTTGGTTCGTGTTGCGGGTGAAAGAAAATGGTAGAAGCGGGTGGCTTTGTTTTCTTGGTCGGTGGAGATGTCTCCTTGAACAAGGGTGATCCGAAAATAAAGAAGTCAGAGAAACAACACGGTGTAAATATTATGGCGGTGGCGGTTCAAATCGGGTGACTTTGGGTGTGGCCGGGGAAGAGGCCGTCGATCCGGAAAAAGTTGTGATATTAATGAACGTGTCCAATGGTATGCAATGTTACAAGTGTTGTGAACAATTAAAATTTGTTGAGCTAAAGAAGACTTTGGATGTGATCGAGGTGGAGATCGGGTGTCCGGAAAAAGTCGAGAATCAAGTTTAAAGAAATACGGAACTTGATCGGGAACAAAGACGTCTCTAGAAGGAAGAGATTCGGGGGTGATTGTTGGAATCTCTAGCACATGAGAGGGGACACTACACCTAAGCACATGTGTTAAAGCAAGATCCAACTGTCTATTTAGTGTTTGTTATCATAGCTAGGAATGTGATATGTTTCTTAGAAGCATATATATTCAGATCTAGCTATTCAACAGAAACACACACACAATTGTATAAGCTTCTAATCAGTTTTTTTGAGTTATATTTTCTAATCATTAATCAAAGAGATAGTTTGGATAATTTCTGTTTTATCAAGACTAATTCACTTGCTTATACAAATCTGTGTTGTTGTGTATCTATTGAATTGCTAGGATAACATATTTATACTAATCTAAAACATTGCACACACCTAGTTATAATGACAATCACTAGTTTAGATTTAGATCTAGATCTTGTTTCCCACATTAGCTTAGGTGTAGTTGTCCCCCTCTTTTAGAGATTCCAACAATCACCCCCGAATCTCTAAGTCCTTCTAGAGACGTCTTCGTTCCCGATCAAGTTCCGTATTTCTTTGAACTTGATTCTCGACTTTTTCCGGACACCCGACCTCCACCTCGGTCACATCCAAAGTCTTCTTTAGCTCAACAAATTTTAATTGTTCACAACACTTATAACATGGCATACCGTTGGACACGTTCATTAACATCACAACTTTTCCCGGACCGACGGCCTCTTCCCCGGCCACACCCAAAGTCACCCGATTTGAACCGCCACCGCCATAATGTTCACATCGTGTTGTTTCTCTGACTTCTTTATTTTCGGATCACCCTTGTTCAAGGAGACATCTCCACCGACCAAGAAAACAAAGCTACCCGCTTCTACCATTTTCTTTCACCCGCAACACGAACCAAATCCAAAGCCACCTGCTTTGACGAATCTTTTCCGTTCGTTTTCACGCACCTACGCCGGTCTCCCCTTATCACAAACAAGCCGATCAATGACTTCTTTCTTCCACCGCTCAAGAAGACAAGGTCACCACCACCTTTACCGTCTTCTATTTCCCGCAACACGAGCCGAACTCAAAGCCACCTGCTTTGATTTCCTTCCGCTCATCTTTTCCGCGGTTTTTGACAGCCCTAACCTTTTTCGATCCAACCCGTTCCCATCGAGAGTCCTCTTCCACCAGTCAAGAATAACGAGCTCATGCTTCTTCTGTTTTCTTGTACCCGTGAGCAAACCAAATCAAAACCCATATGTTCTGATTTGTTTCCGCTGCCCTTCACCGTTTCTGGTTAAGCTCTCTTTAACCCGGAACGCGGATCGATCAAAGATGGAGACTACTTTCAAGTCTACAACTTGTCATCAAACCATCACAACCCCTTAAAACAAAAACCCGGTTCCTGCTGCTGCATTTACCATCCCGCAGCCAAGGGCTACGCCCTTTTCTTGAAACCGACTCTCAAACCCGCCCTTCAAACGATCACCGCTCTGATACCAATTCAAGACTAATTCACTTGCTTATACAAATCTGTGTTGTTGTGTATCTATTGAATTGCTAGGATAACATATTTATACTAATCTAAAACATTGCACACACCTAGTTATAATGACAATCACTAGTTTAGATTTAGATCTAGATCTTGTTTCCCACATTAGCTTAGGTGTAGTTGTCCCCCTCTTTTAGAGATTCCAACATTTTATACATTGTTGGTCTTTAGTAAATGGTTTAGAGTTGATATATTTATAATTCCAGGAAAGACTTTAAGCCTAAACATGTGCAGGATGCTACCAGGGAGTGTAAAGGGAAATTCTACAACCCTCCAAACCTAAAATGCGAAATGGAGCTTGACAAAATTGACCAAGTAATTAATCGGCTTTTTCTTTCTTTATTCTTCCAAAATTTACTATTCTATGACACTCTTTCTTACCTTGGATTTGAACCCGTACATCCAGCATTTTGACGGTCTAAAGATTTATAATATTCTGGACAAGTGCTTTCACGATAAAAAAAATATTAGACATGAAAATACAAAATTGCCCATGAGCTTTAGGAACTTGGGTGAGACCGAAAGGCCACTTCCGGTGCGAACCAGAATGTTTGGGCGCGCTTGGCCTTTTAAAGCTCCGGTGAAGCCGGGTTACGTGCCTTCTTGGCCAGAGCTTCTCAACTACACAGGAAGAGTCCCATGTAGTGTAAGTCATTCAAAAAAACATAATGATGATTTTTTTTTATGTCATTGATAATTACAATATATTTGTGACATTGGTTTTGGTACACAAGTTTTCTCAAAAAGAATTATTGAGAAAACAGATGTTTTCTTTTTTTTTTTTTTTTTTTTTTTACTTTTTGTAGGACCGTACTGTGGCAAAAATATGGCTAAACAATGAAGCAGTCCGGAAGGCAATTCACGCTGACCCGGTAAAGATATAATAGGTTTCTATATATAGTAAGAGTATAGCGATTGAATTCTCGACAGAAAGTGAAGTTAAACGTATACTTCAGATTAGTGAGGCCGGAAAGTGGGAGCTATGTACGAACAGGATCAAATATAATTCAGATTCTGGAAGCATGATCAAGTATCATAAAAACATCACCGCTCGTGGTTATCGCGCTCTTATTTTCAGGTAAACTTGTGTCTATTGTAAATGGGACACACAAAATAAAAAAAGTTATAAATTTCATATACTTGTGTAGCGGGGATCATGATCTGTGTGTTCCGTACACCGGAAGTGAAGCTTGGACACGATCGTTAGGCTACAAGGTTATCGATGAATGGAGGAGTTGGAAGGTCGATGGCCAAGTCGCGGGGTATGTTTTCGTTTCCAAATAAATAAATAAAAATACAATACAAAAACATTATTACTTGCGTGAAGATATGCATATGTTAAAACTTTTTTCCTCATTGCAGATACATACAAGGATACGAGAAAAACCTCACGTTTCTCACAGTCAAGGTTTGTGATCACGTAAATGTATCTGCAATCACTGCACAAAATTTAAATGTAATGAAATGACGTTCTAAAACATGCAATTGAAATGCTTTTCGTTTGAATATTATTAGGGAGCCGGGCATACGGTACCTGAGTACAAACCGAAAGAAGCGTTGGCGTTTTACTCCCGTTGGTTAGAGGGAAGGAAAATATAGGAAAATCCCATTGATCATTTTCATCGCTTGTTTGTAAAGTATTACGTTCTTATTAATGTAAGAATAATTTGGTTTAGGGGAAATGGAAAGGTAACATAACAAATTTCATGTACGTGGAAATCGAAAGAAATTATTGATTTTGATGAAGCCTGATATTGGTTATCACATTTAGATGGTTGTTATTTGGATCCGTATTACAATACCATTTTCTTTTATTAAGTGGTATTTGATGAATTTGTCAGCAAGATTAATTCGGTAGACTATATGTCGAGTCATAAAAATTTAAAACAGAAGAACAACGAATTCTTCCATGGAAATTAAAGGTCCAAAATGAGAACAATATTGCTAACCATGCAAACAAAATTACAAGCCTATCATATATTATCTCCTCATTTTTAACTCTTAAGCACACACCACCTCAATTCTGTCGCATCCTTCTTAATAAATCATCTACTTTACCTTTGTTGCCGTTTTAGCAACTTTTGGTTCTTTTTGACTCCTATACAAAAACCTCAAAATGCGTGGTTAGAAACGGGTTTCCCAAGAATTAGCAACTTTTGGTTCTCCTAATAATTCTTTATTTCAAATACCAATATTTTTAAAAATACTCCTTTTTCCCTTGGTCTTGAAGAGGATGTTGGGAGAGATGTAGTGAGGTGGGTGACAACTAGAGGTGCACAACGTAACCGGTTTTTTTAAAACCCGAAATTAAAAACCGAACCGGTTTTCCAAATAACCGGTTATATAAAAACCGGTCCAGTTAAAACCGAACCGCCGGTTATGAGCCGGTCCAGAATCCTTGCGCGAACCGGTTTTTTCACCCCGGTTTTTTAACCGGTTTTTTTTAACCGGTTTTTTAACCGGAAAATAACCGGTTTTTACCGGTTTTTTTTTTCTAGCCGTTAAAAAACGGGAAATTTTGCATTTTTGGCTTCTCTTGCTCGGTTTCTAGCCGTTTATAGCCGTTAAAATGCCCAATATACCCATTTTACCCCTTATTTGTTAGTATAAATAGATGTTGGTTCATTTGGTTTCAATACCCCGCAAAAAACGCTCACAAATCTCGACGTTTTTCGCTTTCCCGACCTATTTTCTAACAATTTCAAGATGGCTTCGTCATGTTCCGCTACCGGTTCCGCTTCCGTTGGTACTTCCGGCATAACACGAAACTATACCAACGATGATGTAGCGGAAATCAAAACCACAACGCGATCCGCCGATGTTTGGTCGAATTTCGATTATTGTGTTATGAGAGATGGTGCGAAAAAAGCTCGGTGCAAGAAATGTGGGAGGTTTTATTCGTTAACGAGCAACTCAACGTTGAGGTCACATATAAGTAGCGGTTGCAAAGCGCTTCAACAAACTAGTACCGATCCGACGCAAACTACAATTGGATCGGACGGAACTTTATTTGTGTACGACAACGATGCCGTAAGAGAAGCCTTTGCCAAGTTTGTCATCCAAGAAGCACTTCCATTCGACCACTTCGACAACCCGCGGCTTACGGAAATCATCAAAACGAAACTTCAACCTCGATACTCCGCTGTAAGTCGTACTACTCTTCGACGTGATGCTATTGCACTTTGGGCCAAAGCGAAATCCGAAATAATTGTAGGATTTGCAAACTACAAAAATTCGATTTCGCTAACTTGTGACGTTTGGACCGCCCCCCACGGAAATGCAAATTCCTATTTAGCCGTTACCGCTCATTGGTTTCATCCCGATAGTTGGCTAATGATGAAACGGACAATAGATTTTAAATTATTTGGTTATCCACATACCGGTGCAAACTTATTAAAAATATTATTGGACGTTATGGCGGAATATAAAATAGACGATAAAGTCTTTTCTATGTCCCTCGATAACGCGTCAAACAACACAAACGCCATCAATCGAATGAAATTAAGACTAAAACCAATTTTAGATGGCGACTTTTTTCATACCCGATGTATTGCACATATTATAAATATAAGTGTGCAAGCCGGGCTTCAACTTTGACATTTTGGCTTGGTGGAAAGAAAAGGAAGTGCAATTCCCGATTCTAGCCGCCATGGCCCGCAATCAAAACGTTTATGTAATTTTAATTTTAAAACTTTGGTATTTCTAGATGAAGACTATCATTTCTAGTTTATGTAATGTGTTGGAGATTGACCTAGGTTTTTCGATGTTGAATCTCGGTTATTCGAAAACTATAATTCCTAGTTTTTTATAATACGTTATTGGTCGTTCACGTTTGTTTTTTTCATTTCAATTTCAATCAATGTTATAGACTATCAAACAATGTTGTTTCTTATTGTATCATAACCAAAAACAATATAAATTTTTATGTATTTTTTTAGTATTTTTTTAGTATTTTTTTTGTATTTTTAAAGATTTAATACACAAAAATCGGTTTTTGGACCGGTTTAACCGGAACCGGTTATATAAAAACCGGTTTTAACCGGAACCGGAACCGGAACCGGAACCGGTTATACCGGTTATGCATTTCGAATCAAAAAAACCGGCCGAAACCGGTCCGGTTTAAACCGAAACCGGTCAACCCATAACCGGTTAAATAAAAAACCGGTTCTTGAAATAACCGAAACCGGTTATAACCGGTAAATGTGCACCTCTAGTGACAACTTTTGCTGCTGTTAAGGGGCAGTTATGATTTTTTTAGTGGATTTCTTATTATTCCAAATGACCATAAAAGACTCTTTTATTTATGACAGTCATGGGCTTTTACTAAATAAAAGCCGAAACACATTATTATTCATTCATAATTAATAACAAACATTTAATTAATTAATAAAGCATCTTTATTAATTAACAAATACATAACCATTTATTTTTTACCGTATTTGACAAAAATAAATAATAAATATCATTTTATTCTTGTTTATTTTTACAATAACTAAATAATAAAACTTATACAATATAAATATTTATTATTTATCTATTCCCTTGATCCTTTAGGTGTTTCACCCTATACTCCTGTAGATTCACATACGAACAATAACACTGTTATTTTTTTTATTTCTTGAACATTAATTTTTACACACTCCCCCTTATGCAAAAGATAATAGAAGTCAACTGCATATACAATGGTAAGCATTTAACACCACTCCATTAGACCTAGATATGTGTGAAAATTTTGTCATTCACAAAATATCCCTTAACTATTTAGTGGTCTATAATTCTTTCTCTAAATATCTCATGGGTAAAAAGTTCATGGGTAAATCAGTTTTCTGATACCATGTTGGATATCAAATCAACATAAACCTTCTATCATCGGTCATAAGGGTATGATATGAACAATTTTAGAAAGTTCATGAGTAAATCAAGCACAAAAATAAGTTCAGTGACCAAATGTGAACAATTTTAGAAATTCGTTACCCTTCCAAGTCTTATAGGATGCCATGTAAGATTCCAAATCAGCATAAACCTTCTATCATCAGTCACAATGGTATAATGTGATCAATTTTAAATTGTTCATGGATAAATCAAACATAAAAATAAGTTCAGTGTCCAAACGTGAACAATTTCAGAAGTTCGTTACATTGCAAGTCGTTATCCCAAAAATCAATTACCAAAAATAGTCATCACTTAATATTTTTTTGTTTTCAGACTTCTCTAAAGTTACTACAAACATCGTGACAATAAAATAGTGATCATTGATTACATACAAAAAATTTAACGACAAGAAAATAATAGTCAATAATCGTTTTAATAATATTTTTTACAAGCTATTTTATATTTTTTAAATTTATATTTTATTGTTACATAAATTATAATTAAAAATATATTTTTTCTGAACGGCAGTTAGGAATATATTTATCTTTTTAACATTTCAATAAGGGGATAGCTAAAAAGACACCATTTTTATCAATTAGACATCTTAATTATTACTTTTAAATATGTAAACTGTTTTTTATTTGTTGGAATTACAATGTTTTCCGAAAAAACCGGATATAATTGGTTAATAATATTTTACTTTTATTTATTTTTTTGAACAGCAACATTTATTAAAAGCAAGCGGGATGCTTGCGAAAGAAAAAACAAAAGTGCAGGGTACAACCAATATCTAAAAGCGACAATTAGAGTCTAACAAACGCAAACACCTAAGAATAAAAACTCCCCCAAAACAGAAACTAGATTTAAATTGGTACTAAAAGCTTCAAAAGAAAGACGCAAAGGCCTTTTTGACCAGCAACACCAAAATGAACTAAGCCAAGGACGAAACAGTCAAAAACAAACCAGCAGCACCAGGAAACCGAAGAAGAACAGCCAGGAGCAGCAAAACCAACATATCTTCCTATCGAAATGAGCAGAAAAGCAGAAAGCCAGGACTGGAATTGTCAACTTAAGATCAGGGGCATTTTCGTCAATACTGCACCAAGAGGAGATTTATATAAAAGAAACTCCAGTAGAACCTCCCAACTAACGAACTACCCTTTGGAAGATCAATTTTGAGCCCTGACTCCACAAAATGACTTGACTAAACTGCAGCCAACCCACTTAGCAAGACACCAAAACACCGGTTTCTGATTGGGACTTGAATCAAATTAGAAGCTGCCTCAAAAACGACCCGCACCACTTTTTATGTCACAGTCAAAATCTTATGGAATAACACCCAAGGGCATTTTTGTCCAGCTAACAGAAAACCTCAAGATAAAATAGAGACACAGTCAACAAGCAGCACCAGAACAATCGATGTTATATACATCAGCAACCCCGATTGAATTAGCGAAACCAAGCATGAAAACTGCAACAACCTCGAACCAAGCAAAATTCCATTGACAAAACAGGAGAAGCAAAATTCAATTAAAGTTATATCTATTATACTTCGAAAGCCATCACCAAAGAACCATTAGAACTGAAAAAAAAACCTTCACGGGAATTAAAACAACCAGCACCCAGTCGAATGAAACCAAAACCCAGACGCCCAGGAAGAAATGAACATTTCTCATGTAGATCGCCCCCCGGGGCAATTTCGCCTAACCCCCAAACAAGGACCAAATTCTACCAACCACTTAACCAAATGCAAACCCAGCAAAACCTCATACAGTCTTCAGGATATCATTTCAGAAGCAGCCACACCACAGGGGCAATTATATCGTGTCAGTAAGACCCAGTGAAAACCCTGTTTTAATCCTCACTTTCCCGCCTATTTGAGGTATCGTACGTCGTTGCTCCTTTGTTGCCGACGCTCCTTCAGCTGCCATCTCCCCGTCGCTCCACGTCGTCGTCGTCACTCCGCCGGAGATTTAGCGTAAGTATTCACCATTCCGCCGGTATTGTGCACTCGTTCCCTCGTCCCCCTTTCCCTCTCAATCGCGATACAGATCAATCCCGTTGGACTCCACCACTCCGCCGGCGATTTAGGGCAAGTATTCCACCATTCCGCCGGTATTGTGCATTCGCTGCCTCGTCGTTGGTGCTGCTTGATATACCCTCACGAAATAGGCGACAATTTAGGGTTTCTAAGTTAGGTGCGTGTCCTAATTGCATCTTTAACTTCTACGCTATCTGAAATCAGAAGCCAATTATTGTTCGTTCTAAGTAATGTGTTTAGTATAGGGTTTCTAAGTAAGGTTGATGCTCCTTGATTCGTTAACTCTTTTTACCCTGTTTGGAGTATCTGTTACTTACTCCAAAGATTGATGAATTGCCTGAATCAGGTAACCAGAGAACTACAAAATTGTTCTCTGGGGTATGTCAGTCAGTATTACATGATCGCAAGCTTACTTTCCTACAAATCATTTGTGACCATGATCTGTTTGTTGAAATGCCTGGCCGGGATCCTTCTGATAGGTATATTATGTTTACACTTTACATGTGCTTGTATCCTTTTCTTCCATTATCTACAACAATTGGTGTGGTATGTTTTTTGTTACAGGAAGTCAGGAACTACCTTTCATCTGTCTTAATTCAAGAACTTTTCCTTACTTGGGATCATGATGATTTATCTCAGCAAGCAAAAGTAAGTGTCATAACATAACAACATATTAATATATTTCTTTTCCAGTTGCTAGTTATTTTAACTGTTTCTAGACTGCAAGGATTTAGGTAGTTCTTTTATGCAAGCATGATTTTGATTCTCGTTACCAGGAGCCTGAAGATAAATTGTATATAGCCCAACTATATTTTCCACTTGTGGTACAGGTAATTAAGATGTTTTTTTTTTTTTTTTTTTTTTTTTTGCTTGTGAACCTTTTAATTTACAAATTATATCATCTCTCTTGTGTACATACTGGATGAAATGCCTGAATTTTATAACCTGAATGCTGTTGAAAAGCGTGAAGCGAAAGCATGGCAACAAAATATTGCCCAAACAATAATATTTTTTAAATTTTGTAACCAATCATTTTGTTTCAGGTCACATTAATAGCTAAGCAGTTTGCTTTGCTTCATAATGCCCTAAAGTTTGAAGCACTTCACCTTCTAGCAATGATTTTCTCTTCAGTATATTCTGTATGTATGCTTTATTGATCTTAGTCACATAAAGTTGAATTGATATGTGTCTTTTGGAAATATTGGATCATTTTAATAGATTTTGTGTTTTAAGAATGGACATTAATATTTCACATCATGATTGTAAATTTTTATGATAATTCTCTAATTAGTGACCATGTTTTGGTCTCTAACAATAAATTATTAGTGACTATTTTTTTGGTTACTAACAATAAATGATTAGTGACCACTTTTTCTTGGTATCTAACAATAACTAATTAGTGACCTAATATTTGGTCACTAAAAGTATAAAAAATGACGATTTTCAATTATTGGTGGCTATATTTATTGACAAACTAAGTCGTCACATATATAGTGACTACTATATTTACTTACAGATTTTGGTCTCTAACTACTTTAGTGACGGAGCTATAGTGACAAAAAGACGACCGGAATCTTGGTCACTAAACTATCTTGTGACACTTTTTCTACCGTTAGTGACCAAATCATTTTGTTCACTAATTAAGCTTTTTCTGGTAGTGGAACCAAACTCTAAAACAATTAGATGATAGCAATACTCCTTGTTTTGTTTTTCTTTTAATTAACCGTAGTGTTTTAAAACGAACAAAATACATATATTAATTAGAGCTGATGGTTTCAGTTTATTTATAAGTAAATTGGTAACACAGAAAAAATAGCTACGAAGAAAACAAGTCAGACGGGCAAACAGATCGAAAGTTCTCTCATCCTAAATCACCTGTTTTGACGTGTAGTTTAAAACAAACTGTTTTAGCCCAAACTGATTTGATATGTTAACCAACTTGTGTTACCATATTCTAAAAGTAAATAAACTATTTAGACCCAACCAAACAAATCTTTTTAAAACATAAATATATATATGATTATAATCAGAACTCATTTAACACGGTACCTAACTCCAAGCCATTAATTTTATCAACTTTAAAACTTTACTTGTCAACTTGGGTCCTAAAAAAAAGGGGGCTGCCTTTGTGTGAATAGAGAAAGTTTCCCAAAAACTTCAAAACAGATTCACGAATCTTCCCCCTTTTTTTTCCTGAAACCCCCAAATTAATTATCCTAACATGATTAAGATAATGGAATCAATCTACCTATTCTTATTAATTTATGTCTTATTTACCAATTTCTTGGCACAATCCGCCCCTCTAAATGCCATAGTTCTTCTAGTTCCTGGGTTTACTGGCATTCTACCCTCCAAACACTATGCTGGGTACTCTTGATGTTTGCTTTCTTCCCTTCTTTCTCAAGTTTTTCAATAAAACATTTGAGCTTTCTTGATGGGTTTTTGTTTGTTTTGCATAATCTTTGATGGGTTTACAGGTATGTAACACTTGATGTAATCCATGGCAAAAAATTGTATTATTATTTTGTGCTTTCAGAAAGAAACCCTTCAAAAGATCCAGTGGTTCTTTGGCTCAATGGTGGCCCTGGTTGCTCTAGTTTCGATGGGTTTGTTTATGAGAATGGTATACTACACTTCTCTTCACTCTGTTTTTTAGAATCATGTGTCTGTCTTGCTTTATTTTCATATAAATTCTGTTGTTATTTAGTACAAAATAGCACTTTTTAGAAAGATAAACTTCCATAATCTTGAATCAACAATCCACTTGTTATATAATCATAATTCAGGTAACAATCTTCTAAAGATAAAGGATATGCCGATACCATGTCGTTTTGTAATAGAATCTTTCAATACGTTTGGGACCATAGAACTATAGCAAGTAATAGTTTATAAACTGGGTATTCACATATGAGTGGTTCTTAGCTTGCCTACACTATGTTGTGTTGCAGGTCCGTTTGATTTTGAGAAAACCAAAGGCTTGCCAAAGCTTCATCTAAATGATTATGCATGGAACAAGGTTTAGTGTTTTCGGCTTCATCAAAACTAGTTTGATAATGGGGTTAAAAGGCTGACATAGAAACGTACTTCTACTAATTTGTTTATTATAATATTTACTTTCATTTCTTCCTGTTACAACATTGTACTATGAAATGTTTAAATACAAGGCAACTTTTGCTGCTATAATTGGTTAGATATTTCAAAGGATAATGTTCTAATATAAAAAATATTGAAATTGCAAGATATAGATGGGTGGATCTTTAAAGTAAGAAAAAAATGTAAGTACAATGTTATAATAGAAGAAATGAAAGTATGATGCTATAATACAAAAGTAAATAAAAGTAAGTTGCTATGTCTTGCATTTAGCCCTTGATAATGTTACTAATTACAATAAGTTGATCGTTAGCAAGATTTATAATTTTGGTTGCAATTCTTCTCTGCATTTGGCCAGGTTTCAAATATGATATTTTTGGACTCTCCAGTTGGAGTCGGAATGTCTTATTCCCGGAATAAAGCCGACTACGACACCACCGATACTAAAACCGCTTTAGACTCCCACAAATTTCTCCTCGAGGTATACTCGAAAATAATAAAACAAAAAAGATCACATTCAAACACATATATATCTATTTTAAAATACTAATGTATTTACGTTTCGTGTTTGTGTGGATCTAGTGGTTCAAATTATACCCCGAATTCGTTTCAAATCCTTTTTACATTGCCGGCGAGTCATTTGCTGGAATTTACATCCCTACATTGTCTTATGAAATAATAAAAGGTAACCATTTCTCTTAAACCCAAATGAACATGATTCTCTGTAATATTCGATCTTCTTCAGGACTTGATGCCGGTCAGAAACCTGCTATCAACTTCAAGGTGCATCCTAACTTTGTGACATTATATGTATGTATGTATGTATGCATGCATGCATGCATGCATGCATGCATGCATGCATACATACATACACACACACACACAACTATTTGCTGCCATCTAAATTCACTAGAATACAGGGATACCTTATCGGAAACGGAGTTTGCGATGATGTATTTGATGGCAATGCTATTGTTCCGTTTGTCCATGGGATGGGCCTCATTTCGGATGAACTGTATGAGGTATAATACGAGGCATCTTTTGTTCCAAAAATGGACGCTTTTACTTTTCTGGTCAAATATATCACGTTTGAAGTTCAAACTGATATGGATTTATATTACAAGTTTGACATCCGAAGTGGGTTGTTTTTAGTGTAAATGATTTAGCGTCAATATTTTCTATAACTCTAGGGACGACTTTGAAAATATGCATAGTTAAGAACTGATTGGTTTGACTTTAGAATTGTCATCTGCTATAGTCTAGATTGACACAATTGACAGTGATTTGTCATTAGCTGAATGATTATACACAAAACAGAAGATTACAATGATAGTTTCTACATTTCGAGAGGGTAGATTCTCTCCCAAAACACAATACAGGAAAACAGTTATTCGCTACCCCCAACTCAACTAATACTCACTTATTTATACTCAATTAGACCGACCTAAAGGGAAAAGACAGTAATACCCTTCATACTAATTAAGTCTTTGCCCTTCTAGCATACGTAAACCTTAGCGGAGGCTTACCAATACTTCCCCCCAAAAGCTTAACCTGGTCCTCAAGGTTAGCATTTGGAAACTGTTTTAACAAAGCTTCCATGTTCTCCCACGATGCTTCAAACACTTAGAGATCCTTCCATTTGACCAAAATCTCTAACTGACCTGGTATTCCACTTTCTGCATTCCTAATATCCAAAACATCTTCTGGTTCTGCTTGGAGTTCCAAATCTTCAGTTAATTGAGATGGTATATTTGGAGAGGACTTACAATTTCCTATTGCCCTTCTTAGTTGGGACACATGAAAAACCGGGTGGATCGAGGTTGTTGTTGGCAATTCCAATCGATAAGCGACTTTTCCAATTCTTTCCTTTATCGCAAATGGTCCATAATAACGAGCTGCTAACTTTGGGCTATTATTAACAATCAAAGATCGTTGACGATATGGTCGAAACTTTAAGAAAACCATGTCCCCTTCTCCAAATTCCACCTCCTTCCTCCCCAGATCTGCATATTGCTTCATACGAAATTGAGCCTTCACCAATTGCACTCGTGCTTCATCCAATATCATATCTCTTTCAATTAAATCCAAGTCAATCTGATCAATTTTGGAAGTGTGCTGTTTATACCTTATCAACGGAGGTGGATCCCTGCCATACAATATCTTGAATGGCGATGTTTTTAAGCTAGAATGACATGAGGTATTGTATGAATATTCTGCCCAAGCAAGAAACTTCAGCCACTGTTTGGGTTTATCAGAAACGAAGCATCTCAAATACTGTTCTAAACACTTATTGACCACTTCGGTTTGACCATCTGTTTGGGGATGGTAGGCAGTGCTATATTTAAGTTTAGTACCTTGGATTTTAAACAATTCTTTCCAGAATTGGCTCAGAAAAATGCGATCCCGATCTGATATAATAGCTTCTGGAACCCCATGAAGTCGAATAATCTCCTTGTGAAACACTTCAGCTACAGATTGAGCATTAAAAGGGTGTTTAAGGGCCATAAAATGAGCATACTTGCTCAAACGATCTACAACCACATAAATGGTATTCATCCCACCAGATTTGGGTAACCTTTCAATGAAATCCATTGACACTTCTTCCCACACTTTCATTGGTAAAGGGATAGGTTGCAGTAAACCAGCTACTGATCCAGACAAATGCTTATTTCTTTGACAGATTTCACAAGCTTTAACTCTATCTAAAATATCTCTTTTCATACCAATCCAGAAAATCTCAGAAGCTATTCTTTGATATGTCTTTTCTTCCCCTGAATGGCCCCCCATAGGACTTGCGTGAAACTCATTGAACAATGAAGCTATTAATGATGAACCTTTTGGAATAACTAACCTGTCTTTGTATAACAACCGCCCTTGATCTAAAGTAAAACCCTTATGAGCATCTTTATCTGCCTTTAAATCTTTTACTACTTTTTGTAAAAAATTATCCTCTAATATGTCTTTTTCCAATATGCCCCAATCACGCCATTGGGGACCACCCATTACCGCACATTCAATTGGATATTTCTTTCTTGAAAGAGCATCAGCAGCTTTATTACTAGGGCCAGTTTTATAAACAATTTTAAAATTGTATCCCAACAACTTGCTCACCCATTTTTGATATTCGGGTTCTACCAGACGTTGATCCAACAAGAATTTTAAGCTTTGCTGATCACTTCGAACAATAAATTTTCGTCCAAGTAAGTACGGTCTCCATTTCTTTATTGCGAGAACCACTGCCATTAATTCTTTTTCATACACAGATTTTGATTGTGCTCTTATTCCCAACTGTTGGCTGAAATAAGCAATAGGGTGATCATGTTGCATTAAAACTGCTCCCAACCCATATCCTGAGGCATCCGTTTCTAAGACAAAGGGCTGATTAAAATCCGGTAAAGCAAGAACCGGGGCCTTCACAAGTGCCTCTTTTAATTCTTGAAAGGCTTGTTGAGCTTGAGGAGACCATAAAAATTGATTCTTTTTTAATAAAGCTGTCAATGGGGATGCAATCATGCCATAATGTTTGACAAACTTTCTGTAGTAACCGGATAGACCCAAAAAACCGCGCAATTCTGAAACTGATGTCGGTACCCGGCCATTCTACCATTGCTTGAACTTTTTCTTGATCCATTTCTACTCCACTTACCGATATAATATGGCCCAAGTAACCCAATCTCTCTTTTCCAAATTCACATTTCTTTTGATTCGCGTACAGCTTGTGTTTCAAAAGAACCTCAAACACCTGTTTTAAGTGTTCCTCATGTACCGCTTCTGATGGGCTATATACTAAAATATCATCAAAGAAAACCAAAACAAATTTTCTCAAAAATTCCTTGAAAACTTCGTTCATTAAACTTTGAAATGTTGCTGGTGCATTTACTAACCCAAATGGCATTACGAGGAATTCGTAATGCCCTTCATGTGTTCTGAATGCTGTCTTTTGTACATCTTCGTCCAACATTCTGATTTGATGATATCCGGACTTCAAGTCCAACTTAGAGAAAATTTTTGCACCATAAAGTTCATCAAGTAACTCATCAATTATTGGTATAGGAAATTTATCAAGTATCGTATGTTTATTTAATGCTCTATAATCAACACAGAACCGCCATGATCCATCTTTTTTTTTAACCAATAAAACTGGACTTGAAAAAGGGCTCTTACTTGGTTGTATTATTCCAGCTTGAATGAGTTTTTCTATCTCATCTTTCTGATAATGAGGATAGCGATATGGGCGAACATTGATAGGACCGGAACCTTCTTTCAAAACAATGGCATGTTCGTTTCCTCTTATTGGTGGCAACTTTTTAGGCATATGGAATATATCTTCATATTGAGCAATAATCTTTGTCCACAATGGTGAGATTTCTGGTCCAGCAGACACACCACTTTTATTAGCTTCTAAACTTCCCAGTTCTACCATCCAAGCGAGACCTTCTTTAAGTATAGTTTTAGAAATAGCTTTAAGTGACACCAAAGCTTTTTCCAATGTAGGATCTCCTTTTAGTATGACCATCTCTTTGCCCACTTGAAATTTCATTACTTGAGTTGCCCAATTCGTATGCGTGTTCCCCAATTTCACTAACCACTGCATTCCCAAAATAATATCAGAGTTTCCAAGCTTTAGTGGTAAAAATTCTTCTACAATCTCTAAATCTTGCATCCGGATTCTCACACCTCTGCATATCCCTTTTCCTTTGACTTCTAAACCAGTGCCCATTTCTATCATATAGTTTTGTGTGTTATCTACCGGAAGGCTTAATCGTTGTACCGTTTCATTTGATATAAAATTGTGTGTGGCTCCACAATCAATGAGAATTACAACTCTTTGCCTATCAATCTTACCTAACTTCATAGTTCTTGGATTTGAGAATCCAATAATTGAGTTCAAATGGACTTCCACCTTTTCTTGTTCTTTGATGACTGCAATTTCTTTTTCTTCTTCTATATTTTCGCCCACATCTTCTTCACTATCATCTTCTAATTGTTGAGTAACCAATACACTTATCTCTTTCTTTTTACATATGTGTCCAGGTGAGAACTTTTCATCACACTTGAAACATAGCCCCAAAGACCTTTTCTGTTGTAATTCTGCATCAGACAGTCTTCTGAATTCGTATCCACCTTTGTCCTTATTCATAGCAAGCTTATAATTGAATTGTTTAACAGTTGTCATATCACTAATGTTGCTCGTTGCCTTCTTATAATTCCACCCACTGGAAGAACGTTGCTTGAATAAGAGCTTATTCTTTTCTTCTATCTTGACAGCCATCTCCATTGCTTCATTTAAAGTTCCTGGTGCTAATAAACGTATTTCAGCCTTGATTACCGGATCCAACCCATTTAGAAATTGACTTAGAAAAACTTCTTCTGAAATTCCTTCCAGAGGTGCTGCTAAAGAAGTAAACTGTCTTCTGTACTCTTCAATTGTATTCTCCTGTTTTAATGCTAAGAACTGCTCACATAATGAACCATTTGCACAAGCACGGAACCGTTTTAGCAATGAAGCTTTCAATTCTTCCCATTCTCTAAAAGGACGGCGACGATGCTCCCATTGGAACCATTTCAATGCGTCACCTTCAAAGGAGATGAACGCTACTTCAATTTGTTCTTCTCTATTCAAACGATTGAGACAAAAATACCGTTCAGCTCTGCTCACCCAACCGTCCGGATCCTTACCATCAAATGTCGGCATCTCTAGTTTCCGACCTTTAATTGCTAAAAAACGATTAGGTTCAGTAGTACCTTTTCCAACTATCCGATCTCCAAAATTAGGGCTCTGAGCAGCATCGGAACTGACTGGAGTATTGATTACTGGAGTTGGTTCCACTCTTTGTTTCAATAATTGTTCTATCATCTTCTTCAATGATCTGATTTCCGAATGCACGTTACCAATCTCTGAATGCATAGTTTCTTTTAGCGATCCGATCTCCAGCTGTACCGATCCCATACTTGCTTCTATTTCATCAACTCGATTAAGTATAGTACGTTCGGAAATTGAGCGTGTGGTTGCCATTGAATACAATCGTTTCGATTAAACACCAATTTCAACTTAGTACGTCACACTTGATGAATCCTCAGCACCGATTTCAATGAAATTCAAACTGAGTTGCTGAATTTCCAAAATTGATTTTCGTTACCAGGATAGACTGCTCTGATACCAATTGCTATAGTCTAGATTGACACAATTGACAGTGATTTGTCATTAGCTGAATGATTATACACAAAACAGAAGATTACAATGATAGTTTCTACCTTTCGAGAGGGTAGATTCTCTCCCAAAACACAATACAGGAAAACAGTTATTCGCTACCCCCAACTCAACTAATACTCACTTATTTATACTCAATTAGACCGACCTAAAGGGAAAAGACAGTAATACCCTTCATACTAATTAAGTCTTTGCCCTTCTAGCATACGTAAACCTTAGCGGAGGCTTACCAATTGATACGAACCCATCCCATACTAGGCCCGTATCACGCCATAAGCCCAAGTGTAGAACTCACTCCCAAAAGCTAGCTTGTAGGAGGAGGGGACACTTAGACTTATAAGCCACCAATTGAATTTGTTTTCTACCAATGTGGGATCATAACAAGTGTAGAACTCACTCCCAAAAGTTAAGAACTGATTGGTTTGACTTTAGAATTGTCATCATACATATATACGTGTTTTGAACTGTATTTTCATGAACGGATGTTGGCATAACTTGGACCGTAAACACATACAGGAAGTTAACAAGACGTGTAATGGGAACTATTACAAGCCACCGAACAAAGAGTGTGAAAGCAAGCTTAGAAAAGTTAACGAAGTAATTGTCTTTTTCGTTCTTTGTTCTTCCATAATTCACATGTTCTACGACACACTTGCTTACCTTGGATTTAAACTTGTACATCCAGGATCTTGATGGTTTAAACATGTATAACATTCTTGAACCGTGCTTTCATGCTAATGGTTCGATTAATATGGATGAAAATACTAAATTGCCCATGAGCTTTAGAAAATTGGGGGAGACCAGAAGGCGACTTCCAGTGCGAACCAGAATGTTTGGGCGGGCTTGGCCTTTTAAAGCTCCGGTGAAGCCTGGTTACGTGCCTTCTTGGCCAGAGCTTCTCAAGAGGTCACAATACGTCCCATGTATTGTAAGTTATTCAAAAAAATATATATGACGATTTTTTCTTTTGTGGTTTGCTAGTTAATCATTACAAAGGATAAGTGACATCTGTTTTGATACACAAGGTTTCTCAAATTTGTCTTATTTACAGGGGCATTTTGGGTATTTTGTTACTAGTCAAATACTTTTTTTTTTTTTCCTTTAGTAGAAAATGAATCCATTTATTAGGTTTAGAGGATGAATATTTTTTCCATCTTTTGTAGGACGATTCAGTGGCAACTAGATGGCTAAACGACGAAGCAGTTCGGGTGGCAATTCACGCTGACCCGGTAAGATATAAATGGGTTTCTATTTATAGTAATATTATGCCGATTTGAATTCTGGACAAAGAGTAAAGTTAACGGATAGTTCAGATTATTTTGGCGGGCAAGTGGGAGTTATGTACTGGTAGGATCAAATATCGTCAAGACACTGGAAGCATGATCAAGTACCACAAAAACCTCACAGCTCGTGGTTATCGCGCTCTTATTTTCAGGTATACCCTTGTTATATTATCACAAATGGCTTTTAGTTAAATGATGGGTAGGAAATTGTCTCAAGTTTGGTCATATATTTTGTGAAAAAAGTTCCATTGAAGCTACCAATATGGAAGATGTATTTGTTTGCCACAAAAGAAAAAAAGTACAAAAGTTTCATCATTTTCGAGTTAAAGTCTTTGTTAGATTCATTGATTTGAAACATCAAGAGCAATAAATTGATTTAATGCAGCGGGGATCATGATATGTGTGTTCCTTTCACCGGGAGTGAAGCTTGGACACGATCGCTAGGCTACAAGGTTATCGATGATGAGTGGAGGCAATGGGAGGTTGATGAGCAAGTCGCGGGGTATGTTTTCGTTTAGTCATTAAGAAATATGAAACTAAAACAATATTACTTACGTCAAGATTCACCATCATGGTTTAATAATGAGAAAATTTAAACAAGTTGGTTGCTACAATATCCATGTTTATGATGATATATTTCTCCTCATTGCAGATACTTACAAGCATACGATAAGAACCTCACATTTCTCACAATCAAGGTTTGTTAAACATAAACTATTTGTAGTCACTGCACAAAAACTTTGAGCTGAATGTATGAAATGATATTTTAAGACGTGCACTGGATATACATATATAATTAACGAAGATGAGATTAGAGGAGATTTAACATTTAAGCATTGGGGACATCTAAGCTAAATGCTCGATGGTTTGTCATATGTTAACTTGAAATTGTTTTTTTATTGATGTTGCAGGGAGCAGGGCATACGGTACCTGAGTACAAACCGAAACAAGCCTTGGCATTTTACTCCCGTTGGTTAGAGGGAAAGAAAATATAGGAATATCCCATTGATTGTTTTTATCAATCGTTCGCAAAGGATTATTTATTTGTTAATCTGAGAATAATATGTTGTTTGGAAAAGGTAACACAAAAACGTCATGTACAATGAAAATTGATAAAAAAATATCGTCGTTGATGAAGGCTGATTATGGATGGTTAATTAGTATTTAGCAGTCTCTGAAAGTTTGTTACAGTTTTGTGTTATTAAGGGGTTACTTGACGCATTTGGTTCTATGGTTGATAAAACTTTCATTAAACCATCTATCAAGTCAAATATTGTAATCTTTTATAGTAAAATTGGGAGTATGAAATACCATATTGACAGCAATGTTGTTAAGTGTTAACCAACCAAACAAAATGAGGATTAACGAAATTAGAGGCTGTCCACAAATAGTCCCTCATATATTTTCTCCTTACTTTACTCTCAGCCACAAAGCCTCTTAATTCTACCAATTCCTCCTCAATAAACCCGTTACTTCAATTACCTTTGTATCCATTTTGGCATATTTTCTTGTCTTTTTTTTTTTCTGATTACTTCAACTTTTAATTTCATAATTATGTTCTTCATAATCCCGACTTATCTTTGGTAATCCCTTTCTTTTCGCTTTGGTCATACATTATTTCCTTCTAAATCGTCAAACGTTAGACATAGTCTGATTAACATTTTATTTCCATCCAAGATGGATCCAGCAGAGCTACGCCGTGTTTTCCAAATGTTTGATCGCAATGGTGATGGTAAGATCACAAGGCAAGAACTGGCAAACTCTCTAGAAAACCTGGGAATATACATACCTGACAACGATCTTGCCCAAATGATTGAGAAGATTGATGTCAATAAGGATGGGTTTGTTGATATGGAGGAGTTTGGTGAGCTTTATCAGACGATATTGGGGGAGAGAGATGAGGAAGAGGATATGAGGGAGGCGTTTAATGTGTTTGATCAAAATAGAGACGGGTTCATCACCGTGGAAGAGCTGAGATCTGTATTGGGCTCACTCGGGTTAAGGCAGGGTCGAACCGTTGAGGAGTGTAGGCTGATGATCAAGAAGGTGGACGAAGACGGTGATGGAATGGTTAACTTTAAAGAGTTCAAACAGATGATGAAAGCCGGCGGTTTTGCGGGCTTGGAGACTTGATTATTCATTAAAGTAAAATAGTTTCGTTTCAAAATCTGATTTATTTGTCCTCTTATTTGGATATGTATAGATATTCCACCTTCGTCTCAACAAGTGTTCATTATTATACGCTTATATACTACTACTTTTTTTTCTTTTCGGCTAGCAAAACGGGCATCTAGTTTAATTACTACACTTTGTGTGTTAACATTGATGTTAATATTGTCAATTGAATACAAAAGTAATGATTTTAAAACATCTGCTACGATCTTTATATTTAAATACATGTTTTGAAGTATCATTTAGGCGACATTATGTAACTTTGTCTATTACATCATGGCTTTTCATTAACATCAGCTAAACTGAAAGAAATAATATTTTCAGTTGATTAATACACATGGTTTGATTTATATTTTTATATAATTAAAAGCAATGGTGCGGATCTAGAAATTTTTTCTACCAGCGTATGTATGTATGTATGTATGTATGTATGTATGTGTGTCTATATATATATATATATATATATATATATATATATATATATATATATATATATATATATATATATATATATATATATATATATATATATATATATATATATATATATATATATATATATATATATATATATATATATAGAGGTAGGATAAAATGAGAAGGATTAAAAGGTTGAGAATGTGAGAAGAGATCTAGACCCTTCAAATATCATGATCTAAGGCTAATATAAATGGGCCAATTATGTAAATTATTCAAATTGTATGATGAAATTGTAAATTTTAAATGACCATAAGGGTATTATGGGGATTCCTTTTCTTATTATTCTCAGAAGATCCCTAGAATATATGGAAATCCCGTCCATCTCTCCTGCTTTCTCTAATTAAATTAGGGTTCAATACCCTCTCTCTTTCTTTCCCTACCGGCGACCATTCTTCACCGCCCCGCCTCCCTTATTCTCTTCTCCCTTTTCTCGGCCGATATCTACCTTTCTTTCCCTCTTAACTGTTGTCGGAGCCTGCCATCATCATCAATGTCGCCTCGACCACCTCGCCACCTCACTAAATTGCACCAGCAAACAGCTTGCAATCAAACCCAGATGGAACCTTGACATCGAACCTGCATCAGAAACCCTCGCCATCGCAATACCCGTCAGTTTATTGTTTCTTTTCGGAATCGAGAATGGATGTATCTCCAGCCTTTTGAATCGATCTACGCTGTTGCTGCAATTAGCAATCATGCTTCTCAGGTTTACCTTTTTATCTAACCCTCTCTTCTGAATCCATCTGTAACCGCAACGAATCATAGCACCTGTTAAGCCTCAAGGAAAATCACGATAACCTATAAATTGCCTTGAGGCTTGGACAAACCATTTTTTCATCTGCTTCTCTTCTCTTCATGGCGTATGGTGTTTAGTTTTACAACTATTCATCTTTCTGGTAATATATCACAAGTTCATAAATTCGTCATTTTGTTGTCGTTAATTTGATAATTCTAAATTTCGGGATTTTACCAGTTTCTTGGTGACAATCATGGGTTTGGTTATTCCATGGAGTTTCACATTGGCACTGCTTGATGGATACTCGGTTCTTGTAACATGCCCAGTTCGGCAAAAGTGTATACCGGTGATTATCGTTTTTGGAGATTGGGTAAAGTTTTTAACTTTTTATTTTCATCTCTTTTATTTGTAGTTTTTTAATCAGAATCATGTAGTGATTGGTTTTGACTGGTGGATTGAAATTTGAAAGCAGATGTTGTCGACTTTAACACTTGGTGCGGCTTCTTCAGGTGCTAGTGTGGTGGATATCTTGATGAGGGCAGATGGGTCTTTTTGCCCTTCGAATATATGTAGCCGATATCTTCTGTCGACCGTATTTGCTTTCTTGTCATGGTTCTTATCCATTGAAATTGACTGATTTATTTAAGAATATTAGGGACTGGTCTGAGATTGTCGTTGGTCCGAAGTGGAAGGTTTATCCACCGTTTTAAGAAGAAACATTCTAAACCATCAAAATTCCAATATGATCCGGCAAGTTATTCACTCAATTTCAATGGAGGTCAAGGTCATACGAAAGATGATTATCTGTATTTTCGTGATTTGTTATTGAGGTATGCTTCTGTTTCAATATCCACAAAATCTTAGGAGGATTTAGGAAAGGATGAATTGACCTTTTACGTGACAATCATGTGCTTTATTAATTAATTGATTGCCTCTGGTTTAAAAAAAAAGTATAACGTCAAGTGAAGCCTGATTTCAAATAAAACCTTATGGTTTCAACAAAAATTAGAACTTAAATCTAGCTTTTATCGATCATACACACATACCATGTACAAGTGTCACTTATTTTATTTATTCATTTTCATTAATAATATAATCAATTGCCACGAATTGACTATATAATATTCAATACCAATATTATGAGAATATTTCTGTTTTTTCGAAATTTCTTACGAGTTATCTTAAAACTTGATACTTTCATTATAAACATTTATGATTAAAGCTATAATCATTTATGATTATAGCTATAATCATTTAGGATTATAATTATAATTGCATAAATGATTATAATTCATTGATGAGTATATGTGTTATTTATTAGTTAGTATCTGTATTATTCATTAATGATTATATAATGTAACTTAGTTATAATCATAGATGATTAAAACACTAATGTAATTATTTATATGTAACTTAGTTCTAATCATAGATGATTATTAATCACCGATGATTTTTACGTAAATGATTGTATTCATCATTGATGATTAACAGTGTAACATCCACTTTCTATTATCATTTGTAATAATCAGTGCATATGCAAATACATAACATTATAATTTATGAGTTGTTTTTATTTTTAATGTCCTTGAACTTGATTTTGCAGGTGTGAATCCAATAATAATAATGATCACGAGTGCCCCTCTTTTTTTTGGGTGTGATGGCAGCAAGAAAAATCAAAAGCAAGAATAATCATCGGGACTGCAATATAATGATTACTAATTAATCAGATTTTTTTATTTGTTTTATTCATTTGTGATTACAGCTAAACTAGTTTTTTTTCTTCTACATTGTCTTTTATTCATTAATGATTAGAAATGTATCGTTTCCTTTATATCTTTGTGTTATGATTACAATTGTATTATATTTTTATATTTATCGTTACTTGTAATCATTCGTGATTAACACATTCATATCAAATACAATTTTTAAAAATTCTCAAAAAGTTCATTTTTATATATATGTTATTCATTAATGATTACGACAGAATTTTGAATCATCACTATAAAAAAAACTGTAAAAAAATTAAATCAATAAAATCATAAAACTATATTTTTTTATATTCATGAATGAATGAAACCGTGAAAAAAAATATTAAAATTTCGAATTTTGGAAAACAAATAATAAAAATATTTTTTTTTCAATTAATAGAATAAAAAAATCAATTAATTCCTTTATTTTAGGTAACTAATCAAAATCCTAAATTTTAGGAAGTTAGATTAATTATTATTTTGTTATAATTTAATTAAAATATATAATTACTAATATACCCTTATGATTTTATTGGTCCATAATCATTCTCACATTCTCAACCTTTTTATCATTCTCATTTTAACCTCTCCTTATATATATATATATATATATATATATATATATATATATATATATATATATATATATATATATATATATATATATATATATATATATATATATATATATATATATATATATATATATATATACATATATATATATATATATATATATATATATATATATATATATATATATATATATATATATATACACACACACACACGCACACACACAAGGTTATTAACCTGTGTACTACACGGGTTGACATATTAAATTAACGTAAATAATACAAAAAAGCATATTAATTACTTATAAATTTAATAACATTTGTTTGTATACTATAATTGAATTTTTTTTTAATGAAAGTTGTATTCTAAAATTGAAAAAAGTAAAATGCTATTATTACAAAGTAAACAAACTCAACTTAGTTGTTGTGGTTTCCCATCGCCATCTCCATAACTCGACCAATTTCCTTTGCATCATTCTACATTCACTTAATTGCATAATCCTATGAATAAGCACATAGAAGCAAAATGCTATAATATATATTTTCCAAAAGTACAATACCTTATAGAAATGAATGAAAGTAAGATGTTATATCAAACAATTAAATGGAAGTACATTGGTCTTTCTTACATTTAAACCTTGAAATTTATGTAACCTGATGCATTACAATACCAGCATCATCAATGAAAATCTCATAAGGGTAATTGGTAATTTAGTCACATTTAGAAAGTTTATTCGGTTTTTAAAAAGTATTTACGTATAGAGCACTTACGGAAAATAGGGTATTAAACATAGCAGCTGCACGATCTATTAAGCATTCAAACCTCTCACCATAGTTCTACTTGAAACCGATACCAGGCTCCGTTAAATACAAAAATAGCAATGAACTTTTGGAATATCAAATTTACTCTATTTTTTAAAATGTTAACGCAAGAAAATAACAATAAACTTTTAAATATACACCCAATTATAGCACTGCATTTTCATTTTTCTATATTTGACAAAACTTTAGAAATTTGATCCCTGTGGCATAGTATTTCTCCCAATATTGAAAAGTATCAGAAAGATAAACATGTAATGGAAAAATATGTCTAAAACATAATTTATAAATGACACCGGTGAAATATGACTAAAAAATAAAAAACAATACAATCAAACTCAAAATACCGTCCTTTAATTAGTCGAAGTTATCAATCTTGATGGGAACAATTTCATCCACCACCTCCCCCAAAATGTGTAAAAAGTATCATCTGTCGATAGAGTTTGAATTTAATATTTTCTGTTAGGATCGAGACACTTAGCATACGAACACTAGACTCACACACTCAGCTCACAAATTAAGAACACAAGAATTTAACGTGGTTCGGTCCAAAAATGACCTACGTCCACAGCGGGTAACTAGGAGTTTATATTCAACTACATTGTTGTGGTGTGGTGAGGTACATTTTTCTGATGAGTAGCACATCTCTATTTATAGAGATGAAATTCAATGTGAACAAAGATTTTGAAGTCAAAGAAAATTAGGCAGCAGCTTCCTTCCTTCCTTTGTTGACATTTGACATTTGTGTGTTCAAACATTCACACTATAACATTTTCAGCTTGCATATCACAAATTAAATTGATGCATTTATTTTCAGCTAAAAACAAAAATATCTGAAACAAAAACTAATTAATAGTTATTATCTCTAACTTTATGAAAACCCCGTTGCTCACCCTCGTGATCCACTAAAGCAACAATCAATCATTTTGCTTTCAATATTTATCTCACTTGATCAAGGGGAAGCAACCTGTACCACAAGGTACCTAGAATTTGTTTAAAAAAATATTTCTTATCATTTGAAAATTATAATTTATAAAAAAGGTCTTTTGTATTAGAATGCTTAATTGATTAATAGGAAAATATCACTTTTCCCTCACCTATAGTACCAAAAATATGCTATAAATTCTAGATCTAAAGAAAAGCATAATAATTGCAATGCACAAAACCATCTGATCAAAAGTCCTTCAAGCTTTTACTTGGCTTGGAAGCAGTGTCGGACTTTAGTGGTAGCTTGGGGTAGCACGGGCTATCCCTGAAATTTTCTCAAGTAGTAACAAAAGTTTCGATTTTTTTATTTTTATAGATAGGTGCAACCTCTGGAAAAAATTTGTGCTGCCCTAAATTATTTAGTCTAAAATTAAATGTTCAAACTAAAGTTTAATAGAAAACTTATCATAAAAATAATTATTTAATAGTCCAAACTAGTTAAGCCCAAATACCTAATATATCATTAAAATAGCCCAAATGAGATTTTGGTAATTGAGGCTTTGCAATTGGATTTGGGCCACTAATTAAACTAGTTGGAAAAGAAAAAAATAATCCTTGATAAGGCGATTACCGATTCCAATTTCCAAGCGATGCATTATTGATTTGTAAACATGTGAACCATGAAAGGCTGAAAGGCGATATCTATACCCAGCGAGGCAGCAATGACAACCAATCTAGCAATCCTCCTCCGACCGACGACTAAAGGCTCCTCCAACCTGCTGCTTTCTGCCTACGACTGAAGGCTCCTCGCCTCCTTGTGAACCGTGAACTGTGAAAGTCTGTTACCTATGTTGCACTAATGAAAAGATATGATACGAGAGAGGTACAAAGAAAGAGTGGAAGTCGAAATTGGCAGCGGTGAAACTGAAACTGGAAGTAGGGATGTCAACGGGGTCAAACGAGACGGGGATAGCATCCCCCACCCCTGCCCCCGAAATTCCCCAGTTCCCCCGCCCTCGCTCCTGCCCCTGAATCCCTCGAACTTTCCGCCCCGCCCCCAGTTTTTAAGAAAAAAATTAATTTTTAAGAAAATTGCTTATTTTGTTATATATATATATATATATATATATATATATATATATATATATATATATATATATATATATATATATATATATATATATATATATATATATATATATATATATATATATATATATATATATATATATATATATTAACGGGCCCCCGCGGGGTTTCGGGACGGGGTTAATTCCACTCCCGCCCCCGCCCCCGATTTTTTCGAAAAATTACCCCTTGTGCGAGTTCGGGCTCCCACATGAACGGGGCTCCACGGGGGTTGTTGCCATCTCTAACTGGAAGTGGGTTGAATCAAGAGACTTCTTTTATCCGAGCTGGAGTCACAAGATGGGGTTCACATTATAAAACCATCATAAGTTTGATAAATTTGTTTCTAGAAGTTGTTGAGGTACTTAAGTATGTTGAAAATAACGGATCTACTTTATATAATCGTAATCAAGCAAAGAGTATTTTGACATATTTCAAGACACTTGATTTCGTGTTTTATTCACATTTGATGCCGGAAATTCTAGGCCTCACAGAAACCTTGTCAAAACATCTTCAAAGAAAAGACCAATATATTTTGGAAGCGACTTCATTGGTAAAGGGGACAAAGGAAGCATTGCTATCTTTAAGAAATGATGGATTTCCACAAATTTTGAAGAAATTATGTTCTTTTATCAAAAACATAATATTGCAATGGTGGAAATGTCAAAAATTTGTTACTTCAAGAAACCATACGACTAATATTACTAATCAACATCATTTTGAAGTTGTGGTTTTTAACACGGTTTTGGATATGCAAATTCAAGAATTTGGGGATTGATTTAGTGAAGTAAGTACCGAATTGATAAAAAACATGGCGGCTTGAATCCTTGTGATTCATTTTCTAGGTTTGATAAAGAAAAGTTGTTGAAGTTAAGTGAGATACACCAAAATGATTTTAATACATCAGAACGGGTTCATCTTAGCGGTCAACTTGATATATATTATCACTCTTTGCTACGTGATGAAAAATTTGCTCAATTGAAGGGAATTATGGACCTTTCTGGTTTGATGGTGGAAACAGGGAAACATCGTTCTTTTCCTTTGGTCTATATAGTTGCAACCGCAACGATTGAAAGATGTTTTTTCCAAAATGAAACGCGTGAAGACCGATTTACGTAATAGAATGAGTGACGCTTTTTTGAATGATGCTTTGATTTGTAGTGTAGAAACGGAAGCACTTATGGATGTTAAAACGGAAAATATGATGAGTCGCTTCCGAAAAATGAAAGACCGGAAAGGTCATCTTTAGAATGTAATTTATACATTAGTTTGACACTTTGTCATTTTATCATATTTAATGAAATTTTAACTTCTAATTTTTATCTTATTATATAATATGCGGAAAAAACTTGTGCTACCCCTGAACTATTGGTCTGGATCCGCCACTTCTTGGAAGTTGGATGCATAAACTACAAGCTTTTCAAAGCAACTTCGTGGATACGACGATGATGATGGTTGTTCATGATTAAGACATTTGACAGAGTTGACTTAATCATAACTTAGTGTCAATAAGAGAATTGACTATCATATGAAATCGCAAAAAGAATACACACCAAACACATACTCACCTGCATAATTAGTAAAAACACCAAGACACATATTATAGCAATCCGTGAAAATAAGGAAAAGAATAAACCCATATTACCCCTTCCTTCCCAGATCTATAAACTCATCATAGAAATGTGTGTAAAAAAATAACAGATCAAAAATAAATTAAGAATAACAAAAATGAAACATAGAGAGAAAAAAAAAAAAAAAAAACATCACACTAAGTTCATGCTTTCAATGTCAACTTCCAATTTGCTCTTTTCATCATTACCTTCAAAGAACACCCAAGAAAGCAAATCAAATAATAAAATACAAAAAAATCAAAACCAAGTCAGAATATATGTTAGCAAGATGATATAATAACAAAGTAATCCACTAGAAACTTCGAGACACTTGTTATGCATTACTTTCATATTCTTCAATTCAAAAAGACCGATTTCAGTTCTATTAGCCTCTACCACTCTTTTTTATATTTTCGGTTTCTATTGATCATAAGCAGATATTAAATGCATACCGAAGTTGAAGGAGAATTTGTGTATAAAAAGCATCTAACCTTGAAAAACAAAATTTATATAAGGCTTTCAGAAGGTGAAATTAAAGGCGTAGATGGAGGTTGTAAATTGTGGATGCTTAGGCCGTGGGGTGTGCCGCACGCGGCCCCCCCTGCGTCCTCCACGTAGGCGACGACGACGCGGCAAACACCGCGCCCCCCCCCCCCCCCCGCGTCCTCGAGTTGGTGCGTCCCCACATCGTCAGGATTTGAACGCGTGAAGACGGAAAGAATTCAAATTCCCGACCGTTGTTCGAGCCGTTGAAATGTAAAAAAAAAAAAAAAAAATTAATTTTTTTTACATATTATAAATACAAACCACACACACAACTTATATTTTACACACACATCTACAATTTACACACACACAAACACAAATTTCTCTCTCAAATTTACCAACCATTTCAAGATGGAGAACGATCCGAACACCCCTCCGTCAAATCGGAACACGCCCCGCGGCGAATTCAACTACAACTTTTCCACGAATTGCACATTTACGAGTATGCTTACGGGTTCGTCGCAACAACCACAATACCCGTATCCATATCCACCACCGAACCAATACCAATACCCGCCACAACCGTACCCGTACGCACCATTCCAACAACCGTTTCTATCACAATCGCCACCGCTTCCATCACCACCGCCACAAGCATCACCCGAAGAGGTCGTGATGGAAACACAAGCCCCCGCGTCTTCCTCCAAAAAGAAAAAGAAAAATAATAGACAAAAGAATAAAACGCGAAACGCGCAAGAGGCGAAGGTTCCGTGGACGACCGACGAAGAGGTTCAAGTGGTTCGATCGTGGCTCGCTATTTCCATGGATTCGCAAAAAGGAAATAGCCAAAGTTCCACATCGTTGTGGGAACGCATTTTAGACCACTACCACGCGGCGATGGGTCGTGGGGTGTACCGAAACAACGACGGTATTAACGGGAAGTGGCGGAAACTTCGCATCGAGTGCACCAAGTTCAACGGTATTTACAACAACTTGGTGAACATGCGACGAAGTGGCGAAAACGAATTCGGGATTTTCACAACGGCTATGGAACAATACGAGCGAGTTGTCGGGAAACCGTTTAAGCATATGCGAAGTTGGGAGTTGATGCGTACCGGTCCTAAATGGCTACTAAATCCCGATTCGCCTCACTCGAGCACGGGTTCCAAACGTGGGAGGACCCCGGATGACGATATTTCGGATGCTCGAGACCCGATCGACCTCGACGACGACACCGAACCACAAACCGAGATGCCTCCGCCTCGACGCCCCATCGGCCGCGACCGAGCGAAAAGAGCAAACCGAGATGCCTCCGGCTCGTCTTCGAAAGACGATGTTGAGGAAAAGGTCGACCGGCTCGTTGAACAATTCTACCGCCACAACGAAATTGCGGAATCGCGGTTGGATTACGTATTGTTTAGCCGATCCGGGACCGAAGAGGACCTCGAGGCGATCCGATTGATGACGGAACAACGACGCAAGAAATATTTAAATAAGTAGTTTTTTTAAAAAAAATTTAGGAGTTATCGTTTTTATGTTTTTTTTCGTGCAATGTCGTTTTTATTTTTATCTTTATGTAACGTCTTTTATTTAATTTTAAATGTTTGGTTTTAATTAATTTTTAATGTTTGGTTTGAATTAAAAAAACGTAAAATATAAATGTGACGTGGAAATTAAAATGGTAGTCATGGGTGTCTTGCACACCCCTACTGAAAGTCTTGGAAGTCTTTATGACGTGGCGATGACGTGGCGGCAGTCATGGGTCGTCATGGGTGTCATGCACACCCTTCAGCCTTAGTGTGTTGTGGCAACGGTGGACACAACGACCAGTTAGCAGCGATAGAAAGGGTTTAAATGTTCCTGCATTTTAAAATTGTCCCTGTATTTAAAGAGAACTACAAAAAGGTCCCCTTTTTTAAAGAATTATTAATAGGGTAAATTTCAAAAGAGACACTAAGTTTTCAAAAAATCGATTTTGACACTGTGTTATTTTTTTTCAATTAAGTCACAAACTTTTTTATTTTTTTCAATTAAGTCACTATGTTTTTAATTTTGTTTCAATTTTGACCACTTGACCGGTCAACCTGGTTGTCAGTTGATGTGACATGATGACGTGTCAATCTTGATGATGTGAAGCTGACATGGCATGCTGACGTGGCACCAATTTGTCAAAATTGAAACAAAATTGAAGACATAGTGACTTAATTGGAAAAAATTAAAAACTTAGTGACTTAATTGAAAAAACAATAACGGAGTGTCAAAACCGAAATTTTATGAAAACTCGGTGTGTTTTTTGAAATTTGCTCAAAGACTAATTATAAAACATTTTAAAATATTTAATTGATGAGAAATAGAAAATTAAATAAAATAAGAATAATGATTTATTTTGTCGAAATGTTGAGATATATGTTATAATTTGAATATTTATAATAATCAAATGTAACGGTTTATTTTCGATTATATTAATAATAATTGTAATGAAAAATATATTTATTTTTCGATCTTAATATAACCGAAACCAATTATGTGTGATGGTTTGGTTCTTGGTTTTTTTTTTTTTTTGAAATCCATTATCGATTTCGGTTATTTTGGTTCCTTAACCAAGCTCATCTTAAGTGGGCAAAAAATCGTTAGAAACAAACAAAATCGGAACCAATTATATGTAACTGTTTGGTTCTCGGTTCTTCAAAAACATACTTTTCAGTTATCTTGTCAATAATATTAAGTTAGTAATTATTTTCTAGCTTCTAAAAGTAAATATAACAGTTTATTTTCGATTATTTTAGTAACAACTGTAACGTTTATTTTTTTGTTCCAACGGAATCGAAACCAATTATGTGTGACGGTTTGGTTCTTGGTTTCTTTAAAACCTATTATCGGTTTTGGTTATTTTGGTTCCTTAACCAAGCTCATCTTTAAGTGAGCAAAAAATCGTTAGAACCAAACCAAATCGGAACCGATTATATATAACGGTTTGATCATCGGTTCTTCAAAAACATAATTTTCAATTATTTTGTCAATAATATTAAGTGAGTAATTATATAACTCATACAATTACCAAAGTAGAATGGAGTTCACGCGCAACACATTTGATATCATAAACGTTTTCCATATTTTTATGTTAAAACCGCTTTACCTAGGCAGTAGAGTGTGCGCCTTATACGCAGAAGGTCGCTGGTTCGATTCCTGCATAGCTGACTTTCTTATTTTTGCTTCCTTTCATTTTCTCTTTCTCTTTTTCTTTTGCTTTCTTTTTTCCTTCACTTTCTTATTTCTGCTTCCTTTTCTCTTTCTCTTTTTTTTCTCTTTCTTTTTTCCTTCTTTCTTTCATTTGCCTTCTTATTTCTTTCTTTTTTTCTTTGATTACGTAAATGTATATTAGTTAAAACTAATTACCTTATTAAGATCTATTTTATTGATTTAGATGTAATTTTATTAAGATTTATTTTATTGATTTAGATGCAATCTTTTTTGCTGATACCGTAATACATCGAGATATATAGTGATTTTTGCCATGCTTTATATTCAAATAAAAATTAATTTTTTTATGAAACCAATCAATATGGAAATGACTTTAACAAATCTAAATTAAAATATGGGAAAATGACCTATAAGGGTAACGCAGTATCAGAATTGTTCAAAAAATATCATTGAAGTTTTTTGTGTACACATATTACCAACAAACTATAATCGTTGTACATGTATGACCATTAAAATTTATCATTTGTTCAAAAAATATCATTGGCTTGTAAGGTATACTTCAACGTCAATGATATTTTTGAACAAATGATAAACTTTAATGGTCATACGTGTACAACGGCTGTAGTTTGTTGGTAATATGTGTACAAAAAAAATTCAATGATATTTTTTGAACAATTCTGATACTTCGTTACCCTTATAAGTCATTTTCCCTTAAAATATATATAATAAAATCATGTAATGTTTTATACAATATTTGATTTAACCTGCAAATTTTAACATTATTTAGATTATAAATTTGTATATCAATAATTTTTTTATTTTTAAATTTAGTTTACTTTTACGACTTTGTTTTCTATCAAACTTTTGTATTACTTTATTCGGTTGAAAACGTTAGATTTATAACCCGCCGCAACGCGCGAGGAAAGCCTTCTAGTTATTTACAAGCTTCTAAAAGTAAATGCAACAGGTTATTTTTTATTATTTTAGTAATAAATGTAACCGTTTATTTTTCTTTCCAACGAAACCGAAACTAATTATGCGCGATGGTTTGGTTCTTGGTTTTCAAAAATCAATTATCAGTTTCGGTTATTTGGTTCATTAACCAAACTCATCTTAAGTGAGCAAAAAGTCGTTGGAACCGAACCAATTTTGTTTATATAAGTCTAATTAATATCTTATTTGTTAATTTAAAAAAAGACACTAAGTTTCAGAAAATTTCGGTTTTGACACTCTGTTATAGTTTTTTTTTCAATTAAGTCACTAAGTTTTTAATTTTTTCCAATTAAGTAACTATGTTTTCAATTTTTTTTCAGTTTTGACACCTTGGTGCCAGGTCAGCATGTCATGTCAGCGCCACATCATCAAGACTGACACGTCACCATGTCATGTCAGCTGACAACCGGGTTTACCGGTCAAATGGTCAAAATTAAAAGAAAATTGAAAATATAATGACTTAATTGAGAAAAAAGTAAAAAGTTAGTGACTTAATTGAAAAAATAACACAGTGTCAAATCGATTTTTTTTAAAACTTAGTGTCTTTTTTGGAATTTACCTTATTAATATGGTCCATGTCTAATAGCAAAATAACATAAATGGTTCACGTGTCTCACAAATTTACAAAAATGGTTTGTCTGATAGCGATTTTACAGACATGCTCTCTGCGTTTCACAAAAAATACCGAAATAGACCTAATGCAAGACTTTTACAAAAACGGTGTCGAAAATACAAATTTTAATAAGCTGTCGTAACGTGTGGGCCATTCCACTGGTTAGGACAAAAACTAAGGTTTATGTTTCAACTAAGAAGGTGTTTGGTTAGGTTTCAACTAAAAAGGTGTTTGGTTGGGTTTTTGAAAACTGTTTATTGACTTTTCAAAAAGCCAACAAACTGAAAATAATTTGGCACGCCATATTTAGCTTGTAAGCTAACTTTTTTTTGAGTTTTTTTCAATTTACATGGTTGACGGACCAAAAACTAGCTTATAAACTAGCATATAAGCTAGCGTTTTAAAATGCTACAATGAGTAACATTTAAAGTAACTTTTTCAAATATTCAAAATTTACCCTTCAATATACTACGTACTATACGTACGATAAAACATTTATTTACAAATTTGATTTCCATTTTCGTGAGTCACCTCACGAGATGCGAAAACTTCGTGATAATATTACGAATATGATTTGAGATGCAAAAAATTTAAATTAAAATCACAAAACTTTTATTTAGTAATTAATTTAATGTATTATGTTTTTTCTATTATTGAATTAATTTTGTACATGTCGTTTTACGATTTGCAGCTAGTTTATTAGTTAGTTTTTACCAAACATCATTTATTATCGGCTAGTTTTTTAGCTCAGCTAGTTTTTCAGTTAGTCGCTAGTTTTCTAGCTATCCTCTCATTTTCAGGCAGTAAATAGCTTTTGATTATTAAATTAACACAATACCCTCGTTAACTACCGCTAACCCTATTCCTCGTTAACGTCCGCCTCCATCATCCATATCTCTCCCTCATTGCTGCAACTCCTCCATCGGACAACATCTCCGGCGACTACGGCTGCATCTTTTCGCTCCATATCCGGCCTCTGTTCTTCCACTCGATCGGCCCGCATCTCCGGCGACTGGAATCCGGCCACCGCTCGTCAACTCGATCGGGCTGCATCTCCGGCGACTGCTCTTCCAGTCGATCGGAATTTTGAGCTCTGTTCGACCCAATACCCGACAAGCAACATAAACCCTAGGCAATCGTACAGGAAAGCACTTGAATGAAAAAGAAATCATGAAACGATGACGGGAGCTGTTGCTTCAATGGCGTTTTGCAAGTCGAAACAGCTGAAGAATCTCATCTTCACCCCATTTCTATATCGCCGGTTTCTTCACAAGCCCAGGTACACACTCTCCCTTTTCACGTGATTCGACGATATTAAGTTGATATTGTTCGTGAAAATGCGTGATTCCAACTCAACTATGAATAAATGGTGTTTGATGTTGATCACTTGATAGATGTCTTGGTATGTCACTAGTTGGATTGCTTGGTGAATTTAATTTTGTTAAAATTACTTTTCTTTCTCTATTCGAATACAGAGGATTGTAATTATGTTCATGTGCTACCCATATTTCTTTTCGTTTTAGCTTTTCACCATTAGAGAAATTTTCTGCTAATCTCATAGCGTAGTAGTTTTTCTGGTGTTATATACAAGGTTTTGCATCATGAACCAGCTGTTATTTCACATGGAAACAAAAGATACCTGCCTGGAGGCATCTTGTGGTATCATTCAGCTCCTGTTGACACGGTTCACAAAGTTTCCGGGCCAACAGTGAGCCTTGAAACTGACAATGTACCCAATGATTCAGCTGAAACTAAACCCAAGAGGAAAAAGTTAAAGGGAAAAAGAGCAGTTGTAAGGTGGCTCAAGTTCTTCAGATTCAAGAAGAAGAAAGATTATGAAAGAATGACCGCAGAAGAGAAAATTCTCTTCAAACTAAGAAAGGTAAATTTCAGTTATATGCATAAATAATCAGTTTAACCACACATCTAATAAAATCTACCAACAAATAATATTGAGGAGTATTTGGTCTTTTCACCAGGCTCGGAAAAAGGAGGAACGATTGGTTGAAGCTCTGAACAAGATCGAACCAAAAGAGACATCAGAAACAACCCATGATCCAGAAATACTAACACCCGAAGAACACTTTTACTTCTTGAAAATGGGCATAAAAAGCAAGAATTATGTCCCAGTTGGAAGACGTGGGATTTATCAAGGTGTCATTCTTAACATGCATTTGCATTGGAAAAAACACGAAACTTTACAAGTAATTGTCAAGACATTCACTCCGGATGAAGTAAAAGAGATGGCTGTAGAGCTTGCAAGATTAAGTGGAGGAATTGTTCTTGATATTCAAGATAATGAAACCATTATTATGTATAGAGGAAAGAATTATTCACAACCACCTACAGAGATAATGTCACCTAGGGTTACTCTCCCAAGAAAAAAGGTATGACTTTCATCATTTTTGTTCATAAATTAGCTTAAAAAGGAACAGGTTGAAATCAAGTTGTTCATAAAGTTAATTTCTTATTTTAATAAGATACTAAAATATTTTAACCATACGTATCTTGCAGGCATTGGACAAATCAAAATACAGAGATGCCCTTCGTGCGGTTAGAAGATACATTCCAAGACTCGAGCAAGATCTCGAGCTTCTTCGTGCAAAGGCTGAAAACGAACCAGAAATCGATCTAAAAACGCAATTATCGGACACTCACATTGATGAACCGGAACAACATTCGAGTCTTCAACTTGAAGCTACACAAAAACTGAGAGAACTTGTTGCTAAAAATGATAAATTCAACGAAGATGATGATGATTTTGTGACGGGTTCGGAACTTGTTTCGGATTCAGAAGATTTGTCGGATATCTTTGAAACGGATTGTGAAACGGATGAAGAGATGAAGGACGAAAAACCGCTTTATATGGATGAATTTGAGAAGCTTCCCGTGCAAAGTAACGCGGTTGAAGAAGATTTTGAGGAGCATTTGAGGCGGGTATCTGCGGAGTCGAAGAAGGAAAAGGATGTGGGGCCCGATTTTGATGAGGTGGATCGAGTGGTTTTACGAGCTGCTTCGCTTTTGAAGAAACGAAGGAGATGATGGATTTCGATTGTGGTAGCTTGTGATAGTTGGATGTTTTTAACACTTTTATTTAAATTTAATTGGTCAAAGTATTTTGTTAATTCTTGTAAGTTGTAACATCTTAAATTGCTTTATTAAAAGAATTATTCACTAAAATAACCAAAACGAGGGACAATTTCAGTAATGATCAACTTTTCACAACAATCATGAAACAATCATGCATTTGTATTATGAATGGCCCCCACAACAAAATAATATCGTTCGACATTTATTGGAGAATACTACCTTTCCACCTTTTACACATTTTTCTACTCATACTATTAACTTAAAATTGATATAATGAATACAACTACAAATTGAGTTGCCTATAATGAATCAAGACAGCATGACCCATCATCTTCATTATCCTTGGATGCGCGTATCACTTGTTTAAGTTGTTTTCTTCTCTGTTATATCGGTGTTGTGTACATTTGTATTTTACTATTTTTACATCTGCAAGCTTTTGTTCCTACGAACAACAAAAAGAAAACTAAACAACAAGGTCCAAGAGAGTAATGATGTTTGATTAGAAATAAGAATAGAATTCATGCTCACTTTATATGCTTCAAGTGTATTGCTACGTCTACCGTTTCTGCTCTTTTGTTTCTATCTCTCTCACATTATTAACAACAACTTGGATTTTTGTTGACAAAACTTCCGTCTGCTGTTCAATATCTCTCAAAAACGTGTTTAAATGCTCCCTGTAAAAATTAATTAACCGATCTTGATGCTTTAACTCTGCAGTCAATGCTTGAATTCTCCTTTCTTTACAATCCTACCAAGTAAATTTCCACCAATAAATTATTCCCAACAATCATGACACATGACAGGACAGAACAGAACAGAACAGGTTATACCGTTGTACTGTATTTGACGTACATTAACAAAATGACAAACTTACCCCGTCATTGAGAGAAAGACAAGCCGACAAAACTAGCGGATGAGTATGCTCTTTTTCAAATTTAGTCACAACCCATTTCCCAGATTTATTTACTCTCACCAACATCATTGCATTGCAACCTTGTCTTGAACTCGTATGCTGTTTTCTTATCTGCCCAAATTGGTTCTTGGCTTTTGTATAATAACCCTCTTTATTACAAGAAAGTCTGCGAGAAATTATCTTTCTATCAACCTCTGAACGACGACATTGATCAATACGCATTTTGAATCCTGCATGCCTTGCATATTCATCATAAAATTTCTTAGCAGCATCTTCAGAGTCAAACTCCATGCCCACACATGGTTCTTCAAGAGAGGTTTGTTCACATGAAACATCACTGCCACCACCATTTCCGGCTATCTCAGCTGATGTATTCACGTCCACTGATTAGGTCAAGATATCAGATAAGGAATAAAGGTATAAATTAAATGTGAGATTACCAAACTATATGATTATGTTCGATAATATGATGTTCTTCAAGTTGCAATAATCACTTTGAAGAGGAAGAAGGGACTCTTATACTATGCAATGGAGATAATTTCAATGAAAACCTAGTCTCTGAAATTGATTCAATGCAAACATTACGACCTTCACAATTTGGGGACAATGGAACTGCTTTATGCAAATAATTTGTTATCATCAACTCTCGCCAACAAGACTCAGTATTAATTTCAACGTTTTAAGCAACTTATCTCCAGAATAGACTAACCGGAAGGCCAATTATGCATGACTCACATGACCAAGTAAGAACATTATCGATGTACAGCAACTCCGGGATCAAATTGGGGGTTATTATCTTAAATAAGCATAGTTATCCTATTCGGAAGATTTATTGCGTCGAAGAGTTGCTTAAAATAGGTCCAGGTACACATACTTTGCAGAATGATGGCGATTAATCAATACTGAAGTAGGGTGTTAGGGTAAAAGTTTAATGTGAAGCTGAATCACTTGAAATTAGTACTATAGTGATTAAGTGTACCTAATTCGGCTGTATCTTGTGATGAGTCTCCGATACGTTCGCCGATCATCGCCTTGTGGAGACAAATTCACAGTTGGAGCAAACTAAAACCGCCCTGAGGAAGCAGAGAAAGGCGACAGAGAATTTGGCTTTCTTTTATTTTCTTGATAAACCATGTTCGTACAGAAAAAGACAAAACTTCATAAATGGTCCCTTTGGTTTCAGAAGATATCGACTTTAGTCCTTAACTTTCAAAAACCTCAAGGATAGTCCCTATGGTTTGAAAACTTTTCATAGATCATCCCTGTCTCATATAAAAAGACTAATCTACCATTTTTAAATTGTTTTACATTTTTTTAATTAAAATCTATTTTTATTTTAATGTATTATTATTAAATAAATTAAATAAAAAACCTAACCCCATCCCCCCTCCACCCCACCTCTCTCTCTCTCTCTCTCTCTCTCTCTCTCTCTCGTATTTCACCTCTCACATGCCGTCCCTTTGATCTCCAATTGCTTCCTTCCTCAACGTGCATTTTCCAGGTATTCATTTTTCTTACAATTTCTTTATCCAATTTGCACCATTTCATTCGAAATCATCAATCTTCGTAAAATCTAGATGTAATTTAATCTCCGACAGTTATTTAATGCTCAATCTGGATCAGGGCTAATGCTCAATTTGCACCATTTCATTCGAAATCATCTATGGTATTTGATTGATCTCATTGATGTAGTTTTGTTCTTGGTGTGCTCAATCAAATACATGCCATTTTTGGAGTAAAGATTTGGATCCGAATGCACGTATGGCTGCCTCAAATGGATTCATGCATAACTTATCTATGGCCGCCTGCGAATGGTTCTTGATGCTTCTAATGTTCATCAATGCGGGACTCGATTTTATCCTCACAAAATTCGCTCATCAGTGTGAACTACAAACACCTTGCCTGTTTTGGATGCGATTTGCAATTCTAAAGGACCCATCGGAAATCCGGTGTCTAGGGCACGTAAATCAAGAGAAAAGAAAAAAAGGGGAGGAAAGGGAGAAGAAGATCGAGACGGGAAGGAGAGAGACATGGTTTTTCTGTTTTTTTCTTTTTTCTCTTTCTCAGTTTTTCTGTTTTTTTCTTTTTTTCTCTTTCTCCTTGCTTCTGGTTTCACCGATCCATCTCTTACTCTCTACATTCTGAGTATCCATCTACAATCTGTTCGTTCGTGAGAAATTGACGAACAGATCGGAAGAGTTGAACCATTGTATGCTGAAATCTTATTAAATTTTCCATTGATTTCATGGTTTCTTCAGGCAAAAGAGTTCGCCTAGAAAGATGCTCTTCTATCGGACGTATGCATAAGCACCTCGGCGGCTCCGACGTATTTCCCGCCTCACTATTTCAAGACCACAGACGCCGACAAAATCGTACTATTCCGCTACTCTATTCTAAGAAATCGTACTGAAATTACATCTGAAAAAATTAAAATTAAACATGTTAAATCGAAAGTAATGAATCGTGAAGCAAGTGGCAATCACACATATAATGAAGGAAGTCATGATCGGAAAACACAAGTTCTTCGATCTGGAGTCCATCGACTGCAGGAAGATGTTTGTGCCTTCACTTGGCACCAGCATGTCCAAACTGTAACACCCCTTTCTCAAAACCATAATTTAATATAGTTTATATTACAAAACATTTTACAAAACGTGACCATGAAAAGTCACCAATTTTTTTTTTTTAATAAACTTTATTCTGAAAGGGTATTACAGACTCAATACAGAAAACCATAATTTAAACTTACTGTATACACACTGGTCCCACTCCAGCTCCTGCTCATCTCACCTAAGTACATAGCATTTAAAAATAATACGTGAGACATAAAGTCTCGTGAGTAATATGGGTTTTAGACCCAAAACTTTTCTGCTTTAAAACTTGAAATATAACAAGTAAACTACTAGAACTTATTTCATAATAAATCTCAAATCTCTTTTCTTTTCTATCTTCAAAACTCAAAAATACTTTCTTTCTCAAAATTTCTTTCTTTTATCAAAACTGTATTTTTTCTCAAAACTACTTTCTTTTATCAAAACTGTATTCTTTCTCAAAACTACTTTCTTTTATCAAAACTGTATTCTTTCTCAAAACTACTTTCTTTTATCAAAACTGTATTCTTTCTCAAAACTACTTTCTTTTATCAAAACTGTATTCTTTCTCAAAACTACTTTCTTTTATCAAAACTGTATTCTTTCTCGTTTTCTAGTGACCAACTGAAACTCATGAATTAATTTAGTTTAATTCATTCTACTAGCTCACCTCGCGGGACAGAACAGATCCGCCCGCTAGGTTATGCTCATTCTGTCTCCCCTTTGTGACTTGGAACGGATTCAAGCACAAGGGTATACTAAGCTAGACAACTACTTCGCGACGGGAGGTACCATCCCAGTAGTGTCTTCTGATCCCCCGATTATGTGGGTGATCCTAGTCCGGACAACTGGCTCATACTTCTTTCTTTCTTTAATCATTACTTCATTTCATCTCAAATTGGTCAAAATGGGACACAATTTGTAAACAACTCTTACTCAAACATTTTATAACTCTTTACTAAAAATACTTTAAAAAAATTGATTTTGACAACTTAGTTCCCATAAGGAACTTCTTTCAAAATACCTTGCAAACCATACTTTAAAAATCTGTTTTAAACACTAAGCCCTTGTATAGAGCTTCATTCAAAACTATTTTCCAAACTTTAGTATTTATAAACATTTGGAAATCTTACTTTTCTGAAAATAACATATTGCTATGTACTATAGAAATCCTCATAAAACTCACCTTGATTCTACTACGGTTCACTAGGCTTCACGTACGCCTTTTCCTTTCCCGTGCTCAATAACGTTCGAAGCACCCCCTATACAACTAGTATATATAAATACTCAATATAATTAACTCTATAATGCTAAAGTCTCATATAACATAACTCTAGGTTATAATAAATGTATAGCCATTAATAAACTCGTTTAACGGTTTTCTCCGAAATACGCGTATATTGCTACAGTATCCCCCGAGGGGTCGTATTTCAGTTCTGACTCTTTTCCATGAAATCTTAGGCCATATTAGACTTGTGTTTCAAATTTGGAGTTCATTGGACAAGTCTAGCTCAAATTTTAAAAATCAAGTTTTAACATGAATAGTGATTTTAGCCACTGCCGCTACAGTGACTTTTCCGCAAGGTCGGATTACGGATTTGACCATTCCCGACATGTTCTTATACCATTTTAGGGTTATGGCTAAAATTTCAGATCAATCAGACATGTCTAGCTATGGTTTCTAGCATTTGGATTTCTAACATTTTTAACATTTTTGGTCCCTGTCTGAAGGGCACTGTAGCACGTAGTGCACTGTAGCACGCAGTTTTCACCCATTAAGTCCTTAATCTATGTATTAATCATATGGGTTTTTTTCCTTGACTAAAACCCTCCATTAGTACAAGGTTTTAAGCTATTACAATCGTTTGAATCAATCAAATGTAAGAATTGAAGTTCTTGACCAAACTTGAAATTTCTCAAGAATAGCAATCTACTTCTATGTTTTAGAGTTAAATTCTTAACTAATGACTTATTGGAAGCATTAGCTACTTAACCCAAATGATTCTTAACAGAAATTGCAGTTTCAATTCCATTCAAGAACCAATTCAAGCATACGTATTATAACATTTCTAAACTTCTTTCATTAAGCCATTTAGACTTCTATCCTATTATTTAACACTTCTAATTACTCGTAATATATCCATATATGCTAAGAATGGTTTTCTTTCAATTCTTTGATCGTTATATTAACATATACATTCATATTCCTAAGTGGGACAGAATCTGCCGAAACAGGATACCCTGTACGAAAAACGGCATAACTCACTCTAGAAGAATCGAAACGACTCACCGCTTTTTGATTTAGAAACTAGACATCTGTAGGTTTCTTTTCATGTATGAAACATAATTTTTGGCCTTGTAGATTTGTACAGTTTTACAGTTTAAGTTGGCGTAAAAATTCTGTCAGAATACTTTCTTACTTTCATTCTTATTATTATATAACTCATGAAATTGCAATTTCATATACTTAAGGTCATTTTTTTTAACTCATTAAGCACTTAATTCATTGGTCATCCCCAAAGGAATCATTCCAATTCCTTATCTAACAATTTCTAATGAAATTTCAACCATGGAATCATCAATTCCATTCCATTTTCTCATTTTCCAATTTCATTCATAATTTCATTATAATTAATTGGAATAATTAGGAAACCACTTCTAATGGTTTCTTCATCCATAAACAACATTTATGACTCATTGTAACTAGTTAATTGCATTCAATTAAGACTTTGATCATTAACCCCAATTTCTAGGGTTCATAAGAATTAAATTCACCAAACCATGATTCCAAGCTATCCATATGTTGGATAGTGATCAAGGGGTGACTAGAAGCATAATCTAACTACTTGGAATCATAGAAATTACTCCTCCTCCAACATATGAAATTCAGCCATGAACCCTAAATGGGTTTTCTAGCTAGAAATGGTGAAATTATACCTTATATGAGTTAGGAATTCAAGGAATTTGATCATGCAACGTTGCTAGCTTCAAAACCTTCACAAAATCATCAAGAATCGCCACCTTCATTCTCTCCCATGGCTGCCATCGTTCCAGTGAACAAATGGGGAGAAGACTCCCTATTTATACCTCCTTACTATGAGAAAATGACAATTTGGTCCCTAAACTCTCATACTTCTCATTTTAGCACAAAACTAAATTTTAATTCTTGAAACTCTTAAGTATTATAGGTTTTCCCCACTTATAAACTTTAAATACAAATTAAGGATATACTAACACATAAAAATCTCATTATGTGATTAAATACTTCAAAATGACGAAAATACCTTTTTTTAGTCGTTTTATACTTTTAATTCACTTTTATCTTTCTATTCTTCATGCTTCATACTTTTAACTATAAAATAGTTAATTTACTTCATTTTTTTAAGGAAAAATATAAATCTTTCCTTTTTATATTAATAATTGGAAAATTACCAAAATACCCTTTTGCTCAAAGTATGAATAATTAATTAATAATTATTCCTTAACTTCTTACTTTCCAAGTTTACATATTTTTGGGTTCTTACAATATCCACCCCTTAAAAAGGATTCTGTCCTCAGAATCATTTAATAAATGAAATAGTTTTCATATACTTATCATTTCTCTTGCAAACATAATTTTTTTCTAAAATTTTTTTTTATGACAAACTTAAATCATATATCTTTCTACTTAGAGAGTTATAACTCTCAAATTTCATAACCTTCATCCAACTTAGAACAACTTATTTTCTTTCTAATTTTACTTACTATTTATTGCTTGACTATTTTAGAAAATAGCATTATACTTTCATTTATCTTTCCGAATAGCAATATACTTAACTATTTTTTTTTTCAAAATCTTTACTTTTAACGACTATTAGGTCGTAGTTCATTCTCATTCTTTTACTTTTTCACTTTCTTGAAAAGTTTTATAACTAAATTCTCTTCTACTTTCGGTATTTTATAAAACTTCTTAGTTTATCTCCTACTTGATAAAATTCTTACATGCTTTTGATTACCTCATATACTTTATCATATATTTAACCTTGATATTTCCTTTCTCACTTTTTTTTTTATTCTTCTTACTTAAGTAAATTTCATATTTATAATTTACTTTCTCTCTTTTCTTATAGAAGCTTTGCCACTTCATACTTTCTTATTATAGAAAATTGACTTTCCCAAAAGTAAATCTACATTTTAATTACTTCTTTATTGTCATTAGACTTAAATCTCATATTTTTTTTCTTTTTCTAGTAAACAATACACATCCAATTTACCTTTATACATTTCTTTAGAAGTTTTACAACTTCTTATGTTTACATATACTAGAACTTCAAAAGTCAATCATTGTTCTAGTTTCTTTTGTCTTATCATTCATCTTTAATTCTCAAAGAATTTTCTATATTTATTTTTTTATGAACAAAACCTTTTATATCAAAGGTGTTGCTATTATTACTACTAAAACGTTTCTTTGCCCTTATTACTAGTTTTCATACATTCTCATAAGGTTATTACCTTTATCATCTCGTTACCTGCATGTATTACTTTTATAATTACATGTCTTGTATCACTCTTTACTTATATTATTTTCATCTTTCGACATATTAACGATCTATATACCTCTTTCATTTTTCTTTATAATTTAGGAGATTTCAATCTCTTTTACTCATTATACTTTCTAATATAATTTTGTCCATTTCATTTCTCAGCTTTCTTACTGTACTCTTATGAGAACACTTCTGATCTTTTTAGGTACCCCATGTACCATTCTCATCTTATTTTATTACTTATGTTTTAGTATTTTTTTTTTATAATTCTTATTTCTCACACTAATGCTTAGTTTAGCATTCTATCTCTTGCTTACTTTTTACTTGCTATGGTTAATGTCAAAAATAACTTTTACTTCTCTTTTTATTCTGACTGCATTATAACTATATTTCAATAAGGATTTGCATTTCTGGCTCAACAATTTCTTGTTTTATCTCATTATACTTATTAAGCATACATTACTTTCATAATCATATAGATTACCACCATTTTTCTTAAACATTTAGTCTCTTTATCTCACATATTTTACTTATAAACTTTCTAGGTTTGATACCCAAAATTTCTTTTATTATTCTTTTTACCATTTCTCTTTATGTGCCATGAGGCTATATGCCCAACACATTACATTGTTCTTTCCTTTAAGCTTCTTTTCTTTACTCTCTTTATTTATATATATATATATATATATATATATATATATATATATATATATATATATATATATATATATATATATATATATATATATATATATATATATATATATATATATATATATATATATATATATATATTAAAGCGATATACGCTATACTCTTTTCGATGTTCCATAACTACTAGTCATGTACCGAACATTTCTCTAATCTTTGGCTACTTTTACCCGTTACTTCCGCTTAGAGGTAGTCACTTCCTGTCTCTTTATTTTTAATTCTTATTTCATATTTGACTCTTTGTCTAAGACTTATCTGGATATTCACTTTTACTCTTTATCCCGGGTTATTTATGACTCTCAGTCATTTTTCTCACATTCTTTCGGTTATCCTTTTATCATTCACAGTTTTTCTTATTTATACTTTATATGGTCACTAAATCTGATTTCAAGTGACCATTTCTTTGATAACTGTCTTTATATTCTTCTCATTATCATCATTGTCTGTCTTATCTTTAACTTTTCGCTCAACACTTGATTAGGCATTTAATATCTATTTCTCAACTCATTCTCTTGCATTGTAACAATGTAACTTGCTCATAATCTTTAACGATTTTTTTAGGTAACTTACTTTGTTATATTACTCATTATAGCACTATACTTACGACTTATTTATTTATTCCAATCATTGGATGTCATTTATTGTCATACTTCTTTCGAGTTTGGAAGTCACAACTTCCCATTTCTTACGCTTTCATTTCTGTCTTTGATTCCTCTTCTAATACTTGGTTAAGTATTTTGCTTTCATTTTATACTATCTTATTTACAACTTTTATATACATACTTTAATCTCTTGGTTGTCCATGAACAACACATCTTACTACTTCTCAATATTTATTCTATACTCTTTTATACATCTTTTGGGTTTGTCTACAATTGCAAACCCAGCTCATTTTCTTTTTACTCTTTCTACTTAAATGTTTTCATTCTTCTTCCTTATATGAATTTCATTCATATATCTGTATTCACTTTCTTTTCTAATATTTCTTTCTTTAGTCATTGTAGTGACATTACTCTTATTTTTTATTCCATAATCATAATTCGTTTCCGTTAAACAACAGAAATTTTTAGTTATACTCTTTCTTTTATAATTGTACTATATACTCCATGACTTCTATTAACACTTTCAATACATTATAAGGTGGTTATCTTAACCACAAAATTAAACTTTTCTCTTTCAATACTTTGGCATTCTTGTCATCTTATTTTCAGTGCTTTTTACTCATACTTTCTTATGTTTTATTACATATACTTTATACTAGTTCATATAGGGTATGGGGTTTCTCCCTATAAATCTCATATTCGCTACTTCATCTTTAACACTTTTTCTTTTATACTTCAATATTTCCAGTCATACTGGATTTTCTTCGATAGGTATACTGAATTTATACCCCTCAAACCTCTTACACTTATCTCTTACAGCTTCACATAATTCATGTGTGGTTCCACCAGACTCAAATGTATATCCCGTGATTAGAATAGTACGGGCCCATATTATTATAACCACCTATACGCATTTGCTTCCCGTTTTACCACCAGGACTCATGTTCCACTGTTGTGGATTTACTCCAAGTTCTACTTACTCTTAACATCATACTCAAGTATGTACTCTACTTAAATCCTACATAGTTTAAGTCTAGGTTCAAGTACTGACACCTAGTTCGCTTAAACTATGGCTCTGATACCAAAACTGTAACACCCCTTTCTCAAAACCATAATTTAATATAGTTTATATTACAAAACATTTTACAAAACATGACCATGAAAAGTCACCAAATTTTTTTTTTTAATAAACTTTATTCTGAAAGGGTATTACAGACTCAATACAGAAAACCATAATTTAAACTTACTATATACACACTGGTCCCACTCCAGCTCCTGCTCATCTCACCTAAGTACATAGCATTTAAAAATAATACGTGAGACATAAAGTCTCGTGAGTAATATGGGTTTTAGACCCAAAACTTTTCTGCTTTAAAACTTGAAATATAACAAGTAAACTACTAGAACTTATTTCATAATAAATCTCAAATCTCTTTTCTTTTCTATCTTCAAAACTCAAAAATACTTTCTTTCTCAAAATTTCTTTCTTTTATCAAAACTGTATTTTTTCTCAAAACTACTTTCTTTTATCAAAACTGTATTCTTTCTCAAAACTACTTTCTTTTATCAAAACTGTATTCTTTCTCAAAACTACTTTCTTTTATCAAAACTGTATTCTTTCTCAAAACTACTTTCTTTTATCAAAACTGTATTTTTTCTCAAAACTACTTTCTTTTATCAAAACTGTATTCTTTCTCGTTTTCTAGTGACCAACTGAAACTCATGAATTAATTTAGTTTAATTCATTCTACTAGCTCACCTCGCGGGACAGAACAGATCCGCCCGCTAGGTTATGCTCATTCTGTCTCCCCTTTGTGACTTGGAACGGATTCAAGCACAAGGGTATACTAAGCTAGACAACTACTTCGCGACGGGAGGTACCATCCCAGTAGTGTCTTCTGATCCCCCGATTATGTGGGTGATCCTAGTCCGGACAATTGGCTCATACTTCTTTCTTTCTTTAATCCTTACTTCATTTCATCTCAAATTGGTCAAAATGGGACACAATTTGTAAACAACTCTTACTCAAACATTTTATAACTCTTTACTGAAAATACTTTAAAAAAATTGATTTTGACAACTTAGTTCCCATAAGGAACTTCTTTCAAAATACCTTGTAAACCATACTTTAAAAATCTGTTTTAAACACTAAGTCTTTGTATAGAGCTTCATTCAAAACTATTTTCCAAACTTTAGTATTTATAAACATTTGGAAATCTTACTTTTCTGAAAATAACATATTGCTATGTACTATAGAAATCCTCATAAAACTCACCTTGATTCTACTACGGTTCACTAGGCTTCACGTACGCCTTTTCCTTTCCCGTGCTCAATAACGTTCGAAGCACCCCCTATACAAGTAGTATATATAAATACTCAATATAATTAACTCTATAATGCTAAAGTCTCATATAACATAACTCTAGGTTATAATAAATGTATAGCCATTAATAAACTCGTTTAACGGTTTTCTCCGAAATACGCGTATATTGCTACAGTACCCCCGAGGGGTCGTATTTCAGTTCCGACTTTTTTCCATGAAATCTTAGGCCATATTAGACTTGTGTTTCAAATTTGGAGTTCATTGGACAAGTCTAGCTCAAATTTTAAAAATCAAGTTTTAACGTGAATAGTGATTTTAGCCACTGCCGCTACAGTGACTTTTCCGCAAGGTCGGATTACGGATTTGACCATTCCCGACATGTTCTTATACCATTTTAGGGTTATGGCTAAAATTTCAGATCAATCGGACATGTCTAGCTATGGTTTCTAGCATTTGGATTTCTAACATTTTTAACATTTTTGGTCCCTGTCTGAAGGGCACTGTAGCACGTAGTGCACTGTAGCACGCAGTTTTCACCCATTAAGTCCTTAATCAATGTCTTAATCATATGGGGTTTGTTCCTTGACTAAAACCCTCCATTAGTACAAGGTTTTAAGCTATTACAATCGTTTGAATCAATCAAATGTAAGAATTGAAGTTCTTGACCAAACTTGAAATTTCTCAAGAATAGCAATCTACTTCTATGTTTTAGAGTTAAATTCTTAACTAATGACTTATTGGAAGCATTAGCTACTTAACCCAAATGATTCTTAACTGAAATTGCAGTTTCAATTCCATTCAAGAACCAATTCAAGCATACGTATTATAACATTTCTAAACTTCTTTCATTAAGCCATTTAGACTTCTATCCTATTATTTAACACTTCTAATTACTCGTAATACATCCATATATGCTAATAATGGTTTTCTTTCAATTCTTTGATCGTTATATTAACATATACATTCATATTCCTAAGTGGGACAGAATCTGCCGAAACAGGATACCCTGTACGAAAAACGGCATAACTCACTCTAGAAGAATCGAAACGACTCACCTCTTTTTGATTTAGAAACTAGACATCTGTAGGTTTCTTTTCATGTATGAAACATAATTTTTGGCCTTGTAGATTTGTACAGTTTTACAGTTTAAGTTGGCGTAAAAATTCTGTCAGAATACTTTCTTACTTTCATTCTTATTATTATATAACTTATGAAATTGCAATTTCATATACTTAAGGTCATTTTTTAACTCATTAAGCACTTAATTCATTGGTCATCCCCAAAGGAATCATTCCAATTCCTTATCTAACCATTTCTAATGAAATTTCAACCATGGAATCATCAATTCCATTCCATTTTCTCAATTTCCAATTTCATTCATAATTTCATTATAATTAATTGGAATAATTAGGAAACCACTTCTAATGGTTTCTTCATCCATAAACAACATTTATGACTCATTGTAACTAGTTAATTGCATTCAATTAAGACTTTGATCATTAACCCCAATTTCTAGGGTTCATAAGAATTAAATTCACCAAACCATGACTCCAAGCTATCCATATGTTGGATAGTGATCAAGGGGTGACTAGAAGCATAATCTAACTACTTGGAATCATAGAAATTACTCCTCCTCCAACATATGAAATTCAGCCATGAACCCTAAATGGGTTTTCTAGCTAGAAATGGTGAAATTATACCTTATATGAGTTAGGAATTCAAGGAATTTGATCATGCAACGTTGCTAGCTTCAAAACCTTCACAAAATCATCAAGAATCGCCACCTTCATTCTCTCCCATGGCTGCCATCGTTCCAGTGAACAAATGGGGAGAAGACTCCCTATTTATACCTCCTTACTATGAGAAAATGACAATTTGGTCCCTAAACTCTCATACTTCTCATTTTAGCACAAAACTAAATTTTAATTCTTGAAACTCTTAAGTATTATAGGTTTTCCCCACTTATAAACTTTAAATACAAATTAAGGATATACTAACACATAAAAATCTCATTATGTGATTAAATACTTCAAAATGACGAAAATACCCTTTTTTAGTCGTTTTATACTTTTAATTCACTTTTATCTTTCTATTCTTCATGCTTCATACTTTTAACTATAAAATAGTTAATTTACTTCATTTTTTTAAGGAAAAATATAAATCTTTGCTTTTTATATTAATAATTGGAAAATTACCAAAATACCCTTTTGCTCAAAGTATGAATAATTAATTAATAATTATTCCTTAACTTCTTACTTTCCAAGTTTACATATTTTTGGGTTCTTACAATAACGATCTGAGAAAGGACAGCTTCCCGATGGGGTTTGATCAATTGGGTTTTCGACAATCGCACATCTCCGATAATCGATATCTTCAGCGATGATGGTGTACGAGAGAAAGAGAGGAAGAGAGAGAAAGGGTTAAGAGAGAGAAAGAGTGAACTGGGGGTAAATGGTGGTATTTATTTCTTTTTTTTTGTTTATTAAAAATAGATTTTAATTAAAGAAAATGTAAAACAATTTAAAAAGGGTAGATTAGTCTTTTTATATGAGATAGGGATGATCTATGAAAAGTTTTCAAACCACAAGGACTATCCTTGAGGTTTTTGAAAGTTAGGGACTAAAGTCGATATCTTCTGATACCACAGGGACCATTTATGAAGTTTTGTCACAGAAAAATGAACCGGAGCATGATGTCATCTTTTATTAATTTAACTCGTCGTCTTTGTTATCGGATTGAAATAGTTTTTGGGTAAATTGTATAAAAGTCACTAACTTTTCCAATTTTCTCGATTTTGATACTGTATTTTTAATTTTTGTAATTAAGTCATTATGTTTTCAGAAAATTGCAATTAAGTTATTATGTTTTCCAAAAAGTTGCGAAAATGACCATATGACTGGATGACAACAGGTTACCAGGTCATATGGTCAAATTTGCAATTTTTCAAAAAACATAATGACTTAATAGCAAAAATAAAACATAGTGTCAAAATCGAAATCTGGAAAAGTTAGCAAATTTTATGCAATTTACCCTATGCAATTTATATAACTTAATCACTTTACATGCCTCATACGTGTCCAAAAAAGTAAATTTGTTGTTACCTTGTTTTTCCATTTAAAATACTCAAATTTATTGTCCTAAAAGTGGAATTTCAAAAAGATTTAGGATAAATGCATACGAAACCTTCTTTTACTTAAAAAAATTCTAGTTTAAACTCTTAATACTTTTTGTTTCATTGAAATTAAGTTTTTTTTTATTGAAAATGAGTATACATTTTTTTGTTTTATTGAAAACATGTACTTTAATTTCGAATAAGACGGCGCCATTCTTATTTTGTCTATTTTCATAATTTTTAGCGATTAAGTCTTTCAAAAATTCTAGTGATTAAAATTATACATGTTATGTCTTCGAGTATGCAAATGCTACTAGCTTGACAGGTTGTATTGCCAAATATTTTTTTTCAATAAGAAAGTTGATGGATTCGATTGAAAAAATGGTAAAAGTATATTGAACTTTTTATCTACTTAGCTTAAACTATTTTTGTAAATGTTTAACCATTTAAGTTTTATTTTTACCTAATTTTGTTGTATTAGGTAATTTATAATTGTATTCTATTTTGGAACGATAACATGGCAATTCCACGGCCAATATTGTTGCTGAAGATTCACATGAAAACATTAAAATAATTTTATTAAATAATAACCAAGTTTTGCTTTTGTATCATTGTAAAATTCTATTTTATTTTTGTACATTTATATACATCAATGAACGAACATCAATATAGATTTTTATAACCCATCATATAAAGACATTGCTTACATAACCAATTACCCAATAGGATATTCACACTGAGGGCATGTAAGTTAGTTATTATTTGTATGTATTTATCCTAAATCTTTTTGAAATTCCATTTTTAGGACAACAAATTTGATTACTTTAAATGGAAAAACAAGGTAACAACAAATTTATTTTTTTGGACACGTATGAGGCATGTAAAGTGATTAAGTTATATAAATTGCATTGGGTAAATTGCATAAAATTCGCTGACTTTTTCAAATTTTTCTATTTTGACACTATGTTTTATTTTTGCTATTAAGTCATTATGTTTTCTGAAAAATTGCAAATTTGACCATATGACCTGGTAACCTGTTGCCATCCTGCCATATGGTCATTTTCGCAACTTTTTGGAAAACATAATGACTTAATTGCAATTTTCTGAAAACATAATGACTTAATTGCAAAAACTAAAAATACAGTGTCAAAATCGAGAAAATTGGAAAAGTTAGTGACTTTTATGCAATTTACCCATAGTTTTTTGGTTAATTTAATTAACTATTTAGATTTTACTAGATATTTTTTTAGGTTAATACTAATAAAAGTTCTTAAGTTTAGGTCTTGGTTTTGTTTTAGCCCCTAATTAACATATGTTAGGGATGTTGAATCATATGTGGACCAAATGTTTAGTAGCACCATCTTTTTGAATACTCACAAGTATAGAATAACGTATATATTATAAAAAAACATGTCATAGAAAAAGGAGGCAAGCATATAGTCTTAAAGGTTAGAAAGAAGATATTGTGTAGTATATGCAAGGAAGGTGGGCATAACAAGACAACCTATACAAGAGTAGCAAAACTGATAGAGTAAAATATGAAGGTGTAACAAATCTTAAAGACAAAATGTATGTATTTAAATATGGTCTTATTCTATTACATTTGAATTACATTATTTAACTCCAATTACAATTTTGATATAGACAAAAGATGTCCAAAATGTGGTCCAATAAGACAATGGTCAACAAAATAAATAGGTGCAGAAAGATATTAGTTAACAACAGTGACATGTGCTGGAAGATCTTTGTCAATACCATGTATAGAGTAAATTACAGAAACACTCCCTGAAGTTTACCAAAACTAACAGAGAAAACCCAAGTATCTGATTTTCACCATATGAGTCACTAAGGTTTGCAAAATACAACAAATCGGTCCCTGAGGTTTCGAAATAGTTCACAGGTCCATATGAAAAGACTTTTTTGCCCTTTTCATTTTATTTTTTCTTTTTCTTTTTACCCTTTTGTTTTTTTAAAAAATAGAAAATAAAAAAACCACCCTCCCCCACCCCCACGTCTCTCTCTCTCTCTCTCTCTCTCTCTCCAAACATGTCAATCGATGCCCCTGACCTCATTGGTTTTGATGTCTACGGCTCTCCATCATCTTCTCCAACATCTGCGCCCCCTTTGTCTTCTTGAATCATGTCCTAAAGCAGAACTGGAAGCCTTCTTTGCTGCTACCGGAGAAGATACGATATTGTCTCCGGAGAAGATATAGGCAGAGCAACCAACGCACACATACACAGACTGATGAACTGGGGATGGATGAGATGAACACACACGTTGCAGAAAAACTCAATTGTGGAATTTGTTTCTGATTGGTGTGAGGTTTGTCGTGAATTAGCTCCAGATTGTCGATTCCGGTAGGTTTTCCGGCCACAAGACCTCCGACAAGTCTAATTTCTCACAGACTTTTAACCTCTTGCGTCAATACTTGAAGGAAAATGGAACTTTGGGGGATCTTAGTGTCAGTATGTTCTTCCTTCTTTCTTCTTTTAACCCCAAATTCAAATATTTAGTTCATCTTTGCTCAAATCCATTTGTAATTTGAGACGTATCTGTAATTTTTTTTGTTTTTAATTGAATGACCTGGATCTGAATTGGATGCATCAGGTATGGCAACTAGCACCATGAATCTGTTCCCGGTGGCCAACAAATCTTCTCTCCATGTCGCTTTCCCTGTTTCAACCCAGCAAGTCCCAAGATAGCTGCCTGAATCAGCCCAGATGACCATCTTTTATGTCGGACAAGTGATCGTGCTGGATGATTTCCAAGCCGGGAGGGTACGGGGTGGGGGTAGGATGGGGGTGGGAGGTTTTTTTATTAATAATATAATTAAGTAATTTAAAGAAAAAGGAAAAATAAATAAAAAGGGCATTTTAGTCTTTTTATATGCCCCATGGACATTTTTGTTAGTTTTCGGAAACGTTAGTGACCTTAAACGTGGGATTTGGATAGTTAGGATCTATATGTTAGTTTTTGCAAACCACAGGGAGTGTTTCTGTAATTTACTCCCATGTATATGTGTAAGCTGGGCAACGGCCCAGGGCCCTATCAAATTTTAGGGCACCAACTTCTACTCTCTAACATATGTTATATATATATATATATATATATATATATATATATATATATATATATAAAACTTATGTAGCTCACTTGGTTATAGATGTTGGTTGACCTTTAAATTCCTAGATGATTCGGGTTCAAGTCTAGCTAATGAATTTTTCTTTATTTCACCCTTTAGGTTTTTAAGAGCCTCATTTTTTTTCTTTTGTCCGGGGTCTCAAATCGGCTTGTACCGGCCCTAGGTGGAGTCTTTGCTTAGTAAAGTGGGTGAGATCTTAATAAGAATGAGGAAGACAAATTGGATTTTGAAGTAAAGCTCAGTTATAGGTTGGCTGAGAAGATGATTAAAGGAAAGCTCAATTATGAGAGGATGATGAAAGGAATACATCTAGCAAACTAGTTAACTTAGATCGGAGAAAGTGCTTAAAATTGTCTTGGATTTGAAAGTACTTTAAACAATGGTTTTTGTTATGTGTATGTAATTGTTTAGTGGCAACCCCTTTTGGTGAATTCTTTGTTGGTGACCTTATTTCCATGTGAATGTAAGACAATCACCAAAATATTCTTGTAGTGTCTTTTGACGGATAGTTCATGTATAATATTGTATGTTTGTTTATGTTGTTGCTTTTTATTAAGTTGTTGATTTGATATATATTTTAAATCATTTGATCTTTGGTATTAAAATTAGGACTATATTTATCTTAAATGATATTGTTGACAACCTGACCTAATAACTAAATATTCTCTGACATGTTTATTTTATCACTTAAATTAAAACGCATGAAATAGCCACACACACACACAGAAAAAAAAACGAATGATCATTCAATTAAGTAATTTAGATTATAACTTTTGAAGTCACAATAACAACATTCATATTTATACTATAGGAAAACCCATAGTCAAATCATGATAGTTGTATTAAGGGTAAAATCATAGCCAAATCTTGGTAATCATATTTTGAGGTAGTTAATCAGATTGATTAGAGTAATTTGTATTTTGACAAACCATCAATCCACCCGAGACCCAAACTAAATATGGTTTACCCTAGGGCTGTAAAGTGTAAACGAACTGAACAAACACGAATGAGGGCTTGTTTATGTTCTTTCGTTTAAGTTAGCCGAGCAAACAAACGAATACAAACAAATAAACGAACGAGCTTTCTTGTTCATGTTCGTTCGTTTAACAAATTATATTGTTCATGTTCATTCGTTTATGTTCGTGAATATGCTAAATGAACATAAATGAACAAACATAAACGAACAGAGATAAAGAAACTCAATTGAACATATATGAACATATAATATTGGAATGTGATCAAACATATTCGAACATATATGAACATAAAAGGAACTTAAATGAATAAACACAAACAAACGTAAAAGAAGGTTTACGAACATAATTGAATGAACGAGACCATTTTCTATTCGTTCGTTTAACTAAGCGAACAAGAATTCGTGTTCATGTTCGTTCATTTATTAAGTAAACGAACATAAACAAATTCTGACCGAACAGTTCACGAACAGTTCGTTGAACGTTCGGTTCGTTGATAGCCCTAGTTCACCCGATCCAAATTATATGAACTCTCATTCCAGTTAATCATGTATTCATTTTTAATATGGACTTTGAAAATGGATTTACATTATTCTACAATTGGATAACCAAATATCAAAATAATACAAAAACATATGATTTTTTTAGATATTATATACTTTATTTAATTCCCGTGATTTTGGTTCTTTTGTGTACGTTTTGTTTGTCACGTGGGTTCTTTAGGATCCATTTTTAGATCCGCTTTTTATTTTCGGATCCTGCTAACACAGTCTCCAGGTTGCGTCTTTGTCTTCTCCGCCACCGATCTTATATATCACCGCTTTCATCTCAAGAAAGATCGCAACGTCTTCGTCTCCTCTCCTCTATCAAGGCAGAACCATCGCTGCTCACCTCCTTCACTTCTTTTAGGCGATTCGCCTTCGTGTTTGCCGGAATCTGAGGCCATGTGGAGAAGAAGAAACTCACTGAGTCAATTCACCCAACTCGCCACCTCCTCCTCGTCAAAGTTCAATAGCCATCTAAACCTTCAACCGAATTCTCTTCGTCTGTTGCAAATCTCCGACGTTGACCACGGGTATGGCTTATTCAGTAGATCCACTTCCACCGCGGCGGGACCATCTTTCGGTCTAGGGAAACTAGGTATTACGGGACTCGATCGGGTCCGTGCAATAGGGTCAACTGCTGATATCGTCGACGCGACGACGTTAGGGGCGATGGAAGTTGTCGATATGGCAAGACATTATGGTCGATGCTATTGGGAGCTCTCCAAAGCTAAGCTTAGGTTAGTTATAATTCCTCCCCTTCCAGTATCTCTACTTCGTATCTTATATATATGACTGCCTTGATGTTCACTAAATTCATGATTTCTGATTCTTATACTCGATCAGATAAATATGATTAATATTACAATATTGATTAATTCCCGATACCAATATGAACATGTATGTAGGTGCTGGGGTTTAAAAATTAGAAATTGATCCTTTTGTTTCTATGACAAATTTAGAAAGCAAGTGCTATTCACCTATCTGAATGTTTATAGGTAGTCTTCTATAGTTCTATTGATAAATGTCAAGCTTGAACAAATATCTGTAATTTCTGTTTCAAATCTGATCTTTTTAATTTATCTCATCGGATTTCTGTAATTTACATTTTTAGCATGTTGATTGTTGCTACATCTGGAGCCGGTTATGTTCTGGGAAGAGGTAGTACAGTTGACTTAGCAGGACTTTGTTACACATGTGCTGGAACCATGATGGTAGCAGCCTCTGCCAACACCTTAAACCAGGTTCCTAAACTTTTATAAAATTTCAAACAATAAAAAAAAGTAAACAAATAAGAAAAACCACATAAATTAAACCATTTGATACACAGGTATTTGAAGTTAAAAATGATGCACTAATGAATAGAACAATGAGAAGGCCATTACCTTCTGGACGTCTCACAATTCCTCACGCAGTCACATGGGCGTCTTCTGTTGGTCTAGCTGGCACAGCTCTATTAGCAAGCAAGGTTGGAGATTAATTTTTTTTTTTAAAAACTTTTGTGACAATTATTAAATTTTGTACTAAAATAAAAATATTTATCGCAAGGTTTGTGCAGGCTAATTTATTGGCAGCTGGACTTGGAGCATCAAATCTGTTTCTGTATGCATTCGTAACAAGTATATACAGATGTCTAAATTCCATGAAACTTTGGCTCCCTTGTAAATGACATGTATCGTGATTTTGCTTTATCCCCATCCCTTGAGAACTCTATGTTCGATCAACCAAATACAAATCATAACATTCTACTTTCATCTTTTTACTTATCAGGACATTGTACTTTGGTATTTAAATGGGTAAAAATACCAATGTACAATGTCATAATAAGTAAAAAATTGAGAACTATTGTTTACTCTTAATAGTGAAATTTCCTTAATATCAGGTTTATTTGTGATTGTGAAACAGATGTAGACTTCAAAATGTGCATTGCGCCAGGCCTATTGGTTGTCCATAAGAAGTGCTTATCGGTATAGATTTTGTTTCGTGTCAAGGTGGAGTTTCTTTTGTTCTTTTGTTAGATCTATGATCCTTTCAAGGGTTTAATAGATAATATTATGTGAAATTGCTAAAAGGCCCATATTGTTAAAGATGTTATATTGGAGAAAATCAAAATTACGCCATTCAGCAGTGTTCAAACCTACACAACCATATACACGCCGAATTGAAGAAACTTTTAAAGATGTTCCTTCTGTTGCCATCACTCTTATGGAGACATTACTTGCTATAGATCCTTCACAAAGACAAACCGCATCATCTGCTCTTAAGAGTGAGGTAATGATCTTTTTTGTCAAATATTTCTATGCACTTAAACTAGGAAATTAAGATGGCTTATATCTGTTTTAATATTATTACAGTTCTTTACAACAAAACCACATGCTTGTGATCCTTCAAGCTTACCAAAATACCCTCCCAGCAAAGAAATTGATGCAAAACTAAGGGAGGAAGAAGCTAGAAGGTATGTGCATTATTACCATGTCTAGGTATTGTTTGGTATGATGGAATCAGGGAAGGAATGGAATGGTTTGTTCCATTGGAATACAAAAGAGTATTTTTAGTCTTATGGAATGGAATGGAATGTCTATTATTCTGAACTTGATATAACTTTTTACAATGAAATTTCGTTATTAAAAATTAGGTTGTGCCCGTTAATTCAACACCAAAGGTAGATCTCATGAGAGACTGTTTAACAACAAAGAGCGAAACAACCGGTTTACAAAAAAAAAGAGTTGCTTCTGCCTTCGCCCCGTGCAAAGCACGGATTACCTACTAGTTTGGATTTAAATTTGGGATATTAGAGTAGTTTTCTAAAGCTCGATCATATTATATTTAGTTATTAAAAGATCTTTTATTAATGTAAGATATAACTTTTTTTTTTTGTTTGTTTATTTTCATCAATCATTTATTATTTACTAAATATATATCTTTTTATTTTGTGTTTTGCACAATCAATTTTCTCCATTCAATAATACTACTCCGTTAATTTATTTAAATTTTAAGTCTGTAACGGTTATATAGCATGTTTATTGTTTTTTTTTTTTTGTCAAGTAATATTTAATAAAAATTATTTATGATAAAAAAAATGTCAAATTGATTTAGAAGACTTTATAAAAACATTTTTTTTTTTCATAATATATGCAGGGTGGAGAAAAATTCAAAATACACAAAATTGAAACTGAACCATCGAACTGGCTAAGTGGATAGTTGACATGAAAAACATAAATCTGTATTCTATAAACAGAAATTGAAGTTGCATTCAACTGAAATGTCTTTGTACACAGCAAGTTCAAGTTCCATTTTGTGCTAAAAAACAGAAACTGAAGTTGCATTAAACTGAAATGGGTCAAATTCTCATAAATCAGTTAAACCCATCAAGATGCAGCTTTCAACTTCACCATTTCAATGGCGTACACATTGAACTGTTCAAGCAATTCAATGCAGAAAAGCATAAACAGCAGTGGAAATATAAACCAAAAGAGCAGAAGTCACCAGTACAATCATGGATGCAACCGCATTGATAGTCGATCGACTCCCACAAGACAACATCCCCAATCGAATCTCGATCACATTTACCATCGAAAGCATCAAGAACAAACACCCCATCACTGACCCGACGGCCGATCCAAGCATCCCAAACCGCAACGCTTTCAGATTAATGTGTGCCCTAAAAGCCTCATCAACATCCTTGCTGTTGAGCAGATTGATGGCGAGTTTAAGACCTTGCGCGACCAGAGACGAGAAGAGGAAGAAGCTAAACGATACAACCTCGAATACCAGAAGCTTTTTGGCGACGGAAATGTCGGCGTCGCAGGCGGATCGGTTCTCGAGGCTGCGTTGGCCTGGAGTGGTTAGAGAAAGTCCGACGAAGACTGCGATTGTGAACAGAGAGTTCACGTTTACGAGTCCATCGAGTGCGGTTACGTGAATGCTCGTCGTTGATGTTGATCGTGAAGACGACGATGAGATCCTCGTTCCCGTTTGTTGATCGTAGTGATCTTTTGGGTGGCCATCAGATCTGCAAACGAATTGAAACAAATTAACGCGAAAACAATTAAAATATGAGTAATTGAGATAGACGGAGATAAAGAGCTTACTCCGCCATGGATGAAGCTTGAAAGCTTCGATTCGTTGATGAAGGGGTTGCTTTGAGGTTTTGTGGGTAGAAGAAGGTATCCTGGAGTGCAAGGGAAAGCAACAGAGTTGCTTTTGGCAACTAAAGACAAAATATTGGGGTTTGTTTGATTAAAATAGAACCTTTGGGTACTTTTTGCAAATATTCCAAAGTTGTAATCTAATCGTCTGGCGGCAGTAGCCACCTCCCTGCGACGTCCCCTTCTAGTCTTCTACCATCGGCTGATTTCATGAAACGGATTTTTTTAATTATTGCCATCATTATAACATTAAATATTATGTTATTCACAAAAATCAAGTTTCACTTGTCCATTAAAATACTAATAATGTATTTGTATTTGCATGGTAGGAGTTAAGGAGTTGTTACACCAAAGATATCCGACTTGAAATTTTCAATATATGACATCCGATATCAATTCACTGTCTCAATGTAAATACAGATATTTCTACCAAGTAATATTCTTACAAGCATGGTATTAAAACTTATACTTGACATTATTTATATGAAGGGATTGATTTTTGATCAGGTAATAAAATGAACCATCTGTTATAGGATATTGTTTGGTTTTTTAAGGCATTGATATTGAATATGATAAATTTGTTTAAAAAAAAAACTTATTTAGCGTCTCTGTCTCCCTAATGCCCATCTTCAACCTAATTTCTTTAATGATTACCCATTCATCGGAGTGTAGCTTTAAAAAAAAACTTTGAAAAAAGTTTCATTAAGCACTCATGCTTTTAATTTTTATTTTAAAAAAAAATAATCTAAAAGCTATTTTTGAGAGCTGTTAACTTTTTGTTTTTATTTAACTTTATACATTTAAAAGCTATTAGCTACTTTTGCCGAACACTTCTATACAAAATGCCAATGTGGGATTAGCCCACTTGGTAGAGGCTTTGTCCTCTTAGACAGAAGGTCCAGGGTTCTATCCCTGACACAGGCGTTTACTAACTAGGTGTTCTAACTGCTAACCACTAACCAGCCGTTCTATAAAAAAAAACTTTTATACAAATAAAAGCGACAACTTTAAGCTACCAACTAACAGCTAACAATTAGTTTGGCCAAACACAGCCTTAGGGTGCTCCTATTTATCCCCACTTCTATGGAGCCTAATACTAGCCAAACATTATCACTCACCATTTTCTTTTGCTTTAGTTTAGGCTATATGGTATATGTCGTTACACCACCACACCAAAAGTTCTGTTACCTCAGCATAACATCATCACCGCTTTCTCACTACTTACCAAATAAACACTCATCGCTCCATCAAACTACTAATATTATGATCTTGTTCGGCACAGAGTTTTTGGGAGATTTTAGCTTTTCAGAAAAAGCTAGAAAAAAAACTTTCTTCGGCGGTAAAAGCTTTTAGCTTTTATTTTAAACAAACACCTCCTGATCCAAAAGTCACTTCAAGTAGTTTTTGAAGCTTTTAGCTTTTTGTTTTAATATTATTTTACACATTTAAAAGTTAATAACAAATTTCCTTATATTGTCTCTTTTTTTAGACATGTCTTGGCTATGATGACCTCGACAAGTGCAATAGAGTCAACATTTAGTACAGGGGGTAGGTTTGTTGACAGGAATAGAAGTTCGCTTAGCACCATGATCGTGAAAGCCTTAATTTATACACAAGATTGAATAAGGGCTTCATCGGCGGATCTTGAGCTAGTTGGTACTATGTCGAGTAAACAAGTAGAGGAGTTTGAATGAGAAGTTGGTGGATTAAGAAATTTGAAAGGTTTACTCCATATTTTTTGACTTCATATTTCACATACATAGTAATACTATCATGTTTTTATGTATATACAATATCAAAGGGCAAAAAATATTCCAAGGATGTTTAATAAGATATAGATTGAATTGCTATATATTTTGGTTTAATGCTTTATGTTATTGTGGGTTTGTTTCTATTCATATTATATTTAATATTTTGGCTTATTTTTTACGGTTGGTTTTCTTTTTAGGATGCTCAAGTGCAAAATGCATTTGATGGATGTTTACGGGGTTATTTAGTAGCCTTTTAATGGTTCCATTCAGAGACAACCTTAAATGGTTAAACCATTAAGAGCATTTGGTTCGTCAACTTAGAGCCTTTGAATCACTCATAGGCATCAAAATAATTTAGCTAAAAAGATTAGTCTTAAAACTTAGAGGTGAGAAAGTACACTCGCTACCCTTCTCTTTCTAAACAACACTGCCACTTAACTTCTCTCCACAACCCTAGAAACACACATTCCACCATCAGTCACAACTCTCACCACCTCTACCATCAATTGTCATCCTCCTACCACCACCACCATTAGCCATCGTCATCTCCCTCACCACAACCATCAGTCGCGCCGTTACCACTATCAAACAATATTATCGCACTCACCACCGCCGAACGTCACCATCACCATTGTAGTTGTGCTAGGTTTTAATAAAAGAGATCGTCGTCACTACCTTCCTTTACGTTGTCAGCCACCATATTAAAGAAACATAAAGAGACCAATGGGTGGATATAGTAGCGTCGTTGCGGGTGTAAGATGTTGTAACAACAACAAAAACAGGGCCATGAAGGGGCGATGGTGGTCCAACACCTGACATCGAAATCTATCACCTTCTACCTATTTCTATCACCTTCATAAAATCATTGGCAAGTTCGTTTTTCTCCATGTTCTCCTAAATTGTTAAGGTAAATGCAACAGTAGAAATTAGGGCAAATCTCAGAGAACCAAACATATTTTCATCAATTTTATTAAACCACTATATTATTTTTTGGTATATTAAAAAACCACTGCATTACATTTTTTTAATACGTTAAAACCCCTATATCTAAAATTGTCTAATCTAATAGATTGTAACCATCAAACACTTAAGAATCGGGTACCTAGTATTTGTGGTTGTCTAGGATTTACTGATTTGAAACCTTAAACTAGACATTTCAGAAAATTATAAAGGTTTTAATACACTAGAAATTAATATAGTGGTTTGTTTTAAGAACATAATGAAAATATATTGAGTTTTTATGAGATTTGCCCGTATTATTTGTTGATTTTTTGCTCTAAAATCATTGGCAAAAGAGAGGATATAAAAATTGTAGTTTTTATGTTATGAAATTGTTGATACTATGTTCTTTGAAATACTCATATGTGGTATTTGAAATGTTCATCTATGCTAAAATGTTCATCTGCGCCGAATGTTCATCTATGTTTTTTTGTTTTTGTTAGAATGTTAACATGATAAATTTTTCTGTTTAGTCAATAGTCTTTCCAAACACTTTGAATCATTTAGACTTCCGAATTATTTAACACTAAATGATTCAGTTTCTACCAAACAACTCCTAAAAGCTCAAATGGATAATGATTTATGGATGTTTTTATTGGTGATAAAGAGATGCTTGGGATTTTTATGATGATATAGACATATTTGATAAAATATGAACTACAATGCTTGCTTTTTTTTTGTAACTGTATGAATTTTAATAGACATATATAGTTTTTTCCATTGTAGTTGGATGAATTTTATCTTCTTTCTTCTTTAATAAAAGAAAGATAAAGTGCCACGTGTCCGTTTTTTACATTCCTTCTTTGCCACATGTCATCATACTAAGGCCAAAGATTATGTTTTTCCTGCCTAGCCTTCTTTCCATTTTACGTTCCTGAAAATCAGCAATAAAATATATGATTCCAAAAAATCAGCGTACTGTTTCAAATTTGAATCACTATATCCATATATCAATGCAGCGATTTTCTATCAATTGATAACGAGGATTGCAATATATGAGGCGCAAAATCATTTCTGAAACTAATTTTCAATTGCATATATTATGATCATAAATCTAGGTCATCAAAATGGAATCCATATCTTATGCAGTTGAACGGCGCCATGGATCTATATCAAATCATCAAATGGTAGAAAAATAGTAATCATATCCCAAATAGCTTTTCCTTTTTTACAGACGGCACAACTATCCGATCCCACTGTCTTCCTCCATCATCAATTTTCTTTCATTACCCATCTCAATTTTTGATTTGAGTAACCTTTTCGGATCATATCGTAATCATGAAACAAGTATCAATCACACTTACGATATTTCTCATGTGTAAGCTCATATCTTCTTTTTTCAAAATTTTATGATTTCCTCATTCATATAATCACCTTTCGTTGATTTATCATAGTTGCACTAGCCTTTATCTAATTAGTTTTTTTTATTCATATGATCTGTTTGTTTTTTGATTTCAAGCTTCTTTATGTTATTTTGGTTATTGTTTGACTTTTCATAGTTAAATATTACTATGATGTACAAGAAGCTATTCCAAATATTTCGTCGATTGTGCGGCAATAATAACACGTGAATCATTTGCCCTAGCTGACTATATGTTATCATACTAGTGTTAGTTAGTGTTAGTTAGTTTGTTATGTAACAGTTAGTTTGTTAGTTGTACACGTGCTACGCACACGAGAGAGTTAGCTTTAGATTTACGGTTTTGTATATAACTAGTTTTAGCTTCATCATGTAAATTAAGCCTGTCAAGCTTCTCAATATACAGTTTGAAATCTCTCAATTCTCTCTCTCTCTCTCTCTCTCTCTCTCTCTCTCTCTCTCGAATTAACATGGTATCAGAGCTTTGAACTGCTCTTCCTCATCTTCACCACTCATCCTAATTCATCAATTCGCAAGGGCCCTGCAACAAGAAACAAAAATTTTCGGAAAACACAATGAATGCCTTCATTTGTTTGCAAAGTTTAGAGATGGAAAGAAGGTTGAATCTGAACAAAGGAACATGTAAAACGTGATGAAGAATGACATTTTCAGCCAACATAATACTTCCATTATTTGTTTCCACTTCTGATTCTTCTACTATTTTTGAAGCTTTCCCGATTGCAATCACTCAACATTCACCATCATCAACAAATATTTCCCAATCTCCTATTCCTTTTCCCAATTCACCTTCTCCTTTACCTTCATCCATCCGATCATCCTGGTATGATGCTTGTAGCAAAGCAATTTGATGGATCGAACTTTGGATCATGGAAGAAGGCTATCTCAATTGCTCTATCAGCGAAGAACAGGCTTGGATTCGTCAATGGTAAAGTTTCCAAACCTTCGTCTGATAGTGCGACGTTTGATCTGTGGCAACGATGCAATGATATGGTTATGTCATGGATCTTAAATGTTCTCTCAAGTGATATCTCTGAATCCGTCCTGTACTCATCATCTGCGGAAGAAGTCTGGAACAATTTAGAAGATCGATTTGGTCAGTCTAATGGTGCAAAATTATACCAACTTCAGAAAGAAATTTCAGATCTGAATCAAGGATCGAGTGATCTAGCTACTTACTTCACTAAACTGAAGAAATTTTGGGACGAATTGAATGCTCTTTCAACAATCCCTAATTGCACATGCAACGCTGCAAAGGAGATGCAGGAATGTCAACAAAATCAAAACCTCATAAAGTTTCTCATGGGACTCAACAGTGATTACAGCACAACTCGAGGTAATATCCTTATGATGAATCCTTTACCTTCTGTTGCCAAGGCTTACGCTCTTCTAATTCAAGATGAAAAACAAAGAGAAATCTACTCTCCATCTCATTTCAGTCCTGATTCTGCTTCTATGAATGTCAAGACTAGTAATCAAGGAGGTAATTCCAAAGGAAAGTATGAGAATAAAAAGAACATTACATGTTCATTCTGCAACAAATTAGGTCACACTGCTAATAAGTGTTACAGACTTATCGGCTTCCCAAAGGATTTCAAATTCACCAAGTCAAAGAATATTGCAGCTAATGCCTCTAGTCTTCACTCAACTGATGCGCACGAATTAAAAGAAATGCACTCTCAACCTCAAAATTCTCCTAATCACTCTATGCAAGACCTAACCAATGATCAATATCATCAGCTTTGTTCTTTACTAAGCAAACTGAATGACAACAATGACAGTCAAAGTAGTAACAATACCGAGTCACAGAAGGTTAATCATTCATCTGTTCATCTAGCAGGTAATGTTCTTCTCCATCAAAACGATAAACTCCTAAAGTGTCATTGTCTTGAAATCGATTCAATTACCTGGATTATTGACTCCGGTGCCAGTGACCATATGTGTTACAATAAGTCCTTGTTCATTCACACACAAAAACTCAAATATCCTTTCAGAATTTCACTTCCTAATGGACAACATACTAATGCTTATGAGTATGGAAGTATTATGTTGGCTGAAAATGTCATTCTTCATCACGTTTTACATGTTCCTTTGTTCAGATTCAACCTTCTTTCCATCTCTAAACTTTGCAAACAAATGAAGGCATTCATTGTGTTTTCCGAAAATTTTTGTTTCTTGTTGCAGGGCCCTTCAATGAAGAGGCCTCTGGTACTTGGTAGACATCGTGCTGGGCTGTACTACTTACATTCTAAACCAAAGACTAATCAAGGAATAGTGCTGTCTGTCAAAGCTGCTCCTTCATTACATTCATCTTTAGTTTTCTCAAACAATATACACAGCTTTAATTCAAAATGTAATGCTGTTTCTAGTACTAAAAATGTTTCTATTTCTGTCTGGCATAATCGACTTGGACATCTTCCATTGTACAAGTTAAAAACTCTTGGGTTGCATAATATCATTCATGATAATTTTGACATTTCTTGTGATATTTGTTCTAAAGCTCGGCAACACAAACTACCTTTTAAACACAGTACTATTCATACTTCTTCTCCCTTTCAACTCATTCACATTGACACTTGGGGACCTTATCATACAAAAACTTATCAAAACCAGTCCTATTTCTTGACTATTGTGGATGACTTTACAAGATCCACATGGACACACCTTCTATGTGCTAAAAGCAATTCTTTTGGTGTTATTAAAGGATTCGTTGAAATGGTTGAGACACAATTTGGAAAGAAAATTCAGATTATAAGATCTGACAACGCTCTTGAACTTGGTTCAAGTAATGAGGTCCGATCTTATTATGCTCAAAAAGGTATCATTCATCAAACGAGCTGTCCATATCGACCCCAACAAAATGGCGTGGTAGAGCGTAAACACAAACATCTCCTTGAAACCTCACGAGCCTTACTCTTTCAATCAAAACTTCCAATCCATTTTTGGGGTGACTGTGTTCTCACAGCCACCTACCTCATTAACAGGCTTCCAACTAAAATCCTTCAAAATAATTCACCTTATTCTCTTTTGTATGGTACATCTCCATCTTACGATCATTTGAAATCCTTCGGTTGCCTATGTTACGCGAGTACCATACAACATACTCGAGATAAGTTCCAACCAAGATCTACTCCATGTGTTTTCATTGGTTATCCCTATGGCAAGAAAGCATATAAGCTATACGATATGGAACACAAACGTGTTATACTATCACGGGATGTCGTATTTCATGAACACATCTTTCCCTATGAACTCAAAAATCCCAACTCTACACTTCCATTATTTGTTTCCACTTCTGATTCTTCTACTATTTTTGAAGATATCCCGATTGCAATCACTCAACATTCACCATCATCAACAAATATTTCCCAATCTCCTATTCCTTTTCCCAATTCACCTTCTCCTTTACCATCACCACCACCACCACCACCACCACCACCTCTTCCAGCTCCTCCTCCTGACCCTCTTGTCCGACGCTCCACACGGTCACATAATCCCCCGTCTTACTTACAAGATTACATTTGTAATCCTACTTCTTGTAATTCCTCCTCAGTTCAATGTCCCTCTTATGCCTCCTGTTTACATGCTGTCACTCATAATTCCTCTCCTACTCATGTCTGTTTTAGTGCATTATCTAATTCAAGCAAGAACTTAATTGCTAATCTTCATATGATTAAAGAACCTTTAACCTATGAGGAAGCTGCTTCTATCCCTGAATGGCAAGATGCTATGGATAAAGAATTTGCAGCCCTTGATGCTAATCATACCTGGACTATCGTTGATTTACCAAAAGGAAAACGACCCATCAGTTGTAAATGGGTATACAAGGTAAAGTACAAAGCCAATGGTGACGTGGAACGATGCAAAGGACGCCTAGTTGTCAAGGGGTTTACTCAGAAGGCAGGTATCGACTACAATGAAACTTTCTCGCCGGTGGTAAAAATGACAACTGTTAGAGCTCTTGTTGCTACAGCCGTCAAGAAAGGCTGGGTCATATCTCAACTGGACGTCAATAACGCTTTCTTACACGGCGATCTCGATGAAGAAATTTATATGAAGCCTCCTCCGGGTCTAACACTTGATAATCCTAATCAAGTATGTCTTCTTCATAAATCACTTTATGGCCTTAAACAGGCATCCCGTCAGTGGTATGCCAAATTGTCATCTGCTTTGAAAGAGAAAGGCTATCAACACTCAAAGAATGATTATTCCTTATTTTGCAAAACAATGGGTTCTTACACTACTTTTGTTGCTGTTTATGTCGATGATATCATGATAACTGGGAATAATCCTGAAGAAATCGATGGTTTAAAACATTTCTTAGATAAGACTTTCAAAATCAAAGATCTTGGTCGGTTAAATTTTTTTCTGGGAATTGAAGCCTTATACACAAATAATGGTGTAATTCTCACCCAAAGAAAGTATGCACAGGACATGTTAAAAGAGTTTACTTGTAAAGGTACTGCTTTATGTCCCTTACCAACAAATTGCAAACTTTTATTGGGACAAGGAGATACATTACCCTCCCCTGAGTTATATCGCAAACTTGTGGGAAAACTAAACTTTCTGGTCAATACTCGACCAGACCTCGCCTTTGCTGTTCAACATCTAAGTCAGTTCATGTCTGACCCACGAACTCCACATCTAGATGCTGCTTATCATGTTCTAAAGTACCTACAATGTAATCCTAATCAAGGTTTACTAATGAATAGCGAGAATGATTTTACTTTGCAAGCCTACTGTGACTCAGACTGGGCATATTGTCCTCAATCTCGAAGGAGTGTCAGTGGCTTCATCATCCTCCTTGGACATAGCCCAATTGCCTGGAAGTCAAAGAAACAAATTACAGTTTCTCTCTCCTCAGCTGAAGCTGAGTACCGCAGCATGCAACGAGTAACTGCTGAATTGGCTTGGTTAACAAGACTGCTTCACGAAATATCAGTTCCAAATGTTGTTCCTGTTCCTGTCCGCTGTGATAGTCAAGCTGCCATACACATTGCACGAAATCCAGTATTTCATGAGAGAACCAAACATGTGGAACTTGACTGCCATTTCGTAAGAGAAAAATTGCATGATGGATTGATTTCTCTACACCATGTTCCCACTGACTCTCAGCTTGCTGATCTTTTCACTAAAAGCCTGTCAAGTCGCCAACATCATAAACTGCTTAACAGGAGGGGTGTTATCATACTAGTGTTAGTTAGTGTTAGTTAGTTTGTTATGTAACAGTTAGTTTGTTAGTTGTACACGTGCTACGCACACGAGAGAGTTAGCTTTAGATTTACGGTTTTGTATATAACTAGTTTTAGCTTCATCATGTAAATTAAGCCTGTCAAGCTTCTCAATATACAGTTTGAAATCTCTCAATTCTCTCTCTCTCTCTCTCTCTCTCTCTCTCTCGAATTAACACTATACGACAACTAAATAGGTTTCGTTTACAAGATCTGTTTTTTTCTTGATTCCAAGCTTCCACTTTTGATCTTCGTACTTATTTTACTTTTATAAATCAATGTTATGATGCCATACAAGAAACTATTCCGAAATTTCCCAAGTAATAATTTCTTTTTGACTAAATAACTTCTTTTGTTGAAACATGAATCGATCTTATTGGTTTAAAGAACTTGAAAGAAACAAGGGTGATAATAACTAAGGTTTCTTTACTTTCTATTTGGTTTCTCAAGATTTTCCCAAATTGAATAACAGAAGGCCCATCTTCTCAAGAGGTTTCTTTACCTCCCTATTGTATTTATTCCGAAGTCCCTTGCTATTTTCTTGCTGTAACATTAAATTATTATTAAAGTAGGCTGCTATTCATTTATGTAACTGTGTGTCTATGTTGTTGTGTTTATGTGACTCTGTATGTGTGATTTTATTATGTTTGTATGTATGGTTGTGTGTGGTTCTGTGTGTGTATGTGGATGTGTCTGTGGTTGTATGTGTGTGACTAAGTTTAGTTTATTTCTGACTGTATATATGCAGGGTACAACTAAGACAGTTTCTTGGTGCTGCAAATCATCTCGACTTCATCTCGATATTAGGAGTTTAGGAATTTTAGTGTCTTGGTGCAATTTAATGTCAAGAAGTTAACTTTTAGTCATTTACTGTTATAAAATGGTTCTTATGTTTATTTTAGTGTCATTGTGGTTGTTTGTTTGCTATCATTTATTACTTTTCAAATCTTCATGAGTTTGTTATTGCATTCTCTAATCGGGAAAAAAGAGAAAGCATTACAAATTGGACCTTTACAATCTAATATATATATATATATATATATATATATATATATATATATATATATATATATATATATATATATATATATATGTTGGGATAATGGGTTTGTTCATTTAATCTCTATCACTTTGTTTTTTGTTTGTGGGTCTCAATGCTTTGTTAGTGGGCAATTACTTTCCTTGTTTCATGGCACTTTCTTTTTAATTAGAAGTAGTGGCATGTTTAATTGCATGATTTTAGGAAGCACTAGAGTGGTGTCAAACTTTAGTTAATTAGTCTTGCATTCCTATTATAAGTATTGTACTAATTACTCTTTGATTCAATGAGAAGTATTGTTGTGTGTAAGTTTTCTTCTTTCATTTCCACATTTGGTATCAGAGCCTAGGGCTCGGGAAGACATAGAAGGCCGGTTTGAGAGTCGGAAAAGGAGTAGCCCTTCGCTGCAGGGTAGACGCAGCAGGAAAAAGGTTTCTTTTGTTCCGTTGAAGGGGGTGTGAATCTTTTTTTTGTTAGCGGTCGAAAAAAAACTGCTTCTGCTCTTGATCAAGTGTTCGTATTGTAAAGAGACCAACCGGCGGATGTGTGTTGCAAAGACGAACGGAAAAGATCTGTCAAAGCGGGTGGCTTTGGATTTAGTTCGTTCTGCTGGGGCAAGAAGACGATAAAGCTCGGAGCTTGTTTTCTTAGTCGGTGGGATAAGTCTCTTGGAACGGGTTTGATCCGAAAAAGGTTGAAGCTGTCAAAAGGCGCGGAAAAGACGAGCGGAAGGAAATCAAAGTAGGTGGCTTTGAGTTTGGTTCGTGTTGCAGGAAATAGAAGACCGTAAAGGTGGTGGTGACCTTGTCTTCTTCTTGAGCGGTGGAAGAATTTATTGGAATAGAATTGATCGGCAATAGTATGGTTGGCAAGACAAGAAAGGAATGGAGAAACAACACGGTGTGAACATTATGGCGGTGGCGGTTCAAATCGGGTGGCTTTGGGTGTGGCCGGGGAAGAGGCCGTCGATCCGGGAAAAGTTGTGATGTTAATGAACGTGTCCAACGGTATGCCATGTTACATGCTACAAGTGTTGTGAACAATTAAAATTTGTTGAGCTAAAGAAGACTTTGGATGTGACCAAGGTGGAGGTCGGGAGTCTGGGAGAAGGTCGAGATGGTTCAAGAAGATGGGAATGTTGTTGTGAACGAATGACATGAACAAACCAATTAGGGGGTGATTGTTGAGATAATGGGTTTGTTCATTTAATCTCTATCACTTTGTTTTTTGTTTGTGGGTCTCAATGCTTTGTTAGTGGGCAATTACTTTCCTTGTTTCATGGCATTTTCTTTTTAATTAGAAGTAGTGGCATGTTTAATTGCATGATTTTAGGAAGCGCTAGAGTGGTGCCAAACTTTAGTTAATTAGTCTTGCATTCCTATTATAAGTATTGTACTAGTTACTCTTTGATTCAATGAGAAGTATTGTTGTGTGTAAGTTTTCTTCTTTCATTTCCACAATATATATATATATATATATATATATATATATATATATATATATATATATATATATATATATATATATATATATATATATATATATATATATATATATATATATATATATTGGAAATGTTTAACTTTTCATTAAAAATATGGTGGAACAACAGAACTTGGATTGTTAAAAATTTGGAACTTACCCTTTTCCTTTGATTTTTTTTCTCACTAAATTATTATAAAAACGTCTAATTGAAATCGTTGTTGTATACAAGTCCATAGTTAGTAATATGATTAGAAATTTAAAACCGTGTGCAGTCACTAACTTTTTGTCCATTTGATGATAAGCAACAACATTAGAATTTCGTAAATGTATATTAAAACTAGGTTATTAACTCGTGTACTACACGGGTTGGAAAACAAAATAGCAAATAATTAAATAAACATGTAAAAGTTGTAAACAATTACACACTTGTCTATGTTTAGATTAATACAATGGTAAACCGTCATGGCGAACATCAAAATCTTTATAGGTTTAAATGTCATACTATTTTTACTTATTTGAATGTCAACATTAATTAATACTTCTTTTTTAATCTAAAAATTGGACAATATACAACAACGATTTCAATTAGACGTTTTTATAATAATTTAGTGAGAAAAAAAAATCAAAGGAAGGAAAAGGGTAAGTTCCAATTTTTTAACAATCCAAGTTCTGTTGTTCCACCATATTTTTAATGAAAAGTTAAACATTTCCTATATATATATATATATATATATATATATATATATATATATATATATATATATATATATATATATATATATATATATATATAGGAAGGTTCTGTTGTTCCACCATATATATATATATATATATATATATATATATATATATATATATATATATATATATATATATATATATATATATATATATATATATATATATATATATATATATATTAGATTGTAACAGTCCAATTTGTAATGCTTTCTTTTTTTTCTGTGCCATATTGCTTGATAAAGGCCCAAGCATATAGAGTATAACTTATGTCATGTGGGCCTGTGAAATTGATTCATCGGTTATTCGGTTCTAATATAGTTTAAAACCCAAACTGCAAACCATTGAATCCGGAACAGCATCAAGAAACTGTAAAACTGCACCTTCTTTTACACTGAACCAAACGGTATTTGTTATGGAAAAAACCGCATTCCCAGTTTGTGGTGCAGTTTTGACAAAAAAACTGAATCAAATCGTACCGTGTTCACCTCTATTAATCTCTGTTTACTCCAATTATCAGACAGATATAAATTTTAATTTTGATTACTAAAATTCGATGAATAAAATAATAAATATTTGATTGAAATATATATTTATCTTAGCTTTCTTCGAACACTGCAACTCGGCTTCTCCTAGTTTGTTTATTTTGATTGTTATGATAAAAAAAAGTCAAAAGTATAAGAACTTTTGTTGGTACTTCATATTATAGTTAACCATACAACCAAATACATTCATTCAATTAATAAAATAGTAAATATCTAATAAAATCATTTTATTATGTTTTAGAAGCAACAAATGCAGTCAATCAATACTTATGTGACCATGAAAATATGTGTACGCATAATAAATAACGAAAATTTACGTTTATAAATGATAATAAATAATAAAATAAATGGTAATAAGACCATTTATACGGTAACTTTGTTTGGGTGTATATATATATATATTCGGCTTCTTTTTTCATCCTTCCCACATATTCATCTTAATTTGAAGGTGACCAACCTTAAAATATTTTTTACTTTTGTTAATTAGATACCGATCGCTTAAAGCACGATGAATATAAAAACAACTTCCGTTTATCGACCTGCTTTTCAGGCTCATAGTTTTTCTTTAATTTTTATCGGTCTTCTTTTTGTTGGCATCCATTTCAATTATATCTTTTGTTCAGGTATGTAATTTTTCTATCCACGGATAATTTTAATCTGGTACTTTATATAATAAGGGCCAACTCATGTTCTTATTATCCATTTAAATACATTTTCAATATATTTTGTCTCTTTTTTCCAGCCTTCACAACAGATAAAGATGGCATAGGTATTGAGGTAAATTCATACTCACTACTATATATTTTTAATATTTATTTTAAATAAGTTACTTTTATGTCATTTGTTGCAACTCTTTTAGGACGTTGAAAACACAAAAATTGAAAAGATGGACGCATCGGGTATATCAAATCTTCCTCCTCCGATTGACTGCACGAATCAGTGTCTCGGGTGCAACCCTTGCACCCCTATCCTCATGCATGTGTACTGGTTTACCTTGGCTTGGTATTGTAAATGTGGTAGCAACTTCTACAAACCTCACTAACCCTAATTGTTTTACCGGTGTCTGACGTGATATTTATACCAAAAAAATACGAGATTTATAATCGTTTCATCTAAATGTAGAATTCAAGCATATTTGAATACCATATGAAGTAAATGCGGTTGAAATTTGTTATTCGAATAAAATTTGATATTCTATTGGAAAACTTGGAACTAGGGCTGTAAACGAACCGAACGTTCGGCGAACCGTTCGTGAATTCTTCGGCGGAAAGTTCATTTATATTCGTTTATTTGATAAATGAACAAACATGAACACAAATTCTCGTTCGTTTAGTTAAACGAACGAACATGAACAATGGTCTCACTCTCATTCGTTCAATTATGTTCGTGAACGTTCGTTTATGTGTTCTTTTACATTCGTTTATGTTTTTTCATTTAAGTTTCTTTTATGTTCATATATGTTCAATTGTATTTGATTAAATTACAATATTATATGTTTTTTATGTTCATATATGTTTAATTGTGTTTATTTATCTCTGTTCGTTTATGTTTGTTCGTTTAGCATGTTCACGAACATAAACGAACGAACATGAACAAGATCATTTGTTAAACGAACGAACATGAACAAGAAAACTCGTTCGTTTATCCGTTCGTGTTTGTTTGTTTGTTTGGCTAACTTAAACAAACGAACATGAACAAGCCCTCGTTTGTATTCGTTCGGTTCGTTTACAGCCCTACTTGGAACCAATCAACCATTAAATAAATATAGGAGGGTTGTATTTCATCATTATTGAAATGGAATATACAAATGGAGTGACACATGATTGTGTGTTTTCTTAGAACAACAATATATATATTAAAAAACAAAAAGTGAGCAGGAAGTTGACACATACGAAGGTACGACAAGAAGCTAAAATGACAACTAAAACAAAGATTATTTGAAAAAAGGATACACCTAAAAAACCAAAAGGACCAAAAAGATAAAAGAGCCCCTCTCTAAAAAATCAGCAAACCCAACTTCCAGCAGCAACAACTAAACAACTACCGCTATGTGTATATACGCCTCAACCTTCAAAATGATTTTGAGCTTTCAAGTAGATTGCATGAACTAATTGACCAAATTAAGTAATCCACAAAAAACCCTTTTCCAACATCAACCTTCACCAATAACCGAAACAATACAAGTCATATGATCAAAACGTCTCTCGACACACCATCCCCTAGTAAGAGCACCTCTTACTTTTGTGCTCGCACAACCTCCTGGCATCATGCGACGAGGGGAAGTGAAGGGAAATCTGCTTGTACAATGTGCATACTCACTTGTACCAAATGTGAGGGGAAGTGAGGGGTGACCATTTTCAAGGGTGAGAGTATGAGTGAGGGTGCTGACTGGCTGCTGATGTGGCAGAGAAAAAATGAAGGAAAGTGAGAAAACACACCGGATGGCCTTAAGAACACCTTCTTTAGCACTATTTTTTCCTCTAAAATCATTCGCTCGTGCAAAGTGCAATAAATTACTTTTCACTATAACAAAAAATGATTTTTCACTGAAAACTTAACTATAATAGGAAAATATAAACATATTTATATGCATGACCTAGTTGAACCTTAGGCCGAGCGGAGTGGACAACAGATCGGGTGCGGGTTCTTGGTAGGGCCGCCGGCACTGCCGGCGCTGGAATGATGGCTACACCGTGGCTTGTGGGTTGGAGAAAGATGGACCTTGAAGGTTCGGGTGTGGCTTCTTGAACCCGTGCATTTGGCATATATATATATATATATATATATATATATATATATATATATATATATATATATATATATATATATATATATATATATATATATATATATATATATATATATATATATATATATATATATAGTAGTTGTAAAACCCGTGTATTACACGGGATGATTAAAAATAAAGAATATAAATTATGAATATATAAACGTTAATGTTCATAAAAAAGATATTTTCATAAGAAAATAATTGAAAGTAGTAAACTTTACATGAGGTAGAGAAAAAAATGAGAGTACAATGTTATAATTCGGCAAAATATTCAATGTTGCAGCGACACGATAAAATAGTGTCACTATATACTTTTAGTCGCACTTTCTTGGTATTTAGCGGCATCTTTTCTGTGTCGTTAAATGTCATTTTGTTTGTAGTGATACCACGGTCGATGTGTAAATTCCAGCATGTTTAAAAAATATAATATTACAAAGAGCATGCAACTTATATGCAAAAGGTTTCTTTTGGTAAGTAGTTTCTTTTAGAGTTTAGGTTTAGGTTTTCAGATTTACAATTTAGGGATTTTATTTAAGGTTCATAGCAATGAATCGTTAATGGTTTTCTTTCAGCAAATAGTTTCATGACGGCTAATAGTTTGGTTTCTATGACTAATATTTTTTTTCAAAAACATGTCATGTTTCATACAAAATTCAATGTATCTGCAGATCATTTTTATCTTAGTTGGTTGGCGAATTTAAAAAAAGTATATATTAAGAAAACCATTTTATTTTAAATATATGACGTTATTAATGAATTTCTTTTACAAAGTTCAATGCTATTTTTTTCATTGACATTAACTTAGATTAGTTAATCCTATTTTAAAATAACTAAAAAACTCAAAAACCTTATTTACTCTTTCTCAAATCAATCAATTTTTTCTCCCACACTTAATTGATTATTCATAATATGCTATTATAGTCATTAATTATCCACACTTAATTGGGGAGTTACAAGATAATTAAGGAGTTTAGAGTAACTGACAAACAAATTTTTATTTTAAGAAAATCAAAAATTCTATAAAAATGACATGTGTACAAGAGGGCTTAGAAGATGACATGTAACACTTTGAGTTACTTATTTATTAGTATAAGAAGATATATAAATATATATATATATATATATATATATATATATATATATATATATATATATATATATATATATATATATATATATATATATATATATATATTCGGTTTTCGGTTTTTGGTTCGTTTTTTTAAATGTTATTTTCTAATTTCGATAGTTTATTTAACTTATCGTATTTAGGTTTTAATTTTCCATATTTAAGATTTTTTTTTTAATTTTGTAATGGTATGTGTTTTTAATTTAAAGTTATATGTCTTATATATTTATTTATTATTTTTTAATATTATTTTAAATATTAAATTAAATGCTATTTTATTTTTTTGATTTAATTAATCAACTTAATATAAAAACTATTATGTGTAATTGAGGGTTAAGAAATATCTGTTTTTATTATTAAAAGATTATGAAAAAAAAAAAAAAGTTGATATGGCAACAGTATTAAAAAATTCTACTCTTTCACCCCTATTGATATTTATTCACTTGATTTATGACATAAGCCACATACCATAAATGTATGTGATGAACAGATGAAGAAAGTGAAATTCCCCCTCCACTAAAATCACCGTTCATTGAGATTTTGGACAAAATTAATCTCTATACTGGCGTTTCATAACTAATACTGATTTACGTGCACATGATCTGTCCGAGATCGGATTGGTTAAGGACCGACTATACTAGTTTTCAAGAAGTTTATTTGTACATCGATAATGATTAATATGAGTAATGTATCTACTGTTCAATAAATTTGTAATGCCAAAACATTTATAAAAATAAAAGTAATAAGTTGATGTTGAAAGGTTTTATAATATTTAATTAATAATATATATTTTATTAAAAAAGTATATCAAACAGAAACACACCGGGTCAAACAGTCTATTATATTTTATTGAGATAAATTGATGTCGATAGGTTTTGTAGCATATTTATTTAATAATATATATATTTTATTAAAAGGTTATATCAAACACAAATACACCGGATCAAAGAGTCTGTTATTTTCTATTTAGTCTAACTTTATGAGTGCTGAAACCGTGAAACGTTGTTTGGACTTTGGAGTAGTTTTGGGTAATTGGGTTTTTGTAAAATTTTGACCAGTACATTGACCAAACCAATGTTTTGACGATGTTCCATCTTCGTCTCTAGACACCCCTTGAATTCCTATACTTGGATAATTGGCTAACAACGTGATTACTAATAAGGAGGTCATATGTTCAAACCCTGGCACTAACATAACAAGGAGTAGTTTAGGAGTAGGAGTATGATAGATTTGCCGTTCAAAAAAAAAAAAAGTATTAAAAGTTTATAAATAAAATAATAAGTATTTGATTAAAATATATTTAACTTAGTTCCAAATTTGTTTGATCACAATAATCAAAAAGGTCAAAATGATATGTACATTTAAATATTAAAGTTATTACAGTCAACCATTTATTTAAACATCTCTTTTCACGATAAACTTTTGGCTTTTTTTTTTTTTAGAACTTGGCAATTTTGGTTTTACCTGAGGGTAAAAGCCCCGCAACCCAGGGCGGTTGGCAATTACCTATGGCGCAAAGGCCACTTCCCCTCAAAGCCTCGTCCTAGGGAAAATCCCCCACATGGGAGCCGGTAGGAGTCGAACTCCAGACCTTCCCTCCACGCGGGTATATAACCCGGTGCCTTAGACCAGTTGAACTGGACGTCATTGGCATAAACTTTTGGCTTTTGAGATGTAGTATTACATAAAAGATGTCTAACGTTTAGAACCTTACAGACTCAAAATATTTGTGTTATGAGGATCACGATTTATCTTTCACATAATGGATTTTGAGGGTCCGTCCAAAGAATGCCGTTTCCACCTTTTTTATATCCAAAAACATCCATGCAATCAATAAAATGGTAGAATTATTATTTTATTATGTTGAAGTAGAAGTAATGCCATCAACCAAGACGCGTCCATAAAGATGCGAGTATGCATAGTAATTAGTAAATAACAAATTTTACGTTAGCAAAATGATAGTAAATACCAAAATAAAAGGTAATAAAACATTTTATACGTTAAATCTGTTTGGATATAAATATATGGCTAGTTTTTTCCATCATTCCACGTATTAGATCACTTAAAACAAAGATGGATATAAAAACTTCTGTTCCTCGTATTTCTTTCTTTTTTATCGGTCTTTTTATTTTTAGCATCCACGTCGGTCAAGGTATGCAATTTTTCTATCCACGTTCAATTTTATTCTTTTAGTTTTTTAATAAGGAGTTAAGGACCGAGCAAGGTTCTTATTATTCCTTCGATACATTTTCATTATTTTTTGTATATTTTTTTCAGCCTTCACACCAGATAAAGATGTCTCGGGTTTCAAGGTAAACGCAATACTCACTAAGTTACTAGTATATACTTTTGAATAATTATATTAAATGTGGTACTTTTATGTAATGTGTTAGCAATTTTTTTTAGGAGGTTGAAAAAACGTCTCAGAAAAATATCGACGTCTCCTATATATCCGATCTTCCTGACAAGATCGACTGCAAAAATCAGTGTCTCCACTGCACTCCTTGCACCCCTGTCGTCCTGCCTGTGTACCAGTTTACCTCGGTTTGGTTTTGTCAATGTAGTGGCAACTATTATAAACCTCACCAGTCATAATCGTCAATTTTACCCGGTGTCTAGGGTGATTTGAATGGAAAATAAGATATAAATAATCATTTCACCTTATTGTAGAATTCAAGCATATTGGAAAATCGTTTGAAATCAATGAGGTTGCAAATCGTTATTTAGATAAATTTTGATATTTTATTGGGAGGCCTAGAGCCGCCCAATAAATAATTTTTGTTGAACGCCCTAGATTGCATGGTAAGATTCAGTTTGTAATACAACACTAGTTTGCTTTTAGTTACAATTTGACTAATATTGTTATGATTAATGATCCAATTAGTGGAAAATTTTCGAAAATCATGGTCAAAAGGTTATCTTTTGTCAAAAATTTATTATGAATTTGCCATCTAAAACCAGGTCAATAACCCTAATTTAATTATCGTTATACAAATGATGTTTTAAAACATGCATCTTTTGTTCCATCAAAATAGTCGTTATCCAAAGACATCTGATAAACATACTAAGTTAACAACATCAATAATACATGCATTAAACGATTACATTGTCAACTTATACAAACAAATTCAGAAATCAACAGGGCTAATATATATATTCTTTTTTCTTCATTTTTTTCATGGTTTTTTCCAAATTGAGTTCATCATACGAAGAACCCAAAAGGGTTAAGACCTAGAAGTTAAAAGATTATCACAATCAAGGTTTCTTACAAGCTTAATGAAGATAAGGAGCTTGGTACTGGTAACCATTCCCAAAGTAGGTCCCATGGTTAGGAGCTAAATTGTAAGTAGCTGTGCCCATAAACGAGTGGACATGATTCTCCGGTGGTGGTGGTCCAGGGTAAGCATACTGTGGTCTGCTGTCATACATGTACTGTGTTGGTGCTGCATACCTGGCGGCATAGAAGTTTTTGTCGGCGGTGATGGTGGTGTTGCGTGGCGCGTATCCTGCTACCGCTACACCATTGGCACGGGGTCTTTTGGATTGAGGTTTCACAACTTCTGTTGCGTGTTTTTTGTCCGCCTTGGCTTTTTCCAGCTCAGCAATCCGTTTTTGAAGTGGGTCTACAGGGTACTCATCTTCAAGCTTGTGTTCTTCAATGCATTTGATGATGGACTTTAATGCAGATAGTTCTCTTTCGCTCACATCATTCTGTAATTTCAAATTTTCAACACGTAAACCGACAGTTTTTAGTAACAGTAACAAAGTTAGTGACAGTGACAGTGACAAACCTGAGGGATAGGAGAAGAATTTCCTGGTTTGACAGTGGAAGGACTTTTGATTGCCTCTGACAGGTAGGATTTGAGTAAAGAAACGGGAGAAAACTGTTCGGTGAGTTCAAATGCAAATGCTAGGTTAACAGCATCAATATGCCTTCCATTATTGACCAACACATCAATTACACCTGAAAAAAACAAGAAAGAAGTTAAATAAACCAAGAAGTAATAAAATAATCACGGTAAAAAGAAATGTAGTGACCTGGCATCTTGTCAGACAACCCAAGGAAGCGGCAAAGGTCGGCAGTCTGGTGGCGGCGGGAGACCATTGGTATCAACTTGGATAAATCTTCATGAACAAAATCAGAATGAATACCAAAAGTAGCAACGAGTTGCAAAAAAGCATGAGCTTCCAATGAATTCCCATTGCTAGCATCCAAATCAAGATCATCTAATTTTGGTTTCCATTCTTGTGCAATAATCTTTGCTCTGTTCTTCACATCTTCAGATATCACTTTAGAAACAGTGTTAGCATCTAGATTCACAAGCAGAATGCTAAGACACTCCATCAACATGATGCATGTTCGCCTTAAACCTAAAAGATTTGCATCTTTTTTCCCATCAAGATTCGAACCTTCTGAAATGTAGAACCCTAAAAGTGAATCCAAAACCAGACCACCAGGGTCACCTGCAGCTTTTAAAGCAATTGGAATCTCTTCTTTAATGGAAGCAAGATTCTTGCGGTTGTCTGATATGAATTTGTGTAGACCTCCTGCATCCATCTCTTGGCATAATTTAGCAAGCTGGGGATTTGATAGCAGTTTCACATCACCGTTTTCAAATAACCTTTTCATATTATCTTCTTCACTTTCGGGTGGTTTCTGGTCCACCATGGGAGCACCACCTTGGTTTTCAGTGTTAGCAGTTACAGATTCATGTCCATTTTTGTGTTTCCCTAAGACAGTAGCAATGGCAGTTACTGCAACATCTCTCTTCTCTTGAAGCCTCATCAATGAAGCTTCTTCTTTAGACATGACAGCAGCACGGCGTTTTTCCAGAACTTGTTGGGCTTGAACTGTTTTCATTTCAAATTCCTTTTCTTGGTCTTCAAGTTCAGTGAAGCGTCTCTTCAAGGACTTCTCGAGCCCATGAAAATGTTCTTCAATTTGTTTCCATTTCAGATTTAGAGTTACAGCTCGATGACTTTCTAGCTCAGCAAACGCTTTCTGAAGTTGTTGTATTTTGGAGTTTGTAGACTCCAAGAGTGTAGCAACTGAATTGGTATCTTCCATGGCGGGTAAGCACTAAACCTTTAAATAAAACCAAAATCAAAATCGATACTATAACTGACGAAAACTAAACCATCGGATAATCAGAAATTAAAAAACACTCCTCAGAATCGAAAAACTATATAACACTATCAAAATCAAGCGAGTTACTAAACACGAACTCAGTGAATCACTTTTTTCACCATTAGCGCCAACCGAATCGAAAGTTGCATAACGAAATTGATGTTTAATTATGAAGCAATTAGCTATGCCAGCTACCGTGACAGCTAGATCAACCAACACAGAATGATTACGGTTACAAAGAAAAAGACAACATAAACTGAAACAAAATTCATAGAAAATCAAGATTATCATGAAAAGAGATAATAAAAGCAAAGCAATTGGATCTGAAGATCAACATTATAAAACGGTTAGCTCAACGAAGTCAATAGTTTATAGAACTTACAGCAGTAGGTGCTGATGGAGGGTGGAGACGGTGATCGACGGCGGCGAATTGTGGAGTCCGATCAAGCCATTTTGGGTGTGTGGAAGATAAAGAGGGTTTCGCGGGGAAGCCAACCAATCCCTAGAGAGATAGAAGAGGAAAGTAGGAGGGTTCTGACACAAAATTTGCTTTGTGTTTTTGCTATTGCCACTTGCCAGGTTCAGTTCGAGTTAAGGCACGCGCTTTGGTTAGGTGGATGGATTTTCTTCTATTTCCTTTTATATTTATATAAAAATAATTGAACTTCATGGACTTATAGAAAAAGATAAAATTTTATATATAAAATACGACTATACCAAATTACGGACTTTTATAAAAAATTATAAAATTTTAATAAGTAGTATAAAAAATACGACATATTTATATCACAAAATTAATTAAAACATAGATTCGGAACAAACCAGATAAGATGAAAACAAATAAATAAAATAATTGGATGTAAGTAGTTTAAAAATATCCGAACTTGACATTCTAAAATATGATATCGTATTGTTTTTGGATATTAAATTCATTTATTTCGAAACTTATAAAGACCGTTTTATTAGAGATTTCGAAAAAAAAAATTCACTTCCCTTTTCTATTTTTTAGGTTAGGGCGGAGAGGATTCTTTTTTAAGAACTCTTTCAACCCATTTGACAACTATAAAGCATAATATTGAGTTATTTTTTTTCATTTTTTCATCGTTTCAAACCCACAATACACTAAGTTCATATTTTTCAACTCACTCAGAATGAATAAGTACTGAGGTCTTTGATAAAATTGAGAAAAAAAAAGTTAAGTGGGTTGGGTATGGTAGTTAACCCGATGAACCCCCACATTATTGAACCCGCATGCGACATATTAGAAGGCATGCCGATAAAGGCCCTAACTTTCAATCATCTATGGTCGACTCCGTACACCCTTATATATATATATATATATATATATATATATATATATATATATATATATATATATATATATATATATATATATATATATATATATATATATACATATATATATACATATACATATACATATACATATACATATACATATACATATACATATACATATATATATATATATATATATATATATATATATATATATATATATATATATATATATATATATATATATATATATATATATATATATATATATATATATATATATATATATATATATATATATATATATATATATATATCGAGAGAGAAAAAGAGAGAGAAATGAGTTTATTTGAGAACATAAGTTATTGTGAAAATGGTGAGAGCAAATTTTTTATAATTTTTTCATATATATATATATATATATATATATATATATATATATATATATATATATATATATATATATATATATATATATATATATATATATACCAATTTTAGAGTATAAAATTTGATAAACTTTAGTGAATCTGTTTATAGTTTCGAAAAATTAAGGTATTAATTTTTTAATAATTAACATTTAAAACTAAAAAATTTTAAAAGAATCTTTTTAAGGTTTGTAGTTATATATCCATATCTATACATGTTCTTAAAGCACAAAAATAATAAACTTTGATACTTTTAATTTTATTTTTTGAAAAAAATAAAGTTCTGAAAAACAAAAAATATTGACATATATATCATTTAATAAGGCTTAAAAATATAGATGTTGATATATTTACTTTTTTTTTAATAAAATAAAGTTGATATGTATAAATGCATGGTTCTTGCAAAATTAAGAAGATTCATGATACATTTGTATATGAATGATGCATATTGACTTTATATTATTAAAAAAAAAACTAATATACCGATTTTTTATGCTTTATTAAATGATATACATATTACAATAAATAATTATTAAAATAATGCCTTAATGCATAAATGTTGGTTTTTTAATTTTTTGGGACTTTAATTTTTTTAAAGAAGAAAACAAAAAAATGCCAAAGTTCATCATTTTATGATCTAAAAAATGATACAGATTTGGATGCACAATTACAAATTATAAAAAAATTCTTTGGGAATATTATATTTTTATACTTTTATTATGACTTTATTTTTTCAAAAAAAAAAAACTAAATGTGTCAAATTTACCATTTGTTATGCTTTGAAAATGTATATACAACTACAATTTATAAAATTGAAATTCTTTAGTTTTTAACGTTAAATATTGACAAATTAATGCTTTTATTTTTTCGAAGAGTATATTGACATACACCATATTTTTATTAATTTTATGTTCCTAAAAATGGTATCAATATCAATATGAAAAAATAATAGATTATTTTGTTCTCACGATAAATTTTGTTCTCAACTGTTCTCACCAAACTTGTTTTTATAGTTAACTTATTTTTCGAGTTCTTTTAAGAAAACTAAAAAGTAACTTATAAGCTAATTTTTTTAAAAGCTATTTGGACAAGCATTTGAATAAGCATATAAAATGTTTTTAGATATATTAAATATATCATTAATTAATTATAAAAACGAATTTTTTCATATACCATTTTATATCATTTTAATTTTTCAGCTAGCTTACCAACTGTTTACTAAACGCTATTTTTTATTAGTATCTTTTCATTTATCAACCAGCTTTTTAGCTAGTCTGCAAAAATAGTCTAAAGGAATTATAAATTCCCATGCTTATGAGTTTTTTGTTGGCATTACATTTAGTCTACTAAGGCATGGAGGCATAAACAACTATTTTATGAAGGCACAAATAGTTTCATTAATGTGTTTCCTACTTTTTGTTTTTACGTTGTTTCATGGATTAAGATATAATCAGTCATCAAAAATTTTAAATTGTGTGCTCATTTGGTCACTTAGGTCATTTTAGGTTGTAAATGCCACCTAACTTGTTATATTTTCCAAAGTAGTCGTTTGACCGGCAACAACAGGTATTCGTATATATTGGTTATCTAATGTCACTAAATATTGAAAATTGTGCTCATTTAGTCACTTACATATTTTTTTTTCACAATTTGTTTTTACAACTTTATTATTTTACTTCATTTTTTCATGTTTTTTCATGATTCATTTTTACAATTTCATTTTTTATTTCATTTTACATGTTTTTTCACAATCTTTTTTTACAACTTTTTTTTTTGCATATATTTTTTCAAACTTTGTTTTTACAACTTTACTTTTAACTTTGTTTTTACATAATTTGTTTTTACAGTTTTGTTTTTTCCTTCGTTTTTACATGTTTATTAACACTTTGTTTTTATAACTACATATATTTACATTGTTTTTATATGTTTTTCCACAATTTCTTTTTATATTTTTATTTTTTACATGTTTTTTCACAATTCATTTTTACAAGTAAAAATAATGAAGTTGTAGAAACGGGTGGTAAATTTAATGAATGTAAAAATAGATTGTGAAAAAAAATATAAAAAGAAATAAAATTTGAAGTTGTAAAAACGATTTTATGAAAAAACGTGTACAAACAAAGTAAAAATGAAGTTATAAAAATATATTATGAAAAAACATTTAAAAACCAAGAAAAAAATAAAGTTATAAAAACGAATTGTCAAAAAAGATATAAAAAAGTAAAAAAAAAAAAAACAAAAACAAGAATAGCAAACAGGTTAAAATAAAAGCCCATCAAACTATGAAAGCATAAGAAGGAAAAACTAGAAGAATAAACAAGAGAGAACGCGCTACGGGTGGAAGGAGGGGCAACAGCTTTGTCAAGGCCGAATCGTCTCTCTTGGAGAGAGGCGCAGAAGCTCTCCCTTTGATTCAGGGTGCTCATCCGACATGGCATGAATCACCGAACCTGCAAAACGGGTCGCCATTTCGCAGAATCGAACGAAATGAAGTATAAAAATAGATAATGAAAAAACATGTACAAGCGGAGTAAAAAATAGTATTATAAAAGATTATATTCGTTAGTAAATTAACAGATATCAAGCGTTTGCTTCTTGATTTCAATGAGTTTCATATGATTGAGTTACGGTGATGAATTCTTTTTGTAATCACTCCATCCATACATATTTAAACAAATCTACCACGGCTTAGAAACTCAACAACTAATCAAATAGATTAGTAGAAAGATACAAACTTTTATTAATAACAACATGTCGGAAGATATTTTACAGATGAGATAAAATGAAATCTTACGTTCATAAAAGGGCGTAAAGTTTACTGGACCAAATAAGATTGTAACTATGTAAGATATAATATCATATATTTTATTCATTTAGATCGTCAGTAATAAATACATTATTCGAAACATGAAAAAATAAAGTGCACATAAGTATATTAGCGTCGGTTATTTAGAAAAATCAATTGATAATTCCTCACGATACAGTCAACAATTGTATTAGTTCATAATATTTGTTTAGATATCGAAAAAGAAATATAATTTCTTGAAGAAAAATATTAATAGCTAAACAAAGTTACTTATATGATATATTTATAACTTAAAAATTGTTATTATTAAAATAAATTATTTCGGAAAATCATTTAATTAATTAATCGTATATAGAGTTTAAACTTTTTGTCAAAACTATTTATTTTTTATAAAAAATAAATGCTCAGAAGCGCTTTTTATTCCAAACATCGAATAACTGTGATGACCCAACATCACATGGTGCGTTATTTTTCATCATCGCAAATGATGCACCAGCCGGGAATCGAACCCGGGTCTGTACCGTGGCAGGGTACTATTCTACCACTAGACCACTGGTGCTATGATGTTTAAGGTTATCGCAATTTTCAGATAAATAATTGTTATTAAAGGAACACACAAAATGCAAAAACTTCAATCAAACGCACAAACTCAAACAAATGAATTCCTACTGTGAATTACGAGTCACTGAGCAGCGGTGGTTTCTTTCCTAACTTTGTTGTGTGGTCTTCTTTTTTTCTTATAGTTTGGCCTCTTATGACTAACACCTCACAGGGAACGAATTAGCCATTAGTCATTCTATGCCTTATTGCTTAATACTTGGGTCACAACACATTTTGCATGACATCTATCTTAACGTGTCCATGATAATATACTTGTTATTACCACCAGAAAATGATAAACTTCAGTATCTTTCTTGACAACTATATTCATGTAGTGGTACGAGATCTTAACATGAATTTGTGTATTTGGAATATTAACATGTTAAAGTAAAATGTATAAAGTAATCAGGTATACCCTTAAATGCATGTTTCAATGTGTACCCTTGTTTTCTAAACACTCATAAGAAACTCAATCGAGGTGCTGTTCTTGACACTTGTTAGTTGTCCTTTAGTGGTCCTCTGCAAAAGGTCAAAAGGGCCAGAATTGAAGAATTCTTTGTTGATAATATTCTAAACATTTTGAACATCTTTTTATAAGAAATGTACCTAAACAAAACGATTCTATCAAAGACTACCCTAGTAATTTACTATCAGACAGACCTTTAAAAGTCACTTAATCAAATACTTATTTTAAGAAAATTGAACCCTTCACTGCTGTTCTTTTTCTTGCAGAAATAAATGGAGGTATCAAATAAATTTTGAATAAACAATTGCTCAGATGCGCTATGATTCCGAATGATAGGACAGTTGTAATGACCCACATTACATTGAGCGCAGATATCCTCACCGCAATCAATATGTTGCACCAGTCGGGAATCGAACCCGGGTCTGTACCAGTGGCGGATCCAGAAAATTAATTAAGCGGTGTCACCGGAAAAAACACCGGTGTTATTCTTCTTTTTTCTTAATATTTTAAAAAATTTTCAACTAAAATATAGTGAAAAGACCAAACCCATTGGTGTCCTATCCCCCCTCTCATTTCTATATAGATCCGCCCCTGGTCTGTACCGTGGCAGGGTACTATTCTACCACTAGAGCACTGATGCTTTGGTGTTTGTTTTCCACCTGCGAAGGAATATGAATGAGAATTGAATAAAAATATGTTATGTCAAATACCATCGGACTCAAAAAAACCCACCCTTACTGTCCAGTGATTTTGTGAGAAATATAAGCTACTGAGTAGCAATGGTCAGAGTAGGATAACAGGGAAAAGCTTTTCTATTACTGTTTCTCAAATCTCATCTTTTAATGGAGTTGCGATATAATTTTCGAGGAACACACTTGAATTAAATTGTTTATTATAGCATTCTACTTTTATTTCTTCAGCTTACACCATTATCCTTTGGAAAACTTACCCAATTATAGCTCAAATACAAAGCAATTTTCATCGCCATAATTGGGAAAAAACTTCAAAGTCCATATCCTAATAAGAAAAAAAATTGTAAATATTATGTTGTAATTGCATAGATTTCTCAGACTGCAATTCTTTAATATGAAAAGCAGTTGAAGTACACTGCCTTAATAACAAAAACAACTAGAAGTGCAATGTCGTTAGGATGTTATAAAAAATTGGAATGCTCAGAAGCGCTATTGATTCGAATCAATCGAATTGCTGAGATGACCCACATCACATGTAGCACAGTGTCCTCATTGCAGACCTTTGCAGACCTCTATATGCACCAGCCGGGAATCGAACCCGGGTCTGTACCGTGGCAGGGTACTATTCTACCACTAGACCACTGGTGCTTGTGTGTTTGTTTTCTCCATGGACATTTATATATAACTGAAATAAAAGGTAGATGTGGCAATCGCATTATCAGACTCAAAAACACCCACCCTTATTGTGCGGTGATTGCATGAGAATTATGATCTTCCGAGCAGCGATGGTCGGACTAGGATGACAGGAAATGGGTGTTTTCAATATAACTTTTGAAGAAAAAAAAGCATACATAAAACAAAAAAAACTTGTATTGGGCGTTTTCAATCTCGATGAATCCAACAGATCAAATAAAGAAGGTAATTCCACATGAACCGAGATAACAGTTTATGCAAAAAGATATAGAGAGAAATAGAACTCTAGTGCTACCGTCATTTTGCGTTGACATCGACATGACGGGATGAAAAGTATTTTTAAAGAGATCAGACTGACAAAAACATACTTGGTGAAAGAGAGAAGCGTTTTGATTGAAATTTGACGTCCTTCGAGACACCAAACTCCTTGAAGAAAGTATCTGGTGTATGAGGTGAAGTCATGTTCATGGATGATGATCGGAAACATTTGTAGCGATAGGGTTTACATTATAACGCACATCTATTCGCTAATCTCGGAAAAAGCTACAATGATCATTGAAGGCTATTACTATGAGATGTGGGTAAGAGGGATTCCCAAATGGATACCGACCATAATAAATTATGAATCTAATGTTGATAATAATGACCACAATTAGAGACAAGAACAGGATGAAGTGGATGAGGAGAAGAATTTGAAAAGGTGAAGATGAGATTAAAGTTGAGGTTCCAGATAAATTGGGTAATGATTCAAATGAGAAGGAAAAGGTAAATGATGCTGCTAATAACGAAAAATCACTCGGTATCAATTGAAAATATATGAGGTAGATAATCAATTGGTAGATGTAACCTTAGAAGATGAATCACAATATGATAAAAAGAAGTTGGGGCAGGAGGACTCTGTGGAACCCGATGACCATGTGATTGATCAATTAGAGGAGGGTGTGTAAATACAAGCACCAGTGGTTAAGGATTTAAGGATTTTGAAAAGTAGAACCGGTGTAAATTATAAAGGTGATAAATGAATATAATGTCTTTAAAAGCGTGTGGTATTTCCAATAAGAAGAAGATGAGTTTAATCTTGCATTTGTGTTGGAAGCATGAGATTAACTTTCTAGGGGATTAAAGTCAAAAGTGTCTCAAATAACACGGTTGGATCTTTTAAATTTAATGGCTTGTAGCGGAATTATCAATTCGAGTATGCTTGGAGTAGTACCTGGAATCGCTTGTGAGGTATTTTATCTATTTGGAACCTTATGTATTTGTTAAAAGTAGCATTATTTGTACGGATAACTTGTTTTTGTTGGAGGTGAATGGGTGTTCTCCAAATTTAAACGTTTTATGAATAATGTGTATGCTCCTTAAGATGAATATAATAAAATAATGTTGTGGAATAAATGGTTGTTTTATTGTATTTGGTGATTTTAATGTAGTCCGGTACCATTCTAAACGGCTAGACACAAGTTTGTGCCAAAACTCTTCTTGTCACTTTTATTCGTTCATTAGGGATGCACCATTATATGACATCCCACCAAGTGTTGCGCTTTTGTGAGAATGAACAAAAATGGTGATAATCTTAATAAGGTTGATATATTTTTGGTTTTGGAAGAAGTGTTAGATGAGTTTCCTAACATAGTTTCGATTGTATTAGATAGATTTATGTCGGATCATAGACATGTCCTTTTGAAAAATGTTGTGGCAAATTGTGATCATATTCCTTTCAAGTTGTTTAACTCTTGGATGAAATTGGATGGGTTTGAAAAAACCTTGAAGACTAGTTGGGTCGTTCATATAAGACTCTTTTAGAAATAAAATTATAGACTTTAAAAATAGTTTAACATTCTTGAAGTGTAAAATCAAAGGTTAGCAATGGTAATACATAATTAACAAAAATGTGGTCTTCTTCAGAATTTGGATGACATTGAAAATATTATTGATGCGGGAATCGCTTCTCAATAGACTATGATGAATTGATGCAATACCCTAAAGCATATTCATGATATTGATAAAGTTGCTTTTGCCATGTGGCTCAAAAAATAAAGATAAAATAAAGTATTGAAGGTGACAAGAACTCCATGTTCTGTCATGGATTGGTAAATCGTCGTCATTTGAGGATAAGGTGATTAAAAGTGAAGGGGAGCTGATTACAAACAACTGATGGTTAAAGACGCAATTTTGGATTTTTTTTATTTATTGAAGAAAATACCAGCCCCTTTAAGGGTATTCATATATAATACCAACCTAATGTATAAAACCTTATCCTCGGCTAGCTTGGATTTGATTTGCAGGGCTCAAAAGGTGAAGGACACAGTTTGGGCTTGTGGTAGTGATAATGGAGATGGCATTTTGTGAATGAAGAAAACTCCCTTTGGGTTGAAGTGGTCAAATCTCTTCATGGAGAAATTTCAGGTATAGAGACTTGGACCTCCAAGTTTGTGTTAGAGGGTGTGAAAGAAAATAGTCGTGCCTATAAATCAATTACACGTAAAAGGGATAATTTTACATTCTACCATTCATAAACGGAGTAGGAGATAGCTCTTTAAATTTATTTTTGAATGATGTTTAGACCGAGAACTTACCACTTCAAAATCAAATTTCTTGTTTATTTTCTTTTAAAAGAGACAAAGTGTTCCCTTAAATATCATTGGTCTTCAGATGTGGAATTGGAATCGGCGTATTAAAGGAGGTATGGAGGAGACACCGATGGAAAGTATGTTGAACTTATTTGGCTCTTTTGAAAGAAATGAGTATCGACTTAAGTAGATTTGGAATTTGGATAGCTTGAAAGATTTCACTATCAATGTGGATAGACAATCCATTAATGACATCATTTTGGAGGATGTGGATAATGCGACTATATGGCATCATATTGTTTCGAGAAAAGTTAATATAACTTTTTGGAGAATTATGTTGAATCGGGTGCCGACTAGGCCGAACCTAGTGTCTAGAGGTGTAGATGTTCCTTCAATTTTATGTTCACTTTACTCAAATTATTCTAAAGGAATGGATCATCTTTTTCGAGAATGAGAGGTGTGGCGATAATGTAGAGTGCAATTGCTTGGTGGCACAATGTTTATCTCCTTTATCGACTTTGGTTTTGGACGTGTTTCCTTGGGTGGACTCCAATCCCTTTACTACGGACAAACTCGCAGCTATGAACATCATGACAACTTGTTGGTTATTAATGAACCATTGTAATTCCATTATTTTTTACTCGAATAGTTTTAAAATGGAAATTATTTTTGATTCTACAGTTGAGGTCTCGTTCAGTTGGTTTGTTAGAAGGAGCTGTAAACTTAATGGATCTCGTGGTTACATGGCTATTCGTGTGTAATTGTGTTTCCCTTTGCTAGCTCCTAGCAAAATTTTAATGAAAAATCAATCGTTAAAAAACCTTTATACCACAAATCCTTTGCGAATACACAATCAACAAAAACAAGCTAGGAAATTTCATTCTAAGACTCACATAAAGGACTTAAGAGAGTATCTAATTCAATAACTCTACGATGCAAATAAGCTTGAGTAGCCAACTTATCTAAGTGATTAAGTCAATACGCCAATAAAAATATTGACTTTATTCAAGGCATATTTATTCCATCTTAGTTTGAACCCTATACATAATAAAAAGATGATACACATAATGTTGAATAGAGAAAATTAAACCTTACCACTATCGGAAAATTCCCACTTCCGCGAATATGAACTCGAATGTAAATCAACAAAGTCAATAGAACTACTTAGATATCAAAATTCTTCCCCTTCCCTCTCTTGACAAGAAGGTGTTGATTTCCAGCCTCCATTCTAGAAGCCACCATTGTTGACAAAGCTTAAGGTGGCAAATTTGATCTTCTCTTCCAAGAATTCAATGTGTTCATATACTATAGATTTAGTGGCTAGTTTAGCTATAAATAGAGGCTTAAGATTCAGTTATTAGGCATCCCAAACATCACAAACACATAGAGTTAGTGAGCATAACACTTAGAGTGTAAGTGTTAGATAGATGGTTGGTTTTTTGTAATAGTCGAGTGTGAGAGTTGCTCCTCCTATTGTAATTCTGTTCTAGTGTTGAATAGAAGAATTTTCCAATCCCAACAAGTGGTATCAGAGCCTCGTTTGGGTATCGGGTCGTTTTTTGGTCAAATTTTTTTTGTCTCAAAATCAATTTCTGAGCACACCGTTGGAAAGGTCTTGTTTCCACGATTCTGAATATATATTTTTCGGAATTTTTCGACCACCGGAAGACCTCCAAAAGTCCGGTCAAAGGTTTGCCGGAATAGTGGCCGGAAAAACCAGTTCGTCGGAAAACTCGCCGGAGAAGACGATCGGAGAAGACGATACTGTAACGACACTGTAGCAACACTGTAGCAAGTTTCAGAAAACTGCATTTTGGCCCCCTGAAATTCCAGAAAGTTGCAAACAGGTCCCTCTAATTCTATAAAACTCCGTTTTGGTCCCAGTTTTTTCTGAAAGTTACAATTTTGGCCCTTATAACTCTGAAAAGTTTCAGAAAGGTCCCTATGTTTCAAAACCTTCCAGTTTGGTCCCTGTAATTCCACAAATTACAGATTGGCCCCTATACTTCTTAAACATTTCAAATTGGCCCATAATTTTTTTCAGAAGTTCATTTTAGTCTGAAAAAATATATCCCACCTATTTCGACCCTTTCGGAAATAACCGTGATCTCGGTTTTGCCTAATTCCATCCCAAAATTTCACAAAACGCAAACTACGAAGTCTTTCTCATGGAATCTACAAGTTCGGATATAATGATCCATCCGACTTACGCCCACAAATTATAATATGTGGAAGCCGAGGATGGAAAATTTGTTGAATCTAAAGGATCTAGCAGAACCTTTAGAAACCAAGGGCGTAAAACCTGAAAAGACAACAATCGACGTCTGGACGAGAATGAATAAGAAAACTGTGGCACAAATTCGACAATGGATTGACCACAGTGTTTTTCTTCATGTTTCTCAAGAAACAGACGCATACAAACTCTGGGAAAAGCTTGAGAGTATGTATCAAGCAAAGACTGCACGCAACAAGACCCCTACTAATGAGGCGCCTGGTAAACCACAAGTTACGAAGTGGTACATCCATAGTCGAGCATACGAGTCAGTTCCAAGATCTCGTAAATCAGCTCAGTTCTGCCGAATGGGTTCTCAAAGATGAGGAGCAAGCAATATTGTTGCTAAGTTCTCTACCTGATCATTGGGAAACACTTGTTGTTACTCTCAGCAATTCTGCCCCCGGTGGCAAAGTGACAATGGAGATGGTCACGAACGCTCTCATGAACGAGGAAGCCAGAAGAAAAGAAGCTGGTACAGACCAGTCATTTGCCATCGTAACAGAAAACAAAGAAAGAGGCGGAGGTAGAACTGGTGGCAGAGGAAGAGGTCGAGGTAGAGGCAGACGTGGTCAAAGTAGAGGAAGATCTCAAGTTATAGGAAGATCAAAAGAAAGGGGAAAGTCTTCAAGTACATGGTTTGAAGGCCACTGCAACTACTGCAATCATTATGGCCACAAAAAGAGCGATTGTCGAAAGTTTCTACGAGAACAGGCTGAAACGAGTACTAGTTCAAGCAAGGAGGATGGTGAGACCATGGTCAACATTTCACAAGACATTGCCCTTGTTGCATGCGAGGAGGATGCATGCCTACACGTAGGCGCTCATGATGACGAGTGGGTGATTGATACCGCTGCATCATATCATTCCACTCCAGACCGGGATTTATTTGCAACATATAAATCCGTAAACCATGGTACCGTGAGGATGGGAAACACCAGTTCCTCTAACATTGTTGGTATCGGTGATGTACATATAAAGACCAATGTAGGGTGTACATTGGTGTTGAAAGATGTTCGACATGTTCCGGAGCTAAGAATGAATCTTATCTCAATTGGAGCTCTTGACCTTCAGGGCTATGACAACCACTTCGGAAATGGCAACTGGAAGTTGTTAAAAGGCATTATGGTCATTGCAAGGGGAAAGCTTTGTGGTACTATTTATAAGTCATATGCAAAGTTGATTCAACCAAGTCTCAACGCAGTAGAAGAAGAGACATCACCAAATCTATGGCATAGAAGACTAGGCCACATGACTGTCAAAGGGTTAACAACTCTTGAAAAGAAGAAGTCCATTTCCATGAAAAAAGATGTTGCCCTGGATCCTTATGAATGCTGCTTATTTGGGAAACAACACAGAGTTTCCTTTAGCTCCACAAGAAATAAGCACTCTGAGTTGTTGAGCCTTGTCCACTCCGACGTATGTGGACCCATTGAAGTAAAATCCCTTGGTGGAAACAAGTATTTTGTGACATTCATCGACGATGCATCACGAAAAGTATGAGTTTATTGTCTCAAGTCGAAGGATCAAGTATTTGATCGTTTTAAAGCTTTTCATGTAATGGTGGAAAGACAAACTGGCAAGAAGTTGAAATGTCTCAGATCAGATAATGGGGGTGAGTACTATTCTCGTGAGTTCTCCACATATTGCACAAAATATGGTATCAGGCATGAAAAGATTGTCCCACGTACCCCACAGCATAACGGTGTAGCAGAACGAATGAATCATACCATTGTTGAGAAGGTCCGATGTATGATCAGTGCGGCTAAACTACCAAAGCCATTCTGGGGTGAAGCTGTATTGATAGCTTGTTACCTTATAAATAGGTCACCTTCAGTTCCATTGAATTTTGAAGTTCCAGAAAAGATATGGACAGGTAAAGACATAACATATTCTCACTTGAGTGTATTTGGGTGCAAGGCATTTGCACATGTGTCAAGTCAATTGCGGAAGAAGTTGGACCTCAAATCCACTCCATGCATCTTTATTGGATATGGAGATGAAGAGTTCGGGTACAAGCTATGGGACCCAGAACTAAAGAAGGTTATTCGAAGCAGAGATGTTGTTTTCTATAAAGACCAGTATTATGATTTCAAAGCATCGATTAACGAGCAACAAAGCTTCAAAGTTCCAGAAATGATATCTGAAACAAAAGATGATGTTCCGACCGATGAACAGAATAATGAAGTTGATGATGCAGATCAAGGAGGTGTTGAGCAGGGGGAGCTTCCGCCTCTTGATAATTCAGAGTCATTGCCAAATGTTTCTAATGAAGAAACTCAAGTTCGACGATCTGATCGAGTTCGTGTTCCTTCCTCAAGATACCCAACTTCGAACTACATCCTTCTTACCAGCGAGGGGGAGCCAGAGAGCTTTCAGGAAGCTCAATCTCATATTAACAAAGCCAATTGGCAGAAGGCCATGGAAGAAGAAATGAATTCTTTGCAAAAGAATCAAACATATGAGTTGGTGAAACTTCCTAAAGGAAAGAAAGCCTTGAAAAACAAGCGGGTTTTCAAGTTAAAGAAAGATGGCAAAGGAAACATTGTGAAGTACAAGGCAAGACTTGTTGTCAAAGGATTCCAACAAAAGGATGGAATTGACTTTGATGAGATTTTTTCGCTGGTTGTGAAGATGATGTCGATTCGAGTCGTGCTCGGATTGGTAGCCAGTCTAGATCTTGAACTTGAGCAGATGGATGTAAAAACAGCTTTTCTCCATGGTGATTTGGATGAAGAAATATACCTGGAGCAGCCCGATGGGTTTAAAATCCCAAAGAAAGAGCATCTCGTCTGCAAGCTGAAGAAGAGCCTTTATGGTCTTAAGCAATCCCCAAGACAGTGGTACAAGAAGTTTGACTCGTTCATGGCAAGTCACGAGTACAAAAGAACTGTTGCAGACCACTGCGTGTACTTGAAGAAGTTTCCAGATGGGAAATTTGTCATCCTTTTGCTCTATGTGGATGATATGCTAATAGTCGGTCAAGATGCAACCATGATCAACAACTTGAAGAAGGATTTGTCTAAGTTCTTTGATATGAAAGACTTAGGCCCAGCTCAACAAATATTGGGCATGAAAATTATCCGTGATAGAGAATCAAGAAAATTGTTCTTGTCACAGGAGGAGTATGTTGAACGTGTGATTAAAAGGTTCAACATGGAAAACGCCAAGCCTGTTGGCACTCCGTTGGCAAATCACTTCAAGTTAAGTAAGAAAAGTTCTCCTTCTTCTAATAAAGAGAAAGAAGAGATGCAGACAATCCCTTATTCCTCAGCCGTAGGAAGTCTTATGTATGCAATGGTATGCACAAGACCAGATATTGCTCATGTTGTTGGTGTTGTGAGTAGATATCTAGCAAATCCAGGAAAGGAACATTGGGAAGCAGTCAAGTGGATACTGTGATACCTGAAGGGTAGTTCAAAATTATGTTTATGCTACGGGGGAGCAAAGCCAATCGTGAAAGGTTATACAGATGCCGATATGGCAGGAGATCTTGATAATAGGAAATCTACATCAAGTTATGTTTTCACTTTGGCAGGGGGAGCTATCTCATGGCAATCCAAGTTACAAAAGTGTGTAGCACTGTCAACAACAGAAGCCGAGTGCATTGCTACCGTTGAAGCTGGGAAGGAGCTTATATGGTTAAAACGGTTTCTTCAAGAATTGGGGTTTCCACAATCAGAATACATCGTTCATTGCGACAGTCAGAGTGCTATGGACCTGAGCAAGAATTCGATGTACCATTCTCGCACTAAGCATATCGATATCCGTTATCATTGGCTTAGAGAAGCAATCGAGAGAGGAGAATTGAAGTTGTCAAAGATCAACACAAATGACAATCCTGCAGACATGTTGACCAAGGTGGTGACACAAGACAAACACAAACTATGTGCTAAAATAGTTGGGCTAAGGATTGTTCAACAGAGGCTGGAGGGGGAGATTTGTTGATTTCCAGCCTCCATTCTAGAAGCCACCATTGTTGACAAAGCTTAAGGTGGCAAATTTGATCTTCTCTTCCAAGAATTCAATGTGTTCATATACTATAGATTTAGTGGCTAGTTTAGCTATAAATAGAGGCTTAAGTTTCAGTTCTTAGGCATCCCAAACATCACAAACACATAGAGTTAGTGAGCATAACACTTAGAGTGTAAGTGTTAGATAGAGGGTTGGTTTTTTGTAATAGTCGAGTGTGAGAGTTGCTCCTCCTATTGTAATTCTGTTCTAGTGTTGAATAGAAGAATTTTCCAATCCCAACAGAAGGATGCCTCCAATTCGAAACCCACAACCCATAAGATTAAAAACTACTAATTTTAAGATTTATTGGTTTTCCAAATCGTATAGCTTTGGAAATACGCGTTCCAAAGGAACCAAACAAACCCAACTACCTTCTAGAAAATCCAAGCAATATCCATTATAAACTACTATATTCTAGGAAATCCAAATAGTTGTAACACCCCGTTTTCCAGAATGTTCGTTTTGGCAAAATACTTATATTTTTGTAGCGAATAATAATCATAATAATTAGCAAAGTAATATTAATAATAGAATTATATGTTGAAGGGAGGGAATTAAATGTCAGAAACTTTGGTTATAATTTAATGTTAAAATTAGTATTTTGCGTCGTTCTTAGAAAAATCATAACTAATTATAGAGAAAACGTTTGGAATATGATAGTAAGCTTGGAATTGACATTAGCTATGGTGAAAAGTGCAATCTTCACTAATTGGTTTGGAATGGAAAATTTGGATAGCCTGTTTTCAAAAATTCATAATAAATCATAGGAAAATCGTATAACTACGTATAATACGTCCTTGAAAATGTATTGAGCTGAATTTTCTGAATATGAGATAATAATATGGATTTCGTGGGTTTAAGGACGGATAAAGCAGTCTTGAACAGGCTGCTACTAGAAGGTCATAAAAATAATTAATACTCTTTTGTCAAAAGTGGCATGCAAGTTTTTCAAGTATAAATACCCCCCAAAACATCTCATAAACCATACAAATAAATCACAAACCATTCCATAGAATTTGCTAAGTACTTGAGAGTAAGTAGTGAGCGGAAGGAGGCTCAAAAGCCAAACGCAAGAGTTCTAGATCCCGACGAACTGTCATAAGGTAACCACAAACCTTTCTATAACTTAATTAGGTATTGCAAAATAATTTGTGTGTTAAGAAGTAGAATATTTAATAAGTATAACATATGTTATATTATACTCATTTCCAACAATAGTAAACAAAAACCTTAAAAACGTCGTTATTATAACAATTCGTAATTCCGAAAATAATACTGATTGATTTACTTACGAGGACGGTGACTAGGCCGATTTACTTGGGATCTGGTTGTTGGATTTTCCGGAAGGCTAAAATGCTGAAAGGATCCTGCCACCCCATCTAATCTTCTACCTGGTCGTTCTTTACTTGATAAATCTGTTGGATTAGGTGTCTAAGCCATGACTAATAATTTGTATTTACCTAATTAATAGAAGCAAAGTCCATTTGGGTTGCCCTCATAGCCGGAGGTTTGGTAGAAAGTTTGGTAGAGAGAAAGATTGGTTTATTATAGGATTAATAAATCAATAGAAATAAAAGATATGGTTTGTTAATATATTAAAGTGATAATATATTAATTAGAAACTATATTGATTGATTAATAATTAATCAGAAATTAATTGGATTAATTTCTGTGGCATTAATTAGATTAATCAGGAGGTCAGGGATTAAAGTCGTACAAATTCAATAGTTGAATTGCGGCGCGCGGCGCGCAAACGATTTGGGCGCGGCGTGCGTACGTATAATCCGGAAAATGACTGACGGCTAGGGTTTCTTGTTTCCCTATAAATAGGGAACCCTAGACCTCATTATAAGTGCTCATTCTATAATTCTCTCTGGAATTTTCGTCCACCCTCTGGCTCCCTTGGTGTGATCTCATTTGAGACAGGACACTTGTGCTGCTTAGGTTCAAGATTGAAACTAAAGGTTAGTTTTTTTCTGATTTATTTCTTTTAGTTAATTTTATTTGGCCTTTAGGAATTAGTTACATGTTCAAAGTAAGAAAACATAGATCTTTTCTAGGTTGCATGTGAACTTAGTTATTTAGTTCATGGTTGCGGAAAACCTTTCAGTGGTATCAGAGCGTTTGGTTGTTTTCTTATTGAATGGCTGTAATAGTTTTTCCGAATTAGGGTTTATTGTTTATAAATCTTATTTGGCCTAAATTTCGATTTTAGGGATTAGGGTTTTTGAAACCCTAGCCCTCCCCCCTCTTTTTCGATTTTCCTGGTTAGGGTTTTAGGAGGTTTTCTATTTTTTGGTAACTTTAATTGGTTAATTAAATGGATAACCTTAAACCCAGTTTGTTTGAATTCGATAATTAGGGGTTTAAGATAGGTTTAAATTGATTTGATTAATTTGGAAAAACCTATCTACATTTGAATTAATTTAATTAATTGTTTAATTAAAAGATAATTCAAGGGATTTAATTTAATTTTAATTGAATGGTTAAATTTCGAAAATTAAAGGATAGATCCTAAAATATTTTAAAAGGTTTAAAATATCAAGATTTAATTAATTTAATTAATAGTTTAATTAAAAGATAAATTAAATCAAATTAAAGGTTTAATTTAATTTGAAGTTTAATAGTTAAATTTCAGGAAATTAAAAGATAAACCAGGAATATTTTAAAGGTTTAAAATACATCTTATATATATTATTAAAAGTTAATACTATATGTATAAGATAAATTGGTTAGTCAAATCATTAGTAGACCTCATTCACGAAGCTGGTCTATAAAGTGGGTATAAGGAGACTGCCTATAAAATGGCAGTCTAATGGGTGTTCACTCTCACCCACCGCTCGCCTGATCAGTGGAGGGTCGTTAGCCGAACAGTTTTGATAGGACCGCTTAATCATTAAAAGTATAATGATCAAAGTACTAGAACCCGTACAAGAATTCCCAATCTAGTTACTTTAGAAAAAATGTGAATTTGATGCTAACCCATGAAATTGCACATTGCACTTTATGAAACGTTGGTGGAGCGTGTGTGGGTTACCGGCACACCAATGGGGGTTCATAAAGAGTGGCAATGGGTTTCTCGGGTGTTATCATAGTTGATGGAGCGTGTGTGGTTAACCGGCACATCAATTTGAGATGATAATGGACCCCGAGAGTACCAAGCTAATTTGCATGGTTATTCACACCCGGTTTGTGATCCTCGGCATCCCAGTCACAAACGGTGGGGCATATCCGAGATTAAACATGCCATTGAACAGTTCAATGAGTCTCACAGATCTAGGAATTTCATTAGACTGAAATTGATAAAAGTTATCTACCTTAATGACCACTGTGTTGTGACTACGGCATCCCTCTTCACAGCATAGTTGGGGTATTTTGGATCCTAGCCTTGTTAAATAATAAATTGGGTAATTATTTAAAAGGATTAATTAAACGAATAAATTCAAATTTTATATATGTCTGAAGAAAGTGTCATTCTCCTCCTTCCCCTCCTTCACCCATTTCTGAGAGCTTCAGAAAGCACCTGTTTAGTATGGTAAGGCTGACTGGCCTGAACTATGTGATATGGTTTTGCAATTAGAGAATAGTTCTTAGTTTTGCTGGCGAACCATATCCGACTGAGTGTCCGCTCCCAAACATGGCATCACACAGCAGCTTGTGATGAACATGACTCCTTGACTATTGAGTCCAAGGAAGTTCGTTGCCTTATGCTATTGATCATTAACCCCGAGTTCCGCAGGGATTTAGAATTCCTGGGGTCTGATAAGTTAGCACAGCTAGTTCAGGAAAGGTTCCGTGAACTGGTTGAATAAAGGGAACGAACTAGAATCTTCAAAGAGCTTGAAGTTGTAAGCTAAAAGGAAGTAGCACCAGTTTGCGTGTTCCCGAGATTGAGGGATACATAGGCGAACAGTATAAAACTGGTTTCCCTTTGGGATCGGGAGTTAAGCATTAGCTCAACTCGCTGATCTGTTCATCCAGATGAACAGAAAGGGTAACCGGATAAGATAATCGTGGAAGTGCATTCAATGTCGACTCTGTATGAGTCGTTCATGGAGAAGCATAGTTCCATTAATTCAGCAGCTTCAGGATTGAGTCCAGTATTAAGGTGCATCAAGAAATGATCCAGATCGTCTGGACCGATTGTTCGATGTTTCAAACTGGGAATCCATAAGGTGGGACACAGTCACAGAAAGATTGAAAAAATGCTCTAAAGCAAAACCGTTTGGCAAACTCAGTAATATCTTAAAACTCAGAATACCTGATCCTTATTTCCTTGATACAGGATGTGTTTCACACATTTGCTCTGTATGCACGAACTCTGGAGGATGCGGGATGGTGTCGCACAGGAGCATATTCGGATTGGATCTGAAGCTCGTGCGGTTTTTGAGTTGAGCTAGATATTTGTTCTTGTTATTAGATTATTAGATGCAAACGACATTGTTTTCATATAGTACATTGTTCGAGGATTTTTGTGTTTTAATAAAATGTTGATTTTCTTTTGATTGATTTAATTATCCTCGAAATGTTGTGTGAATGTGTTAATGGCATAAATGGTAATAACTTGAATGTTGATACATCCAATGGGATTGGACTTATAAATTGTGTTCTTTATGATTGTTAAAGTGAGTTTTATGAGAATCACTTCAACCAAAGGTCCAGTTGGACAGGACTTTGGAATCATCATGATGAATTGAGTGCTTAATAAAATTAATTGTGGCAAGAAAGGAATCACCCAAAGATCCAATGGATAGGATTTTGGAATCAGTTGACTTGGAGTCAGGTGATGATTGCATGTCTTGAACAATATTAACAAAGTCATAAATTTACATGGAGATGTAAAGACATTAAGATTTTGAGCGACAGACACATAAGTTACTGTGTATTGCTCAATTATTCGAACAGAACGCGATTAGTTATGCTTCAAAATATTTGCCAAATAGTTTGACAAATATGGCTTCGCTTATTGGAATAAGTGATTGATTGGAACCTTGAAGTGTTCAAGGATTTCAAAGGAAGTATAAGATCAACAGAACCTGAATGACTACATAGACTGAGAAAATGTTTCACGGTTTATCCTCTTCCAAGAACACTAATGGTTATAATGTGTCTTAGGGAAGATGATGGAGCATTGATCGAAATAGTTTTGATCATCGGTGTATAAGATACACTGGATATATTTCCGACTAATATTTCAATGAATTGAATATTCAACCAGTCAGACCGCAGAAGCCATATTCCGACCACATCTTAGACTAAGTAGGTTATGTTGACACTGTCTGAAATGTAAAGCTGGGATCGTCCCACTAGTACATAGAAAGTCCAGGGTCATGTAGCATTCGTCTGAATCTCATGACAAGCCTGAAACTGATCAGCAATGTCGTTTCATTGGCCACTCCGGTTATCCTTTAAAAGAAGAGTACTTTTAGAAAGAACTCAAGTTCTAAGGAAACAGTGGGAGTAAGAATAATTCTGAATGAGTTCAGGGCCTAGCCAAGTGAAAGAACCTTTAGTCACCACTGGGACTTGACCAGGAATTAGATTCCTGTTAAACCTGACATACCCTCTCTTCGCTTGACCAGTAGTTATTGTCACTATCATAAGGAGTTATGATTTAGGTGATATACCGAGTAGTGGTAAAACACAAAAGATGGTACGGATAAGTAATCTGACTGCTGGAAGCATTGGTGAGCCCGGCTGCTGCCAAATAAGAGAACCTTACCGCGAGACACATTCTATGTGACAATTTGATTGATCTTTACAACTGGTTTAGGAACCAGTGGGAGTAATTGAATCATCAAAAGAAGGGAACATAGAAATGTACTTATAGAACATCTGGTTGAATGAGTCATCACTTGGAGTCAAGCAATTGATTCTGTGAGATGCACTCTCAATAGAAGATGAAATCCGAGAGGATTCTGCGTGGCATAGTGTGAGTCGTTAGTGGAGCGTGTGTGGTTTACCGGCACACTAATAGGGACTCACATAGAGCATGCCATTACAAAAGGTACATGGCCCCAGGATTCGTCCCATGGGTATCTCGCAAGAAAGGATATTCGGATTCTCAAAATAGGCCAAAAGGTTTGGATTTTGTGAATAACCTGAAAGATTTCCTTTAATATGTCGGAAAGGTTTGGATTTCAGTTTCGCAAAATGTGCCATAAGTTCTGGATTTTGTGAATAGTCCGAAAGAGTCATATAACGGTGTCAAAGCCAGTGGGAGTATCGTTGTTATCTGCTATCATTGTATGTGGGTTACATACTGGTTCTAGGAAACGTCTCTTATCATTACAAAGTGTAATGACTTGGTGTTAAGAAACAGTTCACTATGAAAGACTTTAAAAGATACAACATACTCAGGTGGTTGTGGATATCTATTAGATAGATCAGAATTCTGCCAATGTGATATTGATGAGATTCAAGATGCATAACCCAAGGAAAGGAGTTTCCTGTCATTGCAAAGTGTAATGAATTTGGCATGAAAGAAACAAAAGAGGTGCAGCATACTCACGTAGTTCATAGACATCTATCAGATAGATGAGACTGACAGTATTGACTTAGCCGTTGAGAATATGATCTTGATGGGATTCAAGATGCATAAGAAAGAGTCCCCGAAAGGAAATGGTTTCCGGAAATCATGATACAAGGATTATTGGTAATCTCAGGATTCCGAAAGGGCTTGAAATGAGATTACATCAGGTTCCTTGAGCCTCTTAGACAAATCAGAAGTGTTATGAACATATCCTGGTGACTTAATGCTTAGAGCATTGTAAGTTGGATTCAGGATATTGCCTGGCTGAGAATACTGAATGGATTATTTGAACAGACGTGAGAAATCATTGGGAAATGATTAGGGTGATTGATTTGAAAGGGTTTTCAAATCGGTAATTGTTTACACCAGAAGGTGGTGCTGTAGGACTTCATGGTTAAAGAATTTCGTTGGTTTCTGATGGAGCGCGTGTGGTTCACCGGCACATTATGACACCTCGAAATTGTCTTAGGGTGTAGTCATGTAGACTAAAGACCCGAGAACCATGGGCAGTCACGGTACACATCACCATAATGGAGTTGTGAGAGAGAATGTCAGAATGACAAATTGAGATATCATCGGAAGAGTATCCGATAGGATCATCTGCAATAAAGTGTATAAGTGTTAGACACTTGGATACATAGAAAGAGTGAAAAGGTCATAGACATTGATATAAAAGGCTTGAATTGAAAGTTTAAAAGAGAATAAGAAACCGATAATAGTTATGATAAATCCGACTTGGTAATTACCTCGTGGTGACTTGGTAATAAGCAGGAGTAGCTGCCAGTCAGATTTTATGTTTCGCTTTTGCATGTTTTACTTCCTGAATAATTGGATTATTCAAATATCTACAGTCGTTCATACTCTTAGGGAGTAAGTATGAAGGAAGACTATCATGAATTGGTTTGTAGATTGTCTAAGGAGTTAGACATAGCAATAAGATTGCTGCAACGTTCATGAGTACTTGGAAATGGAGATTTGAGTATTGGATAAACCCGCGCTCAATGGATTGCTTCATGGATTATATCACGAGCAATGTTGAGACGATAATATCTTATGGTCTTAAAGTGGAGAGATATGAGTTATAATTTGCAAGGCGGTTGTTCATTGATAGTACGAAAACGCATCGGTAACTCGGTGTTATAAAACGTGCTGTTGTGAGTGATTTGTCGGGTAAAAGATATAACATATTAGTCGAAGCTTATTCGTCCCTTGACCCAGACGGGAAACAGATATCTGTTAGCCACTCGATGATTTTGAAGTTGACTGAAGTGCTGGCCAGCCAGGACTGAATTGATTCGTTCAATTAGAAGTCTAAGAGTCATAAGCAAAATCGGAAATCGGGAAACACTGTCAGACAGAGATTGATCTCAATCCATGTCTCATGTCTGAAAATATCTTGTTGGACGGAGGATCATCTGATCACTTATCTATGGACAGAACTGACCAGGTCAGAGTTCGGCAGCAGTTTCTAGGAAGCTACAGTTTGCTGATTAATTAGAGGTTAAATTGGTAATTATAGTCATAGACTTATCCAAGTGGGAGACTGTTGGATTAGGTGTCTAAGCCATGACTAATAATTTGTATTTACCTAATTAATAGAAGCAAAGTCCATTTGGGTTGCCCTCATAGCCGGAGGTTTGGTAGAAAGTTCGGTAGAGAGAAAGATTGGTTTATTATGGGATTAATAAATCAATAGAAATAAAAGATATGGTTTGTTAATATATTAAAGTGATAATATATTAATTAGAAACTATATTGATTGATTAATAATTAATCAGAAATTAATTGGATTAATTTCTGTGGCATTAATTAGATTGATCAGGAGGTCAGGGATTAAAGTCGTACAAATTCAATAGTTGAATTGCGGCGCGCGGCGCGCAAACGATTTGGGCGCGGCGTGCGTACGTATAATCCGGAAAATGACTGACGGCTAGGGTTTCTTGTTTCCCTATAAATAGGGAACCCTAGACCTCATTATAAGTGCTCATTCTATAATTCTCTCTGGAATTTTCGTCCACCCTCTGGCTCCCTGGGTGTGATATCATTTGAGGCAGGACACTTGTGCTGCTTAGGTTCAAGATTGAAACTAAAGGTTAGTTTTTTTCTGATTTATTTCTTTTAGTTAATTTTATTTGGCCTTTAGGAATTAGTTACATGTTCAAAGTAAGAAAACATAGATCTTTTCTAGGTTGCATGTGAACTTAGGTTATTTAGTTCATGGTTGCGGAAAACCTTTCAAAATCATGGAGTATCATGTTGGAATTATTGAAGGGTTTAATGATGCGACTATAAATTAGTTAAGGATTAAGAAATGATAGATTTCTTATTATGTTAACAGTTAAGGTTGAAAGGGAATACAAAGCAGAGAAAGATAAACGCTATAATCAACTACAATCAGGTGAGTGTCTCACTACATTGTATGGATGTTATATGTGCTTTACTATAGTTATGTGTGTTGGTAATATGTTTGTTGATAGTACTAAGCTGTATGCATCTTATTAATATTTTACCTTCCTGTTATAGTTGTATGTGTTGAGGTTAGGGTGTGTGGTTAGTACTAGACGTGTCTAGGTCTAGTATGTAGATGATACTGGCACGACGCACTGAGCAATATAGGGTGGCTCGACGCACTGAGAAATATAGGGTGGCTCGACGCACTGAACAATATATGGTGGCTCGACGAACTGAGCAATATAGGGTGACTCGACGAACTGAGCAATATAGGGTGGCTTGACGTACTGAGCAATATAGAGATACCGGCAATATCCACGGAGCGGATACGCATGGCTCGACGAACAGAGTATGCACGGCTCGGAGTGCTGAGCGGTGGAGCATGACTCACTGAGCGGATATGCATGGCTCGACGAACAGAGTATGTGCGGCTCGGAGTGCTGAGCGGTGGAGCATGACTCAATGTACTGGGTAGACTAGGCTATGTGTTTATTTTACCGTGTTGTATGGTTGTGTCCTAATTGATAGGAGTAGAGTATGTGTGACTGATATGCCGTGTATGTGTTCGAACTCACTAAGTTGTGTGCTTATCCTTTCCCTATTAAATTACAGTTTCATGTTTTACATGTGGGAATGACGGCTAGGCATGACGCGTACACACTGATGCTGTTTATTTGAAGATTTATGTTTTGAATTGATGTTTAAATGTTTTTGAGTGTTTGGGAAATGTTAAATTTTGAATAAAGTGATAATTATTAAATGAAAATGTTTTCTTAAAACTTTTAAACTTGTCATAAAAACTGGGACGTTACAATAGTATACATTATCAACTTTTTTGACCATATAAGTATTCTTATCCAAAACTCCAGTAGCCAAACCATTTATAACTTTATTCACGTATACCCATGTAATAGAAATTTATGAATGTTGAAAAACTTCACGACATAAGCCATGTGCACCATCGATACTCTAAATCAATTTGACACATAGAGCATACGACTTATTGTAAAATCCTCATCACCATTTTGCTAGAACGGCTTGGTTCACCACAACAAACTTCCAATTCCCAAACTTCCAACTTCTGTAGAGACATTCACATTTTTTTCAGAAGATCCAACGAATTTTATGACCAAATCTCCTCCAAAATCAAATAAACATTATAGACTTTCAAGATCATTTAACAATCCATCAAGGGTTTTGAATAGCCAGAAGACAAATCAACACTAGAAGCAACAACATCAAATACTTTGAGTTTATTAATGAAACTGAGTTCCCATAGTGTACGACCCATCTTAATCACCTTCTAAGATTATGGGTCGTATATGCAATAAAGACAATTAGAAAAGAAACACAAACAACTAGATTTACACAAATTACTAAGTAAAGCAAGTTTTTAAGCATTTACACGATTTACCAAGTAAAGTAAGCTTGGGAATATATTAGACATAAGTGGGATACAAGTGATGGGTTATAACATAAACCACCATATTTTACTTGTTTAGATAAACCACTAGCAGACATAATAGAAACGATTGAACTGGGAGACAAAGAGACAAATGATGACAAATAAGACGACATATGGTGATAAGCAACTGAATCCAATATTCATATAAAAGAAGGTATCGCTGTAGTATTGGACAAAGAAAAACCTGTATGAGACATCAATGCTAACATTATGATAAGATCGGAGGCAATAAAGTCTCTAAACTACAAAAACATGAGGATCTAAAGCAGACGGTGGCATGAACATCAATCTCTATTGTAACTGGAATGATATAATATTAAATTACCATAAATGAGGTGTCATGGAGTAGAGTCGAAAGGTCGTGTTTGTAATGGTCTAGACTCTCAATTTTGATGGTGAGGTCATTGTTATCGTTTTCCATTGTTAAACAATAATGGGCACTAAGACGTCTAATGGTTGTTCTATTTGCAAATGGCACATTCATCATAAGAAGATTTAGTGGTCTAGATTGATTTGTAGCTTGAGATCATTGTGGAATAGTGGTAATAGATGGATTAGACCCTATTTTGGCATGGGAGTTGAGAGGAATCTCCTCTGCTATTAATTCATGAACAACCTAATCAATCGTAGGAAGAGGGGTACCATGACAAATTGTCCCAACAATGCTTCAAATTCATATCATAACCCTAATAAGAATTCGACCTAATATTGCTCTTCCCTCCTAGCAATGTACGGTCTGAACATTTTTAATCCAACATATTCTGTAACGGTCAATTGATCCTATAAATTAGTCATCACAACAAAGAAGTTTTGAACACCTATATCATTATGTTAGAGGGCTTGCATATCTATTTCAACCGGTACTGTGTGTAGCAAAATTTGATTAGGTGTACAATCTATATAAATGATCATAGAGTTCTTTTGTCGTATCATATTTAGACAATTAGGTGTCAATGGATTAAACACCATAATTGTTGATTCATTTAATAGTATTAGAATTACCGGTTTAACAATTGTCAACAAAAACTTTGTATAATTGGTAGCTTTCTTCACAGTTGGTTTAATTTGTGTACAATTAACATAACCCCACATATGTTTTTCGCAAAGAAAGTTCTTCGTACATGACTTCAATAAGTATAATTTTCATCATCTAGTCGAGTACTAATAGATTAAAAGAATCATCTTCACAAGTTATATTATCAACAAAGACAAACAAAAAGAAATCCAATATGAGAGAAAAGTGCAAAAACGAGATGAACCAAAAGAGATGATCAATCAATCAAATGCAAGACAAGAACAAATATGTGCCCAACAAAATACGATGAACAGTGTCAAAAGTATTTTGATTTGCTAAACTGGTGTTTAAAACGAAACAATTATCAAATCAAAAAAGACCATGTATTAATTAAATTCAGATGCCATGAAAATTGAGAGCTAAAGACGACTAGGATTTATCGATAATAGAAAATACGATTACAATGAAAGAAAAAACAAAATTATAAATTATTATATAATCAGACAAACATAACAAATAAAAGCTCATATTGTTTAATAACAGTGGGACATAAATATATGCTAATAAGAAATGACATAAATTTTCAAGAGTATAACCCATAGTTTGCGAAATGTGCTTATTTCATTAGGTATATCATTTGAAAAATGTGACGAAACAAATATCACACACTAACCAACCACATACTTATTTTGCCTAATATATTAATTAAAGAAATTTAATTGATTATATGTCATCTTGGTTGGCCAAATAGTTTGCAACCATTTTGCACTAGAGAGAATTCCGTGAATGTTTCTTTACCTAAAGCAAAAATCTGTGAATGTTTGCGAATCATTTGCACAAATAGCAAATGAGACTTTTTTGTGGAAAAGACCATTCATAAGTAATTTTGTAGAGCTAAATGTATTTCCCAAAACCTATTTTACAAAGTCGGTGATTATTAACGTAACACTTGGATAAAAAAAAATGATGATTTGGCGAATAGCATCTCGCATTTAGATATTTTAGCGACTAATTATATACGTTTTTAAGTATAATCCAGTAATTAACCTAAACCACACCATTTGCCCCATTATCAAATTGGCATCCAACGTCACTCGTCAATTGAATTTTTAGGTCCAAATTAATCCCAATTCGTCAAAAAAGTCATCACTTCACACGCCTTTCACTTTCCTCGCAAAATAGTAACAAACAACTGCAAGTCAAGCATTCCATTCATTATTAGTCGTCGCTTGAAGCTTCATACCAACATGGCCTTTCCTTGTTTGACCCGATTAGCTCCAAATTTCTCCTACACCCACTGAAAAACCCCCTTATCATCAATACATGTTGAAGAAAGCTCTTCCTACTCAAGATCTTGAATCCCACTGTGTAAACTTTTCATCTTTGTCATTTCGTTTCGTTTTACTTGCTCTATTTACTGAATTTATGTGAAATTTGATGGAGTTCATATGGGTTTTGATTTGTTGACTAGATGATATTGTTTTGCTTCGGGGTATGTCGCTAATTTTGTCGGAATATAGTGATCTTGCGGTTTTGATTTATTTGTTCTTTGATTAGGGTTTATAATATCTCAATTGGGTGATTATTGAATTGAATTGTTATTGTAATTCATTGAAGTATTGAGAAAAGGTACTGCTCCTTTCACGAATTTAAGGTGCGATTAAGATCAATTATATTTGTTCTTTTTGATTTTTTTGGTTTTCTGTTATTTGTTGTTTGGGAGTGATCGACTTTTCAAAAAAATCACAGTTGACTTTAACCACACTTTACAAGAAATGAACGACTTTACACAAAATCGGGAAGTAAAATAGTTAGGTTAGCATTTACATTCGTACAATTTGTCCCAGATCGGTTATTCTTGTAAACCATCATGTTATTTAGGAATTTAGCAAAAATCCCTTCAATTAAGCTGTCCTTTATCAAGAATGAACGGTTTCAGATAAAAGTGTTAAGCAGAAAGTTTTTGTTACCATTTAAATTCCCACATTCGCAGAATTAATTCAAAAGAAACAACACCTTAAAAAGACCCGAACATAACTTGTTTGTTTTTCTATCTTTCCAGGTTTGTTTCTAGGGAACCGAGGTTTCCGATTTCTAAATCCTCCGGTTTCGTGTACAATGACTCGTATCTGGCCAACAACGGAATGGAATCGCGTAACAGTAATCAGCGTGACTGTTTACATACTCATATCCATCACTTGCAGCAACGCGGTTCAAAGTGACATCAATTGCCTAAAATCCGTTAAAGCATCATTCAAAGATCCCGAAAACCTGTTATCATCATGGAATTTCAATAACAACACAGAAGGCTACATTTGTAGATTCATAGGAATCGAATGTTGGCATCCCGATGAAAGCAAAGTCCTAAATATCCACCTTTCAGACATGGGATTAATAGGTGGGTTCCCAATTGGACTCAAAAACTGTACCTCAATGACCGGATTAGACCTTTCAAACAACCGTCTCAACGGGCCCCTCCCTACCAACATGACAGATGTCGTTCAGTTTCTCACAACTCTCGATTTATCATCAAACAATTTATCGGGAGAAATCCCGGTCAGCATTTCAAACATTTCGTTCCTTAATGTCCTCAGACTCGATAACAACCGGTTCACGGGTCAGATTCCGTATGCATTGGGCGGGCTCAATCGGATTAAAGAATTCAATGTGGCTAATAATCTATTGTCGGGACCGGTTCCGGATTTCGGTCCTAACCATACTTTTTCACCAGAAGCCTACGCCGGAAATCTTGATTTATGCGGGAAGCCTTTGCCGCCGTGTGAAGGAGTCCCGAAGAAAACAGGCTCCGGTGTGATCATCGGGGCGGCGATTGGCGGTGTCACGGTGGCGGCGTTGTTGGCGGTTGTCAGTACGTTGTTCATTAAGCGTAAGGTCATTAGAAGGAGAGAAGAAGACCCTGATGGGAATAAATGGGCACGAAGTATTAAAGGAACAAAAACGATTAAGGTAAGATAATTTAATCCAAATCTTGTCACATCATAACTATCGTACCAGTAAGGAGGTGAGAATCTTTAACAGTTGTCAGTCAGTCATGAACTGTTCATGGCTGACTGAGACTGTTCATGGTCACATCACCTTTTTTGTGCCAGGACATTGGATTTGAATTTTTTTTTTTCGGATTTACTAATTTTTTTTTATGGAATTGCAGCTTTCGATGTTTGAAAACCCGGTATCGAAGATGAGATTGAGCGATTTGATGAAGGCAACAAACAGTTTTAGCAAAGACAACATAATCGGGTCGGGAAGAACGGGTTCGTTATACAAAGCAACACTCGAAGACGGAAGCTCGTTAATGATCAAAAGACTACAAGACACGCAACATTCCGAGAAAGAATTTGCGTCAGAAATGGCGACACTTGGAAACCTTAAACACCGTAACCTCGTACCACTTCTCGGGTTTTGTGTCGCGAAACAAGAACGCTTTTTAGTCTACAAGTACATGGCAAATGGGACGCTACACGATAAATTACATGTTGTTGGAGAGGACGAAAAACGTATGGAATGGCCGTTACGGTTAAAGGTCGCAATCGGTGCAGCCAAAGGGTTCGCGTGGCTACACCATAACTGTAACCCGCGTATACTTCACCGGAACATAAGCTCCAAATGCATATTGTTAGACGGTGAATTCGAGGCGAGAATATCCGATTTCGGGCTGGCCCGCCTCATGAACCCGGTGGATACCCATTTGAGTACTTTTGTTAATGGAGAGTTCGGGGATATCGGGTACGTTGCACCCGAATACGCCCGAACTCTCGTGGCCACCCCGAAGGGTGACGTGTACAGCTTCGGGGTGGTGCTTCTTGAGTTGGTAACGGGTGAAAGACCGACGCGTGTGTCGAAAGCTCCGGAAAGCTTTAAGGGGAGTTTAGTGGAATGGATTACGGAATTGTCGGCGGAATCGAAACTTCACGATTCCATTGACGTGTCGCTGGCCGGAAAGGGAATCGATAACGAGGTTTTTCAGGTTCTTAAAGTTGCGTGTAATTGTGTGTTGCCTGCGGTTCATAAGGAGCGGCCTTCAATGTTTGAAGTGTACCAGCTTTTACGTGCGATTGGGGAACATTACCATTTTACTGCGGATGATGAGATTTTGATGCCGACGGATGATGGTGGTGCCGGTGATATTGAACTCATTGTTGCTCGCGATGTGAAAGGATGGAAATGATGGGTGAGGTGGTACGCGTAAGCGATTGTGTAACGTATATGTAATTATTGTTATTCGTGCTTGAATAAATGTTATACGCATATATAAATCGGTTGAAGGACCATAGGTTTTTGATTTTGTGTATGTAACGTAACATTTAGAGGAATATGAATATGTATTTGTAGCAATCGTGTTTGGTGTTGGGACTGCAGCGACACTGTCAAGGGTTTTGCAGATAAAGATTTTGTCGGCATGGGTTAAAAGATACTTTTAACGCTCGTTTATGCGAGTATTTGTCATAATGAATGAATTATATCTAACATAATTATTAAACAATTTAGTATATCTATTCTGACTATTCATAATGTTTGTGTTCGAATCGATAGTTCCGTATCGAACGGTAATGACTAGGCCATTCAAAATAAAGTAGGTTCATATCGATAGCATCGTTCATTGATGATTAAGCCATTCATATATTGAATTAATTTTATATCCAATCCTCGTTTGCAGAATCTTTTATTCAGTTTTTAACATCTGCATGGATATTTTGTCGGGTTATTTTTAGTTGATTTAATCCCCAAACATTTATTTTGAAGATCTTTATCCGACGAATTTGCAATTGTGTAAATCGATAACTTTTTCATTTTATCAAGAGCTTCACAATAATCAAAATACCCAAGAATGATGTCATATCGGAGAATTTTTTTTAGAAGACGTTTGTTCGCATAAAGTTTTTTAAGGAATAGAAATCTATCAGGAATTTGAATCAAATTTCATATTCTGTTTGATTGATAGGATATAAAATTGGAATCCATGCATATAACAAATTTGCCCTTCTTGTTTTTTGCATAATTTTACTTTGTGGTGGTGGTGGTAGCGCTGATGGTCGGTGGTGGTGGTAGGTGACAGTGGTGGTGGTGGCGATGGCGGTAGTAGTGGTAGTGGTGGTGGTGGCGGGTGGTGGGTGATGGCGATAGGTGGTGGTGGTGGTAGAGTTTTCAATTTGAAATGTAATAGAAGTGGTATGACGATAATCTTGCAAATTCTCTCATTCATTGCTTTCGAATTCCTTCCACCAAGCCAAGGATTTCAATTCCTTCATTTTAATGGAATTAAATTTCAATTCCCTCAACCAATTGAACCAAATGTAAGAATTCGAAGGAATTGAATTCCAATTCCATCAAATTTCGTCGAATCCCACGAACCGAACGGAGATAGCACTAGAATTTTCTTTTAAAAAATGTCTCTGCACTAAAATATGTGAATAAAGCTTATTTCCTTCTTGTGATGATGTTATGATATCCCAAAAACATATGTGTGCAGCTTTTGGGACACATTCATACTTGTCAGTTGTCAATTTGTGACATCGATTTCAATTTACAATTAATAAGGCCGGTGGGAGTGGTTTGTCATCGGCTGAGGTGGCTCGGCAAACACCACCTCTCACCATGCTGTAATGCCGAGCTCGCACCTTTCCCTTGACAACTTCCTATCACCTTCTTTCTCCTCTTTATTTCTTCTCTATCCGTTTTTTCAAACATTTTCAAGGTTAAAACAATTTTCTTCCAAAATAAATACCAACACTCTACACTTTTTTACCATGCCAAAACCTCAAACATTCATAATTACCACTCTCAATTCCACACTTAAAAATGTCTTTTTCAAACTTACTCAACAACCAAAAAAAACTTCACCTACAACTCAAACCCTTCATACTTGTAAAAACCCCAGATGGATCGACCTATTTATTCACCACCCATGTTCTATTACCCTTGTGCAAGTCTTTACTATAATTCATATGAACCTCAATTCCAACCCCAATCCCAACCGAAATTCGACCCATTTGAAAATGTTCTAAACATCCAATTCCAATCCCAAACCCAATCCCAACCCCCATCCAAATATGAGCCCAAAACTCAACCGAAGCCTAAAAGAAGAAGAAAGGCCCCAAATTTCCTTGGATAGTGGAGGTAGAGAAGACGTTGGCTAGTATATGGGTTGACATATTAGAGGATCCAAAGGCAGGCAACTACCAAAACAATAAAATGTTTTGGAGAAAAATTACAAAACGCTTCCTCCTCCAAGTGAATAATGGAAACTACTAGAAAATATATAAAAACTATATGAATTAGATAAATGTGAATAAGGTGGTAATGAAATTTAACGCCTTGTTTAGTAACTTGAAACAAGATAGGAAGAGTGTCGAATATGATGCTATAGTTTTTAACAAAGCACTCGAAATACTCCAGAAGGAAAACGGAAAACCTTTCAAATTCATGGAATTTTTGAAGTACTGTAAAAAAAATGCAAAAAAAAAAAACAGGATGAGCTACAAACTTTTTTTTTTTTTTTTTTTTTTTTTTTGGTAACCGAGGACCCCACCCGACCCATCCTTTGGATGACCCTGATGAAGCAACCTCGTGGCCCACGCACACCTGGCAGCAGGGTGGTCCGGGTCAATCACCTACGGGGGTAGAGAGGTGGCCAGTGGCCATCCCCTGATTGAAACCTAACACTCCCTATGGGGAAAAGGAGGGAGTGAGATTAGAACTTGGAACCTCTTTATGGGGGAAGAGAAAGAGTCCTAAGCCTTATCCACTAGGCCATCAGGGTGATGGTTGAGCTACAAACTTTTGAAGCATATATTGGGTGGTTCGAAAAGAACTAAAACATCTTAGTCCATCCGCACTGCATCATTGGATGCTCATGGGATATGGATGGGGATGTTCGGTTCGGATAGTAACAAAACTGTGAATAATGACTGAGGAGCGGATACCTGATTTGCACGAACCGTAACCGAACCGGATGCTAAAAAAACCAAACAGAACCGAGGCGGTTAACCATGGTCGATTCACGGGTACCCACAAAATATAAAAAATCAAAATCATTGACAACTACAAACTACATGTATGCCAATTGTAAAGCGTCTATTCAAAGCAAGCCATTCAAAATAAAAAAATTTCAACAAGACACAATTTAAAAGTGCTTAACATGAGTTTAACAACTCAAAAAGCATCTAACATCTAACCGCCCCCTAGTGAGAGGGCCCTCAATTTTCTCCTCCTCGAAGCAAATTCATCGTGCGAAGAAGCAAGCCACAAACACAACCATTTTTTTAATTAAAAAAATATAAAAGAAAGTGAGAAGTAGTGATAGTGATTATTTTCAGGGGTGGGGGATGCTAACCGGTTGCTGATGTAACAGAGTAAAAAAGTAAAAGAGAATGAGAAGTCATGCTAGATGACCTTACAAGAAATAAGATAAATATAACAAAAATAACATGACACTAAGGGCGTGTTTGGCACGGCGCTTTTGAGAGCGTTTGAGAGCTTGTATCTTCTAGTGTTTAGGAAAAAGTCATGATAAAAATAAAAGCTTCGTTCGGCAACACGAGCTTGAAACTTTTATTTTAAACAAAACGCTATTATTTTAAACGCTAGTTGTAGTAACGTTTAACTAAAAGCTCCAATTCTCAGCTTCCAGCTACCAGCTAGTTTTGCTAAACACGCCAGTATTATTATTATATTGATTATTGAATATTTGGATTTGCAGTGTTTTGTATATCCTATATTTGATTTCCTATTGATTTGACAGACCATACTAAAATATATAAAAATCATAATAAATAACTAAAATTTGGAATAAATGGAAGTCCAAACACCCAAAAATAAAAAGGTAGTTGGAGGACCTCTACAGTAACGCGATCATAATTGCAAAAAATGAAGATGGTTAGTTGGGGGACCTTTCTCGTAATGTGCTCAATGTTGGATGCCCTTAAAAATCACGTCCCAATTTTCTGTAAATGGGTATGGAGGTTGTGAACGATGATCAAACCATAATATACGCAGAATCACACACGATTGTTCACAAATCGATCCCCAATTCTTGATCGATTTACTTAACCCCATTCCCCTGATCGTTTTCCTACAGAAAAACCCATTAAATTGCGTAAAATTAACTATCTTTTTCTCCGATTTATCCAAAACCCACATCGAGAACCCTTGTTGAAATCAAATGGAATTCAACACCATTAAAATCAATTCAACCTTCACTTCACCATTTGAGAGCTCTCCTAGAGCAGATGATGAAAACTCACCGTTCAGAAAACCACTTAGTTTATGGCCAGGTATGTACCATTCTCCCGTCACAGCTGCTTTGTGGGAAACTAGGACAAAAATCTTTGAAAGACTTCTTGATCCACCAAAAGATGCACCTCCACAAAGTGAATTGCTCACAAAAACCCCAACTCAAAGCAGGACAACCATTCTTTACAACTTTTCAACTGATTACATATTGAGAGAACAGTATAGGGATCCTTGGAATGAGGTCAGAATTGGGAAATTGCTCGAAGATCTTGATGCACTAGCTGGCACCATTTCAGTCAAGGTACCAATTTTGATGCTTGCTTTTTATACCCAATTCTGTGTTTCCGTATGGGATTTTGTGTGTGAATTTATGGAGTGTTTTACTGTGGCATCACATCCCACATTTCTGTACATTGCCCAATGAAATAGAACTATTAGCAATTCTGAGGTCATATCTTACTAATAACTTCCATCATGGTTTTAAGTTATTAGAGGTTTATTGGGCCAACTTTCCCCTTCTATTACAATCACCATCATAGTTTGCTCCAGTTTTGTCAAAGTAATAGGTTTTTGTACGCAAATTAACTGTAAAAGGGTTATTTCTCAACATTTATGCTCACTACATATCAATCCCCACATTATTATTGTGTTATTTTGTCAATTTTATGGGGTATTTAAAACGTTTTTCCAACAATCAAACTTTAAAATTTAAACAATAGTCACAGTCAAAGTTCACAATTTTCTTTGGTTGAAAATTGTGGTTTGAACACTCTAGCTAGCAATTGAAAGGGAGGGATTATACTTTTAGCTTCAACTTTATGTATACATGTGGCCCTGTTTCTTTTTTTTTTTTTTTTTTTTTCCCATTGACCGTTTGCTTTCTGGATAAAGAAAACTTTTAAATAATATTTGAGAAAATGACGGTACACTTGGGGAAATGGAATGAAAAAATATCCTAGGGAAATCCCTAACTTTCTTTATTAAGTCATTAGTTTTACATTAAGTCAAAAAGAAACACCAATATATTACCTTATGGGATCAAGGGAATGTTTTTTTTTTTTTTTTTACAATGTAAAAGTGGTTGAACGGGTAATGATACAGTTCTTCATACAAAAGGTCTGTTTCTTTTCTGGACCGAAATAAAACGTCGGAATGAAACTAAATGACCATTTTACCCTCACATTCCAACAAACAGTTGTCACAATGTTGATCAATATTTATCAGTAACTCGTATTTTCTACATGCAAATCTAGCACTGCTCAGATGAAGACAGCATGACAAGACCCCTATTACTGGTTACTGCATCTGTTGACAAAATGGTCCTCAAAAAAACAATTAGTGTTGATGGTGATCTGAAAATGGCGGGGTCGGTTATATGGGTCGGGCGTTCTTCCATTGAAGTTCAACTTGAAGTCACTCAGTTATCAACTGGTATTTCAAAATACTTATTTTCAAAAACCAATTTATTTAATTATTTTATTTTATCTAACAAGTGACAGCTATATTGGTTTTGTAGATAGCACTGTAATCACAGAAACAGTAGCTCTAACAGCTAACTTTATATTTGTGGCCCGTGATTCCAAAACCGGGAAAGCAGCCCCCGTGAACCGACTCGAGCCACAAACGGAAACCGAAAAAGTGCTTTACAAAGAAGCGGATGAAAGAAACGTATTGAGGAAATTAAAAAAAGGAGAAAAAAAGAATATTGAGAATGGAGAAGAAAACCGGGTTGATAGTTTATTGGCTGAAGGGCGTATTTTTTGTGACATGCCCGCGTTGGCGAATAGAGACGCGATTCTTTTAAAAAATACGCGTCTTGAAAACTCGTTGATGTGTCAACCACAACAAAGAAACATTCATGGAAGAATCTTTGGAGGATTCTTGATGCATCGCGCTTTTGAGTTGGCCTTTTCAACTGCGTATACTTTTGCGGGATTGATGCCGTACTTTCTTGAAGTTGACCATGTTGACTTTTTAAGGCCTGTGAGTAAATTATCAGTAACATTCTTTAGTTATATGAATTTATAACTGAGGTTTCAGGTTCAAGTAAAATACATATCTTGGAATTTTAGTCCTTATTTTGAAGTTAACAGCCTAGCTGTCAAAAAGTTTAAAAAGACCATCTTGCCCTTGGCCAAATTTGTAATATTTTCTTATTTTGAATTAAGGTTTATAACATTTTATATTTGCGGATATTCATTTTGCACTGTTTTTGAATTTGTAATCTTATTTATCGTAATGTATAGTTATAAATCCTAAAAAAAACCGTATGCACTATGTGCATGTATATTGTTATAAACCTGAATTAAGAAAAAAGAGAAAATCAGAAATTTGGTCCTTGTTGTATACTGTTTTTTACAGTTTAGTCCAAGGGCAAAATGGTCATTTGAAATATTTAACTGGTAGGCTGTTAACTTGGACGAAACAGGGACCAAAACCAATAGGAAACTTCAAAAATAAGGACCAAATTGCAAAAAGTAGCTCTATTCAGGAACAAAAAATGTAACTTAATCTATTATTTATGCCCCCATGTTGGCTGTGGGGACGCCCACGTGGCATTTACCATTTAAAGTTTTGTTTTTACAGGTGGATGTTGGTGATTTCCTACGTTTCAAGTCGTGTGTCCTATACACGGAATTTGAACATGCGGAGCAACCTTTAATTAATGTTGAAGTCGTCGCACATGTTACAAGGCCCGAGCTCAGGTCTAGTGAGGTCCGTTTTCTTCTCACACTTTTAACTCTTTTATAAACTAAAAATCCTGATTTACGTAATTATGTGTGTATACAACAACTTTGCAAATTTCATTATATACACTCCAGTCTAGTTTTAAAATACACCCTAGTGAAAATAGCAATGCTAAAAAGACCCCCGTCATGTTGAAAAATTGACTTGAATTTGTGCAGGTTTCAAACACATTCTATTTTACATTTACTGTCCGTCCAGAAGCAAAAGCCAATAACGACAAATTCAGGATCCGTAAGGTGGTCCCGGCGACAGAAGAGGAAGCGCGCAGGATCCTTGAGCGCATGGATGCCGAATCATCGCTGTTGAAGTGAAGTATTTTAATTCCAAACCTCTTACATACCTTAAAACATGAAAATAATCCCAAAACAACTTTTAAGTTAAATTAGAGACTTAACTTGTTTCTGATGCTTGTTGCAAGAGCTATAAGAGGAAATAATGTACCAACGAGATTTTAATTATGAGAATTCAGTATGACAAGTGACAGCGTGGGTGAATGACAAAAATCAACGGACATGATTGTGAAATTTTAAATTTTAAATATAATATTGATATAGTTTATTTGTTTTAACAAAATGGAGGAGGCATGAAACTTAGTGGTCCAATGACTAGTATTGTCAGTTTTAAACAACTCAATTAAATATGATTCTCTTGTGCCCACCGGCATCACTTTCGATTGTAATGATCGTTTTGTCAACAAGTCTTTTAAGCGTCTCATAGGAATATGACATGTGATATTTTAGCACCATAGTATCTGGACTTTGGTACTTAAATATTTACGCAGATAACCCTTTAGTAACGGCATAGGGACATGACATCGGACGAGAATATTAAAACTAAACATATAGATATAATGTCTCATGTATATTATAACGTAATCAAAAATATTAAATAAAACAGTTATGGCATGCTATTTTGTTGTTTAATGTTTAGTATAATACATAAAACAAATATACTGTAGATACCTTTTTTCATATTCAAACAAGCACTTGTCTATGCCTATATTTAAAGGGAAACCAGAAAAACCACCATTATATTATTTAATCCAATTAATTTGAAGGCAAGGCCTTCATGTAACTATAAATGTTACATGTCATTATTAATTTCTAAAAACATTAATTGTTATTCTAGAAAAGTTTACATTTTACCGGAAACTGTGATACAATTTATTTCTAAAAATTTGTAAACTGTAATTGTTAATCCGTATAAGCTTTTGAATTTTAGATCAATAATGTTATGTTATCATTTGAACTCCACATAGGTTATACAACCAATTTAGTTGGATTATTTGTTGCAAAGCATTAATCTAACCAAATCAAAAATAAAATGGTTGTAATGAACATAAAAACAACATAATGGTTTTTTGAGCATCATTGGATAATATGTTGCGTTTTTAGGGTTTTTTCTATGTATAATTAAATAAAATATAATTTTATTAATCTATTATACCATGTTAATTTTTTCTTTGTTATTTCATAAATACTATATGATTTGTTAATGTGAATTACTTCAGGACACTTCTGATCGATTACTCCGGTTAAACTAATTGTCTTGTTTCACATTTAGTTAAATTTTCTTGTATCGTTTGGCTACTTCTTCAATTTAGTTAATTTTTATGTTTTACTTTTTGATCAGTTTTCAGTAAAACACAACTCCAAGTTATCCATTTTGATATAAATCGATCAAAATTGTTACTCTAATTATTATACTATCCGTGTCCTAAAAAATTACTATGCTTCCTAATCTGGACTTTTTCGTAAAAATTTTATTTGCTGATTAGCAGTCATTATTAAAATAAGTTATATCTCTTTTTAAGACAATAAAAAAAACATGGAGTAAGACGCAAGATGTCAACATGTCAATACATCAAGTAGTCAACCAAAATATTTTGTAAAAAGACCATAATCAACAATGATGAATTATGAGCCACATGCAGTGAAGGGTAAAATGCCCCATCCATCATTTTTATATCTTTCTCATCTATGTATCATGTGGTCGTGTTTTCCCCTTCTTTGATATGCCTAATCCCCTTACATGTGCATATGTTCGATATATATATATATATATATATATATATATATATATATATATATATATATATATATATATATATATAAAGTTAAAGGTTCTTTTAAGACGGATGGATTTTGTGAGACCACGAGACCATTTTGTTCTAGTAAAATATTCTAATATTCTAATTTCCATAAAGATATAATATGTGTAATATTCTAATACTTTATGTTTTAGAATATTTGAAATAGAAAATATGTTAACAATATTGTTATAGAATATTAGAGTATTACACTACTAAAAAATGGTCTAAAAAAATCCCCTATGTCTCATATAGACCTAATACTAACCCATAAGGAAAGACATTAATTAAGGCTCTGTTTCTTTTATTTTCATATTAAGTCCTGAATTAATAACTGATACTGAATGGATAATGTTATGTGTATAACTGTTTGAATCTGAATAAAAGATTATTTTTTAACATCATGTTTGAACTTCACAAATAACAAATAATCATTTATTTACTAACTTTTACAAATTAAAAATTATACGTGTATACATTAAAAAATTAAAATTTTTAAAAATAACATGGTTAATAACTTAAATTGATCATAATTTTAAAGTAAGTTCAAATAATAAAATTAAATTCAATCAATTAATATTTACATATATAATTGATTAAATACAAATAACGAGCACATGAAATTTGTATGATAGTTACACATAATAGTGAATAAATATATATATATATATATATATATATATATATATATATATATATATATATATATATATAAGCATGAAATATACTCAACTACTTAAAAAATTATAAAAATATAATTTTTGTTGAGAAAAATAAGTGCAATTCAGGAAAACTAAATATAAAATCCTGATTTAATGTTAAGGACATTTATTTTATAGCTTAACTCAATAGGACAATTCTGTTAGCATTAAGTTAAAAAGAAACAACCATGTATAGTTGAACAATTAAGTTTTTTATACATTAAGTTACTTAAGTAAAAAAAACACTACCTTAGTCATTTGTGAACAATTTTAATTTGATTTACTAAACTAATTAAAAATTACCTTATATAATAAAATGGATCATACGTGAGTTTCGCGACTAATCTCATTGACTTATAAACATTATCAATAAACATGTCCATCATAAGACACATTTCGTTAGCCTTCAGGGCAATATCATTTATGCGGTGTGTCGAGGTGCGAGTAACATAGGCATCCAAAAACCCGCAAATGGTTATACTAAGGCGACTTGTTGAACAATTTCTGGTACGGAGAGTCATTATGCAGCGTTGTTGATGGGAGAATGTTAAGAAGATGAGCTGCCATATTTAACGCCTCGACCCAAAAGGTGGGGGGGAGATGTGCGTGAAACAGGAGGGTGCGGACCATGTTATTGATGGTTCGCAACATTCTTTCTGATTTTTCGTTTTGCTGCGATGTATAGGGACATGAGAACCTGATGTGAATGCCATTATTAGCACATAAATTTTGAAACTGAGTGTTGTTGAACTCCCTCCCCCCCCCCCCCCGTTATCACACTGAAAGGACTATATTTCAGTGTGAAACTAAGTTTGAACATACTTGTGGAATTGCACAAATTTAGTGAACACATATGATTTGCATCGCAGTGGGAATACCCAAACAAAATGAGAAAAATTATCCAAAAAAATAACATAATATTTGATTCCACTATTACTCAACACAGGCGAGGTCCAAACATCAAAATGAATTAAAGCAAACGGAACAGTAGAAACCGAGTCTGACAAAGTAAATGGTAGTCGTGTATGTTTGCCTAACTGACAAGCAGAACATAGGGACGACTTTATATTGTTTTTACATGGAATTAAATTGCGAGAAACTAAATGCTGAAAAACTGGATGCCCCGGATGACCCAGACGCTGATGCCAAATAGCCGGGCTAAGAGACAGGAACGCCCGGGGAGATGGCTTGGTGACAGGATAAAGTTCCCCCATGCTGTCACATCGTAGGAGGGTCTGCTTTGTCTGAAGATCATGTACAGAAAAGCCAAACGGATCAAACTCAATGCTGCAAGAATTATCAGTAGTAAAACGTCGCACATATATGAGGTTTTTGATAATATTGGGCGTAATGAGCACGTTTCGCAGACGAAGAGTGCGATACGGGTTGGTAAAGGGATGGGTCGGTGTCGCCCATGCAATGCACGGGAATTGTAGACCCGTCCCCAACCAGAACCGAAGGATAAGTTTTGCGAGAGGAGATAGTTTGTAAAGTACCTGTGTCGGAATGAAGGTGAGCGGTGGCCCCGGTATCCATATACCATTCAGATGACGCAGGGTCATTCAATGACATCGTGTTAAATAATTCCGGAAGCGCAGTAGCCTGATCAGATGTTTGCGAAGGAGCGGGCGAGCCAAACGAGGCCCAAGGCGGCTGAATAAAGGTCTCGTGAGAAGCTGTGTAGGCCTGAGGCCTAGTCCCATGAATTGGACCAGGAGAGGCCCAAGATGTTTGTGAAGGCTGCGTACCGGAGGCCCAACCACACACGGTGGGCCGCTGCACATTGGACCGCTGCTGGTGCTGGGCGGGAGTAGGAAGCAGACCGGTTTGAAAAGGAGAAAACTGGGCCCCCATACCGGGAAGCGGATACCAGCCAAAGCCCCACCCAGGTGGAGCCGGAGGGCGAGATTGACCGCCGGACCGTCCTCCACGTCCATCGGACCTACCACCACGCGACTGTAGACCACCATTCCTCCCACCACGGCCGCCACTACTGTTGTTACTGCCCCGAGAGGAAGTATTTTGATTAGAATGACCAGTGGTAAGAGCCGTGGGAGAAGAGGAGTGATCCGCATTTTTTCGTTCAGATTGAAGAAGGCGTTGTTCTTCAACAAGAAGCTTTGAACGGGTATCAAAGAAAGATGGCAGCGGCTTTTGATGGCGAATGAGACTTGCAATATACTCATATTTTGGCGACAGGCCATTTATAGTGTAAATAACGAGATTTTTCTCCGGGACCTCAGCATCGAGATTCTCAAGCAAATCAGCAATAGTTTTGATACGTGTGCAATAATCAGTAATACTAGAATCACCAATAACAATATTACGTAACTCAGTGTCCAGTGCATGGCTTTCGAGTCCTTGTTGGATCGAAATAAAGTCTCCAATTGAGACCAGAGAGTATAGGCATTCGCTTTCTTTTTCAGGGACATTTGAAGAAGAGAGGGAGAAAGAGTACCATAAATCCACATTTTGACGATGGAGTCAATGCGTTGCCACTCTTCCATGTTTGCAGCAGTGAGTTCTTTGGGCGGTTGAAGGTGATGAGCAACACCAAAACCAGCACAGTGAGTTTCAAAGAGCTCTCTCCAGGCATCGTAGTTCATGCGCTCGAAATCCAAGATGGCAGGAATCGAGGCACGAATGATAGAGATCCCGTAGGGTTTTTCAGTGATGGGTTGAGATCGAGGTTGAGTTATGTCACCCATTGAAGAAGATGACTGAGATGAGATCTGAAAAAGAAGGAGAAAAAATCGAAGGGTTTAGAGAAGAAAGAGATACCTCTGGGAAAAGGAATCAGGCGGCCGTAGGGTTGAGGAGAGGAAATTGGGATCTTTAGGAGAGGATAAGAAGGAAAGGCTCTCATACCATGTACGCGAAGTATTTTTCCCATGAATTGACCTCGTCTCATTAAACAACAATATAAAGAGATTACAAGGAAATGGGCTGGGCTAAATATCTATTTACAAATAAAGCCCTAGGAATACAAATAATACAATATATACACTAACAATATCAATATACATGTCCATCATAAGACACATTCTTTTAGCCTTTAGGGCAATATCATGGTACTCTTGATTTACGTGTGTTTCAAAAATGCTTATGTCCATTAAAGATTGAGAATCATGATATCAGTTATTGTCGGTGACGACACTAGGGGCGTGCCAGTGGTGTGGTCATACGTGGCCTCCGTTCGTAAGGGGCCTCAAAATTTAAGGGAAGATATATATCTATGGTATATGATTTTTCTGAAAATATATGTTTTATTTGTTATTAGTGTAGAAAATTAGCCTAACATACACAATGTAGTTGTTAGTTGCAATCTTTAACTTGATAAGTCATTATTTATAAAAAAAACAGCAGAAAAACAAAAAATAAAATCTTATCAAAAAATTTTAAACATGTTATTAGCAACTTAAAGAAAGAATCTACATCTAAGAAAAATACAAATTCTGTTTCTAATAATAACTTCTAGCAAAGTAGGATTGGAAGTGTGAAAGCAATAGTGACTCAAACTCCTAAAATAATAGAGCTCTGCATAAACTTGTCGATGAATAGACAAATATAAAGATCTAAAGTGAAACCACTTGTTTAACAGAGTATGAACTTGATTGTTTTGATTTTATAATTTGTATGGTTATATGGTATCATATATTATCTAAAGTAAATAACCTTAGCATATAACTACAGTATGAATCCATTTGTATTGATGATTCAATGAGTAATGTGGGACACTTGTTGAGTTTTTAAAAGAATATTGAGAGCATGGGTTTGAAAAGGCTTTAAGTTATGACAGAGTGTAAGCTTATGATTTAGAAATCGATCTGATGTTTGTCGAGAAAAAAAGAAGAATTTTTAGAAAAACAATATTTTGACGAGGTTGACGTTGAGTCATCAAAACCGATACATTAACTTTTACCTCAGGAATCATTGTAAAACATAATCTAACAAAAGATGGTACAGGATATGATTTTCAATCATGACTCATAAGCGTAAAACAAGGATATGCAAACTAATTTCCTGTCGGTCGTTTCGATTAGTATCAAACCAAACATTTGTAATTGATTATTTATCCCTAAATAATCAAAAAGTATATTCAACGGCCCTGAAATAACTCAACGTTTCACGAAAAGCAGTAAAGCAACATCAATTATGATCGCACTTTCGAACTTTTCAACGTATTGCAAATTTGCAATCAAACCATCATTGTCAAATAGGATAAAAGTTAAAGCAAACATCAGAAATTACAACAAGCACTTCCAGACAAATTATGCATATATAAATACAAAACATATGATATGATATGCAAAATGTGAACTTTGGCTGAGAAATCAGGAATCACAATATAATTTACAGAGGAATTGGGGATTACAAAGAATCTAATTCCATGGAACAGCTTTAAGCTTTTTTTTTACAGAGATATGCTTATTCTTCCAAAATCTCCTCTGTATATCATACATACATATATATTTATATATATCTATAGTCGATTCAATGTTCAAAATCTTCTAACTTTACGTGTACAAATACAACGCCACAAAAGACGAAAACACCCCCATACCTACGACAATCGGAACGATGAATTGCTTTCATCATCCGAAGAACTACATTGTCGTTTTCCCTGCAATCCAAAAACCGGAGGCAAAGTCGGGTTCACCGGAACCGGAAACTTGTAAGCCGAACTGATCACAATCCGTTCATTTATCGAACCAACTTCTTTACAGACACGATCAAGAACATTCAAGAAATCTCTCACCACCATAAAGATTCTAAACGGGTGCGCTTCTTCTTTTGCTGAATTCCCATGGAAATATTCAGTGATTTCTTTCACTAAAGAAAGTGCAACACTTTCTTGAGCTTGAATCCTAATAATCTCCTCTTCCGCCATCTTCATAAACCCGTTCATCGACCCCGAAAATCTCGTTTCCGAGGGCGTTGTTGTGTCATTTAACCTAACAACCTCGATAATGTCCGAAATACCCTTGGAAAGTTTCATGACATCACTATTAAGAACCTCGGAATCCATGGATGCGGCCTTTTTGACGTTCGAGAGTTCCGAACTAATTCCCACAACGATTTGAAGACCGAGCTTACGGGATTTGGTGTCGTCGGGGGTAGTTTCGGTATTAGTAGAAAGGCGGGCCCCTTCGCTTTTGATTATTTCTTGAACGACAAAATGTAATAGAGTTGTTTTTCCATCCGTACCCTTGACATCAACGAGTTTGAGAAGGGTGTCGAGTTTGAACGCGTGTGCATCGCCGCGATTTGTCCCGACATTCATGCGGTTACCGGTTTTGAGAACGGCTTCTAGAAGTTTCAGGAACATTCGGCTGTTTCGTAGTTCTTCGCATGCTACCTGAAATAAAAGTAATGTTACCAAACCACCCCTCACTTTAATCACATGAGTATCTGATTCGTGAAGTCGGGAATAATCACTTTGAAAAGACACATCTAAACACCTTTAGGCAAATTTAGTAAAAATTTGGACAAAAAACCTCATTTCTCTCACTTTCTTTTTTCTTTATTAAGTAAAAAGGAAACTGACATAAAGCTAAAAGCTGTAGTGATAAAATTTGTACCTCGAGGGTCTGAAACGAGCGTTTAAGGTACTCAACCTCGGAATCAAAATTCGATATGTAAAGCATTGCATCAACTCGTTTAAACGCAAATGGTACATCAAGAACCGCTTTCAGAAACTTCTCAGCCGGCCCTAGCTTCATAGGCGTATCATCTTTATACTCTTTTAGCTTTCGTTCTTCTTCTTTTGTTGGAGCCATTTTTAATAAACTCTCAAGAAGCTCTGTTCCTAGTGTATCTGCATTGCCTGTATAGTAATAATAATATAAAATATAAAAATTTTTAAATAAACGGAACGAAATAATGAAAATGTTATTGGATTGAAGTAAATTACCTTCTAAAAGTGCATCGCAAACTTCCTCAATTGTTACGTTGAGTGCTCGAAGTAAAATCGCAATGTTTTGGGACTTTTTAGGATCAAGAACTCGGGTTTCTTGTCCGATGGGTGATGGAAGGATTGGGCGTTTTGTGGTGGATGTTTCGTTTGAATTACTTGAGTTGGGTGTCTTTACGATGAATAATGACTCGATCATTTCCTCATTTAATCTGTAATTAAGAGCAATAAATTATAAGATAAAGCAATTAGATGTCTTACTTAAACGAGAAATAGATGTCTTACTTAAACGAGCTTGATTTGAGTTGATCCCACACCATTTCACGATCGGAACTTGCTCTTACTTTATCCCAGTGAAGTGGCTTTAGCTTTGGTTTTGGGGTTTCAAGATTTTCTTGATTTTCCGGCAACAATTCAATAGGTGAAACAAGTGGTTGTTCGTTAATTAGGGGTATGGGTCTTGCCGGTGTGATTAAGACTGGTGGTCGAACTGGTGGTGTCGGAGTTCTTGGACTTGAATTTTCCCAGTGCTTTGGTGGTGGTGGGGGTGGGGGTGGCGGAATTCTCGCAGGTGGAGGTGGCGGAATTCTCGCAGGTGGAGGTGAGTTTTGCTCACTTGATGAATCAGATAGTCTGGGTGAAGATTCTAGGCTGTCTTTGCTTAATTGGATAACCGGAGATGGGATTAGCAAAGGCTGTGGCGGCGGCGGAGGTGGTGGTGGAGGAGGAGCTAAGCGAGACGGCGGTGGAGCAGTTTGAATTGCAACCAGGTCCGGCGATTTCGGCCTTGATCTTATCGGACTCAAGCTGACCGGCGGTGAAATACTTAAGGAAACAGACCTTACCGGAGAACCCGAACTTGAAGATGAGCATGAGGAGGAAGAACCCGACCCGATTATTTTCCGTGATTCATAATTATCCACCGGCACGGCGGTGAACGCAGTTCTAGAACCGGATCCAGTGCCGATCGACCCTCTTGGAGAATAAAACTCTTCAAATTCTTCATCTCTAGAAGATTCAGCATCCGCATTATCAAGATTATTATTCCTAAGATTACTTTGACTCCGCCCTCCGCCACCACCGACACTACCAAGCGGCGGCAATGGGCGGAGCTCCGGGGAATCCAGTTTCCGCAGATTTGAATCACCACTGCCACGATTATCGCGAGCACTTGCATTAGTGGAATCAATTCCACCATGAGAATTAACAAGCGTTCCAAGGTAAAGAAATTCCGCACTACTTTGTGACGGCCGAGTGAGCTTCGGAATCCGATTAAAATTGTTATTACTACCGCCACCGCTACCATTATTAACATTACAACTAACGACTACTCTACTACTGCTATCGGATCTATGAGTTTTCTCATCGCTAAAAGATCTGGAATCGTGATCATATCCTCTCCGCTTCTTAATTCGTAAATAAACAACGATTGCGATAACAATGGCGGCAGCAATCACTAGGGTAACCGCAGTCGCGATGAGTTTTGATGAAACCGGTTTCGATTTGGGGGAAGTGGGAAGGTTGAGTGAGGATATATTAGCGGGAAAAGAAGCAGACGGAGTCGACCCAGAGAGTGGAGGCGGGGGAGAGGGAAAAGCTGGGAAAAACGGCTGGCCATCAGGCGGCGATGAAGTTGCCGTAGTGGGGTTAGGTGTAAACGGTACATCAGATGCGGATGACGACGGAGGGACACCGGGTGAATCCTGTGGGAAGAACGGTTGGTGCAGCGTCCGGCGGTTGTGGACGGCGGTGGCGTCTATGCCCGATTTTGTACATGTTAGCATGAAAAGGAAGGGGAAAACGAAGAAGAAGATGGGCATTTTCATGGATAGGTTAATAGAGTAAATGCAGGTGTGATTATTGGGTAGGGCTTGATTGTTTCTTGAAATTCAGATTTGATTGACGATTGATATGGGAAGGAAAGAGAGAGCGAGAGAGAATCTCCATGAATGTGTGTTTAAGCAGTGGGTGTGTGTGAATGATTTCGCAGTAATTTCTTGGAGGTGAAAGTTGCAGACTTGAGGTGGGAGGTTGTGTGTTTACAGCTAAGATTTAGGTAATTGGCAATGGCAGACAGCATGGTACCCCAAGCTTTGGTTTGAATTTTGTTTTTTTAGGCCAAGATTAATAAATGACCATTTCAACAATAACGTACAATTTCCTATTCATATGGTACTTTTCTCACCGAATATTAATACTCCAGACTCCACATTCCCATAATAAATAATATAATATAATCTGTTGATATCATATGACATATGTTAATATGTTATACACAACATTACATTGATAGCCTTCTTTTTTTTTTTTTTTATTACAAAAAATCACATATTTCGTATTTAATTTCTTTTGATACATGGCGTATTTGGCATACGGTTTTTATAGACTTTTAAGAAGTTTTTAGTTTTTTAAAACTTTTAAATTTTGATTTTTTTATTATTTTATATTTTTAAAATTAACAGCTATTTTTATCAGATACTTCTATACAAATAAAATTACACTATCTGTTTCCAGTTACATGTTATTTGTTTAAGCTATCAATTAACTTTTGTTTTTTATTTCAATATTCAATATGCAATTAGGACTTTATTTGTTAAAAAAAAATTACTCACTAGTAAAGTTTCAGTAATACATTATGTAAGAATGATCAAAGCAATAATGAGAATCACTCTTATATATACTTTTGTAGGGAAAGTTGAAATCAATCCAAAATTTAGGTCTTCCGGTGTGCAGTGTGAGGGGGAGCCCGAGCTGGTGCGAGCTCGCGGTGAACACCGTCCCCCTATGCGGCATCATCGCAGTTTTGGGCTCGTGCAGCGTCTGGGCGTCGTGCGGCGTCTCACTCATTTTGACCGTTGCCACTTTCAACGGCTATATAGTCGTTTCAATTAAAAAAAAATTATTTTACCTATATATATTTACATATCTCACTCATTTCACAAATACACAACATACTACCAAAAAAATGGTATATATCGGGATTATGCTGTGTTTGTGAAGTCATTCACATGTCCAATGGATCCACAACGTAAAATGTTCAAGGTCGCACAAGAAGCGGCTAGGAAGGATGTGGAGCGAGCGTTTGGAGTTATTCGACAGCGCTTTCACATGATCAAATACCCGTCACGGGCTTGGGATCCGAGGAGAATACGAGACCTTATGTACGCATGCATCATATTACATAATATGATTTTGGAAGACGATAGGAAAGCAATATGTACGTATGATCCGGACGAAGTTTTGCCAACATACGAGCCGCTACCAATTGGATCGGCGGCATATCTAGAGAATAGAAACGAGGTCCAAAGCAAAGAAATCCATAACAACCTTCGTGCGGATTTGGTCGAGCATATCTATCGGGCTAGAGTTGAGCCGGGGCTGGTGCCCAATATCGAGGATGAAGAATGGGAGTGACGATCCTAGTTGTTTATAAAATATGTATTTTTTTTATTTTAAGTTTAATGTGTGTTTTAAATTTTTAGGTTTTATTTTTAATGTAATCTTTGTATTTAATTTTTATATTTTAATGAATTATCTTATTTAGAAATTATTAGTTTTATTTTAATTTAAATTTAGTTTTTAGATTAAAAAGTGAGAGGTAGTGAGAGGTGAGCATTTCCGAGGGTAAAGCGAAGAGAGAGAAATGTTGACTGGATGCTGAGGTGGCAGGCAAAAAGTAAGTTATGGTGAAAGGGCACACCTGAGGGCCTTAGAGACGTTGATGATACGTATATTATTTAATGATTCAATAAAACTTATACAAAATAAAGGTTACAATTTTATAGTATTTTATTTTTTATATATGTGTTCGTCTCAATAGTTGAGGATGGATCTATACATACCACTCTAGTGTCTGTTTGTACCCCTGATTTGAGATTTTTTTATGTCTTTTACATATTTTGTCTATTTGTTGTCTTTATATTTTTCTTTTTTACTTTACTAATAGTATTTGATAATAATAATAATAATAATGTGTATCATACCTATTCAGTTGTTTTATAATTTTTATTTAGTATTTGAAAGCAGTTAACAGTAAATTACGTATTATATGAAAAACCAACTGATAAAATTATATTTAATCACTATTTTTAATTTGACGTTATCATTATTTATCATGTTTCAACAATTCGTTGTTGTAGAGTAACGATCTGCAAAAAAATTAGTAGATCGTTATAAGAATTCTTTTAGTAATAACACTATATGCGATTAATCATATATTTCATGTTTATTATAATTTATGTAATCTTTATTATGCAATGCATCTAAAACAAATCTTATATATATTTATTATGAAAAATATTGAGAAAGAATGTGGTTAGTTGATGAATATGGCCTCCATTTAACCGGACACGCCGTTTTTATCGTAAAAAGTCCGACCTACCGAATAATATATTATTTATTTATTTCTAAAATGTTTAAGTGTAACTTTTTTAAATATTAATAATAATAATAATATTATTATTATTATTATTATTATTATTATTATTAAAGGAAAAAACAACAAAAGACGAAAAAGGAGTAAAACAAATCAACTTGTCAAATTAGGAGGGTTTATAAATTAAAAAACTATATTAATTGAAACTCATTTTGATTTGATGAGTGTCAAGAGCGATACAAAATTTAATAGGGGTATTTATAGCGCAACCCATAGTTGATCTTCATTGCTTATTGTATTTCGATTTGAGAAAACCTGATTTTCTTCATAATTAAACATGTTAAACGTAAAAGGGACACTTCAATATAGATATGGAAGAATATTACATATTATGGTAGGAAAAATATATACATATATTTATTATAATAATTTTTAATTTGTGAATATGGTATAGATGTAAAATATTTTACTTGCACTTTTTATCTGATAGATTTAAATCTTATTATCTGATAGATTTAAATATAGATATGGAACCTACACAAAATACATCTCTCTCAACCACTTATTATCTGATAGATTTAAATCTTTGATTATGATCTCCTATCTAGCTTCAAATTCTAAATCGTCAATTTTAGCATTCCATATCAATTTGTTGAACCAATTTTTATATATATATTATATATATATATATATATATATATATATATATATATATATATATTAGAATCAATATATTATGATTAAAACTTTAACAACTTATATTCTTAAACTGCAAACAAGAATAAGAATGGCAACTGTTAAGTTTATTAAGTACTATATAATAGTGTAAATAATGAACAGTTATGGATATCAATAGTTGTAAATATGTCTATATCGTCAATTTTATTATTATATGTCACATACATAACTGATGATAGGATAGTGAAAGGGCTTGTTGAATTGTTTTTTTCATTCCTAGATTTTGATCGGACATTATTATCGTAGGGTGTTGCCCAAAATTTTTAATGAAGATGTGAGTAACCATATATAAGAATTTGTATCTTCTCTACTGAGCAATTCAGGACCAAAAGTGACACACTTTTATGGTTATCTTTTCCCTAAAAGGTACAAATACCATATTATACATGTATATAAATTTAATTATTAACAGGAATAAATAATAAAGAAAAATAAATAAATAATATTGTTAGATAATCACTTATTAATGTTGAAGATGACATCAAATGAAACATATACAAGCTCTTTGTAGTTACACATTGAAGTTTCATCTGACCAAAACATCGTATTGAGTTGTTCCTCCTCAACACTAAATTCAAAATTGAAATTAGGTGCATATTTAGCCTTATCTTCTGCCATGTTCACAATTAATTGAGCGGCACTTCCACTGATAAAACAATTAAGTTTCCTTATATAATTCTTGTTGTTAATCGTTAATACACCCTATTTGAATACGCCTTAAATACCACACATTAATCTATTGTTCTTTATTGCACTAACATTCAACTTGGATTGTTATAAATGAAACTTTTTTTTTTTTGGGTAATATCAAGTTGTCTATTAGTACTAGACAACTGCATATTAGCCTTGCTAATTTGCATATGATTATGTCTCTCGATAAAATCATGCACACCTATTTTTCTCGTACCAAGTATAACCTTGAACATAGAAGAATATTTATACAAAACCTAAGAATATTACCCAAACACAATGACTTCATGAATTAATCAAGCTATGCAGTCACGTACACATTATAGGCATTGTTGCTTGTGTTCTATGAATATCTCATTTAGACATTTATACGAACACATTATAGGCATATCTCAAAATGGTTAAATCAATACATATGAAACTAAAATCAGAACCACATTTGAATCTGTACACTTGCTTCAATCATAAAATATATACAATCACAATTGAAATCACAAAACAAGAAATAGATGGAAATTGAATTCAATGCAATCGATCGAACGGATTGAAATTGAACGAACCTGCAAATGGAGGTAATCTTCAATGTTGGGGTGGTCCGGGTCTAATTCCAAGTTTAGCTTGCTCATCTTACACCCTTCCAAAATTGACAAAGAATAAGAATACTTGTTAATGCGGATGGTACAGTTTGGTTATGGTTGTATATGGTAATTGGAATCTATTATGCTTTATAAATAAACGCAAAATGGAATCAAATCGCAAGTAAAGTATCATCGCCAACAGAAGGTAGAATCTCAGAATACGAATATCCAATCAAACTTTAGTATTGAAATTATTCGTGTTGGAAGTCAAATCAAACGAGTCGTGATTACACTTCTCCCAAAAACAAATACACAAATAATCACAATCAAATTGATTTAGTTCTATGAGATGTCGCACTCTAACGAGTCGCTGTCTACGACAAAAGAAGCTAGAACTGCAAGTTTTGAGCTGGTGTATAACAAAATTTTCCAATGCATGATCAAAAAATCAAATTTAGAGCATTTAACATTTTAATTTTTTGAACGCCTTAGTTTCATCAAAGTCGGAACTCGGAAGAAACCAAATCACCAAATAGAAACCTCGCCCTCACTTTTCTAGATTTATTCGTGATGATTAGTCATCATGTTTATTTTAAAAAGCAATCGTCACTATGATTGGAACAATAAATCATCAAAACTAATATAATATCATTTAAAAAGCAATCATCACTACCTTTGACAAAGAGATTAGAATTATGTAGGCAATTGAAAAATCACTTCAGGGGAGGATTTCAATATCACTGTCGGAGACGATCAACTCCTGTCAGGCTCGCCGTAGATAAAATCATTTAGACCTTCGATGATCAAGAGGAAGACGGCGTAGATGAGGTTGAGAGTCAAAACGGGAATAAACATTTATGGTTGTTCGCTTGGCTCGTTTGATCACAGTCATTGATCATTTAATCTAATGGCTTAAAGGGTGGTTCTATGGTTCTATGTGTAATTAGGGGTTTTATGTTGATCCTCTCCTATATATATATATATATATATATATATATATATATATATATATATATATATATATATATATATATATATATATATATATATATATATATATATATATATATATATATAGAATCAGGATCGGGTGATGACTCTTCTTAAAGTGAGGACTTGCGAGTACACCTTAAAAAATTGAAAAAAAATATAAAAAAAATATAAATAATAAAATGGATCATAGTACTATATCGAAGAAAAAAAAGATTCAAAAAAAAACTTTTCGATCATTATTTTTTTTATAATGAAATAATGATCCAAAATAAAAACAGAAAAATTGCATCATTACGTTTTGCAATGATGCAAATTTTTTTTTTCAAATTTTTTTTTATAATGATATAGTACTATTCTCGATTTTATGATTTGTATTTTTTTTATATTTTTTTTCAATTTTTTAAGGTGTCCTCACCGAAAAAAGAGTTCTCACCGGAACCGGACCCTATATATATATATATATATATATATATATATATATATATATATATATATATATATATATATATATATATATATATATATATATATATATATATATATACACACACACATGCTCACGGACAAGAAAATTAGTCAAACATGGAAATTGAAATATGAAAGTGCGAATTCTAGAAATCGAGAGTGTGAACCACCGACACAATGGAATTGGAATATTTTGAAAAAGAACAAAACTGGAGTAACTAAATAAAAATTAAAAAATTATTTAGTATTTAATATAATAGATTTTGATAAAAGCAACTTCACCCCGACCACATTATTATGTTAATTATATATAATAATTCGAGATAAACAAATACGCAGAACCACCATAAATTTTATTTCTTTAATTAAGAGTAAATTACATAAATGATACCTATGGTTAGGTGGTAATTACAAATTATGTCCAGGTGAGCTTTCATATTACCGCATGCGGTAGTCCATAAGACGTTTAATCCAACTTTTTGTTGTATATTTTTTTAAATGACTAATGCCCATTTCTTTTTCTTTTTATCATTTTATCTTTCTATATTTATTTACTATTCCTTTTTAATAAAACCCCACCCTAGTAAACATAACACGTTACTTGCCATTTGATCGAGTATTCGTTCATCTCCACCACCACTTATTTTTATGCATTATTTGTGATCAACGTCATTGTTTCATAATCACCCCCTTATAATTTGTTCTTGTTTCACCTTGTTTTCAAGTATATATTGGAGACGTTTTAATTGCAATCAATTATAAAAAAAAATCCCATTGGGTCGTTTTTCTTCAGGAATGGAAAAACAAGATAAAAGAAGCATGGGATGGACTTTTGTTTTGATTCAATAAGCATGAATTAACGAGATTGCTAATAGGGAAAAGTAAGGATACCACAATGTCATCAAATTCAGTTTTTTATAGCCGAATTTTCTAGCTTTAGGTCATTAAGTTTTGACATCCATCTCTATGGTGGTTTTGGTTGCGTTCGAGATCCCCATAGGATAACACCCGTATTTTGGAGGGGTTGTGATTATAACACCCGTATTTTGTAGTTAAAATTTTGTTATTTTTTGGTAAATATATTCTTTAGAAAATAAAAAAATAAATAAATCAAATAAAAATGTTTAGATGAAAAGCTAATAGTCGGTTTAAAGTGTTCAATATGGTTAGAAGATCAAATTTGGGGTTAAAGAGAATATTTGAATTAGAGGAACTAAAGTCAAAAAATTCGAGAAAACTGGGTTTGAACTTGTCTTGGCTTACTTGGGATAAAATGGTTAAAAAAACCTTATTTTCCGAAGTTCCTTGTAAGAATAATGTAACTTGTAAGATTTATATAGGCTAGTTGGGGTTATTAGTGAGAAGCTTAAAGTAAGTGGACCATACGTGTCAATGAACCACACATTAGAACATAACACCCATTTTCCCTCTTCTATTTAGTTTCGAATGATCATGAGAGCTTGTTGGAGCTGTTGAGTGGGAATTTCTTTATAGAATGGATTGCAATGAATAACACTTGAAGATATCATTAAGTTTGTAGTTGAATCGTAAAAAACAGGCTTAGGAATGTGGTATACCGTCTTCATCTAGAAACCTAGGTTTGGGGATTGTCCTAAATTCGAAAATTATTGATGTTTAGGATGTTTTAGATAAGTTTCTAGTTGTCAATCATTAGATCTTCAATATAACTTCATTACACTTCTACGTTGCTTGATTTCGAATCTAAGTGTCATTTTGAAACTTCAAATCCTTTGATATGTTAGATTACAATTGTGGACTTTATTATGTGCGTTTGATGTTAATTTCAACTTTGTAGTAAGTTTTCCAGACTCCTTTTGATCAAATGAATCCATCATAGTAAGGTATTTTGACTCAATGATCAAATTAAGACTTTCAAGTTAATTTGTGGATGTAATGGAGTTTTGAGTTAAGTTTATGGCATTATCGAACCTTTAGATTATTTAAAACTTCAATTATTGTCATAAATCTAACTTAAAATGTTAGTTTGACTCAAGTTTGGGTGATATAATGTTTATTTGGAAGTTACAACGCATTTTGAAGTTCAAGTGATTCATATTATTCATAAGCAAGTTTTGATGTCATAAACCATTAGATTATCATATTTGAATCATTAATACTTGTGTAATTATGTTTTTGAAAGGTTAAAAATATATTTTTAGATGTTTATTTATTATATTAAGTCATTGGAACTAAAAGGGATGAAGTTAGGAATGATTTGGACATGATTTAGAGGCACGCAGAACTTTAAAACTCGTTTTTGGTTATTAAACTTGTTGACTCGAACAGGATTTGGTGGAGCAAGTTCCTTTGTTAATTCGCCTCGGCCAAGTCCAACCTCTGATTGGTTAAACTCAATCATAATCGGTCAACCTCGGTGCTACTCGGTCAAACTCGGTGCTATTCGGTCAACATTGGTGTAATTCGGTCAAAATTGGAATCGGTCAAACTCGGAAAAACTCAATCAAACCCGGAAAAATCGGTCAATCTCAGAAAAAATAGGTCAAACTCGAGAATTTTGAATTTTTTATGAAATAAATCATTATAATTGTCATGTCGTTAGTTTAAAACACATAATATATTTACTTATTTGATAAACTTTTTGTTTTTTAATTTTAATTTTGTTTAATTAAAATCAAATTTGATACAACTATGAATATATTATGCATGTCAGTATGTAGAACCATATAATATTTATGTATTTACCCCATTCGAGTACTCACCAAGTACTCCCCGTCTAGACCAAGTATTCGCTACTCGTTAGTCGACCGACCTGACAACACCTAACGACTTTTGCAACATTGCAACTATAGGTGACCATAAGTGGTCTACCCAAACTAGGAGTGAAATGGTGTGCCCATACTTGCCAAGGTCAATATTTACCCAAGAATACATGCCCTTATATTAATTTGATGGTTTGAAGTTGTTATTTCTAGTTGTTAAACTATTTCTTTGCTGAATGAATAGTAGATGTATTTTGGTGAATTCACTAAATGCATTTTGTTTTGAAAAGAGTTTCATTGGAGTATTAAGTTTTGTACAAATATGGATAGATTTTAGAATTTGGAAGTGGTTTTAAACAATGAGTTTGTACATTCATACTAAAATGGTTTGAGACTATGTGCTGGTTACCCAACTTTTAGATATTCATTTTATGGGTTTGAGATTTTCCCATATGCGGGTTGCACATGGGCATTGCAACCCCTTATGTGGTTCTATGGAATAGCTCCCTAAAACCTATTTTTGGATGGGTATGAGAGTGTTAAGTTTCACATAGGCACATATGATATGAGAGTGTGGAATTTCGCACAAAACCATAGGGCGTGAGAGTTGTGTGGCATGCTTTGTGCTAACCTAAAACATGCTAAAAAAATTAGCCATCTTTGTGAGTTGGACTTTGAGATTGACTTGTGGTTGGGAATAATTTCATGTGCATTGCATACTTACATGGGACATGATGGCGGCGATGGCTATGGAGTCATCAGGTTGTGGTTTCTCATGAGAAGAGAAATAAAGGAATCAACGTCAAGGCGACGTTGATCGTTGTCTATGAAAATGACAGAGTGGCATGGGTCATGGAATAGGTGATCACAATTTTTTTTCTTTTCAAATAACATATATGGTATCAGACTCATTCAACTCGCAGAAAGGAAGATTTGAAAGGATCGGATTTAAGGATGAGCTTACACAGACATGGAGAAGCCTAGAACTAACTTGAATTCTAGTTGTGTCCTAATTCACCGAGTTTTTTTAGGGTGATTTTGTTTAGAAAATTATAGACCTTTAATTCTATAACAAATTTGGGTTTTGCAAAGATGTCTAATTTGAATGTGTTTGTGTAAGATATATATGGAATCGAAGATTTTCTCTCCAAAAAAGCTCCTATGGAGAAAGGGAAGACTCCACCATACATACACACTTATAAGACTATGTCGCACCAATGTATGATACAAAAACACTCCCCCTTAAAGACGGAGGCTTGATGAGGATAAACACGAATATGTTAGGCCACAGGGGTGCGGGACACTGATTCTGATACCATGTAAGATATATGTGGAGTCAAGATTGTCTCTCCAAAAGAGCCCTTATGAAGAGACGGGAGACTCCAACATATATACAGTTATAGACCATGTCGCACCAATGTGGGATACACTAACAGTACTCCCCTTCAGAGACGGAGGCTCGATAAGGATAAACTCATAAACATGGATATGTTAGTCCACGTGGGTGCGAGACACTGACTCTAATGATATGTAAGATATATGTGGAACCAAGATTGTGTCTTCGAAAGAGCCTTTATGGAGAGGAGGAAGACTCAACATATATACACATTTATATTTAATGATGCTTTTGTAACCGAGTTTATCAAAAAGACCATTGATATAATATTTGAATACCACATAAATACAACTTATCTTTCACGAAATTAGACTCAAACTACAAATTCTATAACACCATAGAGAACATTTCTTTCATTTACTCCAAATCAAATTAAAGTTGTCCGGATTTGATGATAACAATGAAATAATTACAAGCATGTCATTACTTAATTAAAAACAAAAGGTGTTATCGATCGGTAAACTTTTTTAACAATGTATCATGATTGTGATCGGTTTTGCGATAATATTTGATAAGTTTTCTTGGATATAATATCGATTGTGCTAAGTAACACATATTTGTCATAACATATATGCAATTGATACTTAAATGTTTTTTTTTTTTTTTTGCTTTCAAAAAACATACACATTCATTTGACAATTAATATATTATTGTTGCCGGTTCATTTAAAGATAAATTACATTACATCTGCTTTTTTGGTAAAAAAATAATCGCAAGTTGTGGCTTTTTTTGGTTTTAATTTGGGGGTTTGGAAAGAGACACCCCCTAGAATGAGCTTTCTTTTGTCATTTTTGTTTTGATATCAATTTTCTTTGGTTTTGGAATAAACCTTTCCCTATTAAAATATACCAAAAACAAAATATAGTAATTTATTTTATGCCAATAATGATATATATATATATATATATATATATATATATATATATATATATATATATATATATATATATATATATATATATATATATATTGCTATTCTGTGAAAAATGATTAAGAAATTATGTTTGTTTGTTAATATGAATGTGAAAGATTAATTAATTTATAAAATTGAATATTCTATTAGAGATGTATCGACTTTTTATATCCTATTTTGTGACAATAATCGTATGTATATAAGAATGAGAATGAATGAGTGAAACTGTGTGATAACAAGAATGACTAAAAATACGTGATAATCACAATAGTTATTTGAGATTGAACGTATTCACATTATCAAACAACCCATTCTCTAAATTATTTTAACTGAATAGCACAATACACACATTCACACAGTAATCATTGTTTACAAACTTGTGACACCCCATTTCTACTGTTTTCAAATACTATGGTTTTTCGTATAAATTCATGAATACAAAAATACGGTTTATCAAAAACCGATAATTTACATTTTTAAAACTGTGGGTGTTACAAATCTATACCAAATCTAACCATAGTAAGCAAGAAAAGGATTAAACCTTGCGTCCAAATTAGGAGCTAACTCAAGCTCCACTCCAGCTAAACTTCATCCCATTATAACAATTTATTTTAACCTGGAATACATGGCAAAACATAGAATACGTAAGACAAAAATGTCTCGTGAGTTACATGAGTTTTAGACTCAAACCTTTAATTTTTTTTTTCAACTTTTATAAAATTTATATCATAAAACTTCAGTCAAAACTTTATAGTAATAACATACTATATCTTTTTGCTTCTCTAAATCATTTCATAACATACTTTGGAAAAATAGTGTCTTTCAAAACTCTATAGTAGTAACATACTTTGGAAAAATAGTGTCTTTCAAAACTCTATAGTAGTAACATACTATATCTTTTTACTTTTCAAAATCCTTTCATAATATTCTTTACAAAAATAGCTTCTTTCTTACTTTCTTTGACTGGTTTTATAAGCTTGCTGGATTTTTATACTTAGGGCTTTAATCACCATAAGTGATACCCCAAGTCTCTATGGCTAGAAGGAACGGATCAATCCTCACAATAGAAGTGCTGAGGCGATCTACTTCGCGATGGGGCTTTTTCTCCAGTAGACCCCTTACCTAACCCGGGTAGGTTGGAACATAGTTCCCTTACTAACGCTGCTTGCTACAATTACCAGTCATACAAAATACTTGCTACTTGCTTGAACATTTCTCATATACATATAACTTGTGGCTAGGTGCCAAACTACATCATTTTATGTCTTTATGGCTATGTGCCAAATATAGCTTTCATCACATAATAATCATATGTTTAAAACATATTTTTCTAACATGCTAAGCTTTATACCAAAACATACTTTCCAACATCTTATGGCTATATGTCATTCATACTCGAAAACAAATACAGTTTGTAACCAAAACATACTTTTTAAACATCTTGTGGCTATATGCCATTCATACTTAAAAACATATATAACTTGTAATCAAGATATACTTTCACATAATTGGTTCATAGACCAACATACTTTCGCTTAATTTAACGTGTAGTTCAAAACATAACTTCAAATATAGCATCATACTTTCTCATCAAATTAAAAATAATACTCTTGCAAATAATTTCACATAAAGAGATTTATAAGAAATATTGTAAATACTTACTTGCCATGTACCCTAGAATGGGTAAAAATACTGCATGTACTCACCTCATGTGTTGCTAAGAGACTGACTACACGTTCCTTGTATTTATACTCTTTTGAACCAATAATCACTTTGCATGAACCTATATTTAACATATTATACATTAAAATTCATGCTAACTGACTCTACAACTCCTTAGAGTCCTTATTATACCAATATAGGTCATAACAAGTGTATAACTTTTAAATGACCAACTTTAGTTAAGTCGTATTTTATACGTATTTTACTACAGTACCCTCGAAGGGTCGTATTTCGGTTCCGACAATTTTCCACGAAGTTTTGGTCCGTAATAGACCTATGTTTAAAATTTGGGGTCAAACGGACAAGTATAAGACCAAAACTCAAAAATCCATTTGGGCTTGGCAGGAGACTAATTGAAAAACTGCATTTTTCTTCTGACGCGGGATTGCGACCCGATCCTAAGGGGGATCGCGACCCGATCTCGTCTGGTGCGACCAGATGCTCCATTTTTATGCTACAAATTACCATTTTCCCATATTAAGCCCTTAATGCACGACTTAATCACTAGGGATTGTTCCAAGAGCAAAACCATTCATTTTTTTCCAGTTTCTAACCATTGAAATCATAGATTTAAATCATTTTCCAAACATTCCCGTTTTTGCATTTTTTTTGTCCAAAACCGAAATTGTCCAATATTAATCACTTCTACTGACTTATTTCAACAATTTTCATATATGGAACTCATTAAAACCCCTTAGAATTAATTTGATCATGAAAAATTGAATTCTAAGGCTTTTGAACAAAATTCCAATTTTTCAACAATAGCAACATACTTTGATGATTTTAAGATATGTTCTTAATACACAACTTAATTGGTTTAGGGTCATTTCCAGGCCCTACATACCAACTTATACTTGATTTTAAACTACAAAATTATCAAATCTTCTTTATAACTTGAAAATTCTTCCGAAAAACACCATTTTTCACCAAAAATCATTTTATGGAAATTTAAGGCTTGAAACTGATTTTCTTACTTCACTTATGACATTTTTGGCTTAACAAAACCATTAGAATCATATGAAATCAGTTCCAACTCATAAACCCATTTCTAGGGTTCATGGGCTAAAAACCCATTTCATCATCTTTGTATTAAATCTTCAATTCCATTGAATTACTTGTTAATACAAGTTTTCTTTCATCATTTCTAACCTATTAGACTCATCAAAACCACTTGTTCATCCATACCCGTGACTAATGTTCTTGAACCAAAATCATCATTTCTTGATTTTCAACATGTTCAAGAGTTAGAACATGTTTACTTGATGATTTTGAGCAAGATAAAGTGTTTGAATTCTTTATAGTAGCTTCATACAAAATTTCAGTTTGGAGATTACCCACCACAACTTGAAACCATTAGCTTAGATCATGGAAATCTTACCTTAGAAGCTTGGAATCACTAATTCCAAGTGTAACTCTTCAATCCTCGCTTCAATCCCTCGTTCATCTTCTTGAAATCATGCTCTCGGTTCTTCCAGAGAATTCCCAGAAGTTCTCTCCTAAATTATGACCATTTATGATATATTTTCTCCTATATATATTTTTCCATCTTTGTAAAATGACACAATAGCCCCTGAACTTTCATTTCTTGGTCTTTTAACACCAATATTAAGTTTGGCCACATAAAGCTAAAATTCTTACATTTTTGGTCCAAACTAGAATTATACTTTTATAAAAATTCTTGTATATGGTCAAATGACCAAATTACCCTTTTTACTAGAATTAACTTTCAAATACTTATCACCATTATTTGGTGTCAAAATTTTTATTTCATTACATATTAGCTCCAAAAATCATATTTTCCTTACTTAAAAGTCATTTGGATGTCAAATGACCATTCTGCCCTTTTCTCATCATCTTTCTCCAAACTTTTGGTATTTTACCACATTTCTAAGTAATTTATTTTAAAACTTTCAAAATATTTTTGGTCTTTTCCTTACGTATTTTCTCGAATATAAATTCGAGATTTTTGGGTCGTTACAAATATAACCTAGCATTATATATATATATATATATATATATATATATATATATATATATATATATATATATATATATATATATATATATATATATATATATATATATGATCCCGATCGCGTGAGGACTCCAATTCCAGTGACGACCGCGAGAACAAATTTGGACCTCTAATATTGAAAAATGAGTGACTAAGATTCAATATAAAAAATTGATACATCTTAAAAGTTTGGGGGGTTAATTGACTAAAATCGAAACTAGTGGGTGATTAACATAAATAAAGAATAGTAATATGGTCATCTAATCGAGACCCCCACCCCCTTTGTGGCACTTGTCATAATCTGATTATGTGAGCTTTTTTCATTTCTCCACACTTTGTTTTTCGGCTATATGTTTTTTTTTGCTTTCTAAAAAAAATTCTGAAAAATCAAAATTTTTAAAATTTAATTATCTACAAAACAATGACCATCATGAAATTTTGAAAAAAAAATATTTTTTTTATTTTTATAAAAAATCAAAAAATAAAAACAATCTCCTAAAATTATGAAAATTTAAGGGATCAGTCTAGACATTATATTAGTAAGTTTGTAAAAATAATTTTTCAAAAATAAGTTTTTTTAAGTGTATATATATATATATATATATATATATATATATATATATATATATATATATTATTTTTAAATAAAAACCCATCAAATTAACAAAAAAATATCTATGATCCAAAAATATTAAAAATCAAAATATGTTTTATGATTCAATTTGTTATTAACTATATTTTTTTGAATCAAAACTTATTATAATTCAAAAATGGTATGAATCAAACTTATTATGATTCAAATTTTAAAATGATCTAATAATGTGTCTTAAATTTTGGATTATTTCAAGATCCACATATGTTATGAATCAAATATTATATAAGAAACTTCTAATATTGAAAACTTATAATGATCCAAAAATGCTATAAATCAAAACTTATTATGTCCTAAGTAGTATAATTCTTAAGTATAATGATCCAAAACTTATGATCCAAGATTCAAAACTTGTTATGATCCAAAATCCAAAATTTGTTATGATCCAAAATCCAAAACTTATTATGAATCTTACGTCTAATGATCCAAAACGAGTTAAAAAGGATAAAAACGAGCTTTAAACAAAAAAAAAAGGTTAAATAATAGTAAAAAACAAACGAAAAAGGGGAAAAACTGGAAAAAAAATGAAAAAAAGTTCGTATTTGTATATGAATATAAATGTCTATTTATAGAGTGTAAAAAGATTTATACATTTTAATATATTTTAATTTCTTGTTTCGTTTCTAGAGAATTCAATCTCATATATTTTTTACAATTAAACGTAAAAATTTATTTAATTTGAAAGGGGTGTTTGAGATTGCTTATCTTAAAAAATTTATGCTTGTTATTAAAAGTATTTTTTGTAGTTAATCCGGTGTTGAAACGAAGTTTAAAAAAATATGTTTGATTAGGTTATCCGTTATCAAAACATAATAATATGATAATTTACTTTTTAGTGTTTAACAAATGATTATTATGTGTGTAATGAGGAAATAACTTACCAAAAACTCATTAAATAAATCAATAAGAAAGAAGTAGCTTATTAATAAACTTATTATTTAAGTCAATATGTATTTATAAACTTTTCTCATTCAAACACTTAAACTCCTTATTATCGTTGTCGAACCGCAATAAGTCAATAAAACTAGTGGGTATGGTCACTCCATACCCGTATCAAAAGTGTTGACATGTCACACCACCTCATCTCCACTTCCCTATCACACCGCCAATGAAATACCCACAACTCCACATCACCTAAAATGTTACTTTTTTAATTAATTTTTATACATCAATATATAAAATGAAATTGCAATGTCCTAAATTAAAGTTTCATTAGAAAAACACATTAATAAACCTAAAAATTAAAATTACCAATCCTAAAAAATTTAAAAGACAAAACTTCATAAATGGTCCCCGTGGTTTTCTAGAAAATCAAGTTCGGTCCCTAACTTTCAAAAACCTCAAAGATGGTCCTTGTGGTTTGAAAACTTTTCACAGGCAATCCTGTTGGCTAACACCTTCTATTTTAGTCTGTTAAATGAGAACATGTGCAAGGCATGTGAGGGAAAAAATGTCTTTTACAAACCAACGAGGCCATTTATGAATTTTTGTCCAAAACCTCCCCCCGCCCCAATGTCTTTTACGATGAAATGGTCAACATCAGAAAACCTTCTGCGTATTTTTCCTGGTGTGTGCGTGTTCGTCATGGAAAAACAAGAAAAGGGGAACAAAAAGGGAAATAAGGGAAAGGAGAACGAGAGGGAGAGAGAGAGAGATCGAAGTTGAGAGATTTAGCAAAAGATGGAGATGAATCCAGGCAACAGCCACACCACTGCTGCCATCACGATTTTCAGAGGCGGAGAAACAGCATCGGGGGCGTCGGTGGAGGCGACCGGTGGTGTATTCGACGGCCGACGACGGCGAGGAAGGAAGAGGATTGTGCCTCTGGCCGGGTTTTCAATGTTTACACACAAAAGAACTACTGATTTCTGCCTCAAGTTACACAAGAACGTCGCACAGTGAAATCAGAGAAGCTCATTACCGTCAGTGATACACCGTTCGTCCTTCTGTCTTACTCCACTATATCTCGCGCCCTGGGTTTCACGGTCTCACGATATTCTTTGAACCGAGTAAGTATCTTGGGAGGATTGTCGATGTTCATGAATATTAAAAGAGTAATCAATATGATTGGAAGCAAGTTGTGCGATGTTATTTTCTATTGAATGGCCCATATTATCCTTGTCGATGTTGTTTACACATATACTAATGGATGAATTTGCTTTTAGTTTGTAGGTAAAATCGAATTATTTTCTGTTTCATACAAACCCCGAAAAGTACACACAGAGTGGTGAAATTAGATCACGAAATGATTTTTAGCTGTAGAATTAAAAGCAAATCATAGGAAAGTACCCTTCCCCCTTGTCTTTACACCAAAATAGCATGGATATTAACGAACACCGGTGGTCGGGGATCATCTTTAGCATGAACTTATTTGTGCTTCTATGTGTGCGTGTTTAAGAGAAGGTGAGATGTCCTTGATGAAGAAGAAAGGTTTCAGCATACAAGACATTGGTAGGGAGGGTTTAGAAAAAAGAAAAAAAAAATCATAAATGGTCCCTTCGTTTGTAAAAGACATTTTTACTGTCACACATGTTCTCATTTAACGGACTAAATAGACAGTGTTAGCCAAAAGGATTGTCTGTGAAAAGTTTTCAAACCACATGGACCATCTTTGAGGTTTTTGAAAGTTAGGGACTGAGCTTGATTTTATGGAAAACCACAGGGACCATTTATGAAGTTTTGTCAATTTAAAATTACCAAAGATAAAAATAAAAATACCAAACATACTAATAAAAATTACATTATAGAAATGTCACGTTTAATGCTTATAGTTTTCGCAAATTTCTCTCTTTATCATGAGTAGTGATTCGAGGTCCTCCGGGTTAAGCTCGTTTGTCGGCATCCTCAAAATGTTCATGTCGTTGACGAGATATTGTTTGCGACACGACTCATGTTTAATGCGGACCTTTTCTTTTAAAAGTTGAAGATGTTCGTTGAATTTTGATTTAAAAAAATCCAACTCCTCCACTTCGGCTACGTTTTTACCTAAATACAACGCTACTCGCTTTCCTTTATCCCTATCATGTGGTCGTCGAAGGGGTTGTTCGTTTAATTTCTTCGAAGCATCGTTGAGGTCAAATTCGATACGACCATCTGAAGTTTGGGTGTAGTCGTTTGATTCAGATGTTCTTGATCGCTTGTTGGATCCTGTCGATTGACTAATTACATCAAGCTTCAATGTCCACTTTGGACCCAATTTTTAGAATTTTCAAAGCCTTCAAATGTGTAAACGGTTTGTTGTCGTGCAGTTGCCGACATTATTGAAGTGTCGTATTTAACACGTTGAATACTTTTCTCCCGTCTTTATGCATTTTTGTAAGATTATTGAATAAGTTGTTGAACCCGATGTAACTAGCACGTAAATCTCGCCTTTTGTTCGAAGGAGCATCACTATTCTGCTCTATGCCTTTATCCACGATTTGATGGAAATGATCTAAAATTCATTCCCATAATCTTTCATCAATTTGGTTGATACCATTCAAAGCATTTTGAGAGATTGCGAGCCAAACACGTGTCAATGCGACTTCTCCAACTTTGCTCCAAAGTTTAGGACCCCTTTGTGTCGTTGTCGTCTTTTTGGTCCTTTTTCTTGAGCCATTGGATTGTGCCTCTGGTTGAGTTTCTGAAACCGACTCCAGTTGTGTTTCGGATGACTCTTGTTGAAATTGTTGTTGTTGAGATGTTTGAGATTAAAATTGTTGGCGGAAGATGTTAGGTTGGAATTAAAATGGTTGTTTGAAAAAATTGTGATGTGGAATTGGTGATCATTGTAACAAATTCATGTAAAGAACCTGTTAGTGAATCAAATATCAGACATTGTCATGGTGTGCTTGGTTGAAGTTTGATGGTGGTGTGTTTAAGTTTTGCTCTATTTTTTAGAAAATATGGTATATGATTTTTTTGTGATTTTAGAAAGTGGTTTGAAAGATTGTAGTGTAGGTAATGGTTAAAATGATAGGTATTTATATAAATGTAATTTTTAAATTAATTATTTTTTATTTATATACTCTCAGACGACTCCATTCAATTGGTTCAACGGCTCCATTTTCTCGCAGGGTGCAGTGTTGCGTAGTGCACGATACTCCACATAGGCCTCCCTGGTCCAGGGGGGGGGGGGGGGGGGAGGGGGTTCCATGTCGTGGCCACATGCCACAGCACACCAACGCCATTCGCATAATCTCTATACCAGATAATCTCTAAGCACCTCAAGTAAGCAATCCCAAACACCCAAAATCTAGTTCCAAAGATGTTTCACATAATAACGGAAACCAAACGTCTCTACACATACGACATTGAACTACTTATCAAATTATTAACCGCCCGACAACATATTTCGCTCAAAAAGTTTCATAACTTATTACACATTTTTATCGATAACTGGAATAAAAATAGAAAGTTATTATTTTCAATTTAACGAACATGTAGAAAACAAAAAGATATTAATTGGATGAACCATATAATGATTTATCTTACGCGGTTCAATTAAAAATGAACAAAAACAATAATACCAATATGTTATTGAAATAAAGATATATATGATTTATATATATTTTTTATCAAGTCTATAATTAGAAAATTGTAAATGTACAATAAGGACGTTTCTGCTCATTAAATATATTTTATAATATAATCGGAACTTAAGACAACATTCTAAATGATTCACCTTATTAAAGTGCCTACTTTTCATAAATTATACGCAAAGCGACTATATAGGAGTAACTTTTGGTAGTGGTGGTCTCCAACCACAAAAGTTCCATTCCATATCTAACAAAAATACACACAAAATTTGGGCTTTTGGCGCCTTCTTTTCTTTTCAACTTCTAGATTTCCCTGAAAATAAGGACAACTAAAATTTGCTTTTACGAGAACTTCAAATATTTATATCATCTAAGAAAATCACGCTATTTTTACCGAGAAAATCTAGAGATGATAATTATAATTTATTAACTTATAATAATCATTTATTAAATAGATAAAAATAAAGAACATTCGCTAAAGAGAAGATTAGGTGAATGTCAAATAAGTCGAAAATGTAAAAGTATTATATTGATATTATTTGTTTAGGGTGAATTATTGCACTTTTCATCTATGTGGTGTGGGGTAGTCATGGATAGTGTCTATCTAAATAAATTTTCACCCAAATATCCGTTATATGATTTTGTTTTGTTGAGATTTTCGTCTCTAATTGATATGGAATTACTATTTTGTAGTTATATATGTTTTGAATTCTTTTTATATTATTTATATGATAGTTGATTAAGTACCCATCCCCTTTTACTCCACCTGAGTCGAGCGAACTTCCTCCAATTTGTCCCAATGAGAGGAGTCTTATGATATGATAGAACTTAGTCAAGATGATAATTAAATTCATTACGAATTTATTAAGCCTTGATAATGAGACAAAGAATTGCACCATAAACGAAAAAAAACATGCACTTTCCCTCCTCTCTAACCACCGCCAATCTTTTGAAGATGATGACGGTAAAGACAAAGGATCAAAATCCACTTTCTTACTTGCACTTTGCAGGTTTTGGGGTCCCCATCGATATTATTGCTCTGAATCTAAACTCGTATAAACTCGAATACTCTTGATCTGGATTTTTTGAGTTGTTTTTCCTCGCCGTCTTCCTTTTCTATTTAGTTTTGAGGTCAACTATTTTTGTATTGATTAGAAACGAATATAGCAACAAAACAATACATGGGGATAGTCCGATTTAAATTCTTAACAAAGACGTTATCCACAACTTCTACCATTTATTGAACGGGGGAAGGAATTCCATTCAACAAATGTAAAACGACCAACAAGATGCAGCACAACAAGAAGATTACAAGGAACAAGCTATCATATGGCATATGCACCACATATGTTAAACACCCACCTTCTGAGTATGTAATTAAATAATTAGAGATGAAGGTAAGTAAACAACTTACATGTATAAAAATCTAAATTTATGATAGTCTTTTAATATCCAAGAACTAAATTCTTCCCTGATTTTTACTAAGTCTTCTAATCAGAATACATGTTAAAATAAAATGTTAGGCTTGTAAAACATTACGAATATACCTGGGGTCAACTCTTAAATGCATTTGCTACAGTCGACACTTGAATCCCACGATCAAACCCCTGAAACATTTCCAAAGTATATCAAAGTTTCATAAGTTTCAGAAGCTGGGGAAGAAGCATTACAAAGTGATCATTTTAAAAATCAACAATTTTTTCAATAAATAATTCCAATAATCTCAAATAAACAATGTGATGTCGAGACAATCAAATTGAATGACCGATTACAACCAACAAGAACACAAAGAATAGAAAAGATAACTCCATTCTCCAAATAAATTCTTTTTTTAATAATTGTGAACAATTAAAAACAAAGGAAAAACACGATACTTATAGGAGAAAAAGAAAAGCTTCCTTCCTTAATCCTAGGAGATCATAATTGATCTGGATAAGATTTCTAATCAATTATCTTAATTTAAATACTAAAATGAAGTTTACGAAAACTATCACCCACTAAACTTCTGATCAATAAATTTCCTAAAGTGTGATTTGCTAGTTCGGTCAGACCATTGGTTTGTGGATGATGAGAACTACAAAATTACAACTTTGACTCCAAACATGTCTACAAGGTTGACCAAAAGTGCCTCACAAACTTTGACATATAGGATTGGGCTATTTTAAATGTGATAAAAGGATCTCCAGTTCCTACACGAGTGTATCCCCAAAATGGTACAGTTAATTGGCTATTGGGCCCACAAGGAATTCAACTTATCCCTACAGCGGGCTTCAAACTCCATTTTTTGGAGGAAGATTACGTACATACTATGATGCTATTACTATTTGTATGTTTTAGAGTGTTTGACTACTGATCAGCCATTGGATTTAGATGGTCCTGTTAATAGCTACGCTGTGGTGTTTAACATAGAGATTAACATAGATTTATCGACGGTCTAATTACATTAAATAGACATTGCATATATATATTTTTTGAAAGTAAATATTTAATGCCATATTGAAATAGACGTTGGAAACATATAACTAGAAATTAATACAACACCTCCAAACTATATAGAGATAAAATTGGCATTAATATCAATCTAAATAATTTTACTTCCATGACTCCGAAAATGGCTATGGATAGAGTTTTTTTTTTTTTACCATCAACAACTCACTGTCTCTCTTGAATTACCTTTTCAAGATGGGAGCTGATCTGTACACAACACTTTTTTGCCATACACAACAAATCATGCTTTAGATGAGTTGTAAATTATTCATAAAAGGTGTATTTTTATTGTGTATGGCAAAAATTTGTTGTGTACGAATCAACTCCCTTTCAAGATGGTTGAAGACTTGAAGTATTTGAACAGTCCATTAGTGTTTATATTGGCATCATATACCCATTTTCCGTAACTTTAATTTCTGCTTTTTCATACTAGTAATCCAGTATTCTTTTTCCCGGTATCTCCTATGATATTGTTCCCGTATGCAACAACTTGTTTATACTTTTCAACGTCTCTCTAATTAACTTCTAAGCCTTTATGGAAGGTAACATATTATCAGACATTAGTGTCGAAAATTCTCCACCATGATAAAAATTTTATGACCAGGGCCAACATTATGGAATGATTTTAGGATCAAACAATTGCATTCATCTTCTCCGTTACAACAATTGCATTTCTTCATATTGAAAGTGTTTGTCAACTCCTTTACCTTTGTTAGTGTTCTTATATGATCAAGACAACTCTTTTAAATTACTGTATTTAGGTTTTAATTATCGTATTTAGGTTTTAATTTCTCGTATTTAGGATTTAAATTATGGTATTTAGGATTTTTATTTTATTTTGTAATGATGTGCTTTTTTAATTAAATGTTATTTGTCTTTTTATTTTATTTATGACTTTATTATTTTTTGTATATTGAATTAAATGTTAGCTTCTTTTTTTATTTAATTAATTGATTTTAATATAGAAAATCTGATGTGACATTGAGAGTTGGTAAAGATGGCTTACCAGTGGTGTGGGTTGATGAAAGATGAAAGTGAGTGGAGAGAAAAATATTAATGTGGCGTGTGGGATTGGAGGGTTGAGGAAGATGGATTCCCCCGGCTCTTAAGAGAAACATAGGAGACGAGGGCAACGGTGGGACTTTTCAGGACTCAATAATTTAGAGTATGATGCATGTATGAATTGTTCAAAGGTGAAAGGGGATAGATCCAACCGAGGCAAAATAATGTTCAACCAAGCACTCGTAAATGTTGAACCATTAAGAGGTTCTCCTTTAATAGTTATATTAAAAGGCTACCAAACAGTCTTTTAGATGCAAAATGCCTCATTCTCAAATACGTATAAGAGAGAAAAAACGATAACAATGATTAAAGGTGTCCAAAAAGGTCTAAGAAGAAAGGAACAAGTAGTCAAGTGTGAAGTGCACGTAAAGTACAACTACTTTGAGTGTGTAAATTGCAGAGTAAAGGTATAATACTCCTTATAAACTCCCGGTGAGCATTCATCATGACTCTCCCTAACGTTTAGTTCTCAAGTCTCACTTAACGAGCGAAATGAAGGGAACTGGACGAAACTGAGAATAAATGAAAAGATTTTGATGTTCTACATTTTTTTAATGTAATGAATTTGGAGATCAAAGAATCCATTATTGAAAATAAATCTTAAATGTAGCTTTTTTTTCTCTTCCTTCCAACTCGGAAACACATAAAAAGATTATACCTCTTTCATTTATTCCAACTCAAGAAAACAAAACTATAATTTGCTTTCGGTTTTCGTCCCTTTTTTTTCTCTCATTTTTTTCTTCTATTTCCTTTCTTTTATTGCTAAAACTCGGAAACATGGTAAAAAAGGTTGAGAAAAAAAAGGTAAAAACTAAAAGGAATAGCGTGCTCGGCACTCCCACAACCTATTTGACCACGTCTCTCCCTTTTTCTTTTGTATATTTTTTTTATTCTATAAAAATATGTGTTATTAATTATAACAATAAATAAAATATACTCAAGTACTTAATTTTTTTTTCTTTGCAAAATAAGACTAACTAGTTTTAGACTGTCCGCACGATGCTGCGAAATCCCAGTATATTGAAAAACACAGCTCGACAAAAAAAGAAATTATATGAGAGACGAAAAATGTAACTTTAAAATAAAATAAGGGACCAGAATTGTAAATTACGAAATACCAATAATATAACTTTATAATAAATAAGGATGAAAACAATTAATTCGAAATTAGTTGAGGGAAAAAAACATAAATATGAAAATAAGAAAACCAATTGAACAGTAACTTTGAATTTTGTATCAAATGTTTTAACAATTATACTATGATTTTGATTTAGTAATTTTGGTTCTGAAAATAAGAAAACCAACTGAACAGTAACTTCTCTTCATATACGAAATTTGCTAATTAATATTATATATATAATGTTGATATCTAAACTTTTTAAAATAAAATAGTGGGTTTGGTTAGTTGGGTAAAAGTTTGTAATTAGTTGGGTTGTATGTGGAATAGTAAGAAAATAAAATCTTAATATATATTTAGGTTGAGTTGAATAGCTACTAAGAATAGTCTAAAGGTTAAAAGCTATGTATAACATTAGTTAGCAAGTAACGAGTCGCAGGTTCTCCAAGAATGCATAGTAAATATATATTTTTCCATTAAGGAAGTATTATGGAATAAACTTTAACCGGATAAAAAAGTTGGATATTGTTTCCAGTGATTTAACGATGCTGATATTATAATCGGATATATTATAAGAAGAACACGTTTAACATCATTTATCCAAACAAAGGAAAATTAAGAAAAAGACACAAGATCTTTGTTATAGCCTTACAAGAGCAATACGAAAATAAGCATTACGGTGGATAGTTTCGAGCACAAAAGGCTGCTTCGTCGGTAATGTTATCATAGTAAAAGAATACAATTTCCATGGTGTTTCAGTCACATGTGCTCTTTAGTAATAACCTTCGGTTAAAATGCATCATTATTGCAATTTATAATCATATTTAATATATATCTCAGATTCCTAGTGACAGCAATTTTCATTTGATCTTCCAATCTCACTAGTATTTACAAGCTCTAAATTCTAAAACCTGCCTACTCGTTAAAAAATACAAAAATATCTTACAAACATTGACTTAACTGTTCTTTAAAAATAATTACGATTAATATATCAAATATGGCACTAAACTATAAGAAAGGATCAAAGCTTCCATCTATTTGCACCTTTTATAAATCAACTGCAACAGGTGAATTCACCTCCTTGGACATCTTTAGTTAGTCCTGGACTATTCTGCAAAAAAAAAAAAAAAAAAAACTAAAATTAATGGATAGAATAGAATTGGCATCTTTAATGTTATCATAGTAAAAGTTGAAACATTCTATATTTAGTACCTCAATTAATTTGACTACAGTATGTAAGGATTTCTTTGAACTCCATTTGCAATATGAGAACAAACAACACTATGTACCACATCTCACTTTCAAGCTGCTATCTTTATTGCCCCTATCTCATCGATCTTTGAGCTCTTATGCTGCAAAATTACAGAATTAAAAAACAAAACAAAAAAAATTGGTTTAATGAAAGCATATTTAAGTGCATCAAAATTACCTTACTTTTCTTCTGCCTGTGAATGTCATTGACATCTTCATTACCATCATGCTTCCTTTTCTAAAACCAATATAAAATAATTCCATTAGATTAAATATCATCCCTATTGGATTAAATAATAAATATCGTCCCTGTTAAGTAAAATCAAATCTAACCTTCTCATGGTGTTTCTTTGAGTGTTCAGTACCAGAATCATGATGACTACTTTTATCCTTCTTTTTTTCCTTGTCCTTATCTTTACTTCGATCTTTATGTCTATGTTTATGTTTCTTGTGCTCTTTATCTTTATCTTTATCCTTGTGTTTTTTATGCTTCTTTTCTTTATCCTTTGATTCACTTTTAGATTTTCCAGGTATAGTAGGCACCCCCTTTTCCGACTACATAACATAACAAGTTAAAAAAACACAACCCATTCAGATCAAATCTCACAAAACAGTATTCACTATTGACCGAATCAAAACAGTCAACTTTCTTACAGATGGCAAGTCAACGGGTGCGGTTTCCTTCAGCTGAAAGGCTTCCTTAAGGAGGTTAAGGTCAAAGGGGTGTATGCGTGTGTTTGTATCTCTAGAAAAAGATGTGTTGTGTTGTAAGAGCTGATTTAACTGCATCCCTTCACCTTTTCTTATTTCTGTGTCTCCAATAACATCATGAAGGTAATGTGTATCTGAAATTGACAAAGGAAGTGACTTCTTGCAGAAGAACTCATAGTGTGGTAACAATTTATAGTAACTTAAAAGATCCACAGCACCAGTGAGCTCCCTTGGTCCTAAATTACCAACACACCAGAATGCAGATAGTTACTTGTGTAATAAACAATTTTATTAAATAGTAACCAAGTTTCAATTTTGTTCCATGATGATGTCATCAACCAGTAACCAAGTTTCAGAATTGTTCCACTATTGTTAATTTTGTTGTAGTGATATTAGTTTTGACATTCATGCTCACTGTAGTGATTACAGTATCAATGTGTTCTTGACCTGTAATAATGGCATGGAAAATAAAGTATTTGAAACTTCAAGATTACCTCTTCCAAAATTCTTGCTTTCAGGATCCATCAATCAGTGTCTCATATGAAGATATACTATTATCATCTGAGGATTGATAGGAAGAATCATAAACGTCTTCAATCTGAATTTCAGGAAACATATGTAAAGTAAAACCAAATATGTGGATCATTGAAAATGCAAAAATTACAGATTTTGAGGCGTATGTAATCTACAAATTGAGAAAGCTAAACTTAAGAAGGTATGGCAAAGAGAAACGTGTGTCAAGATTTTGATTAGGGTAGAAAGCAAAAATGGGTACTCATTTATCAGTCGATGTGTGTATCTAAAAGAGAAACTACTAAAACAGAACACACGTTCGTCATGTCCTGATGAGTCATAAAGTCACACAAAATAGCTACAGGAAATAGTAACCTACAGTTTTCGTAAGTTCCCAATAAGGAAAAAGCAACCCAAAAGAGAAATATAACAGACAAACAATATGCGAATCTTATGCTCTATCAACTTAACACTAAAAGTCAAAATCATATGCTTTTGAATGTCAAAATCTAAAACGACAATTGTTCGAAGCAATCTCCAAGTTCAAACTGAACAACACTAAGTTAACTAAATTTCGAAACGCATCAATAATCCCATCCCCGGAAAGCCATTTCTTACACTATATCATTCAATTCAACACCAGATTCGACATTTCCACACTAAACACTAAAATTTTGCTTCTTTCCTTAGCTTAGCATAAGATTGAAGTTGATCTCATTGTAGATCGAAGTAATGGGTTTCCGCAACTATGTCTGTATTTGTAGAAACTTGTAATGCGAAGAGCTTAACTTACCCGATTTACAATATGTAGAACTCAAATGGGATCAATTTGCGTCTAATCTTTCTGTGGATTACGAATCGATTGTCTTTTTGGGTCTTTATCGTAGTTTTCCCCTTAACCGAAATAAACCCTAATACGTGTCGAGAGAGTTGAAAAGACGATGTTCTGTCGCAGTGAGGGACTATAAATAGTCGGATGATTATCCTCGAGGGGCTAAATTGACAATTCGCCTACTTCTTAAAGCTTGTTTGTAAGACCGGTTCAAAATATTTCACATGTTTGTCTTTTTTGAAACCGTTTGTTTAATTCATCTAAGAAATATTTTAGGGTTAAAGAAAGATAATAAAATTTTAAAATTGTTTATATTTGGTTATTGGATTTATTTTTGTGTTTAATTTATTTATAAATTTTTTAAAATTATACATTTATGACCGGTGATATAAGATTTATGTTGATTTGACATCATATATGACATCCTAAAACACTTTGAATGATAACGAACTTCTAAAATTGTTCACATTTGATAACTTAACTTATTTTTGTGTTTGAATTACCCCTGAGCTTTTTTAAATTGTTCACATTATACATTTATGACAGGAGATAGAAGGTTTATGTTGATTTAACATTCTACGTAGCATCAGAAAACTAATATATAAATAAGGGTCGGTGGTCATCAGTTAGGGTTCATTTTTATGCCCTAATCTACAAGGAATGATAGTTCAATCTTGCAATGTCTTCCTCCTTCTCAACCTTCTCCGAAGTTCGCACGTCTTCTAGTATGGATTACCATAATAATTGTGATTGTGGTTTTTCATCATGCATTCGAACCTCAATCATAGAAAAAAAAAACTAAATGGACAGTTATTGTTGTGCGATAATTCACTGGTAAGTCCACTTTATCTAAATTTTTTGTTTACTATGAAACTAAATTTTGTGTTCCACAATTTAATTTCCTTTTTGAAGAAAAAACGTTCATATTGGAAGTGGTTAGATCTAGAACCAATGGACTTGCCTATGAGTTATCATACACCAATAATCGCCTACCTTGAATCTTTTTCTGTAGTTGAGGTTTGAATGCATGAAGGAAAACCACAATTACAACGATTATAATAATTCTTACTAAAATACTTGTGAACTTAAGAAAATGATGAGGAAAATGAAGACATTGAAAGATTAAATTACCATTCCTTGTAGATTAGGGCATAAAAACGAACCCCAATTGAAAACCACTGACCCTTATTTATATATTAACTATTTGATGCCACGTGGGATGTCAAATCAACATAAACCTTATATCACCAGTCATAATGGTATAATGTGAATATTTTAAAAAGTTCATGGGTAAATAAAACATAAAAATAAGTCCAGTTACCAAATATGAACGAATTTAGAAGGTTGTTATTCTTTCAAGTCTTTTAGGATGCATGTAGGTTGTCAAATCAGCATAAACTTTCCATCATCGGTCATATGAGTATAATGTGAACAATTTTAAAAAATTCATAAGTAAATTAAGCACAAAAATAAGTTTATTGACCAAATGATAACAATTTTAGAAGTTCGTTATCCTTCCAAATCATTATTTCTAATATTTTATGGATATTAACAAAATGGTTAAAATCGTATTTAGAGACAATCTATATTTAATCAATGTCTTTAAATTACGATAAAACTCAAAAATTTTATAAAAAAATAACTAATTTTGTTTTATGATTTTTACATGCTATAAAAGTGTAGTCGCATTATAAATGCATTTTAATTTTATATTTATATTATAGGTTTTAACTTTTTATGAATTTGATTCAAACTTTAAACTTCTTTTATGAATAATATCTAAAAAGTTTAAGTTTTTTTTTTTACAATTTACTTTTTGACAATGACATTTGAATTTTTTTTCAAGACTTTTTAAATCTTGATTCACAATCTATTTTATATTTTTCTAAAGACTTGTTATAAACTTTTTCATAACTCTTTCTAAACTTATTTAATAATTTTTACAACTTTTTTATAAACTTTTTACATTTTTTAACCATATGTATATGCGTCTAAACAATTAAGTAGGAAGAAAAACAGGGTTGCTATTGAAACCTTATAAGTTTAGATGATGTTTTTAGGTTCATATTTGGAGATCTTAACACACTCACGAATCAATGCAGTTAACTCAAATAAAATTGACAATATATGTTTGGGATCTGAATGCTTTTTGAGTCATATTTAGGGATTCCAATGTTTTATAACTTTTTAAACCATTTATAAATCTTTTAACATTTTTTTATATTTTTTACAGCTAGTGAAATACTTTCGTTTTAAAAAAGATAAATAAAAGCAAACGCTAAAGATCTATTGGTTTTGCGGGTATCGGGGTATGTACTTACTTTTTTACTTGTTTCTAACATTAGTATGGTCTTTGGCAATAATTATACGTACTTTTTAATGAACTTTACCACTTTCAGATTATGATGAACAAGTTTGGTACATCCATTGGTTCAAATTAGAATACTCGTGATGTTATTTGTGTGTCATTCCTTAGTTGTAGATGTCTAAGAAAATTAGTAATAAGTTGTTAGGGTTACTTGTCCATTATATTGAACCGTCGTGCAACATGTATGAAATGTATACTTCATGCGTGCAATGTGAATAACAACTTCTGAAATACAAAGAACATCTTCAGAATACGACGAACAATCCTGAATGTAGAGCACTCCGGATCACAGAAAATTAACTTTGTTCAATGTTATTTCAACACGAAGGTGTGTATGACGCTTCTCTGACCATATTATGTAAACCTAAACTCGATGTGACTATTCTTCGTAACGGTGAACACATCCGACGTGCTTGGCTCTTTTTTGACAGTCGTGCTTTGGTAGGTGGTTGAATATTTTAGAAAGTGTGGAAGGGGACCCTTTGAAGTGGAGGAAATATTCTTTGAGTTTGACCGCCATGAGCTTTTCTTTGATAATATAGAATTAGGTCTTATTACGGGGTTGTAGTTTGGTGATTATTTTCCGACTATTTCGTCGGGTCAGAATATCTATTCGTAAATTTTGTATATTTGAAATGTGGATATCCGATTTTTTGAATTTCGATAATCATTTTATAGATGTTCGGATATCCAATATTTGAAATTTTTTTTTTATATTTTAATTATTATTTCATAATAGGAGCCCATTACATGAATTACTACATTTTTTAATTTTAATTTATTAGTTGATAATAAAAGGCCATTGTAATTTTTTTTTGAACGGCAAACTATCCTACTCCTACTTCTAAACTACACCTTAATACCACCTATGCCTCCAACGAGACTTGAACCCTCGACCTCATGTAGGGAGGGCCACATCTGATGTCGCTGGGCTAGAAGCCATTTGACATATATCTAATAGTTAATATTATGGATCTCCTAACATATCACCATTAAATTGTAACGCCCCAATTTCAAAAATTATAAAATTTCATTTATTACCAAGGTTCCAAAATATTTATTCTAGAAAGTAAAACTGTTCGACATATTTATTAAACCAACAGCGGAAACATTTGAAAATCATAACATAGTTCATTAAAATAAATCTCTTGTATGCGATGCGCTGCCGTCAAGCCTTGCCATTCCCTTTGTCATTTGAAATACCTGAAATGTTATAAAATCAACGGGTAAGCTTAAAGCTTAGTGAGTCCACAAATTACCATACATGCCCACATATTAAACAACCCGTCCTCGAGAACGACCCGACCCTACCCGCCATACAACAGCTACGGGCGTCCACCATACAACAGTTATGGACACAGGAAGGTTCTACCCATCATACAACAGCTATGGGTTCCCGGTTATGGCCCAGCCCATCATACAACAACTATGGGACAAGGCAATAATCCAACTCGCCATACAACAGCTACGAGTGGACACACATCAGTACTGAGCCCAACAACAAATAGCCACAGATATAGAGCAGATCATATAACTGTAAATAACATTCAAGATGCCTAACATGCAACATCATATAGTAAGGTGAGGATACTCACCAGATTCGAAACCGCACATATATACTTTAATATCCCCACTTAGCTCGTCCACACACATATATCCCACATACACAACATGTCAAACACTGACTAAACATCTATAGACTTGCCTAAAGGTTAGTCCCCACTTTTGGTAACCAACACCTGGTCGAAACTAAGCTTTTGGATCAAACAGCCGCTCGCCGCGACATGGCTTCTTACCCTACGCGTCGCGGCTATCTCCGCATAGCTACGGGGCTTAGCCGAACCCACGTCGCTGACATAGCCTGTCCGCGCCGCGGACTCGTATTAATCCAAAATCTTCTAAGCCCTAAATCAGTTCAGTCATCGGCTAGGGTTTCACTCTATACCCTTCCTGGGATCAGAAACTACCCTAAAATCACTTCCTCATGGACATGCAAGTCCATGCATGTCCTTGGTCCAAACCCTAAGTGTTACAAGTCACCTAAGACTACTAACCAAGGGATAACACCTTAATACGAGATAAAATAAAATATCAGAAGGTAGATCCTCTTACCTTGCTTCTGGAGAACAGAGGAATGCACCCGATCGGCTACAAGCCTTTCCTCATGTTGTATCTCTTCTTTCAAACCTTCAAAGCCTTGGAACCAAAGAGCCTCTGCTGAAACCAGTCGACTCCACTCTAGAAATTTCCCAAAACCACGAACCCTAGGGCTAGGACCCTTTATATAGGCGTTTAAATCCGAATTAGGGTTTTTCACATTAGCGGCGCACCGCGCCGCGGGTTCTTCCGAGCTGTGCCGCGTGTACAAGTCCTTCGCGGTTCCAGATCATTCCTAAAGCCGTGCCGCGGATTAGTCCGGGCCGCGACTCGGCGGAACGGGTCTTACATAAATTATCACGGAACATTCTATAGTATCACACAATTGTATGGGAATGAGCCAATCATTTTGTCAATTCGTTTCATAATCTTTTACTTTGTGTGTTGTTTAATTGTTCTAATACAAATATTTATTTTTTTGACATAATTATTGCTCAAATGCCACTATCCAAATTGTTTTCTGGACTCGTATCCAAAATTTGAATATCTGAAATTTCGGATATAGATTCAGATATCAAAATCCACTATCTAATATTTAAGATATTCGGTTTTGAACACTTCCACCTACATTCATTGTGTTTTTTAGAATTTTACAAAATATACCCTTAACTAATTATAAAAAACTTAAATTTTTACGTACCATTTTATATTAATTTATTAGCTAGGTTATCAACTAGTTTTTACCAAACGTCATTTTTTATCCGTTAATAGTTAGCTTTTTAATTAGTTTGTTTAACATAGTCTAAAAGAAACCTGAGTAGGATTGATATTCTTTTTTCTAAGTTTTTTTTAGGTTAATCAATTTACGTATATTCATACGACTTAAAAAACTATGAAAAAATGTATAATGTTTAATGTGCATAGAAATATATTTATGTTAGGATTTTTTTTCTATGTTATACTTACATATTTGTTGGAATACAAAGTACCAAGAAACATGATGCACTTTTTTTCCTCATTCTATAAAAAAATGACTTAGTTGATAAACTAAATTAAGTAGTTAAATTAACAAAATTACAAAAGGATGTGATTTGTATATTTTACTTTTTTTTTGAACGACATTGTATATTTTACCTACCCAACAAAATTAGGCAACCGGGGAAAACAAATTTGTTGAATACTAAAAAAAACATAATAATTTGATAACTATGGACAAATAATACAAAGTACAAACTTTATCAAATACTATCGTTACCAAGTCCAAAAAGACGAAATCGGAATTAGGGCTCAAAATTGAATCCTCGTTCACCGTTCACTATTCATCTCCCCCGGCGACGACAACCTCCTCGATTTCAGGTACATCTTCTTGATCTCTATCTCCCAGTTTATGTGCGTCGTGTGCTAATTTTATGTGTTTACGTGTTTGTGTTGTTAATTGTATGCATAGATTATCCTGTTAGGTATGTTTAGGGCGTGGTCGGAAACGGATTAAGCAAACTAATTATATATACTTGATGATCATCATTTAACCCCAAAGTTCGATGAATTTCTTTGGTTTTATAGGAGGCACTTCAGTAATTAGTTTTCCTCTGTGCTGCGACTACAACTTTCTAATTAAACTTGATAAGTTATACTTGTCTGATATATGAGAATTACACAAGCTTTTGTTATTTGCTTCGTTAGTTCATTGTAGCTTGCTGTTTGTCGATTAATGTTTGGCAAACCTATACAATATTGCTTATTGAGTCAGCTAGGTACTTATGATTCTTTCATCTGTTATAGGTCACTGCATAGAAAAATCTGCCATAACAGGTGACACTATGGTTCATTTATTTCTTTCTGAACCAAACTGGAGTAGTGATGGAGGTGATGCTGATTCTGTTAAACAAAGAACATCTCTCTTGAATGAACTAGACTCCATAGTCCAGTTATTGATTGCATCTCAAAGTCGATCAGAGGCACGACTTTGGCTTTGCAAGGATCTTTCACGGATAAATTCTCTATCTCGCAGACAAAAACGTGAACTATTTGTAACCTTACTAAGAACCAGCTCACAAAAGAGAGACCTAGCAGCCCAACTTGTACAGATGATATTTGATAAACAACCAAATAAAGCAGGATCTATATTAGCCAAGAAAAGCCACATGCTAGAAGATTTCTTTAGAGGTAACACAAGACGTATTCTTCTTTGGTTTTCTAATTTTGCTGGCAGTGGTGATACGGACCATAAAAACGGGGCCAAGGCATTATCACAATTCGCCTTTTTGAATCGTGACATTTGTTGGGAAGAACTGGAATGGAAAGGAAAACATGGACAATCACCTGCCATGGTTGCAACAAAACCTCATTACTTTCTTGATCTTGATGTCGAACAAACAGTCGAGAATTTTCTTGAAAATGTTCCTGAATTTTGGTCATCTCATGAATTTGCTGACACGTTAAAGGACGGTGACATTTTGCTTATGGACACGAAGTTCTTCGTAAATATGTTTGTGAGTTTAATGTACAAACAAGAAATGGAGGAAATATGGGATCTCATTAACGATTTTTTAACAGAAGAATCTTTTTCGTCCTTATGTTGCCACCTTCTAATTGTTCTTGATGAAAAGGAACTCTGCATCTTTATGGATCTGCTTCAAAAGTTCCTTAAACCTACAGATGACACGTGTCAGTATATGGAGGTGATACTTTTCAGATACAGTGGTTCAGATTCCATTGGTGAACTACTTGTGTTGAATGCAGTTATAAATCGAGGGCGTGAACTACTAAAGATTTTACAAGAAGACGAACATGTAGATGAAAAGATTAAAATCAAGAATGTTGTGCAACAGATTTGCAATTTGTCACCTGATGGTTTTATCCCACTAATTAAAGAATGTTCAAAGACGAAAAGTATAAATTCTATAAAGTTATTAGGGTTGCAATCTTGGGCCTTTTATTGTTTCTTGTCAGAGGGATACTGGCCTGTTGAAGCTTGGGAATCTTTGTTTAATAGCAATGGAGTAAGTTTTCGCCAGGCTGGCAAGCATGAATTGTTGCATGTTAATGGGTTAGAAGATAACAACGAGTCTGATTCAGATGAAAGGACTTTGTTTAAGAGTAAAAAGAAAGGAAAACGTAGAAAGAAAAGAAGAAGAAATTCTGGTCTTTTGGATTTGGATTTTTCATATGACAGGGTGGATTTTGAATCCAAGGCTAGTTGTTGGTTGTTATCTAGTGATGGATATTCTACTTCATGGAACAGTGTAAGTTAATTTAGCTAAGATTTGTGTTAAATTATGTTGGTTCATGTATCATTGTTTTGATGGTTTATGATATTTTGCAGGTTGATTTACCAGAACACTTATCGAAGCATTGTTTTTCTACTTGGATGAAGTGGGCTTTTTCTCGATCAGTTAGGTAATGTTGGGATGCAAGGTACAAAACAAGGACCCGCTCTCGTCTGTAAAAAAGACGTAAATGCCCTTTGGATCCGGTGAGGCCTAGAAACGGTGAATCCAACCCAAATCCGCTGGACCGGATTGGGCAAAAACCGGTTTGGATGTGATCCATTTTTCAGATTGGATCAGATTGAGTTTAGTTGTGGGATACAATAAATATGAGTTGGATGTTTGGTTCGACAAATCTTAGGCAGACAAACCAAGTATGATACTCATTCATGGAATTAGGTTTGTTTATGACCCAAGGTATAACTTGGGAGTGGGGCCATTCAGGTTCTTTTGGGTTTTCAGAATCATAGGCTGAAACTAATTTTTAGGATTCAATCGAGTGGAGTTATGTATCTTTTTATTTTCATCTGATTTTTGAACATGAGTTTATGAATTTTTGTATTTGAGTTGTGTAGTTCCCTTGAATTTCAATCCCATGAATTTCTGTAAAGCATTCATCTTCAACTAAGGGTTAGACCTCGTGCGTTGCAGTGGGAATCTTGAAAACAATTAAATGTAAAATATAACATGTTGTAACAAATTCGTTATAAGCAATAAAAATTCTTTAACAAAACTTGCATAAAACATGTAAAAGGCGATTTAAAAATATAAAGGTATAAAAACAAATTCATAAAAAATGTATTCATAAAAATTGTATTGTAAAGTAATATGTAAATAATTGTAAAAAAATTACAAATAAAAGCCTAAGTTTTTAGAAAAAAATATTAAAAGAAACGAATAAAAATTTGTAAAAAAAGAAAAAGAAAATTAAAATCTGGTTAAAAATGTTTGGTGACAATAGAACTTGAGACCTTGAGTTTGTACGACCACTAAGTTAACCTTCAACTTTAGTTTCCTTTTCCATAAAATAAATATAATGTAAAATAGAAATACTGTTTGTTGATTTGACATTAACTACAGTAACATGTTTTGTCAAATGTTATATATATAATGTATTATTGCATCCGTGTTTATATGTTCTTCGTGAAGGTTTTGTTTATAAATGTTCTTCAAGGAACTTTCATTTCATTACATAATATGAATTTTAATGTACGCCTTAATTAACTCATTGAAAGTGGGGGTTAGAGGGCGGATGGTAATAGTTGGGGAGCTCGTGGTAGGTTTGGTGAGAGTATTATTCATTTAATATTTACATGGACTATAAATAACTAATAAAAGTTAAGAAAATAAGAAAAAAAAATAAAGGTTTAAAAGGGTGGGTAGGGTTGGATGTGTTTGTTGATACCGACAGAGGAGAGACAGATAAAAGGACAAAAGTGACATTATGTGAGGAGTACGTAGAAAACAGCTCTGAATGTTACTCTTTCAAACTTAGTATTTAACATTCTTCTGAATGTCCTCAAACTCCTTACTCTCTAAAGTCACTAAAGTTAGATACTAACATGAACACATGTAAGATAAATACTACGTTAGACTTAATAAACCTAGCGAGATACATAGAATTGACATATTGGAAAATTTTATAAATTCATATAAACACTTAACAAATCATCAAAGGATGAAATCTATTCAATGCACCCTTTCCTACCCCGATTCTCTAGTCTCATGACTCATATTCCTCACCTCTCGAGGATCTTCTTTCATTTATCCAGAAAAGGTTGAATTATCTCACAATTTCTTTATGTCTAAAGGATCTTCCTTGATCACTCCAAGAAAGATTGAAGTATCCCACGATTTCCCCATCTCTAAGAGATATTCCATGGTCTCTAAAAAAGATTTATTTATCTCACAGTTTCCGCATACTTAAGGGATATTCATTGGTCTCTAAAAAAGGTTTATTTATCTCATAATTTCTCTATCTCTCAGGGAATTTTGTTGATCTCTCCAAGGGTAAACTCACAAAGGGTTTGCTTGACTTGTACTCTGTATAAGGATGTCCAAATTGTTTTGGACCATACTAGTCTCCCATATCCCACATACAATGGATGTATAATCAAATCACTAAAGCAAGAGCCATTCAAAGTAGTTTAGGAGTAGAATATATTTGTCGTTCTAAAAAAAATCATTGAAACAAAATAATCAATTCATTAAATAAGATCAACTTCATACACCTCACATAATTTGAAAGTACAATGTCAAAATAGGAAAAAAAGTGTTCAAGGACTCTATACTCACCACAAGAATGTAAATAAACTTCAGTTGACTTTGACTTTACTGGGTGTAAGGAATGTCAAAGATCACATAAATGAACATAATTAATCTAAGTAATTAACATTTATTACTATTAAACCCGTTAATTATGGTTACTAACTTCGATGACTCATTTAAACTCTTAAATATTCAATACATAATAACCTTATGGAAGCAATGTAAGCAACCAAATGATCACTCAACGCCTCAAGGTAAAGTTATGGAAGCAACCAAATAATAACCTTAGGGTTTAGGGTAAAGTTATGAACACTTGGTGATACATGAAAACTAATACAAGACCTGTGCGATTTCTGACATGAAAAGGCATAGCCCATGTGTTTCTTCAGATATGCCCAAAATGTTTAGAAATGGCAAAAACAACATGCTATTACACCAATTCTGATTCTAACACTTTTAAATCCATTTTAATGAATTAAGATGATTTGATCCAAAACTTAGATTAAACATGGAATAATATTGTAATTAAAAGGCATGTAACACATACAACGAAATCATGTGTTCTCATATGCACCGCTATTTTATGTTAAAAGTGTTTCACAAAGTTAACGGAATCCATGAAAGATTCATGAAATTGCTTTATGTCTAATAACTCGAGAAGTTAATGTCATTTTGCAAAATTCATGGCCATTTTATGATTAACCTGGGATTGGGAAAGATGATTTTTTTGGTAATATTTTCATTTCTACTCAAAATAGCAACCAACATACAACTTCTGCTGATTTAAACAATATGTAACCAAATACAAGTATGGAGATGAATAAATGAACTCCAACATTCAAGCATTGATATAAAGATGAACCTGAATCTCATATCTCAACACTACATTTATCGTTTAGTCTACATTTACCTTTGTCTTTTTTCGTGCAAGAAACCGCTCTTTTGCAGCAGCCAAAGCATCCTGGTTTCTTTTATGATGATCCGTTGCTGGAGCCACATCTTCTTTTCCAGATTCTTCTTGCTTCAAAGAATCATCAGAAACTTGTTGTTTACCAGGATCAATAACAACTTTTGCTTCAACAAATTCAGATCTTTCCTTGGATGTTTCACCCCGATTTTCTTCTTTTGGGCTAACCGGGTCCACTTTTGGTGGGACCCTCTCTTCTGACTTGTCAATCTTTGATTCCTCCCTTTGTTTGGCAGTCTTCTTTGAGTCACCTTCTGCTCCAAAGGCCACGTTTTTTGACAAATTGAAGTAGAATTCGGTCATATCACCACCCTTTTTAGTGATCTGTAACACCAAAATGTTAAATTTGGAACGATCTTTGAACAAACATGACACTCGATTTTCTAATTATACCAACTTACATCTTCTTTTTCCTCACGAAGTTGACGCAATCGTTCTTCCTCCAACCATTTTGCTTGCTCTGCAAGTTTCTTTTTGTAGGCCCCGGTAACAAATTTGTCCTTATCTGCAAAAAGATGGTCTTCTTTACTCCTCTCTTTAGCAAGCTTTCTCTCATATATTATCTCATGTTCTCGTTCACGCACTTTTGCTTTGTCTATCAATGCTTGAATATACCTTGGCTGTAACACAAATAAAAAGATTATCAGAAAATTATTGTAAAAAGCATGTGAAAATAATAATAACAATAATAATTACCTTTCTTTCTTGTCGATCAAGTGCAACAGGACGGACTGCTTTCTCCTTCATTTCATCGTATACACCATCATAATCAAACACTGATGGATCCTCCTCTAGGGCTTTCTTATGTTGTTCCTCTACCTACACAAAAGAAAGAACTCACATGATAAGATAGAAGGAAGTTTTTTTTTTTTTTTTTTTTTTTTTGTTTCCATGGTGACTTACATCCTTGAGAGCCTTGTTCTTGCTGGCTTGTCGGGAGATTTCTCTTTCAATATCATCTTCATCATCGTCACCAAAACCAAGAGCTGAAGGGCGAGGAGGTCTGGCAGGTTGCTTCTTTTGTTGAGAGGACTGGACTCGTAAGTTTAATCCGTATTTCATTTTACTTCCTAGTCCTGAAATGGAAAGTAATTATAATTTGAGATGACCTCTAATTGCATATGAGAACTATGGGACTGTTCTTAAGCCATGAAATAAACCAGAGACTGTTTTTTTTCCATTAGTAGTATAATGTTTGAGAAATTGGTAAGGTCGATCTTCTTTTTCCCCTTTCAACTTGGAAGTTTAAAGCACCTAGCTGACTCCATAAACCTATTGTATAGGTTTGCCAAACATAAATCGACCAACAGAAAACTACAATGAACTAATGAAACAGATAAAAAAACTTGTATAATTCTAGTATATCAAACAAGCATAAATTATCAAATTTAATCAAAAAGTTGTCGTCGCAGCACATAGGAAATCTTATTACTGAAGTAACTGCGTAAAACCTAACTGGTGCATCGAATTGTAGGGTTGAACGGTGATCATCAAATAGTATAGAAGTTTGATTAATCCGTTTCCGACCACGCCCAAAATATACCTAACATGATAATCTATGCATACAATTAAACAAAGAAACACGTAAACACTCAAATTGACACACAATAACGTACGTCTCCGAGAGATGAAGAAAGAGAATGCGTACCTTAAACCGAGGAGCGTGTCGTCGACGGGGAAAAGGAACAGTGAACGGTGAACGGACGGTTCGATTTTGAGCCCTAATTCCGATTTCGACGTTTTTTGGACTTCGGTTATGAATGAAATTTGAGTTAATAATTTTATATCTGTGTTATTGTCAAATATCACCCTCTTTATTTTTATCTGAGCGCAACAGTCGCAGTCGCCTATGCTTTATTTGGAGACAAATTATACAAACTCAGCAGTCAGCATACTCTCGTTCTTTTATTAATTAGCCGCTGAGTACTTCTTGTGGTATTATTCTGTTAAGTTATTATGTTTTTCCGAGTAGCTAAAGCACTGTTTCTCAATTACCTAATTTTATAGATTAGTAAAACATAAATCTTTATATTATTTTATTGTTTTAGTTTTTTTTAGTTAAATGCATTTTTGGTTCATGCAGTTTGCCAAAAATTGTTACTTTGGTCCACAAACTTTTGGACTAGCAGTCTAGCATCATAGTCCAAAAAATTGATTTTTTGTAAGTTTGATCCAATTTTTTTTTAAAATACTTAGAATGACGATTTTGCCCTTATTGTTTTCTTTTTTCTTTTCTTTTAATTTATTTTATGTCCTTAAAAAATAAAAAAGAAAGTGAGAGCTCAATCACCATCAAAATCTTCTTTTTTTCAACATACTTTGGAGATCATCGTCAATAAGATCTTGAAGCCCTAAAAGCGACGAGTTCTTCTTCAAGCTGTCAAAAGTGATTACGCCTTTGTCAGCGTCCATCATCAACTGAAATCCATTGCAAAGGTTAGGGTTTATGAGGGTTTCTTCCTTCTCGATTTTGGTCTTGGAACTTTGCGTATCAAATGTTGACCTCGTCTCTTATTCTGATGAGTTTTCAAAAATCAAGTGAGAGGGAGGAGAAAGGGGGTCCAAGAACACCAATTTGAAGCAAAAGATATAGAGAGATGAGAGAGAGAGAGAGAGAGAGAGAGAGAGAGACAAACCGAAAACGCAATAAAACTGTTATTTTAGACCAGTTGTGCTAGCCCAAACTTTTTTGGACCAAAGTAGCATTTTTTGGCAAACCACAGAACCAAAAATGCAAATTAACTTGTTTTTTTTTAACCAGCGATATCTTATTAAAAAAACACAAAGCTTAGAAAGAAGCAAGAAAGTAGGAAAGACAAGTGACATTATAGAATGTTAAAAGGATTACAACACCAACAAGCCCAAGTACAATTCTCATATTTTCCCCTGTGTTTTGTCCGCCTAAAAACCAAAGTTATCACATGATTTGCAGTTTTTGTAAGGAGTAACTTTATTAAACGCTTTATTGTTTCTTGTATTCCAAATACACCAAATGACAACATACACAATGGCAAGTAGAAATTTCATTTTTTTGGGCAACGCCCTAACACAAGCCATGAAGTTGATGATATCCATCACACTTTAGAAGTTTTGATAATCAATACCATACCACTTGAATAACCATTTTAAAGTTTCTTTGGGAGAAATGGCATTCAACTAAAAGATGGCCAGTCAACTCCACAACACTATTGCAGAGGACACAGTTTATTGAACCAACGTTTACACTTTTATGACATAGAGCCGAGTAAGTGGGAATTCGATCCAGACAAGCTCTCCAAACGAACAACATAATTTTTAAAGGGACGATACTCACCCACACCACAGTTTTAACCGACGATGAAGTTAAAAAACTATCAATCAGGTTCTGAGTATATCGACATGAAAGAAACCATCAGGGGCATAATTGAATTTCCATACATCACTGGAAGATAAGAGGCTAAACAAACTGACCAGTGCTTGCACTTAAGAAATGTTCTGATAATTGTGGGGGAAACTTGGGGTTTTTTCCTGTAATATCCCAATCCCACTTGGAAATAGGTGAATCTAGAAACTTTCTTAATAAAAGTATTATGCAATTATGTTTGAATAATATGGTGGTGTATTTAATGATATTAAAGGGGTTTAAGTATGAAAATTCAAACATTGTGGGTATATATAGGGGTAGAATGGATAATTTTGTAACTTGAGGGGCTAAAAGTGCCAAATTGGCAAGCTTCTACATATAAATATACAGAAATCCGGAAATATCAATCCTAACTGATCATATTGAAGGTGTGAAAAGATTCTAAGGGCTTAAGAACAAGTTCTCGAGGGTTGTGGTCAAAGAAGTGAATTTTTGAAAAAATTTGGAGTTTTTGAAAGAAAGAAGTTGTGTGCGTTAGTTCAAGTTGTAATTGACTTCTCTTCTTCAGATACTTGAAGGTATGAAATTTGTTATGAAATATTAGTTTGTAGTTTGAATAGTAGAAGAGGATGATGATGTTTTGGATAGTAAATTTAAGTTTTGTATGATGTTTTGGGAGGTTCAAACTGAACCTTAGAGTCTAAGGCCCTTATACCTTGTTATGCTGTGGAAAATGAGCCAAAAGAAGCTTTGAAATAGGTATGATATGGTCTGGAACGAAACAGACCAAGTATTTGTCAACTACAACACACACGATTCATGTAGGATTGTTGCACGAGTCGTGTGCAATGATTGTTTAACGCCCCAAAATACAGAGTAAAAATGTTTGTTTTAAAAACGGATCAAATACATAAAACGGGTTGGAAAATAGGAACCATTCAATTTAAACTCAACATTTTAAAACATATAAAACCGGGTTTAGCGTAATAGTTACAAACATTATCCAGCGGAAAACTTGAGTACCAAATCTCAGATGCGATAGAGTCGCGCCGTGCTCCAAGCTCAAGCTAGCAAATACCTGAAAAATAGTTAGGGTGAAAGAGAAAGCACAAAGCTTAGTGAGTTCCCCAAAATACCACACGATCCATTACATAATGCACAATTATTCGGGTCATGGTCTCCGGGCTCACCCCGAACAACCTGGCTGTCGGGCTCACCCCAATCCGCCCCGACTAGGACTCGCAAGTTCACCCCGTTCCGCCTGTCATCGGCTCAATGCGTGGACTCTCGAGCTCACCCCGATCCATCCGGCTCTCGGGCTCACCCCAATCCGCCATCGCATGACAACCCCTTCCTAAATTACTATCAATACTAAACATACTTACCAAACACAAAAGCCTAAGCATTCAGAAGGACCCAGTGGGTCCCTACTCAGACATACAATCACATAGTTAGGGCACGATCACCCTAAGCATATATCATGCACATTGTGAAGTAAAGCTACAACGCATGTAACATCACACATAGTATAGTGAGAAAATTCACCTGATCCGTAAAGCTAAACAGCACACCACTCACGTGCCCTCAGATCCCGACAATGGGAACCTCCTAATAAGAATAAACTTCACTTAGAACTTCCTAAACCCCCGACACAGGTACCCTGAACCCTCAAGTTTGACCAAAAGTCAAATTGGTCAAAAAGTCAATGGTCAAATGTCAAAGTCAAAGTCAAAGTCAACGGTCAACAGCCAGTTAGCGTCGCTAACTAAGAACAGTCCTAATAATTTATTAAGTTCTTAATCCATTTAGACAGGGGTTAAGTCCTTCCAGAACTTACCCAAAACAACCATTGACACATAAAGTTGTCACATTTTATGCTCATACATGGCCATAACTCAAATCATAAGCTCAAAAACTAACCAAACAACCATGAAAACAACCCAAGAGAGTTTGGCTCACTCTCAAATCTGACTTAACGGCTCAATGCTACTAGAAGTATAAAGGTCAGAACTTTCCCAACAAGTTCCTAAAACCAAGCCAAAAAAGGGACCAAATATCCATTTCCACCATCACAAACACTAGATCCACCTTATAAACACAAAAATGAACAAGCTTTATACTCACAGAGGTCCAGAAGTGCAGATCTTGATGACTCAACCAAGAGAAACAATTTCTAGTACCACCATGCACCTTCCATCTTCCAATAAATCTTCAAAAATGGGCAAGAACACCAAAAATCACACCGAAGAGGCTAGAGAGAGACTTAGGACGTTTTTAGGAGCTGAAATATGTCAAATGGCGGCTGCATAGGGTTTGGCACCCTATAATATGGCTCATAAGTCGAAATCTAGAGTTTTGGCCTAAACAACACAGATAGCGTCGCTGACCTTAAGTTAGCGTCGCTATCTGGAGATCGTGCCATCCCAGAAACCCGCGAACTTAGCGACTCTAACCCTTAACTTAGTGACTCTAACCTACTTAGTGACTCTAACCTTTAACTTAGCGCTTCCACAAGGGTGAGACGTCCCCAAAAGACAAGGTTTTTGATTTCCAACTTAATAGTTTTGCTTGTACCCGATCTATATTGACTTCCAGTTCCTTTTAAGCCACATATAACCCTCCACGGGAACCCCCAAATAGTTGAAGGGAAAAGAAGTCGCATCACAATTGAGGACTCCAGCGCTACTAGCTAGCTCACGCTTGGAAACATCAATTCCAAACACCTTTGATTTATGAGAATTTTCCTTTAAGTCGTATGAGGCATGGAAGCATCTAAGTATTCTTGACAATTTTTTTAGGGTTACTATGAGTCTCTTCCCCATGAATATCGCATCATCGACGTATGCTGGAGATAATCTTCATTCTTTGGATTTTGGTGCCATAAAATAGTGAATTTTCACATGCGGATTTCAAAGCTATATGAAGTCCTTCCATCAGTATGATAAACAAGAATGAGAAAAATTGATAGTCTTGTCGAACACCTTTGGTAATCTGGATAATCACTAAAGTAGTTTGTCTATTTTAGGTCATCAAAAGTATTTTCACCACTATAGGATTCATAAATAAACTTTATTGTTTAACCAAAAAACAAAGAGAATATTATAACCTTATTCTTCTCAAGTTGCTATTTTTTGTAGCATGGCATAAGTGTTGATTGTTAGATTATGGTCTTTCAAAAAACCCGATGACAATCGCTATAACTTTCTGTTTTCAAAATTTTTGGTTCAAAATTAGCGATGTTTAGTCCCTATTCAACACATTACATAAATCTTAGCATTTAAATGATAAAAACTATGAAGTAAAAATGAATTTTACTAAAACAGTTTACATCATTTAAACACCAAAAAGAATACAGATATACTTATTTTTTTAACTATTGTAGATTTTAACACAATCATTGAGTTTATCATATTTACATATTTTACTAACATATTTTTAAGTATCCATACAAATTAGAAAAACCATATTTGGTATTAAACAATTCCTCAAGAAGGATTATGAAATCCCCATCTCTTTATCCTTCATGGTACTAAACTACTTCTTAATACAATTTGCTTTAAAACCGAATAAATAGTTGAATTTTTTTTATGAAATCAATATTATAAAAACCAACAAAAATGACAAAAAGAAGAGCACGAACAAATAAGCATGGGCAAAAACATATTACTTCATGTCTTGAAACAAAAATACTACCACCATTGAAAAACAATAAAACAAGTCCAACATCACACAAGATGCTAAACATAATTCTAGTATCCAAATCTAAACAAAACAAAACCAACTTTAGTCCCTTCATCAAAATTCAAACTCACTCGTCATCTTCATCCTCATCATCATCATTAGCTCCCGCGGCAGCATTCAAAGCATTCAACCTCTCAATAAGCTTCTGCTTCCTCTCATCATAAGTAAGCTTCTTCAAGTTGAACCTACAAAAACACAACCAATAAGTTTACAATATTTTAATAATACAATTTGAATTTAATAATAAAAAATAAATAAACTACCTCTTATGCTCCTTCCGAGGCTGCTTCTCAGTTTTCTTAGGGTTAGGATCCGCACGAATGGCAGCATGAACCTTCTTGTAAAGCTCCTCAATGTTTTCTGGTTCAACACCGGCCTTGATGTAATCAGAAAAATGTGTTTGGTATTTTTCTGGTTCATCTTCCATTAAAGTCTGCATTCATCATACAAGAAATTATTTAAGAATGTACCAAAACAAGCAGAATTAAAAGTTGAATGGTGTAATGAAACTGACGTTCATGTAGGCAGCAACATGTCCACCATAGATGTACTTGCGATGAACATCAGCATCAAGGCTCTTATTGTCCTTGCTAAAACCAGCAAACCTCTTTTCACTGTGAGGAATGTCAAGTCCACCATCTAGGGCTCCCTGTAATATTTAAAAGTATTAAACATTTTGGCTTTTAAATTGTTTATTAATATAAAAAATGTTAAAACATAAAAGAAAACAGTACCTTAAGTGCACCAAAAACACGGTTGCCAGTTGTAGTCCTGAGAAGACCAACATCTAGAAGTGCCCTGAATGGCCTCCTGCTTTCAGCTGGTTCAACAGAATAATCTTCTCCTGTTGCCTGATAATGAAATTATTTAATTAAAAATTATTCAATTTATTAAAAAAAATGAATAAAAACCAATAATAATGACTTACCTCAACATTGCCTTCATACTCCTCGTCCATTTCGAGCTTTTTCAAAACACGGCGAGCCAATAGAAGCCCAGTGCAATAAGCTATTAAAATTTATAGTGTAAAGAGTTATTGAGACTATTTTTTATATAATTTTATAAGATGAAGTGAATATATAACATATAATGATACAGACCTGCAGCATAGTTTGTAAGCCCAACTTTGAGACCGTAATGGGGGAGCTCATGAGCATAAGCTGATGCAAGAACCATGTCTCCAGCAATGCTTGCGGATATGATTTGTGCAGTTATATCCTTGTTGGTCTAATGGGATTGTTAAGAACACCATTGTTTGTAAAAGTTGATATAGAAAATGATTGTCAAGATAAATATAACATTAAACAACTTGAGTGGAATAAAATTGTGACAAGTAACGAGAAGGATACAAATCGAACAACATATCTATACTTGGGAGTGTTGTACTTGTTTTTGTCCTGGTTTATGAGACGAATTCTAGCACGGTAATCTGTCTTACCCTCTGCATTCATAAACCAAAGTTAAGAGTTCAGATAATGACGAGCTTAGAAGGCTTGGAAAACTGATGAAATTTATAATGATAATTGTACCTCTCCTTCTCTTAAATTTGACTTGAAACCTTTTAAAGTAGGACCGCGACTTTTGGGATTTGACGAAAACCTTTGGAAATTAAAGCAGAGGAGGATAAAGTTAGATAACAGAATACATAACAAGAAGTTAATCGAACATTTATAAACCAGTTTAATCCCATTTGCAGATCTAACCAAGCAACTTGTAAGTAACAATGAGCAGCTATAAAAATCCAAATAGAGTTTGTTTCGATATTATACAAACTAAAGCTTTCAATTTAACTCACAAAAAACGATTATCGCTATACACACCCGAAAAACTCTTAAGCCACTTATTATGACTGCTAGTTTGAATTTAAAGATTCAAATGGTTCAGAAGCAGAGAAATCTAGTTGAATAATGTCAGTAGTACCCAACCGAATAACTCAAAAAACCGTGTGTCAGCAAAGGAAATTTAACACACAAACGATATAATCAAAAATCTATACTGAAACCTAATTTTGAAAATCCAGAGACAAAATAATTCGACCTGACTGTCCATAAATTACAACAAATGAAACAAAAAACAGAAAAGCCATTGCTCTCTACATATGATTGATTCAGTTAACAGCGTACATACAGAAACAAGAAGAGGTTTGACTTTTGAGAGCATTACCATGGCTAAACCTCGATGAGCTTCGCAGAGCCAGGCGGGAAGGGGGGTAGAGATTACGGAGGCAGAAAAGAACGTATGAAGGCGTTCATATAGCAAAAACCCTAGGGGTCCTTAAAGCATTGTACTGGGCCGTGAACTGGTCTTTTAAAGTTTGGAGGTGGCCCATGGGTTTCATAGTAGATAATTAGAAATTAGAAAACGAGGCTAGGTCTGGCCCGTTAGTGGTATATAGTTACACTATACTTCCACCAAATTTGCTTTTTATTGCAATTAACCACCCTCGACTATAGCTTTGGACAAATTCGGATAGGCTCAACATTAAACATGATATATGATTCAATAAAAATAATTATATGAATAATAAAAATAAATAAAATAATACTTTGCTTGAAATCAATATTATTAATATTTTCAAAGTGATTGTTGATGGAGAATTAAATAATTTTGAATTCATAACTTATATGAAAAATTATATATTTATCTTGATATAACATAAAGTAATAAATGGTTGTATCTCTCGTATTAGGTTGCGTTAGATGCATACAAATTAGTTTATTTTTGAGTTAATTATAATGAAATGTTTAGAATGTATTTGACACATATATAATAAGTTGTTGCAATTTAATGTTTTATGAGACTACTAAAATGGTTTATAACTAGTTTTTTAATAAATTATTTAAGTTAGCTTATTGATAAACTAACTTATAAGTTAAAAGCTAAGTTTTTAGCTAGCACGTGGCTTTATAAGCTACCTTTTAAAAAATCTATATGAGATAGCTTATTGATTAAGTCATAGGGATTTTCTCACAAAATTTCCAAATATAGCAGCATATGTTGATTTCCTTACATACCTAAACATTTGTCATCTACGTTATCAACTAGTTTTTATCAAACTCTATTACTTTATTAGCTAGCTTATCAGACAAAAGCTAGCTTTTCAACTAAAGTTAACTTTTCAGTTGTTTATCAAACACAATCTTAATATGAATTTAAAACTATGAATGGCATTTCAATACTTAAGTTTTTATGGTAAGTATATTAATTTGTAACATTCATTGCATGTGTTTTAAAAGGTTAAATAGATCTTTGTGTTCAAGGAATTAAGTATGTTAATGAAAGAGATTATTCGAGTATAATGTTCTAGCTCAAGTTTTAGCATTGTATATTTGTATCTCTTGTTGGCTTTTATGTACGTGTTTTATTAAGCGACATGTTACCAATTGTATTACATGTCTTATTAAAAGTTGAACATCGTTGCAACCATCAAGGCTTCGCTTACTGCTCTCAGGTACCCTTCTCGTAGAGAAACAATAATATGGAAGAATTGTGATTCGCAAACCTCGTATGAGGAATAAGGTCGCAGGATCGAAACTCCCATATTTCATTTGCTGTCGCATGCACCGTTTTAGATTAGTCATTAATCCAAATTACATGAATACACTTGCTACTCATCATGTGTATTGTTGCCTTTAAAGACGATATCAACAACGTTTAATGAAACCAATAAACCTTTATTGTGTTTTTCCCCGTTGACTACGACTTTTTTCTCGAGTTGCATGCTTTTTTAGGGTTTACTTCCATGCAACTGTGATAATCTAATATTTTCAACTTTCATAATCGTTATTTCAAGCATCGTAAGACGAGTTGTTGCTCCAATGCTATGGAAACAAATTTTGGTTAAGATAAACATTGGACTATCAATCTCATAATAGTTATAAATTTTCCAAATGAACCCTAAAATCGATCATTTGTATGCATCGAACAAGCATTGTACATGTCTATAATCGGAATCACAGACAAACACACTGAAAACTACCATCGTCACCGATTAAGTAACGACGGTACTGACACCTTAAAACAATCAAATGCCATATAAAGTTCATATCAATTGTTATCATTATTGCTCTCATATAAACACACAAAAATGCTCCTTTTGTTCAAAATAAAAATAACATTTAACGTAATATATAGTTTAACAAGAGTGTTTGATTATTAGTTTAACGTGTAAAATGTCATTCAATAAGAACTAAATATGAAAATTGCATGAACCAATTTAAATTTACTTAACCTTGTGAACCATAGTTACTCATTTTGACTAGTAATGGTATTATTTTGTTCATGGTTAGCTCGTTCTTATATTAATGTGTCACAATGGAAACCTCATGGGTCGTCTTTGCCAATTTGCTTATCTGTTGAAGAGGTGAAGAAATCCTTCATACACAACACCATTACGTATACAATGAAGCAAAGGCTTTTTTGCGAGATCCATCCAAGAGATCATCCGGAACAAGTAAATTGTAGTCGTCAGCTGGCGCTGATTCCAATCGCTGTCACTCTCTGATCCTTTCCACTTGTCAAGAACGTTACAGACCCAACTCCCAATATAAGAAACGCCGATCACATGAAGAGGGAGAGGTGCAGCATTGTTGATTCGACCGAACGAGGATGTCTCAAGCTGATGTATCGTACAGGTATTCAAATCGATTTGAAGTTTCGTGAATCATTTTATGTTTGATTCAGTTGAAAACCCTTTTAATTGATTGTGGTTTGGTTATACTTGATCTGTCGATCTTCTTATACTTTTTCTAGAAAGATTATCTGAAAATTGGTGCGTCTGTTTGTGTTTATTTCTGATCGATTTGGTTGTTTGATACTCTAATCGACTCAACAAGTATGTTATAGGTTTAAATCGTATAGATCTATCATAGAATTACTGTCATCTCATCATCTACATGGTTTTTAACTAGAACATGCAGCTTATATACATAATTAAATTCTAAGTTACATTTGACAAAGATGTTCAGGATGTTGTTTAATTGCAACTTTAATCAAAGCCGATTTGTCAAGATTTAAATATAATTGACAAGCATATGATATATAGAAGATATGTAGATTGATGATCGGTAGCATATAACTGTACAAGGAAACACTACAAGAAGTATCAAGTACTGTTGAGTCATAAACGATTTATTGGCTATATAAGTCGATGGTGGAAGTGAAAATAATGTGAAGTTCATGTGTTAAAACACACATTCTTCTACTTGATCATCAGATATGTTACATTCAAAGAATGTTATTTTAGGGTTTCTTGATCATCAGTAGAGATGAACAAGGCTTCTTATTTGGGATAGGTTTTGTTTTTATCAATTTTCGGTTGCAGTAATCGTCTGTCATCTAGCTAATTAGACCTTGTTTCCTTTTTTATTTATAAGTATAAATTGAAATTGATGTATTAATAAAGGATTTTTAAAAGATATTTGAAAAAATGGCTCCACAGGAGAACAAAAGTATCCTTATCTAACTTTCTTTATTAAGTCACTATGATTTAAATAAAAAAGAACATTCAAATATAGATGGAAACTGAATCAGAACAATATAATCTCTATCTATTTTGGAAAGTTTGGATGAATTAAGTGATTATTATTTCTTTCCTTCTAACAGTTGTGCATGTGGATACCAATTGAACTTATCATCCACGAATCGGATGACCGAAACAGCCTCTGAATACCGTGAATCCATGAAGAAAGGTGTGATCGCGTTCCAATCTTTTGATCTTAGTCGATTCACTCAAGTAGATGAGGTGTCTTGCCTTCCAATTCCAATTTATTTGGGTCGTAACAGTACAAAAACCAAGCTTATGTGCCGCCAGTGTGGTGTTCATGTCGGGTATGCGTATCGAGATGGAAGTGCTCATCGCGTTTTCGATGCGCGTGTTGGATCCGACCCATCTTACAAGAAGGCGGTCATGAAGATCCGAGCTATACAACCTTCAGATGTCCTTGGCTAGATAAAAATGGAAGTAGTCGTTAAAGAGATACTTGTTGTGTTGTTGTGTTGTTGTGGTGTTGTTTTGTTGTTTCTCAGTCTGTCAGTGTGTAACTTTTTATCGTCTGCTTGTTATAATTATAAAACTTAAATATTGTGACTTTGGATGTTTATACGCTAGAGTGAGTCCTTTCTAGTTGTTTGATAGTGATATACACATTGAATTTTCAGTTCTTGATAAGTTTGTTAACCATTACTGATAAGGTCAATGATATTGTCACGATTATTTGACTAAGCTTAAACCACTTACGATTGTTGTTTCGTATCAAAGATAAGATACATTTTAATCGATTTTCATTAGATAACATTTCTGCTTGGTTGGTATTACAATTAATTACTTATTACTGAATAAGGTTTAGATCTATTCACTTTCACTATAGGTTAGTTTGGTTGGATGTAATAAAATGACCGATGAATGAAATAAAATGAAATCGGCAAGGTAATAGAATTACTTATTACTGAAATCGGCAAGGTAATAGAATTATTTACTTATTACTGAAATCCGAAAGGTAATAGAATTGATCATTAGTCCATGTTGTTTGGTAAGTATTACAAAATCAGGAAATAAAATGAAATTATCTGAAGATAGAAATATAACTTGTCATTTTGATAAGGTTATACCATAAAACTTTTATTTTCTACCATAATAATTATAAATAAGATACAGCTAAATAATCAAAAATTTGATAAGGCACTTAACGTCACCGACGAAAAAGAAAAATAAACCTAGAGAGAGTCGAAAGGAAGGGATATGTTGGATGACTCCAATAAGGCACATAAATCTTTTTATTTGAATGTGCATATATACATATTCCTAGGTGCATATATGCATATTTTCTGAATCTATGTATAAATATTCTTACTTTTAATATATGAATGCAAATAATAAAAAAATCGATTTATTAATAAAATAACATATATCTGTTTTGAAATATACATACAAAAATTATAAAAAATACAACAAAAATTTATAATATCTTCATTGTTCATTCCTTGAATATTATGTTTCTTCACTTTGTCACTTTTCACTTCTTCAATTTGCTTGATAAATTCTTCAAAATCTGAAAGAACATTAATAAAACTAAATATACATGCATGTAATACCGTAATTTTAATTTATGGTAAAGTTAGTTTAAATTTTTATATAAACGAGATTAGATGAGTTAAAACACGGGTTAAGATGTTTAGAAACCCATCTATGAGAAGTAGGATGTTAAAAAGGGTAAAAGAGATAAACCGGGTCGAGTTAATGCCTTAGAAATTCATTGAAATGGAAACGAATCAAACCCGGGGCGGGTTTTAAAACCCGGGTCGTGTGATATTAAAAACCCGGACCGGGTTTTGGAAACCGGGTCGGGTTCCGTCAAAGAGCAAAAGAATGGGCCAAACGTCAAGCCGGGTCGTGCTGTCGAGCCAGGGGCGTGCTGCGGGTCGGGCCCGGGTCGGGCTGTCGAACCCGGGTCGGGTTTTGTGCCGACCCCACCCGTTTATATTCGCGATTTTTCCTCATTTGGTCATTCTCTCTCGATCAAAAACGCATATAAAACCCTAGAAACGTTCCCCCTTCGTTCTTGAACCAAATTGGAAGGCCAAATCGCGTTGGATTGAAGTGATTTTTGATATTTAGCTTATTAAAGGTAAGGTGTTCACTTCTATCCCTTTTGAAAGATTGATTTTGGTCAATTGAGTTGGGTTTCGAGTTGTGGTAGAGAACCACCTAAGAATGGTTGGAATTTGAACATATACACTTGTTTAGATGTGTTGAATGCTTCCAACTCCGAGTTTTAATCGTTATGACCATGATTTGAGCTTGAAGGGTTGAAAAACAACATATTCACCTTTGTTTGGTGTAAATATGTTCATGTAGGTGTTAGGAGAACTTGAAGGATCGTTGGAGCTTTTGTGATTCTAGCTTTAATCGTATAAATCTTTAAACAGGTGAGTGATTTCTTCGGTTTGGGGTTTTTAAAACCCTAACTTTGATTTCGTGATTTCATTATATATTGTTATATATATATATTGATAGTAGATTGCTAGTGGATTCCTTTAGAGTTATTGGTGAGAGTATTGTCGAGTTTTTACGGTTGAATGAGTATAACTGCGAAATTGGGAATTTCGGTAAATATTGAGTTGATATTTACCGTTTATACTCCTTTTTCCTCTTTTGATTTATACATCTTTGAGATAGATGTTATTGAGATGATTGTGTATCTTGGAGAATTGATCTAGACTATGGTGTCATAACCAAGTCTAGCGAACAGGAGCCCGGTACGCGAAATTTTGGGTTTCCACATACTGAGCCAATATAAGGTGAGTAACTTTAATTCATTCTTATGATTGAATTGTGAATTAACAGGTTGCTATTTATTTTAATTTGGTTGAGATAACCAAATTTACAAACTGAGAAATAAGAGTTATATATATATTGTAGTATGTAATATGTATGTTGTACATATATGTGTTTTATTTTGATATTGCGGTAACTAGAGTTAGAGAGGTTCTGTTATATGTGGATAACAAGAGACGAGTTATAATCTATATTGAGTATAAAAGTAGACTACATGTTAGAATGAGTGAGTTAAAGAGTCTTTGAATTTGATTACTACAATCATGATGGTTGTTCTAATTGAGTATAAGAGTAGAGTATATGATATAGAGGTTAAGTTAAAGAGCCTTTGAGTCAAATTGTTATAGTTATGAGAATTTCATATTATGTATTGCTAATTGTGAAAATGAGTACTGTTGAGAATGTGATTGAGTTTACAAACAGTACCGGTTATGGTACTTATTGATGAGTTGATGTATACAAATAATTAGCTGGCATTGTAAGCAAAGGTGAATTGCAGGTTTCAGCTAAAAGAAGGAGATACTTACTTGCTAATGAGAATAGCAAGAGAGGAGAATGAGAATGTTCATGGAGAAACACATGTGGATTATATTGGAGATTACTCACTAAGCTTTATAAGCTTACACTTGAGTGTTTTGTTGTTTTGCAGGTATTTGTAGCTGTGATAGGGGAAGGCATGTGATAAAGAGATATGGACAAGTTTAGAGCCTGTCCTTAGCTGAAGTAGATATAATTGTAACACTTGGTCATTTATTTTGTAAGGACCTTTTTCTGTAATTATTGTAATGATAACATCTTGATCCTTGGTTTGAGTGCAAATATACCCAATTAAATGTGTAATTGTTTGAAAAAAAAAAAAAATTTTGGGTGTACTTTGTATGCGAAACCGGGCGTTACAAGTTGGTATCAGAGCATGGTTTAAGTGAACTAGGTCTTTGAGTGTAGAGTCCTAGACTTGAACCGAGGTGAGAAAGAGCCCCTATCACATGCTTGGAAAAAGATATTGCTGCTGATTTTAGTTTATGAGTTAATTATAACTTTTATCTCATATTTGTTATTGTTGTATTCTCTGTGTGAATATAGATATGGAGACAGATGAGGACGAGTTGATGAATTGGTCATAGCTGGTTGGACCAATATTGGATGATAATACGAGATTTTGGCTGATAAGAGATATCAACCAACGAGGAGACGAGAAATTCAGCTAACTATGAGATGTTAGTTGAATATGAGATGAGATTCTGCTGATGGCGAATTTCCAGATAATGATGAGCTGATAAGATGAGATTCTGGTTGAGGCGAAATTCCAATTGATGATGAAAAAGAGTATGAACATAAGCTGAGTATAAACTAAGAGTTGAAATATGTGTGTGTAGCCGAGTACACTCAAGAGTTGAGATCTAAAGTATGCAAATTCAACTAATGAGGAGACAAGATTTCTTGCTACGAGGTATGTAAGTAATTTTACTTAAAAGATTAATTGAAATTACATGTGCTAGAGAATTATGAGTATAAGGTGTAGTAATCGATATCGAGATGAGAATCTCGTGTCCATTTGAGGTAAAGTTTACATATCACATAATGAGTGCTTTGTGATTATATATAACTGAGATTATAAGTGGTTGCTTGACGAGTACTTAACAACCTTAGATAAGTGTGTATAAAGAGTATATACATGGTAAATATATATATAAATTTTGATATTGTATATATAGTATTTGTTGTTTCACAGATGTGACGAGGCTTTTATGTACAAGTACTTGTGGTTGAGACCACATGCTTTGTGGGGCCACATGATTAGTACTTGTGATTGATCAAAATAAATGGCTGAGATAGCCTAAAGAGTATGAGTTGAGAAAGACGGTGAGTGCGTAGTTGATTGCACACGATAACTGATTATGAGTTGACATACTGAGAATTTAACTGTGTGGTTTGGAGTTGTCACAGAATGAGATATTTGTGACAGCGTTATCAGAGGACACTTGAGTAACCACATAAAGAGTACCTTGTGGTTATAAATTTAGAGAACCTAGAGTGGTTCATCTAGGCCTTATTGGCTTAGAGATTGAGTTAGTTACTGAGTAAATATGGTTGAGACCACATATTTTGTGGGACCATATATTGAGTAAATATGGTTGAGACCACATATTTTGTGGGACCATATATCGAGTAAATATGGTTGAGACCACATATTTTGTAGGACCATATATCGAGTAAATGTGGTTGAGACCACATATTTTGTGGGACCATATATCGAGTAAATGTGGTTGAGACCACATATTTCGTGGGGCTACATATTGAGTAGCTGAGGTTGAGGCCACATATTTCTGTGGAACCACAAGACGAGTATCTTGTGGTTAGAGCAGTGAGGATCTTTGTGACTCAAACGAAAGGAGGAGTGACGGTGAGTCTATATGACTCGAGACCGTAGTGGAGACTGGCTAGAGTCAAAGAGGAGATGGATTCAAATCGGAGAATGGTACAAGGTACCATGATCTGATCAGAGGACGGTCCGAGGTACCGTGAGATAGTGTTGAATGATGAGACCAATGTATGGTACGAGGTACCAAGAGTCGAAGCAGAACGGTGCTATAGTGGTTGTGCTTATGTGTAAACAGGCATGCACTTTATGATGATGCGGATGTACTATCCTTGCGTGCGGATAGATATGAACGTCGTGGTAAGCTTGTGTGGCTTGAAACCTACGGGTTGAGAAGAGGACGAAACAGAGGTAGATTAACAGTACGGAAGTACTGTGACAGTGAGTTATACTGTTGAGAAGTGATGCTATGAGTAAATATGTTTGTAATGTAGTCGTGTTGAGAATGTGTGAGATTTCTTGCATGTTGCACGAGATAAAGTTGTATAATTATGTAATGAGTTAAAAAGAGGAGGAAAGTAATTGTGGTTGTGATTGATAGGATTCGTTCCTTAGCAATCAAATCGATTACTGCCAATGAGATAAATATGTGAATGTCGAGATGACAAAACTATTATTCATATAAGACGACGAATAGTAGATTTTGCTATAATAATGTTGAGTTACATTTTTTTTTATATAAGTAAATTGGATAATGAGATATGATCCCATTGTAGAGATTGCGGTGTCAAATTTTATTATTTTGAGCCATGTGTAGAGATTTCGGTGAGTTGTATATATCACCTATTCTATGTCATTATGATGAATTGGAGATTGAGATGATAACGAGGGAGAAATGACGAGAAGAAAAATCATTACTGATAGTGTGTCAGAAGGAATATATGTGGTTGTGTTGAGAATTTATTTGACAATAAATTATCGAGTTTAATAGAGTAAATGATTTATTGAGAATATGATGTGGATTTGTCCACATAAGAGAAAATATAATGAGTGAGTACATCGAGAGAAACAACATGAGGTATGTTGTTAAATTGGTATGAAGAGGAACCACTTTGGTGGAGGATTGTTAGTTGTATATTGGGTAAAAACCTAATATGTGTGTTGAGGTGGAAACAGATATGAATGAGCTTTCGAATAAGTTGCAATCAGTTGTATCGATAACACAACTGAAAAGAGTATTATATAACCAAAGGGTCGAGGGTTAAATAACAAATTCAGAGGATGTGTGAGTGAAACTCGAAATAGTTTCTAATATTTTGTTATTTCTGGATTTTTATCCTAGTATTTATGAGCTATGTTGATGAGAAATCAATAATTGATATGTTGCAATATGAGGAGTAAATTGAGAGAGAATGTGCGCCTGGAATCGGTGAGACAGTTTTCCTTATTGAGTTAGAGTAAACCATTTTAAGGAGATTGAAAACGAGAGTTGAATCTCGAATAATTATTGAGATTAGTGTGATAGAAAGATTGGATGGTACGCTGAGAATATGGCTCGATGTGAGCCATAGATATAGGTGTGTGTAAGTGATGATAGCCGATATGACTATAGAGATTTTCTTGTGAGGATGATGATGGGTCTTACCTATATTATGAGTAAATGAGATGTAACAGTATGTACATGTTATATGAGCTGATGAGAGGATAATATCATTATCGTACGTGATGTAAGATTGCGGTGGTGAGATGGTTGTATAAGCCATGCCTAATCTAAGAGATTCCGAGGACGGAATCTTTTGAAGGGGGTAATAACTTGTAATACCGTAATTTTAATTTATGGTAAAGTTAGTTTAAATTTTTATATAAACGAGATTAGATGAGTTAAAACACGGGTTAAGATGTTTAGAAACCCATCTATGAGAAGTAGGATGTTAAAAAGGGTAAAAGAGATAAACCGGGTCGAGTTAATGCCTTAGAAATTCATTGAAATGGAAACGAATCAAACCCGGGGCGGGTTTTAAAACCCGGGTCGTGTGATATTAAAAACCCGGACCGGGTTTTGGAAACCGGGTCGGGTTCCGTCAAAGAGCAAAAGAATGGGCCAAACGTCAAGCCGGGTCGTGCTGTCGAGCCAGGGGCGTGCTGCGGGTCGGGCCCGGGTCGGGCTGTCGAACCCGGGTCGGGTTTTGTGCCGACCCCACCCGTTTATATTCGCGATTTTTCCTCATTTGGTCATTCTCTCTCGATCAAAAACGCATATAAAACCCTAGAAACGTTCCCCCTTCGTTCTTGAACCAAATTGGAAGGCCAAATCGCGTTGGATTGAAGTGATTTTTGATATTTAGCTTATTAAAGGTAAGGTGTTCACTTCTATCCCTTTTGAAAGATTGATTTTGGTCAATTGAGTTGGGTTTCGAGTTGTGGTAGAGAACCACCTAAGAATGGTTGGAATTTGAACATATACACTTGTTTAGATGTGTTGAATGCTTCCAACTCCGAGTTTTAATCGTTATGACCATGATTTGAGCTTGAAGGGTTGAAAAACAACATATTCACCTTTGTTTGGTGTAAATATGTTCATGTAGGTGTTAGGAGAACTTGAAGGATCGTTGGAGCTTTTGTGATTCTAGCTTTAATCGTATAAATCTTTAAACAGGTGAGTGATTTCTTCGGTTTGGGGTTTTTAAAACCCTAACTTTGATTTCGTGATTTCATTATATATTGTTATATATATATATTGATAGTAGATTGCTAGTGGATTCCTTTAGAGTTATTGGTGAGAGTATTGTCGAGTTTTTACGGTTGAATGAGTATAACTGCGAAATTGGGAATTTCGGTAAATATTGAGTTGATATTTACCGTTTATACTCCTTTTTCCTCTTTTGATTTATACATCTTTGAGATAGATGTTATTGAGATGATTGTGTATCTTGGAGAATTGATCTAGACTATGGTGTCATAACCAAGTCTAGCGAACAGGAGCCCGGTACGCGAAATTTTGGGTTTCCACATACTGAGCCAATATAAGGTGAGTAACTTTAATTCATTCTTATGATTGAATTGTGAATTAACAGGTTGCTATTTATTTTAATTTGGTTGAGATAACCAAATTTACAAACTGAGAAATAAGAGTTATATATATATTGTAGTATGTAATATGTATGTTGTACATATATGTGTTTTATTTTGATATTGCGGTAACTAGAGTTAGAGAGGTTCTGTTATATGTGGATAACAAGAGACGAGTTATAATCTATATTGAGTATAAAAGTAGACTACATGTTAGAATGAGTGAGTTAAAGAGTCTTTGAATTTGATTACTACAATCATGATGGTTGTTCTAATTGAGTATAAGAGTAGAGTATATGATATAGAGGTTAAGTTAAAGAGCCTTTGAGTCAAATTGTTATAGTTATGAGAATTTCATATTATGTATTGCTAATTGTGAAAATGAGTACTGTTGAGAATGTGATTGAGTTTACAAACAGTACCGGTTATGGTACTTATTGATGAGTTGATGTATACAAATAATTAGCTGGCATTGTAAGCAAAGGTGAATTGCAGGTTTCAGCTAAAAGAAGGAGATACTTACTTGCTAATGAGAATAGCAAGAGAGGAGAATGAGAATGTTCATGGAGAAACACATGTGGATTATATTGGAGATTACTCACTAAGCTTTATAAGCTTACACTTGAGTGTTTTGTTGTTTTGCAGGTATTTGTAGCTGTGATAGGGGAAGGCATGTGATAAAGAGATATGGACAAGTTTAGAGCCTGTCCTTAGCTGAAGTAGATATAATTGTAACACTTGGTCATTTATTTTGTAAGGACCTTTTTCTGTAATTATTGTAATGATAACATCTTGATCCTTGGTTTGAGTGCAAATATACCCAATTAAATGTGTAATTGTTTGAAAAAAAAAAAAAAATTTTGGGTGTACTTTGTATGCGAAACCGGGCGTTACAATGCACATTAAAAAACAATAAAAAATACATAGATGTATATAGGCATATATGCATATGTGCATATATATTTATGCACATGTATTCACATTTAAACAAACATATGCACAAACATGGATATAAACAATTTCATATATATACACAATGCACATATGCATTTATACACATTAATAACAATATATATTAAACTATATTAAAAAAGATACTTACATGTACGTACACAGGCACATATACGTTTGCATATATGCAAATATGCACACACACTTATGCACATATGTATATTTTGAAAAATGCATTTACACGTATATACATTTGTGCACATATGTACATATGTACATATACATATATGCACATATCCATTTATCCACATCTACACATATTCATTTATACACGTGTGTACATGTATACGCAAACAAGGATTTAAACAAATAAACATATATGTTCGTATGCATATATGTATATATGCACATGTGCATATAAGCACATATATATGTATGCATATATGCACGTATACACACACACACACACACACACACATATATATATATATATATATATATATATATATATATATATATATATATATATATATATATGCTTATTTGCGTATCCACGTATGTGCACATACGTTTATGCACATGGATTCACATTTGAACCAACATATGCAAATGTGAGTACATAAATGCATAGATACATGTACGTTTATACTTATGTGCACATACCTTATGCATATGTACACATTCACATATGCACTTATACACATATACATTTATACACATGTATTCACATTTGAACAAACATATACACAAACATGAATTTGATATCTACCGTAATAATTTGACAATGAAAGTAGATTCTATAATCAGAATAAATATAAAAACAATAAGCGGGGCCAAGGAGATAATTACTAAGTAGATTTATCATCATTTTGCAATTACTTGAATGTGCTTTCCATAGTAATACTTATAATAGGCCTGAATTTCTAAAGCATCATTGTTATTTCTTCTTCCGAATGCTGCTTCATATTCCTGAATAGAATACAGACACAATGTTCATAATATTAGTGACTGACATATTAAATGATGCAATAGCCTAGAAATCCATAAATTAAACGTGCGGAATTTAGACAATAGGCAGAGATAAGTGTGTGACATTTAGGGAAAACACATGTGATATATATATATATATATATATATATATATATATATATATATATATATATATATATATAGTTAGTATAAAATGTGGATTGCAAGTATTGTGTGAATGTGTGATGAAATGTGGAGCGTCAGATCGAAACGATCTACGGTTCTAGATTTAGGGTCCTAAACGTAAATATATAATCATTAATTAATCAGATTTTACAATTAGACCCTTATAAAGGGTATTTTAGTCTATCAATCAATTTTTATAAAAGGAAATTCCCGAATTATCTCCTAATTTTATGGCATTTTGAATTTAATACATATTTATATTCTAATTTGGTAGGATTTTTATTTAATACGTATTAACCCTGTTGTATAGTTTTTTTATATTAATTTAGTAAAAAAACAATCATATTACGATAAACAAATATCACCATTCGTTATTCTTAAAAAACACGATTTCATTCTTAAAGAATATTAGAAACATTCTTAAAACGTAAAATAATCATTCTTATAACATAAACACCAATATATACAATATTCTTAAAGAATATACACAACATTTTATACAGGAATATACACTATTCTTGAAGAATACACACAACATTCTATACTTAAAAACACAATATATACATACATATATATATATATATATATATATATATATATATATATATATATATATATATATATATATATATATAAATATTCTTGAACCATAGTATTTTTTTCAGTCTTTATTCTTAAAGAATGTTCTAGTTTACACCTTTTATTCTTAAAGAATACCCCATTGACATATCTTGGTTTCAGTCTTTATTCTTAAAGAATGTTTTAGTGTTTCAAATACCACCTGAGAATTTATAAAAAAAAAGCAAAATGTTAGTATCAAAAATTTGTGGTGTTAATTTTCTGTAAGTTATCTTTTCACATTAAACTATATAAGTGTCATGAATAAAAATTTGTGGTGTCAATTTCATTAGTTAAATACCATTTATTAACCCATTAGTCAAATAAACTAGTAGAATACCCATTACAAATGTAATTTCTTTTACGACAGTAATGAAAACAACAATCAACCTGACCATAAAATCACATGCGAGTATAGTCCCCATTTCCACTGATTAACCCATTTCGAGTTCTAGCTGCTTCACTATGTATTCTTTTGCTCGACCAATTTCCTTCTTAGTCGCTCCAATTGCAACCGAGCATATTTCTATTTGAACAGAATGTCAGGGAAATGAAAATATGGATTTAAATGGAGATGGAATTGGGCATATACCTTTATTGTAGCAACAAGGCCCAACCTGGATGATAAATTTAATGCATTAGAACCCTAAATCAACGTAATTGAACAAAAATAGGGTTAATTCTCACCTATCAGACATCATTGCAATCGTTTTAAACGCCAATGAGTAATGAGAAGAACGTCGATGGTAGAAGTTTGGTCGATTTCATCAAAGTAAAGAAAATTAGCCCTGCTACAGATGCGATTTGCGACTTGTTTTCGTGATGTAGCAGGACATCGTGAAGAAGAGAGAGATCGTCAAGAAAGCGGGAGGAGAAAGACAGATCGATGTATATGGCCGACGGCTGCGTAGGGTTTAATGAAACACACGTATATGAAGAAAGAGAGAGGGAAGAATGAGAAAAAACTGGATCTGATTATTCAGTTACCGAAAATAACAAACTAAATTAAAAGTATAATTAATTAAAAATTATTTAATTTACTATAATGCCCTTCTAAAATGATTGGACCATATTGTCTCACACACTCACACAATATTTAGCCTCCACATATGAACCTACATCTATATATATATATATATATATATATATATATATATATATATATATATATATATATATATATATATATATATATATATATATATATATATATATATAGTGAAGATCAATCGAGGTCAACGAAAAGGTTGAGGTCGCGAGGCCAATTCTGGACCAATCAAATTATAAGGGCATATTAGTAATTATGTATTTTAATTAAATTATATCAAAATTATAGTTTCCTAAAATCTAGGATTCTGATTCCTAAAATCTAACATTCTGATTGTTAGTTACCAAAAAAACTAATAATTGAATTTTTATTTTTTAATAATATCATATTATATAACGTCAAATTTTTTAGTTTTTTTAATAATAGATAGTAATTATCATTTTTTGGTCAAAATATATTTCTCATTGTATCATTTGAGTTATATGATTTCAATCATTAATGATTATAAAACAGATCTCTAAAAAATAAAAATAAAATTTCAAAATATTATTAATCATGATTGAATAAAAACACCTCTAATTATAATCATAGATGACTACACCTCTAACTATAAATTAATAAACATTAACAAAATAAAAGTTACATCTAAATTCCTATATTTCAAGTTATATTTATTAATGAATATAATTGTAACAATAAATAAATTCATACATCATTGTGTTTGCTTCAAATTTTCTTGTTGCACCATACACGAAAAAAAGATGAGACACCCATGATCATTGTTGTTCTTGGATACACACCTGCAATATCAAATTCAATGATATCAGAAAATGATTATAACCATATTAAACATAAATGATTAATGGCCATATTAAACCTATCTAGAGTTATAATCAGAAATTATTATAACCGATGTTCTAATTATTTATGCAATTATATTTATAATCAATTAATAACTCTAGTTATAATCATGAATGATTAACACATAAAGTACTTTTAACACACAAATACATACATTTACAGTGTTAATCACCAATGATTAACACTGTAAGTTAAAATGTTATGTATATGTGTATGCACTGATGATAAAAAATGATAATAAAAAGTGACTGTTACAATGTTAATCATCAATAATTAACAATGCTCATCATCAATGATTAATACTTAGACGCTTAATAAAATAAACATACATATATAGTGTTAATCAACAATGATTAACACTGTAAATAAATATGCATAGTTATGATTTATACGTTTTAATCATTAATGATTATTATGCATAGTTATGATTTATACGTTTTAATCATTAATTATTACTATGATGTTTACATTTTTTTAGAACAACGAACTATTTATTTATAAGAATGAACCTACGGTAAGTAGATCATTAATCAATAATGATTATTATGATGTTTATATTTATTAACTTATTAATTATTAAATTAAACAACATAATGGAACTAAATATATGAAATTCCATTAATCACTAAAAGAAAGCTCATGGCGTCATGTATACAGCCGACTCCCCCAAACTTCCTATATACCTTCTGTGGCAGCTCTTACGAAACAAGCAAATGCTATGGCAGCTCCCATGAATGCGCTCATTAAAATGCTACAAAACCAATAATACAATATACATCAAGAAACACGAAAGTGTAACAGCGTAAATTGAGGAATATCATAAAAGGAAGAAAAAAAAAACGAACCTTGGGTCTAAATTTATGGCTAATTTGATTATAGGACCATGGGAGGCTCCTAACGAGACATAAACCTGAAATCACATTATAGGAATTATATTGAATCACGGATGCCTTGTATAGTTGTATAAAATCCCCGTAAGCAAGATTTTATTTTATTGTTTTTATCCTTAATAGTTTTTGATGATAACACCTCAATATATACGAACTGCATATGAAGTAATTACCAAGAGAGGTTTGCATTTTTCAATTAACAAACAGGAACGCATCAACTACTCACCTCCAAAGAAACAAAACACCAAAGCTTTCCAATTGACGCCGACGATTTTCAATTAATAAACGGTACCATCATCATCGATCATTTCCAATTGACGCCGACGATTTTTTCTTCTTTTCGTATCATACGTGATTTCAATCGGCTACTGGAAAACCCTAATTTAACGAGAGAGAGAGAGAGAGATAGAGGAAGAGAGAGAAGAATTCCAAATTAAAAGGCTAAAATCATGGAACCCAAAAAAACGAAATACCCTTAATACCCTTGACAACTTTTTAAAATCTTTCAATTGGTCACATTACTTTTATATTTTACATAAATGACACATTAATCTCAACCTTAGATCTGATATTTTAGATGGTTGAGATCTGGTCTCGCAATCTCAACCTTTTCTTTGGCCTCAATTGATCCTTATTCTATATATATATATATATATATATATATATATATATATATATATATATATATATATATATATATATATATATATATATATATATATTTCTGTGTGTGTCTATGTGTATATATATAGCTATAATGAATTTCAAAAAATTAGAATATAATCCTCTCAATGATACAGATACATGCTTAACTTAGACCTCATATTACTAATATTCTTATCATTCCCTTTCCCTCTAAAGATCCCATGAAAATTTTTGCTTCTCTCAAATCCAAAGTTGAAATCGACCCATCATTGAATATTCTTCTCTGTATTCATAGAAATATTCATGCTTCCCTCAACTTGCACCGATTTCAGAAAACCTAACTCATCAGTCGAAAAATAGCTACCGATTGTCGCGATCTGGTGACCTTCAATTGATCACCAGTCGAACATTGGGTACATGTCTCACCATCAATCTCCTACGTGATTTTGTTTTCTAGTTGTAGCGTTCTTCTCTACTAGTTTCATTTTTGTTCTGTTTACAAGTTTCATTCTTGTGCGATTTTGTTTTCTGGTTGCGATATGCGATTTTATACTTGAAATTTTGTTTCTAACTATGAAGCCTGATTAGAAATTTTATTATAAAGCACATTTATAACTAAGTATATATTACTAAATAAGAAGAAATCGTATGATTATATATATATATATATATATATATATATATATATATATATATATATATATATATATATATATATATATATGTCTATATATACACACACACACAATTTTGTTTTCATAATTTTTAAAATTTATTTAATTACAGTTTTGGTCCCGTATTATTTTTTAATTTGATTTAATTGGGATGACATGTAAACCAAATGGCTAAAATACTAAACTACTAAATGATAATAAAAAAGAGTAAATTACACGAATGGTCCATGTGGTTTGGGGTAACTTGCACGTATAGTCCGTAACTCTTTTTTTTAACTCGGACATTCTCATAGTTTGGTTTTGTAGTGTCTGTGGTCCGTAACAGACATATAAAGACTAACTTGCGTTTATTAATTTCTTTTTTAGTTTTTCATACTTATTTATTATTTTTAACTAAAAAAAGAAAAAAATTCTCTTAACCCACCCACATTCAAACCCAATGGGTCTCTCTCTTTCATTCATGTCAAAACGTAATATATATATATATATATATATATATATATATATATATATATATATATATATATATATATATATATATATATATATATATATATATATATATATATATATATATAGATAGGTTCATATGAGACTATTATATTTCGTAAGACCGGAAGACGCATTCCTAGCCACTCATTTTGGGTGTAAAACAAAAAAAATTAAAAAATACAAAATAAATGAAAAAAATTGAAAAAAAATATTTATTTATTATTTTCGTCGTTTTTCATTCAAAAAATTAAAATAATTTAAAAAAAATAAAATAAAAAATAAAAAAATTAGCGTTTTTTCATATTCTAGTAGAATATTATACTAGTTTGTGTAATATTCTATTAGAATATGCAACATCCAACAACATTCTAATAGAATATTTTTTTGATTTTTCCATGTTTTTTTTTTATTTTTTGATTTTTTTATTTTTTTCAGATAGAATAAATAGCGAAAATTAGTAGATTTTTTTTTAAATTCTCATTATTTTAGCCTATTTTAATTTATTTTTTATTTTTTGATCTCCAAAATGAGTGGCTAGGATTGCGTCTTCCCGTCTCACAAAATTTACATGGTCTTATTTGAACTTCTATATATATATATATATATATATATATATATATATATATATATATATATATATATATATATATATATATATATATATATATATATATATATATATATATATATATATATATATATATATATATATATATATATATATATATATATATATATAAAAGTTCAAATGAGACCATGCAAATTTTGTGAGACGGGGAGACGCAATCCTAGCAACTTATTTTGGAGATAAAAAATTAAAAAAGAAAAAACTTTCTTATTATTTTTGTTCTTTTTTTATTTTATATTTCCAGGATGAGTGGCGAAGATTGCGTCTTTCCGTCTCACAAAATCTTCACCGCTTCATTTGAAGTTATATATATATATATATATATATATATATATATATATACACACACACACACACACACACACACACACACACACACACACACACACACACACACACACACACACACACACAATTTTGTTTTTCATAATTTTTAAATTTTATTTTCCCATATTTTTGTTAATTTGATTTAATTAGGATGACATGTAAACCAAATGGCTAAACTACTATGTGTTAAGAAAAAAAAAAACAAAAACAAAACGTTAACCTTGATGACATAGGGGTTGATACTATGTTTTTTAGTGATAGGATTGGCAAAATGTTTTGTTAAGTTTTTAGTATTTCCGTAGTAGAAATAAGATCTTGATTTCAATATTCATAAGGTTCTTTTTTTTTTTTAAAGGAAAATCTAATAATAACATTGAAATCTATAACAAAAGGGGTTTGCTCCCAGAAGTATCGGTAGAGAGAAATATACATGGTGTACCTTTTTAAACTTCTTTTTTGTGTTGTTGAATTTTGATCAAGGCCAACAGTCACAACATTGAAACTGTATCAATAAAATAGGGATCTCGTTGTTCAATTGGTGAGGGTAGATTGTTTACGATTAATTGTCCTTTCACACTTGAAGACTTAAGAATCTTTATATATAGATCCTTGAATTCATAAACTTTTTTTTTACCAAAATACTTTTTTAATAAAACAATTTTGTTAGCATGTTAATCGGACACTATCAGAACATCGACTCAAAACGTACGTTAGTCTGAAAATGTCCAAGTTAATCAAGGGATAATTATACAATAATGCCATTGAAATTCATATAACTTCCAAACATTATAACTCATATATGCTATAACCAAGCCTTGAACATTACATGCAATTATGCATTACATTAAAGAGACTTGATCTTAAAAAATCACTACCAATGAGGCTGCAAAAATAAGAAGAAAAAAAAAAAAAACTATCCAGATTTCCCAATAGCTTCAAGGGAATCAATTGTGTGCATCGTTTCCCCACAGGCCATCCCATGCACCTGCAGGTGCACCCTTGGGTGCGTCAATATAATTTTGGGGACCATTGGGTCCGTTAGGTCCAGTGGGTTGGATCTTGTTAGGCTTGGTTCTAAAACCCAAAATTCTAAACACAAATCTTGCCAACTCCCCATATAACAATCCCGATCGATCAAACAACTGCAAAAAATAAAATAAAAGAGGCAATTTCAACTTGTGTTTATGATGACATGTCCGTTTGAGTTAAAAATATCGATATTGGTAAAATAGTAAAATACCTGAAGAAGGGCCGACATGAACATGTGAAACGCCTGGGTATTTTGGTCAATCAGCATCGCTACCCGCCCAAAGAAAGTTACCACTCCATGCATCTATAATCATGCACAAAATTATTCACTCGTATAACAGTCTTAAATAAAACAGTCATTTATTATTCAGCATCACAGAAGGGTAAAATGGTCATTTCTCATATTCAGATTGACTGACTTGGCGACTTACCACACGCATCAACGAAATCCAAAATCCAGGAGGAGATGACGGAGCACCAAATGGATTATTTGGATCCTGATCACCACCGTACGGGCCACCTGGACCGCCTGGTCCGCCCATTCCTATACCATACCCGCCACCCATCGGACCTCCAAAACTATTGTTATACATCCCCCCACCACCATACATACCGCCACCTCCATATAGACCGCCATACCCTCCTCCATACGTGGTGTTCCCATATAAACCGGTATTATAGGATCCCATTCCACCATAAGAACCATAACTTCCTCCATACGTGTTGTTTCCGTATATACCCGTACCATAACCCACACCTGACATAAAATAAACAAATAAATAAAACATGGATATAAAGATTATTAGAGCAATTGGAATTAGAATTTAGAAATACCTCCATATGTGGTTCCATAAGTATTTGGCTGATTCCATGACCTAGCGGGTACAGGTCTCCCAAGTGCATTTGGGTTAGTTGTGGATGCATCATTTGGGGGGACAATTTCTCCTGGTCTTGCTGTTCCAGAAGCTTCGACTACTTCACTTGTGCTACCAGGAGATGAGGGTTTAAAAGGAGCAGGTCCAGATGGCGACACAGCCCGTTCCCATGGTTTGGGAGGTGGACTGCTACCTGAAATTAGAATCGATTGGTAAAATCTTCTGCTCTGACACACATGATTCAGAAAATACTCGAAGAAATACAAACGGAACAAGTTAACACCATATGCGTTTCCTCAATAACTTCATAATCGCAACCAACAATCAATCAGAAGATGTGAATTTTCTAAAATCGTTTGAAGATTCCCATAATATCATTTATAATACAAAATGCTAAAAAAAAACCTATGTAGTTCCTTAATAAATCCATAATCACAAAAATAAAATTATGTGAATTATGTTAAAACTCTTAACATACTCTCATAAGATTAATAAACGATAAAAATAACTTCGAATCGTCGAATTCCAATACAAATAATCTGATAATCTGGAACGATCACATGCAAACCCTAAACAAAAGCATCAGATAAATGTTTAATCAATCATCGCAAATCAGTGATAGATAGTTACAAAAGCAATTAGATCGAGAAGGATGTATGCGAAACCTGATTGTAGCGAATTGTTATTCGCCATTGGAAGGAGGGAGAGACGCGGCTAACGGAACCCACCAACCCAAAGTACAGAGCGGAAGGTCAAAATAGAAATCCTATTGCTCAACATTTGTACATTGATGTGCTATTTTTGTTGGTAGTTGCGCAATCTTTGTTGGTAGTGCTATTTTTACGGCCGTATATCGGAGATGTGATAGATCTGGCGGGTTGGTTGGAGTGGGATGGTAATCAATCATTGAGTACGCTTTACTATGGGAGTACAGGAACACAGGACCTGGTTCGAATACAAACGCTAGGGTTACTTGGCCGGGTTATAAGAAGAAACGTCCATGAAGCCATCATAATTACCCAGCAGAATTGAGGTGAATTTTCTAAACGTAATACAAGAGACAAAGGCCTAGGGTTTAAATCATTGAAGCAATGGTGGTCGGAGGTGAGACCGAGAGAGAGAGATGGGGTGGGGGTGGGTGGGGTATTTTTTATTAATAAAATAAATAGTAAATTCAAAGAAAAAGAAAAAAAGAAATTAAAAAAGGTAATTTAGTCTTTTTATTTTACTCAGGGACCGATTTGAAGGATTTTGCAAACCTTAGTAACTCATATAGTGAAAATCGGATATTTGGATTCTCTTTGTTAGTTTTGGTATACTTCAGGAACTGTATTTGTAATCATCAATCTCTTATAATAAAGCAAAGCTTAGAAGGCCGCATGTCTTATTTTTAGAGCCCATTTTTACCACGTGTCGGTAGGATATGCTTTCTTAGAAATTCTTCCCGTCTAATACACAATAGGTTAGCAACAAATCAGCAAGGTAATGGCAAAAAATCAGGAACTAAATATTCTCCAAATTTGAACCGTATATACCAATACCACCTCATCTTCCCTTTACGTTTCAAACTTTGATTTACGCGATGGCGACCCTCTTCCCCTAAATCTCAGCCCTTCCATATGTCTACTTAAATTTAGGGTTCTAATTTTATTCGAAAATTGAAGTTGAAACTGCGATGGAGGAGACCAGCTCGCTATTGTTTCTACTTTGATTATGAAAATTTTCTTCATCTATCACCTCTTTTTTTTTTTCTAGATTCACCACCACTCACAGTCGCCTCCTTCTAACTTTCACCACCATCGAACATCAACCACCAGTGCACCCTCAAAGCCATCGCATTTATCAATGTTTCTCATTTGTACCATTCTTTTTCTTTTCGCTACATTAATCAGGTTGGTTTTTCTGTGATTGGAAGAACGACAGATGTACGTCTCCATGAAGATATGATCGCCACTCGGGATGAGATATGTAGATGTCGCAACAGATCTGGGTGTGATGAGATGCTCCAAAAACAAGTTCTTTTTTGTTGTGTCTTTCAACACTTACTCACGATTTTGTTTGGTACTATGATATATTTAATGAATCATGATAAAAAAAGTGGTAACTGAAGATTTTGAATGCTTCGATCTAACCTTCTTGATTTTGTTTGTGTGTTATTATTAAACAGATCTGTGATTCTTGAGTGAATACCTAGAGACACCATCCGCCATTAAAGGGTTACAGTGAGTAAATATTAGATCTCTGAGGTTTCTTTGCACATAGAAGACAACAATTTTTTCTTCGGGATTGAATAAGGTCCACAAGCACCACCTCCAACATTCAAGTTGTTGAGAAACACATATGAGAAGTTATTGAACAGATCGATAACCTCATACATTCAAGTTCATGAGAGATGTAAGGGTGATTCATCTTTCAGTGTCTACACATTCACTTCTGTTGGCTTCATCTCCATTAGAAAAGAGAATTTGATGTTTGATAGTTGATACTTTTTATTTTTTTATTCTGTAGTAGTTGAACTTATAGGAGATGTTCACAAAATTGTCATTACGTTTGATTACATTGAGAATTGGATCTTCATAAAATGAATTAACCAAAATGAAAATAATTTTGATATTTATAAAATCATTACACGTCTGCTGCAAAACCCTCATTAATCCTTTGTTAAGTTTATTTCTTTTTATTCAGAAACCATAACTAGAGAACCTTGTATAGTTGTTAGTTGAATGGTTCTTCGGCTAAGATTATAAACTAATCATTTAATTATTATTTTTGAAATGAAAACTAAAATAATCCTAATCTTATTTACATATTCCTAATCTTATTTGTTTTTATTCTTCATAGTTTGGTGGATTGCTTGTAGACTATGAAGAAGGAGATAGTTGAAGCAAAACGGTTGGCCATGTTTCTTTTACACAATTCATGGTATGGTTTCATTTTAAATAAATGCTCAGAATGTATTCTTCTTTCTACACTTACTGTATCTATCCATGAATTTAATTTTTTTTTATGTCACTTTTGAGCTTAAAGTGGCTAAATATGTGAAACTGGATGTGAAGTCTAAAACTTTATTATTTGATGTTATTTTGTCTATCTTGGTATTAATTTGATCTATGTATGCGTGTTTTGATGTCCAGGCTTTGAGAAGCAATTATAGCTAATAATGCGTTCAATTGTTGATAATGGGCCGGAAGTCAAGTGGAATACTCTAATATAAAGATATAAAACTAAGATGGTATGCATATTATGTTTCTAATCTAATACATCGAGTGCAACAATTTTTGCATTTATAAGACTATCTTTTTTTCTTGCAGATTTTAGGTACAGTTGGTGCTTAACAAGATGATCGATAACTTTCTATGAAAATCCAAGTTGGAAGCTTTCTAACAAGCAAAAATCCTTTTTTCCTTTTTGAATTTGGAAGGTAAATTCATATAATGTTTTTTTTTTTCTTTTTGACATAATGGGGACAGACATGACTTAATTTTTTAAGCCATAAATGAATGTGTTTTTATTTATGGAGAAAAGTCTTTATCTAAGAAAATTTAAAGGCATTTTAGAATGTAATTCAAATATTTAACAAATTATTTTTGCCATATGAATTTGGTATTTTGCCACTCTTAAACCATACATAACAGGTGTTGTTCTTTCTCCAGGTTACAAGCGTGTACATGGCAGCAAAGCAACTATTGTGCTTCTTTTAGGAGGCACTGATCTAACTATTGTATACTATTATTTCTTTTCTTATCTTCTTTTAATGTAACCATTTACATGATCTAATGAAAAGCAACGTGTTACAAGCGCTTTGATTTGACATGTTCTTGGTGCGAAATTGGGGCAGGGTCTTTCCATATAAGTAACATTAACTGCAAGATATCAACATACCTTTCTCAACACCTCGATTAACATAGTTTTTGCATCAGAGATGAATGACGTGCCAATGGGGAATTTACTTATTTAGATTATTATGCTAATGTGAAAGTCCTTCCAACATAATCAAATAAAAGTATGAACAATTCAAATCAGAGGTAGCAAACAAATATACATACATTCATGCCATTATTATATGTTGGAAATTTATTAATTTTAGTTAACATCTCCATTAATCATATCAATTACTTTCTTTGCGATGGTTTTGATTTAAATTCGAAGCAACTGATTAATTCATTATAGGTTTTAATTTTATATAAGACAGAAGTGTCAAATGTTTTCCTATGCTTATGAGTGCCCTTTCTTTTAGCCGGTGAAACTCTAACGGTATAGTTACATCACCATTTCTCTTTTACATACTTGCAAACATCCACCCCTACTTCAGTCTCTATTGTAATTGAAGGAGCCAAACACAAGGTATAGTTACAAATCATTGTATTTTCAACGTTTTTAATGTTTTTAACTCATTACGAAAACTTAACCGAATGAAAATTTATTTTTTGTTTCAGGTCTTCTTTTTAAGAGACTAACTTAAACTTCAATATTTGGTTCATTTAATTCAAATCCGGTCCAACCAAACCAAAGTTTATTGAGAAAACTTGAAAAATCAATTTATCTGGCTGGTTTTAGTATTAGACATGTTGCAACATTTATAACATTTAACTTTTATTTTAATATCAGTTATTTTAGTTTACTTTCATACCAATACACTTGCTATATATTATTTTTTGATATTTTAGTTATCATCCGTGTATTACACGGGTTTTAACCTAGTTTACTCATAAAAGGATCCATTAGATGCCACATTGTGTTTCTAAAGCCTTACTTTGTCACATGTCATCCTCTAAAGCAATGTAATTTGTTTTCCCGCCTGTTCATACAATTAGAATTAATCAGTTATATTGAATCCTAATAATCCGGAAATATATGCACCAAATCAGCCTTAAATAATATTTATTGATTATCCAATTAAATGCCAATAAGTAGGCTTTAAATCTTGATTCTTTTTTGCTTCGTTTATCCCTGTCTCTTCGTTCATCCAGTTGTTTTGAACCCTAATTTCTATCGTTCGCCGTCGTCATTTTAAAAGTACGAATCGGAGATGGCAACGAATGCAAAATGGCATCCTGACAAGAACATTTCTTCCCCTGATGATGAATTCGCTGAATCCACTGATGATAATTTCACCGAATTCAGGGTTAAAGGAGCTCATTGAATCAAGTGAGGATGTCGGATCTGGTCGGATACTCCAATGCAACATGAATGTTTGGTCCTCATGTATATCTTATGGCTTACATCGTCATTTTAATTATATTTTAATATTGCATTCATATCTTATTAACAAAGTTTCCGGTAAGCAATAATTAAGGAATTGCTCTACGATCTCATTAGAATTAGATTGGGGACTGGCTCCTAATCTAATCTAGTTCTATATATTGAAACGATATTGCAATGCCATCTGCTTCACGAGAATCTTCCCACTAATCGAGAGTTCTTTGATCGAAATTTTGACAAGGAATCTTTCTGATAAAGCGATTTATCCTTCACTATTGTCTTTCAATTTCTAATAAATGGTCAGCGATTTCACTACCCCCGACTTCGATTTTCAGGTTTGCGATTTCACCTTTGCGATTTCGATTTCACAAGCGGTCTCGACTACAATTTTTCCTGGATTACAACACGCTGCAGATTTAGGTGTACGACTTCCTTCAAGAGTATGCGATTTCAACCTTTATTCACCTTCAAAAAGTCTGCGTTTTTTCTGAAAAAAGGAAAGTTATCTCACCATTTGATTCACGATTTCCCACTGCTTCAATTGCTTTAATTTCTACAATTATATATAGTTGTTACAGGAATCCATTTTGATTTTTCTGCAATTATATTATAGTTATGTCTTCATGTTATTGTTTGTAGGAATTTATTTCAAAAAGTCTGCAATAGGAAATGATTCACGATTTCCCACTGCTTCAACTGCTTTAATTTCTACAATTATATTATAGTTGTTTACAGGAATCCATTTTCAGTTTTTTGCAATAGGAAATGATTTTGAAACATTTCATATCATAGTTGTTTACAGGAATATATCCGTATTGAAACAACATTGTAATGTATTATATGGAATTTATAGCTGCAAAGCTTCACAGAAAGATTGAGCTATGCAAGTTTTTGAACCATCTTACTTGGCTTTTTGTTATTAGGAACCATTGTTTTATGAAAACCAAAAAACACTTTGCAAAAATCAATGTACTCATTCTTGCAAAATGCAGTGTTTTATTTTGTGACACAAAACATTATTTTTAAGGTTATTTAGCATTTTAAATTATGTTTGTGTTTATGCAGGGCTTTTGCATATTCTTCTTCTCCTTAGATGTTCATCGTTTCATCCAATTGGTCTGATATGTTTCGTTGAATTGGGTGAAGGTTTGTATTCTTAATATATAGATTCACAGTTTTTTTTATGTTAAAAATTTCATTTATTGTCATGTTAAAATTAGGGGTTTTGTTTTATTTTGAAATTGATGTTTCCTTGCAGCAAGAAAATTTTGATTGATCGCCTTATGTCTACTCAAACATCAAAATTACAAGGTAGGTCTTATTTACAAACGATCCATAATTATTTTTTTGGACCTTTGTACAAATGTTCAAGAACATTTTAGTCTGATTCTGTAACCATATAGTACCACTTTTAATGTTCTTGCTGGTGGGTTATCAAGATGCCTTCTTTTGAATGTAATAATTGTTTTTTACATTATATGCAAACAAAAGGTTTATAAAATTTAAGTATTACACATAATGTGGTTATTGTGGCGTAATGTAAACTGTAAAGGAAGAAACATGAAAGCGGCCAAAGTTTATTTTAGTAGCATACAAGATGCAGTCTTTTTAAGGATATATACCTCATAAAGCATCTGATAATGGTCCTTGTAAGATGATGTATTGTGAAAATCTATCTTTGTTATATTTTTATCGTGATCAAGGATGCGGATTTCTAATAAAATGATCTGGAAAGGAATTATAGAAGATGTTGTACCTAAACGATGATGTTAAATGGTTATTGTTGTGGATGTTTTCTCCTTGCAGGCTAAGGATATGTTTATTGAAGACAATTTCATCTTAGATATTTTTTTTCTTGGTTATATGAATCATTTTGTACATTCGATGATGACGAATAAAGGAAAGAATTTGTGTTTGCTTTATGTGGTATATTTTATTTTCTTTTTGATACCCTTTTTCTGGTTAGTAACTCACTAATTCAATGCATAGGATGATATATGGGTCATATAACTCATTTTTGCACTCTGCATCTCATGATAAAGAACGACTGCTACTTTTTTCCTACAAGCACCCTTTTCCTTGAAAATCTTCTTCAAATCAAAGGACGGGGTATCAAAATTTTAAACTATGCAAGTGTATATTTATCTATTAATTAATTGGCGTCATTTGGCCAAGATGGTGTACGTTTTTTTGTTTCGGGTTGTGTCACGCCTTTGTGTCCGGATCTCCCGGATCCGGCTCCGCTTTTCCGATTTTATACCCACTTCCTTCATTTTCGTCTTACCACCGCTTACTTCCTCTTCTGCACCGCCTTCTTCGTTCCTTCAAGACTCATCATCTCCCTCCGACTCCTTGACTTTCCCTCAACCCGTGTAAGTCTCCTTGGCTAATCGTTCTTCTCTTCGTTCTTCTCCAAGGTTTTTCGCCGCTTCACTACTCCGACTCTCCGCTCCCTGAATACTCATCGTTACTTCTTTCAGTTCTCCCCCATCGGAGCTGCAATCAAGCTAGGGTTTGCGATAATGACGTCTTTTTCGTCAGCCATCTTCACCTTCTGATTAGGGCAACGATCGACGGGTAAAGATGAGAGTCTTTCTCTAATGTCTGCAACTCCAGGCCGCCCTTTCTACTTTCAAAATAGAATCCACGGGAATCCCTTCTCCCTTTATTAAAGAGAGGAAAAGGAGTCGATAGAGAGACATCAATCGGTTCTTGGCAGGTGCGTGTCTAAAGTATCAGGTTCAAACAGGTTTATCTTTCATTGAAGCGATTTTAGGTTTTCTTTCTGATTTTGGTTTTCCTCTTATGGTTAAGGTTTATTTGTTGATTTAGATATGGCTTGATTGTCGATTACAATTTTAGGGATCGCAAGGAAGAGTATGGTGGAAACCATATGGCTTGACATCGGAAAAGAACTTTCTTTAGTTAACCATAAAGAGAAAAAGGTTGGTCTATTCTCTTTTTTCATGATGGAAATTTTGCTCTATCCTGTTAAATTGACACGCCGTGTATCTCTATACCGGCTGATCTCCCGATGACTTCTTTATACCACCTTCTTCTTGCTTCTTTCAGTGACACTCACAATCGGATTCTTTGTCTCCTAAAATCAAATGAGGTAATAGCTTAATCTCTTTCTATAACCCGTATTTTTATGTATGAATATCATATTTCTTTGAAAGCATGCGTGTTGGTATTATTTTGATTTCGATCAACCAATTGGTCGGCTCTCTTGTCGGACCCTCTTTATATTTAACAGTAATCGAGGGGATACAAATATTTTGGTTCTCAATTTTCTTCTGTATTAGGGCTCCAAATTGTAATGATAATACAAACACTAGGAAGGGTAATATTTATTTGGAACTTGGCGACAAAAGAGTCGTTACTTAAAACTGCTATATGCTCTTCATACTTTCCCTCTTTAGCCATGTCTTATTATTGCTTCCTAAAGTTTCATACGCTTATCGTTCTCTTTCTCTCCAAGTGGCCATCTTCGGTTCTTCATGTGTCTCTTCTTCAACCTTAAGATCGATTGCAGTTGTTTGATTTTCAGATAGTGATAGAGAAATAATGGTTATGTCTAATTGCTTGGTTGAGATGAGTTACCAAAACCCTAAGTTCAACCATTAGGAATCTGTTATGTACACTATCTAATTGCTGACATAATCATATAGGAATTAAGCTTAGTACTTGTATATTGCTAAATCTGATTCCATTTGTTGCGTTCAACCCATTGCGAAATGGTATGGGATATTGAATAAGGTACTACAATTCTCCCTTTGGATACAAGGAAATGTTCAAATATTAGAAAATTATTTATGCTACTAAAGTTACTTGATTGTTTTTCTCCAATCCCTGTTTAGCTCATAAACCCCACTACAACAAAAATGACTTCTAGCAACCACTCTATAGGAACAAAATGGGGTTGTTGGTATAGATGAAAGTTATAGGAACAAAAATTAGTTCCAATAGAATTTTAGGTATTTTTTCGGGTGATGGGGTCTTCAGGAACGACTTTTTGTTGGAATAAGATAGGCGGGAGATTTTCCCTCCGCTGAAAATATTAAAATAATTTTAGAAACTAAATTTTGTTTCAACTGATTTCATTTTATTATTATTTTATTCAATTATATTTTTAAAGGAAATTAATTAATTATTAAAACCTTTTAGAAACGACGGAGTTGTTTGTATAGCTAGAGGGTAAAAGTAAAAGCAATTTCATCGTACCCTAACTTACGAACGGCCAAAAACCCCAAGTGAAATTGGAAGGAGACGAAGCCCCGCCGGCAAGGAAGAAGTCCCGCCGGCGACGAAGAAGCCCCGCCGGCAACAAAGCACCACCGGTAAGTAGTATTCCCTCTGTCACTCATCTCCGGTCCACTTTTCTGTCGCTCGTTTTTCATTTACGCCTAAATAAACTCAGGCGAAGGAAGAGACATCGGTGGCCGGAACCGTTCACTGCTCAACTGACTCAGGCTAAGGAAACACTGCCGGCAACGAAGCATATTTCTTGCATTTCTTGAAATCATATTTCTTGTAGTGCCCAAACCTAACTTTATTTGGTGGGTCAACATTAAGAATTGTTTTTATGGTGGACACTATTGATTGCATGTTCTTCCTCGATGGATGACTATATAATTGCATTTAAATATCAGTTTTGATTTTGCTGCATTTACCGATGAATTCATTCAACACTTTTGATTTTCTTGCATTTCTTGATACAGAGTTGGATACAACATATGATAGGTCTCCTCGAACAAAAAAAATTCCAACCAGGAATTTTGTTAGGCAAAGAGATCTCTGTTTTGTGGTCATTAACAAGGAATTTTGTTTCTTTTAATTCTTTTCTATTTGTATCAAGCTTCAGAATAAACATTAAGCAAAGTTCTAAGTTGACCAACAAACCCATGATTATTTTGAAACCTTATTTTTATAGTTTAGATCCGTCTTATTGTTTAATGGTGATTACTTATCCTAAAATATTAGGGTCTTTTGGGAAAAATAGAAACAAACTCTTTTTTAACATCTTAACTATCATTACATCTTTTAGGGTTTAAAAGGTTGTTGGAATGAGTATTTTTCTTGACTTATGGGGTTTACAAATATATATACTTCTAAACGAATTTGATTATTTAGGTTTATTTATATGATATAAGGCTATAAGTTACCTGGTTTGCGATCCCGCTACTATTGAAATTTCAAAATAGTTAGTAGTTTTTATGATATTTAATTTGGCATTGTTAGGAGCTATGGCAAGTCTCTTGTGATCAATGACTTCTGGACTTGACAGGTAAGCCAACTGGAGCAAATGAATTGCCGCAAGTCTCATGGCTTATAGCCAACATAATTTAATAATCACATAAAACAAGTGCTGATACCAATTTCAACATGAACAAAGTAGTTTATCGGTAGGTTCTAGATACCAAACAATTTGGAAGCTGAGTCAGTATGAGATTTGAAAAAGCAATTACTGCTCTGTGGAATCAAGGCGTATACAATGCACAAAATGTGGGCATTCACATATATGGATATGTACAAATAGGATAAAGTCCAAAGCAAGATGGTGTCGGCTTGAAAAAAGAAAAAACATAAAAAATTTAATACCTTCCATCTATTCTATTGACTTTTGGTCTTTGGAGAAATTAACGAGACTTTTGTGTTGTAATAAGATTGCTGTCAATATCATCAAGCAAAAGATGGTGATGGGTGGGTGGAATACAAAGGCTCACTCAGCTTTGACGGGCCTCATAAGGTTTCTGAATTTTTTTAAAGATTTGTAATATTGGTATTTTGAAATATGAAACATGATGATTGTGTTATGTTTAAACTTTTTGGTTACATTTTTTGTTTATGTGCTGATTGTCCGTTCCTTAAATGTAGGTGGAAATACCGCATGCTTTTGTTTGTGATGAGAACGAATTTAGTTGGGGAGTTTGTTGGTCATACGAGACCAAAGACGAGTAGAGTGGTATGTCAGATATAAGAATTATATTTGATTTCCATAAATGGCAATATGCTTTAATTTTTTTTAGCATACGACTTTTGTTTCTTTCTGTTACAGCAAAAGTGTATATGTTTTTAAAAATCAACACAATTATGACATTGCTATTATTCGGCAGAGTACACTGTTTTTCTTGTATTTATCCGGACCCGTGCTCCAGCAATCCCGAACCCGTGTGGAGCACGGGCTCCCACTAGTTTTTATTAACTTCCGTGATATTCCAATTGGGTCTGTAAAGTACATTTGCCATTTCCTGCATCATTTTTTAAATTTTGCATTATGCAAATGCTTGGCTAATAGTGTAATATAACTGTGTATATAAATAATAAATCATGAAACATAATTGGGAGTCATACTGCTTTCAGTTATTAATTTATAGGGTTAATATATTACACAATTTGTGTACTTGCTGGAATCTGGAAAAAGATAATGGTGAAGAATTAGGGATGGCAATGGGACCAAAAATGGAATGATTGATTATTTATGTTTGTAGGAAAACTCCTTGACTTCCTTTTCAAATTTGATTGTCTGAAACTCTGAATTTTACATCTATAAGAGGCATTCATTTAAATAGAAACAGAAACAATTTAGTATTGACCAGAAGTTATTAGAATGGAATTAAAAGCATTTGTTCCATATATGTGCTTTGCCCTTGCAATTAAGTGGAATTCAATACTTATGACTTATTTTAGAATATTACCTTCGGCAATCCTTACATATTGGATGGGAAAGCATAATTAGATATGGGCTTGAAGTATGCAAATAAAATCACGGGAGTTAAAATTATTGTTTGGCTTTGTTTGTTAAGAAATGTATTAAAATCTAACAAATTACATAAACAATTTCCGAAATACGATAATTTTTTTAGACAACCAAAACTAGAAATATAACTTAGAATTTTAAGCCGCTATTGTCAAAGAGAATTAGAAAACTAAATAATATCATTGTTTTGTATTTTTATATTTTCTTGATAATAATGTTTGGATATTTAGGATGGATTATCAACAAATTGTTTTATCATTAACCACCCAAAATGGTATACTATTGTTTTTAACTCAAAACAATAATGTTTTTATTTTTAATCAATAGCGGCATTTTTTTTACTTTTCGTTGTTTTTATTTATAACGAAAAACAATAACATAATTTTTATTATAATCCAAACTAAAATTATACTTTTCATTTTAACCCAAAATAAAAACACATCATATTTTAACCTAAATTAGCATCATACTATCCACCGAATGAAACAATTTGACGACAGTTAAAAGGAATCTAATCGCCAATAATGTTATTGGTTTGTTTTTATTATTCAGGGGTTGAATGTAAGAATGTTTGATATTAAAATTCAATATTTGGGAACTAGGGGCGTGTTTATCTTCTATTACTTTGAAAATTTATGATCTATGTTTGTCATTTTGTTATTTTGAACAATATTGTGGTAGTACTTAAAATACCTACTTATTTATCATTTCAATCAGTTTGTGTACATTTTTTTAGATAAAGATCCTACATTATCTTATTTGTTTTATTTTTTTATAATAACTACATCACACTATCATGTATCATTATTGTTGTCATATTTGGAATATATCAAATTATATAATTAAATAAAATATTATGTAAGTTCATTTAATTTTCAACCGTATAACCCACGGGTTTGTAAACTAGTTTTATATTAAAATAAGGGGATGTCAATTGAAAAGGTGCAAAGCAATTGAAATTTAATAATTAAATACTTTGTTTAATTTGTGAAGTTTTGTTAAATAATAATCTAATAATAATAATAGAAAATATATTAATTGGACGTGATAAAAAGTAAACGATTAAACGTGTGATTTTTTTAAATTAAATTGACCAATCGTAAACATGAACAATTATACGCGTGACTTTTCATAATCGCATTGACGAACTTTTATTAAATGATAATAATAATAATAATGTAATAATATTATTAATAATCTAAAAACAATAATAAAATTAATAATCTAGTAATAATATTATTATTAATATATAAAACAAAAAGCCAAAAAGGACAAAAAAAATCAAATCAAATGGGGTATATGAAGTAAAAAAACAACAAAATAACAAAAATAAAATATAAGAGGTGCATGAATTAATTTTGAAAAATATGAGATACATATAAAAATACTTTTGTTAAAGTATTTTATTTTTGATGTGATGTTTTTTGATTTTTTGTTTATCTTTATTCTATGTGTCTATTTTGTTTTGATTTTTTTATCATTTTAATTTTTTTTGTTGGTGCTGCTATTAACACTAAAATTTTGTGTGGTTGTTTAGAACTTTATGCAACTAATTTTTTCATATCACTTATCAAGTAACAATACAATGGTAATCAATTATTCTTATTATTTCTATTTGTTTAGAGTTATACTTTAGTTTTTATATTTTTTTCCCTTTTAATATATTTAATTTTTAATTTTTTTAGTTTAAATACATGTAATATGTTAACCGTAGCAGTGGTAAGACTTTAATTATAAATATTATTTTATGCTTAATATAGTTACATATAAACATGATTTTCATATACTTTAATGTAACACCCTCACTTAAGGTGTTTCAAAAAAAAAAAAAATACATTTTTAAACCCATAATTTATCATCATTGTTCAAAGATCATCCTTAAGAGAAAACTTTAATTTCAACGTCTTCAAAAAGATTCAGATTTCATTCAAAACAGTTTTAAAACACATTGAGTTTGTTAAGAAATCGTTCAGGGTTCAAGTTGCGGAAAATCATTTGATCCCACTTAGATAAAACATCTTGGTTTTTAAAGTAGCGAGGTTGTTACAATTCAAATACCATTACACAGTTTAAAATGAAACCACACAACTTGTGACCTTCTAAAACATACAGCTCCTCTAAAGTCCTCTAAACTCCTCAACCTCAGTACACATCAAAATAAGTTAGGCAATTGAAATGCCTAGTGAGCTTACCCGAGGTTGACCCATTTCGAGTGGGCAGTGAAATACCACACTCGAGACAAACCCCCAAAAATAGATTTGACACACACTTCAAAAGTTGTTTAACTCATCATATCAAAAGTTGCCTAAAGCATTAGTACGTCATAAAGGTTTACTCAAAAAATGGATAATTATGGAATGCAATGTAATGCATGATGTAACTATCCCGACCCAGGTCCATCTCATAAAAGTCCAACTCAACCCAATGGCACCTACCTAAGTTCACAAATGGCACGCACAAAGCATATCACTCGATCTCCGTAGAGGTTAAACTAGAACTAGTGGCCATCACACTAGCCCCATGAGGGTTAGCAACCCCCTCATGCGGTTCCCTATTGTTGGGAACAACGTCTCCTCACCCTCTTTAATTTAGAGAAGGGAAAAACTCAATACGTCTTCATAACGTCTCCCCACCCTCTTTAATTGAGAAAAAGGGCAAAAATCAGTCTCAAGGGCTCACACGGTCAATCCCATCCTATATGAAATGCAATGCACAATAGGATGCTCAAAACGTCTTTCAAAAACAACATCATAGTCTTTGTTTAAAAACATCTTTAAAAGGACTCATTTCATGCAATGCACACATAGTACTCATATAACAATTAGCACATAAAAGCATGCAAGAAAATAGTTGATAACACACACAAAAGATAATAGTTGGGATGTGTACTCCCGATAAACTCACCCAAGGTTAACTGAAGAGTCAACACTAACGTCACACAAGGTTGAAGCATTTGAAGACGCTTCTAGACATCAACTCTTCCATCCAAATCCTCCTAGTCGAGTGATAACTCAAGTCCTTAGTCCCACCTCCAAGTCATTACAATGTATCTCCTTCCTACATGACAATAATGGAATGTGTCATACTCGATTCATCTAAAAGTCGTACTATACTTACTTCTTTATAACTAAGAAGGAACCACCATCCACCATCCCAAAATGAAGTCTTTGACTCTTTAATATAAGGAAAATCTTAGTTAAAACATCCCCAAAATTTGGCATTAAAACAAGGACTCAAGGCCCCATCCATAGAGCTAAAAACTCAAAAATGATGAAAATATGGAAAACCCCCTAACACGGGTCGTGCTTCCTGACACGGGCCTGGTTCAGACTCAACAGATTGCACAGACCCTTTTACACGGGTCGTGTACGGCCTGCTGTGGCTTCATTTTTGGTCCTTTTCACTCCTTTTTGACCCAATTCAAGTTCCAATTCAACCCAAGACTAATTATACATGAAAATACACATCTAATAACTCATTTCCAAGTATTCAACTCCCAATCCAAGTATTCATGACTAAAACTAAAGGAAACCACAATTCAAGTTCTTATCTCTTATCATGTGGTTAATGAACTATGTTCCAAGTCAATCATTACACTTAACACCATTAAGTCCCAAATAAGTTCTTAACCAAGGTCATCCCTTAAGGGAGTCATTCCCATACAACTCTAAAGAAGATAGCCTCATGGAATTTCAAATTCCAATCATTGGTCCAAATGGTTAAAACCCATGGAATACCCAATTCCAATCCATTACTTGATAATTACAAGTGGAGATTCCTTCTTCCATTCCATGGAATCATTAGGAATGATTCTTACTCCATTATTACTTCTAATTTGATGCAATAAACCCATTCATCCATTAAACAAGAGATCCAATCTTCATATGCATGAATAAAACCCATTTCAACACCCAAATTCTCATTTTCTAGTGATTTAAGGTTTAATACTACAAATCAAAAGTTGGAATCCTTAGGGAATCATTAGAAATGAATCCCCTCATGCAAAACTACCAAATACAACCATCAATCTCTAGATTCCTCAAATATTCATCAAATCCTAAATTCTAGGGTTCATAACACCCAAATCACACAAGTGATTGGATCTAGAGCATCCATGGATTGAATGTAGACTCCAACAACTTAGAAACATTAAATGAAAGACCTCCTCCCATCATCAATTTCGCGTTGGGTCCAAACCCCAAACCCTAACTCGAAATCCAAAGCTAGAAGATGAAGGGTTTATACCTTAGGTTGTTAGGAAACTTCAAGTATATGATCAATCTTCAAGAACAAGCATCTATTCTTCTTGGAACCATGGAAAATCGCCATCTCTCTACCCCTCCATCCTAAAAAACGCGATTGTGGCTGAAATGGGTGAAACCTCCATAAAAAACTTGATATCTTTCACAATTGGCAAAACTAGTCCCTATAGTTTGGCCTTTCTTCACCAACACCCCAAAAGTCTATTATTCTCATTAGAAGTCTCCATATTCATACATATGCCCCAAATACAATTATTTATTTCACTTGAGTCTTTGACTAGGTCAACACTAACCCTTAGTTTCCCAAATTGACACAAATGGTCCCTTACACTAAAATCCTTTACTATTTGGTCATTAATGTAAACTTAAGGACTTATTTAACTTACTCTAAGTTTCTACATAAATTCCTTCATAATAATTTCTAATCTTTCTAAATCCTTGATTGGTCAAGTCCACTTAGGGTAAGTTTGACCAATTTGACACTTTTAGTCCTTATGATAAAATTTGTCATCTTTGGTTTAAAAATAGATTTTTAAAACTATATTTGGCTCATTTATACACGATATAAAAATATAACAAAATATTAGATTTATTTATTTATTTGTTTTCTTTATTTACAAAAGTTAAAAATAAAAAACAAAATTTTCATTGGCACTTTCTCCATAAATACGTACCAAATCACTATCCCAAACACAAACCCCACGGGCCACCACCGCCCGAAACTTTTGTGTAGAATGAAAATCGTTTACACTTCAGAAGTGAGAAAATCTTTAATTAAATGGTTGGGGAAACAAAAAATGGCTCCATCTTGCAATTTAATTGACAATACCGGTATAATTTCAGTAATATGAGGAACAAATAGCAAGATTGATTGATTTTTTTTGTTAAGTTCATCATCATAAACCAAAAAGTGACTGAAAGTCTGAAACTAATTTAAAGCAGTAGTAATTTGACAGTTTGAAGAACAAATAGCAGAATAACATGATCGATTAAATTTTATCTGTTGATTTTGATGTCATAAACCAAACACTGATTGAAATTGATTTATAAAAGCATTATAATTCCGTAATTCGAAGAACAAATAGTTTAAAGCAATAAAATTGATTGAATTTATCTGTTTAGTAGATTACTCTTTTTTTTCCGCTTATATAGACATTAGATCCATCAAATATCATTACCTTGGATGGACATCTATTTTGTTATTTTGTGGCCAATAAACGACGGTTTTATAACCGTTAGTGGTGGGTATAAAAGCAATTTGTTTTTCATAAAGAACGTGTTTGGAAAAACTAGTTGAAAGCTGGTAGCGGGTAGCGGGTAGCTAGTTGTGGGAAGCGGGTAACGGGTAGCGGGTAGCTGGTAGCTGGAAGCTGTAATTTTTAGTTTGTATATGACTTTTCGGCAAAAGTAGCTGAAAGCTTTTAAAATATGTTAAATTACATAAAAGGACATCTGCGTAATTATTGATTATAGTTTTAAGGGTATTCTAGTAATTAATGATATAACTGGTAGAGTTTTTTGTTAAACGCTACTTCAACTAGCTTTTAAAATAGTAGCGTTTAGTTTAAACTAAACGTTTCAAGCTCGTGTCGTCGAACGAAGCTTTTGGTTTTAATTAGAGCTATTTCCTAAACGTTACAAGCTAAAAGCTCTTAAACGCTCTCAAAAGCTCTATGCCAAACACGTCCAAAACAAATTTTTGGGTCAAGAAATATAATCAACATATTACGAACAATTTAAATCCATGAAGTTTGTCTTGAAGTTTGTCTTAAGATGTTGGATTTTGAAGAAGCTTCTTATTTATTGAAAATAGATTTATTTTATAGGTTATTTTTTTATTTGTTTTAGGATAAATACGACTATACACGATCATTTTTAGCTTAATATTTAATTTGACCATTTATATGCAAATCCACTAGAAATTTGATTTTGCAGAAATTTAGGTTTAGGCTAATACGTAAGAATATGTAGCGTTTTTCGTTTTTAATTAAATGTAAAGAATAATATCATATATGTCCTAAATAAAGAGATAAATATTATTTTTATTCTATCTAAAATTTAAATATCATAATTACCTTAGATAAGTCTTCAATATATATATATATATATATATATATATATATATATATATATATATATATATATATATATATATATATATATATATATACCCAAAATCATATTTTTAAATATTTTATAAACCTTTTAAATCATATTCTGATTATTAAAAAACATTTTAATTACACAAAAATTATTATGGACAATAATACCCTTTGCTTCAAATTGGTTCAATACACCCACGTCTAGAAATCACGATCAATAACTCAATCGACGCATGAAACACCATTGTCGCCGTTTGCTCCTTCCTTCGACAGCCATTGCCGCCGTTTTCTTCATCAGTCATCGGAGGTTTTGATTCCAATCACGCGGTCGCCGTTTCTCTCTTCAAGAAACCCATTTATCTCTTCAACAAAACAGGTCACGACTTAGAACAGGTAATCTGATTCCAATCGATCCGACTTCATCAATAACATGTTCTTCAATATCTCGTTTTCTCATAATCTAAATTAAAGTATCTTCTATTTTAATATTTAATTAAATATTTAAGATTTCATAAAAATATAAGATAAACCTTATAATTAAAATTTAAACGTATTTAACATCGCTTGATGCAGTTTGCCGTACATTCCCTTTTTTTCCCTCTTTCTCTCGTGCACGCTTGGTTACAACCATACCTGCTTCTGCATCTCCTCGGTAGTCGGAAAGTTATTTTTCCAGAAATCAACCACCGTCTTCAGCAGGTTGCTATTTTACAGGTTGGTTTACTTCTTTCACTCTGCCTCTCTTCAATTACGAATTGTTTAAGCTCCCAAGAAAACAAACCGACAATCTTTCTGTGGTTTGGCAGCAATTGAAAAAGACTGTGATTCTTGATTGATGACGGCGGGTGCAAACCCTATTGTAGATATGAACGGTTCTGAAAGCAACACCAATGGTGCTTCGGCCAGCAATAACGATGGTGGTTCCGCCTTGCCCGAGAAATTCGCGGTGGTTACTGGTTTCAAGCGCGACGTTGTTATTTCATTCGACTGGACTCCTGATGAACAGTCTTTGTTGGAAGAACTGCTCGTCAAGTATGTTAATTCTTTAATCATTATTCAGTTGCTAGAAGAAATATATCGAATTTTAGAGTAGAATAAAAACATTTGCACATCAAGATCTCTAAAGAGATTCTTTAGATTAGGCCCAGTTTGGTGATTTCTTTTAAGGTAGTTGTTATGATATTGTCAATTTCATATGGTTTTGCAAGAGTTATTATTATTTTTACATCTATTTTTCCTCTCAAAGATGATATTCGATTACCTTCTTTTATATTGAGTAACAAATATTTTATGACCTTTTATGCAGATATGCATCAGATAATAATAAAGCAATGAGTTATGCAAAGATTGCTCAGGAATTGCACGACAAAACAGCCCGTGATGTGGCGATACGGGTTTCACTGATGGAAGTAGGAGCACTATCTCATTCTTCATTTGTCTTATATATGATTTATAGTTAAATTGATATACAAGTCTCTATTAGTATTGTTATTTGTTTATATTCAAATAACAGTAACCCAATGAGTATTACTATATCTAATTATACAGACTCTGTTTTTCATCTTTCCAGGAAAAGGAAAAGGGCAAGAAAAAGAGAGACGATAATGGTCCATCAAGAAAACAGAAAGATAGAACGGTATGCAATGGTTTTGTTCGTTTTGGTGTATGAAAACATTAAAGATTAAATGCAAGAATTCTTGTTTGAGCCTTAGAAAAAAGTGACTTTTTGCCAAAATCGATATAAAGGTGACACTTTATAAATCTTTTCTTTTTCATGTCCAGGAAAAAATTGCTAAACAACCGGCTACAAATCGAGCCTCCATGGACACTGATGATGGCATCTCTTACAACGGTTGGTAGCAAAATTTGTTTGTGAATTAAATCTTTTGATAAACACTGCAAGATACAAAATTTTTGTTGTCTTTCATTGTGTTTGTGAATATATAAACATGGGTATCTGTTAAGATACAATATTTTCTTCTTCTTGGTGCATTTTATCTTAAAAAAAGTAAAGAAATTTATGTATTTCTTGCTACTTTCCGTGTATGATATTTTCTTGTAAATGGTGTTTTTTATTCTAAACAAATTTATCTGTTGCTGCAGGTATTGGTGGTTTGTCCGGGAATCTTCTTGAGCAGAATGCCCAGGCTATGGATCAAATTTCTGCTAATATTTCTGCCAGAAAGGTAAATTCATATTCGGTAAACATCACAAATTATGAAGTTTTTATTCAATGAAACATCACAAAGTTCAAAGCCTTATCGCCGGCTAAAGTTAATAACTTGTAAAAATGGAAAACAGTTCATATGTGTATTGGATTGGGATACATGAATACATCTAATATGGTCGAGTTTCTCTTACGTGGCAGGTACACGAGAATATCAATCTTTTTTGCCAAACGAGAAAAAACATTATTACAATCTTGAATGAGTAAGTCATAGCTTTACCAATGTAATTTCTTGTTTCTTTTCTTTCTCCTATTAACTAATAAAAAATATTATTTATAATTGCAGCTTAAACAACATGCCAGACGTAATGAAGCAGATGCCACCATTCCCTGTGAAACCAAACGAAGAGCTCGCCAGCTCTATACTTCCCCCGTCAGCTATGCACCGATGAAATCTTGAATCTTTTTTCGTAAAAAAATTTATAAATATATATTTCCTTTCCAAATACAAAATTTTTTCTTTCTTTCCGTTCAGACCCACATCAGGTTCTTTGGACTATGATCTGGAAGCAGATCTTTCGAATGAGTTTTTTTTTTTGGTTTTTGGTTATCTGGAGTTGTGTTTGGTCATTTTTGAGTTAGAATAATGCTTGTGAATGTGGCCAGTTATGTTGGAAGGATTTTAGTCTGTGTAAATATGATAGGGTTGAGTCTATTCGATATTTGTTTATGGGTATAATATGTGAAAACCTTTATTATTTGATTTCCCAGAAGGATCAATTTCCTAACTTCTACTAGATATGTTGCCAAGTATAAGGAGATCTGAATTTACACTGAGCATGGGAAAAACTACCCTACAAAAAATTATAAAAATACTAAAAAAATTCCCTTAAGAGACTGGTAGAAGTTTATTCGATATTTGTTTATCGGTATTATAAGTGAAAGTCTTTAAGTTGAGCATCTAATTTAAACACGAGTTGACTTTGTTGGAGGTCAGACATCCTAATGTGGTTCGGTTTGTTGGGGATGTTACCCAAAATATACCCATGATAATTGTTTTAGAGTATCATGCGAGAGTAAGTTGAATAAAACAAAATTAATAAAAAGATTTTGAAAGTCATATTGATTATTTTGTTTATTTATTTCTTGATATGATTATAATATATGCAACTCTTTATGATTTTTAGGGTGACGTTAGAAGCTATCTTCAAAAAGAAAGAATGAGTATCTCCATCAAAAACCATTTGATTTGCTTTTGATATTTCCACGTTTACATTCATTTAATGTAAAAATTGGTAAATTGGTAAAGATTTTAGAAATTTTAACTATAAGAAAACGGCTCGATCAGCACGAAAAGTATAAAAGTTGTCTGAGGTATATTCATATGTTCACAAAATCCTAAATTGCTTTATTCGAAAGAAATTTGGATCATTATTTCGATAATAGTTTTTGTAATCATATTAGGACAAATTACAAGAAAACCCATTATATTTTGGAGTTTTGCGGGTTACCACTATATTTTTTATTTCAATTAGACCATAAAAGTTTCTTTCAAATAAAAGATTTTGACCTGTTACATCACGTTTGACCGATAATTTCCCAAATTAACTATTTTTACATGTTACATTTGGCCAAAAGGGTCAACTTAGAAAAATCTCAAACTTGTATGGTTTTGGAAAAATGAAGTATTATATGAGAAACTGCAAAATTATCTTTAATGACTTTTTCGTAAATAAATCTCTCCGATTTCATATATGGTATATATTTCTACTGCGAAAATTGCAGGAACATACAACGTACGTTACTCTTTTTACCAATATAGAAAGACTTGATGCAACATTGGGTTGCATGTTAGTCTTGAAAGTATGATACTTATATATATATATATATATATATATATATATATATATATATATATATATATATATATATATATATATATATATATATAGGTTCAATGCAGAACCAAAAATATATTACCTAACTGCAGAACCACCCTTATAACCGTTAGATCATTATTTCAGTGGATTAGATTAAAAGGGGTACACCATAAAAAATTATACCCATTTACAGTAAATCATATCCAATAAAGGGTAATTTCGGTATTGATTCATTCCGAAAATAAAGGAGCCATCTCCAGATAGCGATTACGGGATTCAAAAAACGAAAGAGGGTTTGGTTCTCGTCATCTGTGGGCTTTCGTTTCTTCTCCATTGCGCACCTAGGGTTAATCAAGCCGCAAACTGAAGCAATTAACATCACCTACCGTCCTCGAGTCCGCTAATCAGTTCATTGATGAACATGATGTTCATTGATGAACATGATGTTCGTTGATGAACATGATGTTCATCAGTGAACATAAACATGTTATTCGTAATTTTGATTCAGTTTTCATATCATTGGAATTTTCGATTGAATAATTGACCAAATTGGATTCATCTTTAGCGATTAAGGATTAAGAATCAACCATTTGAAGAATAGCAACTGTATTAGAAGATTTGTTATTCAATTTCTCAATAGGAACTTCCTTTATCGATAATCAATTCGCGAATAGTAATGAACATATGTTCATTGATGAACATCTTGTTCATTGATGAACATCATGTTCATTGATGAACATATCGATGGTGGGGTTAAGTTTTTGAGCGAGAGACAGAGGAGAAGTAAATTCGAATGCCAGTCCTAATCAACGAACAAAATCAAGCGATATCAATTCCCAGAAAATTATACATCTTTGTGCAGTTCTAACCTAGACGGTGATGTTTTTGACGTTATCAATTCCCAGATCTTTGATTTCCCATCGTACCCTTAATTAAGTAATCAAATCTAACGGTTAATAACATGGTTCTGCAGTTAGGTGATTTAATTTGGTTCTGCATTGAACCCATCCATATATATATATATATATATATATATATATATATATATATATATATATATATCATAAAAAGGTAATTGTCAAAATTGTAAAAATTGTTTACACGTCAGAAGTGAGAAAATCTTGAATTAAATATTTGGGGAAACAAAAATTGGGTTCATCTTACAATTTAATTCACAATACCAGTATAATTTCGGTAATTTGAATAACAAATAGCAAGATTGATTGATTTTTTCTGTTAAGTTCATCATCATAAACCAAAAAGTGACCGAAAGTATGAAACTAATTTAAAACAGTAGTAATTTGACAGTTTGAAGAACAAATAACAGAGTAACAAGATCGATTAAATTTTATCTGTTGATTTTGATGTCATAAACCAAACACCGATTGAAATTGATTTATAAAAGCATTATAATTCCGTAATTCGAAGAACAAATAGTTTAAAGCAATAAAATTGATTGAACTTATCTGTTTAGTTAGGAGCTGTTTGTTTTTTTTAAAAAGTACTTCTAACCTCTTTTGTCTGCAAGCCGCAGACGCGCGCAGACGTTTTGATTTGCATAACGTTTGTTTTTTCGCAGACCGCATACCTTAAAAGGTCTGCGCGTCCTCTTTTCCTAGAAGTGTTATACCTACCTCTGTTTAGTAGATTACTTTTTTTTTCCCGCTTATAAAGACATTAGATCCATAAAATATTATTACCTTGGATGTACATCTATTTTGTTATTTTGTGGCCAATTAACGACGGTTTTATAACCGTTACTGGTGGGTATAAAAGCATTTTCATAAAGAAAATTTTTGGGTCAAGAAATATAATAAACATATTAGGAACAACTTAAATCCATGAAGTTTGTCTTAAGATGTTGGACATTGAAGAAGCTTCTTAGTTATTGAAAATAGATTTATTTTATATGTTATTTTTTTATTTGTTTTAGGATAAATACGAATATACACGACCATTTTTAGCTTAATATTTAATTTGACCATTTATATGCAAATCCACTATAAATTTGATTTTGCAGAAATTTAGGTTTAGGATAATAAGGTAAGAAAAACATAGCGTTTTTCGTTTTTAATTAAATATAAAGAATGATAAATCTCATAATCTAAATTAAAGTATCTTCTATTTTAATATTTATCAAATATCTAAGACTTCATAAAAATATAAGATAAACCTTATAATTAAAATTTAGGATAATTTCATATATGCCCTGAATAAAAGAATAAATATCATATTTGTTCTGTGTATAACTTAAATATCATATTTGCCTAAATAAATACCCAAAATATCATATCTATCCAAAATCTATTTTTTATATATTTTGTAAATATTGTAAATCACATTTTAGATATTTTCTATTATCTAAAAACAATTTAATTAAAAAACAATTAACATTGACCATATTGCCCTAGTTTTCACGTATTCACGTTATCACGTATTCCCTTCCCGATTTTACGTATTCTCTTCCCGATTTTACGCACGAAGAAGCCAAATCGACACTACAGCCGATCGCAGGTGGTGTTTATCTATCCCCGACGGTAGTCGCCGTTTCTCTGATTCCCGGTGGTTGTCGCCTTGCAGTGGTTGTCGCCGGTTCCTTGTGTCGCCAGCCCCCTTTGTCGCAGGTAGGTTTCTCACAGGATGTTGCTGATTGCGTTTCTTGATAGTTCCATATTCTTGATTTCTTGAGTCGGATAACAATGTGTGATGTTTGCTGATTTCGTGTTTAATGAGTGCGATAATCAGTTTCATACGTTGATTTCCTGATTTCTTGAGTCTAATAATCAGTTGCTTCGTATTGCTTTGCTGATTAACATTGTTGATAAAACTTGTTTGCTAAATTTGTTTCTTTGCAATCGGTTTTCTGATTAATGTAAAACTTGGTTGCTGATTTATTGTGATCGATTTCTTGGAATTGGTTTTCTGTTCCGTGTTTCCAGAAATCAACCACCGTCTTTAGCAGGTTGCTATTTTACAGGTTAGTTTACTTCTTTCACTCTGACTCTCTTCAATTACGAATTGTTTAAGCTCCCAAGAAAACAAACCGACAATCTTTCTGTGGTTTGGCAGCAATTGAAAAAGACTGTGATTCTTGATTGATGACGGCGGGTGCAAACCCTGTTGTAAATATGAACGGTCCAAAAAGCAACACAAATGGTGCTTCCGGCAGCAATAACGATGGTCGTTCCGCCCTGCCCGAGAAATTCGCGGTGGTTACTTCTGATCATGGTTTCAAGGGCGACGTTTTTATCTCATTCGACTGGACTCCTGATGAACAGTCCTTGTTGGAAGAACTGCTCGTCAAGTATGTTACTATTAGTTATAATTTTTTGTACGAAAAAAGATTCAAGATTTCATCGGTGCATAGCTGAGGGGGGAAGTAGGAGTTCTATCTCATTCTTCATTTGTCTTATATATGATTTATAGTTAAATTGATATACAAGTCTCTATTAGTATTGTTATTTGTTTATATTCAAATAACAGTAACCCTGTGAATATTACTATATCTAATTATACAGACTCTGTTTTTCGTTTTTCCAGGAAAAGGAAAAGGAAAATGGTAAGAAAAAGAGAGACGATAATGGTCCATCAAGAAAACAGAAAGATAGAAGGGTATGCAATTGTTTTGTTCGTTTTGGTGTATGAAAACATTAAAGATTAAATGCAAGAATTCTTGTTTGAGCCTTAGAAAAAAGCGACATTTTGCCAAAATTGATATAAAGGTGACACTTTTTAAATCTTTTCTTTTTCATGTCCAGGAAAAAATTGCTAAACAACCGGCTACAAATCGAGCCTCCATGATGGCATCTCTTACAAAGGTTGGTAGCATAATTCGTTTGTGAATTAAATCTTTTGATAAACACTGCAAGATACAAAATTTTTGTTGTCTTTCATTGTGTTTGTGAATATATAAACATGGTATTTGTTAAGATACAATATTTTCTTCTTCTTGGTGCATTTTATCTTTAAAAAAAGTAAAGAAATTTATGTATTTCTTGCTACTTTCCGTGTATGATGTTTTCTTGTAAATGGTGTTTTTTTATTCTAAACAAATTTATCTGTTGCTGCAGGTATTGGTGGTTTGTCCGCGAATCTTCTTGAGCAGAATGCCCAGGCTATGGATCAAATTTCTGCCAAAAAGGTAAATTCATATTAGATAAACATCACAAAATTCAAAGTTTTATTCGATAAAACAACACAAAGTTCAAAGCCTTATCACCGGCTAAATTAATAGTAGCTTTTAAAAATGGAAAACGGTTCATATGCGTATTGGATTGGGTTACGAGTCAACACAAAAGTCAAATTTGGACTCTCTAAAAAGTTGAAGGGCATACACATGAATACATCTAATTGTCGAGTTTCTCTTACGTGGCAGGTACAGGAGAACATCAATCTTTTTTGCCAAACGAGAAAAAACATTATTACAATCTTGAATGAGTAAGTCATAGCTTTACCAAATTAAGTTGTTGTTTCTTTTCTTTCTCCTATTAACTAATAGAAAATTTAATTTATAATTGCAGCTTAAACAACATGACAGACGTAATGAAGCAGATGCCACCGCTACCCGTGAAACCAAACGAATAGCTCGCCAGCTCTATACTTCCCCCCTCAGCTATGCACCGATGAAATCTTGAATCTTTTTTCGTACAAAAAATTATAACTAATAGTAACATACTTGACGAGCAGTTCTTCCAACAAGGACGGTTCATCAGGAGTCCAGTCGAATGAGATAACAACGTCGCACTTGAAACCATGATCAGAAGTAACCACCGTGAATTTCTCGGGCAGGGCGGAACGACCATCGTTATTGCTGGCGGAAGCACCATTTGTGTTGCTTTTTGAACCGTTCATATTTACGACAGGGTTTGCACCCGCCGTCATCAATCAAGAATGACAGTCTTTTTCAATTGCTGCCAAACCACAGAAAAATTGTCGGTTTGTTTTCTTGGGAGCTTAAACAGTTCGCAATTGAAGAAAGTAGCTGACTAAGACGGAAGGAATCTGGTATCAATTTGTTTATGGCAAAACGGGGAGAATGAAAGAGAAAATAGAGTTTTAAAAGAGGAGTATTAAGAAGAAATTTGGGAATATTTATGCTGCACAAAAGTTTGCGGGGAACACATACAGTCATGATAAAATACACTCATAGCTCATATATGATTCAACATAAATCATAACAGAACACAACTTCGGCTGTAGAGATTAAGCATTACTATGGGTTCTTACTTGAAGATCTGGACCGAATCGATTCCGGTTTACTTGAATATCTGGATAGAATCGAATAAGCTTGGAGAACTTAAAAGAGATTTTTAAAAAGTTCTACACTTTAAGCCAAATATTTCTTATTAATGGCTTGAAAATGAAAGATCTGTAAGCAAAAGATATTTGAAAATTTCAAATCTGTGAGTAAAAGATCTCTGGTAAATTTTAGACTTTGCATATGTCATTTTACTTCTTTAGCATGAAAATTGAGTTTTGGTTATTAGTACCTATCATAAAACCGATGAAAATTTGGTTTTTATGAGTAAAATTAGTTGGTGATTTGGAAAATATTATTTTAATGGTGTGAGAATTTGTATGGTTAGAATCGAGTCTAAATATGTAATATTTATGTACTTTGCTCGAATGGGGTTTAGATTTGGAATTTCTATTTTTAACTGGGTCGAAGTTAAATGTGTGTGCTCAAAAATTTGAATTTTTATGAATAATAAGTGGTTATTGGCTCAAGGACATCTTATAATGTTTTTAGCAAATATCTTTGTGTTGATGACTTTAGTCTAGGATTCTATCCCTAACTGCAGGAACAAGGAAAAATGGGCTATTATGAGAATTTGGAAAGACCTATAGTTAATAAGCGATTAAAAATATAAGTTCATAAGCCTTCAAAAGTTTTGCTAGCATCTGATATAACTTGACTCATAGGTTCTAAACAGTTGTAAATGCTCATGCCAAACACTGTAATGATCTTATGTTTAAGTAAACCACACTTCCCTTTGTTCTAAGTACCGCAAAAGTTTTTTTTTTTTTTTTTTTATATCGGTCATATTTATACACAGTGGCGAATCTAGAATCAAAATTCACGTGGTTGCTTATTTAAGTAAACCAAAAAAACGAAAGTATTAAAAAAATACCAAAAGCGGGTCGGATACCAAAAACGAGTCGGATCATATTTTAAAAAATTAAACATAACCCGAATAGTTATATTCGTTTTGCCGGGTCAACAGGCAATGAGTTTAAATCAACCTTCGTGTACTTATGTTGCCCGATGTCTTCTTTCTTTTTAAAAAAATTGTGTAAATACATTCTTTTCTGAAATTAAACACAAAGCAAGACCATTAGACAAAACAGTTGACTATCAATGTTTCAATTTCTTTTATCAATTACACAAATCAAATCAAGACATTGAACGTTTGAACAAAATTACTCTATTAATCAAGACTTACTCAATTACACAATTGCACAACATAATCACTCAAATGTCAATTACACAACAAAATTACTCAAATTCTAAACAATATATTGGTTCGTTACCTTAGCTTAAACAATGTATAATGCCTAATTTGAAGAATCCTTTTAATTACTATTGTCAAATTGTCGTAGTCAAATCCTCACAATAGTGAAATATATTTTAGATAACTAACAACATATTAACAGTAATATTAATATTTTTGTCAAATTCCATGGATCAAAGTAAATAAATAATCGTGGTTTTCATACATTCAATTAAAAACAGAAAGCCATAAATACAAAGGAGACTAAAAGAATTGAAGAACAAAGAATCAAGGTAACACGTAACAAACCTTTAGGCAAATTGGCAACGGCTTGTTGCTGTGATCGATAGCCGCTACTCGCTAGGGGCTGAGGACGGCGGCTAAAAGGCGGGCTGAGCGGAAGCAACGGTGATCGCCGATCACTCAATCGGCAAATTGGCGATGTCTCGATCACGTATTCTTTTTTTTCCGGTTTAGCGCCATATTCTTTTTTTTTTCTTTTTTCTTTGGTTTATTTAAATGGGTTGGGCTAAATGGATTGTTATAGTTGTATTCTATGGGCTAAATTAATTGATGTATTTTCCTCTCAAGAATAAGGTAGGTCACGTATATTTGCCAAGGTAGTTCACTAGAAAATTTTATATATGCTAGTTCTATAAAAAAAGAAATTAGATGGGTCCTAGGACCCACCTTCCTTATGCATGAATTCGCCCCTGTTTATACAAACCAACCGAACCGCTTTTACAATAAGATAATTGGTATTCGGTAGAGAGATCTTCCAAATTCGAAATTTTTGCCAAATTTGAATTACGCCAACTATATAGAATACCCCAAATGCCACCTCATGAATATATATATATATATATATATATATATATATATATATATATATATATATATATATATATATATATATATATATATATATATATATATATATATATATAGGATCACCTAAGAACTAAATAAATTGTGAGAACATGAGAACTAAATATAGCATTTGATCAAGATAAATCAAGGGTTATCATTAATCGTAAATAAATGTTAAATGGGTTACCCCATTCTCAATGAATGATGTTAACTGTTAAGGTGGTAAGGTCATTCTTAGAGAATTGTTCATTATATTCCAACAATTCTGTGTTTTAGAACCTTGAAGCAAATAAGCAACATTCTCAGAAAATGAACTTCGTATCACATATTCAAAAAGCCATATCATCCTGAAAAAACGCAAACACATTTCCAAAAAGTCATATTATCCTGAAAAAACAACACATGATTAATTAACAAACACTAACCAATGAGTTAATTCTCTTAGAATGGAAATAAACAACTAAAACTATCAACCATTCTCAGAGAATGAACTTCGTATCACACAACATATCACCATTATCTGAAAATGCCCCATTCTTTGAGAATACCCCATTCTCTAAGGATACCTGTTTGCAAGAATCACCAATTTGGAAAACTTATGGAAACCTAAAAAATACCAGTATACTTGCCAATTTTGTCCACAATCGTTTGTTTTACAATATATATGGTATAACTAATTTACATTTATTTCCACAACAATAGTTTCTTCTCTCTTTAACAGATCAACAACTCCGATAACACTAATATGTTCAGAACATGTGAAAAAGAAAGATAAGCATCATGGTATTAGGTTGACATACGAAAATCCATGATGGCATCAGATTGTCTGTTAAATTTTGCAATAAAGTTCATTAATAGCATCGTACTTTTAAAATAAAATGTTTTTCTCAGTATATAAGTTTTTTTATTTGTCAACCGTCTAACACACGGCTTTGTAACCTAGTATATATATTATAAAAAAGTAATTGTCAAAATTTCTAAAAATGTTTGAAATATAAAAAATTAAAAAACACAGCCATAAAGATGATATGCCGAACCAAAAATAGATAGCTTGACGAATCAAGGGAAAGCTTCAGTTGTTTTCTTTGGGTAATACTTAAATCATCTCCATCAAAGAATTGCAGAAGCTTGAACAGTGCAAGTGGCTTCATATACAACCTTCCATTGAACTTTAAACTGTGGAATTTATGGTTTGTTTTCAAACTTACTTCCGCGCTTGCATTCTCTATTTCTCGATGCTTTAATTTATGTTTTAATTTCAAGCTTAATTTCAACCTTGAATTGTGGTAATAAATCATATGAAACCAACCCTTGAACTAGGGGTTTTCTTTGGGGATCTTAATATGGTTCTAAAAGGGGTGGGTTTTGGATTAACAAATTAGATTAATCTAGCGAGGCTCAATAAAGATTAAGAGTTTTGTTTGTTAGGGCAGATTTTTAACTGTAAGTAAGAAAACATAGTTTGGTTGCAATCAACAACCTTTTTATTAGTTTATTAATAAGCATTCAAAACCAATCGATTTTGTATTATTTTAATCTTTATAATCTAACAATTTTTAAGTAATCAAAAAACTAATAAAAATCTTTGTGATGGTATGAAACGTGGATTTTTATCTTCTTTGAAGTTTAAACAATGAGATGCATTTTATGTACATCATTTAAACAATTTAAACACATCTGTTTTTTATATTATAACTAAATTATAGTATTTGTTGTTTATATATAATTTTTTTATTTATATTAAAGGATAAACACTATCCATTGATGGCCCACCCATGCTATAAGACCTTTGGGAGTACAACGTGAAGGGGATCCGTGATGGCAACGTTGGCAACCCATCACGGCGTGCACACCGCCCCGGGTGCTCCGTGATGGGCGTGGTCGTGATAGAAGGTGATGGGGAACACGGCGTATCACACCCAATAGGGTTCCCCCCCCCCCCCCTTTTTTTTTTAAATTCTCACTCAACCAATTAGAAGCTAAGATTTTTTATTTTTATGGAATTATTTTTATTTGGAAAAGATGATGTGGTGTGATGGGTATAAAGTGTGTGTTGTGATGGAGTGTGATGGAATGTGATAGAGGTAAAATCTGACATGGCGCTGATGTGACACCCATCACATTTGTGCAATGTGATGGGTACTCCCACCAGCCTAACAAACTGATAAATAAAAGCACATTGTAATTATAACATTGTACTTTTAATTTTTTTTTATAAATATATTATACTTTGAGAAGTTGACCCAATTATACCGATAAAAATTGTTTTGTATTTGGATAACAATGCTATAGTTTGGTAGATTTTTCAATGTATAATGATGCAGTAAGAAGAAACAAAAGTAAAAGACTAAAATGCTATAATAAATAAAATAATAAAAGTTTGTTTCTATTTCTTACATTTAACCCTCAACAAAACAACCAAAGAAAGCATGTAATAATGAACTTATGCATCATTGTTTGCCTTTATTAACGTATAAAATCAACCACAAACTCCTTTCAGGGAGACATTAATGGCATTTCATATTTCAAAGTTAGTTGCAAAAATCGTTTATACTTCAGAAGTGAGAAAATCTTGAATTAAATGTCTGGGGAAAGAAAAGATGCCTCCATCTTGCAATTTATTTCACAATACCGGTATAATTTCGGTAATTTGAAGAACAAATAGCAAGATTGATTGATTATTTTTGTTAAGTTCATCATCATAAACCAAAAAGTGACTGAAAGTCTGAAACTAATTTAAAGCAGTAAGAATTTGACAGTTTGAATAACAAATAGCAAAGTAACAAGATCGATTAAATTTTATATGTTGATTTTGATGTCATAAACCAAACACCGATTGAAATTGATTTATAAAAGCATTATAATTCCGTAATTCGAAGAACAAATAGTTTAGAGCAATAAAATTAATTAAATTTATCTCTTTAGTATATTACTTTTTTTTGTTTATCTAGACATTAGATCCATCAAATATTATTTACCTTGGATGGATATCTATTTTGTTATTTTGTGGCCAATTAACGACGGTTTTATAACCGTTAGTGGTGGTTATAAAAGCAATTTGCTTTTCATAAAGCAAATTTTTGGGTCAAGAAATATAATAAACATATTAGGAACAATTTAAATCCATGAAGTTTGTCTTAAGATGTTGGACTTTGAAGAAGCTTCTTAGTTATCGAAAATAGATTTATTTTATATGTTTTTTTTGTTTTGTTTTAGGATAAACACGATCATTTTTAGCTTAATATTTAATTTGACCATTTATGTGCAAATCCAATAGAAATTTGATTTTGTAGAAATTTAGGCTTAGGATAATACGTAAGAAATACGTAGCGTTTTTCGTTTTTAATTAAATATAAAGAAGGATAAATCTCATAATTTAAATTAAAGTATCTTCTATTTTAATATTTATTAATTATTTAAGACTTCATAAAAATATAAGATAAACCTTATAATTAAAATTTAAAAACACACGTATTTAACATCGCTTGATGCAGTTCGCCGTACATAGCCTTTTTTTCCCCTCTTTCTCCATGCACGCTTGGATACAACCACCGTCTGTATCTCCTCGGTAGTCGGAAAGTTATTTTCCAGAAATCAACCACCGTCTTTAGCAGGTTGCTATTTTACAGGTTAGTTTACTTCTTTCACTCTGCCTCTCTTCAATTACGAATTGTTTAAGCTCCCTAGAAAACAAACCGACAATCTTTCTGTGGTTTGGCAGCAATTGAAAAAGACTGTGATTCTTGATTGATGACGGCGGGTGCAAACCCTGTTGTAAATATGAACGGTTCAAAAAGCAACACAAATGGTGCTTCCGGCAGCAATAACGATGGTCGTTCCGCCCTGCCCGAGAAATTCGCGGTGGTTACTGGTTTCAAGCGCGACGTTGTTATCTCATTCGACTGGACTCCTGATGAACAGTCCTTGTTGGAACAACTGCTCGTCAAGTATGTTAATTCTTTAATCATTATTGATTTGCTAGAAGAAATATATCTAATTTTAGAGTAGAATAATAACATATGCACATCAAGATCTCTAAAGAGATTCTTTAGATTAGGCCCAGTTTGGTGATTTATTTTAAGGTAGTTGTTATGATATTCTCAATTTCATATGGTTTTGCAAGAGTTGTTATTTCTTTTACATCTATTTTTCCTCCCAAAGATGATATTCGATTACCTTGTTTTATATTGAGTAACAAATATTTTATGACCTTTTATGCAGATATGCATCAGAAAATAATGAAGCAATGCGTTATGCAAAGATTGCTCAGGAATTGCACGACAAAACAGCCCGCGATGTGGCGATACGGGTTTCACTGATGGAAGTAGGAGCTCTATCTCATTCTTCATTTGTCTTATATAATTATAGTTAAATTGATATACAAGTCTCTATTAGTATTGTTATTTGTTTATATTCAAATAACAGTAACCCTGTGAATATTACTATATCTAATTATACAGACTCTGTTTTTCATTTTTCCAGGAAAAGGAAAGGGAAAAGGAAAAGGGCAAGAAAAAGAGAGACGATAACGGTCCATCAAGAAAACAGAAAGATAGACGGGTATGCAATGGTTTTGTTCGTTTTGGTGTATGAAAACATTAAAGATTAATTGCAAGAATTCTTTTTTGAGCCCTAGAAAAAAGTGACTTTTTGCCAAGATTGATATAAAGGTGACACTTTTTAAATCTTTTCTTTTTCATGTCCAGGAAAAAATTGCTAAACAACCGGCTACAAATCGAGCCTCCATGGACACTGATGGTGGCATCTCTTACAACGGTTGGTAGCAAAATTTGTTTGTGAATTAAATCTTTTGATAAACACTGCAAGATACAAAATTTTTGTTGTCTTTCATTGTGTTTGTGAATATATAAACATGGTATTTGTTAAGATACAATATTTTCTTCTTCTTGGTGCATTTTATCTTTAAATAACTAAAGAAATTTATGTATTTCTTGCTACTTTCCGTGTATGATATTTTCTTGTAAATGGTGTTTTTTATTCTAAACAAATTTATCTGTTGCTGCAGGTATTGGTGGTTTGTCCGGGAATCTTCTTGAGCAGAATGCCCAGGCTATGGATCAAATTTCTGCTAATATTTCTGCCTGAAAGGTAAATTCATATTAGATAAACATCACAAAATTCAAAGTTTTATTCGATAAAACATCACAAAGTTCAAAGCCTTATCACCGGCTAAAGTTAATAGCTTCTAAAAATGGAAAACAGTTTATATGTGTATTGGACTGGGATACGAGTCAACACAAAAGTCAAATCTGGACTCTCTAAAAAATTGAAGGGCATATACATGAATACTGTTAGGAATTGGACAGGGTACACGCAACGGAAACACACTATCACACACACAAACTCACGAAAATAAAGCAAGAAGATAACACAAGGATTTTTACGTGGTTCAGATTCGGTGTCAATCCTACATCCACGGGCTGCAACTGAGTTTTCTTATATTCATTAACTATAAGATTACAATTTGTAATTACTCTCGGAGCTGCACACAAATCTCACAAAAAGATATGCATATTTATATGAGTTGAAGACGTATAAAAACAAATGAGCGTTCAACCTTCACTCTCACAAAAAAACCAAAAGGAGTTGCCGTCCTTTTCCAATTCACATGCAATTTGTCAAACTAGAGATTATGCTGTGTTGAAATCTCTTGAAAGTGATATTTACCAACCAAGTTACAACTATGGTCCTTCAACTTGAAAGAACTTGTCACTTTTGAAAGATTTCACAATTTTGATCATGGCTCCATAAAACCCAACAATCTCCCACTTGGATACATGAACAATACAGTAACTCCAGTAATCTTCAACCAAATCAGTCTTTCATGCTTCCAGTTCCCAAGAACAAGCTAAGACTCAGTCAATTTCCTAGTTGCAGCCGCCCCTCATCATCAAGTACTAGAAGGGCCAGTTGAAGCTCCTACAAGCTCCAACTCAGTCGTGGTCAATACTGCCACCGACTCATCCCCTGTCTCAACCAGCTTGGACACTCCACCGGATCCAGAGATACACCGAGGACCACTAACACTCTCCAAACTTTGCAAACTTCCAACAGGAGAGAAGTTTTCAGTCTTAGTCTTCAAAACCCAACGGCTCTTTGTAACTGTACCCGGAACACACCCTGTGCTCCCACTGTCACAAAATCTCCTGAATAGTTTAGACTTTTCGACTCGTTCAGCTAACATCTCTTTGGCTCCAGAATTCATGTTTGCAAAATGAACTCTCTTAGCACTAGATTTAGCGAACCATATTTTGTCATGCTTAACGGGGACGGTCATACTTCCCTCAGCAGGTACCTCAACCATATACAATGACCCACGCTTCATACCTTGAGCAATCACCGAATTTCCATTGACCACCCTCCATTTACCACCACCAAACCTTACTTCCAGTCCTTGTTTATCTAGCTGACCAACAGAAATCAATTTCTTCTTCAGCTCCGGAATCACCCTGACATTCTTCAGGTTCTATGTAGTTCCCAATGAAGTAACCAGATCAATATCTCCCATGCCCGTTACTTGAAGCATCTTGTCATTTGCTAACCGTACCTTCCCAAAATCTCCTTCTTTTAGATTCATCATCGTTTCTCCGTTGTCCATGGCATGAAACGAAGCCCATGAATCCATGACCCAAGAGTCTACAGAACTTTCCATACTTAGTATCAGTGCATCATCCTCAGACACACTCTCAGCACCAGCAATGTTCAATTCTTTCTTTGGACATTGACTCTTAACATGTCCCACCTCTTGGCAGTTCCAGCACTTCACATTCTTCCAAGTTCTAGAAGAACTTCTTCCTTGGCTCCCACTGTTCCTGCTATTCCTTCTACCTCTGTCCATATTCAATAACGCAGAAGAAGATGATCCACCTTGATTTTTGCGTCTGATATCCTCGCCCAAAACCAAGTCTCTAACCCCTTCAAAAGTCATACCACTAGCTCCCACGGAGCTAGTAACAGCCGTAACTGTTCCTGACCAGCTATCAGGTAGTGAAGCTAGTAGCAGTGAAGCTTGAGTCTCATTATCAAATTTAATTCCCACAGATGATAATCTGGACAGAATTGAATTTAGATTGTTAATGTGAATCGTAACTGAGCTGTCTTCATTCATCCTTATCGTGAACAATTCCCTCATCAAGAACACCTTGTTAGCCGCCGACGGTTTCTCATACATGTTCGTCAGAGCATCCATCATACCACGTTCCGTGGTTTCCTTCATGATGTTGAAAGCAATGCTCTTTGACAACGACAATGTAATAACCGCCTTAGCTTTCTTGTCCTTTGAGTTCCACGCATCTTCAGCAGCTTTTTCCATTTTCTCCGGTTTGTCTCCAAGTACCACGTCCAAATCTTTCTGACATAGCAATGCTTCTAATTGCATTTTCCACCAGCTAAAGTCAGAACCGTTGAACTTCTCGATTACAACCTTGTCTTCAGCCATTACGACAAACAAGAGACAAATATTTTATAGTACTTTTGTGTGACAGAACAATACCCTTCGAAGTACCGAGATACCTTTAATACGATTAATAGAAATTAGTTTCTGATGTGGAAGATCAGACAAAACTGCAACCACAGAGCATACTCTAATTTCTAAAACCGAGACCTCCTCCGAAAACCCGAATCTCTGATACCAGTTGTTAGGAATCGGACAGGGTACACGCAGCGGAAACACACTATCACACACACAAACTCACGAAAATAAAGCAAGAATATAACACAAGGATTTTTACGTGGTTCAGATTCGGTGTCAATCCTACATCCACGGGCTGCAACTGAGTTTTCTTATATTCATTCACTATAAGATTACAATTTGTAATTACTCTCGGAGCTGCACACAGATCTCACAAAAAGATATGCATATTTATATGAGTTGAAGACGTATAAAAACAAATGAGCGTTCAACCTTCACTCTCACAAAAAAACCAAAAGGAGTTGCCGTCCTTTTCCAATTCACATGCAATTTGTCAAACTAGAGATTATGCTGTGTTGAAATCTCTTGAAAGTGATATTTACCAACCAAGTTACAACTATGGTCCTTCAACTTGAAAGAACTTGTCACTTTTGAAAGATTTCACAATTTTGATCATGGCTCCATAAAACCCAACAAATACATCTAATATGGTCGAGTTTCTCTTACATGGCAGGTACACGAGAACATCAATCTTTTTTGCCAAACAAGAAAAAACATTATTACAATCTTGAACGAGTAAGTCATAGCTTTACCAAATTAATTTCTTGTTTCTTTTGTTTCTCCTATTAACTAATAAAAAATATTATTTATAATTGCAGCTTAAACAACATGCCAGACGTAATGAAGCAGATGCCACCATTCCCCGTGAAACCAAACGAAGAGCTCGCCAGCTCTATACTTCCCCCGTCAGCTATGCACCGATGAAATCTTGAATCTTTTTTCGTAAAAAAATTTATAAATATATATTTTCTTTCCAAATACAAAATTTTTTCTTTCTTTCCGTTCAGACCCACATCAGGTTCTTTGGACTATGATCTGGAAGCAGATCTTTCGAATGAGTTTTTTTTTTGGTTTTTGGTTATCTGGAGTTGTGTTTGGTCATTTTTGAGTTAGAATAATGCTTGTGAATGTGGCCAGATATGTTGGAAGGATTTTAGTCTGTGTAAATATGATAGGGTTGAGTCTATTCGATATTTGTTTATGGGTATAATATGTGAAAACCTTTATTATTTGATTTCCCAGAAGGGTTAATTTCCTAACTTCTACTAGATATGTTGCCAAGTATAAGGAGATCTGAATTTACACTGAGCATGGGAAAACTACCCTACAAACTTATTTTATGCCTTTTGTTAAAGTCATAATTTGAAGGATAACTGTTTGTCCTTCACTTGAACTAGATAGAAGTAAAAATTAGGAGGAAAGAAAGCGGGTCATGTAGTCGCATAGTGGGAACTTGGACTTAAATTTACCATTTGGTTGTTTGTAAAGTTGATAATTGCAATTGATGTTGAGGAACTATGTCCAAAAGGAAAAGCTATAATTCCCTATTGGAAATTTAAGACCCCAATTTGTACCCTGTTTTATGGTGGCCATGTTCACTATTCGGATAAAATCATAAAACCAGATGTCCAATACCAAATTCTCCAATTGGACAACTTGGATTTAAACTATTTGTTTGGTTGTTTGGATTTTTGAATTGGTTTAATTGTTATTTTTAATTTCGATTTGGTTTTGGTTTATAAAACAAGAATCAAATAGCAATTATTTAACTATTTATTATATATATAATTTTATTTATAAATACACCGCTACGCGTGAAACTAAACGACGAGCTCGTCAGCTCAATACTTCCCCCATAAGCCATGCATCGATGAAATCTTGAATCTTGTCGTAAAAAAGTTATAAAAATACTTTCTTCCAAAATACAAAAAATTTCCTTGAGCCTGGTAGAAGTTTATTCGATATTTGTTTATCGGTATTATATGTGGTTTAGTTTGTTGGGGGGATGTTACCCAAAATATACCCATGATGATTGTTTTAGAGTATCATGCGAGAGTAAGTTGAACAAAACAAAATTAATAAAAAGATTTTGAAACAGTCATATTGATTATTTTGTTTAGTTATTTCTTGATATGATTAAATATAGCAATGTTTGCACTCTTGATGATTTTTAGGGTGACGTTAGAAGTTATCTTCAAAAAGAAAGAACGATAACCCTTCGATTTGGTCTTGATATTTCCAGGAAAGTAAATCATTGCTTTTACATTCATTTAATGTAAAATTGGTAAATTGGTAAAGATTTTAGAAAATTTAACTACAAGGGAAACGGCTCGAACAATGAAAAGTATAAAAGTCGTCTGAGGCATATTCATATCGTCACAAAATCGTAAATTGCTTTATTCGAAATATATTTGGGTCATTATTTTAATAATAGTTTTTGTAATCATATTAGGGCAAATGACAAGAAAACCCATTATATTTTCGGCAGTTTTGGGGGTTACCCACTATACTTTTTTTTTTCCAATTAGACCATAAAAGTTTCATAAAATTTTCTAATAAAAGATTTTGACACGTCTGATCGATAATTTCCCAAATTAACCATTTTACATGTTACATTTGGTCAAAAGGGTAGAAAAATATCAAACTTGTATGGTTTGATTGGAAAAATTAAGTATTATCGGATAAACTGCAAAATTGTCTTTAATGGCTTTTCTCTAAATTACCTTACTAATCATATATAAAATCTTTAAACAAATGGACAAAGATGTTAAAAATTACTCTTTGACCCAAGTTCCCATTTGCCAATTGCATATAAACAAGGGGAAAATGACTTATTAGGGTAACCAACTATTTGATTTGTTCACGTTTGGTCACTTTTTTTCGTACTTTATTTGTCATTAAACTATTTATTTTGTTCATGATACATCCTTATGACCAAGAATAGCAGGTTACATCCTAATTGACATCTACGTGGCAAATAGGTGGCATCTACGTGACTTTTGAGGGTATGAAAAATGACTTATAAGGGTAACCAACCATTTGCTTTGTTCACGTTTGGTCACTTTCCTTTTTTATTCGTGCTTTATTTGCCATTAAACTATTTATATTGTTCAACCTAAATCCTTATGACCGGCAATAACAAGTAGTGTCAGTTTAATCACTCAATGTCATAATACAAGTATTGCATGGGCTGATTACGTGTATCATTACCCTTATAACTCATTTTTCCTTTTAAAAAAACACTTGAGGTTTTTTTATTTTTGGATTCGGTCGTGTAGCATGCTTAATGGCTTGTTTGATTTATCAATTGGTCATTCATATTTTACAGATTCATCGGTATTCTGTAGCTTGGTATAAGGTGATTAAGTGACCATTTTCAGTAGGAATATATGTATTGTAGGCATTATATACTTCCTAGTTATGTGTTTGTATAATGTGGTAGGATACAAATTTCAATGGTGAGGACATTGCTACACGTAATGATACACGTAATCAACCCACGTAACATATGTATTACGACATTGAGTGATTAAACCGTCACTACTTGTTATTGTCGGTCATAATGATTTAGGTTGAATAATATAAATAGTTTAATGGCAAATAAAGCACGAATAAAAAAGAAAAATGACCAAATGTGAACAAAACAAATAGTTGGTTACGCTTATAAGTCATTTTTCCTATCCTCTAAAGCCACATATATGCCACCTATTTGCCACGTAGATGCCAATTAGGCAGTAACCTGCTATTCCAGGTCATATGAATGTATCATGGACAAAATAAATAGTTTAATGACAAATAAAGCATGAAAAAAAAGAAAGTGACTAATATGACAAATCAAATAGTTGGTTACCCTAATAAGTCATTTTCCCTATAAACAATTATATTTCTGGTGCATCAACATATTTGCTTTCAATTTATCTATATATACGTTACTTGACACTTGTTACTTCTTGATTGCTGTGATTTGACAGGGCATGAATTATCTTCGTGAATGTAAACCAAGGTTGTCAAAATTAGGATTTTTTATATAGGATCGTTTTCCACTTTGCAAAAATCTTGATCGTAAGATCGAATTGGATCGTAAGATCCTACTAAAAACATAAAAAAATACATTTTCATATATCAATTAACCATTCGGTTAATAATAAATAGTTAAAAACATGGAAAATACATTTCCAGTACATCATTTATCAATAAACAATTCAAAAGATGTTTTCTAGTGATCATATTATATTCATTTAGCTAGTATAAGACAAAAATATTAAAAGATTAAAAAAATAATTAGTAGCGATCCTACGATTCTATGATCGTACGATCCGATCCTATGATCATACCCCGATCTTACCCAAAAACGATTCAAGTAGAATCGGGATCGATTTTAGTAGGTGGGATCGTAGGATCGTACGATCCTACGATCAGGATCACGATTTTAACAACCTTGATGTAAACTAGAACCGATTATCCATTGTGATTTAAGGTCAAAGTAAGGCAATTAATATAATTTGATTATTATATAAGCTAACATATAAGTTCATATTTTGAGATTTTTTAATAATTCAAATTCTGGTAACGTGTCAGAAAATATTTTGCTGGATAGGTGTTGGTCAATTAAAAGTTGCAGGATTCAAATTAATTCGATTACCTAAAATCTCACCTAATAAAGCAATACTTATTGTGGCATGTTACCATTGATCGATCGAACAGACAATTTTTTTAAACTATAATTCATTTTTGCCAAACGGATATGCAATTTTTTTTGTGTATTATAGATTTATATATTGCACTAGAGATTTATAAAGATGAATTATTCAATAGAGGTGCGGATGTGTATTATTTTGGTTATATTCTTTATTAGGTAACTTTTTCTATACTTAATAAATGTTGATAAATGAATCTGTTTGATTTCATATATGGTATATATTTCTACTGCAAAAATTGCAGGAACATGTAATGTACGTTACTTTTTTTACCAATATAGAAAAGACTTGATGCAACATTGGGTTATCCTTGGATCATGTTAGTGTTGAAAGTATGATGCTTTACATATGATGGTTTTGCTAATCTTTTGTAATTGATTATGTAGGGAAGTTAACTGCTGGGTAAATATAAATTTGCTAACCTTCACTGTTGTAGATTTTTCAAATTTAAAAAAAATGCATTCAGATCTCCTTATGCTTAGCATCACATCTAAATTCAGATCTCCTTATGTTTCACATACCCTTCTATAAATCAAATAGGAAAGATTGAGATGAACCCTTAAATAGAAACACATGTTGAATTAAAAAAAAAGTTGGAGGATGAACCATTACCATACAAAGTCAACATCAATTACACTATTCGTTCCACGAAAACTCTATAATTTTGGTCTCATTGCTTGAATACTCATTAATGAAAGTGAAAGAAAATTTAATAGAAGCTTGGGTCTAATGACATAAAGAAGGAGAATAGTTGAACGACCAAAGGAAGGAGAATGTGGTGAACAAAAGCTCAACTGGGTTTCTTGGGATACACATTAGGGATTAACGATGTAACTAGGGCTGTAAACGAACCGAACGAACACGAAGGGAGGCTTGTTCATGTTCGTTTGTTTAACTTTAAATGATAAACGAACGAATACGAACAATTAAACGAACAAACTTTTGTGTTCGTGTTCGTTCGTTAAGAATTTTAATTTGTTCGTGTTCGTTTATGTTCGTTTGTTTAGTTCATTAACGAACATAAAAGAACACAATTAAACAGAAATGAGCACAAACAAACACACAAAAATGAACACAAATAAATTTAAATAAACACACATACCCACGATAAAATTATTCACAAAATATAGATTATAGATTACATATCTTAACATTAGATATTATCAACAAACTTCAAAAACCACATGATAAAATCATTCACAAAATATAGAATATAGATTATATATATTAACATTAGATATTATAATCAACAAACTTCAAAAACCATCTGCTTCTAAATGTTATTAACCAACTTCAAAAAACAAACTTCCTTCTAAATGTTAGTAACTTCAAATGAACGAACATAAATGAACAAACGTAGACGAACATAAATATATACTATAGATTACATATATCTGTTGATTTTGATGTCATAAACCAAACACCGACTGAAATTGATTTATAAAAGCAGTATAATTCCGTAATTTGAAAAACAAATAGTTTAGAGCAATAAAATTGATTGAACTTATCTGTTTAATAGATTATTTTTTTTCGTTTATAAAGACATTAGATCCATCAAATATTATTACCTTGAATGGACATCTATTTTGTTGCAATTTGTTTTTCATAAAACAAATTTTTGGGTCTAAAAAATATAATAAACATATTAGGAACAATTTAAATCCATGAAGTTTGTCTTAAAATGTTGGACTTTGAAGAATCTTTTTAGTTATTGAAAATAGATTTATTTTATATGCTATTTTTATTTGTTTTAGGATAAATACGAATATACACGATCATTTTTAGCTTAATATTTAATTTGACCATTTATATGCAAATCCACTAGAAATTTGATTTTGCAGAAATTTAGGTTTAGGATAATACGTGAGAAATACGTAGCGTTTTTCGTTTTTAATTAAATATAAAGAATGATAAATCTCATAATCTAAATTAAAGTATCTTCTATTTTAATATTTATTAAATATTTAGGACTTCATAAAAATATAAGATAAAGAGTAAATTACACTTTTGGTCCATGTGGTTGGCAAAAAATACCACATAGGACCTAACTTTCCATTTTCAACACTCCTGGTCACTAAGGTTGGCAAAAATTACCACATAGAGCACTGAGACATATAAAAAGACTAAAATGCCCTTATTTATTTATTTTTTCTTTTTATTTAAATTTGTTATTTATGTTATTAATAAAAAAAAAGAAAATACCCCACCCACCCCCCACCCCCACCACCACCCCCACGTCTCTCTCTCTCTCTCTCTCTCTCTCTCTCTCTCTCTCTCTCTCTCTTTCTCTCTCTCTCTCTCTCTCTCTTTCCAATCCAAAAAACCCACCCCACCTCCATCTTCTTCTTCCACATCTCACATGTTTTCCAAGAATCTGAAACCCCTCTTCTATAATCTCTTTCTCTAGTTATTGCAAGAATCCCCCAAATTACATTTTAAATGAGAACCATCCACAAAAATCTTTCAAAAAGGTTATATGATGCCTATGATGATTTACGTTAAATAAAGGCCCAGTCGAAGAAAAAATCAATAAAAGTAAAAACAAAAGATGCCTGCAATTTGTGCTCATGTATACCAAATCAAGCATCGCTTAAGCGGTTACACGGTCCTATCTCTACAGGGTTTTCTAGAGTTGTTTGTCTGCCAAACTAAAGGCCCAGTTAGAAGGTTTTTTCATTTTTGGAACCCCGTTTACGCTTCTTACTGTCTTCCCCAGATCAGATCCGGACATGTGTTCTTCACTTTCAGAAAGCTTGGAGTCGTCGCTTTCAGAATTCTCAGGCCACCATTAACACTTTGATGCCCATAACTGGATCATGGTTAATTTGAAAATTGAAATCGAAGCAAAAGACAGAATCAGAGAAAGATAGAAAGTTTACCCGTAACCATAGAGGTGGGGTGGGTTTTTTGGATTGGAGAGAGAGAGAGAGAGAGAGAGAGAGAGAGAGAGAGAGAGAGAGAGAGAGAGAGAGAGAGAGAGAGAGAGAGAGAGAGACGGAGGGTAGGGGTGGGGATGGGTGGGGTTTTTTTTTTTATATTAATAAAATAAATAACAAATTTAAAGAAAAATAAAAAATAAATAAATAAGGGCATTTTAGTCTTTTTATATGCCCCAGGGCTCTGTGTGGTAATTTTTGCCAACCTTAGTGACCAGGAGTGTTGAAAATGGAAAGTTAAGACCTATGTGGTATTTTTTGTCAACTACAGGGACCAAAAGTGTAATTTACTCTAAGATAAACCTTATAATTAAAATTTAAAAACACACGTATTTAACATCGCTTGATGCAGTTCGCCGTACATTCCCTTTTTTTCCCTCTTTCTCTCATGCACGCTTGGATACAACCATACCTGCTTCTGCATCTCCTCGGTAGTCGGAAAGTTATTTTTCCAGAAATCAACCACCGTCTTCAGCAGGTTGCTATTTTACAGGTTGGTTTACTTCTTCACTCTGCCTCTCTTCAATTACGAATTGTTTAAGCCCCCAAGAAAACAAACCGACAATCTTTCTGTGGTTTGGCAGCAATTGAAAAAGACTGTGATTCTTGATTGATGACGGCGGGTGCAAACCCTATTGTAGATATGAACGGTTCTGAAAGCAACACCAATGGTGCTTCGGCCAGCAATAACGATGGTGGTTCCGCCTTGCCCGAGAAATTCGCGGTGGTTACTGGTTTCAAGCGCGACGTTGTTATCTCATTCGACTGGACTCCTGATGAACCGTCCTTGTTGGAACAACTGCTCGTCAAGTATGTTAATTCTTTAATCATTATTGAGTTAATATATCGAATTTTTAGAGTAGAATAAAAACATATGCACATCAAGATCTCTAAAGAGATTCTTTAGATTAGGCCCAGTTTGGTGATTTATTTTAAGGTAGTTGTTATGATATTCTCAATTTCATATGGTTTTGCAAGAGTTGTTATTTCTTTTACATCTATTTTTCCTCCCAAAGATGATATTCGATTACCTTGTTTTATATTGAGTAACAAATATTTTATGACCTTTTATGCAGATATGCATCAGAAAATAATGAAGCAATGCGTTATGCAAAGATTGCTCAGGAATTGCACGACAAAACAGCCCGCGATGTGGCGATACGGGTTTCACTGATGGAAGTAGGAGCTCTATCTCATTCTTCATTTGTCTTATATAATTATAGTTAAATTGATATACAAGTCTCTATTAGTATTGTTATTTGTTTATATTCAAATAACAGCAACCCTGTGAATATTACTATATCTAATTATAGAAGGGTATGCAATGGCTCTGTTTTTCATCTTTCCAGGAAAAGGAAAAGGAAAAGGAAAAGGGCAAGAAAAAGAGAGACGATAATGGTTCATCAAGAAAACAGAAAGATAGAAGGGTATGCAATGGTTTTGTTCTTTTTGGTGTATGAAAACATTAAAGATTAAATGCAAGAATTCTTGTTTGAGCCTTAGGAAAAAGTGACATTTTGCCAAAATTGATATAAAGGTGACACTTTTTAAATCTTTTCTTTTTCATGTACAGGAAAAAATTGCTAAACAACCGGCTACAACTCTAGCATCCATGGACACTGATGATGGCATCTCTTACAATGGTTGGTAGCATAATTCGTTTGTGAATGAAATCTTTTGATAAACACTGCAAGATACAAAATTTTTGTTGTCTTTCATTGTGTTTGTGAATATACAAACATGGGTATTTGTTAAGATACAATATTTTCTTCTTCTTGGTGCATTTTATCTTAAAATTAAAAAGTAAAGAAATTTATGTATTTCTTGCTACTTTCCGTGTATGATATTTTCTTGTAAATGGTCTGTTTCTGCAGGTATTGGTGGTTTGTCCGGGAATCTTCTTGAGCAGAATGCCCAGGCTATGGATCAAATTTCTGCTAATATTTCTGCCAGAAAGGTAAATTCATATTCGGTAAACATCACAAATTATGAAGTTTTTATTCAATAAAACATCACAAAGTTCAAGGCCTTATCGCCGGCTAAAGTTAATAGCTTGTAAAAATGGAAAACAGTTCATATGTGTATTGGATTGGGATACATGAATACATCTAATATGGTCGAGTTTCTCTTACGTGGCAGGTACAGGAGAACATCAATCTTTTTTGCCAAACGAGAAAAAACATTATTACAATCTTGAATGAGTAAGTCATAGCTTTACCAAATTAATTTCTTGTTTCTTTTCTTTCTCCTATTAACTAATAGAAAATATTATTTATAATTGCAGCTTAAACAACATGCCAGACGTAATGAAGCAGATGCCACCATTCCCCGTGAAACCAAACGAAGAGCTCGCCAGCTCTATACTTCCCCCATCAGCTATGCACCGATGAAATCTTGAATTTTTTTTCGTACAAAAAATTATAAATATATTTTTTTTTCTGTCCAAATACAAAAAATTTTCTTTCTTTACGTTCAGACCCACGTCAGGTTCTTTGGACTATGATCCGGAAGCAGATCTTTCGAATGAGTTTTTTTTTTTTTTTTTTTCTTTTTTGGTTATCTGGAGTTGTGTTTGGTTATTTTTGAGTTAGAATAATGCTTGTGAATGTGGCCAGTTATGTTGGAAGGATTTTATTCTGTGTAAATATGATAGGGTTGAGTCTATTCGATATTTGTTTATGGGTATAATATGTGAAAACCTTTATTATTTGATTTCCCAGAAGGATTAATTTCCTAACTTCTACTAGATATGTTGCCAAGTATAAGGAGATCTGAATTTACACTGAGCATGGGAAAAACTACCCTACAAAAAATTATAAAAATACTAAAAAATTCCTTTAGAGACTGGTAGAAGTTTATTCGATATTTGTTTATCGGTATTATAAGTGAAAATCTTTAAGTTGAGCATGTAATTTAAACACGAGTTGACTTTGTTGGAGGTCAGACATCCTAATGTGGTTCGGTTTGTTGGGGATGTTACCCAAAATATACCCATGATGATTGTTTTAGAGTATCATGCGAGAGTAAGTTGAATAAAACAAAATTAATAAAAAGATTTTGAAACAGTCATATTGATTATTTTGTTTATTTATTTCTTGATATGATTATAATATATGCAACTCTTGATGATTTTTAGGGTGACGTTAGAAGCTATCTTCAAAAAGAAAGAATGATTATCTCCATCAAAAACCATTTAATTTGCTTTTGATATTTCCACGAAAGTAAATCATTGCTTTTTACATTCATTTAATGTAAAAATTGGTAAATTGGTAAAGATTTTAGAAATTTTAACTATAAGAAAACGGCTCGAACACCACGAAAAGTATGAAAGTTGTCTGAGGTATATTCATATGTTCACAAAATCCTAAATTGCTTTATTCGAAAGAAATATGGATCATTATTTTGATAATAGTTTTTGTAATCATATTAGGGCAAATTACAAGAAAACCCATTATATTTTGGAGTTTTGCGGGTCACCACTATATTTTTTATTTCAATTAGACCATAAAAGTTTCTTTCAAATAAAAGATTTTGACCTGTTACATCACGTTTGACCGATAATTTCCCAAATGAACCATTTTTACATGTTACATTTGGCCAAAAGGGTCAACTTAGAAAAATCTCAAACTTGTATGGTTTTGGAAAAATGAAGTATTATATGAGAAACTGCAAAATTATCTTCAATGATTTTTTCGTAAATTGCCTTAGTAATCATATATAAAATCTTTTAACAATTGGACAAAGATGTTAAAAAATTACTGTTTGACCCAAGTACCCATTTGCCTATTGCATATAAACAAGTATATTTTTGATGCATCAACATATTTCTTTCAATTTATCTATATATAGGTTACTTGACACTTGTTACTTCTTGATTGACTGTGATTTGACAGGGCATGGATTATCTTCGTGAATGTAAACTAGATTCGATTATCCATTGTGATTTAAGGTCAAAGTAAGGCAACTAATATAATTTGATTATTTTTGCCAAACATATATGCAATTTTTTTTGTGTATTATAGATTTATATACGGCACCAGAGATTTATAAAGATGAACTATTCGATAGAGGTGCGATTGTGTATTCTTTTGGTCATATTCTTCATGAGGTAACTTTTTTCTATACTCAATAAAGGTTGATAAATAAATCTCTCCGATTTCATATATGGTATATATTCCTACTGCGAAAATTGCAGGAACATACAACGTACGTTACTCTTTTTACCAATATAGAAAAGACTTGATGCAACATTGGGTTGCATGTTAGTGTTGAAAGTATGATACTTTATATATATATATATATATATATATATATATATATATATATATATATATATATATATATATATATATATATATATCAACAAAAGGTAATTGTCAAAATTGTAAAAACAATATAAATATCAAAGTTTAAAAAACATTACCATAACATGTTATTTAAATTCTTTTTATTTATTGAAATATTAATATCAATTAATATTATACCTTAAAAATATGAAATAAACTTAAAAGTTGAAAAATAATATGTAAATATTTTATATAACATATAAAAAAATAAATATGAATTAATTAATTAATTTTTTTAACTATTTATAACAATAGCTTTTTTATTAAAGGAAAAAAGGTTAAAGAAGGCTGTCGAAGGATTCAATACTCAATAGGCCTTTTATTATCATTGTCACGATTTTGTTTAGTATTTCAAAAGTTAAAAATAAGAAACAAAATTTTCGCCGGCACTTTCTTTATAAATACGTACGAAATCACTATCCCAAACACAAACCCCACGGGCCACCACCACTCGAAACTTTTGTGCAGCATAAAAATTGTGTTGGATCAGGAGTGTGTGAATGATCAATCTAATTTGTTTACTTTAGTGGCTTGCGTAAAACAATTTGGGTCTATCCCAAATATTCAGTCGATATGTTCAAATGAAGGTTTTGATGGGCTCCAGTTCAAATATTTGGGTGGTTTTTGGATTGCTATTACATTCAAGTCTTTGCATGCATGTGATAGCTTCAAATCTCATCAAGGTATTGCTTCGTGGTTTGTTGAAGTGAAGGATTGGTCTGATGATTTTGAAGTCAAGGAGAGAGTGGTATGGATTGATGTGGAGGGGATACCGTTATTGTTGTGGACCACAAATACGTTTGTGAGAGTGGCCAGGCAATGGGGTGACCTTGTTTATTTTGAGGATGCAAAGGGTATTAATATATATAGTGTGCGCATGTGTGTTAAAACGATTTTAACAAACCTTATTTCTGAATCTTGCAAAAGTGGTATTTGAAGGGAAGGTGACAGAGATACGGGCTAAAGAAATCACGGGTTGGGTTCCAGATTTCGTGGTAAATGACTATGTATTAAACGAAAAGGAGGATGCTGAAGGTGAAGATGATGTTTTCATGAATAAAGATGGAGACGATTTGACGGAAGATGGAAGATCAGCAGATGATGAGGGCGAATCCGTTCATGTTCCTGATTCGTTTGATAATGATAACAGGGAAGGTGTAAAAGGCCCGTTGGATGAAGACCCATTTGGTTTGGATGATTTAATTCGCAAGGATGGAGTTGTTAATAATTGTTGTTCAAAGGAGATGGCTAATGACATTTCTTTCCCACCTGGTTTCACTCCGCCTTTTGTTGCGAGGGAGGGGGCTGTGCATGTTGACTATAAACAACATTCTCCACATGCTGTTCCTTCACCGGTGAATTTTTCCAAGCTGTCCGACATGCGTTCCCCTCAGGACTTCGCGTCTGATGATGAGAAAGAATGTGGGGTAAGGAGGGAAGCTTCTTGGCAGGACTCAGTTGGTGGTATGCGAACAAAATCACACGTTCCAAGTAGATCGGAAAATTTTAGAGAGGGTGATCATGAAGATGATTCTAACTCGGTAATTGGTCCAGTAGATGAAGTTTTTGGTACACAATCTGAAAATGCCGACTCAATGAATCATCTGAAACCTCCTATTAATGCTTTGTCGATTATGGATCAATTTAACAGGTTTATTGAATTGGGTCAGGCGAGCGGTCTTCGTATGAAGGGTTGTGAAAAAGATTTGAAGATTTTTCTCAAAAGAATTGGAGTTGGTAACGCTTTTTAATGAATATTTTGTCGCTAAATGTTCAAGGCTTGGGAGGCAAAAGGAAAAAACAATGGGTTTATGATTTATGTAGTGTTCATAAGCTAAATTTTCTGGCTATTCAAGAGACGAAGAAGGGTCAAATTTCTCCTTTGTTGGCTAAAAGGTTGTGGGGTAATTCGTTTTTTGATTATTCGGTGAGTCCTTCAAGGGGAGCTTCGGGCGGAATTGTTTGTATTTGGGATAAAGGGGTTTTCAGGTGTAAAAAACAAGTGATACAGGATGCTTTTGTGATGTTGGAAGGCTGTTGGGGAGGAGATGAATTTCCTGTTTTGATTATTAATGTTTATGCTCCTCAAAGTGCTAAAGATAAAAAAGATTTATGGATTACTATTGGTGGGTTCTTGGATACATGGGAAGGTGAGGTCATCGTCATGGGTGATTTTAATGTTGTTCGATGGGAGTTTGAGCGACATGGTTCGTGTTTTAATAAAAGACAAGCTGAGGATTTTAATGATTTTCTTCGTTCGGGTAGTTTGTTGGACGTTCAACTAGGGGATATTCTTTTACTTGGTCGGATAAGGTGGCGGGGAAGATGAGTAAACTGGATAGATTTTTGGTCTCAGAAGGTTTGTTGTCTTTATTTCCTAATCTATCGGGAATTATTCTTGATAAGCATCTTTCGGATCATAGACCGATTTTTCTTAAAGATTGTGATCTTGATTATGGCCCTACTTCGTTTCGTCTTTTTCATTCGTGGTTTTTGGAAGAAGACTTTGTGCAGGTGGTAGAGGATTCTTGGAGTAATGATGGATGTAATCATTCGAATGACATGGTGAAGTTGAAGGAAAAGCTAAAGATCTTGAAGAAAAATTTAAAGTTATGGAATTACAATAAGTTGCAAAAACGTAATAAAAGGAAGAAGGAGATTCAAAAAGAGATGGTGGAGATAGATAAGAAAGTTGATATTGGGGGTGGCGTGAGTGGAAATATGGAGAATAGAATGTTTTTGGCAAAGGAATTGGCGGATATAAATAGAATTGAAACTCTGGATGTGGCTCAAAAAGCCAAAGTGACATGGGCTATTGAAGGGGATGAAAATAGTAAATTTTTCCATGGCATTCTTAATAAAAGAAGAAGGAACACTGCTGTTCGTGGTGTTTTTTCTGATGGTCGTTGGATAGAAGAGCCAAAGTTGGTGAAAGAAGAATTTAGAAAGCACTTTCAGGAGAGATTTGCTAAACCAGACTGGGTTAAACCTCAGGTGGATCAACAATTTTCTTCTGTTTTATCGGTAGAGCAGTCGGAGGAATTGGAGTCTGATGTTACGATGGAGGAGGTTAAAAGGGCGGTGTGGGATTGTGGTTCTGATAAAGCTCCGGGGCCGGATGGCTTTACTTTTGAATTTTTCAAAAAGTTTTGGTATTTGATTAAGTCTGAGGTGGTCGATGCGGTAAAGTGCTTTTTTAATATGGGGCATTTTTCTGGTGGTTGTAATGCGTCTTTTATTGCCTTGATTCCTAAAGTGCAGCAGCCTAAATTTGTTAAAGATTATAGACCTATTAGCCTGATTGGTTGTCAATATAAAATTATTGGCAAACTTTTAGCTAATAGGTTAGCAACTGAGATTGATGGTATTGTTAGTAAAGAGCAGTTTGCTTTTATTAAAGGTAGGCAGATTTTGGATGGTCCGTTCATTCTTAATGAGTTGGCGTCATGGTGTAAGTATAAAAGGGAGAAAGCTTTTGTGTTTAAGGTTGATTTTCAAAAAGCGTATGATTCGGTCCGGTGGGATCATTTGATTGAAGTTATATTGCAACTTGGTTTTGGTGACCGGTGGAGAGGTTGGATTTCTAGTTGTTTGCACTCTGCCACTTCTTCGGTGTTAGTTAATGGTTCCCCTACGGATCAGTTCCAGCTAGCCAGGGGTCTCAGACAGGGAGATCCTTTATCTCCGTTTCTTTTCATTTTGGTGATGGAGAGCCTTCATATTATGGTCGAACGGGTTATGGAGAGAGGATTGATGTGTGGCTTCACGTTTGGCAGGTCAAATCAGATTTCTATTTCTCATCTTTTCTATGAAGATGATGATATCTTTATTGGGTCATGGGATAAGGAAAATGTGGATTCTTTAGTCTCTCTTCTGCATGTTTTCCATCTTGTGTCGGGTCTTTCTATAAATCTGCAGAAGAGTAAACTTTTGGGGCTGGGTGTTACGTTTCAGGAGGTGCAACATATGGCGACTAGTACAGGATGTGAGCCGATTAAATTACCTTTTGACTATCTTGGTCTATTGGTGGGAGGTAATATGAGTCGTTTGATCTCATGGAAAAAGGTGGTTGATAAGGTTGATTCTAAACTCTTAAAGTGGAAACTTAGAACCTTATCTGTTGGGGGTCGGCTTACTTTAATTAAGTCGGTCCTGGGCGCAATTCCTACATTTTTCATGTCTGTTTTTAAGGTGCCTGATGGTATCTTAAAGAAGATAGAGGCGATTAGAAACAAATTCTTTATTGGGGCGGATGTTAATGAGAAGAAAATGTCATGGGTTGCTTGGAATAAAGTGCTGGCTTCAAGATCTCACGGTGGTTTGGGTGTTAATAGTTTGTTTGCTTTGAATCGAGCTCTTCTTTTTAAATGGATATGGCGTTTCTTGACTAAACCAGACTCTTTGTGGGCCAAGGTAATTTCTGCGATTCATGGTTCTAGAATTGGAGTTAATTTGCCTAGATCTTCGCATAATTCGATTTGGAAATACTTAATTTGTGCGATTGAAGATTTGAGGAAAAAAGGAGTAGATCTCTTTCAATACTGTGCTATTAGGGTGGGTAATGGTAAGCATACTAAGTTTTGGACGGATGTTTGGTGTGGGGATGTTCCTTTTCAAGTTAGATTCAACAGAATTTTTTCTTTGGAAGATTGCAAGGAGGTTTCGGTATGCGACAAGTTAGTGCAAGAAGGATGGGTTACCACTTTTCGGAGACTTCCTAGGGGGGTGTTGAGGCTTTGCAATGGAGTGAGCTAGTAGTTGTTGTAAACCAAGTGGTCCTTAGTAATTCGCAAGATAGATGGAGGTGGACGAAGGATGGGTCGGGATGTTTTTCGGTGGCGTCAGCTAGGGAAGCTATTGATGAGGTATGTCTTCCGAGTGGGGTTGCGGTGGTTAAATGGTGTTCTCTTGCTCCGATTAAGCTGAATGTGCTAGCTTGGAAGATAGCGGTTAATGGGCTTCCTATTAGATGGAATTTGGCGAGAAGAGGGTTTGATATTCAGTCCATTGCTTGTGTTGTGTGTGAGAAAGGTGGTGAATCGAATGACCATCTCTTCTTTGGATGCTCTTTTGTGACAGATCTTGTTACGGGTGTTGCTAAGTGGTGGGGGATAAGTATTCCTTTTTTTGTGAATCATGCAGATTGGTCCTTTTAGTTTGACAATCTTTGCATGCTGAAACATAGGAAAATTTGTCTTCAAGTGGTTTTTATGACAGTTTGGTGGTGTGTGTGGAACTTCAGGAATGCTTCTATTTTCTCTTCTGAAAAGCCTAAGAAGTGCATGTGTTGGGATAATGTTGTTTCTTACTCGTTCTTGTGGATTAGGAGTCGTTGCAAAAAGTTGTGTCTTAGATGGGATGCTTGGCTTTTAGATCCCAAATTAGCAATTTCTGTTATGTAATTGTTTCGTTGTACTTTTGTCTAGCTTCTTGCTAGCTGAGTTTTTTGAGTTTTTATATATTGGCTGCTGTTCTAAAAAAAATGTCTGGGGAAACAAAAATTGGGTTCATCTTGCAATTTAATTCACAATACCAGTGTAATTTCGGTAATTTGAAGAACAAATAGCAAGATTGATTGATTTTTTCTGTTAAGTTCATCATCATAAACCAAAAAGTGACTGAAAGTCTGAAACTAATTTAAAACAGTAGTAATTTGACAGTTTGAAGAACAAATAACAGAGTAACAAGATCGATTAAATTTTATCTGTTGATTTTGATGTCATAAACCAAACACCGATTGAAATTGATTTATAAAAGCATTATAATTCCGTAATTCGAAGAACAAAAAGTTTAAAGCAATAAAATTGATTGAACTTATCTGTTTAGTTCGGAGCTGTTTGTTTTTTAAAAAAAATACTTCTAACCTCTTTTGTTTGCAGGCTCGCAGACGCACGCAGACGTTTTGATTTGCAGAGCGTTTGTTTTTTCGCAGACCGCAGACCTTAAAAGGTCTGCGCGTCCTCTTTTCCTAGAAGTGGTATACCTACCTCTGTTTAGTAGATTACTTTTTTTTTCCGCTTATAAAGACATTAGATCCATAAAATATTATTACGTTGTATGTACATCTATTTTGTTATTTTGTGGCCAATTAACGACGGCTTTATAACCGTTACTGGTGGGTATAAAAACAATTTGTTTTTCATAAAGAAAATTTTTGGATCAAGAAATATAATAAACATATTAGGAACAATTTAAATCCATGAAGTTTGTCTTAAGATGTTGGACTTTGAAGAAGTTTCTTAGTTATTGAAAATAGATTTATTTTATATGTTATTTTTTATTTGTTTTAGGATAAATACGAATATACACGACCATTTTTAGCTTAATATTTAATTTGACCATTTATATGCAAATCCACTATAAATTTGATTTTGCAGAAATTTAGCTTTAGGATGATAGGTAAGAAATACGTAGCGTTTTTTGTTTTTAATTAAATATAAAGAATGATAAATCTCATAATCTAAATTAAAGTATCTTCTATTTTAATATTTATCAAATATTTAAGACTTCGTAAAAATATAAGAATGATAAATCTCATAATCTAAATTAAAGTATCTTCTATTTTAATATTTATCAAATATTTAAGACTTCATAAAAATATAAGATAAACCTTATAATTAAAATTTGAGATAATTTCATATATGCCATGAATAAAAGAGTAAATATCAATATTTGTTCTATGTATAACTTAAATATTATATTTGCCTAAATAAATACCCAAAATATCATATCTATCCGAAATCTATTTTTTATATATTTTGTAAATATTGTAAATCACATTTTAGATATTTTCTATTATCTAAAAACAATTTAATTAAAAAACAATTAACATTGACCATATTTAATTAAAAAACAATTAACATTGACCATATTGCCCTAGTTTTCACGTATTCACGTTATCACGTATTCCCTTCCCCATTTTACGTATTCTCTTCCCGATTCACGTCATTGCTGCACGAAGAAGCCAAATCGACACTGCAGCCGATCGCCGGTGGTGTTTATCTATCCCCGACGGTAGTCGCCGTTTCTCTGATTCCCGGTGGTTGTCGCCTCGCAGTGGTTGTCGCCGGTTCCTTGTGTCGCCAGCCCCCTTTGTCGCAGGTAGGTTTCTCACAGGATGTTTGCTGATTGCGTTTCTTGATAGTTCCATATTGTTGATTTCTTGAGTCAGATAACAATGTGTGATGTTTGCTGATTTCGTGTTTAATGAGTGCGATAATCAGTTTCATACGTTGATTTCCTGATTTCTTGAGTCTAATAATCAGTTGCTTCGTATTGGTTTGCTGATTAACATTGTTGATAAAACTTGTTTGCTAAATTTCTTTCTTTGCAATCGGTTTTCTGATTAATGTAGAACTTGGTTGCTGATTTATTGTGATCGATTTCTTGGAATTGGTTTTCTGTTCCGTGTTTCCTGATTTCTTGATAAAATTTAAAAACACACTATTTGATGCAGTTCGCCGTACATCCCTCTTTCTCTCATGCACGCTTAGGTATGGATACAACCATACCTGCTTCTGCTTCTGCATCTCGTCGGTAGTCAGAAAGTTATTTTTCCAGAAATCAACCACCGTCTTTAGCAGGTTGCTATTTTACAGGTTAGTTTACTTCTTTCACTCTGCCTCTCTTCAATTACGAATTGTTTAAGCTCCCTAGAAAACAAACCGACAATCTTTCTGTGGTTTGGCAGCAATTGAAAAAGACTGTGATTCTTGATTGATGACGGCGGGTGCAAACCCTGTTGTAAATATGAACGGTTCAAAAAGCAACACAAATGGTGCTTCCGGCAGCAATAACGATGGTCGTTCCGCCCTGCCCGAGAAATTCGCGGTGGTTACTGGTTTCAAGCGCGACGTTGTTATCTCATTCGACTGGACTCCTGATGAACAGTCCTTGTTGGAACAACTGCTCGTCAAGTATGTTACTATTAGTTATAATTTTTTGTACGAAAAAAGATTCAAGATTTCATCGGTGCATAGCTGAGGGGGGAAGTAGGAACTCTATCTCATTCTTTATTTGTCTTATATATGATTTATAGTTAAATTGATATACAAGTCTCTATTAGTATTGTTATTTGTTTATATTTAAATAACAGTAACCCTGTGAATATTACTATATCTAATTATACAGGCTTTGTTTTTCATCTTTCTAGGAAAAGGAAAAGGAAAAGGAAAAGGAAAAGATAGAAGGGTATGCAATGGCTTTGTTCGTTTTGGTGTATGAAAACATTAAAGATTAAATGCAATAATGCTTGTTTGAGCCTTAGAAAAAAGCGACATTTTGCCAAAATTGATATAAAGGTGACACTTTTTAAATATTTTCTTTTTCATGTCCAGGAAAAAATTGCTAAACAACCGGCTACAAATCGAGCCTCCATGGACACTGATGATGGCATCTCTTACAAAGGTTGGTAGCAAAATTCGTTTGTGAATTAAATCTTTAGATAAACACTGCAAGATACAAATTTTTTGTTGTCTTTCATTGTGTTTGTGAATATATAAACATGGGTATTTGTTAAGATACAATATTTTCTTCTTCTTGGGGCATTTTATCTTTAAAAAACTAAAGAATTTTATGTATTTCTTGCTACTTTCCGTGTATGATATTTTCTTGTAAATGGTGTTTTTTATTCTAAACAAATTTATCTGTTGCTGCAGGTATTGGTGGTTTGTCCGGGAATCTTCTTGAGCAGAATGCCCAGGCTATGGATCAAATTTCTGCTAATATTTCTGCCAGAAAGGTAAATTCATATTAGATAAACATCACAAAATTCAAAGTTTTATTCGATAAAACATCACAAAGTTCAAATCCTTATCACCGGCTAAAGTTAATAGCTTCTAAAAATGGAAAACAGTTTATATGTGTATTGGATTGGGATACGAGTCAACACAATAGTCAAATCTGGACTCTCTAAAAAATTGAAGGGCATATACATGAATACATCTAATATGGTCGAGTTTCTCTTACGTGGCAGGTACACGAGAACATCAATCTTTTTGGCCAAACGAGAAAAAACATTATTACAATCTTGAACGAGTAAGTCATAGCTTTACCAAATTAAGTTGTTGTTTCTTTTCTTTCTCCTATTAACTAATAGAAAATTTAATTTATAATTGCAGCTTAAACAACATGCCAGACGTAATGAAGCAGATGCCACCGCTACCCGTGAAACCAAACGAATAGCTCGCCAGCTCTATACTTCCCCCCTCAGCTATGCACCGATGAAATCTTGAATCTTTTTTCGTACAAAAAATTATAACTAATAGTAACATACTTGACGAGCAGTTCTTCCAACAAGGACGGTTCATCAGGAGTCCAGTCGAATGAGATAACAACGTCGCACTTGAAACCATGATCAGAAGTAACCACCGTGAATTTCTCGGGCAGGGTGGAACGACCATCGTTATTGCTGCCGGAAGCACCATTTGTGTTGCTTTTTGAACCGTTCATATCTACAATAGGGTTTGCACCCGCCGTCATCAATCAAGAATCACAGTCTTTTTCAATTGCTGCCAAACCACAGAAAGATTGTCGGTTTGTTTTCTTGGGAGCTTAAACAGTTCGCAATTGAAGAAAGTAGCTGACTAAGACGGAAGGAATCTGGTATCAATTTGTTTATGGCAAAACGGGGAGAATGAAAGAGAAAATAGAGTTTTAAAAGAGGAGTATTAAGAAGAAATTTGGGAATATTTATGCTTTACAAAAGTTTGCGGGGAACACATACAGTCATGATAAAATACACTCATAGCTCATATATGATTCAACATAAATCATAACAGAACACAACTTCGGCTGTAGAGATTAAGCATTACTATGGGTTCTTACTTGAAGATCTGGACCGAATCGATTCCGGTTTACTTGAAGATCTGGACAGAATCGAATAAGCTTGGAGAAGTTAAAAGAGATTTTTAAAAAGAAGTTCTACACTTTAAGCCAAAGATTTCTTATTAATGGCTTGAAAATGAAAGATCTGTAAGCAAAAGATATTTGAAAATTTCAAATCTGTGAGTAAAAGATCTCTGGTAAATTTTAGACTTTGCATATGTCATTTTACTTCTTTAGCATGAAAATTGAGTTTTGGTTATTAGTACCTATCATAAAACCGATGAAAATTTGGTTTTTATGAGTAAAATTAGTTGGTGATTTGGAAAATATTATTTTAATGGTGTGAGAATTTGTATGGTTAGAATCGAGTCTAAATATGTAATATTTATGTACTTTGCTCGAATGGGGTTTAGATTTGGAATTTCTATTTTTAACTGGGTCGAAGTTAAATGTGTGTGCTCAAAAATTTGAATTTTTATGAATAATAAGTGGTTATTGGCTCAAGGACATCTTATAATGTTTTTAGCAAATATCTTTGTGTTGATGACTTTAGTCTAGGATTCTATCCCTAACTGCAGGAACAAGGAAAAATGGGCTATTATGAGAATTTGGAAAGACCTATAGTTAATAAGCGATTAAAAATATAAGTTCATAAGCCTTCAAAAGTTTTGCTAGCATCTGATATAACTTGACTCATAGGTTCTAAACAGTTGTAAATGCTCATGCCAAACACTGTAATGATCTTATGTTTAAGTAAACCACACTTCCCTTTGTTCTAAGTACCGCAAAAGTTTTTTTTTATATCGGTCATATTTATACACAGTGGCGAATCTAGAATCAAAATTCACGTGGTTTCTTATTTAAGTAAACCAAAAAAAACGAAAGTATTAAAAAAATACCAAAAGCGGGTCGGATACCAAAAACGAGTCGGATCATATCTTAAAAAAATTAAACATAACCCGAATAGTTATATTCGTTTTGCCGGGTCAACAGACAATGAGTTTAAATCAACCTTCGTGTACTTATGTTGCCCGATGTCTTCTTTCTTTTTAAAAAAATTGTGTAAAGACATTCTTTTCTGAAATTAAACACAAAGCAAGACCATTAGACAAAACAGTTGACTATCAATGTTTCAATTTCTTTTATCAATTACACAAATCAAATCAAGACATTGAACGTTTGAACAAAATTACTCAATTAATCAAGACTTACTCAATTACACAATTGCACAACATAATCACTCAAATGTCAATTGCACAACAAAATTACTCAAATTCTAAACAATATATTGGTTCGTTACCTTAGCTTAAACAATGTATAATGCCTAATTTGAAGAATCCTTTTAATTACTATTGTCAAATTGTCGTAGTCAAATCCTCACAATAGTGAAATATATTTTAGATAACTAACAACATATTAACAGTAATATTAATATTTTTGTCAAATTCCATGGATCAAAGTAAATAAATAATCGTGGTTTTCATACATTCAATTAAAAACGGAAAGCCATAAATACAAAGGAGACTAAAAGAATTGAAGAACAAAGAATCAAGGTAACACGTAACAAACCTTTAGGCAAATTGGCAACGGCTTGTTGCTGTGATCGATAGCCGCTACTCGCTAGGGGCTGAGGACGGCGGATAAAAGGCGGGCTGAGCGGAAGCAACGGTGATTGCCGATCACTCAATCGGCAAATTGGCGATGTCTCGATCACGTATTCTTTTTTTTCCGGTTTAGCGCCATATTCTTTTTTTTTCTTTTTTTCTTTGGTTTATTTAAATGGGTTGGGCTAAATGGATTGTTATAGTTGTATTCTATGGGCTAAATTAATTGATGTATTTTCCTCTCAAGAGTAAGGTAGGTCACGTATATTTGCCAAGGTAGTTCACTAAAAAATTTTATATATGCTAGTTCTATAAAAAAAGAAATTAGGTGGGTCCTAGGACCCACCTTCCTTATGCATGAATTCGCCCCTGTTTATACAAACCAACCGAACCGCTTTTACAATAAGATAATTGGTATTCAGTAGAGAGATCTTCCAAATTCGAAAGTTTTGCCAAATTTGAATTACGCCAACTATATAGAATGCCCCAAATGCCACCTCATGAATATATATATATATATATATATATATATATATATATATATATATATATATATATATATATATATATATATATATATATATAGGATCACCTAAGAACTAAATAAATTGTGAGAACATGAGAACTAAATATAGCATTTGATCAAGATAAATCAAGGGTTATGATTAATCGTAAATAAATGTTAAATGGGTTACCCCATTCTCAATGAATGATGTTAACTGTTAAGGTGGTAAGGTCATTCTTAGAGAATTGTTCATTATATTCCAACACTTCTGTATTTTAGAACCTTGAAGCAAATAAGCAACATTCTCAGAAAATGAACTTCGTATCACATATTCAAAAAGCCATATCATCTTGAAAAAACGCAAACACATTTCCAAAAAGTCATATTATCCTGAAAAAACAACACATGATTAATTAACAAACACTAACCAATGAGTTAATTCTCTTAGAATGGAAATAAACAACTAAAACTATCAATCATTCTCAGATAATGAACTTCGTATCACACAACATATCACCATTATCTGAAAATGCCCCATTCTTTGAGAATACCCCATTCTTTGAGAATACCCCATTCTCTAAGGATACCTGTTTGCAAGAATCACCAATTTGGAAAACTTATGGAAACCTAAAAAATACCAGTATACTTGCCAATTTTGTCCACAATCGTTTGTTTTACAATATATATGGTATAACTAATTTACATTTATTTCCACAACAATAGTTTCTTCTCTCTTTAACAAATCAACAACTCCGATAACACTAATATGTTCAGAACATGTGAAAAAGAAAGATAAGCATCATGGTATTAGGTTGACATACGAAAATCCATGATGGCATTAGATTGTCTGTTAAATTTTGCAATAAAGTTCATTAATAGCATCGTACTTTTAAAATAAAATGTTTTTCTCAGTATATAAGTTTTTTTATTTGTTAACCGTCTAACACACGGTTTTGTAACCTAGTATATATATCATAAAAAAAGTAATTGTCAAAATTTCTAAAAATGTTTGAAATATAAAAAATTAAAAAACACAGCCATAAAGATGATATGCCGAACCAAAAATAGATAGCTTGACGAATCAAGGGAAAGCTTCAGTTGTTTTCTTTGGGTAATACTTAAATCATCTCCATCAAAGAATTGCAGAAGCTTGAACAGTGCAAGTGGCTTCATATACAACCTTCCATTGAACTTTAAACTGTGGAATTTATGGTTTGTTTTCAAACTTACTTCCGCGCTTGCATTCTCTATTTCTCGATGCTTTAATTTATGTTTTAATTTCAAGCTTGAATTGTGGTAATAAATCATATGAAACCAACCCTTGAACTAGGGGTTTTCTTTGGGGATCTTAATATGGTTCTAAAAGGGGTGGGTTTTGGATTAACAAATTAGATTAATCCAGCGAGGCTCAATAAAGATTAAGAGTTTTGTTTGTTAGGGCAGATTTTTAACTGTAAGTAAGAAAACATAGTTTGGTTGCAATCAACAACCTTTTTATTAGTTTATTAATAAGCATTCAAAACCAATCGATTTTGTATTATTTTAATCTTTATAATCTAACAATTTTTAAGTAATCAAAAAACAAATAAAAACACTGTGATGGTATGAAACGTGGATTTTTATCTTCTTTGAAGTTTAAACAATGAGATGCATTTTATGTACATCATTTAAACAATTTAAACACATCTGTTTTTTATATTATAACTAAATTATAGTATTTGTTGTTTATATATAATTTTTTTTATTTATATTAAAGGATAAACACTATCCATTGATGGCCCACCCATGCTATAAGACCTTTGGGAGTACAACGCGAAGGGGATCCGTGATGGCCACGTTGGCAACCCATCACGGCGTGCACACCGCCCCGGGTGCTCCGTGATGGGCGTGGTCGTGATAGAAGGTGATGGGGAACACGGTGTATCACACCCAATAGGGTTCCCCCTCCCCCCCCCCCCCCCCCCCCCCTTTTTTTTTTTTTAATTCTCACTCAACCAATTAGAAGCTAAGATTTTTTATTTTTATGAAATTATTTTTATTTGGAAAAAATGATGTGGTGTGATGGGTATAAAGTGTGTGTTGTGATGGAGTGTAATGGAATGTGATAAATGTAAAATCTGACGTGGCGCTGATGTGGCACCCATCACATTTGTGTAATGTGATGGGTACTCCCACCAGCCTAACAAACAGATAAATAAAAGCACATTGTAATTATAACATTGTACTTTTAATTTTTTTTTTATAAATATATTATACTTTGAGAAGTTGACCCAATTATACCGATAAAAATTGTTTTGTATTTGGATAACAATGCTATAGTTGGGTAGATTTTTCAATGTATAATGATGCAGTAAGAAGAAACAAAAGTAAAAGACTAAAATGCTATAATAAATAAAATAATAAAAGTTTGTTTTTATTTCTTACATTTAACCCTCAACAAAACAACCAAATAAAGCATGTAATAATGAACTTATGCATCATTGTTTGCCTTTATTAACGTATAAAATCAACCACAAACTCCTTTCAGGGAGACATTAATGGCATTTCATATTTCAAAGTTAGTTGTAAAAATCGTTTACACTTCAGAAGTGAGAAAATCTTGAATTAAATGTCTGGGGAAAGAAAAGATGCCTCCATCTTGCAATTTATTTCACAATACCAGTATAATTTCGGTAATTTGAAGAACAAATAGCAAGATTGATTGATTATTTTTGTTAAGTTCATCATCATAAACCAAAAAGTGACTGAAAGTCTAAGGCTGAAGGGTGTGCAAGACACCCAGACAACCCATGACAACCGTCATGTCATCGCCACGTCATAAAGACTTCCAAGACACCCACTAGGGGTGTGCAAGACTCTCATGACTAGCATTTTAATTTTCACGTCACATTTATATTTTACGTTTTTTTAATTCAAACCAAACATTAAAATTTAATTAAAACCAAACATTTAAAATTAAATAAAAAACATTACATAAAAATAAAAATAAAAACGACATTGCACGAAAAAAAAAACATAAAAACGACAACTCCTAAATTTTTTTTAAAAAACTACTTATTTAAATATTTCTTGCGTCGTTGTTCCGTCATCAATCGGATCGCCTCGAGGTCCTCTTCGGTCCCGGATCGGCTAAACAACACGTAATCCAACCGCGATTCCGCAATTTCGTTGTGGCGGTAGAATTGTTCAACGAGCCGGTCGACCTTTTCCTCAACATCGTCTTTCGAAGACGAGCCGGAGGCATCTCGGTTTGCTCTTTTCGCTCGGTCGCGGCCGATGGGGCGTCGAGGCGGAGGCATCTCGGTTTGTGGTTCGGTGTTGTCGTCGAGGTCGATCGGGTCTCGAGCATCCGAAATATCGTCATCCGGGGTCCTCCCACGTTTGGAACCCGTGCTCGAGTGAGGCGAATCGGGATTTAGTAGCCATTTAGGACCGGTACGCATCAACTCTCAACTTCGCATATGCTTAAACGGTTTCCCGACAACTCGCGCATATTGTTCCATAGCCGTTGTGAAAATCCCGAATTCGTTTTCGCCACTTCGTCGTATGTTCACCAAGTTGTTGTAAATGCCGTTGAACTTGGTGCACTCGATACGAAGTTTCCGCCACTTTCCGTTAATACCGTCGTTGTTTCGGTACACCCCACGACCCATCGCCTCGTGGTAGTGGTCTAAAATGCGTTCCCACAACGATATGGAACTTTGGCTATTTCCTTTTTGCGAATCCATGGAAATAGCGAGCCACGATCGAACCACTTGAACCTCTTCGTCGGTCGTCCACGGAACCTTCGCCTCTTGCTCGTTTCGCGTTTTGTTCTTTTGTCTATTATTTTTCTTTTTCTTTTTGGAGGAAGACGCGGGGGCTTGTGTTTCCATCACGACCTCTTCGGGTGATGCTTGTGGCGGTGGTGATGGAAGCGGTGGCGATTGTGATAGAAACGGTTGTTGGAAGGGTGCGTACGGGTACGGTTGTGGCGGGTATTGGTATTGGTTCGGTGGTGGATATGGATACGGGTATTGTGGTTGTTGCGACGAACTCGTAAGCATACTCGTAAATGTGCAATTCGTGGAAAAGTTGTAGTTGAATTCGCCGCGGGGCGTGTTCCGATTTGACGGAGGGGTGTTCGGATCGTTCTCCATCTTGAAATGGTTAGTAAAATTGAGAGAGAAATTTGTGTTTGTGTGTGTGTAAATTGTAGATGTGTGTGTAAAATATAAGTTGTGTGTGTGGTTTGTATTTATAATATGTAAAAAAATTAATTTTTTTTTTTTAGTTACCAACGGCTCGAACAACGGATATATATTTGAATTCGTCCGTCTTCACGCGTTCAAAGCTTGACGACCTGGGGACGCACCAAGTCGAGGACGCGGGGGGGGGGGGGGGGGCGGTGTTTGCCGCGTCTTCGTCGCCTACGTGGAGGACGCAGGGGGGGCCGCGTGCGGCATACCCCACGGCCTAAAACTAATTTAAAGCAGTAAGAATTTGACAGTTTGAATAACAAATAGCAAAACAAGATCGATTAAAGTTTATATGTTGATTTTGATGTCATAAACCAAACACCGATTGAAATTGATTTATAAAAGCATTATAATTCCGTAATTCGAAGAACAAATAGTTTAGAGCAATAAAATTAATTAAATTTATCTGTTTAGTATATTACTTTTTTTTGTTTATCTAGACATTAGATCCATCAAATATTATTTACCTTGGATGGATATCTATTTTGTTATTTTGTGGCCAATTAACGACGGTTTTATAACCGTTAGTGGTGGGTATAAAAGCCATTTGCTTTTCATAAAGCAAATTTTTGGGTCAAGAAATATAATAAACATATTAGGAACAATTTAAATTCATGAAGTTTGTCTTAAGATGTTGGACTTTGAAGAAGCTTCTTAGTTATCGAAAATAGATTTATTTTATATGTTTTTTTTTTGTTTTGTTTTAGGATAAACACGATCATTTTTAGCTTAATATTTAATTTGACCATTTTTGTAAAAATCCAATAGAAATTTGATTTTGTAGAAATTTAGGCTTAGGATAATACGTAAGAAATACGTAGTGTTTTTCGTTTTTAATTAAATATAAAGAAGGATAAATCTCATAATTTAAATTAAAGTATCTTCTATTTTAATATTTATTAAATATTTAAGACTTCATAAAAATATAAGATAAACCTTATAATTAAAATTTAAAAACACACGTATTTAACATCGCTTGATGCAGTTCGCCGTACATTCCCTTTTTTTCCCCTTTTTCTCTCATGCACGCTTGGATACAACCATACCTGCTTCTGCATCTCCTCGGTAGTCGGAAAGTTATTTTCCAGAAATCAACCACCGTCTTTAGCAGGTTGCTATTTTACAGGTTGGTTTACTTCTTTCAATCTCAATTACGAATTGTTTAAGCCCCCAAGAAAATAAACCGACAATCTTTCTGTGGTTTGGCAGCAATTGAAAAAGACTCTGATTCTTGATTGATGACGGCGGGTGCAAACCCTATTGTAGATATGAACGGTTCAAAAAGCAACACAAATGGTGCTTCCGCCAGCAATAACGATGGTGGTTCCGCCTTGCCCGAGAAATTCGCGGTGGTTACTGGTTTCAAGCGCGACGTTGTTATCTCATTCGACTGGACTCCTGATGAACAGTCCTTGTTGGAACAACTGCTCGTCAAGTATGTTAATTCTTTAATCATTATTGATTTGCTAGAAGAAATATATCGAATTTTAGAGTAGAATAATAACATATGCACATCAAGATCTCTAAAGAGATTCTTTAGATTAGGCCCAGTTTGGTGATTTCTTTTAAGGTAGTTGTTATGATATTGTCAATTTCATATGGTTTTGCGAGAGTTGTTATTTCTTTTACATCTATTTTTCCTCTCAAAGATGATATTCGATTACCTTCTTTTATATTGAGTAACAAATATTTTATGACCTTTTATGCAGATATGCGTCAGATAATAATAAAGCAATGAGTTATGCAAAGATTGCGTTGGAATTGCATGACAAAACAGCCCGCGATGTGGCGATACGGTGTTTACTGATGGAAGTAGGAGCTCTATCTCATTCTTCATTTGTCTTATATATGATTTATAGTTAAATTGATATACAAGTCTCTATTAGTATTGTTATTTGTTTATATTCAAATAACAGTAACCCTGTGAATATTACTATATCTAATTATACCGACTCTGTTTTTCATTTTTCCAGGAAAAGGAAAGGGAAAAGGAAAAGGGCAAGAAAAAGAGAGACGATAACGGTCCATCAAAAAAACAGAAAGATAGACGGGTATGCAATGGTTTTGTTCGTTTTGGTGTATGAAAACATTAAAGATTAAATGCAAGAATTCTTGTTTGAGCCCTAGAAAAAAGTGACATTTTGCCAAAATTGATATAAAGGTGACACTTTTTAAATATTTTCTTTTTCATGTCCAGGAAACAATTGCTAAACAACCGGCTAAAAGTCGAGCCTCCATGGACACTGATGATGGCATCTCTTACAAAGGTTGGTAGCATAATTCGTTTGTGAATTAAATCTTTTGATAAACACTGCAAGATACAAAATTTTTGTTGTCTTTCATTGTGTTTGTGAATATATAAACATGGTATTTGTTAAGATACAATATTTTCTTCTTTTTGGTGCATTTTATCTTTAAATAACTAAAGAAATTTATGTATTTCTTGCTACTTTCCGTGTATGATATTTTCTTGTAAATGGTGTTTTTTATTCTAAACAAATTTATCTGTTGCTGCAGGTATTGGTGGTTTGTCCGGGAATCTTCTTGAGCAGAATGCCCAGGCTATGGATCAAATTTCTGCTAATATTTCTGCCAGAAAGGTAAATTCATATTAGATAAACATCACAAAATTCAAAGTTTTATTCGATAAAACATCACAAAGTTCAAAGCCTTATCAGCGGCTAAAGTTAATAGCTTCTAAAAATGGAAAACAGTTTATATGTGTATTGGATTGGGATACGAGTCAACACAAAAGTCAAATCTGGACTCTCTAAAAAATTGAAGGGCATTATACATGAATACATCTAATATGGTCGAGTTTCTCTTACATGGCAGGTACACGAGAACATCAATCTTTTTTGCCAAACAAGAAAAAACATTATTACAATCTTGAACGAGTAAGTCATAGCTTTACCAAATTAAGTTGTTGTTTCTTTTCTTTCTCCTATTAACTAATAGAAAATTTAATTTATAATTGCAGCTTAAACAACATGCCAGACGTAATGAAGCAGATGCCAGCGCTACCCGTGAAACCAAACGAAGAGCTCGCCAGCTCTATACTTCCCCCCTCAGCTATGCACTGATGAAATCTTGAATCTTTTTTCGTACAAAAAATTATAAATATATATATTTTCTTTCCAAATACAAAATTAGTTCTTTCTTTACGTTCAGACCCACGTCAGGTTCTTTGGACTATGATCTGGAAGCAGATCTTGCAAATGAATTTTTTTTTTTTTTTTTTTTTTTTGGTTTTTGGTTATCTAGAGTTGTGTTTGGTCATTTTTGAGTTAGAATAATGCTTGTGAATGTGGCCAGTTATGTTGGAAGGATTTTAGTCTGTGTAAATATGATAGGGTTGAGTCTATTCGATATTTGGTTATGGGTATAATATGTGAAAACCTTTATTATTTGATTTCATAGGATTTCCTAACTTCTACTAGCTAGATATGTTGCCAAGTATAAGGAGATCTGAAACTGAGTATGGGAAAACTACCCTACAAACTTATTTTATGCCTTTTGTTAAAGTCGTCATTTGAAGGATAAATGTTTGTCCTTCACCTGAACTAGACAGAAGTAAAAAATATGAGGAAAGAAAGTGGGTCATGTAGTCGCCTAGTGGGAACTTGGACTTGGACTTAAATTTACCATTTTGTTGTTTGTGAACTTGATAATTGCAATTGATGTTGAGGAACTATGTCCAAAAGGAAAAGTTAAAATTCCCTATTGGAAACGGCTCGAACAATGAAAAGTATAAAAGTTGTCCGAGGTATATTCATATGGTCACAAAATCCTAAATTGCTTTATTAGAAAGAAATTTGGATCATTATTTTAATAATAGTTTTTGTAATCATATTAGGGCAAATGACAAGAAAACCCATTATATTTTGGGCAGTTTTGGGGGTTACCCACTATACTTTTTTTTTCAATTAGACCATAAAAGTTTCACAAAATTTTCAAATAAAAGATTTTGACGTCTGATGATCAGATTGATAATTTCCCAAATTAACCATTTTTACATGTTTCGTTTGGTCAAAAGGGTCAACTTAGAAAAATATCAAACTTGTATGGTTTGATTGGAAAAATGAAGTATTATCGGATAAACTGCAAAGGTGTCTTCAATGGCTTTTCTGTAAATTGCCTTACTAGTCATATATAAAATCTTTAAACAAATGGACAAAGATGTTAAAAATTACTCTTTCACCCAAGTGCCTATTTGCCAATTGCATATAAACAAGTATATTTCTGATGCATCAACAAATTTTCTTTCAATTTTATCTATATATACGTTACTTGACACCTGTTACTTCTTGATTGACTGTGATTTGACAGGGCATGAATTATCTTCGTGAATGTAAACTAGAATTGATTATCCATTGTGATTTAAGGTCAAAGTAAGGCAATTAATATAATTTGATTATTATATAAGCTAATATATAAGTTCATAATTTGAGATTTTTTAATAATTCAAATTTTGGTAACGTGCCAGAAATATTTTGATGGATAGGTGTTGGTCAATTAAAAGTTGCAGGATTTAGATTAATTCGATTATCTAAAATTTCACCTAATAAAGCAAGACTTATTGTGGAATGTTACTATTGATCGATCGAACACACAATTTTTTTTTAAAATATAATTCCTTTTTGCCAAATGGATATGCAATTTTTTTGTGTATTATAGATTTATATATTGCACCAGAGATTTATAAAGATGGATTATTTGATAGAAGTGCGGATGTGTTTTCTTTTGGTCATATTCTTTATGAGGTAACTTTTTCTATACTTAATAAATGTTGATAAATGAATCTCTTTGATTTCATATTCTTTATGGTATATATAGATAGAAGTTCAAACGAGACCATGTAAATTTTGTGACACCGGGAGACTCAATCCTAGCCACTCATTTTAGAGATCAAAAAATAAAATAAAAATTAAAATAGGCTAAAATAATGAGAACTTTCAAAAAAAAAAAAATCTACTTATTTTCGCTACTTATTCTATCTAAAAAAATTTTAAAATAAAATTTTAAAATAAAAAAAATTCGAAAAAAAACCTGGAAAAATAAAAAAAATATTCTAGTAGAATGTTGCTGGATGTTGCATATTCTAATAGAATATTACACAAACTAGTGTAATATTCTACTAGAATATGAAAAAGCGCTAAATTTTTTTTATTTTTTATTTTATTTTTTTTAATTTTAAAATTTTTTTTTGAATAAAGAAATTGACGAAAATAATAAATAAATACATTTTTTTTCAATTTTTTTCATTTATTTTACATTTTTTAATTATTTTTTTACACCCAAAATGAGTGGCTAGAAATGCGTCTCCCGGTCTCACGAAATATAATGGTCTTATATGAACTTAACCCTATATTTCTACTACAAAAATTGCAGGAACATGTAACGTGCATTACTTTTTTTTTACCAATATAGAAAAGACTTGATGCAACATTGGATTATCATTGGATCATGTTAGTGTTGAAAGTATGATGCTTTACATATGGTGGGTTTGCTAATCTTTTGTAATTGATTATGTAGGGAAGTTAACTGCAACTACCGGGTAAAAGTAAATTTGCTAACCTTCACTGTTGTAGATTTTTCAAATTAAAAAAATGCTCGGTGTTAAATTCAGATCTCCTTATGCTTAGCATCACATCTAAATTTAGATCTCCTTATGTTTAATATACCCTTCTATAAATCAAATAGGAAAGACTCAGATGAACCCCTAAATAGAAACAAATGTTGAATTTAAAAAAAAAAAGTTGGAGGATGAACCATTACCATACAAAGTCGACATCAATTACACTATTCATTCCACGAAAACTCCATAATTTTTGTCTCATTGCTTGAATACTCATTAATGAAAGTGAAAGAAAATTTAATAGACGCTTTGGTCTAATGACATAAAGAAGGAGAATAGTTGAACGACCGAAGGAAGGAGAATGTGGTGGACAAAAGCTTAACTGGGTTTCTTGGGATACACATTAGGGATTAACGATGTAACCCTAGGACATAACTAAGCAGATACGACGGTAAGCCGTTGAGATAAAGAAAATGACGCAAAATGCCCTCATAATGGCACTTAACAGGACACTATGGACGGCGTTGGACAAAAGGACCAACCGGGCAACTTTTGTACCCATAAAAATTACTCTAAAATAAATAAAGAAGACATGATGGATTGATTGACAAGTCAACTCAACCTAACTCATTTTTTGAGACGATAAAAAATGTAATTGTTTGACTCATCAAACAACCACACCAAGGAGTTGAAATTGCATCCTCAGGTTAAACTTGTACCAGGCTCAAGTTATAGATTTTCACGTATTTTACCCATAAACAAATATCGAATAAAGTCGACCCTATCATATTACACACACTAAAAATACTTCCAACATAACCGGTCACATTCACAAACATTATTCCAACTCAAAAATGACCAAACACAACTCTAGATAACCAAAAACCAAAAAAAAAAACACATCCGCAATATCTGCTTTCAGACCATAGTCCAAAGAACCTGACGGGGGTCTAAACGGAAAGAAACTATTTTCTTTTTTATGTTTTTTACAAAATGATTTAAGATTTCATTGGTGCGTAGCTGACATGGGAAGTATAGAGCTGGCATCTGCTTCATTATCACTGGCATGTTGTTTAAGCTGCGATTATGAATTAAATCCTCAAAAACCAACACTTTTAAACATTTTATAAACAAAAAGAGTTGAAAATTTGGCATACCCTTTTAGCTTTCTGTTTTTCCTAATGGACCGCTATCGTGATCGTCTCTCTTTCTCTTGCCCTTTTCCTGGAAAGATGAAAAACAGAGTCTGTATAATTAGATATAGTAACTGTAACACCCCTTTCTCAAACCATAATTTAATACAGTTTATATTACAAAATATTTTACAACACGTGACTATCAAAAAGTCACTATTATTTTTTTTTACAAACTCATTCATAAGGGGTAATTACAGACTGAACTCAAAAGCCATAATTTAAACTTATCTGTATATACATTGGTCCCAACTCCATCTCTTGCTCCTCTCACCTAAGTACATAGCATTTAAAAAAAATATACGTGAGACATAAAGCCTCGTGAGTAATATGGGTTTTAGACCCAAAATTTTTCTGCTCAAAACTTGAATTATTAACAAGTAAAACTGCTTAAAACTTATTTTTATAACAAATCTCAAAATTTCTTTTCTTCTCTATTTTCAAACCTTAAAACACTTTCTTTCTCAAAAACTACTTTCATTTTTCAAAAACTGCTTTCTTTCTCAAACTGCTTTCTTTTTCAAAACCTGCTTTCTTTCACATTTTCTTGTGACCAACTGAAACTCATGAATTAGTTTAATTTAATTCATTCTACTAACTCCCCTTCGCGGGACAAAATAGATCCGCCCACAAGGTTATGCTATCTCTGTCTCCCCTTCGTGACTTGGAACGGATCCAAACACAAGGTTATGCTAAGCTAGACAACTACTTCGCGACGGGAGGTACCACCCCAGTAGTGTCTTCAGATCTCCTGATTATGTGGGTGATCCTAGTTCGGACAACTGACTCTTATTACTTCCTTTATGTTACTTCTTATCTCATTACTTTCTTCATTTCATCTCAAATTGGTCAAAAGGGACACAATTTATAATAAACTTAAACTCATAAACTTTCTAACTCATAATCAAAAATACTTTCAAAACTAACTTCAATATCTTTAGCTTCTCATATGGAGCTTCTTTAAAAACTTTACAAACTATACTGCTTTAAAATATGCTTAAAAACACTTAGCCCTTGTGTAGAGCTACTTTAAAACTGTTTCCAACTTTAGTATTCAAAGTATTTGGAAATCTTATTTTCTGAAAATATCATTTTGCTATGTACTAGAAAAAATCCACACATACTCACCTTGGTTTTGCTATGGTTCACTAAGCTTCTCGTACACCTTTTCCCTTTCCGTGCTCAACAGTGTTTGAAGCACCACCTATACAAGTATCATATATATTCACTTGATTAATAAATACATACCACAACTAACTCTACAGTTCAAGGGTCTTTTATGACACAACTTCAGGTCATAACAAGTGTATAACCCTTAATAACCCATTTTATAATTTTTTTCTCCAAAATACGCGTATTTTGCTACAGTGCCCCCCGAGGGGTCGTATTCCGAATTTAAAACTTTTCTACGTAGTTTCACACCATTTTAAGCTTATGGTATGAATTTCAGGTCAAACGGACATGTCTAGCTACTAGTTCAAATCTCAAAATTGGACAGAAACTTCTCAACCATTCTGCCGTGAGATCGCGTCGCGACCCTAGGGGTGGTCGCGTCGCGATCGTAAGTACAATGCTATTCTTTGCGATTTTTCAAACTGCAGTTTCAGTATTCACCCCATTAAGCTCTTAATACTTGACTTAATCAGTTTAGGGTCATTTCCAGGTCCTAAATACCAACTTACACTTGACTTTAAACTTCAAAATCATCAAATCATCTTTATAAACTTGAAAATTCTTCCGAAATCATCATTTTTCACCAAAAACCAATTTATTGGATTTTTAAGCTTGTGAACTGATTTCTTACTTCTTTTATGACATTTTTAACTTAACAAAACCGTTAGAACCATATGAAATTAGTTTCAACTCATAAACCCATTTCTAGGGTTCATGAGCTAAAAACCCATTTCACCATTTTTGCATCAAATCCTCAATTCCATCGAATTATTTGTTAATACAAGTTCCTTTCATCATTTCTAACCTATTAGACTCATCAAAACCACTTGTTCATCCCAACGCGTGACTTAATGTTCTTGAACCAAAATCATCATTTTCTTGTAATTCAACATATTTATCACTAACATGTTAAATTGATGATTTTGAGCAAGATGATTTCATTAGAATCATGATTTCTGGAAAATTCCGAAATCAAAACATAATTCCCGTTCAAGAGTTGGAGCTTAGAACAAGAAAGTCTTACCTCTTGGAGCTTGGATTCCAAGTATTATCTTCAATTCATTGCAGAACTTCTAAGCTTCTTGTTCTTCCCGTGCTCTCTCGCTCTCTCCCGTTCTCTCTGGAGAATTCTATAAACTTCTGGAGATGAGAGTTAGATAACTCTCTTACTTATATTTAATTTTTATAAAATATTTACACTTTAGTCCCTAGGTTTCTTCCTTTGTTCAAAACTAACCCCATGACTCATATCTTTGCAAATCATGTTCCATTAATTACCAACTTAGCTCCTTAACACAATTTCTTAATATAATGGTCATTTTCATGTCAAATGACCATTTTGCCCTTTTCAGCCAAATTTCACTATTCACGCGGTAAAACTCCAAATTTTACATAAACTTTTATTTCTTACATTCTTATTTCACAAACAACATATTATTTTACATAATGGTCTTATAATATGACAAAAGACCGTTTTACCATTTTTACAACTTTTTACGGGTTCTTACAGTAATACTCACGGGGTTACTGTTATTTGAATACAAACAAATAACAATACTAATAGAGACTTGTATATCAATTTAACTATAAATCATATATAAGACAAATGAAGAATGAGATAGAGCTCCTACTTCCATCAGTAAACACCGTATCGCCACATCGCGGGCTGTTTTGTCTTGCAATTGCACTGCAATCTTTGCATAACGCATTGCTTTATTATTTTCTGATGCATATCTGCATAAAAGGTCATTGCCTTTTAGTGAAAATATTTGTTACTTAATATAAAAAAAGGTAATCGAATATCATCTTTGAGAGGAAAAACAGAATGGTCATTTTATACATACCCCCTATTGTCTAGTTATACCCCCTGATGTGAAATTTTGTTTTTTGTTGTGTTTTTTTTGTTTTTTTTAACTATTTTGTCTTTTTGTTATTTTTTTTCTTTTTTTTTCTTTTTACAAATAATATTTGATTTGTTTTATTATTATTATTATTATTATTATTATTATTATTATTATTATTATTATTATTAGAAAAACAATAATAATAAATTTACCTTTTATAATTTTTATGTTTTAATAACAATAAAACAATAGTTTTTTATTAATTACGAAACAACGAACGACGTTTATAAATTTATAAAATTATATCAAAACGTTTATGTCAAATTCGAACGATTATATAAAAAAATACAAAATAAATAATAATACTAAAGCAAAGTTTGTTTTATTAATCAGAGATATTAAATGGTCCAGTATTTCAATTGCGTGGTGCGTTATCTGGATAACGAGCATAAGCATTTATTCGAGCAGCATACAATGTTTCCCATTCAACAGAATGTTCTTATCTGTACGCACGCACAAGTCTGACAAAATAGGAGGCATTGGATACGCTACTTGCCATACGATTCAGTCGTTGTATCAAATTGATATAGACAGATATATAAAATTGTTGTACAATGCGAAATATATATATATATATATATATATATATATATATATATATATATATATATATATATATATATATATATATATATATATATATATATATATATATATATATATATATATATATATATATATATATATATAACGTAAAAAGATTTCAAAACAAAACATCAAATCCATTTCTTTATAATAATAATAATAATAATAATAATAATAAATTTAATAATAATAATAATAATAATAATAATAATAATAATAATAATAATAATAATAATAATAATAATAATAAAGAAAAAGACAATAAAAGACGAAATTGAGATAACACAAATCAATATGTCAAATCAGGGGGGTATAGTAAGAAATGGGGGTATCTATAGCACTACCCAAAACAAAACTAAAAGAAATAACAATTATTGCAATACCATATGAAATTGATAGTAATATACCAATATCATAGCAATTGTAGGAACTACCTTAAAAGAATTCACCAAATTGGGCCTAATCTAAAGAATATCTTTAGAGATGTTGATGTGCATATGTTTTTATTCAACTCTAAAATTCAATATATTTCTTCTAGCAACTCAATAATGATTATTTTGAACCTACATAATCAGAAAATCAGAATCTTTTTGCCAAAAGGACTCCCTAATACTTGGATTCAAACATATTGTGATTTAATGATATCTAAGATAAAAAATAATCAGATTGGAAAATCAAACCAATAATTGATATAAATGCAAAATTATAAGAGTTTCATACTTATAGGGTCGAATTATTTGATTGTGGGTCCAAAAGTTGCAATAATCATCCTAAAAACGCACATCCAAAGCAACAAATAAAATATCATACGCACAAATTATAACGAAAACGGAAAACCCATAAATCTCCAACTAAAACCCTAATTAATTATCATATCAAACACTGAACAAGAAATCATACCCACAAACTGTATACAATTATCATACTAAATACCCACAAATTGTATATAATTATCGCAAAAAAATTTCAAGATTCAACAACAAATATTAAAGAATTAACATACTTGACGAGCAATTCTTCCAACAAGGACTGTTCATCAGGAGTCCAGTCGAATGAGATAACAACGTCGCGCTTGAAACCATGATCAGAAGTAACTACCGTGAATTTCTTGGGCAAGGCGGAACGACCATCGTTATTGTTGGCGGAAGCACCATTTGTGTTGCTTTTTGAACCGTTCATATTTACAACAGGGTTTACACCCGCCGTCATCAATCAAGAATCACTGTCTTTTTCAATTGTTGCCAAACCACAGAAAGATTGTCGGTTTGTTTTCTTGGGAGCTTAAACAGTTCGCAATTGAAGAAAGTAGTTGACTAAGACGGAAAGAATATGGTATCAATTTGTTTATTGAGAAGCAGAGTCAAAGAGGCGAAACGGGGAGAATGAAAGAGAAAAAAGAGTTTGAAAAGAGGAGTATTAAGAAGAAATTTGGGAAAATTTATGCTACACAAAAGTTTGCGGGCGGTTACAATGAAAACAGGACACATAGAGTCATGATAAAATACACTCATAACTCATATATGATACACTCATAAATCATAACACAACACAATTTCGGCTGTCAGGATTAAGCATTCCTTTTAGTTCTTACTTGAAGATCTGGACAGAAATTATAATCGAACCATTGAACAAATTGCCCCAGCGGGAACAAAGGGAAATTGAACAAATTGAATGCCTAGTCGCAGAAAGTGCAAGAATGAAATCGACGATCAAATCAATGACTTACCAAGAAGTGGATCACTGTATGCTGCTGGACGTATTACATGAAAGGGAAGAAGAATCTTTCATTGATTTAAAACATGAGCTGAGCTCACTACATATACAAGAAAGGAAACGGAAACAAGCTAACGAACTAACAAACTCCTAACTGCTAAATACATAATTTACACTTCTACCCCTGAAGTATTTCAAATGTACAATTATAACCCAATTCTTACAAATCTTATCCCTAATATCCTCCCCTCAAGATGACCGGGGAGAATATATATTCTTCAAATCTTCAATGACATCTTGGACATCAGAGGAAGTAACTTGGTAGAAGGCAATGGTTTCGTAAACAAGTTGGCTAATTGAAATTGGGAACGAATAGGCATCAATCGAATTGTCTTGTTAAGAACTTTTTCTCTTACAAAGTGCAAATCAATTTCCATATGTTTAATATGCTCATGAAATATAGGATTAGTAAACCATCACCCTGATGGCCTAGTGGATAAGGCTTAGGACTCTTTCTCTTCTCCCATAAAGAGGTTCCAAGTTCTAATCCCACTTCCTCCATTTCCCCATAGGGAGTGTTAGGTTTCAATCAGGGGATGGCCACTGGCCACCTCTCTACCCCCGTAGGTGATTGACCCGGACCACCCTGCTGCCAGGTGTGCGTGGGCCCCGAGGTTGCTTCATCAGGGTCATCCAAAGGATGGGTCGGGTGGGGTCCTCGGTTACCAAAAAAAAGAAAAAAAATATAGGATTAGTAGCAATCTTGATATGAGAGAGAAAAGATTTGGCCAAAAGGATAGCCAAGAAAGATGCCTGCTTTGGCACTCAGGACTAGGAAAGAAAGGCAGAGACAGGGAACAAATCCTCTTTCTTGAATGAAACTAGCTATGAATCGTTGTCATAAAATAAAAGAGCAGCTTTAGATTGATTAATGCCAAAATCTCTTAATAATTGTCTTAACCAAGCTCACCGATAATGGAGGCAATGGCTCGGTATTCCGCTTCAGCTGATGAACGAGAAATTGTGGCTTGTTTCTTGGATTTCCATGAAACTAAAGAATCTCCAGGAAATATACAAAAAGTCTGTAATTGAACGACGGGTATCCAAACATTTTCCCTAATCTTGTAACGCCAAGATACTTTATTATATTATAAAAAGGGTAAATTGGTCATTTTACCATGTAGGGGTAAAATGGTCTTTTGGACAGAAAAGTATTTGGTTTGAAATAATATTTTAAGTTTTGGACTTAAAATGTTATAAAAACTAATTTTTTGGTCGTTTTACCGAAAAAGGGTATTTTGGTCATTTGACCAAGTCAACGACCAATTATGTAAAAATATTGTTGTTTGTGGCAAATGTATAAAGAATGAAAGTTTTATTGTAATAAAACTTGGTTATTGTGGTCAAAGTTCAAGGAAATGAACTTAGGGACCAAATTTGCAAAATATTGTGATATATATAGAGAGAGTTGACTCTCTTTGACTGGCCATTGGGTGCAGCTACGGGAGAGAGTTTCTCTCTAGAAATTCTGCAGAAGTTGGAGGAATTCTTGAAGGTTGAGGCTTGAATTTCGATTCCTAACTTTGGAATGAAGGATTGGAAGCTTTGAAGGTTGGTATTCCAAGTTCTAGCTTGTTATTTCTTGATGGGTTTTGTAGTAACTCAAAACTGCATTTGCAGTGATGATTATGTGTTTAAGTTGATGTAATACTTCCCTTAAGTCATTAGAATAAGGACTTAACTAAAGAAAGTGGAAGTAGGTTGCTATTAGTGATGAATTTGAAGTTTGGGGTTGTTAGAACTAAGAACCCTAATTCTTCATTTTGATTGAATTGGTTGTAATAGATGGTTGAAAACCTTGTTAAAGTATAAGGTTTTAGTCCTAGAACAAACTCCAATCGATTAAGGACCTGATTAAGGACTTAATGGCCAAAAAACTGCTTGCTACAGTGCATAAATCGCGGCTGGACATGAGACACCTGCAGGCGCAGGGCGCAGTGCGCCCAGGATCAGGGCGGGGTGCGCCCAGGCGCAGTGCGCCTGATTCCTGGCGCAGTGCGCCTCCAGACAGGGGACTTCCGACTCGCTAACTTTCGTTTGGCTTGTCCGTTTTAGCTCAAATTTGGACCATAGGCTCGTTATGGTCTGAAAAGTTTGGGAAAATTATTAAGTTGAGTTTTCGACCCCTCGGGGGAACTGTAGATCGATTCGAATGCCTCGGTGAATAGTAAAATTCATAAAAAGTTAGTAAACGGAAAGTTTATTAACTAGGCATTGTTTGTAATGACATTGTATTGAACTCTATGGTATTATAGTTAATTGGAATGGCTATTAACCTATTATCATTTGGTATATAAATGATTATATAGGTGTGGGACGAAATGGTTGTGGTGCACGCAAAGGCAAGAAACAACCGGGATTTAAATACAGCTAGCATCCAGGTGAGTAATCTCACTGATATCATATATGATATATGATGATTGAATTGTTACAGGTTGAAATTGACTTGTGGGACGAAAATGACAAATGTTTGATTTGATGTGACAATACCAGATAAGCCGTGAGTCTGTAATAGACAAGAACGGAGCTGTGAGTCAAACCTTTATTGACAATACCGGAACCAGCCGTGAGTCAATAAAAGGAAAAGACAATACCGGAACCAGCCGTGAGTCAATGGAAAAATAAATGACAATACCGGGACCAGCCGTGAGTCAATAAATCTATATAGACAATACCGGATCCAGCCGTGAGTCTAGGCAACAGCGGGATCTTCCTGTGAGCCATATATTTACTTGTATGGACAATACCGGAACCAGCCGTGAGTCTAGGCAACAGCGGGATCTTCCTGTGAGCCATATTTGATCGTGAAGAAACTGTTAATAGATGGTGCGGCCTTGTTGGCTATGATTCCGGTGCGGCCTTAGGGCTATGTCTCCGATGCGGCCTTGTTGGCTGTGATTCCGGTGCGGCCTTCGGGCTATGTCTCCGATGCGGTCTTCGGGCTATGATTTTGTTACAGGTACATGGTGCGGCCTATTGGCTATGATATCGGGTTACTAAACCCAGCTGGTGCGGCCTGCGGGCTATGAATTGTATATTGATAATGTTTTGATGCAGCTTATATAGCTATGATACAGTGTATGGCTTGAATAGCCATGATATACGGGCAGTCCGATGTGACTGAGAGAGATGGGACAGAAATAGTTGTATATGGTTATATGTGTAATTAACTGACGTGGTTGATAATTGCAGGTTATCATGTTGTAGTCTGTAAGACTATAATTTGGGATGTAAAATCCTAAGAGATATTCGGTCAGCCAGTAAGGCTAGGAGTTTGGATTCGATATCCAGACAAATACATGATTGTAATTAATACGTGTTATTTGTAGATTTGATTACTCACTGAGCTTTGTAGCTCATACCGTTGTTTACTGTCCCTGCAGGTTAGCATGATACTGGTAGGGGACAAGATAGAGTCCGTGACTCGTGAAGTAGGACTCTTAGATGCTGTCAGTAGCAGCCCGGCTTTAAAGGAGTTATGGTATTTTATACTCTCCTTGATACACTTGTACCCGTATTTATTAAAATATACCCCCTGTTATGGTTTTATGTATTGAAACCTGTGTTTTAAATGAAAAATTTTTCAGGGGTGTTTTTGTTTAAAAAAGCCGGGTGTTACAAGTTGGTATCAGAGCCGAGGTTTAAGTGAACTAGGTGTCTATAGAGTAGATTCCTGGACTTAAACCCTGAAACAGTAGACATGATGAACTGTTAGGTGTATATAGTTGTTAGTATACATATATAACCTAACTATTGCTGACTTCTAACGTATAAGAAGTATGAGCAGCAGGTATTACTGGGAAGAATTTAGTGCGTGTCACTTTAAGAGGCGGATCGGCCTTTTCTCAATACTCCATCGAACGAGGGGCAACGAGACAAGTAGCGGAAAAATCCACATGACGAGCAATGTTAGCTGATGTGGTCAAGTAAATGAAACGGTTGCTCACCTTGGTTAATATTCAAGGTGAAAGAACAGTAGTTGAGATTACGTGAAAAGCAGTGGACTTCTCAGAAGAAGTTGTCACAGACTGGGTCCAACCTTATAGGGAAAGGACCAAAACAGAGCTACTATGTATAGTGATCAGTGCAGGAAAGGCACTAAGGAAGATTGTAGAGTTGAGACTCTACCGTGACATGCTGAAATTGCAGATGATAGGAGCAGATTGCTCGAGCTTGTTGTATGGGACGGAAGTGGTTCCAGTGTGGAACTATAGAGCACTTCTTGTTGAAATACTCACGTGCTGAATGTGGAGTGACGGGTGATGAACCCAGGAAAGAAAGAAGGAATGAATGGTCGAAAAGGACCCGTGGTACCATGAGCATTCCAGTGGATTGTGGAAGAAGCTCGTGAGGAGACTGATATGGTCGCAGATGTTATTGTTTTGAATATAACTCGTGTATGTTATATTTGATCCATGAAGCTATGCTTTGGATCGATGAGTTGATGTCTTGTTTGAATTTTTCAGCAATGATTTTGGATGAAATATTTGAAATAGCTATTGTAGATAGCATGTATGTTCAAGATATTGAACACCTGGAATGTAGTCTGCCTAAGATTTACGGGACCATTTTCCCTATGAATCTGAAGCCAATGACTACCAGTAAATCTGAAGCAATTGTGCTTATGAATTGGTTAGCAATGCATTATGCTAACATGAATTGTAGAAATATGAACATGATGGTTCAGAAAGCAGAAATGAGCGGATGAAAATCCATGGTAAATGACAGTTGTTGAGAATACCGATTAGCTTCTTTGCTTAAACTCAGAAAGAGTTAGTAAAGGAATGATGTTGTAGTTGGCATACGTGGTATGGGCCAAGCTTAATAAAGTGGTGAAAGTAGTGTACTACTTTAAATAATTTTCGGATGATTCTTTTGAAAAGAACTTCCAAGATTTCTGCCAGAATGGCAAGAAAAGCTTATGATTAAGCTGGTACTGGGAGTCGTTCATGTTATCTAGGCTCTGTGTTGATTGGCCTCTGTTGAGATGACAGGGTGGTAAAACAATTGGAAGAAATTGTTTTGAATTGGGATCTTATATGACTGTAAGTGTCATCAGATTGAGCCCTATCTGTTTGAAAAGAAGAAAGATAAGTTAATCTGTATGTACATTGACTACTGAGAATATGATATTCTCGAAACCAGATTGAATATGAGGTATATTGTACCATATACTGGAGTTACTTCACTGAGTTAAGTGATATGTTAAATTCTCCAAGTATGAAAAATTTGGCTAAAAGAAGTTTCAACTCCTTGGGCATGATAATACTGCCAAAGATGATCCTGAGGAATCCGACTGACATTGTAGTTCCTTGGATTTGGCGGGTTACTATAGGAGAGTTGTAGAAAACTGCTCCTTGATTGCTGGTTAGCTGACTAAAGTTGACCCAGAAAAGTGTAAAGTCTGAGTGGTAGAAAGACCACATATATGTTGTAAAGGTTTGGAATGAACCTTGTGTGAACCTCTAACATTAGCAATGATGCTAAGTAGAGAAGATGGATTGGATCATTGAAAAGTATCCAACGTTGACTGTGAATGCCTGAGATTGCGGTAGCAATTATGAACGTGGCGTTTAAGCTTTGGAAACACTACTTGTATAGTGTAAAGCTTATTATTTATGTGGATCATTAGAGTTTGAAATACTTTATTGATCAGAAAAGAAGCTATATATGAGCTAGATAAAAGATAGATGGGTGACTTAAAGATTTCGGTTATGGAATCTTGTACCATCTCAGAAAGAAAGATGTGGCTATAGATGCCTGGAATTGAAAAGAGTAACCTTTGAAGGTTACATCCACATGTATGAATTTGGCGAATTGATTACCTGAGTTGATTCGGGTAGCACAGGGAGAAGTGTGCAAGATTGAAAACGTGAAAAATGAATGAATTACTGGATATTAGCAGGAGCTAATTGGAAAATCACAGTGATTTAGAACCCTTGGTGGTTGTGAATGTGGATTCCAAAATAATTGGAACATGAAAATCATCTTGAAAAGATGTATTTTGTATTAGATATACAGTATATCTGGAGCAATACCAGACTGGATAGGTCGATAAAACCTATGTGTTGGTGGCCGGGACAGAAGAAAGGCATGGAAAGACACATGAAAAGTATTTGACTTGTACGTGACGTAAAGTCAAACCGGTAGAAATGTGCAAAGAAGTTGAACCGTAGTTGGCCCCAGAGAAGAAATGGGACAATATTGTTATAGACTTTGCGATAAAGTCTCCGCAAGTATTGTGAATTGATGAACAAAAGGATCTGATAATTCAGACTTTAGAAGATGTGCTTGAAGATTGCACAGAAGACCCTAGTAGAAGATGAGAAGATTGTCTATCGTTGATAGAATTTGCAAGAAATAGCAGCCTACATGTTGGTAGTTTGATGACTCGTATGAAGTATGGTATGGAATACCGTGAGAACCTTTGATTTTTGAAATGAAGCTGTGGCAAAACTGTTGACTAGATCCTAGTTTGTTATACAAACTGAAGAAAATACCTGACAGGTATGAACGCAATTGAAGAATGATTAAGAAATTACAAAGTGGTATGTGAATCGCCGAGAATAAGCCCTTGAAATTCCAAGTAAAGGAATAGGGTAATACGAAAAGTAATCCTTTGGAAAGGTGGAAAATTGTTTGGAACGACAAGAAAGAAATTATGTGTAATAATTTCCAACAAATCCCTTATGACAAGATGAAAATAGATGAAGAAAGATACGTAGATAAGGTACCCGGGGCAACCGGAGGAATGATATGCGGATTTTGATTTAACCACAAGATAAGAAGGCTAGTATGGTTAAGTGCTTAGACATTACCATTTAGATTCCGAGATGATGCGGAAGACCGAAAACTAATCGAGGAAGACGTACTTTCAACTCCTTGTATGATTTCGGGGACGAAATCTTTTGAAGGAGGGGAGAATTTGTAACGCCAAGATACTTTATTATATTATAAAAAGGGTAAATTGGTCATTTTACCATGTAGGGGTAAAATGGTCTTTTGGACAGAAAAGTATTTGGTTTGAAATAATATTTTAAGTTTTGGACTTAAAATGTTATAAAAACTAATTTTTTGGTCGTTTTACCGAAAAAGGGTATTTTGGTCATTTGACCAAGTCAACGACCAATTATGTAAAAATATTGTTGTTTGTGGCAAATGTATAAAGAATGAAAGTTTTATTGTAATAAAACTTGGTTATTGTGGTCAAAGTTCAAGGAAATGAACTTAGGGACCAAATTTGCAAAATATTGTGATATATATAGAGAGAGTTGACTCTCTTTGACTGGCCATTGGGTGCAGCTACGGGAGAGAGTTTCTCTCTAGAAATTCTGCAGAAGTTGGAGGAATTCTTGAAGGTTGAGGCTTGAATTTCGATTCCTAACTTTGGAATGAAGGATTGGAAGCTTTGAAGGTTGGTATTCCAAGTTCTAGCTTGTTATTTCTTGATGGGTTTTGTAGTAACTCAAAACTGCATTTGCAGTGATGATTATGTGTTTAAGTTGATGTAATACTTCCCTTAAGTCATTAGAATAAGGACTTAACTAAAGAAAGTGGAAGTAGGTTGCTATTAGTGATGAATTTGAAGTTTGGGGTTGTTAGAACTAAGAACCCTAATTCTTCATTTTGATTGAATTGGTTGTAATAGATGGTTGAAAACCTTGTTAAAGTATAAGGTTTTAGTCCTAGAACAAACTCCAATCGATTAAGGACCTGATTAAGGACTTAATGGCCAAAAAACTGCTTGCTACAGTGCATAAATCGCGGCTGGACATGAGACACCTGCAGGCGCAGGGCGCAGTGCGCCCAGGATCAGGGCGGGGTGCGCCCAGGCGCAGTGCGCCTGATTTCTGGCGCAGTGCGCCTCCAGACAGGGGACTTCCGACTCGCTAACTTTCGTTTGGCTTGTCCGTTTTAGCTCAAATTTGGACCATAGGCTCGTTATGGTCTGAAAAGTTTGGGAAAATTATTAAGTTGAGTTTTCGACCCCTCGGGGGAACTGTAGATCGATTCGAATGCCTCGGTGAATAGTAAAATTCATAAAAAGTTAGTAAACGGAAAGTTTATTAACTAGGCATTGTTTGTAATGACATTGTATTGAACTCTATGGTATTATAGTTAATTGGAATGGCTATTAACCTATTATCATTTGGTATATAAATGATTATATAGGTGTGGGACGAAATGGTTGTGGTGCACGCAAAGGCAAGAAACAACCGGGATTTAAATACAGCTAGCATCCAGGTGAGTAATCTCACTGATATCATATATGATATATGATGATTGAATTGTTACAGGTTGAAATTGACTTGTGGGACGAAAATGACAAATGTTTGATTTGATGTGACAATACCAGATAAGCCGTGAGTCTGTAATAGACAAGAACGGAGCTGTGAGTCAAACCTTTATTGACAATACCGGAACCAGCCGTGAGTCAATAAAAGGAAAAGACAATACCGGAACCAGCCGTGAGTCAATGGAAAAATAAATGACAATACCGGGACCAGCCGTGAGTCAATAAATCTATATAGACAATACCGGATCCAGCCGTGAGTCTAGGCAACAGCGGGATCTTCCTGTGAGCCATATATTTACTTGTATGGACAATACCGGAACCAGCCGTGAGTCTAGGCAACAGCGGGATCTTCCTGTGAGCCATATTTGATCGTGAAGAAACTGTTAATAGATGGTGCGGCCTTGTTGGCTATGATTCCGGTGCGGCCTTAGGGCTATGTCTCCGATGCGGCCTTGTTGGCTGTGATTCCGGTGCGGCCTTCGGGCTATGTCTCCGATGCGGTCTTCGGGCTATGATTTTGTTACAGGTACATGGTGCGGCCTATTGGCTATGATATCGGGTTACTAAACCCAGCTGGTGCGGCCTGCGGGCTATGAATTGTATATTGATAATGTTTTGATGCAGCTTATATAGCTATGATACAGTGTATGGCTTGAATAGCCATGATATACGGGCAGTCCGATGTGACTGAGAGAGATGGGACAGAAATAGTTGTATATGGTTATATGTGTAATTAACTGACGTGGTTGATAATTGCAGGTTATCATGTTGTAGTCTGTAAGACTATAATTTGGGATGTAAAATCCTAAGAGATATTCGGTCAGCCAGTAAGGCTAGGAGTTTGGATTCGATATCCAGACAAATACATGATTGTAATTAATACGTGTTATTTGTAGATTTGATTACTCACTGAGCTTTGTAGCTCATACCGTTGTTTACTGTCCCTGCAGGTTAGCATGATACTGGTAGGGGACAAGATAGAGTCCGTGACTCGTGAAGTAGGACTCTTAGATGCTGTCAGTAGCAGCCCGGCTTTAAAGGAGTTATGGTATTTTATACTCTCCTTGATACACTTGTACCCGTATTTATTAAAATATACCCCCTGTTATGGTTTTATGTATTGAAACCTGTGTTTTAAATGAAAAATTTTTCAGGGGTGTTTTTGTTTAAAAAAGCCGGGTGTTACAAATCTGCATCACAAAAGCACGTAACTTTAAGTTGGAAGAAGCAGATACGAAAATACCTTGACCCGGATTTTGTTTCAAGTATTTAATCATATGAGAAGCAGTCTAGTAATGTGGAACACGTGGAGAAGACATGAATTGAGACAATTTCTATACAAAAAAGGATAGGTATTGTTATGTTTAAATATAACAAACGACCCACTAATCTTCTATATCGAGCTGGATCACCAAAAAGATCACCCTTATCACTCTAAAGAATGTTTCTAGGATCCATAGGAGTAGTAATTGGTTTGGAAGCCAAGAAACCCAAATCTTCAATTAATTGAAGTGTGTAGTTTCTTTGTGAAACAAAAGTACCAGTTTTAGACTTGGCAACCTCCAAGCCCCAAAAAAAAAAAAAAACCAATGATCCCAAATCTTTAAGTTCGAATTTGTCACTCAATTGTCTTTTGAGAGAATTCATCTCAGTGATAGATGAACCAATTATTAGAATATCATCTACATATACTTGTATGATAATTTTCCTTTCTAAAAACATGTAGACCCAAATGTTAGGCACATATACCCATCACACATAAACCACACAAGAGGTAGCTAGCCTCAAGTGCAAAACCCGATGAAGGGAATATGTAAATGCGACTACATTAGCGGCAAAACACATATAAGGGAATATGTCAACCCGAGGAAGGGAACATCTTAATGTGGTTGCTTAGCGACAAAACCCATTTTTGGGAATATCTTAACCGAATAAGGGGAATGTGTCTTACTCGTTTTCGGGTACCCTAGTCATAAGTGGACACATAATAAGTCTCGATCCATAATAAGTCTCGATCCATCCTAAGTGGATGCACATAATCATGATTTCAAAAATCAAGTAAAAATAAATTATTTGCCTCCATTCAAAACTCTTTATAAGAATTATTTCATGAATGCAACACCTTATTGACCTTATTACATATAATATATGATATAAAATATGCACATATAGAAGCAATTAAAAGAAAGATCTAGGTACAAAGTTTATAGTAGGAGACATGTGTTCTTGGTGATGAATTTGCCTCAAGTTGCAGTGGATGCTCTACTTCACCTCTAGTGATAAATTAATTGACTAATTGTCGCCTATAAATCAAAGGTTAACCACGTAATTAACCCCTAATTAAACCCGTAATGAAAAAGCAATGTTTTAAATATCATGTTATCATGTAGATATGTTTCCTAAGTCGTTAAAATAGTAATTGAAGTGGTTTGAGGTCAAATGGATCAATATAACAAAAGTTACATCATTTTCACATGGGCTGTTTATTTCTACAGACCTTCCATCTTGAAGTTTGTCACTCAAAAAGTACCATTTCACTTTTGAGTTTTGACCTTAACACTTTATTAACCACTCCAAATGACTTAAGTGGATAGAACATGATGTAATAACTATTTTCTCACGATTAACATCTAATTAACATATTAAAATAACATTAGATTCTCCTGTTGATTGCTACAAAGATGTTTAAATACTCTTTCAAATGTAAGTAATCAAACAACAACTCTAATGAATCAAGTTGAAATCCTCATGAAATAGGGTTGAAATCACCCAAACACATCTAGAATTGAGAGGCAATGTATATAGTATTTGTACATTAACTATTTATAAATGACTAATGTGTTAAATATAGTTGAATACAATAATATGAAATACGCTACAACAAACCGAAACAAAAGGCTTGAAAAACAAGAGACGACTGTCATCAAATCCGATTTATTTCTAGTCGATATCCGTTCTATTATACTCGTTGAATTGCGGTTTCAGATAGGTTCCGTGTTCCTTTAAGTTACTATAGTGCCTCTGATATCATTTCCTCAAGATTAAATTTATTAAGAGAAATTGGAAGGAATTGTCATACTCTCATGCACAATCTTAATACACAAACACCGACTTTGAGTTTGTGGACTTTACTAACGGTCTTAATAATTTGTCTGACAATCTTAATATTCTAGTCTGATAGATACCACGAATCGTTGAGATGATTATATATGAGTTCATTACTTCTTTGGAGTAATTTGCTTTAAAAAAAATCATTAGGATAAGAACTTGGTTACTTGTAAACTATTTATAAAAGTACTAATTAAAAATAGTCTGGATTTAAAGCTAAACATATACAGACGGTAAGCCAATATCTTGAAAAGGTATTAACAACAGTTTTTAACTTTTTATGAGTAGAAAGGACGTAACAAATAATTAAGATTTGTTTTTGTGATTTAATCGATAGTCTGTCTGAAAATGTCATAAGACCAAAAGAGGTCAACACGCAAATTGACCAAAATATCATGAATTTGTCGCGAGAAAAGAAGCTCGAATTTAAGAAACGTGACGGAGAAAGAGCCAAGATCGACACAGACGGAGCAACGACGAAGTGAAATCAAGGAGCGCACACAAAAAGAAATTCCGCCGTGAGGATCAACGGCCGTCGATTCAACCTTCGCCGCCACCTCCGTTGTCCCGACGCTAACCCTAACGATCCTCTATTTGTTTTCATCCGGTTTCTCCATATTTGTCATGCACCAGGAGCTTTATGACATACGTATTATATAATTCCATCGTCAATTACCTTTGCAGTTTTTGAGATTTGCATTCCTGTTGCGAGATCTGGTGGATCAAATGGATGAGTTCGGTATGTTAGCGAAAGATTTTGGGTTTCGGCCTCAAGGAAAATCTGCTCCGATGAAATCGAGTGCTGGAGATCGCCGGAGTCGACAGTCACCGTCGTCAGCAACATTCACTGCTGACGGGAATGATATATTTAACGAGGTCTTTGGCAGTACGCCTAAACACACCAACAACAACTCGAAATCGACATCCTCAATGTCTGATTTCGATTACGATTCGATTTTCAAGGACTCGCCATCGGCCAATAATAATGAAGCTAAAACGAAACCCACGTCTTCGAATTCACCTGTTTACGACAAGCCCATCTATGATGACGACATTTTCGATGGATTGCCAGGGATAAAGAGCAAACCGGTATCAACTTCTTCCCCGGGGAGATACGATGATAACATTTTTGCATCTATGACTAGTTCACCGCCTAAACCGACTCAACAGAGTGATCATCTCGATGATCTTTTTGGGAATTTCAGACGAGCAGAAAAGGTTGAACCGAACAGGCATCAAAGTGATAAGAGTCCAAGAGGTTTGGATGATCTGATTCCTGGATTCGGAGGCGGCAGTCCTGCATCCAGTAGCAGGTATTATCATTTGTTTCAGCAACGGTTTAGTTGTTCACTTCAATGCTTATGAATGAAGTCATTTATGCATATCAATATATTACTTTACCTTGAGCAAACGAAGCCTAATCACTAATATTATGAAAATTATCTGTCCTTGACTTTGAGATTTGTGTAATTATCAACTGTCATTGATGCGAACCAGTTATTGAAGTCAAACTAATATATGGTAGCAGAAACAGATATGAGTACCATCATGTATATTAACTTTACGAAAGCAGGTTCATGGTTAACTGTCACTTAAGCTGTATCAATTATCATGTTTGTTATTGTATGTTGCTTTATGTAGCACTTGTTATTCATCTATAATCGGAGCTGGTATTAATACTTGTATAACAGATGGAATTCAGATCCAAGCCCAAAATCAGCCAGCAAAACAAAGGAAAAATCTAATTCAGTAGATGACCCATTTGCAGTTCTAGAATCTATCTCTACCCCTTCTGCTTCATCCCAGAGTCTTTTCACAGATCCACTGGAAGAAATCAGCAAAATTGGTAAATCAAGAAGCGCAAAGGCTGGAGCAAGTGGGGACATGTTTAGTGACATAGGCCCCTTTAACAATAAATCTTCACCAAATAACAGGGGAAAAGGTCAAACCCAAACCCCTTCAGAAGAAGGATCCAGTATAGGCAGTGCACAAAGCTCTGTTAGTAGAGACCACCCAATAGAAGAATCTCCTTCACAGAAGACACCTTTTGAAGAACATCAAACCATCTTTGACATTCCAACTGTTTCTAGAAGCTCTCCCACTTCACATACCGAGACAAGTTCTCAAGCTGGTACATCTCCCATATCAGAAGAGAATCTCAATCTACAGCATAATGACATCTGGCTCACTGTATCAGAAATCCCTCTTTTCACACCAGTCACCACAGCCCCACCACCTTCAAGACCCCCTCCTCCTATACCAAGAAAATCTTCTCAGTTAGACGACCTTGAAAGTCTTTCCATTGGTAATAAGACACCAAATAAGCATGATGACAAGGATATGGATAGAGTTGTAGAGAAAGAGAAGATGAGGGAAATGGAAAGAGAGAAAACCAGACAAGTAATGGAACGGGCTACAAGGGAAGCGCGTGAAAGAGCTGCAATTGAAGCGCGGTTGAAATCCGAACGCGCTGCTGTTCAGCGAGCACAAGCCGAGGCTCGTGAGAGGGCAGCTGTTGAGGCTAAAGGAAGAGCTGAAAGAGCTGCAGCTGAAGCCAGGGAAAAGGCTGCAGCGGAAAAAGCTGCTTCAGAAGCTAAGGAGAAAGAAGCGCGTGAGAAAGCTGCTGTTGCAAAAGCACAAGCGGAAGCAAGAAGACGAGCAGAGCGCGCTGCTGTTGAAAGAGTCACCGCTGAGGCCAGACAGAGAGCCGCCACAGAAGCTCGAGACAGGGCGGCTGCTGCCTCCGCCGCCACCGCTGCCGCCAAGGCAAACCAACAAAAGAATGATAACGACCTTGATTCCTTTTTTAACATGGGTTCCCGACCTAGCAGCGTGCCAAAATCGAGAACAGCTTCTGTGAGTAGCAAAAGATACTTTCTTGTACAATAAGTAATATTTTGGAAATAACTGTTGGTTATTTTCTATATGTCATAGGACTCTGTAACTGATCCGCTATCCCAGGAGAGACGAGCACCGGAAGCGGCCCACAGGGCTTCATCAAGTGCTGGAGCTTCTTCCAATGTGGGGAAAGCATCTCCCACTAACAATTTTGGTGACGACCTTAGCTCAATTTTTGGAGGTATGTTATCATCAAACGATTTCCGAGATAATTGTGTGATATTTATTTTATTTTATTTTGCTAACGAGTTGTTATTGGAAAAGCTGCTACGCCAGCTGGAGAATTCCAAGATGTTGAAGGGGAAAGTGAGGACAGAAGAAGAGCTAGGCTGGAAAGACAGCAACGTACCCAGGAGCGAGCGGTATGTGATTTTGAACAACGTGTTTTCATGATTCGTTTTTCGATAGGGATGGTATAAATATAATCTCATGTACGTGAATTCTGGTTTTTGTTTTTAGGCTAAAGCATTGGCTGAAAAAAATGAACGGGATATGCAATCTCAGAAGGAACAGGAAGAAAGACATGTGAGTTATTGTTATAGGGTTTGTGGTTGATATTGTGTGTGTTTCTCTGTGTAATCTTTGTGTGTTCATCTCAGAGGATTTCTGCAACTTTAGATGTCGAAATCAAGCGTTGGGCTGCAGGGAAGGAAGGAAATCTGCGTGCAATGCTATCAACATTACAATACGTGTGTCTCGTTATCTCTTTATCTAACTTTTTATTTGATTCAATAATGAGAGCAATTTATGCGTAATCAACTCTATTCATTTGAGCGGATTTTCAGGTTCTTTGGCCGGAATGCGGTTGGCAGCCAATTTCGTTGACTGATTTGATCACCGGAGCGAGTGTTAAAAAAGCATATAGAAAGGCTACTCTGTGTATCCATCCTGATAAAGTTCAACAAAAAGGAGCTAATCTTCAACAGAAATATGTTGCCGAGAAGGTTTTTGACCTCCTTAAGGTACTCACTTCTTTCATACCATTTCTCATGATGCATCGGCCTAAATACAAGAAATAGCAACGTACTTGCGTTGATTGTTTTTATTATAGCATCCTACTTCCATATCACATCCAAAACCCCTCGTATTCGATAATCAAAACCATAATCTACATTTCACTGAATTATTGTATATATATTAAGGAATCAAACTTGGCATAATGTTTGAGTTGGATTAACATGATATTAGGAGGCTTGGAACAAGTTCAATTCAGAGGAGCTCTTTTAGTCCTATGATGAATCCTTTATCATATGAAAAGTACCACATTTTTTGGAAAAAGAAAAGAGACGCACGCGTTGGTTGTTGAAGCATTAGGTACATATATATATATATATATATATATATATATATATATATATATATATATATATATATATATATATATATACACATCTTCACGTGAGCTCAGAGGCAATGATTAGGGCAAGCATTGGCTATTGCTGATGTCTTTGTATCGTTGTACATTTGTGTGGTATGCAAAGGTGACGTCATCTCTCTGCCAACCATCTGTTTTTGAGAGTCTGGTGTTTTTTTACTGCAATGGGTTAGAGTGTTGATTTTCATATAAATCCTCAGGTACATTTCTTTCTGGATTTCATTTTTATGTTTTCCAATCTGATTGTATAATTTTTTTCTTCTAATCCTATTCTTTTATTCATCATTTGGGTTCTTCTCATTCTTCTTACTATATTTAAATAAAATTCTTATCATCTGTGACCCTTCTACTTTCCTTATTCCTTGGCTTCCGATCATTGTGATTAGAGACGGTAAAATTGACAAGTTAGATAACATGTCAAAACGTTTGTATTGACTGTTAGATATTATTTTGTTTATTTTGGAATTTAATTAACAATTAGTATACTCCTGTACTGTTGACATACTTAACTTAAGGTAATTGGATCTCTTATATGGTGGTACACTCAGTAATATAATATTTTGTGTATTGATTTTAAAAATATTTTAATGGTTGATATGGAAATAGAATGAAAGCATGTGCAATTTATCTTGCATTTTATTACGACATTTATGCATTTCGCAAGTGTTCGATAATAAATAAGGTTATAATAGAAAATTGGTAAACCGTACCATCTGAACGGCCCACGTCAACCCGTCAAGACCAAAGTGGGAGGTCAATCGCAGGATACTAGCGATATTATGGACGAGCCAATGTTTGAACATTGATCCTCTTGTGTGGAATTCCGCACCTCAACCAACTAGACTCATATCGTGGGGGCAAATGAAATTATAATAAATCCAACTCAACTTGGCATATACTTGTACATTTTGCAATTGACAATTTTTAAGAAAATAGAAGGGTGATTATGATTCACCATTTTTAGTATTAATAGTTTGCTTCCAATGTCTTCCACAAAAAAACAAACATGATGCACTTTTAAAGACCGTGTTGAAGATATTTTTCAACACTTGTGAAGTGGCTTGTAACATAAGCAATATTAGGTGTTGGACATGAATGCGTTCTAACGTAACTTGGCATGGCATGGCATGTAACCTGGCAGCATTACGTGTTGGTGAAATGTGCCCCTCAGCCATAGATTGAGAGTTCAAATTTTGCTTGAGATGAAATGTGTAGTTTAGAGTAGAGGAAGACGTTTGTCATGGTTGTTTTAAGTAAAACAAAATAAACATCATTGGACATTGATCTTTCATTTCAAATGAGTTAGATCTTGATTGGTTTCCCGAACAGAGTTCTTTAAAATGATTATTATTATTAGGGCAAATTTTATAAAAGACACTAACTTTTCAAAAAAATTCGATTTTGACACTGTGTTATTTTTTTTGTCAATTAAGTCACTAAGTTTTCAATTTTTTTCAATTAAGCCACTATGTTTTCAATTTGGTTTCAATTTTGACCATTTGAACTGTCAACCCGGTAGTTAGCTGACGTGGCATGATGACGTGTCAGTTTTTGATGATGCGACGCTGACGTGGCACCCGAGTGTCAAAATTGAAACAAAATTGAAAACATAGTGACTTAATTGGAAAAAATTGAAAACTTAGTGTTTTAATTGAAAAAAATAACACAGTGTTAAAATCAATTTTTTTTGAAAAGTTAGTGTCTTTTTTGGAATTTTTTCTACATTTTTTAAAATGATAAATTCGTCTTTTTACGTTTTTAGAACGTATAAATATATTTTTTTACAAGTATAAATACGTATTTTTATATTTTTAGAAACATAGATACATTGTCATAAGTATATATAAATGTATATTTTTATGCTTTTAAAAATATAAATACGTTTTTCTGCATATAAACATGTATATATCAATAAAATACGTATTATAAAACGAGTTTAAAACTCTTTCTTGACATTTTTTCATTATAAACATGATTTTGATTGATACGATATGTGATTATATGCAAAACAAACGTGCTTTTGATTGATACGATATGTGATTATACGTAAAAAAAACATATTTTATATTTCTAAAAACATAAAAATAAGTATTTGTTCGTTAATTTATGTTTGTTTGTTTATATTTGTTCCGTTATGTTGGTTTAAGTTCGTCCGTGTATGTTTTTTCATTTAGAAGTATAAATACATATTTTTATGTTGGACTACGTTCGTTCTGTTAGAAGTATAATACATTTTAATTGTATAAATATGTTTTTACGTCTTTAGAAGTATAAATACATATTTTTATGTTTTTAGAAATATAAATATATTTTTATGTTGGTTTAAGTACGTTCGGTTAGAAGTATAATATATTTTAAGAAGTATAAATATGTTTTTATGTTTTTAAAAGTATAAATACATATTATTATATTTTTAGAAGTATAATATATTTTTAGAAGTATAAATACATTTTTTACGTCTTTAGAAGTATAAATACGTTTTTTTTACGTCTTTAGAAGTATAAATACGTATATATACTTATGAAAATGTATGTATGCTTCTAAAAGTATAAAAATACGTCTTTATACTTGTAAAAAATATATTTATACGTTCTAAAAACGTAAAAAGACAAATTTATCATTTTAAAAAATGTAGAAAAAATTCCAAAAAAGACACTAACTTTACAAAAAAAAATTGATTTTGACACTGTGTTATTTTTTTCAATTAAAATACTATGTTTTCAATTTTTTCCAATTAAGTCACTATGTTTTCAATTTTGTTTCAATTTTGACACTCGGGTGCCACGTCAGCATGCCACGTCATCGTCGCATCATCAAAGACTGACACGTCATCATGCCACGTCAGCTGACTACCGGGTTGACCGGTCAAATGGTCAAAATTGAAACCAAATTGAAAACATAGTGACTTAATTGAAAAAAATTGAAAACTTAATGACTTAATTGAAAAAAAAATAACACAATGTCAAAATCGAAATTTTTTGAAAAGTTAGTGTTTTTTATGAAATTTACCCTTATTATTAGGGGCAATTTTCAAAAAGAACGGTAAGTTTTCAAAAAAAAAATCAATTTTGATATAGTGTTATTTTTTCTCTCAATTAAGTCACTAAGTTTTAATTTTTTTTTCAATTAAGTCACTATTTTTTAATTTTGTTTCAATGTTGACCACTTGACCGGTCAACATGGTTGTCAGCTAAAATGACCTACATGTCAAAATTGAAAATATATTGACTTAATTGGAAAAAAAATTGAAAACTTGGTAACTTAATTGAAAAAACATAACATATTGTCAAAATAAAAAAATAAAAAAATTGAAAACTTAGTGTCTTTTTTTAGAATTTGCTTATTTTTATTTTGCGTTATTTCAAACTAGATCCAACATCTTTTCGATAAATTTTTCATTTCAAAAACTTTTATTTTATGCATCAAAATTTTTGTTGCAAGATACTTTGTAACCATAAATTTCTTATGATTCTATTTATTTTGATCTAATTAAGAGACATTTATATATCCAATAAAGGATCAAGCCATTTTAATTATATAACTATCCGGACGTGACATTTGTATAGATATCTTAAAAACCCATTTTTATTCATTGCGATGATTTATTACATTATAAAACTTTCATTGACAGTTTTATCAAAATATTAGTATGACTATTTATGACTAATTGGACGTAACTCATTTTTGTTCATCACAATGATTTTTTACATTTTATATAATTTATAACAAACCAAGAACCAAAGTCACATATAATTGGTTTTGGTTTCGTTTGAACGAAAGATTAACCATTACATTTATTATTAAAATACTTTTAGAAGCTAAAAAATAATTACTAACTTAATATTATTGACAAGATAACTGAACCGTAATAATTACATTTATTACCAAACCGTTATATATAATTGGTTCCAATTTGGTGCGGTTCTAACGATTTTTTGCTTATTTAAGAGAACTTGGTTAATAAACCAAAATAACCGAAACCGATAATGGATTTTTAAATATCAAGAACCAAACTGTCACACTTAGTAGGTTTCGGTTCCGTTAGAACGAAAAATAAACCGTTACAATTATTACTAAAATAATCGAAAATAAATTATAACCTATATCCTATGTAGTTAATTGCGCCACAACGGTTGCATTTGATAAGACATAATTCGTTTTCTGGAAAAATGTTGTATCAGATTTTTTTCTCTAATCAGACCTAATGCAACGTTTTCTGAAAAAGTGTTGCATCAGATTCTGATTTGGCAACAATTTTTCAACCGTAACTTGTTTTGCTAGAATCCCAAATATAAAGATTTTTTTTTTCAAATATTGCTTATACCTCTTTTATCATTTATGATAGTGATCATAAATTTGAATATTTCTTTGTATTAGTTATTAACAGCATGTCCTTGCATTTTTAATTTGCATCGATCGTTAAACACGAAAAGTTTAAAATGCTTTAAATTTTATCTCTCTCTCTCTCTCTCTCTATATATATATATATATATATATATATATATATATATATATATATATATATATATATATATATATATATATATATATATATATATATATATATATATATATATATATATTAGAATTGTATCTATATGTAGATAAAAAAATTAAATAAATTGTTAGTCTTACCACGATTAGGCTTACATGCTTTAATGCTATCAAGAAGGTTTAAAAATGTCTTTTTGATTCCAAATGAGGTGAGATTTTTAAATGACATATAATCCTCAAAATATTATCTATTTAATTGACTTTCTGCGCAACATGCGTGAATTCACCTAGTTTTAGATATGATAAAGACATTGAATAAAATGATATATCCTATCAGATTTTGAATCATAGTCACATGGTTCGCAGTACGCTCCGGTACGGGAACGTGGAACGGAATCGCGGTTCGCTAGGTCACTAAAATTTGGTATGAGGGGGTAGAGGCTCATTTCGGATCACTCCGATACGATTTACCATTTGATGTGGTATGATGTATAAGTTAACTTACAAAACTTCAATATGACTCCAAACGTCAAAATATATTGCATAATATAACTTCAAAGTTCAAACTTCAAAAGTTCAAAATAGATTCATAACCAAAAGACATGATAAAAGTAAATAAAAGACATGCATGATAAAGGTAACGGTAACACTCGTAATTCAAAAATTTAGTCTACCCTTTGTTTTTTCCCTTTCCCATTAGTGGTGTCTTCATCCTCCTCCAATTTATTTAGTGTGTTCATCGCCTTGTTTTGCCCAATCTCTCCACGAATTAAGAGCAATTGTTGTAGTGAGGGCCTCTCTACAAGTGAGTATCCTCTTCAACAAAACGTAATGAGAGGCAAATCAAGTTTTTGCAATCTTTAGAAGCTCCAAATTTGAATTGTCCTTAAAAGTGGCTAACGCTTGCCCATGGTTTAAAAAATATTTGACAATCGTTTTCCCTTTTTTATGTGTCCTCTAACCAAATAAATTCATTTGCAAAGTCTTTAAATATTAAGTTCAATGTATGAACACAACACGGTGACCAAAAAATATGATTATGTACCTTTTCGATTTGTTTTCCCGCGGCTTTACAATTGGCGGCATTGTCCGTCACGACACTAAGAACATTACTTGGTCCAACAGATTCAATTGCTTTACTCAGAAATTCAGCAATTGCTTTACCCGTTTTCTCCACCCTAGAAAAGTCCTCAGCATACATAAACATAGAACCGCGGCTGTTTACGACAAGATCGTTGATCAATGGTTTATGTTTGATGTTTGTCCATCCATCAGATACAATAGAAAGACATTGTGCATACAATGTATCTTTAAATGGTGTTAGGTCCTTCTCCACATCTCTCACATATTCATCTAGTAGAAAACGGTTCTTGCTTTCTCACTAGATGGCGCTTTATAACCTTCGGGTGCCTTTCTTATTGCATTTATCATTTATGAAATTGTGGATTATGCAAAACGTAAACGGAACCCCGTTTGCACATAAAGCCCTCACGATTTTTAAGTCAACCATACTTCTCTCCATTATTGAAAAAAGATTCTTCTATCGGTCTCTTAGAGCTTAAATTCTATTTTTTGTAGATACAGAAGTTTTTAAAGATTTAGAGACTCCTACTTTTTCGGCCTCTTTGACCTTCTTTTGTAAACGTTCGCAAAGGTCTCAGTCATTCAACATGGCGGGACACCTTTTAATTTCAGCCTTTTTTCCTACCGGACCTCCAACAAATGAGCATGCATTCGAGTGTAGGAACTTGTAAACTTTCTATTACAATGTTTACAAACCCACACTTTAGAACAGCCAGGGTTTCATATAAAGGCTTATCATCTACTGTTTGTGTTTGTCGTTGTGTACCTTGTGACTTATCATTAAACCTCTTACTAGCATCATCGACATTCTGGTTGTCTTCCTCATCGCCAAGGTCAACATAATCATCCTCCTGATATTGTTGTTCTGATTCCTGTCCATCATCGGCAACACCTCTTTTTTTTTTTTTTTTTTTTTTCCAAATACCATTCTTGAATCCTGGTTTTAGAACTAGAAAGAATTGTGTATGTGTTTGTTGTGTATTGAAATTGAGAAAGGAGGTAAGCAATATATAGGAGTGAATGTGGCTGTACAAGTTCTGTAACATATACCAACAATAATGACTAAATAAATTGACCGACTACACAAATTCTATAGCAGAAAAAAAAAACCCTGCATATTCCAATTCGCTGAATTCAGGACGCTAGTACGCCATTATCAAGAATCTAGAAAGCATGTCGGCTTCATGTAATTCACGATCCAAACAACCGCCGGTACGCCATAATCGAAATTTCGGAACGCTATAATCTTCATCGGGATTGGTCTAGGTCGCGATCCTGGTTTTAGAACTAGAAAGAATCGTGTATGTGTTTGTTGTGTATTGAAATTGAGAAAGGAGGTAAGCAATATATAGGAGTGAATGTGGCTATACAAGTTCTGTAACATATACCAACAATAATGACTAAATAAATTGACCGACTACACAAATTCTATAGTTGAAAAAAAAAACCCTGCATATTCTGATTCGCTGAATTCAGGACGCTAGTACGCCATTATCAAGAATCTAGAACGCATGTCGGCTTCATGTAATTCACGATCCAAACAACCGCCGGTACGCCATAATCGAAATTCCGGAACGCTATAATCTTCATCGGGATTGGTCTAGGTCGCGATCCTGAAACGCGATCGTACCGCGATCCGGTACGAAAAACGCTGGTGTTTTAGCTAACCATGTAACTATGTTTTGAATAGAACGAATTAAAGACATTGCAAACATTTAAATAACGATTGTAAAGTTTACTCATGTAGAAAATGTTGAAATTTGGCAGCTATCAATTTAGGATTACTTAAACGTAATAAAAGAGCAACAAAACAGCATGCACCACCACCACCAAAAATACTAGCAATAATTCAAGTACTAACAAAACAGCATGCATCGAAAATACTAGCACCAATTCAAGTACTGTCTAAAACTTCAAACAGGTTTAAGAAAAAGAAAAATAAGGGGGGAAAACTCATGCATATTGAAGTTTATCTTTAGAGGTGTACTTATCCATCAACTGAGTCAACTCAGCATTAAACCCCTCCTCCAACTCAATCTCTTCCTTCCAGTGCCTGCTCTTCATTCCAGCCTTCTTCTCTACATGCATTTTCATCAACTTCTCTCTCTCTTCCTCAACTCATGTGTTCTTCCTGTTCATTCCTTGCATCTTGAATCACCTTCAGCTGGTCTTTGAAGAACTATGCTTCATAATCCATCTAAACAGAAAAATGAATAATAAATGTGATTTATCCATCCACAACATAACAATATTATATAAAAAAGTTACATACATCAGTTCTCTCCCTAACAATTTGGTTCTCTTCGTAAGTTTTCCTCGGTCTCTGAGACACCTACTCAAACGACTCTTCAAGTGCCTCTGTTCTTTCACAATCTTGTTCCAGTTCAACTGTTGGTTGTCCTCATTCATCTGCTTTAACTGGTCGACAACCTTTTACCAAATGAAACTTCGACTTCTTTTTCCCTTAAAAAAAGTCACAAAAACAAGAGAGAGGAAGTAACAAAATTAAATCAACAAATAAACCATGAGAATGCTGATTGAAGAAATCCAGATTTCTTTTGTTGCCAAGTATCCGTACAGCTGTCGCTTTCCCCGAGGATGAAACAGATTCCAGCGATGACGCCACGCATCTCCATCCGTCCCTTGAGCCTCAAAATGCAAGCTAAGACGTTCCGCTTCTGTGTACCCTATCGTAGAGGATTCAAATATCAACACACTCATCCCTCTGTACCCTTTTGGCCCATATGAATGCCGACTCTCACAGCTTCATAAGACCCAAAAAGGCACAAAGGGATGAGTGTGTTGATATTTGAATCCTATGCGATAGGGTACACAAAAGCGGAATGTCTTAGCAAGCATTTTGAGGCTCAAGGGACGGATCGAGATACCTGGCGTCATCACTGGAATCTATTTCATCCTGGGGAAAGCGACAACTGTACTGATACTTGGCAACAAAACGAGACCTGGATTTCTTCAATCAGCATTCTCATAGTATGTCTGTTTGTTGATTTAATTTTGTTACTTCCTCTCTCTTTTTGTTCTATCTTTCACGACTTTTTTTAGAGAAAAAGAAGTTGAAGTTTCCTTTGGCTTGGAATGAGGAATAAAAAGTTGCTTGGTTACTTTGGGTCGTATGAAGCTATGAGGGCCCCCATTCATACGGGCCAAAAGGGCAGAGGGATGAATGAGTGTGTTGATATTTGAATCTCTGCGGTAGGGTACACAGAAACAGAAGCGGAACCTCTTAGCAAGCATTTTGAGGTTCAGGGGACGGATCAAGATGCTTAGCGTCATCGCTGGAATCTGTTCATCTTGAAGGAAGCGACAGCTGTATGGATACTTGGCAACAAAAAGAGATCTGGATTTCTTCAATTAGCATCCTCACATCCTCATGGTCTGTCTCCGACTCTCCTCATGGTCCGTCTGTTTGTTGATTTAATTTTGTTACTTCCTTTCTCTTTCTCTTGTTGTTTGTTGTTCTGACTTAAAAAATAACCATATACGTATATTATGACAAACAACTAATTATTTTGATTTTTCTAAAAATCTAAAATTGTTTTACAAATTTATAATAAGCATACAAAATTAATAGTTATCATGAAAATAAATGTTTAACTAAATATAATAAACATATGTGCCTTCAAATTTAATTTACAAAATTTAATAAATATCACTTATTTAGATGTAATATATCATTTACAGAAAGTTAAGATGTAATATGTCACTTAATATTACATGTAATATGTTACTTACAAATATATGAAAACATATGTCTAATATTCTTAATATAATAGATATAATAAACATATTAAATATCTAGCTTTTAGTAATTTAGTACATCTACTTTTTTGAGTTTTGACAATTGACAGTATTACATGCCTAGTAGTGTCCTACTCCCTACCCTTGGTACCTATAATCTTTGTCTTTTCTATTTAAAAAATCTAACTATTAATATTAACCACATAGTTTGAAAGAAAAGTGATCTGACAGTATCACACGCTTCTACGTTTTACCCTACTCTCTACCCTTGTTACCTATAATATTTTAGTCTTTTCTATTTAAAAAATCTAGAGTAAATTACAATAATGGTCCATGTGGTTTGCATGAAATTGCAATAATCGACCAACTTTTCAAAAAGCCACGAAAATGGTCCAATATAAAGATTTTGTTGCAATAATGGTCCAACTTGAAATAAGGCTCTGTCACACCGTTACTTCTTCCCGTTAACAAAAAAAATTTGAAGGGGTAAGGAAGTCTTTTTATGTGAAGAGGATGCATTATATAGGCAGGAGTTGTATAAGTCTTTAAGAGATCCAACAAACACAATCGATTACATAAATCATTTATAAGATCACAAAAGAAGAGTCTTAGACATCAACAATGGTTCGTTGTGCTTGTGGAACAATGGCGTACATGTGCACTTCCTGGACAAACGAGAATCCTGGGCGAAGATTTTGGAGATGTACTCGATGTGGTTTTGTATCCTGGTTCGATCATCCTATGTGCCGGAGGTCAACGTTGATTATACCTGGTTTGTTACAGGGTAGGCGGAACCTGGAGGTGGAGATTAGAAGGCTTGAAGGTGAAGTTCGAGGGGCCATGAAGTTTAAGGTTGCACTGGTTATGTCGTGGATTTTTTTCATATGTTACGCCATGTTCACCATATTTGAGTAGTTTAAGCTAGGCACTTGAAGGTTGTAACCTTCAAGTGTTTTGGGTATTAAAATATATCGGATACTAAAGTATGTTTACCTCGTTCTTAATTGTAAGTCTTTTGTTTAGCAAATGTGTTGTTATTATATTAATAGACGTTAAATTTTAAAAGAAACTTATCTAGTAGTGATTGAGGATTACAATATTATGTAATCTTAATATTTGCAGGAAAATTAATAACAACTGCTATTCATAATTTAGTTTAGAATCATTGTATACATTACAATGCAATAGGAAATTAGTTGCAGTAAGTTAGTTGGCAATGATATGGCGTTACCAAAAAAATTTAATTTGCCACATTGATACGTTTATTAGATATTAAAAAAAAGTATGATTTACCAAAAAAGTCCACACATAATTAGGGTTAATCGGGAAGTCAAATGTGGGTCTTGCAGACTTCTTTCCGCCCCTATGTCTGTCTTTTCATATCAGGAACATTAAATGTAGTTCCACTCAAACGTCTGTCTTCTACCCGCCAAAGGATCCTCCAAGATATCATTATAAAAGCAGGTTAACACGGCATTCGTATCACATACAACATCGACAACGAAGAAGATGAAGGGCAAGGATTTTGAAGCAATGCTTAAAAGTTTGATGAAGACCGCTGAGATCAATCGACGCCTCATTGGAGAAATCCTAAAAAAGTTGGATGCGGACACCGAAAGGAAGAACCTCATGTTCGAAGCTTTGGAAACCAGACCTAGTTGGATGAACTATGTCAAAGCGGAGAAAGTCATTGATGACTCGAAACAAAAGAGGGCTGGTAAAAAAAAGGGGGCAATATGTTTAGTTATGTTTTTTTTTTGATGTACGTAACGAATAGGTGATGGGCTGTAATTTTGGAAACACTTTTGGATATTAATGAATAGAAGTGGTTAGTATTATATATGATTAATATATGGTTTGTTTGTCTGTCCTAACCGAATGACTTTTCAAACCATAACACAAACTCAAACTACGGTTTATAGCAACCTACTATGTATTTTTGTCTTAAATATACCAACCATCTTTGGTCAAATAAAACATATGGTTTGTTATTCTGTCCTTATCAAATGCATATAAAAGCCTAACAAAATTCAAACTTCGCGTTATAGCAAGCTACTATGTAACATTATTTCAAGTATAGCAACCAACTTTGCTCCAGTAAAACATACCTTATCTTGTTACCATTTGTAATGGCAACTGCCTAATATATTATGCAATTTAGCAAACTTCCATTTAAATCGGTGTTAGTTTAAGCAACCAACTTTGGGCATTTAACAAAAAGGCTAATACAATAGACAAATTAAATGGTTTATTGATGGGACTGGTTTATTACATGTAAACATGTTCATGTAATACAACATGTTTGCCTTACTAATAGGTCTCCAAGCATGATTTCTTGACAGTTTCATATTGAAGCAGATGTCTTAAGACTTTATGCATACACTGACAAATGATAATCTTGTTTAGTTATAAATATGAACCTATTAGTAAGGCAAACATGTAATACAACATGTTTGCCTTACTAATAGGTCTCCAAGCATGATTTATTGACAGGTTTATATTTATAACTAAACAAGATTATCATTTGTTAGTGTATGCATAAAGTCTTAAGACATCTGCTTCAATATGAACCTGTCAAGAAATCATGCTTGGAGACCTATTAGTAAGGCAAACATGTTGTATTACATGAACATCTTTACATGTAATAAACCATTCCCATCAATAAACCATTTAATTTGTCTACTGTATTAGCCTTTTTTGTTAAATGCCCAAAGTTGGTTGTTTAAACTAACACCGATTTAAATGGAAGTTTGCTAAATTGCATAATATATTAGGCAGTTGCCATTACAAATGGTAACAGTATAAGGTATGTTTTACTGGAGCAAAGTTGGTTGCTATACTTGAAATAATGTTACATAGTAGCTTGCTATAACGCGAAGTTTGAATTTTGTTAGGCTTTTATATGCATTTGATAAGGACAGAATAACAAACCATATGTTTTATTTGACCAAAGATGGTTGGTATATTTAAGACAAAAATACATAGTAGGTTGCTATAAACCGTAGTTTGAGTTTGTGTTATGGTTTGAAAAGTCATTCGGTTAGGACAGACAAACAAGCCATATATTAATCATATATAATACTAACCACTTCTATTCATTAATATCCAAAAGTGTTTCCAAAATTACAGCCCATCACCTATTCGTTACGTACATCACAAAAAAAAAAAAACCATAACTAAACATATTGCCCTCTTTTTTTTACGAGTCCTGCAACCCCAAACCCCAAAACCTTCACCTAAACACTTGCTCAGCCTTCTACCAACCAAACTCAGGCTGATACTCCACTTCCTTCAGCTTTTCTTTGTAACCCTCAATCTCCTGGAGAAGAGCCTGTTGCATCTCGAATAACTGGATGTAAATGCGAGAATTCTTTTGTTTCGAGTCATCAATGACTTTCTCCGCTTTGACATAGTTCATCCAACTAGGTCTGGTTTCCAAAGCTTCGAACATGAGGTTCTTCCTTTCGGTGTCCGCATCCAACTTTTTTAGGATTTCTCCAATGAGGCGTCGATTGATCTCAGCGGTCTTCATCAAACTTTTAAGCATTGCTTCAAAATCCTTGCCCTTCATCTTCTTCGTTGTCGATGTTGTATGTGATACGAATGCCGTGTTAACCTGCTTTTATAATGATATCTTGGAGGATCCTTTGGCGGGTAGAAGACAGACGTTTGAGTGAAACTACATTTAATGTTCCTGATATGAAAAGACAGACATAGGGGCGGAAAGAAGTCTGCAAGACCCACATTTGACTTCCCGATTAACCCTAATTATGTGTGGACTTTTTTGGTAAATCATGCTTTTTTAATATCTAATAAACGTATCAATGTGGCAAATTAAATTTTTTTGGTAACGCCATATCATTTTTAACATTGCCAACTAACTTACTGCAACTAATTTCCTATTGCATTGTAATGTATACAATGATTCTAAACTAAATTATGAATAGCAGTTGTTATTAATTTTCCTGCAATTATTAAGATTACATAATATTGTAATCCTCAATCACTACTAGATAAGTTTCTTTTAAAATTTAACGTCTATTAATATAATAACAACACATTTGCTAAACAAAAGACTTACAATTAAGAACGAGGTAAACATACTTTAGTATCCGATATATTTTAATACTCAAAACACTTGAAGGTTACAACCTTCAAGTGCCTAGCTTAAACTACTCAAATATGGTGAACATGGCGTAACATATGAAAAAAATCCACGACATAACCAGTGCAACCTTAAACTTCATGGCGAACTTCACCTTCAAGCCTTCTAATCTCCACCTCCAGGTTCCGCCTACCCTGTAACAAACCAGGTATAATCAACGTTGACCTCCGGCACATAGGAGGATTGAACCAGGATACAAAACCACATCGGGTACATCTCCAAAATCTTCGCCCAGGATTCTCGTTTGTCCAGGAAGTGCACATGTACGCCATTGTTCCACAAGCACAACGAACCATTGTTGATGTCTAAGACTCTTCTTTTGTGATCTTATAAATGATTTATGTAATCGATTGTGTTTGTTGGATCTCTTAAAGACTTATACAACTCCCGCCTATATAATGCATCCTCTTCACATAAAAAGACTTCCTTACCCCTTCAATTTTTTTTTGTTAACGGGAAGAAGTAACGGTGTGACAGAGCCTTATTCCAAGTTGGACCATTATTGCAACAAAATCTTTATATTGGACCATTTTCGTGGCTTTTTGAAAAGTTGGTCGATTATTGCAATTTCATGCAAACCACATGGACCATTATTGTAATTTACTCCAAAAACAAACTATTAATATTAACCACATAGTTTGAAAGAAATGCGATCTGACAGTATCACACGCTTCTACGTTTTACCCTACTCTCTACCCTTGTTACCTATAATTCTTTAGTCTTTTCTATTTAAAAAATCTAACTATAAATAGCATGTCGGGGACTCGAGAAAAAGCAAAAGAGGCAAGAGCACACTGATTAGAGGTTGTTGGTCGGAAATCAGAATAGCAGTCGACAATTGTTGCTCAGTTGCTGGACGAAATAGTAATCAGCAGTCGGAAATTTGCAGTGGTTAGCCGTGAGAACTCCGGCGTCGGCGACATTTTCCAGTGAACAAATTTTTTTCTTCCAAAAACGTTCTTTTAGTTTAGGGTTTCTACCTTCTTAAAGATTGTTTTGATAAATTGTATGAATAACTTTCTAATATTTTTATAAAGCTTTACTTTCCTAATATGTTGTTATCCTAATTTTGTCAACATTTTAGTGCAGTAGGGTTCAGTTTAGCAGTTTTGGGGGTAGGCCACCTAGCCAAACCAAAACCCTAAAGTGGCAGAAAAATGGGTAGGTCCTGCTTGTTGACTAACTTAACTGGTCAAATGGGTATCTTCAATACAGATATGGTTACAAAACTTATATTGCTAAAAATAGTGATATGATATATTTAAAGGATATATTCAGGAAAATCTTTATATTTTGACCCTATATTTGATTAAGCACTAAGTGTTAATTTATATTCAATTAAGCTCAACATTTTGTTAAATGTTTACAACTATGGATAGTAGCTGGTTATGCCGTTTTTATATTTTTACAACCGATGATGTATAGGGTCAAAACGTAAATGTCAAAATGTAAGAACTTAATTGAATAAAAAGTGAAAATTCAACTCTAAATTGTTAAAAAGGTCAAAATGCAAGGACTTTAATGAATATTTCAGTTTTATATACAGCTAAAATTGTAAACATTTAACAAAATATTGCGTTTAACTAAGTATAAAAAAAACAATTAGGACTTAATCGAATATAGGGTCAAAATGTAAGGATTTTCCTGATATATCCTTATATTTAATCAAGTAATCTATATATCTTATAAAAGAAGCATAAATACTTGCACCATATTGATTTGAAACTCCCATGACTTTTCAATTTCTCTCTAATAATGATTATAAATTGGTTAATTATTGTTAAAAAAAGTGCAAAAAATAAAACTTACTACCTATTAATGAAATTATAACTTTTAAAAGTATTTAAAATCATATAAACTTACAAATATATTCAAAGACTATTTTCAAAATAGTTAAATCTATATATCTATATATTTATATATATATATATATATATATATATATATATATATATACCTTTTAAACAATGTGGTTCAAGATAAATTGTTTATAATTTACCACATTAATTTGAATATTTTTCATTCGTCCCACATTGTTTCATACATCTATCCTACCTTTCATCTATCCCTTATATAATACCACTCATTTGCTCCCATTAGACATAAATCTTGATCATAATATGGCTTTCAAAATCTATAAAGTGGTCATTTTATCATAAAAGTATGTTTTCATCTTAAAGTTTTAAATGGCTCTAATATTTTGTTTGAGTTTGCATAAATATTGAAACTTAAAAAATGAAGATTTAAATTCCTTAAAGTATTAAAACCCCGATTATGTTACAAGTTTAATATGTCGTTTGTATAAAAGTGGCATTGTCGTAAACATTTTTTCGATTCATACGAAATATATGCATATAAATTTTTAATAATAGACATTTGAACTATCTTATATCTATTTTTTATATTTAAATCTTTATCTATATATATTGTATATTGTATATATATCTCTTATAAAATAGACCATTCAAAACAATGTGGTTAAATATAACTAATGTATCTTTTACCACATTAATTTGAATTTTATTGTATTTGTCACACACAATCTTCACACATCAATCTAACATTTATTCTTTACCTTATATAATACCATTTATTTGTTTCTTTCATCCGACAATCTGGATTATTATATGGATTTTAAAGCCTATAATATTAATTAGTTGTCATTTCATGATAAAGACATATTTTAATCAAAGTTTCAAAGGAATTTACTATTTGATATCTTATCACACATCATCTAGAGAAGCGAAATTAATTATACTAATATATTTAAGACATAGTAAGGATATAATATTGTTTTAACCTACAAAATTTTAGTTTTCTATTGTGATGCCATAATATTTTTTTTAATATACAATTTTGTATTATTTTTATTGTGAGGACACAATATTGTTTTTACCTTATTAAAGTTTACTTTTTACATCAAAATATAACGTTCACCGATATAGGTCCATTAAACAGGTAAATGTTATTCTCATCACGTGATTTACCATATATAATACTTCTTTGTTATATATTTCTCCATTGGTTATGTATTTCATCATTCTTGATAATAACATCTCATTTTAACCCGATTATTAGTAAAAAAAATGTTTTCTTCTCAAGTTATTAAGTTAAAAAGTAACATAAATTTTTCTATAAGTTAATAAATTATTGAAAATTACATATTGCATTGAATTTGTTATTTTAAACATCATATTTCTCTCAATATTTTTTAATATTTAATTATATTCCTGCGCAACGCGCGGGCTTACGTCTAGTTTACTATATTCTAGCAATATAAGCTTAGTTGATAGATACATACCCGATGATCAATCGCGGGATAATGTAGCACAGTTCCCCCATTATGCAAGAGTCAAACTCAAATTGAACCTATCACGAAAATGAAAAGACGTGAGATGTCAGTTACCTTTTACTTTTTTTAATCTTTACATGTTTCTAGAGAAGAAAAGCATACCCATATCCTAAAGAAGAATGCGATCTCAAACGCATTTATATGGCCTCTTAAGGGTGTATGTTTCTCAGCACCTCATGAGCTAACTGAATGATTATGTGCTCCAGTTTCGTTCCCATGGCTATGAGAAGCCGAAAAAGTTTCAAAAAGATTTTGTTTCAAATACGGGCACATTGGTTTTTGAATCCATTTGAGTCGGTTTTTTGAAGCCACGATAGGTAGGTAAATTGACGTTTTTTTACAGCAACTTCTTAAATCTTACTTGTTTCTCCAAATCTTATTATTGTGATACTATATAATCAAAAGATAAGAATTATGGTCACGTTTATCCAAACACACACACACACATCCCAGTGTGATAAAGATGCTGAAAGTTTCAAAATAGTGAAATATGACTACCTATCGATATGAGTTGGAACTACTTAAAGTAACAGGACCAATGCTATCCAAAAGTAAGTATGCCAACCTGTAAAAAGCCAAGAAAAGAAAAATCAATAATGAGACCAAGCATATGACACGTATAGGCTTACTTATTTATCACTAAACAACCACCAAACACTTTATTTATCACCAAATGCTATCCAAAAGTAATCTTTCAGTTTGTTACAAGTTAACACAACCGACATTTGTGTTAAGACCTAATTAGAGCTTCGCCATTTCAAGAATGAGCTATGTGTAACATCATAAAGATCAATTCGGAACAATAATGTAAAAGTATCATCAAATAATACGAATTACTAAGCTCAATAGATAAGAAATTAAATTAACCAATCAAGTACAAGGAAAGATTTCGACAACTTTGAGAAGTGATTGGTGAGAGAACACGGTTACATACCATTAATATTCAGCAACAAGAATATGACAACAAACACCCACAGATACCAGCTACAAACAACAAAATCAGAAATTAAAACCCTTGTGCACATAAACTCAGAAATTACCTTCTGAGGTACTAAACTCATCTTTTGTGATGGAATATTCCCAATGCTCCTATCCTCGCATCTAACCCATTATAAGGAAGCAATGAACAAAATGAGAAAATCATGTACAAGTAAAAAAAAATAAAACAAAATTATCCAAACCTTTATGCTACGACAGTAAGGGCAGACAATGTCACATGCACAACGGCAAGGACAAAAATAAATACGTGTAGATGAACGCCTCAAGAGATAGTAGCGGGACCTTTTCCTGTCAAAATTTAAAGCGAAAAGATCAAAAGAAGCAAATTAAAATAGCTATAAATTAATTGTTTGATGATTGTTCATGGATCATGAGAATCTTTGATACGGAACAAAATGGATGTCGCAATCTAGAAAGAATTCAAACGAACTTTTCAAATAATAGAATATTAATCAATAATATGATCTAAATCGATTACCTTTAAAACAAAATAACCCATGGCTGTTGCTTGTCTCTATCACTCAAAAAGCACAGGAGAAGGTGGTCGGTGGTCCATTAGACTCTTCTTCACACAGATCTTGATGATTTCAGACTGGAACACGGCTAACAGAAGCGAAATAAACCCCAACAGCATCAACTCTGCACCCACATCAACACAGATTCAACAAACTTGGACCAGAAAATAGGGCAACAGGGGCCGGTGTCAAGAACATGGTATAAAAGAAAAACCTTCTTTGATCTTTTGCAGGGCTTCAAAAAGAGGCTTTTGGTTCTTCAGTTGCTGCACACAAAGCGTTCATTGAGCAAATATTATTTGATTAATCAAACCCTATTTCACATATAAAGAAAAACGGAAAACAGACATTGCCGGTGAAATGAAGTAGACGTTCGACGGCGATGGAAACTCCGACGATTACCGCACACAGGGCTGCGACAACCCATGTGGGTGCAAACTTTAACGACTTCCCTTCGTCGCCTCTGCAAGATTGTAAAGCTGCTCCTCGTTACTGCTATTGACTATCACAATATCTTCTTGCTCTAATTTTCCTTCTAATCGACATCACCACTGTGATATGAAACAAGTTATCTTTGTTGGAAATTAACGTGATCGAATCATATATCTTGCCAAATACGTTTTGAAGTTAAAGTGGGTAGGCAAAGAAAGTTTATTGGGTTGTTCGTTTCTGTCGAGAACAAGAGAGACGAAGGGAAGCCATATTATAAATTTCATATATACCCTAAATTAATAAGAAAATATAATATATACCCAATGAAATATTTAAATATTATATATATTCATTATTAATTTCTAAAATATCAAATTTACCTTAAATCTTATTTTTAGTATTTTATAATTCATTTTTTATTACTAAAAACCATATTAATTATATTAAAGTGTTGAGGGACAATTATACCCTTCATTAACTAGATGCTTTTAACGTAAGTGTTGAGGGACATAAATACCATTCATCGTATTCTCTCCCAATCGGTACGCAACAAGCTTCGACACCCTTTGAATCGATACGCAACAAGCTCCGAAAACTTCATCAGCTTCATCACGAATTCGAATCAAGCTCCGACACCCTTTGAATCGGTTCTTTGTGCGTCTATAATCCTTTCCGGGTATCGGATGTTTGCAGAAATTAGGACCTGATTAAAGCATCCCGATTAAAGTAAGCAAACTCATTATGCCCGATTTCAGATACAACTTTGAAACTATCATTAAGATCGTATACCAATATAGAGTTTGAATTCCTGCGACTTGATTCAAAACTAGTGAATAAAAGCTCTGGGAAGTTCCAATTGCTTGAACAGTTGAACCCGATTTAGTCACATTTTCCCAATTAATAGTCCGTCTAACATAACCCATTTCAAGATCGATGATTTGCAAACCAGAGAAATCAGTGGCTGCTACAACATTTGGTGATAAAGCCAACAAAGAATCAATAGCCGTGAATTGGGTCAAAGTCGTTGACTTTCTCTGTAAAGACCAATTAAAAGATGTAATTTTGCTGCCATGAGAGACATGAACCGACCCGTACGGTGTTGTAGCGATTGCAGAAGGTGAATCCCTGCCACTCAGAGGTAGAATCATTGATTTTTCAAGATCAAAAGGTTCAAATTGAGATGAGTTTGATTGAGATTGAACAAGGAGATCTTCAACACCATAAAACTTTGCTTCGAAAACAATATCTTGAATCTTAAAGCTTTTTGCTTTTGATGGCAGATTCCCTGTTCTTAATAAAGATAGAAGAATCAAAAACAATTCAGGGTCTCTATCAATAAAAGGAATGGAACTGTTCTGATCACGATCTCAATTACGTTCTTGATCAATTGCTCACGATCATAATTATGTTCACGATCACAATTGCATTCGATTGCTAACAATTTTCCTGGTGTTCAATTGCTCACAATCACTTCTTGATTGCCTTTCCAATTTTCGTGGATATGGGCAAGAGAGACGACGGCATTGGCTGATCACGATTGCATAATCACGTTTTGAATGAATTGCCAATTTTCATGGTGTTATTTAAGTAAAGGGTATAATGGTCCATGGATATTTTAATATAATTAAATTGGTTTTAAATAACAAAAAATGAATTATAAAATGTTAAAAATTAGAATTTGGGTAAATTAGATATTTTATAAGTTTATAATAGGTATTCTTGATATTTAGAGATTACATAGGGTAAATATGATATTTTGTGCTTATTTTAGGGTATATATGAAATTAACCCTATTATAAACGAGTAATTGTATTGATTCCTACCTTATATTAGGGATGAGCATGGGTCGGTTTAGGTCGGTTTTAGACCCAAAACCGAACCCAAACCGATTAGTTCGGTTTTTGGTTTTTACAAACCGTCGGTTTCGGTTTCGGTTTTTTAGTCCGTTTTGGGTCGGTTTCGGTTTGAACCCATGATTTCGTGGGTTTTGGGTTTAAACCCGTGGGTCGGTTTTGAACCCATTTTCTTGCAAACTTGAATAACAATTAGATGATCTAGAAATCGAGAAATCAAGAATAACCGTGAAATCAAGAACACTGATATAATCAAACTTGATTAACAATTAGATGATCTACAAATCAAGAATAACAGTGAAATCAAGAACACTGATACAATCAAACTTGAATAACAATTAGATGATCTAGAAATCAAGAAATCAAGAACAGGTCGTGGTAGCAAAAAATCGACAGCCACCTACCGCTATATCAGTGATACAATTCCAAAACACTATCTAGCAATCAAGAAATTGGAGCCGTGAACATAAACAATCAAGCCCACGTGCCTGCTCGAGAAACTTAGCGACTTAACGTACAAACTAATTCTTGATATCCAAAATAACAATTGCGCTACCATCCCATACAATTCTATAACACTATCTAACAATCGTTTTATTGGGTCGGTTTACTATATGGGTCGGTTTCCAATGGTATTGGGTCGGTTCGGTTCAACTGGGTCGGTTTCATCACCAAAACCCGCAATCGAAACCGACAGTTCCATTTTAAAATTTTCGAACCCGCCCCACTGGTTTCTGTTTTGGTTTCAGTTTTTCGGTTTCGGTTTTATCCTTTTTGTCGGTTTCGCGGTTTCCGGTTTCGGTTTTGCTCATCCCTACCTTATATTCCTACTCATATTCCTATCATGTGAAACCATGGGAGGATCTATGTAGGAGCCCGGGAGTGCCTGTGTCCCTCTTGAAAATTTACCCCGTAGAGTAATTTTTTTTATATTGGTGTCCCTCATCTAAAAAAAGGTGCTCCTCAGTTCCCCGTTTTAGAAATAAGTGCTCCTCGATTTAGAAAATTTTTAGAATGGTACCCCTCGTGTTCCTTTTTTCTGGGTCCGCCCCTGACAATGACAAATGTCACATTTAATAAAACTAATAATATTTTAATACACATATCACAATTTAATTTGGGTAGGAAAATTGGTAGGAATAAAAGGTAGGAACAAAAACAATTTTTGTTAATAAAATGATAAATATATTTGTCTAGGTCTTACGTACTATTTCCCTAGAGTAAATTACAATTTTGGTCCCTGTGGTTTGCATGAAATTTCACTTTTGGCAATCGTTTCGTTTTTCCACGCTGATGGTCCCTGAACTACACTTTTGCTTACACTATTGGTCCCTTGGCCAGGTAAAATGACCAATATACCCTTTTTATTTTCTTTTTCATTTTTCTTTTATGGATTATTTATTAAATGAATTAAAAAAAGAAAAAAAAACCTTATCGAAATACTGTGAAGATGCTTGATTCGGAGTCGTTAGACGCCGAACGTGAATTCCAGAACGAGCTTCGAATCCTGGGCGGATTAGAGTCGCAGTTCGTTGTTTTGTTGTTAGGTTATTGCGTTGATAAGAGGAAGCGATTGGTGGTTTATGAGTACATGTCGAATCGGAGCTTATAGGATTGGCTTTTCTCTATCGTAGCTTGAATTGGGAGAGAAGGTTTGATGTCATCCTGAATGTTTCTAGAGCCCTCGAGTTCTTACACCAGGAATGTGATCCACCGGTGATTCACGGCGATGTGAAGCCTAGCAACGTTTTACTCGATACTGAGTTCCGTGCGAAGCTCTTCGATTTCAGATTGTGGAAGTTGAAGATTGAGCCGGAATTCGGCGTTGATTTGTTCGGTCGGGATCTATCAGGAACATTAGCTTGCGGTGGCGTCGGAGAGTCTCCAGCGATTGGAACTCCCGTTGATGGTAGTACTGCTAATGAGGTAGATTTCGCTCTTGCTCTACAGGCTTCTTCGTCTTCAACGCCGACCAATAATAAGTTTGTTGGTAATAATATCAAATTAGGGTTTACAAACGAAAAAGGAAAGGAGCTTTCGACCGGTATTATCGAAAACGGTGGTGGCAACGATTTGATTAACAATAAATTTACGAATTATGATGATGGTTTAGGTCTTAATTTCGATAATAATCACGTCAGCGAATCCAATTTGAATCCCTCCGATGATCATAAAACTGGTAAGAAACAATGGGGGAAAGACCGGTGGTGGAAACAAGATGGCAGCGGTGAGCTTTGTAGCAAAGACTATGTCCGCGAATGGATCGGAAGTCAAATATGCCCGACGGCAAATCCAGATTGGGATGAAGACAAAAACTCTTAATTAAAGGATTCCAACGAACGACAACAAACCATTCGAAAACGAAGAACAGAGAGGCTGGAAACGACACCGAAAAATGCAAGAATGGTGGAAAGAAGAACACCTCGACGAACTCAGCAAGAAGAAAAATGTTAAACGCCATTATATAAAAGAAAAATGAAAAATGACCGGAAGTGGTGCAAAGAAGAACATCCCGGTGGACTAGCGGCGACGTTTACTGGAGCGATCGGTGGTGGTCGGGGAAGATGACCGGAAGTGGTGATCGGAGGGGATGTTTTTTTTTTCTTTTTTTTTAATTTATTTAATAAATAATACATAAAAGAAAAATGAAAAAGAAAATAAAAAGGGTATATTGGTCATTTTACCTGGCCAAGGGACCAATAGTGTAAGCAAAAGTGTAGTTCAGGGACCATCAGCGTGGAAACACGAAACGATGACCAAAAATGAAATTTCATGCAAACCACAGGGACCAAAATTGTAATTTACTCATTTCCCTATCTCGTTTGATTTTTTTTTTAACGGCAAATCTATCCTACTCCTACTCCTAAACTACTCCTTGTTATGTTAGTGCCTAAATGCAAAGATCGCAAAATCTTTGACTTTTTCCCACCAAAAGGAAGCTAAAAAGGTACCGCTAGGGTCAGTTACTGTCTCTTCAAATCTCCCTATTCCTTTCTTTATTTTTAGTCTTTTTATAATCAAAAATTGGTTTTGTTCCTACCTTTTATTCCTACTAATTTTCCTACCCAAATTAAATTGTGATATGTGTATTAAAATATTATTGGTTTTATTAAATGTGACATTTGTCATCTTTAGGGACGGACCCAGAAAAAATGGACACGAATGACACCATTCTAAAAATTTTCTAAATCAAGGAGCACTTATTTCTAAAACGGGGAACTGAGGAGTACCATTTTTTAGACGAGGGACACCAATATAAAAAAAATTTACTCTACGGGGTAAAATTTCAGGAGGGACACAGGCACTCCCGGGCTCCTACATAGGTCCGCCCCTGGTTTCACATGGATAGGAATATGAGTAGGAATATAAGGTAGGAATCAATACAATTATTAATATGACATTTATAGTTGTAAACTTTTCCATTTTGACTCCTAACCATCCTATACCATATACAATAATAAAAAAAGCTAAATACACACATAAACCAACTAAATACATCTTTAATGCCATTGTTCTAGTACCGTTTATAACACATTAAACACCAAGCTAACAATTAACATTCCATTTAATGACTTTTATTAGGTCAAATAACCTTTATTTATAGTTTGGTTCAAATTTCCAATCCTATCCTAATAAATAAGTAACTCAAAGCCACATGTCATCTCCTCATTGAATTGGCCACATGTCATTTTCTCATAAATTTGAATTTCTTAAATAATTGTTTGAGTTGAATGTATTTAATTCTAATAATTTATAACTGAAGCAATAAATTAGGAACCTATTTATTTAAAGGGTAAATTGTATAAAAGTCATTAACTTTTCCAATTTTCTCGATTTTGATATTGTATTTTTAATTTTTACAATTAAGTCATTATGTTTTCCAAAAAATTGCGAAAATGACCATATGACAGGCAAGTCATATGGTCAGATTTGTAATTTTTCAAAAAACCTAACGACTTAATAGCAAAAATAAAAAACATAGTGTCAAAATCTAAAAATCTAGAAAAGTTAGCGACTTTTATGCAATTTACCCTATTCAATTTATACAACTTAATCACTTTACATGTCTCATACGTGTTCAAAAAAGTAAATTTGTTGTTACCTTGTTTTTGTTTGTTTTTAAGATAATATGTTGTTTACTTTAAGTTAGTATAATGTTTGATGTTTAGATGTTCTTATTTAACATTTTCTTTTAATCAATCCGTGTAATACACGGGTCTCACAACTAGTATTATATAAAGTTAATGTTTAGTATAAATTATTAGTTAGATACTTTGATGTTAAACATCGTAAAAAGATGTAATTTTTATAAATTCTATAAAGAGTAAATTACAGTTTTGGTCCCTGTGGTTTACTAAAACTAATAGAATGGACCCAAGTATTCGATTTTCACTATATGGGTCATTAAGGTTTGCAAAATCCTACAAATCGGTCCCTGAGTAAAGTAAAAAGACTAAAATATCATTTTAATTTCTTTTTTCTTTTTCTTTGATTTATTATTTATTTTATTAATAAAAAAATACCCCACCCACCCACACGTCTCTCTCTCTCTCTCTCTCTCTCTCTCTCTCTCTCTCTCTCTCTCTCTCTCTCTCTCTCTCTCTCTCTCTCTCTCTCTCTCTCTCTCTCTCTCTCTCTCTCTCTCTTCGAGAAAACCCATTTTTCCGGTAACCGATCGGAAATCATGTTTCCATCGAGATTCAGTCATCAATAGCAACACATCTCAAGAAATCATTTTACGTGAAAATCAAAAGCTTACAAAAAAAATTCTATTTTCTTTATTTTGTGTGATTAAGATGGCCATTATATCAGGTTTCTTTACTTGTTTCTTAAGGGCAAACAAGGTGGTGGATGAAGGAAATGAAAAAAGTTGTGCATCAAGAAAAGTTCAGAACGTTGATGATGACCACAAAGCAAAGGGGAAGAGCAAAAAAAGCGCAGCAATTCCGGTTGCATATTTCCCAGTGAGCTCAAACTTTTCACGTTTGTAAATTTGATGCATCTTGAGATGAAATCAAGATTGTACAGTTTTGTTTTCAAATATATTGCACTATAAACACATATTAATATCATGTTTTGAGTACGAATGTTAATGTTTGGAGTTGCTTAGAGAAAGATGAGAGGAATGAATTTAATTGTCCATGGATTCATCTCCATGCCATTGTTCTTGAAACTCCTGGGAGTGCGCAGCAAGAGTACATCAAGCGAAGCTCAAGGTACAAATCTCTGATGCACCGTAGAGACGGTGGGGTATTTCCGATCGGTTACCGGAAAAATGGGTTTTCTTGGAGAGAGAGAGACACGGGGTGGGGGTGTATTTTCTTTTTTTAATTAATAAATAAATAATAAATTAAAAGAAAATTGAAAAAAAAAATTAAAAATGATATTTTAATCTTTTTACCTAACAAGGGATCATCAGTGCAAACTTTTGGCAACCACAGAGACCTTCAACGTTAAATTTCAAAAGTTGGACTAAAAGTGAAAAAAATGATAAACCACAATAACCAAAACTGTAATTTAATCTAAGATATTATTACAACCGAATAATTTAGAACATTATTTTATTTTGGGTATGATGAGTAATCATTTATTTCAATGGCTTGATTTATCTTTGTTTCAAATGTAGAAAAGGTTTGGATAAGGAAAGTAGAAAAGGTAAATTTTGGTGTATATTGCTTTGTAAACCCCCACCTAATATGTTTTTATGTTTTCCAATTGAAACAGATTTACACAAAATGAAAGGTTTTGAAAATAGAAAACTCATATGATATTTTGTAGTAAAAATGTATAAGAAGTTGGGACTGTTGCATCATGGTTCTTTATCATGTTCCGGTGTAGGTTGTTTTGGGTGTTCTAAATTAAAACAAATAATTATACAAAAAACTAATAATCTTGTTCCCAAAAAAGGCCAATTCCTATTTTTTTTTTTTTTAAGCATGGCTCGTGGACATTTTTGCCTATGTGGACACCAGGTAGGTATCAAAACCTGTTTTTGCCTGTTATAGGCTTATAGCATGTCACAATGCTAAAATAAATACTAAACTTCACTTTAAGTTGCAAACTCGTCCCTTCAAAAACTCAAGTGGTCAAACGGGCAAAAAGGGAAAACCTTAATGGTCACTTATGACAAAAAAATAAAACCCTATAGAAGCAAAACTAGCAGGTAGGGCTATAAACGAACCGAACAAACACGAATGGGGCTTGATCATGTTCGAGCCGAACAAACGAACGAACACGAACGAATAATCGAACGAGTTTTCATGTTCATGTTCGTTTGTTTAACAAATATATTGTTCATGTTCGTTCGTTTATGTTCATAAACATACTAAACGAACATAAACGAACAAATATAAATGAACAAAAATAAATACGATTGAACATATATGAATATAAACGAAGACATAATATTGTAATTTAATCAAATATAATTGAACACATATGAACATAAAAAGAACTTAAATAAACAAACTTAAACGAATGTAAACGAACAACATAAACGAACGTTCACGAACATAATTGAACAAACGAGACCATTGTTCATGTTCGTTTGTTTAACTAAACGAACAGGAATTTGTGTTCATGTTCGTTCATTTATTGAATAAACGAACATAAACGAACTTCCCGCCAAACAATTCACGAACGGTTCGTTTACAGCCCTACTAGCAAGCATCCTCAGCTGAGCCATTGGTTTCCCCGTTATGTGCCGCCCTATTCCTGGCAACTTGAGCCAAATCCATGAGTCTTTCTCTCACAGGCTCGCTAAATATGGCCGACTTTAAATCAGACCCCATCTAGAAATTAGGGGTGAGAATGGGGCGGTTTGGTTCGGTTAGTGGCCAAAACCGAACCATAACCATTACAATCGGTTAATGCATTTTAGTAGCCATTGGTTATGGTTAACGGTTTTAATCGGTTAATGGTTTTGGTTAATGGTTTAATAATGGTTAACCATAATTACATAAAAATTTAAAGTTCGTTTATTTATAACTTTCTATGATTTGTATGAATTTAAAAGTTAAATTGTCTCAAAAGTCAAAATAATGATATTAACTATTAAAAAGATATCAACTTTTTATTATTTTTCTAGTATATACTAAAATCCATGCAAACGTGTTAAAAAAAGATTTGATTTACTTTTAAATTTTTATTACATTTATCATATGATCTTGTTTTTTTAATTACAAAAAGGAACCAAATTCCCTTTTTAGTATCATCCATTCCACAACTTGATGATTGTGATTATTTAACACTTAAATAGCTTTGATCCCATTTCATGACCATTAATTACGTTTGACTGTGTCAAAACTTGAAAGTTCTGCTTTGGTTTTTAAACATGAGGATCGAGTAAATTGTCAATTCATACAAGCGGCAAGTTGTATCAGATTAATTAAAAACAATTAACAAATTAACAAATTTATATGAAGATTGAAGCGTAAAGCGGCAAATTGATTAAAAACAATTAACAATTTGATATGAAGCGGTGAATTGATTACAAACAATAAACAAATTAACAAATTGATATGAAGCGTAAAGCGGCAAATTAATCTCTAATCAGCACATTGATATGAAGCATAAAACGGAAAAAGTTGTTCTTTTTCACGGTTTAGAATATTAGTACATTACAATACAATTAACGTAAATTAAAGCATATCATAATCAAGATTACAATAAATATAAACTTACTGATAATGAGATGATCGACTGATTGAGTATTGGCAATGGCTGCTACACGCACGATAGTGAGAATATGACGAAACGACGGAATGTGATGACCACGTCCAACCCTGGTAACCTATCTATCCTCAATTGTTTTGGATTTTTTGGGCTTGGATCTTTATCAATTTAATGTTTCCTATTAAACTACAACATATAAACTATATATTATTATATTTATGAATCGTAATATAATGTTTCTTACTGAATTTATAACATATAAAATATTTATTATTATATTTATTGGCGGTTCGGTTAATATAGGTTCGGTTTCCCTATAAAACCATAACCAAACCATTATATTTCGGTTATCAAATATATAAACCAAAACATTCGGTTAATAAATGGTTCGGTTATAATGATTCGATTTTATCGGTTATTTTGGTTATGGTTCGGTTTTTCGGTTATTATTCTCACCCCTACTAGAAATGATCGTGTAAACAGATCAGCATTTTCTGATTGTATGATAAGTAAGATTAGAATATAGAATTCAGATCTTGAACACATCATACCTGTGTCAGTAGAGCGTAAAGTGGTAGAGTGCTATAACTGCACAAAACCTGAATGAACACCCTGAAATAAAACCCCCCGCTTAAGTATAGTTGATGTTTAAAAAGTATGTAAGAAAACGACAGCAAACTTGAAGAAATGGAATAAATATATTAAACGACAGCAAATTTTTCAAAAGCTGTAACTTAATGAGGAAAGCCTCATTTCTCCGACTTTCGCTATAAATAATCTGACGCATCAAATATGATTACAAAACTTAACATGATATATTTAATTAAGCAATTTACTACATTCCAGCAGTATAAGTTTAGTTGATAGATACATACCCGATGATCAGTCGGGGGATAATGTAGCACAGTTCCCCCATTATGCAAGAGTCAAAGCCAAATTGAACCTATCACGAAAATGAAAAGTGTGAGATGTCAATTACCCTTTTCTTTTTTTAATGTTTATGTGTTTCTAGAGAAGAAAAGCGTACCCATATCCAGAAGAAGAACGCAATCTCTAACGCATTTTGAAAAAGGATGAAATGCATGAAGAAAAGAATGTATTTTGGCTTGCCAAACCAAAAGTGATCATTGTTTAGTTTTATAACCAGTTCATGGGGTCTTAAGGCTGTATGTTTCTCAGCAACCTCATGAGCTAACTGAATGATTATGTGCTCCAGCTTCGTTCCCACGGCTAGTAAAAGCTGAAAAAAGTTTGAAAACGATTTGGTTTCAAATACGGGTACATTGGTTTTTAAACCCATTTGAGTCGGTTTATTGAAGCCACGATAGGTACGTTTATCTTAATAATTAGTTTTTTTCAGCAACTTCTTACTTGTTTCTCCAAATCGTATTATTTTTATACCATATGATCAAAAGGTAAGAATTATGGTCATGTTTATCCAAACACGCACACGCACATCCCAGTGTAATAAAGATGCTGAAAATTTTAAAAATAGTATCGATATGAGTTGGGACTACTTACAAGTAACGGGACGAATGCAATCCAAAAGAAAGTCTGCCAACCTGTAAAAAGCAAAGAAAAGGAAAATCAATAACGAGACCAAGCATATGACACATACGGAGTACTTATTTAGAAATTGTATTTATTCCTACATTTTGATCCTACTCATCTTCTTATCCATGTTAAATTATAACATGTGTTTTAAAATACTATTAATTTTATTAAGTGTAACACTTGTCACAAGTTCACATATGTAAGAAGATGGATAGAAACAAATTCACATAGGTAGGAAGATGGATAGAAACAAAAAATAGGAATAAATACAATTTCTCGGACTTATTTATTTAATACCAGATGCTATCCAAAAGTAATCTTTCAAGTTGTTACAAGTTACACAACCCTACATCTGAGTTGAGACCTAATTAGAGTCTGGCCATTTCAAGAATGGGCTATGTGTAACATCATAAAGATCAATTCGGAACAATAAGGTAAAACTATCATCAAATGATACAAATTACTAAGCTCAATAAATAGATAAGAAATTAAATTATCCAATCAAGTACAAGGAAAGATTTTGACAACATTGAGAAGTGATTACTGATTTAGTGAGAGAACGTCGTTACATACCATTAATGTTCAGCAACAATAATATGACAACAAATACCCACAGATACCAGCTGCAAACAACAAAATCAGAAATTAAAACCCTTGTGCACATAAACTACAAGGACAATTTCACATTACTAGCGGGTCAAATTAGTAAAATTAAAATTTTAGCTAAAAAACAGGTAGAACAATAAAGTTCTTGGACATAAAAAGTCTTGACGAGAGTATAGTTAACAGTATAAAAAATGTAACAATAAAGTTCTTGGACATAAAAAGGTGAAAAATTGTATGCAAAGTTTGAATTTGAAAAGTACAACATTTAGAACATCTAAAGATCAAAACAAAATTGTTTCTTTTAGAATTTATGTAAAGGGACCATTTTCAACCCATTTCCTTGAAAACGGATCAATTTGGGTTATATCTTATTGAAAACGGGTCAAATGGGTAAAATTAGAAAACTAAGCTAAAAGGGAAAGCCAAATTGTCAAAAAAAATTACGATCAATATTTCAGTAATAGTTTGTACTTATAATTAATATTATTTATTGAAATCTAACTAACCAGCTAATTGACATGCCCATTTTGCTAAGAATGCTTTTAGAAATAAAGAAACCACTTGTCTGATTGTAACACCCCTTTCTCAAAACCATAATTTAATATAGTTTATATTACAAAACATTTTACACAACGTGACCATGAAAAGTCACCAAATTTTTTTTTATAAACTTTATTCTGAAAGGGTATTACAGACTCAATACAGAAAACCATAATTTAAACTTACTGTATACACACTGGTCCCACTCCAGCTCCTGCTCATCTCACCTAAGTACATAGCATTTAAAAATAATACGTGAGACCTATGCAGTCAATAGCGCGCTATAGCGTCGCTATAGCGTTGCTATAGCGTATAGCGCCATTCACCGCAAAGATATTTCATTTAGCGATGTAATATAGCGTTCCCGCTAATAGCGACACTATTCACCGCTTTTTTGCGCGATTTTATGGATCGCTATTGCAGTTACTATGCGCTATTTCGTTATAGCATATTAAAATTTTAAAACTTAGTTAACCAACTAAAGCTTAGGAGTAAACCCAGCCCTGTATGGTTTAATGAGCGATTTGCTTTGACACCCGTAACATCTATTTATAACAACGCGGACTCCCCTCCTTTCTATGTGTGAGCGATGTGGGATGGTTGTACATATGTAATTGCTTCATAGTGTCGATGGAATCAAATTGCAGTCCCGACTTCAGGCGTCGCTCAACCAAGTCCCCGACTTCAGGTATTGCAGGTTCGATTCCAGGTTCCACTTTGATTTCGAGATTGAAGGTTCGATTCAAGTCGATTCCAAGTCGATTCCAGGTATTCCCGACTTCAGGTATTGCAGGTTCGATTCCAAGTCGACTTTGTTTAATTTCGGTTCTGCACATCTGCTTGATTTCGAGATTGAATGGCTCGACTTTGATTTCGAGATTGAAGGTTCGATTAATTTCAGTTGAACGGCTCGACTTTGATTTCGAGATTGAACGTGATTGATTACAGACTAATTGAACGGCTCGACTTTGTTTATTTCAATTGAACGACTTGACTTTGTTTAATTTCAAGCTATCGGGACTGATTCAGTTCATCCTATTCGATTTTGTTTTTGTATTTTGCATGTTCGAATTGCAGACTCGAGATTAAGCATTGCAGGAACAAGATTGCTAGTCATCGGTTGCAGGTCTACAATTGTTGGACTTCGATTTCAGGTCTACAATTGTTGGACTTCGATTGCTGGTCATCGGTTGCAGGTCTACAATTGTTGGACTTTGATTTCACTTCTTCTCCATTTGCAGGTATTAAATTGCCATCCGTTTGATCCTGAAAACGATTGCACGTCTTCTCCATTTGCAGGTCTCCGATTGATTGAAGCTATGTTAATTTGATTGAAGCTATGTTAATTTCACTTGATATCTAGGATTTGATTGAAGCTATGTTAATTTCAGGTTGATATTTCACATTTGGGTACCTGCAATTGCCTAATCATTCGTTCTCATTCCAGTTTGTGTTTATGCACACCAAGTGTTTGGTTAATTGCTAAAGAGAATCTCAAAGTAGTAGGACTATGTAATCATCTCTCAAAGAAGTAGGATTATGTAATTCTTGATTGAATTTTGTTATCCAATTGTATACTTGCCATAAAATAAATTTTACATAAAATAAAAAATCGCTATATCACCGCTATACCACCGCGAAAACCGCTATTTCAAATAGCGACAGTCACCGCTATTTGATTTTTTACCGCTTTAACTGCATAGCGTGAGACATAAAGTCTCGTGAGTAATATGGGTTTTAGACCCAAAACTTTTCTGCTTTAAGACTTGAAATATAAACAAGTAAACTACTAGAACTTATTACATAATAAATCTCAAATCTCTTTTCTTTTCTATCTTCAAAACTCAAAAATACTTTCTTTCTCAAAATTGCTTTCTTTTATCAAAACTGTATTCTTTCTCAAAACTACTTTCTTTTATCAAAACTGTATTCTTTCTCAAAACTACTTTCTTTTATCAAAACTGTATTCTTTCTCAAAACTGATCTCTTTCTTTAAAAACTGCTTTCTTTCTCGTTTACTAGTGACCAACTGAAACTCATGAATTAATTTAGTTTAATTCATTCTACTAGCTCACCTCGCGGGACAGAACAGATCCGCCTGCTAGGTTATGCTCATTCTGTCTCCCCTTTGTGACTTGGAACGAATTCAAGCACAAGGGTATATTAAGCTAGACAACTACTTCGCGACGGGAGGTACCATCCCAGTAGTGTCTTCTGATCCCCCGATTATGTGGGTGATCCTAGTCCGGACAACTGGCTCATACTTCTTTCTTTCTTTAATTCTTACTTCATTTCATCTCAAATTGGTCAAAATGGGACACAATTTGTAAACAACTCTTACTCAAACATTTTATAACTCTTTACTGAAAATACTTTTAAAAAAAACTGATTTTGACAACTTAGTTCCCATAAGGAACTTCTTTCAAAATACCTTGCAAACCATACTTTAAAAATCTGTTTTAAACACTAAGCCCTTGTATAGAGCTTCATTCAAAACTATTTTCCAAACTTTAGTATTTATAAACATTTGGAAATCTTACTTTTCTGAAAATAACATATTGCTATGTACTATAGAAATCCTCATAAAACTCACATTGGTTTTACTACGGTTTACTAGGCTTCACGTACGCCTTTTCCTTTCCCGTGCTCAATAACGTTTGAAGCACCACCTATACAAGTAGTATATATAAATACCCAATATAATTAACTCTATAATGCTAAAGTCTCATATAACATAACTCTAGGTTATAATAAATGTATAGCCATTAATAAACTCGTTTAACGGTTTTCTCCGAAATACGCGTATATTGCTATAGTACCCCCGAGGGGTCGTATTTCAGTTCCGACTCTTTTCCATGAAATCTTGGGCCATATTAGACTTGTGTTTCAAATTTGGAGTTCTTTGGACAAGTCTAGCTCAAATTCTAAAAATCAAGTTTTGACGTGAATAGTGATTTTAGCCACTGCCGCTACAGTGACTTTTCCGCAAGGTCGGATTACGGATTTGACCATTCCCGACATGTTCTTATACCATTTTAGGGTTATGGCTAAAATTTCAGATCAATCGGACATGTCTAGCTATGGTTTCTAGCGTTTGGATTTCTAACATTTTTAACATTTTTTGGTCCCTGTCTGAAGGGCACTGTAGCACGCAGTGCACTGTAGCACGCAGTTTTCACCCATTAAGTCCTTAATCTATGTCTTAATCATATGGGGTTTGTTCCTTGACTAAAACCCTCCATTAGTACAAGGTTTTAAGCTATTAAAATCGTTTGAATCAATCAAATGCAAGAATTGAAGTTCTTGACCAAACTTGAAATTTCTCAAGAATAGCAATCTACTTCTATGTTTTAGAGTTAAATTCTTAACTAATGACTTATTGGAAGCATTAGCTACTTAACCCACATGATTCTTAACTGAAATTGCAGTTTCAATTCCATTCAAGAACCAATTCAAGCATACGTATTATAACATTTCTAAACTTCTTTCATTAAGCCATTTAGACTTCTATCCTGTTATTTAACACTTCTAATTCCTCATAATACATCCATATATGCTAAGAATGGTTTTCTTTCAATTATTTGATCGTTATATTAACATATACATTCATATTCCTAAGTGGGACAGAATCTGCCGAAACAGGATACCCTGTACGAAAAACGGCATAACTCACTCTAGAAGAATCGAAACGACTCACCACTTTTTGATTTAGAAACTAGACATCTGTAGGTTTCTTTTCATGTATGAAACATAATTTTTGGCCTTGTAGATTTGTACAGTTTTACAGTTTAAGTTGGCATAAAAATTCTGTCAGAATACTTTCTTACTTTCATTCTTATTATTATATAACTTATGAAATTACAATTTCATTTACTTCTTATTCTTTTTCATACATATGCTTAAAAGGTCATTATTTAACCTATTAAGCACTTAATTCATTAGTCCTTTCCAAAGGAATCATTCCAATTCCTTATCTAACCATTTCTAATGAAATTTCAACCATGGAATCATCAATTCCATTCCATTTTCTCAATTTCCAATTTCATTCATAATTTCATTATAATTAATTGGAATAATTAGGGAACCACTTCTAATGGTTTCTTCATCCATAAACAACATTTATGACTCATTGTAACTAGTTAATTGCATTCAATTAAGACTTTGATCATTAACCCCAATTTCTAAGGTTCTTGACTCAAATCATCATTTCTTTGAATTCCACCATATTCAATGGTTAGAACTTGTTTTCTATGATGTTTCGAGCTAGATAAAGTATATGGATTCTTTGGATTAACTTCATCCATAAAATCAGAAGTTGGATTTGAAGATCATCCAACAAAACTTGAAGAATTAAGAAGTTCTTACCTAGAAATCACCAAATTCCATGTGTTATCTTCAATCTTTAAACTTTAATCTTGCAATCCTTCTTGATCGATCGTGACTTTTCTCCAAGCCTCTAGAATCTGCTCTCAACTTCCAGTAAATGAGAAGTGGTATATCTTCTCATTTTATATATATTTAGTTTTTATAAAATATTTTCATATTAACCCCTTAGATTCCATTTCTTTTTCAAAAATGGTCCTATGACCCATAATCTTGCAAACCAAGTTCTATTAGCTACCAACTTAACAATTTCTTGTCATTTTGGTCATTTCCATGTCAAATGACCATTTTACCCTTTTTGGCCAAATTTCACTATTCACGCGGTAAAATTCCAAATTTTCATAAGCTTGTATTTCTTATATTATTATCTCACAAACGTCATATTATTTTACATAAGGGTCTTATAATGTATCGAAAGACCATTTTATCCTTTTACAAATTTTGCGGGTTCTTACACTGATCCCAAGGACTTCTTTGAAATCATGTTCCAGGGCACGTATCATGTACTTGTGAAAATTGTAATTCGGGTTCCCAGGGCAATGCTTCTACAAAAGAAAATTATATCATAAAGTGATATAGTACAATAAAATGGACAGTATTAAAAGAAAATTATATCATAAAGGGATATAAACATATGATACACAAGTATTACAAATAAGATGCGTCTACAAAAGAAAATTATATCATAAAAGAAAATTATATCATAAAGGGATATAAACATATAATACACAAGTATTACAAATAAGATGGGACACGCTCAAAAGAGCCATATTATATACTATTTAATTCAGATCCTTACTGTAATAAATCCCAAACGCAGTGCCACATAATCTGACTTGCTGACAGATCCGTAAAATTGCTTAATGAAAGAATTGCAAGGTTTTCTGCAAACCATGAACTAAATAACCTAAGTTCACATGCAACCTATAAGGATCTATGTTTTCTTCTAATTAAACATATAACAAAATCTAAAGGGCATAAGAAAATTAACTAAAAGAATAAGATTAGAAAAACCGACCTTTTAGAATTTCCTGGAAGCTGAGCAGCAAAATTATCCTGCCTCAAATGAAAGTCACACCCAAGCCGGGAGGTTTATGGATCGAAATTCCAGAGAGAAATAATAGAATGAGCAACTGATAATGAGGTCTAGGGTTCCCTATTTATAAGGAACCTAAGGGTAAAGCTAGAAACCCTAGCCGCAGCCCATTTTCCGGATTATCTGTACGCGCGTCGCGGCCAAGCCATTTGCGCGCCGTGCGCCGCAATTCAACTATTGAATTCGTACGACTTTAATCCCTGACCTCCCGATTAATCTAATTAATGCCACAGAAATTAATCTAATTAATTTCTGATTAATTATTAATCTAATAATATCATTTCTAATTAATATGTTATCTCCATAATATATTAACAAACAATATCTTGATTTATTAGTCATATAATAAATCAACCCTTTCTCTCTACTTAACTTTCCAACAAACCTCCAGCCATGAGGGCAACCCAAATGGACTGTGCTACTATTAATTAGGTAAATACTAATTATTAGTCATGGCTTAGACACCTAATCCAACAGTCTCCCACTTGGATAAGTCTATGACTATAATTACCAATTTAACCTCTAATTAACCAGCACTTTTAGCTTCCTAGAAACTGCTGCCAAACTCTGATCTAATCAGTTCTGTCCATAGATAAGTGATCAGATGATCCTCCGTCCAACAAAATATTTTTCAGACTCAAGACATGGATAAAAATCAATCTGGTCTGATTTACTGTTCCTCGATTTCCGATTTGCATATGACTCTCAGACTACCAATTTAGTCCCGGTTGGCCAACCATTTTAGTCAACTTCAAATTCATCGAGAGGCCTACAGATATCTGTTCCCCGTTAGGGTCAAGGGACGAATAAGCTTCGACTCATATACTTATGTCTTTTATCAGACAAATCACTCACAACAATACGTTTTATAACACCGAGTTACCGATGCGTTTTCGTATTATCAATGAACAACCGTCTAGTAAATCATAACTCATATGTCTTAGCTTAAAGATCAAAAGATATTATCGTCTCAACATTGCTCGTGATGAAATCCATGAAGCAATCCATTGAGCACGGGTTTATCCAATACTCAAATCTCCATTTCCAAGTACTCACGAATGGTGCAGCAATCCAATTGCAATGTCTAACTCCTTAGACAATCTATTACCAATTCATGACAGCCTTACTTCACACTTACTCCCAAAAGTGTAATCGACTGTGGATATTTGAATAATCCAATTATTCAGGAAGTAAAACATGCAAACTGAAACACAATGATAAAGTATTGACAAAAGTAGTAAACCATTACTCATTTATAAATCTCTATTATTAAATCACAAGAGTCAAATACAATACATTGTTACAAGTTTCGAAGCCTATCTAATTTACATAAACTTTATATCATCTCTTAATCCAATGCTCCTAGCATGCTGATTATGCTTAATCCTACTCAGAGCCTTTGTCAAGGGATCTGCAGGATTATCTTCCGATGATACCCTCTTTACCACGAGGTGACCTTCTTCTACCTTATGCCTTATGTAGTGGTACTTTCTGTCGATATGTCTAGACTTTCCATGGTCTCGCGGTTCCTTTGTCAAGGCGATCGCACCTTCGTTATCGCAGAACAGTTCCACGGGCTCCTGAATACTCGGGACTACTCCAAGGTCACCGATGAAGTTCTTCAGCCAAGCCGCTTCCTTTGACGCTTCACTTGCTGCTATATACTCTGATTCACAAGTAGAATCAGCCACCGTATCTTGCTTGGAACTTTTCCAAGTTACCGCTCCTCCGTTCAGAAGGAATACCCAGCCAGACTGAGACCGTCCACTGTCTCTATCCGTCTGAAAACTGGCATCCGTATATCCTTCAATTCTCAAGGTATCACTGCCTCCAAGGACCAACACCATGTCCTTTGTTCTTCGCAGATACTTGAGTATATTCTTTACGGCTATCCAATGCGCCCTTCCAGGGTTACCCTGGTACCGACTGACCATGCTTAAGGCAAAGGCCACGTCAGGGCGAGTACACGTCATAGCGTACATGATCGATCCCACAGCCGAAGCGTATGGTACTCGACTCATCTCAGCTATTTCCTCGTCTGTACTCGGACTTTGAGTCTTACTCAGCTTCGCATTACTTTGGATAGGTAGCTCTCCCTTCTTGGAATTTTCCATACTAAACCTCTTTAGTACCTTTTCCAAGTATGTACCCTGACTAAGTCCAATTAGTCTCTTTTTTCTATCTCTCAATATTCTAATCCCAAGAATATAGGCAGCCTCTCCTAGGTCCTTCATGGCGAAACATTTCCCAAGCCAAGCCTTGATATCTTGCAAGGTTGGAATATCGTTTCCCATGAGCAGTATGTCATCGACATACAGCACCAGAAAAGTGACTATACTCCCACTAGCCTTGACATATACGCAGGACTCATCCTCGCTCCTAGAGAAACCAAACTCTTTGACTTTCTCATGGAAACAAAGATTCCAGCTGCGAGAAGCTTGCTTCAATCCGTAGATTGATCTCTCAAGCTTACACACCTTATTAGGATACTTTGCATCGACAAAACCCTCTGGCTGATTCATGTAGACATCCTCAGTCAACTTTCCATTAAGGAAGGCGGTTTTGACGTCCATCTGCCAAATTTCATAGTCATGAAATGCAGCTATGGCCAGCATAATCCTAATAGACTTTATCTTGGCTACTGGTGAGAAGGTCTCGTCATAGTCAACCCCTGGGGTTTGAGTAAAGCCCTTCGCAACCAGTCTTGCCTTGAAAGTGTGTACTTTTCCGTCCATGTCGGTCTTCTTCTTGAAGATCCATTTGCACCCGACTGTCTTTCGACCCGGTACATTGTCAACCAAGTTCCAAACTTGATTGTCATACATGGACTTGATCTCGCTATCCATGGCCTCTTTCCACTTGGCAGACTCAGGACCCGCCACTGCTTCCTGGTAGTTAGCTGGTTCATCCAAATTTATCAGTGTCCTATCACTGACAAACGTGTCCCCATCCGAAGTTATATGGAAACCATAAAACTCGGGTGGCATGCTAACCCTACCAGAACGCCTAAGAGGTAAGGATACATCAGTCGGACCAATAGGAACCTCTTCCTCATGTTGGTTGCTAGTTTCTCCTAAGGTTGCGTCATCTGATGACTCTCGAATTTCTTCCAGATCAATGGTACTCCCACTGTCCTCTTTGAATATGAGCTCTCTCTCTCGAAAGACCGCTCGTCTAGCTACGAAGACCACGTCCTCGCTCGGTCTGTAGAACAGATATCCAAAGGACTGTTTAGGATAACCAAGGAAGAAACACCTTTCGCTTCTTTCTGCGAGTTTGTCTTGAGTCTCTCGTCTAACGAAAGCCTCACAACCCCAGACCTTGATGTGTGCTAACGATGGGACTTTCCCCGTCCACATCTCATGAGGTGTTTTAGCAACCTTCTTAGTTGGGACAAGATTGAGGATATGGGCGGCAGTCTCTAAGGCATACCCCCAGAAGTGAATGGGAAGTGAAGCTCGACTCATCATGGAACGAACCATGTCCAACAGGGTTCGGTTGCGCCTCTCTGCAACACCATTCAACTGTGGTGTCCTGGGAGGTGTCAACCGCGAAACTATTCCGCATTCCTTTAGATAGTCTAGGAACTCGATACTTAGATACTCTCCGCCTCTATCGGATCTGAGCATCTTTATCTTCCTGCCTAATTGATTCTCTACTTCATTCTTAAATTCTTTGAACTTTTCAAAGGTGTCCGACTTGTGCTTGATTAAGTAGATATAACCGTATCTACTAAAATCGTCGGTAAAGGTCACGTAGAACCGCGTGCCATCCTTTGTGGTTGATCTGAATGGACCACACACATCCGTGTGAATGATGTCCAGTAGACCCTCACCCCTTTCAAAAGACCCTTTGAAGGGTGACTTAGTCATCTTGCCCAACAGACAAGATTCGCATACATCATCCGACCTGAGGTCGAATGATTCCAACACTCCATCCTTTTGGAGTTGGGCGATGCGTTTCTTGCTGATGTGCCCGAGCCGACTATGCCACAGACATGCCTTTTCTACACCACTAGTAGAATCAATATAATTTACACTATGTCCTAAATTGTCAACACATTCAACAGTTTCATACACACCATCACAAGGATAAGCAGTAAAAATCAAAATACCATTTTTGAAAACAGAAATCGAGCCAATTTTATTATCAAAAGAAAATTGAAATCCTTATCTGAACAATGCGTGAAATGAAATAATGTTTCTTGCCATTTCTGGCGAATAGCAACAATCTAATAAATCTATACAAACTTCACTACTAAGCACTAAACTGTAAACGCCGATCTTGGTAACAGGGGACGATCTCCTATTGCCCATGATCAAGTTCAGTCTACCGTGCTCCACCTCCCTGCTTTCCTTTAGGCCCTGCAGATCAGAACAAATGTGAAAACCACATCCTGTATCAAGGACCCAAGAATTAGAAGATGGTGAGTTTTTAGAGATAGTGTATATACCTGCTGTCGATGGCTTTACTTTCCCATCCTTGACATCCTGCAAGTATTTGGGGCAGCTCCTCTTCCAATGGCCCTTCTCTTTGCAGTAGAAACAGTTGGCTTCATCGGGGTTGGCCACACAAGGAATCTGGGAAGACTTGGTTCTCGAGCCATTGCTTGATGACCCGACCTGAACCTTTTCCCTCCAATTTTGCTTAGGAGGGCCCTTCCTCTTCTTTCCTTTGCCACTTCCAATGGCTAGGACGGGCTGATTTACCGAAGGTACACTTTTACCTTTCATCCCTTCCTCAGCAACTCGAAGCATGCGATGCAACTCATTCAGGTTAGCCTGATTGTTGTTCAAATGATAAGCCAGCCTGAACTGGTCATAAGAACTTGGTAAGGAGTTGAGTACTATGTCAACGGCCAACTCCTCAGGCATAGGCATCGCAAGCTTTCCAAGCCGCTCCACGTAACCTTGCATTCTTTGCACATGGGCACAGATGGACTCTCCATCTTTAGGTTTGCTGTTCGTGAAGTCCTTGACCACCTCGCACCTCTCGATGCGCTCTTGCTTACGGAACTTTTCCGCGAGCTCACGGTGCATCTCATAGGGCCAGTAGTCTTCGTATATTCTCTGCAATTCGGGGTTCATTGTGGCAATCATGATGCAGGCCACTTTGGTCGCATCATCAGAATGTTTTTGGTACGAGGCAATTTCCTCGGGAGTAGCAGTTTCGGGGTCGACATCGACAAGCTCGATCTCGAGAACATACTCTTTGTTCTCATACCTCAGAGCCATCTTGATGTTTCTAATCCAGTCATTGTAGTTTGTCCCATTCAATTGAACCTTGGAACACAGTGAGAGGATAGATGGAACACTGGAGTTTGAGTGGGGAGTGGATTGATCAGCAGAAGACATCTATAAAAGAAGGTAAGTTTAATTAGATACTTGTCGGTCCTTATAATAACCCAATATAAAATAAGGCTAGGATCCAACTATAACAATTTGCAACATAGAAGAGGGATGCCGTAATCTATAAGCAAATTTTATAAAGGTAGGCGAATGACGATTCAGCCAATTCCACCGCGGAAAGATAATCTTATTATAAATGGAATTCCTAGTTTCTTTTGAGATTTATTGAACTGTTCAATAGCATGTTTAAATCTCGGATATGCCCCACCGTTTGTGACTGGGATGCCGAGGATCACAAACCGGGTGTGAATAACCATGCAAATTAGCTTGGTACTCTCTGGATCCATTATCATCTCAAATTGATGTGCCGGTTAACCACACACGCTCCATCAACAATGATAACACCCGAGACACCCATTGCCACTCTTTATGAACCCCCATTGGTGTGCCGGTGAACCACACACGCTCCACCAACGTTTCATAAAGTGCAATGTGCAATTTCATGGGGTAGCATCAAATTCACATTTTTCCTAAAGTAACTAGATTGGGATTTTTGTGTAAAAGTTCTAGTACTTTGATCATTATACTTTTAATGATTAAGTGGTCCTATCAAAACTGTTCGGCTAACGACCCTCCACTGATCAGGCGAGCGGTGGGCGATAGTGTTCACCCATTAAACTGCCATTTTATAGGCAGTCTCCTTATACCCACTTTATAGACCAGCTTCGTGAATGAGGCCTACTATTGAATTGACTGACCAATTTTATCTTATACATATAGTATTAACAATTAATAACATATATAAGATGTATTTTAAAACCCTTTAAAATATTCAAGGTTTATCTTTTAATTTTACCAAATTTAACAATTAAATTTTAAATTAAATTAAACCTTAAAATCGATTTAATCAATTTTAATTACCAATAAATTAAATTAATTAAATATAAATATTTTAAACATTTTAAAATATTTTTCTGGATTTATTCCATTAATTTCGCAATTTTAAAATTAATTAAATCCCTTTTGAATTATCATTTAATCAACAATTAATTAAATTAATTCAAATGAAGATAGGTTTATCCAAATTAATCAAATTAATTAAAACCTATTTAAAACCCCCTAAAAATCGATTTCAATTAATGGGTTTAAGGTTATCCATTTAATTAACAAATAAAGTTACCAAAAATAGAAAACCTCCTAAAACCCTAAAAGCCAAAGTCGAAAAATTACATGGGGGGATTAGGGTTTCCAAAACCCTAATCCTAGAAATCGATCCACAAAAATTAGGGTTTATAAGCTTTAACCCTAAAACAGTTATATCAATTCAACAAGAAAACAAGACAGGCTCTGATACCACTGCAAGGTTTTCTGCAAACCATGAACTAAATAACCTAAGTTCACATGCAACCTATAAGGATCTATGTTTTCTTCTAATTGAACATATAACAAAATCTAAAGGGCATAAGAAAATTAACTAAAAGAATAAGATTAGAAAAACCGACCTTTTAGAATTTCCTGGAAGCTGAGCAGCAAAATTATCCTGCCTCAAATGAAAGTCACACCCAAGCCGGGAGGTTTATGGATCGAAATTCCAGAGAGAAATAATAGAATGAGCAACTGATAATGAGGTCTAGGGTTCCCTATTTATAGGGAACCTAAGGGTAAAGCTAGAAACCCTAGCCGCAGCCCATTTTCCGGATTATCTGTACGCGCGTCGCGGCCAAGCCATTTGCGCGCCGCGCGCCGCAATTCAACTATTGAATTCGTACGACTTTAATCCCTGACCTCCCGATTAATCTAATTAATGCCACAGAAATTAATCTAATTAATTTCTGATTAATTATTAATCTAATAATATCATTTCTAATTAATATATTATCTCCATAATATATTAACAAACAATATCTTGATTTATTAGTCATATAATAAATCAACCCTTTCTCTCTACTTAACTTTCCAACAAACCTCCAGCCATGAGGGCAACCCAAATGGACTGTGCTACTATTAATTAGGTAAATACTAATTATTAGTCATGGCTTAGACACCTAATCCAACAAGAATGCTGTAATCGTCGTCAAAGAACAAAATTCAGAACAAAAAACAAACAAATCTAGCAATCCAACGGTGTGATAGAACCAGAATTGGTCAAATGAATGGTCATGATATGTCGATCAAGGCACTACATTATATTATTGCCAATCTTTAAAAAAAATAGTGATATCACCACACTTCATTCTTGCTTCTATTCAAGTCAAGGGACCATTTAAATAGAAATGTAAATGAATTACAACCCTTTTGTGTTTTTGAAAGTACTAGACATAAAACAAAATGGGTATATAAAGTATGTTATTCATGAAAACTATAAAAAGATTGCTTACACGCTGAAAATGACAACAGATTTGAGAAAAGTGAATGAAAAAGCACATTTGAAACTTGTAAAAGGTTAGGACTTAATGGAGAAAACCTCATTTCACACACTTTTCTCCATGAAGTCGTTCTTTCTCTATCGAGTCAAAAAGAAACATCTATATATCGCTTATTGGATTGAGGGTTTATTTTTTCCATGTAGTTCTTTCTATATGGGTAAGATGTCCGGATAAAATGTTGCGTAGACAAGGTATTCTTTTCTAGACTAAATGAACTGTCTGAATGAGACTAATTGACCATTTTACCCTTACATTATAACAAACAATTTTCACAATGTTCATTAATATTAATGTGAGAGATTGAGAGGGTTTGGGAGGAAAAAGGAAGGGCTAACAGGTAAGTGGTGGCATTTGAATACATTGAGCCACGTTTTTTGGCTTAACCCATTAAATCATTCTCTACAGTTTAAAAGACTGTATGTTTTTCACTTAACGAGCTTAATGGGCTAAGCACTTAATCAGGACAGCTATACATGTATGCTTCTTTTTTACTTAAATCTGAACATAATGACTTAGGGGCTGTTTCTTTTTGGCTTAATAAGCTTAATGAATTAAGCACTTAATATGTATAACTATATAATATGGACATAATGACTTAATAGGTTAAGCAAAAAAAAACTTTGCTTAATGTATTACAGTATTAGGACACTTAACTTTTACCTATCTACCCGACTTTCTTCTCACACGTCCAAATTGATGAATATTGTGAAATTTGCTTATTTGGAATCTAAGCCTAAAATGGATATTTAGGTGCTGTTTATTTTTGAAGAGGTAAAATGTCTGCAGTCTGTGGACCACATCTGTAAAGCATCTGCATAGAAGAGGTAGACTAAATGTATGCAGACTGCACGAAGAAGACTGTTTTTTTTAAAGTCTGCAGGTTATGAAAATAAATTGAAATTTAAATAAACTGTTTTTTTTAGTAAAACAAATGAGTACGCTCAATTTATGATATTAACGAATTTAAGGATCAAAGCAAACATTTATTTTTTAAATAATAAAGAATAAAAAGTGCGTAACCAAAGTTGGATTTACAAATAGTTTGTAAAGCTAAAAATTTACGTAAGATTATGAACCAAAGTTCTAATGTTAAAATATATTTGTATATTTCAAATAGTTTGTGAGTATGATTTACAATAAAAAGGTGTCTATTATACGATATTAACGAATTTGGATCAAAGCAAACGTTTCTTTTTTAAGTTTGTGACATTTTTTTAAAAGTTTTACAAATTTATCTTCATTTTTTTTAAAACATAGAAAAATAAATATTATTTACGTAAGGAAAAATAATTAAACCATGCATAAAATATGACAAATGAATACCTTAAAATGTGACATTTTTGGTTAGAAGAAGTTAAAAGACATAATATTATATATTTTATTAGATTTTATTTATTTAAAACAACAATACAAATAAAATATCACATATAACATTTATAAAATGATAAACATAAACCCAACAATTGTCCATATTTTTACTTCGAAAAACTAATGTTGATAGAAAATCGCAATAATTAGTTAAAAAAATTAAGTGTTTTTAAAAATAAATAAATAAAATTAGAAAAGTACAAGTATAAAAAAGAAATTTTATTTTTTAGGATTAGAAAATATGATTGTTGAAGAAGTCGCACGATGTAATTGAAAAAAACTATTATTTTTAGGGTTAAAATGTAATATTTTGGGTTTAGAAGAGGTTAGAAGACCTCAGAAGAGGTAGTTCTAAGTCTGCGCCAAGAAGAGGGCGCGCAGACCTTTTTAGGTCTGCGGTCTTCTAAAAACAAACAGTCTGCGAAGTAAAATATATGCGCGCCGTCTGCGTGGTGCAGTCAAAAGAGGTCAACAATAGTTTCTTCAAAAAAAAACAAACAGTACCTTAGTCTCATCAGTGATTGAGTCACTCACGTTAACCATACAACACTACCTTAGTCTCATCAGTGATTGAGTCACTCACGTTAACCATACAACACTTGATGAGAAAAAATAAATAAAAACAACAGAGTGAAACCAAAAAAACATGGCTTGATGTATGGACACCAACCATTTAACTATTTTCTATTTTTTCCTTCCCAACTCTCTCACATTAAAATTAATAAATATTGTCATAATAGATGAATATTGTGTACGGACAATTAAAAAAAGCATAAGTCATGGAAACAGTACAGGTCCATAAAACGTGCTGCAAGCAGCCTCTATAACCCTAATAATACTAACTCTTCTGCCGACTATACGAAGGGCAAAGTTAAGTATTGTTCAATCATATAAAAAAGACAAGCTCAATAAGAAACATAATGGAAATTGTGGTTTCCAGCGTATAAATTAAAATCAACCCCACTACTTGACTAGCCATGAATATGAAGGTAACTTACCAGCCAGCCTCGGATGGCTGAACTTTTCCCAATGCCCCAGAATCGGCTCCCGAAATATTCATGATCTAGAATATAGGTGGTCTTCTGACTCAAAACTATCGCGAATAGAAGTTTGAATTAGAGACGGTGAATAAACTTAGGGTTTGACGTTGTTTTTTTTTTTTTTTTTTGCAATAAAGTCACTAAGTCTTCCAATTTGTTGCGATTTTGATCATTTGACTGATCAACCAGGTTGTCTGCTGACGTGGCATGATGACTTGACACAATGTCAAAATCGAAAAAAATATAAAATATAGTGATTTAATTGCAAAAAAAAATACAGTGTCAAAATCGAAAAAAATAAAATGTAGTGACTTAATTGCGAAAAAAGAAACACAATGTCAAAATCGAATTTTTATAAAAACTTAGTGTTTTTTGTAATTGTACACCGTGCACTAAAATTTGTATGTACTAAGAAAATTATAACTTTCTAAATGTTTTATTAAAAAAATTATACGAAACGAAAAAAACACGTATGTAACGGTCAAAAGCATATTACGAAACGAAAAAAAAACGTATTTATGTTTCTAAAATCATAGTAATACTTTTAAAAGTACGATTTTACTTCTAAAAATGTAAAAATATATTTGTATTTTTAAAATCGCATACGTTTTTATGTTAAAATCATATACGTTTAAAATCATGTACGTTTTTTTAAAGCATAGTAATACTTTAAAAATATGCATTGAAATATGTTACATTTTCATCGTTATATAAAATCATATACCTTTTTTATGTTTAAAACCGTATAAACCGGCAAATATGTTTAAAAAATGTTTTCTTATACAATGATATTACTAATGTTTTTTATACAATGTTAAAAAACGTTTTTTTAAACATATATGCCGGTTTATACAGTCTTAAACATAAAAAACGTATACGATTTTGAAAATACAAATATATTTTTATGTTTTTTAGAAGTAAAAGCATACTTTTAAAAGTATTACTATGATTTTACAAACATAAATAAGTTTTTTCGTTTTGTAAAATGTTTTTGACTACTACGTACGTGTTTTTTTCGTTTCGTATAATTTTTTAGTAAAACATTTAGAAAGTTATAATTTTCTCGGTATATACAAATTTTAATGCACGAAGTACAAGTTACAAAAGACACTATGTTTTTATAGAAATTCGATTTTGACATTGTGTTTCTTTTTTACATTTTTTGCGTTTTTTACACTGTATTTTTTTTTTTTTTTTGCAATTAAGTCACTACAGTTTATATTTTTTTTCAATTTTGACCTTGTGTCAAGTCACAATGGCATATCAGCAAAAAACTGACAAGTCACCATGCCACATTAGCAGGTAACCCGATTGACCGTTTAAATTAGAGGTGGCAAAACCTGACCCGACACGACAACCCGACACGAACTCGACACGAAATAAACGAGTTTGGGTAAGAGATTTCAACCCGTTTAATTAAACGGGTTGACACGACACGACACGATAATTAAACGGGTAAGGTCAGGGTTGAAACTTTCAACTCGAAAATGACTCGAAAATGACCCGTTTATTTAAATTCAAGTTTTTCTAATTCTTATATAAATTGGACAAGTCAAAAAACCAATACCATGTTTAAAAGAAAAAATTTTGATTGACTTGTTTTATAATGTGGAAGTCGCTTAGCTGCCTAGGCCATGGATTCATTTTCACTTTTCTACTTTCTTACTCATACTCCACAGTTTCACTCGGCCTCTCCCTCCTCCTCGCAACCTCACCATTCATCTCCCCGACTCCTAATCTTTTAACATTGATCTATAAACTTAGTGTGAATGCTTCTACTACTAGTTTTTAATGTTTTCCTTTTCACCTCAAACTCCTATTCTTTCAACATATTTAATGTTTCAACTTGAAAAGTGACATGATATATTTACAAGGTCTAAACCCCAAACCCGAAACTCGACACGAACTCGACACGAAAATAAACGGGTTGACACGACACAACACGATTATTAAACGGGTTGGGTTAGGGTCGAGCACTTTCAACCCGTTTAATGTTTTGACACGACACGAAATCGACACGACACGACACGTTTGCCAGGTCTAGTTTAAATCGTCAAAATTGAAACAAATTGGAAAAGTTAGTGACTTAATTGCAAAAAATAATAATAATAATAATAACAGAGTGTCAAAATCGAAATTTTCTATAAATTAGTGTCATTTTTGCAATTTACACATAAACTTACAGCAATACGTATAAAACCTAAATTATATATATATATATATATATATATATATATATATATATATATATATATATATATATATATATATATATATATATATATATATATATATATATACGCACGCACGCGCACACACACACACACACACACACACACACACACACACACACACACACACACATATATATATATATATATATATATATATATATATATATATATATATATATATATATATATATATATATATATACACACACACTTGTGTCCAATTTGGCATGTAGGCTTGCTAAAATGCACTTCCAAAATATGCTAAGATGCACAATACTAACTTGCACAAAGATTGTTTTCTTTGGCCCTTTAAGTTTACATATTTACATTTTTGATTAAAACCTTGCTTTTTTCACCTATTGCCACATCGAGTTTTTACTATTACAATTTCTATTATCAAGTTTTTTTACACTTTTGACCAATTTTTATATTTTGCGACATCTAATTTTCTATTTTTACAATTATCTTTTTTACCATAGAACTTTTAGCTATATATATATATATATATAAAAACGTATTACATAGAGATGTTGGGCAAACGGGCAACAAGCTGCGCCGCTAGCCCTTTTTGAATTATCTTTGGATTTTTTATACAATTTTAGTATTTTAGATTATTGTTTTTTAAATCCTTTGTGGTTTTTAGTTTTTCGTAAGATCGTATCTTTTTTCCGGTTTTGTATATATGTTTTTTTTAGATTTTTTCGCTTTTACAAATCGTTTTTCTTTTAATAGATTCGTTGTCAAAATTGTTTCCCCATATATGTTTTCCATTTTTTCCCCATAACCACAACAACGCACGACCTTCTTCCCTAATTATTAAAATCTCTCGCCAGTTCGTTGAGACATTTATTTGACCCCGAGAAGTTGAGTTCAAGTCCCAGGAATGAAAATCTTTCATTTATAGGTATTCTAGTTCGTATTTGATAACAATTTATTGTAATCTAATTGGTTAGAATATTTTGTTTTTATCCAACCAAATGTTGATGCTACTTTTTTTTAAAAGAAAAAATATTAAATCAACCTGAGTGGTCCCCTCCCTGCATACGAATTTTGGTAATTCAAGGAAGCTTTTTCTTTGGTTTTTGCCCATCGCCTTTAAGTATGGAAGAAATTAGATGTTATATTTATAGGAAATTGTATTCGTTCATATTTTTTATTCTTATCCATCTTCCTATCTAGATAACAAGTGTTATATTTGATTAAATTGATAATAGTTTAATACACTTGTCATAATTTAACATAGGTAAAAATAAAAAGTAGGAATAAATACAATTTCTCTATATTTATTAAAAATATCCATTTTTGGAAAGTAGTAAAGAATAATAAAATATGGGTATCTCTAGGTGGGCCCTTTTTTAATTCTAGATTAACCCTATTACACAAGAATATTTCTATAAATAACCATAATCATTATATAATGTTTAGGTAATTATTATTCATATTAAATGAGTCAACCAATCATATCACATGCATTTTTCAGTTTTATAAATTTTTTAGTTTTAATAGATGAAGCAGATAAAATCGGAGGATGTAAATGTAATATCTTGAAAATATGTGGGCTTAGGGGTTATTTTTCCATCAAAACCAGCGGGTCCAACAATATGAATTAAAACCCAACCCAAGAGGAAAGAGAAAGAGAGAGAGGAACAAGGATGGCAGGAGGTTCGTCGGAGAAGCAGAAGAGACGCAGAGTTCACATTCAATGGAAAAGCCACCACCTTCTTCATCAGCGAGTTCCCCTCTGAATGGAAAGAAGCGGACCTTTGGCAAATTCTCAAAGAATACGGAACATTGGTAGACGTATACATCACAAGGAAAAGATCCAACATGAACATGAAATTTGGCTTTGCAAGGTTCATCCGTATCCAAGATGCAGGAAGACTAGAGAGATCCCTAAATGAGGTGTGGTGCGACAATAGAAGACTGAAGGCCAACTTAGCTAAGTTCGAGAGGAGAAAGCAAGCCCCACTAAATCCCCCACCACCGAATGCAAGACACAACCACCATCAGACCCCCCGACCGGAGCGTAGACACATGCGCCCCCTCCCCCTACGTCGACACCGACTGTGTGGCGTGAAACCAAGGACCGTCGGTCGTATGCAGAGGCGGTGTTCGGTGGACATGATGCGAGAACTCAAAATCAAAACCAATTACCTATACCACAGCCACAACCCCGACTAACTGAAGAAGGAGACATAAAAGTAATTAAATTCAGTACATCAGAAGTCGCACAAAAGGTTGCATCTGAAACCTTGATTGGTGAAGCTGAGACTTTTAAAAGCCTCATGAATATCAATGCATTCAAAGAGGTAGAAGGGAACTCATGCGTTGAATTAAGGTACGTTGGAGGCATGAACACGCTCTTAGAATTTGATAGCAAGGAAGAGATGATGAAACTATTGGTGGAAGGAGAACACATTTGGAAACCGTGGTTTAAAACCTTGATTCCATGGAACCCTAGCTTACAACTTAACAAAAGGATCGCATCTATTATGGTGTATGGGTTGTCGATGCACGCCTGGTGCGAGGAAGCCTTCAACGTAATTGCCAGCAAATGGAGCAGAGTCCTAATTCCAGAAGCGTGCGACACTGACAATCTCAACTTGGCATTCGGGAGAATCGGCATTCTAACGGACCACCAGGGGACAATTTCTTCTTCCTTACAGATCAGTGTCGATAACATCATATACCGAATAAACGTAGTGGAAGATATCTTCGTGTCGAACAGATTAAATCCCATGCTGGCGGCAAATGGAACGGACGAGCAATATGATTATGAAGATTGGGCTCCTGATTGGGGGATGGATGCGTATGAATCAGATGGGTCTGATGAGTCTGAGGATGTGGGGTCGCCAGAATTCTCGTCGGTGTCCGATTGGCCTCTATCCGGTGAAGGGTCGGAAGATGCGAGGGAGGAGAATCGACAGGACAAGAATGTGCCTCGAGAATCAGAGGCGGGTGGAACCCCAGGCGTCGCTCATGAGAACGTGCATGGGAATTCGCACGTGGAAAGTGGCAAGGAGAAAGAAACGGCTAGACACATAGGGTCGGAGTCCCAACTCAATACAGTCAGGCCCAATTCAGATGCTGCTCCAGGGCCCAAAAGGGTGGTCCAACATGGCGTATCGTTATCTGGGCCATACTCAGACAGACCCATTGAGCTTGGTCAAAGTCTGCTAGCAAGGTCAAAATCAAAATCAATTGATCTCAACACGAGACCTAAGTCGACGTCTGGCGAATCACGAACATGGGTCAATCGAGCAAGAGGCAGCCACTCCCCGGTCGAGTCTTCTCCATCGATTAATCAGGAGAACAGCCAATCATCTGCAATCAATGACAACTCGATGAAATCGACGCAGGAAATCGAAGCCACATTGGAAATTGGTGAAAAGCTCGGCTTCAAGTTTGATGGGAATGAGGATCGAGTGGGTCGGTTGCTCAAGAATTGTGGTGTCAACAACCATTCCCAATTATTGTGTTGTCAGTCAACATTAGAGGTATTGGGTGCAAAGTTAAAAGGAAGTGGGTCGGGGAGCTGAGAATACAAAACAAAGCCTCATTTTTAGCTATTCAATAGACGAAGTCGGTGGACGTGCTTGACGGGCTGGATAAGGCGACGTGGGGAGACTCTAGTTTTAAATGTGAAGTTCTCGATCCGGTGGGCCAGGTGGAATCGCTACTCTATGGGATCCCTCAATATTCAATTAGCAGGAGACGGTTAAAATGGGCGGATGCTTGGCGATCGGTGGTGTCTGGGTCCCCTCGAAAAAGAAAACTTGGCTGATTAACATCTACGCCCCGCAACAGCTGACTCGGAAGGAAAACCTGTGGTCTGAAATAAATAAAATGATTTTATGCGATCCTGAAGCTCGGTGGGTCTGCTGTGGGGACTTTAATGCAGTGCGACTGCCTGCGGAAAGGTTAGGTTCAACATTCTGTGCCCGTACTACCTCTCGCTTTAATAACTTCATTCATGATTCGGGTCTAATTGAATTAAAAATGGGGGGAAGGAAATACACGTATATGTCTTCCGATTGTGGTAAACATAGTAAATTGGACCGCTTCTTTTTTTCCTGGTTTCATTGGATATTCTGAATGCTTGGCCTGACCTGAAGGCGACGATACTCCCACGGTTGTATTCAGATCACTGCCCGATCTTAATGTCCTCGGGCCTGATTGATTTTGGCCCCTATCCCTTCAGATTCTTCAATAGCTGGTTATCAGACCCCAAACTTAACGAACTGGTGGCATCAATTTGGGGCAATGGCAATGTTACAAGGCTCCCACGGAATTTATCCCCCGTGTCAATGTTTGCATCTAAGTTGAAATAACTAAAGCTGCTTATTAGATCTTGGAGGGCAGAAGTCATGGCGGCGCAAAACAGGGAGGTGGAAGAGATTAAAAAGAACATTGATTTAATCGATCATCAGGCAGAAGTCGGTCAACTAGATGCGGTAACTTGGGAAATTCGTGCAAATGCACTCCACATGCTCCGTGAAATTGAATCAAGGAAAATTATTGATCTTAGGCAAAAATCACGGGTCCGGTGGGCCCTTGAAGGTGATGAGAATTCGAGGTATTACCATGGGATTATAAACAAGCGATACAGATCTCAACTCATAAATGGACTAGATATCGGGGGCTTTTGGTCCACGGATCCCACAGCAATTAAGGCGGAAGTCAGAAAATTTTTTGAACGGAAGTTTGCTGAACCGGAGCCTCATAGACCCAAGTTTTTCAACGATGGTTTCCGAAAGCTAAATCACGATCAGAAAATCTCTCTCGAGCGACCGATTACCTTGGATGAGATTAAAACCGCAGTGTGGTCATGTGGTGCGAATAAGGCCCCTGGGCCGGATGGCTTTTCGTTGGAGTTCTTTCGAAAATTTTGGGAGGTTATTAAGGCTGATCTCTACTTAGTAGTTAAGCATTTTGAAAGATTTGGCGTGATCGACAAGGGATGCCACGCGTCTTTCATCACTCTTGTCCTGAAGACTACGAACCCACTAGGTCTTAATGACTTCAGACCGATTAGCCTGATTGGCAGCACCTACAAAGTCATCTCTAAGGTCCTTGCGGCTAGATTGAAGGAAATTATCGACTCGATTATAAGTCCTGAGCAAACGGCATTTATAAAAGGTCGGTCTATCCAAAAAAAATTGAAAAAAATAATAAAAAATATAAATAATAAAATGAATCATAGTACTATATTGGAGAAAAAAAATTCGAAAAAAAACTTTTGGATTATTATTTTTTTATAATGAAACAATAATCCAAAAAAACAAAAAAAAAATTGGATCATTACTTTTTTCAATGATATATATATATATATATATATATATATATATATATATATATATATATATATATATATATATATATATATATATATATATATGGAGAATTTCATTTATGTCATTATATACATCTATAATTACTTATATATTCTTATAAAATTTGAAATTACATATATCCTTATAAACCCTAAAAAATCACATATATGTCCAAAATATTAATTTAATTATAATTAATCCTTTTAAAAGCTTAAAAACTATTTTTAGTTATATTTTTATAGTTTTAAAAACTAATTAAATTGTATAGGATCCAAAAGTTTTTTAAATAGTAAATTGGAAATAATCCTAAATTAAAAAAAAATAATCCAAACTTTATCCAAATCCACGAAAACCTACTAACCCAAATTTACTATCCATTTTGCTTATTGAAAAACACCAATCATACACCATTGTATATATCATGGCACGGTGGAGATCAGACGATTTGCTTATTGATGATAACTCACTATTGTAACTTCCTTGTATCTACATAAGCGTGACATCTTCGTTTCTCCATGTGGCTCAACAATTATCAGATATCCCCTTTTAAAACATATGGAAGCCACTGAAAACTTGTTATTGCATTCAAACATGAAAAAGTTGGTTATGGCTCACACGTGTATGGACCAAGAATTTTAGAGTAGGAATATGACTTCATTCTATCAAAACCCCTGTTAGATTAAAGGAGCACATTACAAGAGTCGGAAGGTAATAAAAACATTGAAATTGCACCACCAATTTTCCATTTTTGAGATCTAATACTTAGTTGATTTTAATTTTATTTTGGATTAAGTTTGGGTTTGAGTTTTTTGAATTTTATTGAACCATGAGGACGGTCTTGAGATAAAATCCAAATTTTGACTAAACTTGGGATTTACAGTGACTAATTTTCTAATTTATTATTTTAAAAAAAAGTTGTGGATCCTATACAATTTAATTAGTTTTTAAAACTACAAAAAATAAAATTAAAATAGTTTTTAAGTTTTTAAAAGGACTAATTATTATTAAATTAATATTTTGGGCATATATGTGATTTTTTGGGGTTTTTAAGGATATATATGTAATTTTAAATTTTATAAGGATATATAAGTAATTATACAAGTTTATAATGACGTAAACGAAATTCTTCTTATATATATATATATATATATATATATATATATATATATATATATATATATATATATATATATATATATATATATATATATATATATATATTAATAGTTTATTTTATAGTTAATGTAAATGACAATTTTCAATAACATATATTTATAAAAACTATATAATTTTAATCGACGCAACACGCAAACATTCACATAGTCTTCAAACTTGACTAAGTGATTAGGGTAATCCGTAGCAGGCTGTAGTGTAACAGTACAGACGGTACAACATCCAAGTTTGTTATCAAGTCATTCACCAAAAATAAGTAGTCTTATAAAACACTCAAATGAAAGTGTTAAATCAATATATAACTTACTCTTTTTTATACATTATATAGTGGCTAGATGGGATTTTTGTGTATTTTTGTCTGTCTGTTATTTATACCAACTCAATTTTGAGGGGTCCATACGTTTTATCAAAATAACATGGTATCAAATATGCAATTGTTTATATATACTTGTATATGTATTGAGCAACTCATGCAGAACACGATCTATAACCAAATATAATTTACCAAACCATTAAACATTCACCTCATCCGTCACCCGTCCCAGTTGAAAACAAAATTTTGCTAGAAACACGATTACTATCATCACATAACAGGACCAAAATTCAAGATTGGCCCCAAAGTTTTTGCTACTATCATATTCTATTAACATATGCATCTCCAAAAGGGCTTATATTTTACGGCTGCTGACTCTGGTTAAGTTTAGCCAGCTGAATTCCTTTGAAAGCAGAAGTAGCAGCAGAGGTTGCAGCAGATGAGCCATTTGAGCCAGATGGGCCATCATGGCTCGAGCCATTTGTTCCCGCGTTCGTAGCCACCTTTTTCTTGGCGTTTTGAGCCCAACCCACGAATTTTGCTTGCATATGCTCGTCAAATATTGACTTCTTGAAATGAGTTCCCATCTAGATATGATCATGAGAACAGATCAGCAATATCTAATTGTATTATAGCATCCTACTTACTTTCAGTTTTTGTCTTCTTAGGACATTGTAATATGAAACTTCCGTGCGATTATAACATTGCACTTTTTATATGTTAGACCATTATACTTTAAAATTTTAACCAATTATAGTAGTGATGATTGTTTTGTATTTGGATAGTATTGTTATACCTGGGTAGATTTTTTTAAGTAAGATAGTGAAATATGAAGAAATGAAAGTAGGATGATATAATAGAAACTCAATGGAAGTATGTTGTTATTTTCTTGCATTAAACCCAATAAAAAAACAGATCTTGAAATGAAGTACCTGTGTTACAAGAGCATAAAGTGGTAGAGTGCTGTAACTGCACAAAACCTGAATGAAAACCCTGAAATGAAACAATACGTATATGTATAGTTAGTGTGTTGAATACTATAATTAGTTTGATGCATTGTAAATGATTACAAAAACTTATACTACCTAAATAATAATATAATCTTGTTTAGGGTTAAATGCTTGTCCATGCAACAACATTTCAAATGAATGCACAATATATGAAAAAAGTTGTATTTAAGACGGATTATTCTACAACGTTTCAATTTAGAACCAGATTATACAAGTTTTTATTTTTTTTTAAGAGGGATTTGCTTTACCCAATAATTAGCCGTGGAATAATGTAGCGCACTTGCCCCATTATGCAAGAGTCAAAACCATATTGAACCTGTTATGAAAATTAAAACCATGAGACATCAATTTCTGTTATATATATATATATATATATATATATATATATATATATATATATATATATATATATATATATATATATATATATATATATATGTGTGTGTGTGTGTTGTTAGAGACTAGAAACATACCCATATCCAGAAGAAAAATGCAATCTCAAATGCATTTTGAAAAAGGATAAAATGTATGAAAAAAAGAACAATTCTGGGCCTGTGAAACCAAAAATGATCATCTGAAGGTTGTACAACCAGTTCGCCTTCTATGGCTATATGTTTTTCAGCCACCTCATGAGCCAACTGAATAATTATGTGTTCCAATTTCGTCCCCACAGCAAGTAGAAGCTGAAAAAGAAAATACAAAAATTGAATTTATTTTAAATAATCAGAATATCAAAATCAGTTTAAATGCACATCCAAGTGGGATAAAGATGTTGAAAGGGACTGCTTACAATGAAAGGGACGAATGCAATCCAAAAATACGTATGCCAACCTGGAAAATGCCAATAAAAACATAAATCAAAATTCAAAAGTGAGACCAGTCTTTTGAATTTCATACCAAATCAAGATGTTGAATATAATTACGAAAACACTATTGTGGAAAATAATGATCCGATTAATTTAATAATTAAATCAAGCAAGGGAGACTATTAAACCGTCTGACATGTTCCAGTTTTAACTAATTTTTTTAATGTTACTAGCAATAAATTTAACCCAAGTTGGCCTATTTTCACATAAATGGATTGAATTGTATTTGTAAAGTCATGTTAATACCAAATTGAATTTATGATATACCTAATTAAAGCCAACAGGCCATGTGTAGATCTTTCTGCAACTATATTGTAAAAATATATTGAAAAAAATCTGAGCTACTAACCTCAAAATAGAAGAAACTAAATTAACCAATTAAGAAAAAAAAATCTTGCATACCATTAATGTTCAGCAACAAGAATACGACCACAAATACCCACAAATACCAGCTGCAAACAACAAAATCAGAAATTAAAACCCATGTTCAAATAAACTAGTGGGGGCATAACTTACCTAAAAAAAAAGGGTCTTATTTCTTTATCAAAAAAGAAAAAAACTAAAGAAACTACTTGCCTGATTCCAACAACTTTTTTAAAATCATCTTCAAGGGCCCTTATCATGTACTTGTGAAAATTGAACTTGGGGTTCGCCTTGCAATGTGTCTAGAAAAGAAAATTATATCATAAAGTGATATAAACAATAAAATGGACAAGATTAAAAGAGATATATTATATACTCTTTAATTCAGATCCTTACTGTAATAAATCCCAAACGCAGTGCCACATAATCTGACTTGGTCACAGATCCATAAAATTGCTTGCAGAAAGAATGCTGTTGAGTTCACCAAAAGTAAATATCAGAAAATAAAAAAAATAAAAAAAAAAAATTCGCTTCAAAGTTTATAAATTAGTAGCCATGAATATAAAGGTAACTTACCACCCAACCTCGGATGGCTGAACCTTTACCAATACCTACAAATCTTGTCTTGATGAAATCATGATCTTTAACATGTGTCAATCTTGGCTTCAAAACTGTATACAAATATAACTTATTTTATGTTACACCCATCAAATATTTTTTAAAAAAGAAATACATGTTACATCCATTAAAAGGTTTCAGTTGTGGAAAAAAGTTGACGTCTAATTAAATAAAGTAGTGGTACAAGTTTTTGGATCCATGAGATTTCTTCATAAAGTTCATTTCATATATTGAATAATAATCAAACGTTTTGCTTAAATCATTAATTAATTAAACATGACAACCCTTACCTTTTGATGCATCAAAATTTTCTTTTGCGATAGAATCTTCCCAGTACTTCCATTGCCTTATCTACAAGAATATATAGGTGATGAAACAAAATGAAGAATTATGTAAATTAAAAGTAAAACTTATAGAGACTTTACAAACCTTTAACCCTCCAAATACCACTGTGAATACAGAAAATGTCACGTGCACAACAGCAAGGACAAAAATAAATATATGAAGATGATGCAATGCCTCAAGAGATAGCAACGGGACTTTTCCCTGTCAAAAGAGAAAGAAAAAGAAGCAAAAGATATAAAGTAAGTGTTCAATTATTGTTCATGAATCATATGAGAATCTTATAACAGAAACGAAATGGATAGAGAAATAATGAATGAAATTGATCAACCGACGGTTTTTTTATATGATCTAAATTGATTACCTTTTCACCACAATAACCCGCGGGTGATGCTTCTTCTGCAAGCAGATGACGAAGATGAGATGTAGCCTCTGGCTTGGGTTTGGTGGCTTCGTCTCTGGCATTCAACGAGCATGGAAGGAGATGATCCATTAAACCCTCATTCACACAAATCTTGATGATTCTGGACTGGAACACCGTTAATAAAAGTGAAATGAACCCTAAAAGCATCAACTCTGCATCCAAATTAAACAAGGATTCAACAAACTTGGATCAAAATTGGTAAAAGAAAAAGTGTAACGTCGTTTCATAAGTGTTTTACCCTTTGAGGTTTTGAAAAACCAGGCCAATTATACTTCAAATTTAGTACATAGATTCGATAAACAGTATATAGAAACTGGAAGTAGGAAAAAGAAAACCTTCTTTGATTTTTTGTAGGGCTTCATAAAGTGGCTTTTGGCCTGCCTTCTTCAATTTCTGTACACAGAGGGTTGATTGAACAAATATTAGTTGATTAATTAAGCCCCATTTCACATATAAGGAAAAACCGATGAACAAACCTTTCCGGCGTAATGGAGTAGACGTTCGACGGCGAGAGAGATTCCGACGATGAGGGTACAAACGGCGGCGACAACCCATGTGGGTGTAAACTCTAACGACGTCCCCTCTCCTTCGCTACCCGCCATTGATTCAGTTTAACCAGCACCAAACTACAGATTTGAGCACAGTAAAAAACTATCTTTCTTACTGAAACACCATTTTCAGTAGGGTTTTTTGCAAATTTCGCAAGGGTTCTTGCTACCAGAGTTTATTTATAGAGTGGTCGATCGAATACTCGATGCAGAGTTGAATTCAGGATGATTAGGGGTTACGGGAGATAAAGGGTCTAGACTCTAGAGAAGCAGGTGAGTACGAAATGGAAACTTAATGTGGGCCAAATAAACGCGTAATATGTGATGGGTGTGAAAGCCTCTCCTCACTGTCAGAGGTTCGGACATTGATTCGCAAATTCAAAAATTTCCACAAATTTTATTTTAAGATTCACCAAAGAGATAAGATCCTTTTAGAAAAACTAAAGTTCTAAATATTTCTAATTCACGTGTATATTTATTTATTTAGGGAAGTGACCCTTAATATAATAGTTTTTATTATATATAATAATTTATGTATTAGAGAAGTTGTATATTATGCATAAAATATCTTAAATTGATGTGTTTCGATAATCACTTCCTATTTATTTATGGCTCACTTCGAAGATGATATATTTGCTATAATTAAAACTGCCCAGCTTTTATAAAGTAATAAAAATAGTAATTGATTACATTAAATATTTTGAATATAATATATTAGATTAATTCGTATAATTATGAAAGCATCGTGCCACTTTTACAACTAACCCTATAAATAATCATTAGTTTATACCAAAGTATTGAAGGAATTAAAAGAATGTGAAAAAAATAACGTAAAGTTATATCATCTAAATTAAAGATATCGAATCGAAATCATTTGATCAATTGGTTTGTTAATTGTTACAAAGGAAAAGTTGGTGACCAAGTTTGTCTAAGTCATAATAGCTCAAAGATGACATCTACTCTAAGTCTTGGTCAATGCGTGTTGATGGGAGAATAGTTTTTCCCTAGCCCATACGGCATACCTACCATAGTTGTTAAGTACTAGGTTATAAGCCCGTGTTAAACACGGGTTGATAACTTAAAAAAATTTACGTTAAAAGAAAATTTACATTGACTTTTTTGTTTTGTTTTTATATCACATGCTATGTAATATCGCATAATATGCCAATGTAATTTGATTTATTTCAGAGTTAATAGTAACCTCTTTTGGTTTTGAATGTCAAGTGTCAATGCACTTTGGTTTCATTCTCATTGAAATAGCATTGTACATATTTTTTATAACCGAAAATATTTTTTAACTTTCAATTAGAAATTAACACAAAATGATTTTACATGTAAATACAATTTTTATTCTTTTTGATAGTAATAAACTCTAGTTTAGTTTTGATTTTTATGTCGAATTTCGTAATTATGTTATAGGATGGACGCTAGTATTAGTATAGCACCATAACATGTACCTCCTCGTTAACATACATATTTCTAAACTTGTTTTGTATAAACAATTTCTAAATAACTTCTAAATAATAAGCTTAAAATTGCAAAACGAAGTTAATTACATCCTGTGTTTTATATGTAGTAATTATTTATCCTACAAAATCATAATTAAAGAAATTAATTATACATCAAAAACTGTTATGTAACAGTATTTGTCTATATACGTGTTAAATTATTTATATTATGTTGTTTTTATATGTCACGTAACAACTTATGTATAGCCAGAACACTTGGGTCCTCAATTGTTGTATCATGTGCTGAATGTTTTGGTTTGTAATCTAGTGGTTCATCTGTATCAAAAAAGTTGTGCATTAATAAGAGGAGTTGTAAAGCGAAAACAACACATGATCAATTGAAATTGATAACAAAATCATAATCATAAGAAATAGAGAAAACTAATTTTTTTTAACAGCAAAAAGTTTATAATAAATACGCAACCAGCGGGGTAAACAAAACACAAAGGAAAAGTTGGTGACCAAGTTTGTCTAAGTCATAATAGCTCAAAGATGACATCTACTCTAAGTCTTGGTCAATGCGTGTTGATGGGAGAATAGTTTTTCCCTAGCCCATACGGCATACCTGCCATAGTTGTTAAGTATTATGTAACTTTTTTCAAATTATAATTAGATAAGTAGTCACGGGATATTTTGTTTTCCTCGTTACCTCAGATGATTACGGGATATTATCTTTTATATATCATTTTATTAAGTTTTGGTCCTTTTCATACTAATTTTAAAGGTTGTTGGTAAAAGTTTGAAGCGGAACGATTCAAGTACTTTCTGAAGAAAAAATATATATGTTATTCTTTTCCATCATGTCAATATATTTCTTTAATTTTTATGAGCTATTCATACAAGTGATCAATAGTCAAATTGTTACAAGCTAAATGTTTTTGTGGATGAATATAAATAAATGACTTAAAGATTAATTTAATGACTCGCTAAATTAGATTATATTATAATAATGATATATATAAACAATATAAAATATTTTTCAAAGGGCGCTGTTTGAAAGAAAAAACATATGTATATAACTTATATGATCACATATTATTATTATTTCCGAATAACATAAAGAAAACTAATTTCTTTCTATTAAGAAATATATTCCGTTTAGACGTTAAATATCTCATAAAATTATGTGACAAACCACGCGTTGTATTTTCTTAAAAATGGACCAAATTTCACAAGTTTATGAGTGAAAACCTAAAACAGTGAACTTATATTTTATAATATCTATTTTAGATAGATTTTTGTAAAGGTATTGAACTCGTTCATAAAAGCAATTGTTAGGATATAACAAAACAAGTTAGGCACTTCGAAAAATGATAAACGATCTCGGCAAAACACGCGGAAATAAAATGGAGAATAACGGCAAACTAAAATTGTAAAATCGGAACACAATATTTAACGTGGTTCGGTCACGGGATCACGACCTACGTCCACGGGCGAACGAGAGAGAGAGGGTTTTATTAACACCAAGAAAACACTACAATCATACAAGGCTAAATTGCACTTGTAATCTGACCACTTACAAAAATTATCACTCGCACTTTTGGCTGCCAAACTGGACTCTGCACAAAAGGCTATCTCACAAAATCTATCTATGTGTTTCTTGTGTTTGTGTGTTTTGTATTGTGTTGGTGCATTGGTTTGCTTCTCAAAGCCTTGTATTTATAGGCATGGGAGCTAATGTGAAAGTGAAGTATGAAATCAAAGAAAAAAGAGACATGCATGAGAAGTAGCCATTTGCTTCCTCCTTTGATGGCTTTCAAAGCATTCACATTTAACAATCTCCCACTTGAATGCTTGAACAACTTAATCTGTCGTCCAATTCTTGCAATGATTTTCCAATCTCTCTCGTTCCTGCCATCCCTCCTTTTCAAACTTCTAGAAGGCCAGTTGAAGTCATACAAAACTTCAACTTGTCTGTGGTAACCACCTTGGTGAACATATCTGCTGGATTCTTCGTTCCAAGGATTTTCTTCAGATTCAGAGTTCCATCATTGATTAACTCTCGAATGAAATGGTACCTCATCTGAATGTGTTTCGTTCTACTGTGAAACACCGGATTCTTTGCCAGGTGAACTGCACTCTGGTTGTCACAATGCAGTACACAATCCTCCTGTTGCATTCCAAGTTCTGATAGGAAGTTCTTCAACCATATAAGCTCCTTGGCTGCTTCTGCAATAGCCATGTACTCTGCTTCTGTGGTTGAAAGAGCAACACTCTTCTGTAACCTGGACATCCAACTGATTGCCGTACCTCCGATTGTGAACACATAACCTGTTGTGCTCTTACCCGAATCCACACATCCACCCAAATCTGCATCGGCAAACCCTTCTAAGACTACCCCCTTTCTCCTGAAACATAGGGCAATCTCAGCTGTTCCTTTCAAGTAGCGTAACAGCCACTTTACTCCTTCCCAATGCTCTTTTCCTGGATTTGACATGAACCTGCTAACAACTCCCACTGCATGAGCAATATCTGGTCTTGTGCATACCATTGCATACATCAAACTACCAACTGCAGATGCATAAGGAACTTTAGCCATCTGTTCTCTGTCTTCTTCCGTCTTTGGGGATTGCTTCTTTGAGAGTTTTAACTGACTTCCCAAAGGTGTACTTCTGGCCTTGGCATCTGCCATGCTGAACTTTTCTAAAACTTTCTTGATGTACTTTGTTTGCGAAAGTTTTAATGTACCGGTAACTCTGTTCCTGGCTATGCTCATGCCCAATATCTGCTTAGCAGCCCCTAGGTCCTTCATCTCAAACTCTCTGGACAACTGCTTCTTAAGCTTGTTGATCTCCTGCATGTCGGATCCAGCTATCAACATGTCATCAACATATAATAACAGGATGATGTAAGAGGAGCTGAATTTCTTCAAGTAACAGCAGTGATCCATCTCACATCTGCGATACCCACTCCTTTGCATGAAGCTATCAAACTTCAAGTACCACTGTCTTGGAGCCTGCTTCAATCCATACAGACTTTTCTTCAGTTTACACACCAGATTTTCCTTACCGACTGTAGGAAAACCTTCTGGTTGTACCATGTAGATGTCTTCTTCCAGGTCGCCATGGAGAAAAGCTGTTTTCACATCTAGCTGTTCTAGATGGAGATCTTCAGAGGCTACAATACCCAAGACCATTCTGATTGTAGTCATCTTCACAACTGGAGAGAAGATCTCATTATAATCGACCCCTCTTTTCTGTTGGAACCCCTTGACCACTAATCGTGCCTTGTATCTTTTACTGCCATCAATCTCATCCTTTACCCGAAACACCCACTTGTTCTGCAGTGCTTTCTTCCCTGCTGGGAGCTTGACTAAGGACCAAGTATGGTTCTTGTCAAGTGAGCTCAATTCGTCTTCCATAGCCTTCTTCCACTGTATGGAATCTTTCATCCTTAAGGCCTCTGGATAAGACTCAGGTTCACCATTCTCTGTCAGCAATAAGTAATTTGCTGAAGGAGAATACCTGACTGGAGGTCTTCGTACTCTAGCGGATCTACGAACAGTAGGAGTTGAGGTCTCTGCATCATCTGCAACCCCGTCTTCGGAACTACTGTCATCTGTGCTCCCACTATCTCCATATACATCAGAGCTCCCACTGCTTCCTGAACTTTCACCTATCTCTGGAGTACTGATAGGTTTCACAACATCATCTTCAGAGATCTCTTCAAACTCGACTTGATTTTCTGCTTTCTCTGGTTGTTTGTTTCTGCCTGAGCTCTCTGCAAGTTCATCTTTATATAGGACATTCTCGTTGAACACCACATCCCGGCTTCTGATAACCTTTTTATTTTGGTTATCCCAGAAACGGTACCCCATGTCATCCAACCCATAGCCTATAAAAGTGCATTTCCTTGCTTTTGCCTCTAGCTTGTCTCTCTCCGAGTCTTTAACTTTGACATAAGAGACACAACCGAACACTTTCAAGTGTTTGAGAGAAATTTCACGACCTTGCCATTCCTCTTCTGGAATCTTGAACCCTATGGGGACTGAGGGTCCTCTGTTGATTAGATACGCGGCTGTGTTGACAGAATCTGCCCAGAACATCTTGGGTAAACCTGCATGCAGTCTCATGCTCTTAGCCCTTTCGTTCAATGTACGGTTCATCCTCTCAGCTACTCCATTTTGCTGAGGTGTCTCTGGAACCGTCTTCTGCATTCTGATTCCCTGGTCAGCACAATAATCAACAAATTCTTTACTACTATATTCGCCCCCATTGTCTGATCTGAAACACTTGATCTTCAAGTCTGTTTCATTTTCCACAGTAGCTTTCCATTTCTTGAAAGTGCTGAAAACTTCAGACTTATGTTTCAAGAAATAAACCCAAACCTTCCTTGTGCAATCGTCTATGAACGTGACATAGTATCGGGATCCTCCCACTGAAGAAACTGAAGTGGGACCGTAGACATCTGAATGAACTAGCTCCAGCTTCACAGACTTTGGCTGATGACCCACCTTCTTGAAAGTGACTTTCTTCTGTTTGCCAAGAACACATGGCTCACAGAAATCGACTTTCACAGTCTTTAGCTCTGGTATTCTTCCTTTGGAGGCTAGCATCTTCATTCCCTTCTCACTCATATGCCCAAGTCTTTGGTGCCATAGAGTGGATGCCCCAACTTCTTCAACAGCGTGTGCTTCGGCATCAGAAACTTCCACCATATAAAGTGTACCCCGCTTCTGTCCTCTAGCAACAACTAAATTCCCCTTTGTCACCTTCCACTGATGATCACCAAATGTAACATGGTGACCTTCATCATCAAGCTGCCCCACGGATATTAACATCCTCTTCAAGTCAGGAATGAACTTGACATTCTTCAAAGTCCAATCTGTTCCTAAAGTTGTCTTGAGGACCACATCCCCAACACCTGTAATATCCAGGCTCTTGTTGTCTGCTAGTCTGACCTTTCCTTTGTACTGCCGGAAATTCTGCATTACTTCTCTTGAATGACTAGCATGGAACGACGCACCAGAATCCATGATCCAGGATTCTGTTGAGTTTTCAACACAGCAAATGAGAGCATCATCTTCAGAATCTACTGCCATATTGACTTCCTTCTTGCCTTTGTCTGTCGAAGGCTTTGGGCACTGATTTCTGAAATGACCATTCTCTTTGCAGTTCCAACAGGTAACATCAGTCCTGTTTTTCTGACCACCTCTCTTTCTCGACTTCGATCTTCCTCTACCACCGCCTCCTTTGTTGGGCCTTCTTCCTCTGTCTTCTGTACTTAGGAGACTACTGGAAGATTCTCCGGCACTCCGTCTTCGCACATCCTCTCCAAGGATTAAGTCGCGAATACCTTCGAATGACAACTTAGCACCTCCAGCTGAACTGCTAACTGCTGTTACTGTACCGGACCAACTCTCAGGCAACGAAGATAATAACAGCAACGCCTGTACTTCGTCTTCGAATCCAATATCAACAGATATCAATCTTGATATTATTGAGTTGAATTCATTCACATGGTCTGTCACCGAGCCGCCTTCTTTCATCTTCAAATTCACCAACTGCCGAATCAAGAAAACCTTATTTGCCGCTGAAGGTTTTTCGTACATATTAGACAGCGCATTTATGAGTGTGTAGGTTGTCTTCACACTGACAATATTGTATGCTACATTCTTTGCCAATGATAACCTTATAACTCCAAGTGCCTGCCGATCTAATAAGTCCCATTCTTCCTGCGCCATCGTTTCAGGTTTTATTCCGAACAGTGGTAGGTGTAATTTTTTCTGGTAGAGATAATCTTCGATTTGCATTCTCCAAAATCCGAAATCGTGACCTTCGAATTTTTCGATCCTAACTTTCCCATCTTCAGCCATAGCTCGAAAATAATATTTTATAAGGCCAATCGAAACCTCGTTTCTGATGTGGAAGATCAGACTAAGCTGCAACCACAGAGCATACGCGAGATACGACTTCCTTTAAACCCGGATCTCTGATACCAGTTTGTTAGGATATAACAAAACAAGTTAGGCACTTCGAAAAATGATAAACGATCTCGGCAAAACACGCGGAAATAAAATGGAGAATAACGGCAAACTAAAATTGTAAAATCGGAACACAATATTTAACGTGGTTCGGTCACGGGATCACGACCTACGTCCACGGGCGAACGAGAGAGAGAGGGTTTTATTAACACCAAGAAAACACTACAATCATACAAGGCTAAATTGCACTTGTAATCTGACCACTTACAAAAATTATCACTCGCACTTTTGGCTGCCAAACTGGACTCTGCACAAAAGGCTATCTCACAAAATCTATCTATGTGTTTCTTGTGTTTGTGTGTTTTGTATTGTGTTGGTGCATTGGTTTGCTTCTCAAAGCCTTGTATTTATAGGCATGGGAGCTAATGTGAAAGTGAAGTATGAAATCAAAGAAAAAAGAGACATGCATGAGAAGTAGCCATTTGCTTCCTCCTTTGATGGCTTTCAAAGCATTCACATTTAACAGCAATAATTTAGACCCCGCTTGTATGACCATAGAGTTGTTATATAATTGTAAGAAGGTGAGCTTAACAAATCGTTTATTGGTTAAATAAATCAATTAACGAATACAAAACATCCAACTTAGCATAAATTGATTGAAAGAAATGATATAGTAAAAAATGTAAATTGATTGATTGAAAGAAATGATATAGTAAAAAATGTAAATTGAGATAGCATTCACATATCGTTGCAGAAATATATGTATCTTTTCCGACACAAATGTGGGAATTATAGGCACATACAAATGTTGTGGGGTCTAATTTAAACAACCAAATAAGTAATTTAAGCCAAGAGATATTGTCTTGCTTTCATACACAACATATACTTATTGACATGGTCCCCACGCAACCTATCATCGCCACTTGCTAGCAGCCCCTTCCCTTACACGTTCCTCACACAATCTAAAGTTCTTAACTACTAGCAAGTGTTTGATTGGTATAGTGTTTATAGAATAAATGCAGTTTGTCAAATGATTGGATACAAGAGTGTGAATAGAATTAAATATAGTTTAATCGGTGCTTGTTACATTTTCAACTTTCTTTTATTAGAAAATGTAAATTTTTCTCTGCCTATTCTTTGGGTTTATGTTCTTTGTCTGTGTGGAAAACTAGATGTTACATAGGATTCAATCTGTAACTAATTTGCTCATCATGTTATGCTTTCAATTTCTTACCTCGTTTTCTAGATTGTCTTATCATTTGTGCCAACACCATAAAACAAACAAGTCATAGAGGTTTTCCCCCTGTTACATGAAAGCTAATAGAAGATCAAATATTTCTAGGCATAACATCACTATTGGATGTTGTTAGAACGGGTATAAGAAAAAAATAATAATAAAACAAGATCTACAAGGCAATAAATGTGGACGTGATCAAATCGTTAGCTTTAAGGAATATTAGCACTCACTAGGTCGTTTCTGGATCTAAGCTAATTTCTCATAAGCCCTCATAAAATGTTAAGATTGTATGCAACGATCCTACACTTTCTTCTCATGATCATGGCTTTAAACATTTATATGACATTGTGAACCAATCAGATAATCATATTTACTTATCTTGAAGTTGCATAAATATTGTTTATTACTTAATTTTTGCTCTGGTGATCAAAATTTCAGAAAACGGAAAACAAAGAGAAAAGGTGATCACATGTAATCATATTTAATTATCTTGAGGTTGCATGACTATTGTTTATTACTTTATTATTGTTCTGGTGATCAAGATTTAAAAAAACGAAAAACAAAGAGGAAAGATGATCTCACTTGCGATGAAAAATAACAATTAGTAGCTTGTGATAGAGGGTCAACGACGTACAATAAGACGTCGTTTAGTTTTAATCGTAATTAAGTTTGATTAATTCTAATATTTACTTTGGGAAATATAGTTTAGTAATATAGCATGACATTTTAGATTTTAGATAAATTTTTAATAGTAAATTGGTTTAATCCTAATCAAAATAAATAGGAATATATATATATATATATATATATATATATATATATATATATATATATATATATATATATATATATATATATAAACGAACATATACGTCTAAAGTTTATAAAGATATTAATAAATAATTCAAATTGAATTTATGATTAAAATTATTATTAGATTAATAAAATAAACAGATAATCCTATTAAAACCGAATACTGTACTTTTGTTCCATACGTCCGCAATTAAGAATGAGACATGTGGTAACGCTACATGCAATGCACATTTATAAGTCGAACAAAAATTGTCACTTTACAATTTTGTCATCTTGTTATTGATTGACAATATATTGTGTACAATAATTTATAATTAACTTCGGAAATATTCAGAATACTACATTGCATGTTAGATTGCCATGTTCTGTTATTCCTGGGCCACACAAGTTTCCGTTAACTTTATCTTATTCAATATATAATTATGATAATTTAAATATCCTATAAATAATTATTAAAATATCAGACACCGCTTATACATGAAAACGGTTACATGCTCCCACCTTGCTATAAGCCTTAGATACGGCAAAATAAGGGGCTAGGTCTAATGTTGGCATCCCTATCATTTGTACAAGCAATATAGATCGGGTTGACCCGGAAAACCTTTTATAGTTGTTTTGATCTTATAGAAGTAGATATTGTTCAATTAGTAATTTTGCATCTCGTGCGATATAGCAGGTTGTTGTACTAAAAAAAGTATTTAGAAGTATATATTGTGTTCAATTAGTAATTTTGCACCTCATACGATACAACGGGTTGTCGTAATAAAAGAAATACTGAGAATACATTACTTTAATATGGTACTTTTTTCCAAAGTATAGATGATTTAAAAAAACTGGAACTATAATGTAACAACAAACAACTAACTTTAGTATCTTTCCCTTAGTACATTGTCTTTGAATACGACCCAAAACAATAATAAGATCCACAAAAGAACGTAATAATTTAACCAATGCATAATGTCGTAATACAAAAAATGGAAGTACATTGCTATAATGAAGTAGATTTTTCTGAAACACCCATACGTTGTCATAGGAAATTTGTCTATATTTACCAGCAAGACATAATCTATATTTTAATACGATTAATTATGCACAAAAGTGCATTTCAATTAGTAAAAAAGAAAATAAAAAAACAACTAAACAAAACGCTCTAGAAAAGTAGATGTTAAAAAAAAGTTGTAAAACAATTTGGAGAAAATTGTAAAAAAATTAGAAAACTTAATTCTAAAATATATAAAAAAGTTGAAGACCAAATTTTACAAAATAATATAATATAAGGCTAAAATTGTAAAAGAAGTAAACTATCTTAAAGAACCCCTAAAGGGTATTTAGGGTAGAGGGTAGATGAAATGAATGATAAAAAAAACTGAAAAATGGAAGTGGAAATAAGAAGGTACGACCCGGGGGGTTTGGGTTAGAGATTTATTGAATTGGTCCCTAGTATTTGTTTTAGTATTTTCTTCTTACCCCTTTCCAAGTAAACTAACAATTGTCGTTTTGTGAAATTACATAAAAAACCCTTATCTTTGTAACTTGCCCTACTTGTGTTTTGCTTTACTTGAATTAAAATTTACTTTCTATTCTACTCACGATTAAACGTTACTATCATTATCATTATTAGTATTAGCATTACTTCTATTGTTATTATTATTTTTTATCTTTAATCATAAAGTTTGTTATAACAATCAACTATACATACACATAATTAAATACATATATGTCATTCTACTTACCGACTAATGGGGACGTTACAACGACCCTCTTTTTTAATTACCTTAGCCACCTAATTCGTTCTATTTATAGGGCATATTCAAGTTTGGAAGGTTATTATAGACAAAAATAAATTATCAAAATGGAAAATAACAATTCTTTTTCATTGGTGGCTGCCTTACACTTCTTAAAGCAGTATTGCTCATAGCGAGCTTTGATATTAACATGTTTATGCGTTATTAGCTATGTTTTAGTTGTTTTACCTAGGGATGAGCATGAATCGGTTTGGGTCGGTTTTTGGCTAAAACCAAACCTAACCCGTAAAAGTCGATTTTTTTTGTTTTAAAACTCATATGGGTCGGTTTTCCGGTTTGGGTTTGTAGGTTTCTGGTTTTTCAGGTTTGAAACTGCGGGTTTGTGGGTTTAAACTCATCGAAAGTACATTGTTATAAAGTATAAATGGGTTAGTGGGTTCAAACACACTACAACCATGGGTTTAAAATCATAGATTTATAGGTTAAAACCCACCAGAAGTACGTTTCTATTAAGTATAAACGGGATTGTGGGTTCAAACCCGTTGAAACCATGGGTTTAAAACCGTGGGTTTGTGGGTTCAACACCAAACCGACCCATATAATTCGTTTTTTTAAAAAACTCAAACCCACTCCTTTGGTTTTTGTCGATTTTTCGGTTTCGGTTTCGGTTTTATCGGTTTTCGGTTTTCTGGTTCGGCTTTGCTCATCCCTAGTTTTACCTTTATAACAGGACTATATACTCTCACTTTTGGCGTAAGTTGCTTGGTGTAGGAAAAGTACTTAAATACAGGGTTTAAAGTGAAAATTGGAACAATATAAGGGCTAAAAGACGAAAAGATAGGATCAGGTGACGTTAGTATTCAGATAAAGTCAATCCAGTCATATTTGAAATTGAAATCGCGAAGAACCGAGTGTGGATAACCACCATAGATAGTGACACCGTCTCAGAAATTTTCAACTATAAATACCGGCTCCTAGTCCGACTTTTGGAGCATCTTAGAGTATCATCAAGTGATCAGAAGGCTTGCTTCTTATTCGTTTTCAGTTCCATTCAGTAGTTTTGGTTAGATTTGGTTTTGTTAGCTTTATATCAACTCGGTATCGAGATATTCTGCATTAGGAATTTCCTTGATTACTAGATGTTGGGTTTTAGATCTCAGGAACAATCATTTGATTATAGTTCTTTGTTTCTTAGTTTGATAGTTGGTAGTTTGGTTTTGAACAATTGTTTCAGTTTTCGATTTTAATAAAGGAAGTTATTTGGCTTCACGCTGTTCTAGATATGCAATCAGACCCGTGTTCGGTTTTATATTTGAGTTTTGATTGTTTTTCAAGTGTCATTAATCTTCATGCTATAGAGTACCAACCACGAACTCCTTGGTTCAACCATTGCTTACCCTAACTAGCGGTCAGTAATGTTTTATTCATTATTTTTAACCACATAACGACTGCGACGTGTCAATTGGGTAGTCTCGAGGATTTTCTTATGTCTGATCTTAAAGTTCTTGAAGTTGTTATTCATTGGAATCTCTTCATTCGAATTTATTTAGGAGTGTTGATTACCAAGAAAATAGAGTTTCTTGGGTCAAATAGAATATGGTGTTATCCGAGAAAAGCAAAGGTAGTCTGGGTGTTGGTTGTTTAAGTGATTCCAATCAAGTATCACTACAAAAATGGTGATGGAAACTTTTTAATTGGCTATAAGTTTGTTTGGGTTAAGGTCATTTAATATATTCATGGTATATGTAGAGGTTTAGTTCAATAATTTTGACAAAATAGATTAAAAAGCCACCTTGTAGTGTGGTAGTAATAAGGCCTCACGAGCGAAAGGGTTTTCTTTCAGTTTTGTTAAACAATTTTGAAATATTCTTCAATATGATATTGTTGATTTGGTTATGAATTTTCATGATACTAGTGTTATTCTAAATGGGTGTAATTCCTTGTAAATTACACCCATTCTAAAAGAAGTAATTTGTTTGTGAAAAATGTAAACCTATAAGTTTAATTGGTATGCAGTATAAAACTACATGTAGGATTCAGTTAATAGATTGTCGAAAATAATTGGAGTTGTTGCGAGTACAAAGCAATCTTCTTTTGTTAAAGCGGACTGGCTTCTTGATGACCCTTAAATGGTGAATGATGTAATCGAGTGGTATAAGAAGAAAAATAAAAAGTTTATGGTCTTCAAGATAGATTCTAATAAAACATATGATTCATTTTGCTCTAGTTATTTGTATCAGATTATGGACTTTTGAGGCATTGGTTTGAAAGGGAGATGATGGATAAAAGTGAATTTATCTTCTTTGCAACCTTTAGTTTTTATGAATGGAATTCTAACTTCCTAATTTTAGTTGGAAGGAGGTTTGAGGTTGAGCATACCTCTCTCCCCTTTTCTATTGATCTTAGTTATATTTCCTTTCAACATGCAGTTGCAGCTTGTTTTTTCATGGTACTTCAATTGGTAATGATAGTTTAGTTTATCTCGTTTGTTTTATATCGATGATGTTGTTTTTATTGGTGAGCGTTCACAATAGAATGTGAGAAATATTGTCTTATTGTTGAGATGTTTATACTTGGCATTAGTATTGAAAATAAATTTACAACCAAGGTCCATTCAACTAAAGTGGAGCTTGTGATATTGATCACATGTTGTTGCCTAAACAAGTTTCCTTTCATTTACCTTGGTTTGTCGGTTGAAATCAATGTATTGGGTGGAAGGTTGGAGTGTTTTATTAATATATCCAAGAATAAATATCCAGAATGGAAAGCAAAAAAAAGTTCTCTATTGGTGACCATACAACGTTTTTAAAGACAGTGTAGGGTAGCATAGAGATATCTTTTGTCTATTTTAAAAGTTTTTGGTAAAATGATTAGATTTTTGAAAATTTTATGGATTAGGTTTTTTCTTTGGAGGTAAATGTGACACCTGTGATTTTTTTTTAACAGTATCACATGAAATAAAAATCTGGATAATCACAAACTGAATATCAATACAACCATAACAGTGAATTAGAACTCATACATAACATAATGATTAAATACAAACACATTATATTTCAAAGTTACTTCACTCTACTTCATTTTCTTTAATCCTTGTATACCTGAAATACACAGCATATATATATATATATATATATATATATATATATATATATATATATATATATATATATATACATATATATATATATATATATATATATATATATATATAAGACTATAAAGTATTGTGAGTTACATGAGTTTAGACTAGCAACATATTTATACAAATACTCATTTGAATACCGTTTACTTGTAAGACCTCATTAACATATCAACATTTACTTATATTCAATTTCTCTCTCCTTTACACACCAAAATGTGGAAAATAACTCCACAACATTGCTTCTACTAAGAATCCATTTTACAATAATCATACGTATTGTATATCATACTCTACTTGTCAACAAAACATATACATCATTGACTCATTATATACTGATTGGATACATAATCCTTGCCACATATTCTACGTACGTAACTCTTACTCCTTTAATCTTTATATTGTTTCTGTAACTACTTATACTCATACCTTCCACACGTTGTGAAGGCGGATGAGCACCAACTACGGATGAACTCCATAGCCATGGTACAATTGCATTACTTCATTAATGGATGCTCAGCAATTGATTAGATTGCTATTTGTGGCTGTTAATAAACGCCAAAAGAAACCACAACGTGCTTCAAACATTAACAATATTGCACACACACACACACACACACACACATATATATATATATATATATATATATATATATATATATATATATATATATATATATATATATATATATATATATATATATAAGAAAACTTAATTAACCAGAACACAGTCATGTATCACATTAAACCATAACACTTTTATAATTAGATTTATATCAATTACTACAATTAACACTATCTTAATTCTAGAGAGTTATTATACTGTATTACATTTAAAGTATAAATACTAAGGTGCTGTTTGTTTTTGAAAATGTAAAAGGTCTGCAGTCTGCGGACCACATTTGAAGACATCTGTAGCATAAGAGGTGGACCAAATGTCTGCAGTCTGTAAAAAGAAGACTGTTTGTTTTTTAAAAGTGTACAGACTGTAAAATAACTGAAATTTAAATAAACTAATTTTTTTTAACATAAGAGTTTTCAACATTAAAATTTAGACAATTCTAGTATTAGAACACCAAAATATAAATCACAATTGGATCCGAAAAATTTTAATATAAGTTATAAGTCGTTGCAAACAACCTCTTGTCGGCATGTTTCCACACGTTGTGAAGGCGGATGAGCACCAACTACGGATGAACTCCATAGCCATGGTACAATTGCATTACTTCATTAATGGATGCTCAGTAATTGATTAGATTGCTATTTGTGGCTGTTAATAAACGCAGATATTTATTGGTGTATCCATCTTATATTCAAAGTCATATCCAATAGACTCCAATCAATTAGCCTTCCCAACCACCATCCAACATTTGCCCGGGAATTAACAATATGGCCTAACTCTGAATATTAACATACAATCGCTATGAAATCAGAAAAACGGGATCAAGCCTTTCAACAAATCGGGAAAACGGGATCAAGCCGTTCAACAAATCGTGAAAACGGAAAGAAGCAGCCCTAAAATCGGGAAAAGGAGATCACTAGCATACCTGTAGACAGTTGTAGCGATCGGTCAAGCGTCGGAGATGGGAGCGATCGGAGATAACCCCAAATCGGGAAGAAGCAATGACCGGAGATAGGTGCGACCGGCGGCAGCAGCGACGACGGAGGAATGATGCAGCGGTGGCGCACCGGAAGGAGGAGGGAGGAGAAGTCGCTTGATTGGGAACGGGAGGGAAGAGGGAGTCGTGATATCGGGAACGGGAGGAATAGACAACCGTGTTTTTTTAGGGCACAAAGGAAAAAAACAAAAGGGTGTATTTTTTTAGAAGAGGCAAAAAGAGACAGGTATATCACTTCTGGAAAAAAAAGGACGGGCAGACCTTTTAAGGTCAGCGGGCTGCGAAAAAACAAACGGTCTGCTAACTAAAAACGTCTGTGCGCGTCTGCGCACCCACAGACAAAAGAGTTTAGAAGCATTTTTAAGAAAAAACAAACAGCCCCTAAGTCGACTAGACGAAGTATATTTGTTCGTAAAAGGATGCACATTTTAATGTTGAGAGTTTTATTTCATTGGGTGCCTATGAGTGTTAATTTAGATAATAAGGATGTTAATTTGGAGACGTTTATGTGTTCGTTGTGCCATACTCAAAGTGGAGAATGTTGATCATATGTTCGTTCGGTGCGAGGTGGTATCTAAGACATCGCTTGTTAAAGGGATTTTTCGTTATCAAGTGTCAGCTTGGTTAAAAAAGATTTATTAATTCGGTATTTTGGTTGGATTCGGTGAGTTGATGGTTTCACAATGATCTTTATTGGATACAGTCATTTTAACGACCATTTGAGTGATTTGGATTTTTTGGAATACGGTGCTTGGATTATTCATATAAATTTAAAACTTAAAGACAAACAAGTTTCTTGTTTACAAATTACAATTCAACAGTTGGATATACGTTCTTTGTAAATTTAGCTCGTATGCTAGCTGTATGTTAGTTAATAAAATTCAAATATTTAAAAAGATCTAGTCGTAAAATATACCAATTTTATATTTCTTTTAAAATTATATTTTTGCCCAAATTAATAAGAATGTTGTTGCATTAATATATATATTTAACTCTTTAAATTTATGTTTTAAGATATGTAATTTTGTACGGTTTTAGTCTTTTTAGACCATAGTTAGTAATTCTTTAAATCATGTTTTAAGAGATGATAGTTGTGTATTGTTTGTAGACCATGATTAGCATTTGCCGTCAATATACTTTATAGAATAATGCAAACAAGAAAAATAAAACATTTACGAATAATATATGGCGCGATTAACGTAACGCCTTCAATCAATTAATGACTCATATGCATGACAACTTGTATATATGAAAACCGTCCAAATGAATACCAAGTTAATGAAAATTTTGTCATTATGACACCGATGCACTATATCACTAATTTATGTAATGTAGTAATTTATTAAAAACACTAGGTTAAAACCCGTGTAATACACGGATGACAACTTAAAATATTAAAAAATAATATATGGTAAGTGTCTTGGTATGAAAGTAAACTAAAATAACTGATATTAAAATGACAGTTAAATGCTATAAATGTTACAACATGTCTGATACTAAAACCAGCCACATAAATTGATTTCCTAGTTTTCTCAGTAAATTTTGGTTTGGTTGGACCACATTTCAATTGAATGAACCAAATATTGAAGTTTAAGTTAGTCGCTTAAAAAGAAGACCTCAAACAAAAACTAAATTTTCATTCGGTTATGTTTTTATAATGACTTAAAAACATTAAAAAGGTTGAAATTACAATGATTTGTAACTATACCTTGTGTTTGGCTCCTTCAATTGCAATAGAGAGAGAAGTAGGGATAGATGTTTGCAAGTATGAGAAAGAGAAGTGGTGACGTACCCTTAGAGTTTCACTGGCTAAAAGAGAGGCACTCATAAGCAATAGGAAAACATTTGACACTTGTCTTATATAAAATTAAAACCTACAATTAATTAATAAGTTGCTTCGAATTGAAATCAAAACCTCATCACCACCTCATTATATTTTCTGTTTCTATGCATTCACGATCAATGAATTTATACAAATATTAGTTTATTAGTTTAACATGGTTTGCATACCTTTTTAGATATTTTCCAATCCAAAAATTGTTGGATCAGTCCTAGTATTACAATTATTCACCTTTACTTCCTCTCTATTCGATCATGTGTAAAAATGGGAAAGGATCGGAATTCAAAATCTGGCTTTTATCTCGCATTTAAACATTTTTACATTTGAAATGCTAGAATTTTAAAAAGAAAATTACATTTATGGTCCTTAAGTTTAACTCTCTTTCAAAGTTTTGCTTCTAAAAAAAAAGAGGGCTGCAATTTTGGTTCTTCTTATGCATTATGATAATGACTTTAGCCCCTGAACCATCAAAGTTAATAGCATGTAGTTAAATTTACAAAAAATGGCCATTCTCATGTAACTTAGGAATAGGCTTTTCAATATTCAAAAAAATTAGGGTTGAAGGTTGTGAGATTCATCGCATGTGTATTCCTTAAAAACATGTATGGAATATGAATTTCCAATTCATTACTTTGTTTTAAAAATAAAGTGCATCAGACCTGACCTAACCTGAAGTTTTTTTTTTTTTGCAAATTTTAATGATAATTAAAATCAAATGCAATTTTCTCCTTGTAACTTTTAAAATACTAAATGTTAGTGAAAGTTAAACTACACCCTTTCTACAATGATGTAGCAGCAACTTCAGGAATAGGCTTTCCAATATTCAAATAATACTTTTGATTTTATTCCATACCAGACACATTGTAGCAGGCCATCAGAAGTCCTGAATTGACTACATTTTCAGGAATGGGCTACTATAGACACCATTTAGTATTGCCAATTTGACCATTGAGATTATTGTCGTTTAGATCAAGATATTCCAGGTGTGTCAGCTTTCCAATCTCTGATGGGATTTCATCTTTATAATCATTTGAGCTCAAATCCAAGAACATGATGTTGGTGAGGTCGCCAATGGTGGATGGAATTGACCCACCTGCATTAGTAACCAAAAACCAAAAAACCCAAAATTTTAATTTAGAATAACACATTTTTTCAGAATTGGTCCCAAAAAGTTTTAAGCCATAATAGCAATGTACTTCTTTAACTGCAGAAGAAAGTTATGTTGAATTAATGATGTATTCTAATATTTTATATACACCCCCACACCCATTCGACATCGTTGTTTCCTAAAATACCCTTGAATGAAAACAGAGGCCCAAAGCAAAGCAAAGCAGAGCAAAGGAAAGCAAAGCAAAGAAAGGGCCTGTTTGAATGACATTTTCGTGAATATAAGTATCTAAGTAATATGGGTATGTGTTGTTTCACTAAAAGTGGTTTCATGAATATCTAAGTAATGTTACATCTTGTTAAACCAGATGTTAAATTTTTAAACATCTTGATGAGACACAAAACCTGGTTGCTATAACACACTAAATAAAGAACAACCTCCCGATTCATCTTAACTACATTGCAACAGGAAACGAAACCTGCAACATATAAAATTTATCAAAAAATCATATAAAAAGAAAAATAAAGATATAGAAGAAGACATATCACAAGGATTTTATTGTCATCATCTTATTAATATTACTTGTAGTTACTTGTTGGACTGTTGAGACTCATCTGAGATTACTTTCCCTCAGAGTTAACCCACGGATCTGCCAACAGATATATAAGGAAAAAATGGTTAAATAGGAAAAAATATAAAAATAATGGTGAAATAAGAAAAATAAAATAAAAATTGAGAAGTAGAACCAACTTGAATAAGTTAGTTGAGGGGAAACATATATTTGGCCTTCAGGGTGCATACCCACACTCCGCCATAATAGTAGTGCGCTTTAATGTACTTGGCTAGAATAGCAATGAAGTTTAGTGTAGCTGTCAAGAGTGGTACTCTAAAAAACCTATCTAATCATAGCAATTTCAGCCAAATGTAATGCAATATACTTACATTAATATGTATTACAACTTTGTACTTTTCATTTTTTTAGAATGTACTTCCAAAAACTAACTGAGTTATAACATTCTACTTTCATTTTTTTCTTCATAATATAGCAATGTGCTTACGTTTTATCATCATCTCAAGCCCTTTTGTTGCATATAAATAAGAAAGGAAGCCAAAAGTGGTTTCATCTCAGTGAACACCCAATAGAGACATTATGTCGAACACCTTGTGGGCATCTGTCATCGATGTATGCTCATGACAATAACCCTCCAGAGCAGTATCCATATGCTCAACCAAAACCTTTAATAAACACAACTAATTACTGTTATTGATCATTAGCAATAGATATAAAACGCGTCTAATAAAAAATTCATGAATTTCGTCCGGATAAAAGACAATTCAAACAACCATTTGATAGCTATTATAGTAAATATTAATTCACAATTTTCATATTTTAAGATGCTATATAATATGGCATGCTAAAATTGGTCTTACTTAAGATTTTAGTGCAGTGACATGAGCTTTAGGAATTCCAGTTTGACCCAAAATGGTTTTCTGCGATTCCAATTCCAATGTAGTGAAAAGAGGGGTACCAAGAGTGTCAAAAGCCTGAAAACAACCAAGAGGTATAACAAAAAGTGGTAGAGAGATTACCTTTATGATTTAGTGAGATAGGTTAATCAGCACAGCAATTCTGCTCACCTAATTCTTGATTTAGCGACTTCTTTGTTGGTAAATCATATTCGCACCATGACATAACTGAAAAAAAAAATTAAGAGTAAAAATACAGACCTTAAATTGATTAGCACAGACAATGGTTGGGGGAAAAACGGAAGGTTTTTGAAGTCATATATGCGTAATCGATTTCAAAATTGAAGAAATTAGTTGCTGATTTATTGTGGATCACATTGAATTGATTGACTTCTTACCAAAACTAATTAAATGGAATTGATATCCTTCCAAGAAATCAGCGAACATCAATTACAGTGAAACATGTTTGCGTTATAGATGTTGTGGGCGGGAAAACAAACTGAGGAATCTTTGATTAGAATAGGGATAGGAAGATTTGTATCTGATTTGGTAAGCGAGATTGGGGAAGATTACATAATTCACCGTGTTGATTTGTATCGTGGGATTTTGAAATAAAATCTGAAGCAATGAAGGGGGGAGACTTGAGGCAAGATATGGGGATAACCGTAACTGTAATAAAAATCGCGGATTTCATGGCTGATTTATTGGCATCAATTTGGAAAGCGGTTATCGGTTTCTAATTATATGGGATTTTGGAACTATCGAGCGGGAAATAGAATAGAAGAAGGGTAACAGTACGACACGTGGCAATTGGTGGGTCTAAAAAGATGTCATATCGCATCTATAGCTTTGCTTTATTATAGGAGATAGATTACAGTTGAAATATATATACTTATTATGGGATAGGGTCGTATGTATACGAGCTCAAATATATTTATTTTAAAAATAACTTTTAAAGTTATATTTTTAAGTTATTTTTCTTAAGAGAATGAAATAAACAAGGGGTTGTTTGATAATTGTGATTGAGTCAGAAACTCCGATTGAAATCATATTGTTTGATTATGGATCTAACTGAATTTGATGAATGATGAAAATGATCATGTTACCATTCTATTCTCTCTTTTGTTGGAATGTATCCGTTTGATAAAATTTCTAAATGAAGTTGCAGAATAATTATAAAAAATACAAAATGTCATACAAAATCCAAATTAAACATAAATCAGATCTGAAATGATTTATGTTTAACATACTGAGGTTTTTACTTGGATTTATGACATTTTATATTTTTTATAAGTATACAGCAATTTCATTTAGAAAATTTATCAAACAGTCTCTGACTCGAACCGAGTCAAACATTACCTCTTATTGGACTCAGTAAGAGTAAATCAAGCAACCCCTAAGTTGGAAAGGAAGAGTGAAAATACGTCTTCAAGCATTAAGATACATAATAAGATTCAAAATCTATCAGGACGCATAAGTGTTTATGTTTTTTCATTTTGTGTTATTTTCTATGTTATTTTGTGTCGGTTTTATGATATAATATCTAATGTTATTAGCATGTGTAGAAACCGGATTATGAACTTAACCAATGGATTAATCTTTATCTAATTTTTATGTATATATAAATATATGCACATGGATATTTATGTTCACAAAGCTGAAACATAGTTACATTTTATATAACTATAATAACATGTGACTATGTGAGATTTAAATATGTATGTGTGTATATATATATATGTATATATATATATATATATATTATATATATATATATATATATATATATATATGTGTGTGTGTGTGTGTGTTTATACACACACATATACATACTAGGATTAATCTTGTCGTTTGAATCATAAATACATGAACATCATGTACCATAAACATATAAATAAAAACTATTCAATTTGTTTTGAATAATTTCAGATTTTCTCATGTTCATCAGCGGTATCACTACTCTTCTGATTATCTAGAGTCTAAGAGTCTTCATCCTCTAAATTTTCAGCTACCAAATATTATTTTGGTCAACAAACTTTCCCTTTTAAATGATGTTATTTTAGTCCTATTAATTTTAAAATATGACATGAGTAAAGGATTAATATAAGACGAGGCTTATGCTTTAAAATTTTTTAACCTTCAAGTCGATATGCTTCATAAATGCTTTAGAAAAAAAATAACACTATAATGCTCTACTTAGATACATGAAAATAATCAACATAATTTCACTTTTTCATATAAAAAGAAGTTATAGTAAAATTCATACTTATTTTACCCATTTATTCTGTATTAAATAAAAATCAATATAATAAAACCCACCCCACCCTCCCCCCTCACACACATACACATACACATACACACACACACACACACACACACTCTCTCTCTCTCTCTCTATCCTCCTCCCCATCTTCACCTGCATATCCTACCTTCCAGTTGAACAAAAATTGATTTCATTAACTCACACAAACATAAAACTCAATATTGCATAGTTTTAAATAATACACATATGCAACTTGATTTGTTGATGCTTTTAACCAAAGCAACCCCACAAAGAACATATGGATAATAAACTAATAACACACTTAGAGAATTGAAACAGTTATTGTCAAACTCAATCATGGAGAGTTCCGACAAATTGAATATGTCAACAGGAATAGTTCCGTTGAAGAAATTATTCATGATTTGAATCAAGTATGAGCAAATTGTCGTTATTGTCAAGATTTTGCGGGAGTGAAAATGTGAAGTTGTTCATCCATAACTGAAGCACCTCTAGATTCGGGAGATCTTTGATACATTCTACTCTCCATTCATTATCATCTCATTTCACCTTTACTCTCCCGTTCTTTGAGTACTCCTGCCAACGGCCAATTTTTTTCCCAATTGATCAATGAAATTCAATAATCTTATCATATTTTACGATTGCATTGTGTTATTGTAAGTATGATTGACATGGGTATTGCTTTGAATTAGCAATTGCAATTTTTTCATGAATACATCTAGATCTGCATCTGTATATGTATGTTAGCTTTATGAAGCACATTGTGCTACTCTTTGTTTTGCAATCTTTCTTTGATAGTTTCAATAGTGTTTTGCTGATAAACCAAGCTTTAATCTTGAATTTTTTTGGAAATTTGTGGATGGAATTTGAGAACTTGATGGTTGGAGATGGATATTTGATATGTGATGTTAGATACTTTGCTTCAAATAGATGCTTTGTTTTGTAGCTCTCATATTTAATTGGCTTATAGGTTTACAAACCCTGATTCTTTATTCGATTCTCTAAATTTTGATTGAGAGTGTTTCTGCAACTCATATTTGATGGTGGAATCATCGGCGGTGAGAATACCCTTGTCAGGTGTAACACCACTTTTGGTTTGGTATGTATGTGTTACTCCCTAGATATTTCTAAGAAGTATGTTTAATATAAGGTGGTGTTAGTACGGTATTTTTTCGGACAAGGACCAAACTATAAGAATTTTGGTGAAAAATGGCCATTTTTGCCAAATAACCAAACTATGGGCTAGGTTGACTTGGTCAATGACCTAGATGAATATTAAGTTTATTTATGGGGCAAAACTTTTAAACTTAAGACTTCATATTATTATTAGAGCGAAAATTGGTATCACGACAAGTTTCGGGGGGTTTTAACGACGACTTTGGATGTTGAGGGACTAATAGGGTATAAGAATCAAACTTAAAACTAAAAATATCATTTAATAACCCAAAATCCTTAATTTTTATCTCCTAAAGTCGGTGTAAGCCTTCATCACTCAAACCTTGGAGAGAAATCCCGAATTTTCAAGAACTAGCTACAATGATTGGTTGATCCCCGGAGATTCAACCGTTGGATCATCGTGAAATTTGGATCGAAGCTTCAGGAGGCCGGTATTAAACTTTTGACCGTAGGAATTTTGATTATTTGGTCTGGAAGAGGAGATATAGCCTTCCGATTGAAACTGCAGAATTGAGGTAAATTTGCTGTTATTGTAAAAATCACCATAAATAATCAGAGTATCGTTTAGGAGTGAAACCAATGCCATTAGTTCAGAAAGTGAGTCTAGTATCTTTTGTCCAAAGAGGTGTGAAGCGTGATTCTACCTCTAACCTAGGTAAAATACGTATTTTTCACATACTGGTCTAGTTTGGACAGATTTGATATGAAATCTTGCAAAAATCATAGTAAATTGTAGAAAAATCGTTTGGGGATGATATTGGTGTCCCTGGAAACCTAAAAATGAGTAGTTTGCTGATAAATTGAAATCTGTATGAATAAATGTTCTAAAGTTGAGTAAATCTGATCGTGAACAGAGGTCAAATTTCAGGGGAAAATGAATAATTTCTAAGAAAGTTGATATTGAAGTTATTTCCTTCAAGTTCACGATTTAGGTTTTCAAGAGGGTATATACATATGATTGATAAATATGGTTGAAAACCTAATGTAGGTCTATATTTGTCGAGGAGTAGGGACGACACCGTGTTGTACGAGTAACAGAGCTAGTCAACCCGGTTTATATCGAGGTGAGTAGTCAATACCTCTCCCTATATGATATGTGATTGTAAAGCTTGTCTGGCTCAGTGTTACCTTCTTGTGGGGCCACATAACCGGTACATGTGATTGAGACCACCTTTCCGTGGGGTCACATACCCGGTAATCGTGGTTGAGACCACCTTTTTGTGGAGCCACTTACCTAGTGTTTGTGGTTGGGACCACTTGTGTTGTGATGGCCTAATTGGCTGGCAGTTCTACCACACACTCAAGGGGTGTACGATGAGTCCTTGTGACTCGATACCGCGGGGGTCGAGGAGGGGACAGATATGAGTGATCGGAGGGTTGTGGATGAGCAAGGGGTTATGGTATGATGTGGTGGCTGTTTGATTACATAGTTATGTGCTTTCTTTATAATGTGGTATACTATGACACGTATTGATTATTCACTGAGCTTGTGTAGCTCACCCCTGTTGATACTAACATTGCAGGTACTAGAGACCCCGCTAAGGGGAAAGATACAGCTCAGAGTTAGGAGCAGATGATAGTTATGTAGAGGACCGTAGCAGCCCGGCTTTGGGGAGATTTTGTTATGTTTTTGTATCCCCAAATATCACTTGTGTACCTCTTATATGTAACTAATACACCTGTACTATATTTTGAAATGATAATTATGTTTTAAAAAGTGAAAAAATTTGGGTGTATTTGTTATTATAAGCCGGGTGTTACATCAGGGGTACCAAACACCTATGTAAACAATATTGTGTGTGTATGTATATGTGTGTGTGTGTATATATATATATATATATATATATATATATATATATATATATATATATATATATATATATATATATATATATATATATATATATATATATATATATATATATATATATATATAGAGAGAGAGAGGTATGGGTGTGAGATGGGTATAAGTTTTTTTAATTTCTTTATTATTAGAAGACTAAAAAGAAAAGGAAAAAAATAAAAAGGGCAATAATGTCTTTTCACATAGACTAGGGACCTCCGGTGTCTCATTTTGGAAACCATAGGGATCTTAGATATCAACTTTTCAATACTTAGACCATAAGTGTTTACCTGGAGCAAACCACACGGACTATGGTGTAATTTACTCATAAAGTTGTATATATATATATATATATATATATATATATATATATATATATATATATATATATGTATATATATATTTCAATACTGGTTTTAAAATGAGTAATCTTAAATAAACCATATGCGTGTGAGTGAGTGTGTGTGGTTGGCCTCTAACACATATGTCACATCATGAGATGTTTTTTTAGCACACCCTTGAAAATTCATACTGTGATACTGAAACAAAACAATTACTGTCATTTATATCTGTGATTTTATGGATTGAGATGCAAAATTTCATAAAAATAATTTAATTTTAAATTCTGGCAACTAGTGTTTCTGTAATTTATGACGACCTAATAGGTTATGAGACATTTGATTTTCCGTTTTTTACAGCCATTTGACTACCTAATGGGTTATGAGACAGGTTCCTCGTAAGCCATCATGTGATTTACAATTTTTACAGCCATTTGATTTCTAATAACAGACTATCCATTTAGTCAATTTGAGTGATTATTGATTTAACCAATTGCAACTTTGTTAATTTGCAAGCTCCGGAAAATTATATTCTTTTTGTAGAGTTTTGGGCTTTAATTTGAAGACAATTTATCCCTAGGCCCAATTACTGCACTCATCAGATTATCCAAGTACTCCCGAATTCGAGGAAAACGAAACAGCAGATAAAGACTGAACCACTAATCTGCAAGATTCTTTTAAAGAAATAAAAAACAAAAAATTGATATAAAAATGAGTGGAAGATGAGCAACGCAATCGACAAGAAGAAGAAATATTTTTGTAGTGCAATCAATTAGAATTGCTCCGTGAGTCAGTAAAGCAAGTAATTTGCTTCCCATTTGTTCATTGTTTATATATAAGAGGAAATCATTGAGCATCGGTGAAGGGTTTTGAAGATCAGTATACCCAGAAAAATCAAGAAATAATGGAGGAAATTGGGTTTTTGGGAATGGGAATAATGGGGAAAGCTATGGCCATGAACTTGCTCCGCAATGGATTTAAGGTCACTGTTTGGAATCGAACTCTATCCAAGGTACCCTCTTTCTATTTACACATATATATCTATGTATCTAATATATATGTGGTGTTTTGGTGTTAGTTTCTATTGTGTTTTTGATAGTTTGATTTATATTAGATTATTGGACGAATTAGTTGATCGATGGTTTGATATTAGACTCTGTTGCTTTAGGGTTTGGTGCATTGATGGAATCCAAAGTTCATTTTGAATATGCAAATCTGGTGGTTAATAATCATCTGATGCTATATATATGAAGATTAATGCTTTTATATATGCTTTCATATGTCAAACAGTCCATTGAAAAGTCAAAAGTGGATATTAAGTCGATTATTAAACTTCAAAATTTAAATAAGTAAATCTAATTCTAAAACGAGGCAATTAATTTCTTGTTTTCCTGCAGTGTGATGAACTAAAAGAACATGGTGCTTCCGTAGGGGAAAGTCCTGCAGCAGTGGTCAAGAAGTGCAAATACACAATTGGAATGTTATCCGATCCTCCTGCAGCTCTTTCTGTTAGTAGAAACTTTTATTTATCAATGTTTAATATTTTCATTTTCTTGTATATAATACAAAGAACACTGAAAATGTGAGACAGTATATAGATGATGTAAAATTCAATTTTAGGTGGTATTTGATAAAGGCGGCATTCTTGAAGAAATTAGCAGCGGGAAAGGTTACATTGACATGTCGACAGTTGATGCTGAAACTTCTTCTAAAATCAGCGAGGTTTAAGTTGCACTCTTTTTCCTATAATCTTCGGTTTAAAGGGTTTTGTTTTCAAAAAGATTTATTTATCTTAATACATAGTATCGTGTTTGCAGGCGGTAATAGCAAAGGGTGGTTCTTTTCTTGAAGCTCCGGTTTCAGGAAGCAAAAAACCCGCTGAAGATGGACAGTTGGTAATTCTTTCTGCTGGTGAGAAGGTAAATTTTTAAAAAATGCTATTCGTTTAGATGATTTATCGGGTTGTTATAACTTTATTGTTGGTTTATTGATTAAATATATTCGTGTGGATGCAGGGATTGTATGATAAAATTCTTCCTGCTTTTGATGTATTGGGGAAGAAGTCTTTTTTCTTAGGAGAGGTTGGAAATGGAGCAAAAATGAAACTTGTGGTTAATATGATCATGGGCAGGTAAGTAATTTTGAAACCGGGTATTAAGTCAAAAAAGAAAATGTTGTGTTTGCGAGTGTATGAAATTGTTCATCAAATTCTAATGGTATTTGGTGTTGTGCAGTATGATGAATGCTTTCTCAGAGGGACTTGTTCTTGCTGACAAAAGTGGACTTAGCCCTAAAACTCTTCTAGATGTATTGGTAAGAATAAGATACTTTGAACATTTTACCGATCCATGTTACGTAATTCTTTAACTATTTAATGTAACAAAATTACCGTTTTATGAAGTTTTGGGGTAAATTTGATGCAGGATCTTGGTGCGATTGCTAATCCTATGTTCAAAATGAAAGGGCCTTCAATGATCCAAAACAGTTACAACCCTGCATTTCCATTAAAACATCAACAAAAGGACATGAGGTTGGCTCTTGCCCTTGGTGATGAAAACGCTGTATCAATGCCTGTGGCGGCTGCCGCCAATGAGGTAAACCGTTCACCGCCACTCTTCTTTGATGGTTATTGAATAGAGTCACGACTAGAGTTATTATCATTTTTATGTAACTAGATTAGTGCGTATTTTTATTCAACAGTTTGTACTTTTTCCATCAATTTTGGCGTATTTTAAAATATATTGTCAAAATACAGGCATTCAAGAAGGCTAGAAGCACTGGCTTAGGAGATCTTGATTTTTCAGCTGTTTATGAGGTTTTCAAGGTTACTGAACCCTCAGCTTGATGATCCTAATTCAACAAGATCGTGAAGGAAGTATGCAACTTTCATATGATTTAAATTGAGCATTCTTCCTTATTGATTCTGAGATGTGGTGTTTAGATGGTGAAGAACACCCATACTCTGTATTATTTTGTGTTGGGTCGATTAAAACAAGTTATGGTAAAATATATATCGTCTTAAATGGAGTATATGAAATTTGGCTCCTTTGGGTGTTTGGATGAGCTTTCTGTTTGGACAATAGAATTATATTAACAAGCCAGAAGCTAGCAAAAGCCAAATGATTACAAAGAATTTAAATCTAGCATAGGGTTTGTAGCACAGAAAATAAACAAGCGATAATATTTTTATCTCGATTCTCAAAAATTGGGCACAAAATACCCAATCCCAAATTTGTCAGGTAGACACCTGATCCTAGGCAACGGACCATTGCCAACATTTTTCTTCAAAACATCATGTAAAACAATGCCTTTATCGTGTAATTGATCTATTGAATCAACAGTTCTGTACTCTGGACCAAACCCCATATGAATTAGTCTTATTAGGCCATACGGTGTGCTCGACGTCAGGGTGGTGCGAGGTGTGCGAGCTCAAGGGGAACACCGCCCCCTAGTGAGAGGTGCTCTCACTTTTGGCCTCGCGCGGTGTCCAGACGTTGCACGACGTCTCCATTTCCAATGGTGAGAGGAGGAGTAAGGGGTGCTGATGTGGAAGAGAAAAAGTGAGAGTGTGTGTATGGACACACCTGATAGCCTTACCACTCGATCTAAACCCACCTCCAAGACCATGTATGGATCTAATAAGCAATAACATTAGCCCACAAAGAACTTGGGTTAATGGCAAACCATACAAACTCCGAATGTTAATCTCACCATTTTCTTTAGAAGCCAACACCTTCCTCCATTTAACTCAAAGAATCGTAAATTGCCCGTCTTTGGCTCCACAAAAGAAACAGTACCTAAAGTTTCCAATTGTGAAAGGACTTTTTCTGGAACTTTGAAAATTGACATATAAAAAATGCATAAGTTAGCCCACACCGACTTAGGGGTGCAAATGAGCCGAGCCGGCTCGCGAGCTACCCGGGACCGGCTCGATAAAAACTCGGCTCGAGACCGATTTTAAACGAGCCCGAGCCGAGCCCGAGCTTAAATATAAGGCTCGTTTATTAAACGAGCCCGAGCCGAGCCTGTGTCACCAAGCTCGATTAGGCTCGCGAGCCCTAAACGAGCCTATATATAATATAATATTATATATATATATATATATATATATATATATATATATATATATATATATAATTTTTATTTTACGGACTTAGCATTTATTCCTGCATTAGAGTAAACGAGCTTGTTAACGAGCTCGACCCGAGCTTGAGCTCGTTTAGGCTTGTTAAGAATTAAACGAGCCGAGCCCGAGCCGAGCCTGAGTATTTCTTAACGAGCCCGAGCCGAGCTTAGGTCCATAAAGCTCGTAACGAGCCGAGCCCAAGCCGAGCCCTATATATTTCTTAACGAGCCCGAGCCGAGCTTGGTCAGGCTCGGGCTCGGCTCGACTCGTTTGCACCCCTACACCGACTTCAATAAAGTAGCACGCACTCCAATGAAAAACTTTTTTACTTTCCAATTACAGAGTTTCAGTCACTCCATCCCAACCTACCACTCGCAACATATTGGACCCACCGAAAGACCCGAATAAGTAAAAGAAAAGTTGAAAACCTAGCTGGACAACCTCCTGTAAATTTATGGGAATAATCTCAATACCCCCGCCCCATACAAATTTGATTTTTGCATGTTAATTTTCAGCTCTAACGCCAAATAAAAACTACGGAAAGTTCGAAGTCACCGCGTCACACATCACTTTTCCTTTTTCGTTTGATTTTCACCCTTTTAGTGTAAGTGCCATTAATATATAAAAAATAAGAGGAAATAAGATGTAACAATTTTTTTTAGGTGAAATGGGACGTAGTGGAATAGGACGCAGAATGACGTAACGCTATATAGCCTAATCTTTGGTTAAAAGAAGGGGTGCTACTAAATATACACCCTAAATACACTTTTAACAAAAGTCAAAGCATTTTCAATCAATCATTTATAATTTTTCCAGAAAACAATGCAATTTCAACAAATAGAAAATCATTGATTTTGAATAAGGTGTATTTCAAGTAAAAAGATGGTGTTTTTTTTGCCAATTCCCAAAAGAAGAGAGCGGAAATAAGAAAGAAGGCGCGTGAGTAGCAATGCTGTCAATTAGGGGGGCTGAATAGTGCCCCATTTTCAAAAATTAGTTGCACTTCAAATGCTAGTTACGAGCTGATAGATGGTTATAGATCATAGCGTCGCCACCAACTGCTAGTACTTTCGTATTAATTATTATTGATCTTCGTCAATACCGCAGTCATTTTCACAAACTTAAAAGCCGACAATGCTTCATACGTGTGAGCTTTACTCTTTAGACTTTAGTGATTTGGAAACATTTCCCTTGTAGTATTTGAGCTCCGCTATGCTTTCTTTGATGCTACCCTATCGACAAGAACAAGAAATATTTTTATAATACAATTAGAATTGCCCCGTGAGTGAGTAAAGTAAGTAAATTGCTTACCATTTCTTCATTATTTATATATAAGAAGAAATCGTTGAGCATCGGTGAAGGGTTTTGAAGATTAGTATACCCTGAAAATCAAGAAAATAATGGAGGAAATTGGGTTTTTGGGAATGGGAATAATGGGGAAAGCTATGGCCATGAACTTGCTCCGCAATGGATTTAAGGTCACTGTTTGGAATCGCACTCTATCCAAGGTACCCTTTTTTTATATATACACATATATGTATGTATATGTATGTAGTGTTTTGGTGATAGTTACTGTTATGTTCTTGGTAGTTGGATTCATATTTGACTATTGGATGGTTTAGATGAATAATGGTTTGACCTTAGATGCTGATGGTTTAAGGTCTAATTTAGTAACAGGTTCATGTGATCGAATTCTTTAGTGATTTTGATTTTGAATATGCAAATCTGCTATTTAAAATCCATCTACTTTGATGTTTCTGTTTTTTTAAGCGCAAGATGTAATCCATGGTGATGTTATAATAGAAATTTGACTTTTTTATATAAGCTTTCTTTGTAATCGATATGTTTCTTGTTGAGTTTGAAGTTAAGGGGGTGATTTGATCCCCTTTTATTTCAAGTTTTATGATTATTATTAGAATTTATTTTAAAACGGGGCAATTAATTTCTTGTTTTCCTTGCAGTGTGATGAGCTAAAAGAGCATGGTGCTTCTGTAGGGGAAAGTCCTGCAGCAGTGGTCAAGAAGTGCAAATACACAATTGGAATGCTATCCGATCCTCCTGCAGCTCTTTCTGTTAGTAGCAAATTTTATTTATCAATGTTTAATAATTTCATTTTCTTGTATATAATACAAAGAACACCAAAAATATGATTATGGGTCTCATTTACTCAAACAGTATATAGATGATGTAATATTTATATTTAGGTGGTATTTGATAAAGGCGGCATTCTTGAGGAAATTAACAGCGGGAATGGTTACATTGACATGTCAACTGTTGATGCTGAAACTTCTTCTAAAATCAGCAAGGTTTAAGTTACATTTTTTTTCTATAATCATCAGTTTAGTGGCTTCTGAGTGCATCCGACCTTTGCTTATTAATAGTGTACTTAGGAAAAATACAGAAAAGCTCATGTGTTTTCACCATTTTATTTATCCAGACACTTAACTATTTTCTCTAGTGATTAAATACGTTTTTGATCATATAAAAAAGCTATTTTTCATGGCTACCTGGTTTTAAAAAAGGAGAAATACAGAAAAACACAACATACTTTCACCATTTTTATCGATTTAGTCATTAAAGTATATCTTTTTGGTGGCTAAATTGATAAAAAGTAATAGTTTAACGGCTGAATAGACAAATGGTAAAAGTACACGATATTTTATTGTGTTCTCCACGTATATCAAAATCAGGTAACTGGAAAAAATCTTTTTTAAACGGTCCAAAAGAGTAAAATGGTTTTAATCTCTACAAAAAATGGTTAAGTGGTTATATCGATAAGATGGTATAAGTACATTGTGGTTTTCTGTATTTTACCTTTGTTGTATTTTGTATTTCTTAATGCATAATTTTGTGTTTGCAGGCGGTAGTAGCGAAGGGTGGTTCTTTTCTTGAAGCTCCGGTTTCAGGAAGCAAAAAACCTGCTGAAGATGGACAATTAGTAATCCTTGCTGCTGGTGACAAGGTAAACTTTAGATGCTATTTTTTAGATGATTTCTCAAGATGTTGTAATGTTGTTTATTGACTTGATAACTTCACACGGATGTAGGGTTTGTATGAGGAAATTCTCCCTGCCTTCGATGTTTTGGGGAAGAAGTCGTTTTTCTTGGGACAAGTTGGAAATGGAGCAAAGATGAAACTTGTTGTCAACATGATTATGGGGAGGTGAGTATTTTGAAACCCTAAAGTTTTACAGCGGAGACCATGTTTCGCCAGTTTTTCCCATTAAATGTTGTTTGAATAAATGATGTTTAAAAAAATTTGAGAGAATGAGGACACACTTGGAAAAGTGGATGGAAAACCTAAATGAGGGCAGATTTATAAAGAAGTTGAGATATCATGGGGACTTTTGGTAATAAGTCGTTCTTTCTGCATTTACTTATAAAGAAACATCCATATATAGCTTACCAGATTAAGTCATTAAGTAAGAAAACATGGTGTAAAAGAAGTAAAAAAAAATGAATGTATGAAATTGTTCATCGACTTCTAATGGGTGTTTGGTCTTGTGCAGTATGATGAATGCTTTCTCAGAGGGACTTGTTCTTGCTGAAAAAAGTGGACTTAGCCCTAACACTCTTCTAGATGTATTGGTAAGATACTCTCTCCATTTTATCAATCCAAGCAACATGCTTCTTATAACCTTTCAATGTAACAAATTTGCCATTTTTTTACCATTTTATGTTAGCTTTGGGCTAAATTTGTTGCAGGATCTTGGTGGAATTGCTAATCCTATGTTCAAAATGAAAGGACCTTCAATGATCTTAAACAATTACAGCCCTGCATTTCCATTGAAACATCAACAAAAGGACATGAGGTTGGCTCTTGCCCTTGGTGATGAGAATGCCGTATCTATGCCAGTGGCGGCTGCCGCCAACGAGGTAAATTATTCACCGCCACTTATTTGATACTGATAAACAGCAAGATACTTATATTTCTACACCAATATGAGCAATGTACTTTAATTTTTACATATTGTTACTATTGGTAAAAATGGAAGTACTTTGCTATTATGGTTAAGGAATTACATATTGCTATTAATGTTAGTGTATCCCACATTGGTGCGACACGGTCCTATAAGTTTGTATATATGTTGGAGTCTCCCCTCTCTCCACAAGGGCTCTTTTGGAGAGATACTATGGGGCTCCACATATATTTACATGGGTAAACATTAAACAATATATAAGTATGCACTATGTTGCTCTTATAAGTAAACAAGTGTAAGTACATTGTTATGATGGAAAAAATATAGAGTGCATTTGCCTATATCGGTAAATGAAAGAATAAAGTATGTTGCTATTCTCTGCAATTTGTCGTTAGAATTATAATCAGTTTTGCCTAATGAAATTGGTGATTGTTTCGTTTCTAGTTACAATTTGTACTTTTTCGTAAAATTTGGCGTATTTATGAAATATATGTAAAAACATACAGGGATTCAAGAAGGCTAGAAGCAAGGGTTTAGGAGACCTTGATTTTTCAGCTGTTTATGAAGTTTTCAAGGTTACCAAACCCTCACCTTGAAGATCATAATTCAACAAGATGGTGAAGGAAGTATGCTATTTCGTATATGATCTAAATCAAGCATTCTTCCTTCCATTAATTCCGAGATGGGTGTTTATGGTGAAGAAAACTCATACTCTGTATTATTTTCTTTTGGATCAATTAAAACAATTAAACAAGTTATAATTACTTCATTATCTATAGAACAAAAAGTAGGTGAAATGTGTGTCTTATATGGCACATACTTATCAGCTCCGTGGGTTGTTTGAATGAACGTTTTCTTACATTATTATAATATATTTGTGATTTCAGTTAAAACATAGCCGCTTTATAGTATATGGTTAAGTAATTATGATTATGGCTAGTTCCTTATATGGGAAAGATTCAATTGGGAACAGAAAAAAAGTTCAGGACAGCGTGAACAAATCTCGACCATATAATTTTTTGACATTTTATTATACCGAAAAAACTGAATATATCAAAATTAATGAATTTTATTCTTCATAAATAAACATCAATATCGATATAGTTTTTATCATATAAATGCAAATTTTTTACATTAGCTATCATCATGTGAATAACATTAGTTATTCACATGTGAATAATAAATGAGTTGTAAAAAAAATAAAAAAATTGCGGTTTGTTCGTATGTTAATAATACACATCACGAGAGCTAACATAAAGAATAAATAATTTTATATATATATATATATATATATATATATATATATATATATATATATATATATATATATATATATGTGTGTGTGTGTGTGTGTGTGTGTGTATATATATATATATATATATGTGTGTGTGTGTGTGTTGGTTTATAATGAACAAAAGTTTATAAACTTTGATATGTTTGGAATTCTTTTTCCACCAAAAGTAGCATTCTAACATTGAAGAACAACATTCATTCATGCGTTTTCAACATTGTTTTTCGTCATTGTTTGAACATAATCCTAACATCTCCAATGAGAGGTTTTTTGAGAGGTCAAATTTAAGAATCAATCCCACGAAGTTTTTTCCCCATTGAAGCGAGTTGTTTCTTGAGTCAATAATACAAACCATTCAAATACTTTTTTGAGTTTCATTTTTGTACAATTAATTTCCTTTATTCAATGATGTAGTTTACTCTCATTATCATATTTAACATTTAATGCTTTATTATTTTTAGACTAATTTTTTTTAAATTTAATCCGCGGCATTAAATTTTAAATATTGTTTATGATACTTTCATCGTTTTATTTTTTATAATTATATACGTAATGTCGTACGATGAGATAAAAGTAAAATATGAACTCAGATAGTATTTACTTTAATTTTGTGTATGGTAATTCATTGAGTTTATTTAATGTTATTATTAAGTACTTTTTAATACTATAAATATAACATATGCTTAAAATTTTGATAAAGGAGTTTATAAAATATTTCACAAAGACGAGAGTAAATTAGTTTAATTTAAAAATGATATATAATTGGAGATGGTTTAAGTTAATGATATTTTGTTTGATAAAGTTAGTGGAAAGATGATGTGTCAATAAAAATACATGCAAACATTCCAAAAACTTCATTTAGATTCATGAGTATGGTCCCCACGCCAGTTGCGTGAGGACGATGTGGATTGTCACCTAAGTTAGGAATGATGCCCCACTTGATGTGAGCATGAAGTGGTGTAGAGCAATGTGGCCACAACCACAGCCGCCAACGCCACACACACACACTCACACACACACACATACACACACACACTCTGTCTCTATAATGATAATAATTAATTACATAAAAATTTAAAAAACAAAAAGGAAAGGGTGATATAGATTGGTATGTATTTCTTAAATGGTGTGATAGAGAAGTGAATGGTTTTGGTGTACGTATAGAGTGACCATACCTCATAGCCTTATATCAAGAAAGAATTTTATTGTACTTAATGGTTTCAAACCCTTAAAAGACACGAACTTTAATGGCTATTTTAGAAGGTTAAATATGCTAGCAACGAAATAAGTCTGCTATGTTTTAAAAAAAATAAATAAAGAGTCTAATCTGCGTTCATGTGAAATAGTTCATATGAAATAGTGCATGTTCATCATTCTACCTAAAATATCTATATACGTTGAGTTTTGCTCATTGACAATGTGCTTTTTATTTCAGTTTTTGTAATGTATCACAATTTGATGTTTAAATCGGTTGTAATGATCGTCTTAGCCAAAAAATGGCAATAAATTGGTCCTAAAATAAACAAGTATCAAGATGTGTTCTATTTTATGTTAAGGAGATATATATTGCCTAAAATAAGATCTCACTTATTGTACAATATTATTCTTCATTTAACCTTATATTACAGACCAACATCTAGTGCAATGTTACAATTGTGTTGATGTCAAATCGGTGAAATTAGTTGCACAGTTTTGAAACCAAAAGCATTCCCCATCTTTTATAAAATGAGCTATCTTTCAAAAGCTAATTTCCAATTTAAAGATAACACAATTATAGATCATCATCGTTTCTACCAACTGCTAGAGTGCTAGCTACCAAACGGAAACCCAATCCTATAAATAATAATCGCGATCATTTTCACAAACATAAAAAACCCAACAACGCTTCCTTACTTCTTAGACTTTGATGATTTGAATACATTTTCCTTATAATATTTGAGCTCGGCTATGCTTTCTTTAATGTCATCCATGGCTCTATGCTTGTTCTCCTTCCTTGGAGCCTTCTTGTTATCTGTGAATCAATAACATTTTTCAAACACACTTTTGTTACTTTTAAATAATAAATATTTTAAATCTGTAAATCCACACTAAACTTCAATGATAGCCAAAAATATATCACCTCTTGGGAACCAACGGATACATAAAGCCTTAACACTGCTGACATCAACAACTACATGAGAGAAAAGACTAGCCAAATCAGGCATGTATTTCTGCAAAACAAAATAATACTTAAAAAAGTCAGTATCTTCGTTTCTTTTTGTGTAGACAGTAAAAGTTACAATAAAATTATGATTAATTTTTTTTTAATCTTTTTACCTTCAAGAAAAGAAAATCAACATAAACTGAATTTCCTGCAAGCAGAGGAGTATACGTGCCCACGTGTTTCTTGACAAAATCTATAACCTACACATCATATAATATGTTGATTAAAGAAACCAGAAAAATGAAATCAAACCAATATTATCTTTTACCAAAAGGCTGATATACATCATCAAGAAAAATGGAAAACAATAAGCAAAAAAGTAACAAAGAACAAGGTTTAAATTACCTGCTGTTCGGCTTCTTTTTCACTGATTGTACTTTTTATCACCTTTTCAGTCAAACCTATAAACAATATGACATGTTAGGGCTAAAGTCAATTGAGGAGGGCATTTACGTCTTTTGCACAGACTTACCACTTGCAGCATGATGATCTTGACACCATTCTCCCATCTTATCAAGACACTCTTTTGTTTGATGTATGACCAAGTCAGGACCCTAAGCCAAAAAAAAATTACATTTTAATGATACTAATATATTATCTGTTATAAATAATAAAGTTATGATCATAAAAACCACCAAGAGTGTAACAATAATTAGAAAGCAAGGTCAACTCCCAAGTTACCTCTACAGATTTGGTCAACTTCCCATCTGTGATAACACAAGCAATCTCCAGTATTGTATCTACTTCAATATTCAATCCTACACATTGAGTAATCAACAACCTTTTTCAATAACAATAAATACCTAAGAGATTGTTATGTAAATTAAAAAACTCAAAATTAAATACCTACCTGTCATTTCAAGGTCAATCCATACAAGAGGCAACTTGTATTCTCCTTCAAACACGGCTATGCTTTTATCATTCTTAGTTAGGGTTGCATCTTGAAGATTATTAGTTTCTTTCTCATGTTTACCTGCATCACTCAATAAAATGTACAGATAAATTTTTTACAAAATACAGCAAGATTAAAGAATGGTTTTTAGGGTAATAGTTGAAATATATACCATTGGATTTCTCTTTATTATCAGCAGCATTGGTTGTTTCTTGTTTATCATCTTCAACATCCAGTTCTAGCAAAGAAAAAGCATTTGAGAGCGTGTTCATGTTTACTTAATACCCTTTGTGATTCTTCAACCATTAAGATCCTGTGATGAAAAAATTGAGTGAAATGCTGGCAGAATGTGTTGATAAATGAAAGCAATGAAGAAATGCAATATTCTTTCTCGAGAGAAAAAATATTGTTTACAGAATCAAGTGTGAAAACATAAAAAGTGGCATCAAATCACCTTCACAGTCTGTTCAATTATGCGTTAGCAAGCCTTTTCTTAAATACAAAATTAGGTTATTGTCAATCTCCTACCACACTCTAACAATCCAGATTATTCATACTAGAGTCAATTGAGAAAAAACAACGATATATAGTAACAAATACAGATATAAGTGATTAATAGGTTTACTACACAACAGTATGATTCCAACATGCATAATTTTTTTTAAACCGAATGGTTGAAAATCAGTTTTTCTTTCTTTACATTGCTGGAATCCCCTTCTGTGCCCAAATCTAAACTCGCTCCTACAATCAAAACTTCGTATTTTAACACTATCGGTAAAACCCCAATATCCCACTCCGGTAGTACTTGAAACGATAATAATAATAACAAGGAGGATGGAATTGAATAATCGTCGGTCTCATGTAATTCTAGGGTTTAGTTTAACAAAATTCAATAAATCACTAACACTTGTACTAAATTTCGCACCATGATTACTGAATGTCTACCTTCACTGACAGCAATTGGAGGGAAACTAGGTTGAAGATGATTGTTTTGCAGTTCCAGATTCCACCAAGTGATTTCGAACCCGGCTGCTTATACATAGTCAAGTCAAATCACTTTCAAACGTTCTATACTTATGGGCCGATGTAAATGGGCTATGAGGTGGTTTGACTTTGAACTCTATCCATTCCAATTGTTGATTTCATTTCATTTGGGCCCAGGAGAGTCCAACAATTAAGGTACACAATTTCATAAAAGATATTTAAGCTTCAAATATTGTACGTCAAAAATATTGATAATGCTTTGTGCGTTATCTCAACTTAACGGGCATTAAGATTGGTTCGGTGCAGGCCCTCCTAAAGTGTGAGTGTTAGCTAGACTAGGAACTAAGTATATGTACAAACAAAAGGTGCCTAGTCAACAAATCTTGGAGTAGGCCCTATTGAAAAATTTAAAACTCAACTGTAACTCAAAGCACAAGAATTCATGATCTGAATGAGCTGTAAACTCTAAATTTAAGATCTTAAATGCAAACAAATACGGAAAATAAGAACAGTAACATTATTCAATAGTAAAATAGAATTGAAACAATAAACATTCCATTGATAAAGTTGATTACAAGTTTTCCAAAAAAATGAAGAACAACAATGGAGAAGATGATGATAATGATGAACAGTGCAATTGCTCAATGCAAAATGTATAAAGAGTAATACCAGAAAGTATCATATTCTCTTCAAATCTTAAAGCATTGCATCTATAGGTTGGTGGAGGGCCGGTGGGAAATGTTCATTAATAGAAGGATGACACGTGCTCGAAAGGGTTTTACTAACATGCACATGGAATCAAAGTTTGTTGCTGCTAATATACACAAACGTTTTTGTATTCTATTACGTAAATAAGGGACTGTTAACGACACTAGGCACTTTAATGGAGTAAAAACTAAGGGCAGCTGATTAAGTCATGAAATGGTAGTTGAATGATGCAATACAAAATTCTACGGTCCATGAAACTATGAATTTTACGTATCATACACAGGATTTCTGCAGTTTTGTGTCTTCAAATTCTACGGTATAGAGTATTGGATTTCTATGGTCCGATGCTCTTAATATCTGCAGTCTCGATCACAAGCAATTGCAATCCGACTAGCTAATTTATGCGGTACACAGATTAAAAACTTTGCAGTTTCGAGGATGAAATTTTGCGGACCCGGTTAACATATTTTTGGGGTATAATGTCATGATTTTTACGGGGTCAAAATGACTCATACAAAAATCAACTTTTTCCATAAATTCACTTTGAGTAAATTTCCTACGTCATTTCAGCAATTGGTTACATAAAAATAAATTCCAACAGACCCGACTCAACCCATCCCAAGCTATTTATCCTTAAAATAGGCAAGAAAGACAGACAGACTTTAACTAGGCAACCCTAGGGCCAAAAGGCTCGAGCTTTTTTAGTCTTTTACCCTTTTCATTGTTTTTCAAGTACAACAACGTACATTTCGCATTCTATTGTTATTTTTTCCTATTATAACATCCTACTTATATCAGTTTGCTTTTATTGCATTTTACTTTCATGTCAAGTGACATAACCTCATGTTTCATGTTTTTTAAGTAATATCAATGTAGTAATAATGGTTTGCTTATGTATGAGTGTGTAGTTTTTGACTTTGCAATGTTGGATATAATTATTTATAAGCAAGAATAAACACCTCAAGCATGATGTTGCTCATAGTTATAGTTATAAACATGCTATATTATTTATTATTTCATTTTACTCTATTGAAAGTTTCCTTTAAAACTATTATTCTCATTTTCATACTTACAAATTATTGATGTATGGCAGGATACCGAGCATTTTATGTTCTATGTTATCAGTCGTGGTTCATGGTAATAAGTGTATGACTTTTTTTAACTTATATTTTTATGAAAATGACTAGACCTGTTTAGTCTAGATCGGCCTATCATAGGCATACCAAAAAATAACGCATGTGCAACTCAGTTCAAGCATGGGCCTCACTTTAAGATTTTGGATCGTAGAAGCCTGAAATTCAATGCATGTGATGCCTTGCTTGAAACCCAAGACTAATATTCATTTTTATATCGTGATATATTTAGGTAAAACCAAACTGAAATTTTAATACTAACCAATACAACCAAATATCCAATAGATCTAAATTGGTTAGAACTAATCTAGTTACACAATTTAGAAACATGTAATTATTCTATAGGGGATATGATATTCTCTTACAAACCAGGTCCTTATAACATGTAATAAGTATGCACAGTCTATTATTTGCCATCAATTTGTAAATGAAATCCTTATCGCATCTTAACTTTTTATGATTGAAATTATCACACTCAAAAGGTCATTATAATTATTCTATTATATTATTACATTATATCAGATTATGCATGTGGCTCACATATTCACCTTTAAAACAAGAACAGCCCTCAAGTTTTGTATCTTTTGTTTGGGCATAACATTGGTATAATTCTACAAAGAAATTCATTTTTAGAAACAACAATATATTGCATTTCTTTTTACACCAATATCATATCCATATTTGGTGTAAATGACATCTACAATAGCTCTTTATTTTTCATGTGAATTTATTTGTCAAAATTTCCTAGAACTTGGTACTAATCAAACGAAAAATATATTCTTTGGGAATCCACATTTTAGATTCAAAACCAATATCAACATAGATGTTTTTGTATTGTGAGCATGTTAAAAGGGAAAAATCAATAAGGAAGTGACTTATCCCGCTAACATATTAATAATAAAGTGATTTGTATGATAAATATGAAAATGAGAGGAAAAATGGTTGAAGATATTGAAACTTTGCTTGACTCAAGTTGGTATTATCATTTCTTAAGCAATTCGTTATCATTACTAGTTTCAACAATTGTATCTCAAATTTATTGTTATATTATAGTAAAAAGTTATTGACCAGTTAGTGTGTTTTTATATTATTTACTAGTAAAAAGGCGCAAGATATATTCATCATCTTTTTTACCAAATGCAGCTAAGTTTATAAACAAAAAACTTTAACGACCTAAACACTTAATTCAAATTAAATTCACACCCATCTACCCTAAAGTTGATTTTCATGTCCATCTTGTGTACCCAAGCTTTGAAGCTTGCTATATATTGTAAGTTTTTCATTTTTGAAAACAAAGTTTATTTTGTTGGATGTGTATGTTGATGAATATAAAACTTTTAGGCCCTATAACCATCTAGATCTACAAATATGCAAGACTTACCTTTTAAGTCAATCATCCTATATTTATGAAAATACAAGTACATATAAAATGACAAGATGTTAAGTGTAAATTGCATAGTATAATAAATTATTTAAGGTCTATTAACATCCTTTTTATTAGCAATCACATACATTAATACTTCTAAATGAATTCTTAAACTGATTAGTAATTCTTTTATTATTATGCAATTCTAACACTTGATGGTGTTACAATTAAGTCCCCTCAGGATGATCCATCTCCGTAATAAAAAATAGAAATACGCTTTTTAACTAACTTTATTCAACAGAAAGTCATATTAAGTGACTAACTTCTATCTCAAATCATAAATTTTACAAAATCAATTATATTTAGATGATGATTTAAACATGTCTGAGTGTAGACATGCCCAAAGAAAAAAATGGACGTGCAACATGTTCCTTAATATATGCTAATGCGTTCCTTAATTTATACCAAACATTACATTCTTTATTTTTCTCGTTTTTTAACCTATATCCGTATAAAAATTTTGATGTATAAAAATTTATATTTTTTCTATTCTTTACAAATAAATACCAATATCGTTATGCTTTTATAAAAAAAATTATATCTATAGCAAATATGTAACGAATAGTTGTATATTCACAATAATATACAAATGGAGACAACAAATTGGTGTATATGACATTTAATACATCAGTTAGTTTATATTCATAATGTTATGTAACTAAGAAACTCAGTAGCGTATTCACTGTAGAATATACAACTAATACTTAGTCATTCACCATATATTAATCAACTAGTTGATTTCTTAATTATATATTACAATGTGAATATACAACTATCTGATGTATTAGTCGTTTATCCCCATATACAACTAGTTGATATATTAATTGTATACTCCATTGTGAATATACAACTAGTTGATGTATTACGTGTCTATATATAAGCATCTGATGTATTAGTTGTATATTTTATTTATATAACTAATTGGTGTATTACATGTATATTTTATATGGAATTTAAAGATCTATAAGATGTAGTAGTTGTATACTACATTATGCATATACAACTAGTAGATGTATTGATCGTATATTCATTGATTCTCAATTGCATAGTTTTAAAAAGTTGGTTTTTGGTTCAATTTGGCTGAGTCGAGAAGAACCAAATATTTTTCATGGTAGAAACCTTATATTTAGCTTACACATCATTTGGGATGAAACTGATTCTAAACCAAACTATTTTAGTTAAGTCTCATTTGAAGTTTTTGTTTTGAAGTGGTGTATTATCAGGAATCAGTTTTGATCCAAACCCTATTTGTTATATACAATAAGACATTTGTTTGTAAAAAATGAAAAATAAAATATATAATGTTGATTTTGCAAACTATGCTTTTAAAAGTAGAAATGGAATGAAAATAAACATTTGGCTAAAAATTCACTTCAAAATTCAAGACGAGGGTTTTTTTTTTTTTAAAGGAAAAGGGTTTACTCTTTTTATTTCTTCTTGCTCCTCAAATCCTTCCGAAGAAGAAAACAGTGTACAAAGCCTTTTTTTTTTTCCTTCCATTTTTGAAGCAGCCGAAACCAATCTTGGTAACAATGGCGACCCTCGTCCCTCCTCCACCTTCACCGGCGGCGGCGGAAGCGATCAAGCCGGAGAAAGTCGATTACATGGACCTACCGTGCCCTATTCCTTACGAAGAAATCCACCGGGAAGCCCTCAGTTAATATCTCGCTGTTTATTGAACCTTAATTACTAAATTGGTATCGTTAGTTATGTTTTAGTTTTTGCTGTAAACGGTTTAGGTGATTGCTTTGAATGGCCACATAAACCCTAATTCATTTCATCGTTAAACCCTAACTTACCTTTTACTTGTCTAAATTCTTACTTTCTGATTTGGAATTATTTCTATGGTTACGAAATATATGTTTGTCTTTCCGTTTCTGTGGCACCCGAGCCCTTTATCACGGGGATCAAGAGAACTTCATTGTAATTTTCAAATTGGTGTTCTTGCTCAGCTCTGTACTTGAAATGCACCTTTTATTCAAAAAATTTAAGAGCAAATCCCATGAGGACATTGGACCCAAGAGGGTTTTTTCATATGCTTCAAATTGGAATTCGTGCTCACTTAATTATATATAATGCTTGATGCTTCCATTGAATCACCTGCAAACTAGAAACATAAATGAAGTTCTACCTTATACAGCATCTTAGATTGAATATTTTCTTATTCTCTAGTGTCCTTAAAGGCCGATTATTTTGAGGGGATGCGTGTTGATTTTACCAAGGGACTCAATCAGAAGTTCTCACTAAGTCACAGGTACTAGTTCCAAATCAACATCTATTCTTTGAGTTCGTATCAACTTTTTTCCTCCTTTGTTTTGATAATTATGCCATTTTAACTTTACAGTATTTCCATGGGACCCACAGAGATCCCTTCTCAATCTGCTGAAACAATTAAAATTCCTACTGCAAACTATGAGTTTGGTGCAAACTACATAGATCCAAAGGTCGGTTGTTTACACTTTACATAATACATACCATTATTCATGTTCTTAGTTTGCCAATATTGGTCTATGTGCTGTAGTTAATGCTTATTGGAAGGGTGTTGACTGATGGGCGGGTCACCGCCAGAGTCAAATGTGACTTGTCTGACAATCTCAGCATGAAGGCCAATGCTCAGGTAGAAGGGTAGATTAGTAATTGTTAATTTGTTATTTAAAACAGCTATCATTAATTCCTTATGTTTTTTTCTCAGCTTACAAGCGAGCCACACATGTCTCATGGAATGGTCAATTTTGACTACAAGGTAAACTACTAGTCTCATAGGTTCTTTATAATAATACATACAAATTATCATTTTTATTAATTTATGTCATCTTTTCTTTACAATGGATATCTTCAGGGTAGTGACTATAGGGCGCAATTCCAACTTGGAAATGGTGCCTTACTTGGTGCTAGTTATATCCAGGTAAAATATTTTCCTCTCTTATTTATTTATTTATTTATTCACTTATGTAAAAAATTGCATTAATAAAACAGTTTTAATGTGTAATATATTGGTTGCAGAGTGTTACACCTCACTTGTCATTAGGTGGTGAAGTATTCTGGGCAGGTCAGCATCGCAAGTCTGGTCTTGGTTATGCTGCCCGATACAATACAGATAAAATGGTAATTCTCTTATGCTGACGTGTCACAAATTTTAAAAATTTTAACATCTACTATATTTTTTTATCAACGAAAATTCATTTCTTTCCTACAGGTTGCTTCAGGACAGATTGCTAGCACTGGAATGGTGGCACTTAGCTATGTTCAGAAAGTGTCTGAAAAAGTAACAAATCAATCTTTTTCAAAATATTATTGTTTTTAAAATTTTGTATTAATTTTGGTTTCTTTGTTGTAGGTTTCTTTGGCATCTGATTTAATGTACAATTACATGTCAAGAGATGTCACTGCAAGCTTTGGCTATGATTATATACTTCGCCAGGTAATTCAACAAAGCCCTTATTATTAATTTTTTATTTTTTATGTTTCTTTATTTAAATGCTTGACTCCATTAATTCCATTATTTATTATATTGACAGTGTCGGCTTAGAGGCAAGATTGACTCAAATGGTTGCACATCTGCCTTTCTTGAAGAAAGGTTGAACATGGGTCTTAATTTTATTATTTCTGCTGAGGTCAGTACATTTATTGCTCATTAACTCATTACATAAACACCATAAAGAAAAGGGTTAAATCCAATAAATGTTTTTAATTATCGCATCCCACTTTTATTTTAACTTTGTAATTCGGAAAATCTACCCGACTATACCAATTTCATCAAAGCATTATCAATTTCACTGCTATAATTGGGTGGATTTTTGAAAGCATAATGTCCTATTAAGAAAAAAAATGGAAGTACAATGCTCTAATAGGATGATTGATTGATAATGATTATTTTGCAATATTATGTAAATGCAGATAGACCACAATAAGAAAGACTACAAGTTTGGGTTCGGGTTGACGGTTGGAGAATAGATACAAGCAACGATGCAAACTTTATTGTTTCAAGTGAGTCAAAGTCAAACTGATTATTTTTTTCATCTTACGGACAAATATTCGAGATTTGTTTTTACTTTTTTTGAGCAATATTGCTTATCCAGCTGTATCGACAGTTTAGGGCAGCATTCATAGACATTAAATTTTGCAGTTTGGGGATGTAATTTAATCTAGTTCTTTTTTCAGCCATTTGTATGGATCGTAGGATGTACTGCATTTGACATGTAATGGACTGTCAGTGGGACAAAATTGCAATTTTTTGTCCCACCCAAAAAGGTAATAAAGGAGACTGCAAAGGACTTGAATGTTCTCCTCAAATAACCAGTGTTAAATTACTTACTGTGAAATTAATATTTATATTTACGTAATGCCAAAAAAAAACAAAGAAAAAACCCGGTGATAATATTCAGGCAAACACATTCGAAAATCTCAAGATATACCTATAGGTAGGTGTGTCCTACAAAAATAACTCGATGAAAATACAACTTGGTTTTGACATCCATACTACAATATATGACATCCGTACTACAGAGTAATTCGATGCCCTTTCAAAAATTTGTATAAATCTTTTTAGTTAATATGTAAAAAATAGGAAGTTTGTTTTGTTCTTTCACAAAAATGAGTTCATTTCAGAATTGTTAAATTTGGTGAAACTTATGCCAAGTTTAAAGGATACTTGAAATTTCAATTTGTTTTTCCTACATCTTGATTTCACGTTATTTTATGGAGATAGTTGATGACAACGACATGAATCAATGGAAATATTTTTTTAGTACGACATTTTGTGTATCGGTATATGGCAGATTGCAGAAGGTGGTAAAGCTCATGTGGTAAAGGCTCCAGTGAATCAATGCATTGTAGTTAATCGATCAATTGTTTGTGGAAAAACCCGTGTAGTGGAATAGGCTTCAATTAGAGGTGGCAAAAATTGTCACGACATGCTAAAACAATACGAACTTGACATGAAATAAACGGATTTGGTTGAAAGATTTCAACTCATTTAATTAAACGAGCTGACACGACACGACACAATTATTAAACGGGTAATGTTAGGGTTAAGAGTTTCAACTAGAAGAAGACATGAACGACACCCGTTTTGCTACATGTAGGGATGAGCATTTGACACGAAGAACCGGACCGGACCCAGAACCGAATAGGAATCGGAATCGTGTATTTGGTTCGGCTCTCGGTACTCCATTTTCCACTAAATCGGTTCTCGGTCCAGTTCGGACCGGGTCTAGAACCGAACATATCCCTAACAACATATTTCCTAGTATAACCGGAACTGGATCCGGACTGAAACCAAACCGGTAGGAACCGGAACCGGGGTATTCGGTTTGGTTCCTGGTTCTCTGTTTCCTACGAAATTGGTCATCGGTTCTTCGATTCTCGGTCGGGTTCGGTCCGGGTCCGGACCCGGACCCACGCTCATTGTAACGCCAAAACTTATTTTATTATGGAATTATAATAAAAAGGGCAAAATGGTCATTTTACCTCAAAAGGGTAATTTGGTCTTTTGGACAGAAAATGACTTGTTTGGTAATAATATTTTGAGTCTTGGACTTAAAATGTTATAAAAATGTGATTTTGTCATTAAAATTTGTAAATTGTGGCCAAACTTTAAGAAGTGCAACTTCAATGACCAAATCGCAACTTTTGGGGGTATATAAGAGAATAGTTGTGCAGAATTTTGGGAGTTACGGGAGAGTTCTTGTGGCTGATTTTCTGCAGAAATTGAAGAGCTTTGAAGAATTGAAGCTTGCAAAGTTGAATTATAGCATTAAAAGGGTATAATTAGAAGTTTGGAGGTAAGTATTCCAAGTTCTTGATAGTTGTTCTTGATGGGTTTTGTAGAGCTCAAAAACTGCAATTTCAGTTATGATTATGTTGTTAAGTTGATGAAATACTTCCATTAAGTCATTATAACAAGGACTTAACTAAAGAAAATGGAAGTAAGTTGTTATATTTGGTGAAATTGAAGATTTGGGGTTGTTAGAATTAAGAACCCTAATTCTTCATATGATTGATTGAGTGGGTTTTGATGGTTAAAAACCTTGTTAAAATGTAAGGTTTTAGCCTAGGAACAAACCCCAAGCGATTAAGAACAGAAATAAGGACTTAATGGACCAAATCTGCAAGCTACAGTGCATAAATCGCGACTGGCCAGGGGACCTGCACTGCCGTTAGGCGCAGTGCGCCCCAGAGCCAGGCGGGGTGCGCCCAGGCGCAGTGCGCCCCCTCCTAGGCGCGGTGCGCCCCCCAGGCAGGGGATCAAAAACGCTAACTTTTGCTTGGCTTTTCCGATTTAGCTCAAATTTGAACCATAGGCTCGTTATGGTCTAAAAAGTTTGGGAAAATTTTCATATTGAGTTTTCGACCCCTCGGGGGCACTGTAGACCGATCCGAATGCCTCGGTGAATAGTAAAATTTATATAAAGTTAGTAAACGGAAAGTTTATTAACTAGGCATTGTTTATAACGATATTATATTGAACTCTATTGTATTAGAGTTAATTAGAATGGTTATTAACCTATAATCATTTTGATAATGAATGGAATCATAGGTACGGGACAAAATCCTACGGATTTCATTTCAAGGCTAGGAACAACAAACGCTAGTTGTAGCAAACCTTCAGGTGAGTAATCTCACTTATATCATATATGATTTTGGTGCGGCCTTCGGGCTATGATTTTGGTGCGGCCTTCGGGCTATGATTTTGGTGCGGCCTTCGGGCTATGATTTCAGTGCGGCCTTCAGGCTATGATTTCGGTGCGGCCTTCGGGCTATGATATTCTGGTGCGGCCTTATGGCTATGATATATGGTACGATCAGCAATGACCATGATTTTGGGACAGAAATTGTTTAAGAGTTTAATTGTCGATATTCTCTTATATATGCTTGTTTAATTGCTTGATTACTCATTGAGCTTTATAGCTCACAGTTTATTTGATATGTCCCTGCAGGTGAGCGTGACCCTGCTAAAGGGAAAGACAAAGTCCGTGACTGAGGACTTAGAATTTGAAGTGACATCCCGGCTTGAAGAATGTATAATATCTATGTATTGTACTTCGTGATACACTTGTACTCGTATTTTGTTAACTGATACCCCGTACTTATGGTTTTATTTGTAAAATATTTGGTTTGAAAAATGAAAATTTTTGGGGTGTTTCTGTTAATAAATCGGGTGTTACACTCATCCCTATTTATATGCAAGTTTTTTCAATTATTTGGATAAATTATACAAACCTAAAACAAAACAAAATTTGAATGAAAAACCTTGGGTTATTTCATTTTATAATATAATAGCAACTTTCTCTCCTAAGCCAAGACTTATCTTTTAGTTTTTTTCATTCTCTCATATACTCCACAGTCTCATTCAGTTACTCTATCATTCTCGTAACCTCGTTCATTCGCTTCTCCAACTCATGCTCTTTCTACTTTTCTCTTTCAAATTGCATTGGATTTTTCCTCTTCCACATTCCAAATTCTACTCTTTTCAGTTTTTCGTTTTTTGATTTATGTCTCAACAAATTTTACTCTTTCAACTTATTTAGTATTTCAATATGATACAACATTACATATTTACAAGGTCTAACCCCTAAATCTGCTAACCCGACACGAACTCGACATGAAAATAAAACGGGTTGACACAACACGACACGTTTATTATACGGGTCGGGTTAAGGTTAGGCTCTCTCAACCTGTTTAATGTTTTGACTCGACACGAACCCGACACGGCATGGCACGTTTGCCAGGTCAAGCTTCAATGGAAGATGATCCAATGAAAACTGATCTAGTAGAAGAAGGGTTGGTGGAAATTAATCACTTGTAGGGTTGGTGGAAATTAATCACTTGTATGGAGAAACAATCATTTAGGTATTTTTATATCTCACAATGTTCCTGAACATTTTACTTATGAAATACCACTACAACAAGTAGTGCAATCTATTGAATATGTTTCCTTAGAAAAGTTAAGTATGTTTGTGATGATAAACTGATTCCCGACAAGTGTTTCCCTTTCTCAATAATACCAATTTAACTTTTTATGGAGAGCTAGCATAAATTTGTTTAGGATTATCTGATCTTAAAAATAATAATTTTGCCAATCATAGAGAAACTTCTCATCGTGGTTGATGTAGTTGTTGTATATGTCAAAACCCCCTAAGTATTGGGAAATACCCACATTTTATGATAAGCATGACCCTTACAAGTTTGAACGTACATGTGTATGTGTGTGCGCATATATATATATATATATATATATATATATATATATATATATATATATATATATATATATATATATATATATATATATATATATATATATATATATATATCTGTGTGTGTGTGTGTGTGTGTGTGTGTGTTGCAACTCATGCATTAGTTAAAATTAGGAAAAATGACATAAAATCCCTTAAGTTTGTAACATTTTTTGTTTTAGCGCAACAATGATTTTTTTTCATAAAATCATGTAACTTGAAAATGTTTTTGCATATTTGACATTTATCAGGTCACCTTCTCCTTTACCGATTACCCTCTGGTTATGTGACGTTGAGTTGAATTTTTGGCTAACTTGGGGATGACGTGACATGCCACGTCAACGTATTTCCTTTGGTTAAAAAATCAAAACAAAGGAGAACAAAAGGGGAGGGGTGGTTGAGTTGAATTTTTGGCTAATTTGGGGATGATGCGACATGCCCACGTCAGCATGTTTCCTTTGATTAAATAATCAAAGCAAAACAAAACAAAAAGAGGTGGTTGAGATTTGAACTCAACACCTCTAACATATAACATAGAAGGCAATAACCCTTACCATTAATTAGGAGCCATTTTGATATATGGAATATTGAACCTCATATATAATGAGAGAAATGCTGGAATATTTTAAATATTATTATTATCGGTATATATTTATATAAATGTATAGATACATTTTTAGTTACGTTTATAAAGGTATAAATACATTTCAAATATACAAAATACATTTTTATACCTTTACAAATGTGTTTATACATAATATGTTTTTAAAGGGATAAATTATGTTTTATCAAATATACAAATATATTATTTAAAGATATAAATAAGCTTTTAAAGGAATAGTTTGTTAATAAAGGTATAAAGATTTATACGTTTGTATACCTTTAGAAATTTATTTGTACATAATTAAATATTTTTATACCCTTAAAATGTATAAATAGGTTTTAAAAGCATAAAATATATTTATATACATCTACAAACGTATTTATACATAATAAAATGTTTTTGTATTTCATCAATACATAAATATATTTTTAAAGACATAAATAAATTTTAAAGATATAAATACGCCTTTAGTTGTACTAAGTATGTTTTAAAAGATAAAAATATGTTTTTGAATATATAAATATATTTGTATACATTTACAAATGTTTTTGTATATTTAAAATCATACTTATATCTTTAAAAACATATTTATATTGTTCAAAAATATTTTTATCTTTAAAAACATATTAACATATTAAAAACGTATTTACACCTTTACAAACATATTTATAAATGTATGAAAATATATTTTAGACCTTTAAAAACTTATTTGATATATTTAAAAATATATTTATACCTATAAAAAGTATTATAATCTTTAAAAAAGCTTTTAAATATTTATAAAGGTATAAAAACATTTAATTATGTATAAATTTGTTTGTAAATGTATACAAACATATGTATACCTTTAAAATGTATTTATACGTTTAAAATAATATTTGTATCTTTAAAAATTTATTTATATATCTAAAACATATGTACATATTTATAAAGTTGTAAAATGGTTTGTTATGTAGAAATATGTTCGTAAGGGTATGTAAACATATGTTATATATTTAAAATGTATTTATACATTTAAAACATATTTAAAATCTTATTTATATATTAAATATATATTTATATAATAATAATAATAATAATAATAATAATAACAATAATTAGAGATTTTCAGCATTTTATGCTCAACATTTTATACATCAAAATGGTTCTATCTTAACGACAAGGGCTAGGGCTCTAGCTCTTAAGGGTTTTTGTATTACTTTTTTGAAAAATTATGATTAACATTCTTTAGTTTAAAATCGTGACCAAACTAGTAAAGATATGTTTGAAATTTTCCAAACCAAATTCATTAGTTTCATTAGTTTATGACTTTATTCGGTTTCGTCAAATGATACACATTCTTAATAATAATTTGAAGATTCCTCATCTTTGCTTTAAAAGCATTTACTTTTTCACTTTTTGTTGCTGAGTTTGTTTTGATTTGATTCTGTTTCTGTTTTAAATAAGTACACAATATATGACCTTTATTCACATATACCTAAACATATTGTCATTAAATGCAGACAACAATTGCATCAACGCCGTATCATCAACTATGTGCAGCCCTAAATGACAAGTTTTTTATGGGGTTTTATTAGAAAAAGCTATTAGAAAACTTTGTAGTTTGAAAAAAAAAAAATCGGCTTGTGGTGGATTGGTACAAGTTGTCGACCGAAAACAAACGGACATTGTCATATTTCTTAACATAAGATAATAGTTTTTGTTAAAAGTTTTCACATACACCCCCCTATTATAATGATTTCAATCTGATTTCACATCATATGAGAGTTCATATAATTTGTTTAATATTAATGTAGAAAATAAATATAATTTAACAAAATATCTGAAACAAAACTATAAATATTAATATAATATAAAATCATCGTATCTTATCTTGGTTTTATTTTTATGATAAACCGTGTATTGAATATTCAATTTTTTTTTTCTAGTTGAACCATGTGTAATAGGAATAAAAACAACTCTTGTTATAGCAAGAACAATGACAAAACCTGATTTCTCTTGAAATGAGCTAATCGAGAGGTAAAATGTAGGCAATTGTACTTCCATTCGAGGATAGAAAATATGTTTCCCTAAATGACCTCCAACATATGAAACACTGGCCTATAATGATTTATAAAACTGAGGGAGTGAAGGCATAGACTAGTAATAAAGTTGAAAGTAGAGAAGAAGAAAATTAGGAATGTAAAACTATACTAAAAACACAAATAGTAAAAAAAAAAAAAAAAAAAAAAAAGGAACACTAGACTAGTCATGTAATATTCCATTACCTCAAATTAAGACTCCACATCTTACTATTTAATGACATGTTCTGATAAGAGCCAAACTCATTGATGTCTAACATCATACTATTTTCTTACTTCTCTTTATGGCACCACCGATTGTGACTGTCTCAAATGTAACAATGCAAATCCAGGTTAGACATTGTGGTATTAAGATGTTAGTATTTAATGGTTATTACATAAAGTATGGCTATATTTATGAATTTTACATGTTGTGGGATTATCAATAATATTTAAAATTTTGGGTTTATATGGTCATTTACTTATTCTCTTAAGGATCACAAGTGTTAAGAAAATCCAACTAGGGTAAATTTTGCATATACTCTACAGGAATGGACTTGCATAATGCATGTGTGTAAGTTGTTGAAACTTAAACCGTAGGATCAATATATCTCTTTATTTGGAAGATTCGGAGAAGTAGAGGAGGAGAGGAGGCTTTATTTCATAATGGAAATTCAATTTCGAAGTGTTATGATGGATCCATGACAAGTTCTTGCATTAATTCCACTTAGAGATGCATTTAAGGTAAGCGTCTTTCCATTTGAAGATTTGATTTGTGTTTTTGAGTTCCAATTGATCCCTATAATTCATATCAATTCCATTAAAGCAGCTCCATGGAAATGGTGAATCATGAAGTTATGAAGCTTTAGATTATCTTAGTGTCATGTACTTAGCTTCTAACTCAATTCAACACCAAAGAACCAAACATGTGGAAATAGAATTACATTTAGTTAAGGAGCGTGTTGTTATAGGTCATGTGTGTGTTTTTCTTGTGCCATCTATTGATCTACATATCAGTTTGTAGACATATTTACAAAGGGTCTACCTACATAGCTTTTCCTAGACTTTCAAATCTGTTTAAGCATTTGTGAACCCTCTGCTTCAACTTCAACTTCAACTTCAACTGCAACTAAGGGGGTGTGTTAGATTATATTGTACTATTTATTCCATTCTTTTATTAATGTATAGTTTATTTGTAACCTTTGTATCTACATATCTATATATATCTTATATATATATCTTATAAAATAAGCATATTTCCAAGCATCACGTTGATTTGAAACTTCTATGTTTTTTCATATTTCTAATGACTTTTCAAATTTCTTTTTATATTTGATATCGCGTTAATTTTGCATATATTTCGGGCGATATCATAGTGTTTTTATGAATAAAATTAAGTTAAAAGGGCTAAAATACTCACTACAATTGGAAAATGACTTTGTACAAGATTTTTGGACCTTTGGGAGAAAACTGGCAAAAAATCGGAGAAAAAGGGGCAAAAATTGACAAAGTGCTTAAACTTGAAGGTTAGCGTCGCTAACCCTTCCATTAGCGACGTTAATGAGGCCGTTGCGGAAAATAAGAGGCTGTCGAAATTCACGGGCTAACCAAAGACCTAATCCTCCAGAAATTTAAAGTTAGTGACGCTAACTCTAATGTTAGCGCCGCTAATCCTCCTTCAGCCTATAAATAGCGGCTCATTTCAGCCAGAAAAGAGTTCAATTCTCACTCTCAAGACCCACGACTGCAAGTTGTTCCAAGGCAGTTTTTAGAAGGTTCCGAAGCTTGAATCTTCCCTTTCAAGATTCGATTTGCGTATCTTTGTTTGTAAATTTCGATTTACTATTCATTTTTGTATTTTGATTTCATTCTAGCCATGTTTGGCAAGAACCCGCACTCTAGTTCCGAGTTCAGATATGTTTATTGTTTAGTTTGAAACATTCACTTTGATGTTTGGTTACGAATAATTCTAATGATCATTTTCTTGTTTCAATTTAAGACTTGAATCTGATTTGTTTTTGACTGATCACCCTAAATATATCTTTTTCACGCACTGTTAATCGACTGTGTGAGACACCTAATAGTTTTGCACAGTTGATGTTTGGTAACAAAAACAAGCGTCATTGTTTAGAATTTGGTCATATGTTCACACACTTCCAAGCGTACGAGAAGAATTGGACATTGATTGGTACTTGCACACCTCATGCAGTTCTTGCATTCAGCCTATGATTGTATCTAGGTTGGATAAAACAGAACTAGGTTTATGTAATAAGCGTACCTTTATCTAAATAATTAGCAAGTTATATTCATAAAGACTACATTTTATGATTATTAAAGCCAACTTAGAATTGCATTCATAAACACATCAAAGTGAATTCATTCTAATTCGATAAACATTGAAGACTGGGAACTAGGCCTTTTATTTATTGATTTTCTCTAAAGTTTATTATTTGCATGCTTCGTTTATTACTTCTCTTTATTTGAACCCCCCCCCCCTTTACAATACACCAATGCATAAGCTTTGAACTCTGTGTCATTGTGGATCGACCCTGCTTATCCTATACTCTAATAAAGTGCAGTAGAACAATGTTAGGTTGGGTTTATTTCCAATCTTATTTGTTAGGGATTGACACCCTTAACAATAATGCTTACTAATTGTTTTACCATAACCTTATTTTACAATCACGTAAACTATGTGTATATTTAATAAAGAGTAAATTACAATTTTGGTCCCTATGGTTTACCAAAACTAACAGAACGGACCCAACTATTCGATTTTCACTATATGGGTCACTAACGTTTGCAAAATCCAACAAATCGGTCCCTGAGTAAAGTAAAAAGACTAAAATACCCTTTTTAATTTCTTTTTTCTTTTTCTTTGAATTACTTAAGAGTAAATTACAAATTTGGTCCCTATTGTTGACCCAAAATTGCAGTTTTGGTCATCCTTTTGAAATCTCACGCTGATGGTCCCTGTGGTGTCTAAAATCTTGCACTTTTGGTCCCTTGGTCAGGTTAAGTGACTAAAATACCCTTTCTATATTCTTTTTCCTTTTCTTTTAATTTATTAATTGTTAAGTTAATTAAAAATAAAGAAAAATAAACAAAACCCCACCATCACCTGCTCCTTCATTCCTCCTCCACGTGCTTGGAGTTGCCGGCCGCCGAGCACCGATCAAGGTGCCATTTCTACCGATCGTTCGAATTTGGGGATACTGCGTCATATGTTGAGTTTTTGGAGGCCCGGCTAGGGTTTAGGCAATTTTTAACAATCCAGTCGTTGATTTATATATAAAGGAATGTATGCTCTGTAAGTTCTTATTAACCAGTTTCGTCCCCTTCTTCCCCAATATTCTATCACTTTAATCGATGATGGAGTAAACGGAATAGCCTCCATGAAGCGCTGCAACCTAACAACAACCAAGAGGATGTCAGATTTTTTCAAATTCTTTTTAAATTAGGGTAAATCAGTTATTGTTTTCTGATGTTTCCTCGTAATTCCAAAACTGGAACGAGTGTTGCAACTAACGCAAGTTGCTATCTGGATTGAGACGGCGGAAAAGCATATTGAAACGGAGGTCGGTCTTGGATTCCGAGGTGTTTGATGCAGGCGTGAGTGGTTACCGTTTGGATTAGTCGGACTCCCACTGGGAATACTCCAAACATACGTGTTTAATCACCGGGCCAAGCACCAATTCCGACATCAATGGCGGAATCGATGAAAAAATTCACCGGGTCGGAATTTTGAAACGAAGTTTTTGATTGATTTCACAATTTTTGATGTCGGGTATGATGTTCAGGAAACCGATGCTTCTCGTTCTTCTTTTTTAATTAATTTCACAGCTTTTGATTTTGCTTTCAATTTCCCCTGTTTCTCGTTCTTTTTTTAATCAGTTGTTCCCGCAGCATATTGTTCCTAATCTTCAGTTAAAAAGTTGAATTCGAACAGACAAAACGTGATCAACTTGTTCCTGCACTTGAGTGAAAGGCAATCGAAATGGGTGTCCAGATTTATTATTTGTTCACAATGACTAAACAAGGACTTGAATTGCGTTTCTACATTCTACGACATCATAATTCTTTCTGGTTTGATAGGTTTTTGTTTATCATTTTTGCGTTCATCGTACTAACATTTTCTTGAAGTTCAATTGCAACTGATGATTTGGTCGGGAATCACGCAAGACTCATAAATTATTGTTTTTTATTTGGTGGAAACTTCATCTTTAGAAAATTTTCGGACTTGGCAACCTTAAAAAAACATGCATGCAATTCAATTTGCGATACTGGGACCAGATTCACGAACTCAAGCAGTTTCAATCACTCATACGGCGTTTCACAGAGAGAGAGAGACGTAGTTGGGGTAGGGTTGGGGGTGGGGGTTGAATTTTTCTTCTTGTTTAATTACCAAAATAATAATATTTCACAAGAAAAAAGAAAAAGAAATTAAAAATGGTATATTGGTCTTTTTACCTGGCTAATGGAGCAATAGTGTAACCAAAAGTGCAGTTCAGGGAGTATGAGCGTGAAAAACCGAAAGGATGACCAAATATGTAATTTCGGGACAACCATAGGGACCAAAATTGTAATTTACTCATTACTTAATTATTTTATTAAAAAACAATATACCCCATCCCCACCCCCCCCCCTCTCTCTCTCTCTCTCTCTCTCTCTCTCTCTCTCTCCCCAAAGAGGCACAAACACACGCACACGCAACTAAAAGAACACACACCCCACCACCGATAACTTCCATCTGCATCAGTTTCTGACCTTATTTCCTCCATGAGTAATCGTCTAGTTGTTTATCGGACATCTGCATGCTTATCGCCAGCACTCTTACCACTTTCTTCATCACTCTTACCACTTTCTTCATCCTCAATTTCCTAAAATTTTTACCAGGTTAGGTATAAAGCCCAATTAATTAAAAACTAGATCGTATTCCTTCAATCGGACCCTTATTCTCTCAACGATGCTTCAATCAGATTTGGCAAATCCAATTGCAATAAAAGCATAGCCTAAGGCTATGGGGAGTGCCTCCCTTGGTTCCCACATGAAAAGCTGTGACACGTCACTGACACATCATCTCCCTTGCTTACCACACCACCAAGGAAATACCCACCACTCCACATCATCTAATTATTTATTTTTTGATTTATTTTTAATAGAACCCCAATTCTTTTTTTGATTTAATTTAAATGAAAACATAAATTAAAATCCTTAAAATTAAAATTTCATTAAATAAAAACATTACAATTCCTAAAAATTAAAATTACAACCCTAAAAATTAAAAACAACATGACTAGAAAATTTAAAATTACGAAAATAACAACTAAAAACGCTACTCCTCCTCCTCGTCGTCGTGTTCCATCCGAGTTTCGTATATATGCTCCGTCAAATCGTGACGAAGATTGTCGTGCGTTTCCTTGCTATGTATTTCCAGAACACGTGCAAAGTATTGGGGACTACCAGGTACAAATTGTTGGTGCGGATTTGTGGCGTCGTGCAGATTATACATACATATTTCCCGACCTTTTTCTTCTATTATCATATTGTGTAATATGATACACGCGTACATGATGTTCGCTATGTTATCCTTATCCCATGCGCGTGAGGGATATTTGATAATATGAAAACTTTTCTTCAAAACCCCAAAAGCTCTCTCGACGTCCTTCCTTGCCGATTATTGGGCCGCTTTAAACAATTTTCGTTTTTGTTCGACCGAATGTTGATAAGCTTTGACAAACGTCGCATACTCAGGATATATCCATCCACAAGATAGTAACAATGTTTATATTCATTCCCATTCACCACAAACGGACAATCGGGCGCCTTGCCGGTCAAAATATCATTGAAAATAGGCGACTCATTAAGCACATTTATGTCGTTGTTTGACCCAGCGACTCTAAAAAACGCATGCCAAATCCATAGATCATGCGATGCGACGACTTCTAGCATCATCGTTGGCACTCCGTGATCGCCCCGCGTAAACTGTCCGCGCCATGCACTTGGACAGTTCTCCCACGCCCAATGTGTGCAATCAAGGCTACCGAGCATTCCTTTGAACCCGTGTACTGCGTGATGGGCGACATATAATTCTTCGACATCTACGCAAATATATATGTCCCCGTAAAGCTCGATAACACACTAAGCAAACAAATAAGTATACTGGCGGGATGTTCTATCGGCCATCTTTATATAGTCGTTTGTTGAGTCCGAAGTGTGGCCCGTCGCTATAAGCCGAAGTGCGGCTGATACTTTCTGGTACGTGCTAAACCCCCTTCTACCTCTACCATCCCACCCCAATCGCCATTCTTCGTAATTCTCAGCTAAATCGTTACACAAACGAAGGACAAGCGATTTGTTTAAACGAAAGCGTCTCTTGAATTGTTTATCATCATACAAACAATCTTCTGCAAAGTAATCACGTACCAGAAGCTCGTGTGCAGCCGCTCGATCTCGATTTATAGTCTTTCTCGTCTTTTTAACGGAAGCTTCTCTTTTCCGACGGCAGTAACGAGCTATCCCAGTCACAAGGACCGGAAAAAACGCATCATCATCGGATGACGATGAAAATTCTTCATCATGATAATGTAAATCATCCATTTTTTTATAGAGTATTTGTTGGTTTTGGTGGTGTAGTTGTTTAAATGTGAGATGTATATATATATATATATATATATATATATATATATATATATATATATATATATATATATATATATATATATGTGTGTGTGTGTGTGTGTGTGTGTGTGTGTGTGTGTGTGTGTGTGTGTGTGTGTGTGTGATTTGAAATTTTGAAAAAATTAAATTTTTTTTAAAACCTCCAACGGACACTCAACGTTCAAACCCAATTCAAACGGTCAAAAAAAGTCCCGTGGCTCTACGTTGCTGAACACACGGCTGGCCACATCCACGCCACCCACGCGAGAGGGGGACGGTGTGCCACGCCGTGGGTGGTGTCCACATAGTCCCCACGCCTTGTGCGTGGTATGTACTCTGCATAGCCTAAAGTGTGCGTGCGGTGGGCTCTATAAGGAATACAATACAAAACCTCCGGAAACACACTAATTATATCTTTAGAAGAAAAGGCATAGCCTAAGGTGTGCGGCTGAAATAGGAAAAAGCCACAAGAGCTGTCGTTAGGCTGGTGGGAGTACCCATCACATTGCACAAATGTGATGGGTGCCACATCAGCGCCACGTCAGATTTTACCTCTATCACATTCTATCACACTCCATCACAACACATACTTTATACCCATCACACCACATCATCTTTTCCAAATAAAAATAATTCCATAAAAATAAAAAATCTTAACTTCTAATTGGTTGAATGGGAATTAAAAAAAAAAAAAAAAGAGGGAAAAAACCCTATTGGGTGTGATACACCGTGTTCCCCATCACCTTCTATCACGACCACGCCCATCACGGAGCACCCGGGGCGGTGTGCACGCCGTGATGGGTTGCCAACGTGGCCATCACGGATCCCCTTCACGTTGTACTCCCAAAGGTCTTATTTAAAGAATGGTCTTTCTTGAAAAGGTATCTTGCATGTGCATCATTTGATCAAACAGATGGAGGGTGTCATTGAGCTTAGTGATTTGGGCAACAACGGATTATTTTTTGAAACTTGATTTATTTGGACAGTTTCCAGTTATTTTATTGGTAATAACGATCCGATAACACATTAGGTATGTAATTCAAATTGGACTTTTGTGTTTTTGTTCAATAAATGAACGTAACTCCGGCTTGTATCCGGACGACGGAAAAGAGGGCAGCGGAATGCAACCCATGGTCGTTGATCGTCAACTGTTTGGCGAAATGTCCCACTGAACTGTCAAACTGTTTCCGGTGAAGCTTATTGCCTTTCGTGTAGGTTCAAGATTGCTATGAACTCTCCGCCAAGTATGAAGGAAAGCATGACCCTAAGAAGTTCGAAGAGCAAAAACCATATTATCAGACAATATAAACACTTTCCAACAAATGACCTCCATGCCCAATCGGATTTTCACAAATAGGAAAAGTCAAAGTTCTTGTATATTTACACAACAAGGGCGTAAAGGTGTAAACCAGGATGCCATGATTGTGTGGGAAGTAAGTCTTTTTAAAATTTTGTTGAATAAATATCGTAACAATTTTATTAATGTGTGCGTAATTGAAAATTGCAGGATTTCATGGGAAAAGGTTTGACTTTTTGTGGAGTATTTGATGGCCATGGACCTCAAGGCCACCTTGTTGCCCGTAAAGTTCATGATAATTTACCATTGAAGTTATCTTCGTTTCTTGATTCTTATGAGTTAAAGAAAAAAAGTCTACTGGGTTAAATTGTTGCAGTAGGAATTCTAGATCGGATCGTGGGTGTACTCCTTCCACTTGACCCGACAAGTAAGGTGATGTGATCGCAAATGTAAAATATGGTATCCACATTGCTCTTGGTGGGTTCAATGCCCAGGCTAGTAACATCATGTAGGCGGTGTTTGTTGTGCTACTATGCATCTCCCAAAACACCATTTGAAATAGCAATTGGAAACCCAGATCGATATATTTGGTGGGTTAAAACAAAGTGTACAACAAACTATGCATTGTGTACACATGTTATTTGCTTAAGGAGAGAGAGAGACGTACATGGTGGGGGTGGTGTGGGGTGTATTTTCTTTTTTATTAAATAAAATAAATAATAAATTCAAAGAAAAAAGAAAAAAAAATTAAAAAGGGCATTTTAACCTTTTTATCAGGGACCGATTAGTAGGGTTTCACAAACCTTAGGGACGTATTTGTTGTATTTTGCAAACGTTAGTGACCCATATAGTAAAAATTGAATAGTTGGGTCCATTCTGTTAAATTTGGTAAACCCAAAGACCAAAACTGTAATTTACTCTTTAATAAATAGTATCATGAAGATTTATTGCTGTATTTCTAATAAAAATAACTAATACTTAAATTTGATTGAAATAAATGGTTTTACAAAATACTTAGTAAATTATATATAATAAATATTTAAATTTGATCAAACTGAATAGTTTTTACAAAATACTTAGTAAATCATATATTAGAATTATCTTCTAACAAATTGAGTTTTCTAATATGTAAGTACATTTTACAATTACTTATATATTATAATTATTAATAGATGTATTTTTCCTTCATCGCGTTTATTTAAAACTCTTATGGCCTTTCAATTTCTTTTAAATAATAATATCATTGTTAGTTTATAATTATAAATGATATGATAAAGTTATATATTATAAAAATAACAATTAAGACTATCATGAAAAGTTATTCTTGATAACATGTAAGTGCATTTTACAATCACCTAAAACTATGTGTATAATATCAACACAAACATTATTATTACTTCGTAATCGTAAATATTATGACAAAGTTAGTTATTATAATGATATTATCACACGAATCATGATAGATCATTTTAAACAAACATTAGTTTTTAATTGTTCAAAGTTTATGATAAAACATTATTTTAGTTTTATTGTATATGTAATTTTTAAAAGTAAATGTATGTAAAAACATGCTTTTAATATGCTCATTAAATCAATACAAACATTATGATTAGTTTGTAATCTTAAATATTATGACAAAGTTATATATTATAATGATATTATCACATTAATCAAGGTAGATTATTTTAGTTAAACATTAATTTTTAGTTGTTTAAGTGTTGGCAATAAAAAATATTTTTAATTTTATTGTATATGTAAAATTAGTTAAACCGGTATATTATAGTCTGAAACTTCATAAAAATTTAGCATTACTTGCCTCTGGGTTTGGGTCATCACCGTTTTCTTAGATATCTATCTTATCATAATATCGTTCCATCATTAGGTATATTATTATTTTGTAATTAAACTAATTGGTGTTTTCTAAAACTGTAATATATAGTCGTTTTTTAAATAATAATTCATAAATGTTTTGTTATAAGGAATATTTTGTTGTCTCTTTAAGTACTCAAATTCAAAAGCTTTTTTAAATGATAATATTTAATTCACTAATTGAAAGATTTTTAGTTAAATTTAACGCAACAAATCCGTATTTTGAAATGAATAATTTTTGTATCAACATTCAAGAACCAATTTAGTTGAAGTTGAAAAAATATATGATATTTTTTATTTTCATTGTTTTGAGTATAAAAAATATCAATCAACCAGGGAGTCTTGATTTTAAAATAAATATTCACTAGAATTAATTTATTTTCATTAAATATGTGGTCTAATAAAACCACATGAAAAGACATTATTACAACTAGGGGTGAGCAAAAATACCGATGGTACTGAACCGAACCGGTACCTGTACCGAATTGGTACCTGTACCCTATACTTCGGTTCGGTACTCGGTACTTAATTTTGGGCTATTTCGGTACCGGTACCGGTACTTTTCCCATTTCTATGTTCAAATTAAACTATTTTCCTGAACAGGTACCGATACCGAACATGTACCGGTACCGGTACCGTACCATATAATTCGGTTCAGTACTCGGTACCCACTTTTATGTTATTTCGGGATCGGTACTTTCGGTACCGGTACCGGTTCGGTCCGGGTCCGGTATAGGAATGGCAACGGGTCGGGTTCGGGTCGGGGCGGGGAGACCCATACCCGACCCTAAAAGTTTCGGGTCGGGTTCGAGACTATGCCCTATCGGGTTTCGGGTTTTCGGGTCGGGTTTCGGGTCTTTGAATATATATATATATATATATATATATATATATATATATATATATATATATATATATATATATATATATATATATATATATATATATATATATATATATATATATTATCGGGTCCGGTCGGGTCGGGTCGGGGCAAGGAGACCCAAACCCGACCCTATACCCTAAATTTTCGGGTTTCGGGTTTCGGGTCTCGAGTTTTTTTGCTCGGGTTCCGGGTTGCCTCGTCGGGTTCGTGTTTTTTTGCCATCCCTAGTCCGGTACCATGCTCACCCTTAATTACGATTAGGGACTTCACCATTGTGATAACATATACTAAGATAAATGAGGTTAATCCATTAAAAATAAGCGAGTTAGTGAGTTATTCAAGTGCAGTTGTGTACGATATGAAAAAAGTCAATCTTAAGAATAAAATTGATTTACTGGGGTTAGAGATGGTCTTTGCTAAAGATATACTATATTTGTGTTTTTACACAATATTTTATTGGTAGTTATTGTTGATAGATACATAGTTATAATGCAAAATAATTAAATATTTATTTTGAAACATAATAATCCGAATATTAGTATATCTGGTTTGAAATTTTTATTTTCAACTTTCTAATAAATGTATTTTTTTAAACTTATGATTAAAGATAATATCAATAATTTATATCAATATTTTATTTTGGTATAAATTAATTATTTCATAATTGATGACAATAAATTAATTATTTTTTACAATATATCTATTAATATTTTGACTACATAATGTTTTCTCGTGCAACGTGCAGATATTCGCCTAGTTGAATGTAAATGCAACACAAACCCTACCGGATTTTCCACAATATCAAACACCACCGAAAACCAACCGAAATTAACTAGTTTATTCCTCTATGTTTGGCATGCTACCATATTTTTTCTGTATGTTTTTGTGTATTATTTGTCTCGAAAAACATTCAACAAAGTTGGTATTTTATGTTCGTCTCTTGGATTTTGCCTGAAAATCAAGAGAGCAATTTTGTCTTTTTTCTCAAATCTGATTTTATAGGGTCTAAATTACAGTTTTTGCAAAATTGTTTTATACAATGTCATATATAGAAGTATCCCAAAAAAAAAATTTATATTCAATAACGCTGCTTTTCTAACAACTAATAAGTCATAAAATATTGATTTTGTATAATGTTATAGATTTTTGTAGGATTACAAGATTCGTACGTGTTAACTACGAAACAATTAAGATTATAGGTTACCTAACTTACTTGAACCAAAAGAATATGATACCATTATTGGTTGATAAAATTTGACGTTATGATACTTAATCTAGGTATGGGGTCTTACGACGATGCTGATATTCTCCCTTCTCAGTTATGATGAATAGATAGAGGAAATTAAGCTCCTATCTATGAAAGGGGTTAAGCTAGAGTTCCATCCATGTTTGAATAGATTTTACAATTAATAAGCCTATAAATATCCCGTTAAAAAGTTAGAATTTTACTCCAAGAGAAGAATTACTCAAAGAGTTTCATTATGTTAATAAAACATAAAGATGTAACATTATAATTTTTTATTAACATCAATAAAAATATTATTTATACGTAATGCCCCCACCCCCACCTTTCTTGTAGTGCCCCACATCACGCAACTCGCTATTCTTACGTTTATCATTTATAACATGAATCACCATAAACACTTTTGCTATTTGTCCATCTCCCTTTCTTTAATAGTTAATGTCCCATTTTCCCTGTTAGAATCTTCATAAGCAGGGCCGCGATTTTGGTTTACATAGACCCCTACCCTGTGGACATCTTCTAACTGCATAACTATTTACAAAACCCGAGTAAGTTTCGATGATTTTCCTCATTTATTATGCAAGTTTTGTGACGGGTTTTTTGAAATGAGATTTTTTTTAGTTTCCTTTATGGCATGTTTTCTGCTGTAGTTCGGGTTGCTTTGCAATTTCTGAACGTTGAAACGCCCATGGAAGGAAGAACTCTTGCTTCTGGTTTTAGCACCATTGCTGATCATGCAACTTCAAGTAACCAAATACTGTGGTTGTTTTCGGTTTTTGGAGGCATTGTCATGTGTAAAATTGTAAGTATTTTTGCATATAATTTTGTCTCGTGTAATATGATAATGAGATGAATTTATATAAACTCATTACCTCTTTAGCTAACTCTAATTAACGATGAGACTGAACAGGTTCCTGTCTCTAAATTTTGAAAATGGTTCGTTTTCATCCCGATTCTCAATTATTTGGAATTGTGAACGGTTGTGTATCTATCGGAACCATTTCAGAAACTGGTACCGTAAAGTTATGTTTTAAAAATAAAATCGTAAACATGAATACATGATTAATGCAACAAGTTATAAATTCTTGTTTTGAAAATTCTAGATGCACAAGCACAACAAGTAACACACTTAGCCACTTAGGTAAACAATAAATTGACGTCAATTACGTGTGGTGCACGCATTTGACTTCATAGCATAGAACAATCAATTAGATAACGTATTAATCTATTACTTTTACTTTAATGAGACTTTTTAAAGGTTTTATGTAATATAACATATTATTTATTCATGACATTGACATTAATATTTTAATCTATTAGTCTAGTCTATGTTTTTTAATGTTTGATATATTAAACCAACAAGTTTTGGTAAAATTGTTGATTTTGTTATAACAAAAGTTTAAAAGGTGGGTGGGGTGTCTGCTATCGGAATTAGTTCCAAAAATTAAATAACTTGCATAACCAGTTTGATTCCAATTTTCGACGATTTGAGACGAGCACCCGATCGATTTTTGTTCATATTGTATGATACTGTACTAGTACATGATAAGTTGTTTGTGGAACTCAGATAAATTACCCAAAACGTACGCCAAAACTACATTCTTCCGCTGAAAGTGTCTCGATTTAAGAAATTATTTCTATTGCGACAAATTGATCATTTAAAAGTGATTGTTATACATCTACATAATCATATAACAAGAAACAACATATTCATCCAAAAATTCAAATCTAATTATTGCTAATTTAAATCACATAAGCAAACAATTAGTTTAATAATGACATTAAACACCCCCTAATTGCGTGTCTCTTTTGCTTGATGTTTGAAGAAATAAAGAATGGAGGGTAATATGATTGAACAGGACTTAACGGTTTGACTAATTTATAATCGAAGTTCATTAATTATCTTATATGCTCTTCTTTTCACATGGTATCTTGACATGCTTTGTTTCCTCGAATTCTAAAAAAGTTACATTTTATTGTTGAAGGCTTACGACTTAACGGGCGTGATTAGCCCATTGATCTTCGGTGGTTTTGACAAACTTGAAAATACGAAGAAATTTGAATGGAAAAATCGGTTACATTCTTTTACCTTGATTTACTTATCTGTTATCACATTTCGTTATGTGTGGTGTTAGATTATTTAAGGACTTGATATTAACTTACAATGTAGGGGCATCTCGACCTTCCACGCACTTTTTATAGCAGCTGCTTCTTATTACTTCGTGGTCATTTCAAATCTTTTTGATGAGCATGCCGAAAAAGAGTTGATCATCAATAGATCATCTGCAGCATCCGACACTATACTTGCGGTAAGTCCTTTTTTTCCCTCATGCCCTAATTATTTGTTGAGGCCATTTAACGTTTTGATCTTGTGAGTCGAAGAATGAATATGTGACTGTTAGCCTCTTTTACTTTTTTGTTGGTTTAATTTATGTTTGGATTTGGAATCATTAAAAGATTTTGTATTTAGTAATGCCATTAGATGAGTTATCGTAGGTAATGAGTATATCTTTTATCTTATGAGTCCTCTTTATGGCATGAGAAGATTAATATATGAATTTGAGTCCCATTCACGAAAATAATAAGACAAAATTGCAAAAATGGTCCCTGTGGTTTGCTGTTTTTTGTGATTCTGGTCTAAACCTTTGCAATTTTGTATGGATGGTCCTTTTCCAGAGATTTCTTTGTAGATATGGTCTCTGGCCAAACTGAAATGTCTTTTTTACCCTTATAACATCTTTTATATGTTATTTTTAATTATTTATGAATATTAACAAATAAAAAATATAATTAAATCTCCCACCCCACCTACCGATCCCACCTTCTCTCTCTCCCTCCCTCCCCCCCCCCCCTATCTCTCTCTCTCTCTCTCTCTCTCTCCCCCTCTATCTCTTGTCTTCTTCCTCCCAACCATAATTATGCTGCTAACCCTAAATTCCACATTTCTTCTACTGGTTCCATTGTGCCAGATTCTTTAGTCTATCAGAAGAAAGCTTTAACTACTTTTCCGGTTACGAGATTTGATTTGGATGGTGATTAGTAGACTGATTATTCTCCCCCAAACATCGATTTGCTCTGTCGTGGGTAGGTATGATAGAAGGTGATGATCAGTCGAGATGGAAGAAATGGAGGGAGGTGGAGGACTTCCCATTTCCTTTCTCCCCTGCGCTAATTTACTCCTTCCCCTGTAAGGTTTTGCTCCCACTATTCTAAATTTTTCTAGACTAATTGCTCATGGTCATGGTGATGTTCATCAATGGACTTGTATAGAAATACCTTCAAGTTTCTTTATCAAACGGTAGAAATCAGAAGGTTTTATGGTTGTTCTTGGAAATATAATCACTATGGCACCTCCTTTGGGTTTTCAGTCTTTCCAATAACAAAAGCTACCATATAAGTCTTCCAGAAGCTTCATTTCGGGCGGAGGTTCTTGACGGGTGAGGGGAAGAAATATTAGGGTTCCGAATTCTTTTTACCTGGGTTTTCAAAATAGCTTGCAAAACCGAATTGATTTTTGTAACACTCTTCTCTTTCACTTCTGTTTCATCTCAATTCTTCCTACTTGACTTTGTGGAAGATCGAATAAGTGCTTCTGAAACCTTTAAACTGGGAGATGCTTGTCTCCAACCATTTGGTGAAGGTTGTTTGCATCTTGAAGGAGCTTAATTGGTGCTTCAAGCTTTCTAGATCTAGCCCTAGTATTACGTCTAAACTGGGTGAATCGACTACCTGTTGAATCGGTGCTTCAAGTTTCTTATACAAAAGAAGGCAGAAATCATAGGGTATATTGATTGAATAGATTTGTTGTCACTGTGGATTTTTTGTTCTTCTGCATATCGTAAGAGAAGGAAGTAGGAGAGAGAGAGAGAGAGTATGTGTGTGTGTGTGTGTCTGTGAGGAGGAGGTGGTGGGTCGGATGTGGGGTAGGGATGAGGTTTTTTAATTTTTTAATATTGAAATATGTAAATAGGTAAAAATAATAGAAAAAAGAAATTAAAAGGGTAAAAAGACATTTCAATTTGGTTAGGGACCATATCAACAAAGAAACCTCTGGAAAAAGATCATCCATACAAAATTGCAAATGTTTGAACCAAAACCATAAAAAACAGCAAAACACATGGACCATTTTTGCAGTTTTCTCAAATAATAATAATAATACCACTAAAAAATCGATAAAAATGGTACCTAATTATTTGGCAATGTCACTAGGCGAGTTTTCATATGTAATTGCGACATCTTTTCTAACTCTTGTTTAAGAAAATAAAAATATGATTGTGCGTACATTAACGTAAAATTAAAGTGGGATCAACATAATGGAAAAAATGAGATAGATCGTTTGCACTTATTTGGTAATGACACTAGATGAGTTTTCAATGACATGACCACGTTACATTGTATGGATCGTATCTATATATAATGAGAAGATAAGCATATGACTGTTGTTCCCATAGAGAAAATTTAGACCAGGTTTCTATGTATGACGACGTTTTATTCCATGGCTTCTATTTATATCATACGAGAAAATAAAGATATGATTCTTGGTTCTATTGAGAAATTATAGTGGCTATAGGATCCACGTAATGGAAAACTGAAAAAAGAAATGTTATGCACTTATCCGATAATGTCATTAGACGAGTTTTTATATGTACTTATCCATGTTTTATTTTCTAGGTCTTAGTTATATAGTATGAGAATACGCAATTAAGATTATGGGTTCCATTTAAGAGAAATTATATTGGGATCATGGAAAAATAAGAAAAGTAGTGTGTATTTATCGACTTATTGTGTAATGTTATCCGACGAGCTTTCATATATAATGACGATGTAGTAGGTCCTTTATATATGCTAAGAAAATATGAAGATATGATTATTGGGCCCATTTACTCGAGATTAAAGTGGGGCCCACATGATGGAAAAACAAGAAAATTGATATTAATTTTTGTAAGTATTTGTTCTTGTTTGTTTCAGATGTCGATCGGTTACTTTTTGTCGGACCTCGTGATGATTATATACACGTATCCAACTTTAGGTGGTGTAGAATACGTAAGTATCAAAATTATTATATGGACATGTCATATCTCATCAAGTTTGTATTGATCTCTCTACCTTTCTTGCCTTTTATAGGTATTGCACCATGGACTCTCTATGCTCGCCATCATTCAATCCCTTATATGCGGCCAAGCTCAATTTTACAACTTTGTTGTTCTTTTCTCGGAGATTACGACCCCATGTGTGAACCTAAGATGGTATTCATTGACGAAACAATGCTTCAAAACTCCATTTCTTTGCATTAATCAATCATTAGATATGCGTATGTAGGTATCTGGATGTTATCGGGAAGAAGAACTCAACGCTTTACTTGTTGAATGGTGTTGGAGTCTTTGCAGGGTGGTTGGTAATGTCTATTGTACCCAAATATCCTTAGAGTTAATTTACGAAAAAGACCAATATATAGTCTATGTGTATGAAGAAAAGCCAAAACACAATTAAAGTCGAACCATTTTGAAAAAATGCTAGTTTAGCCTGTTCTTTCTATTAAAAGACGGCTTATGGTTGATTTGGTTTGGCTTTCTTCTTAAAAAAAGCAAAAGTTTAAACTAACATAACTGTATATTAATATGGCGTTGTTTTTATAACATAAATATATTATTTACTTGATTAAATATCGGTTAAATGCAAGAAATATCTACGATCCCATATTCATCTTACAACATTTCACTTTTAAGTTTTTTTTCCTTATTAAGGCATATACTTTGAAAAATCTACAAGTCTATAACATTGTACTTTTAATTTTTATTTTATTAGGATATTATCTTTTGAAAAATCCACCAATTATAGCAATACAAATTGTTTTTCATTTGGATATCATTATTATAATGAAATAGATTTTTCGATGTACAATACTATAATAGAAAAACTAACACTAAGATAATATAATAAAAAAATCAATGAAAGTACATTGACATTTCTTACATCTACCTCGTTATTTTTTTAAGGTCTTTCTTATATTACACTCTAATTAATTGTATTTTTTAAAGAATAAATATTATGTCGTATTTTTTGCTATTATATTGTAAAATCGAAGAATATTATTTTCATGCTAGAATGAATTTTGAATTTAGCAACTCTATGTATTTGATTGCTATTTTTATTGCTTTATGTAAGTAACAACAAAAAAGGAAACATAACAAAACAAAAAAGGAAAAAACAAGTTCAGAAAACCTAAATTCGAGTCATTCCAATGTTCTTCTTAAATTATTAGTCATCATGACAAGCATTCTCATTCAATATATTTTTCTATCGATCATGTTAGAATGCTTAAGCGTATTTTGCTTTTAGCCACATTGGAGTCTTAATTTGAATAGTTTAGGAGCAAATAACCTATAATACATTAGTAGTGTTGTTGACTAACTCATTTCATTATCATTATTATGATGTTGCTACATAAACGATGACATAGGCGGGTTTGTGATCCGTGCAGGTCGCCAGGGTCATCTTATTCGTGTTCTTTTTCCATCATATGTTTATGCATTTTGATCAGGTGAATTGTTGCAACCCTCATTGAGCATATAGTTAGAGTAACTTTGGTGGAAGATGGTCGACCCTTACTACCTCTAACCACCTTTTGTGTGTTATTTTAGGTGAAACAACTTTATTGGACAATATTATACAGCATGCTAACGATCCCGCCATTGTTGGCAGTGATGAACTTGTTTTGGTTTTGGAAGATCACCAAAGGATTAATCAAAATTCTCACAAAGTTTAGAGAGCATAGTCATAGTAGTTGATTGATTTTCTTATACTTACTCGTTTTTTGGACCAATTTGTATGACTCCCCTCGTAGGGCATATTTAAAATTAGCATTACACTGACAAAAAAAACTACTCCCTCCGTCCCAAAATGATAGTCCATGTTTCCTTTTTAGTTTGTCCCAAAATGTTAGTCCACTTCTAAATATAAATGACATCTTTACCAAAATACCCCTAATTGTAATTGTAATAGCCAACACATCTAGTGCTGGCATTAAATGCAAAGAAAAGGTAAAAATGTCATTTTGTGGGAAAAAGTAAGATGCATTTAATGTTTTCTTAATCTATGTGTTTTTTGTTTGTGGACTATCATTTTGGAACGGAGGGAGTATTTCTTTAAGCTGTAGCAAAAAATATCAAATAAATTAACATTTTCAAACCAAATTAGTTCAAAACTTTATGATGTGTGCCCAATCAATAATCAAATACATAACTAGATAAAGAATTGCCAAGCTATCTTCAATGCTCCAACACACATCTTTACAAGTATAGGGTGCACGTTCCCCTGGTCGATCTCACTATTAGTACTTAACGTTTATGGAGAATACATTTTTCGGACGATTTTGATTCATCCTTTCCTTACCGAGTATCAAGCATGGGAATTCGTTATTCTCGAGTTACAAACCATTAAATTTGCCATCAGGTAAAGTTGACCCTTCACCATTGATTCTCTTTACCAGGAGCTATATTTCATAACCACCAAGGCACTTCCGTATCATAAATCTCTTAAAAGGAAACACAGTCTCTATCTATCGACACAATTCATCGTCATGATTTCACATTTATATCCAATTGAGGCAGTTCATCATCTGGATTTCACATCTCTATCCATTGACGCCGTTCATCATCACAATTTCACATATCTATCCATCGAGGCAGTTCCTCATAAGGATTCCACACATCTATTAATCAAGGCAGTTCCTCGTCAAGATCTCACATTTCTATCCATCGAGGTAGTTCCTCATTAGGATCTCACGTCTCTATTCATCGAGGAAATTCCCCATCAGGATTTCATATCTCTATCCATCGAGAAAGTTCCTCGTCAGGAACTCACATCTCTATCTATCAAGGTAGTTCCTTGTCAGGAATTCACGTCTCTATTCATCATGTGAAATCCCTCATCAGATATGTAAAGGTATGTCATGTGACATCCGCCTAAAATGGACTCGGGTCAACCCAACCCAATTGGAAATTTAATAAACCCTACTCGAGATTTCTTGACGCTAATAGGATCAAAACCCTTACACTACGATATAAATTGACGTTAATAGCAATATAGCATAGTATAATGTTATAACTATAATCAAATTAAATTATGATACCATATTAAAATCAAATCAAAGTATGATGCTCTAATTAAATTAAAAGAATCAAACTTGAATGCTATAATTAAACTTCAAATCAAAGTAGATTGTTATAATCAAATAATAACCTATTTTTTTTATAAAACTCTATTTTTATAAACACTACATTAAATTTTATAAAACTCTTAAGATGCTTGTGTTAGTGGGGAATTATGAAGACCACCAAAAGTAAAAGTTTATTCTCATTGTCTCCCACTCACACCTCCCATCATCTTTCCTTTCATTTTTCTCCCAACACATTATTCTCATCACCACTCAAACCATATCTATTCTTTCTCTCACTCTCAATCTCGAAATTCCTCCTATAAATCTTCATATTTCAGCCAAGAGCACTCCAATATACTCAAATCTTCATCCCTCTTGAAGCATTCATCAAGGTATGTTGTTAAAAGTCTCAAATTCATGAATGAAACAAATTAAATCCACCAAACTATCTAAAACTCATTTTATGCATAAACTGATTTTTCTCAGGATCCCATCAATAAAATAAGAAGTTCTGGAAATGTTCAGAAAATAACTTATTTTTATTGAATTACTATAATTATTGCAATAAAATAGGGCAATAATTCACATAAAATACTTTTTGCGGTCAATAAATTCTGGGAAAATTTTGGAATGACCCATATATTGAGTAAAGTGGATTTATGAAGTTTCATGCATTTATATTACCGTTTGATGCTTATTTTGTATTTTATTTTGTTGTAGATAAATAAATTGCAAAATATAGTTATGTATGTTAAAAACTAGATTTTATATTTTTCGAACCTTATTAACATTTTAAAGACTCCATGACAAAATTTATAGATTTTTTTAAGAATGTTTGCTTATTTTTCTTGATTTAATGATTATTTAATGGTTTAAATTGATAATAAATAGCTACATATGTCCAAAAATTATAAAACCTTATCAGAATATCAATATAACATGTTAATCATAAATAAAAAGTCTAATGAACTTCTCTTAATATTTTCCTATTATTTATGATTTTATTGATTAGTTAATAATGAAAAACATAATAAATACTTCTCTTAGTAAAGAATATCCAAAACATTTACAGTATGCTCAATATAATGTTAGAAAACTATGGTTAATTTCCCAGAATTTTTGGGAATCATTTATTATTTTTCCCGAATTTTGATGTAGTTTAATTATTAAAATACTAAATAAATACTAAAACAGTTAAGAAAAATATGAAAATTTTACAGTAATTACTATTTTATGAAATAATGATTTTCTGATAATTTCAGAATGTTTCATTACTGTTTAGTATTTAAAACCATTTTCCTAAATATCTAAGCATGTAAAAATGCCTTTTTAATGATTATTTCATATAAATAATTGTTTATAATATATAAAATCTGTAAATACTTATAATTTGACAAGTTATTATTTTAATAAGAAATTATTAAAATCTTGCCTAAAGTGAAAATATAAATTAATTAAGCAAAGTAATTAATTCAATTTAAAATTCATCTAACCTATGAATACATTAATATTCAAAACAAAATTTGATTATTGTTAATTCATCTAATATAAGAATATGTGTCTAATTATTTTTATTAATACTTCATTCCCGTTTAGTAGTTCCTAAACCAAAACTATTAATTATAAAATGTTCCACGTCGTTTTGACCCGAGCCGTTTATCGTACAACACGCGTATTCCGTTTGGACTAATGTGAGTAATCTACCCCATATTTTATAATTTTAAATACTTTTGGGGTGTATCATGTGGTTTTAATATGTTCCAACTATATTTTATTATTTTTTCACCATTGAGACATTGTTGAGACATTTATATGTCAATCATTATTTTTTCACCATTGAGACATTGTTTACGCTACATGTACTTGTAGTGCATTACCATTTTTAGTCTAATCTCCATGACTATGCCCGTATTCTTGAGGTACCTTATGGACAATAATAGCGCTATTGGGTTGACCACCCCGCCTTGGGACGCTAAGGTGATTGATTGCACGTGGTTGAGTGTGTATGATGATTACATGCTTCATCCTATATATATATATATATATATATATATATATATATATATATATATATATATATATATATATATATATATATATATATATAGGGTGAGGACTTATTGTTGTTGTTATCATTTGTTAATCACTTTTTGATTTATAAACCGTTATCTCAATAATACTTGCTTGTCGACTTCCAAAGAAAACAAGTTTCAAATTATAAATATTTCAAACTCACAATTTTCTTTAATAAAACTAGATTACTCACCAACTCTCATAGTTGACCTGTTTTTAGCCATGATGCAGATTTGAAGAATGAAGTTGATGAAAAGTAGGGTATACCTTAGAAACCCACAAGACTATTTAAATTTGATGTAATAAATGTTGTTTGTATTTGAATTTGTATTTGTATGTTGTGGATCTTGTTTGCCTACTTAGTACTTAATTGAATCTAATCATATTATAACATAGTTGTGATGAGACTTTGAACAATATATCATGCCTTGATCGATTCCGTCAAGGATCGGGGTGTGACAGATTGGTATCAGAGCCCTTGACTATAGGGAATTAGGTTAATTGCCTTGACCTAGTCTATAGCCTCTAGGGTCCTCTCGTATGATAGTTTATAAAATGCACACACAACTGCATGCAATTCGCACTTAGAAAATCCTAGGAATACCTTTGTGTGCTAATTGCTCCTTTATGTGCTTACGTATTACTCCCGACACTTATATGTGTGCATACACTTGTGAATTTTCTCCTTTTTCTCTTAAAATCACACACATACTCAAATGGTTTCAAAATAAAATTTTACATACATATATATTCCTTAGAGCTCATAGGAAATTAAAAGTCATCCACTCTAGTTGGGTAGGATCAAAGTAATGGACGCGTAGTAATTGGAAGGGGGAGGTGCCAGTAGCCCGAAAGTCCTGACTAGGTAAGCATTCGTATACATCCCAATCAACCGAGGGACCAGTTTGCTTACCTGGGGACCAAAGGCGAGAGTTCCCAAACCTATAGGCCAAAGCGCGTCATTCACATTACTTTTGAGCCATCAAAATACCCGACCTTATCAAACGTATCCAAAAGGATACACTCCAAAATGGCCAACTCATTGGACTATTAAGTTCCCTAATAGGCCTTGAAGTGGGAAAAACATGTGAAAACTTAGTATTGTGGGGGCCCACGCAATTGCTACATGCTTCACATTTAGTACCCATGGAAAGCCCAAAAGGTGCCCAACACTCCTAACCATGGCCCAACAAGTGTTTTACAATCATTTTACCCAACAATGTCTACAAACTTAATTTCCATAATTAATTTACAAATAACTCACAAGTCCATATGCGTGTTTCTCATAGATGGCATTACGACCCCCTCTGTAACCATTGTAACTATCATCATATGTCCACCAGCCCGTGTCGTGTAACACCCGTGTTCCGGATAATGTTTCAGATCAAAAATAAAAACATTAGTTACAATCTCATATAAAAATCAGCATTGTATGCCGATCTTAGAAAAATCATAATTAATTCTATAAAAATCGGATTGACCTCAAACCAGTGCACAAAGTTTGCAAATTGAGTCTAGTTTATTCTAAAAATTTCGTTGGGCGCACCGCGCCTGGTAGCTGGGCGCACCGCGCCTTGCGCCTGTCGGTGGTGTCGGTCGAGTGCGCGTTGAGGTAAGCACTTACGTATGCATGGGCGCGATGCGCCGGGGTTTAGGGCGCGATGCGCCTGTCCGAGGCCTATAAATACGAGGCATAAGTCTCATTTTGAGGCAGAACACACACCAAATACATATACGCTATAGAGGAGTGTTCTGGTAAGGAAAATACGGTAAGGGAGGATGATGGAAGGTGAGAAACGAACGGTAGCTAGCAGCAAGGTGCTCGGGAACTGTCAGCAGTTCGGAAACGAGAAATGCGACAGGACTCCGAGAAAACGCCAACCTCAGGTGAGTAATCGCTACCGTATCTCCCTAATAGTTTATATGTGTTAAACTATAAAATACGAGGGGTGTAATAAACCTATTTCCAATAATTCATAATTCCAAAAGTAGTGCAGATTGATTTACTTACGAAGACGGTGACTAGGCCGATTACTTGGGATCTGGTTGTTGGATTTTCCGAAAGGCTAAAATGCTGAAAGGATCCTGCCACCCCAACTAATCTTCTACCTGGCCGTTCTTTACTTGATAAATCATGGAGTACCGTATTGGAATTATTGAAGGAAATACAAAGCTGTATAATTAAAGTATTATAATAATACTTGTGTGGGAAGCAGGTGTGTTGTCGTGTGGGTAAGTCAAGGTTATAAATCCGAAAGTATCACAAGATGGTACTGAGAAGAGTAATTAAGTAATGGTATATAATATAACGCATGTAAGGGGACTGCAAGATTTACCATATACTATCAAAACGCGAGGTAATCATAGATATACTATGACCATACCTGTATGAGTAAGCCGTTAAGTGAGTGGGTATACCGTGAAACGGTATAAGTAATCGTGAAAATTAATACCAAATAATAAATAAAAGAGGTGACAATAGTTAAAGATGTGAGTCGTGACGATGTAAGATAAGACTGTGTGGGACAGTCTAATAGTGAGTATTAGTGGGTGTTACTGTGTAGTGAGTGACGTCGGGTAATACGGTAGTTTCACAGTGTGAAGTACGAGTCGGATAGGACTGTGAAGCTGGCAGGAATGGTGATCCTGTAACGTGTGTGACCATATAGGTCATACTGTGATTAGATTACTCACTAAGCTTTATAGCTTACCCTGTTGTTTTATGTGGTTTTGCAGGATAGGTAACGCTTGGCTTGGATCGTGGGACGATCCCTGGTGATATTATCTTGTAAATTCCAGGCTGAAAAACCGGGCGTTACACCTTTGTACGACTTGTGGTCGCTATGGCCACTTGGCGGACACATGTCGTGCACCAAAAACTCAGCGACCATTCGCTCTACCCTCAAATCAGCAAACACAAACCCGGTATCCAACTGGAACATGCTTCAACTGTGGTGACCCCACCCATTTCAGAAACGCGTGTCCTAGGCTTGTCAATATCATTAACACTCAAGCCCAGGAAAATCCAACAATGCAGGTTCCAGCTCCCAAAGGCCGAGCATTTGTCATTACCGCAACCCAAGCACAGACCGATAACAAGGTCGTAAATTGTACGTTTCTCATAAATGACTGCTACGCGTCAGTACTTTTTGATTCAGGTGCCGATAAAAGTTTTGTGTCTTTGGAATTTGAACCCATACTTCACACACCTCGCACGATTCTTGATGAACACTTTACCATAGAAGTCGCCAATGGAAAATACATTTCACTCAATGCAGTCATCCAAGATTACACTTTCGATTTTTGCGGTCATAAATTTTCCGTCAATTTAGTTCCTATGGAACTTGGTAGCTTCGACATCATCGTGGGAATGTATTGGCTATCCCAAAACCATGCTGAAATAGTATGTTACGAGAAGTTTATTCGTATTCCTCTTGCCGACGGTCAAAGTCTTCGTATTTATGGCGAGACTCGTTCAAAAAAAAGCTTAGTCTTATGTCATGTACTCAAGCTCGATCATATCTACGTAAAGAATACATGGCTTTCTTAGCCCATGTGGTGGAAACAAAGGTCAATGAAAAGAAGATCGAAGATATTCCGATTGTACGAGACTTTCCCGACATCTTTCCCGATGACGTATCTGGACTCCCTCCAGTACGTGAGCTAGAGTTCCGCATCGATCTTGTTCCTGAGGCTGCTCTCATAGCAAAGTCTCCATATCGGTTGGCTCCAACCGAGATGCAAGAATTGGCAAGTCAGCTCCAAGAATTAACCGATATGGGATTTATCCGCCCTAGTACTTCACCTTGGGGAGCCCCGGTTCTTTTCATCAAAAAGAAAGATGGTTCGTTTCGTATGTGTATCGATTATCAGGAGTTAAATAAATTGACCATCAAGAACCGATATCCGTTACCTCGGATCGATGACCTTTTTGATCAGCTTCAAGGAGCTTCATGCTTCTCAAAAATCGACCTCCGCTCGGGTTATCACCAACTTCGAGTACGGGAAGAAGACATCCCCAAAACCGCTTTCCGAACCCGCTATGGTCATTACGAGTTCACCGTTATGCCTTTTGGCCTAACGAATGCCCCTGCCGCATTCATGGACTTGATGAATCGGGTATTTAAACCTTATCTCGACCGTTTTGTTATCGTCTTTATTGATGACATCCTCATTTACTCCAAGACAAAGGCAGACCATGAAAGACACCTTCGTCTAACTCTCCAAACATTGCAAGAAAATCAGCTTTATGCCAAATTTTCGAAATGCGAGTTTTGGTTAAATGAGGTACAATTCCTCGGTCATATTGTAAGTGACAATGGTATTTTAGTCGATCCCGCAAAAGTTGAAGCAGTCAAGAATTGGAAAGCCCCACGTACCCCCAAGGAAATTCGGTCATTCCTCGGTTTAGCCGGCTATTACCGGCGTTTCATTTCAAATTTCTCAAAGATCGCTTTACCGCTTACTTTTCTCACTTGCAAGGGTACGCCATTTGATTGGGGACCCAAGCAAGAAGATGCTTTCCAAACCCTTAAACAAAGATTGTGTGACACTCCGATTCTTACACTCCCTGAAGGATCCGAAGATTTCGTGGTATACTGCGCTGCCTCCAATCTCGGTCTAGGTTGTGTTTTGATGCAAAAGGGAAGGGTTATAGCTTACGCATCGCGACAACTCAAAATCCATGAAAGGAATTATACGACTCATGATTTGGAGCTCGGTGCTGTGGTTTTCGCTCTTAAAATTTGGAGGCATTACCTTTACGGCACTAAATGCGTAATTTTCACCGACCACAAGAGCTTGCAACATATTCTTAATCAAAAGGAACTCAATATGAGACAAACACGATGGGTCGAACTCCTAAATGATTACGAGTGTGAAATATGCTATCATCCGGGCAAGGCAAACGTGGTAGCCGACGCGTTAAGTCGAAAAGAACATGCCAAAGTATTTCATCTAATATGTGCTCTTATCTTGTCCAATCTCAGTGACCAAATTCGAGGAGCCCAACACTTGGCAATTACCGAAAATGACATGCCCACGGGAATTGATGGGGAGTTGGAAAGTAAATCTGATGGTATTTTCTATTATCAAGATCGCATCTGGATCCCAGATCGCGACAATCTTCATACCTTCCTGATGGAAGAAATCCATAAAACTCGATATTTCATTCATCCTGGTGCTGACAAGATGTATCATGGCCTGAGAACCAATTATTGGTGGTCGGTAATGAAAAAGGATATTGTTTTATTCGTGGCCAAATGTCTTACATGTTCCAGGGTTAAAGCAGAACATCAACGACCCTCTGGACTATTGGTCCAACCGGTAATCCCCGAGTGGAAATGGGTAGCGATCGCCATGGATTTCGTAACCAAACTTCCCCGTACCACCAAGGGACACGACAGCATTTGGGTAATCATTGACCGTTTGACCAAATCCGCTCATTTCCTTCCCATCCGTGAATATTTCAAGGTCGAACAACTAGATCGAATTTACATCGACGAGATAGTTAGTCGGCATGGCATCCCTCTCAGCATCATTTCAGATCGTGATGGGAGATTTCTCTCTCGGTTTTGGGAATCACTTCAAGCAGCCATGGGAACCCGCCTCGATCTCAGTACCGCCTATCATCCTCAAACCGATGGTCAATCTGAGAGGACAATTCAAACACTCGAAGATATGTTGAGGGCGTGTGTCTTAGATTTCGGAGGAAACTGGGACTCTCATTTACCGTTGGTGGAATTCTCCTATAATAACAGTTATCATTCTAGCATCAAGATGCCACCATTTGAGGCATTGTATGGCCGTAAATGCCGATCTCCTATTTGCTGGCATGAAATTGGCGAGTCCCACGTTATTCGCGCAACAGTGGATTCTCCAATCGTTGGTCCTGAGCTTATCCAGGAAACAACCGACAAAATCACTCAGATTCGCAATAACCTTCTCGCAGCTCGTAGCCGACAAAAGAGTTACGCCGACAAGCGACGCAAACCGCTTGAATTTACCGTGGGTGATATGGTCATGTTAAAAGTGTCCCCATGGAAAGGTGTGGTTCGATTTGGACGCAAGGGTAAATTGGCACCACGCTATGTAGGGCCGTTCAAAATCCTGAAAATGATCGGACCAGTAGCCTACGAGTTGGATCTACCAATAGAGCTTAATAAAGTTCCCCTAGTATTTCATATAGCCAACCTCAAGAAGTGTTTAGCAGACGAGAACCTTCATGTTCCTCTCGAGGATATCCAAATCGACGAGACAATGCAATTTATCGAGAAACCCTTGGAAATTGCCGACCGAAAGGAAAAGCAACTCAAAAGAAGTCGCATTCCCCTGGTCAAGGTCAGGTGGCAGTCAGCACGTGGACTCGAGTATACATGGGAGCGTGAGGATCAAATGCGTACTAAATACCCGCAACTTTTCTCTTAAGGTACTATCTTCTTAAATTTCGTGACGAAATTTCCTAAAATAGGGGACACTGTGACATCCGCCTAAAATGGACTCGGGTCAACCCAACCCAATTGGAAATTTAATAAACCCTACTCGAGATTTCTTGACGCTAATAGGATCAAAACCCTTACACTACGATATAAATTGACGTTAATAGCAATATAGCATAGTATAACGTTATAACTATAATCAAATTAAATTATGATACCATATTAAAATCAAATCAAAGTATGATGCTCTAATTAAATTAAAAGAATCAAACTTGAATGCTATAATTAAACTTCAAATCAAAGTAGATTGTTATAATCAAATAATAACCTATTTTTTTTATAAAACTCTATTTTTATAAACACTACATTAAATTTTATAAAACTCTTAAGATGCTTGTGTTAGTGGGGAATTATGAAGACCACCAAAAGTAAAAGTTTATTCCTATTGTCTCCCACTCACACCTCCCATCATCTTTCCTTTCATTTTTCTCCCAACACATTATTCTCATCACCACTCAAACCATATCTATTCTTTCTCTCACTCTCAATCTCGAAATTCCTCCTATAAATCTTCATATTTCAGCCAAGAACACTCCAATATACTCAAATCTTCATACCTCTTGAAGCATTCATCAAGGTATGTTGTTAAAAGTCTCAAATTCATGAATGAAACAAATTAAATCCACCAAACTATCTAAAACTCATTTTATGCATAAACCTGATTTTTCTCAGGATCCCATCAATAAAATAAAAAGTTCTGGAAATGTTCAGAAAATAACTTATTTTTATTGAATTACTATAATTATTGCAATAAAATAGGGCAATAATTCACATAAAATACTTTTTGCAGTCAATAAATTCTGGGAAAATTGTGGAATGACGCATATATTGAGTAAAGTGGATTTGTGAAGTTTCATGCATTTATATTACCGTTTGATGCTTATTTTGTATTTTATTTTGTTGTAGATAAATAAATTGCAAAATATAGTTATGTATGTGAAAAACTAGATTTTATATTTTTCGAACCTTATTAACATTTTAAAGACTCCATGAAATAATTTACAGATTTTTTTAAGAATGTTTGCTTATTTTTCCTAATTTAATGATTATTTAATGGTTTAAATTGATAATAAATAGCTACACATGTCCAAAAATTATAAAACATTATCAGAATATCATATATAACATGTTAATCATAAATAAAAAGTCTAATGAACTTCTCTTAATATTTTCCTATTATTTATGATTTTATTGATTAGTTAATAATTAAAAACATAATAAATACTTCCCTTAGTCAAAAATATCCAAAACATTTACAGTATGCTCAATATAATGTTAGAAAACTATGGTTAATTTTCCATAATTTTTGAGAATAAATTATAATTTTTTCCAAATTTTGATGTGGTTTAATTATTAAAATACTAAATAAATACTAAAGCAGTTAAGAAAAATATGAAACTTTTACAGTAATTACTATTTTATGAAATAATGATTTTCTGATAATTTCCGAATGTTTCATTACTGTTTAGTATTTAAAACCATTTTCCTAAATATCCAAGCATGTAAAAATGCCTTTTTAATGATTATTTCATATAAATAATTGTTAATAATATATAAAATCAGTAAATACTTATAATTTGACAAGTTATTATTTTAATAACAAATTATTAAAATTTTGCCTAAAGTAAAAATATAAATTAATTAAGCAAAGTAATTAATTCAATTTATAATTCATCTACCTATGAATACATTAATATTCAAAACAAAATTTGATTATTGTTAATTCATCTAATATAAGAATATGTATCTAATTATTTTTATTAATACTCCATTCCCGTTTAGTAGTTCTTAAACCAAAACTATTAATTATAATAGGTTCCACGTCGTTTTGACCCGAGGACTAATGTGAGTAATCTACCCCATATTTTATAATTTTAAATACTTTTGGGGTGTATCATGTGGTTTTAATATGTTCCAACTATATTTTATTATTTTTTCACCATTGAGACATTGTTGGAACATTATATGTGAATCATTATTTGTATAATTATTGTTTGTTTACGCTACATGTACTTGTAGTGCATTACCATTTTTAGTCTAATCTCCATGACTATGCCCGTATTCTTGAGGTACGTTATGGACAATAATAGCGCTATTGGGTTGACCACCCCGCCTTGGGATGCTAAGGTGATTGATTGCATCCTATATATATATATATATATATATATATATATATATATATATATATATATATATATATATATATATATATATATATGTATATATAGGGTGAGGACTTATTGTTGTTGTTATCATTTGTTAATCACTTTTTGATTTATAAACCGTTATCTCAATAATACTTGCTTGTCGACTTCCAAAGAAAAGAAGTTTCAAATTATAAATATTTCAAACTCACAATTTTCTTTAATAAAACTAGATTACTCACCAACTCTCGTAGTTGACCTGTTTTTACCCATGATTCAGATTTGAAGAATGAAGTTGATGAAAAGTAGGGTATACCTTAGAAACCCACAAGACTATTTAAATTTGATGTAATAAATGTTGTTTGTATTTGAATTTGTATTTGTATGCTGTGGATCTTGTTTGCCTACTTAGTACTTAATTGAATCTAATCATATTATAACATAGTTGTCATGAGACTTTGAACAATATATCACGCCTTGATCGATTCCGTCAAGGATCGGGGTGTGACATGTCATGCCTTATCCCTACAAAGAATGTCTACCTAATCTCACGCTTAGACTCAAACCCATTTATACACAGATTTCGCTAGTTATCATCATAGGAGATATGTTTCAATAGCAAATCACTTTCACCCGACATTTTATCCACTTCCCCATATTTAATCGTTGCACGTGCTAGTCACAATTGTTATCCTATAAGGCCGATCCTTGTCATGGATTCATGAACATCTCATGTCTTATCCGTATAAGGGATGTGGGTCTATACCTACTCTAAACTCAACTTGACTACTGCACTATTCTCGTTACCTATTAACCAAAGAGTTACATGTTCCACACTGACACCATATTAGTTGGTGTACAAACCACAACATAATATTCTATCATTACCACAAAACAAGTATTTCGATATACAATACATTAACACAACTATATTTATAATGACATGTATTCCAATATAGTGTGGTGGTATGTACTCACCTTAGTTATGCCGAACCTGTCTCGAAACTAATCTAGCCAATCTATTTCTCCCCTCGTCATAGATGTTGTCAATATCACATATCATTTCTGAGTATCACAATTCTAGTACCTTAGACTCAAGGCTACCCTTCTACATAACTCATTATGCAATCTACCGACTGCCACATCGCGTCCATTGAACAATTGTATCATTGTGTCGTGACCTTTATATGTTGTGTCACTACCTATGACCATTCAAGTGTAGCGTCGTTACCATGGGCAACGCATCGCGCACGTTGAAGATTCACGACAAGAACAGGGTCTGGTCCACTTTAGACCATTTCACCCCTCATTAAGACGACTTTTAAGACTTTTCTAGTCACAATGATCTAGGTGTCGACCCCCAGACCACAAAATCGGGTTGTATCCACCTCTAACATGTTTTCAACATGAATCTACCAAGAATAATGAAGGGGTTTACCTTTAAATCCGGCAATAGAGGTAAATCCTTTGAAATCTCTTATATTTCCTTTTGATTCCAACTCACACGATCTTGGGAGATCACCCCCTCTTCTGTTCTTTGCAACACATGAGCAAAAATGCCCTAAATGACCGATATAGGGTTTAAATCGGGAATGACATGTGCGACCGCTGCATCACTGACAACGCGATCGTCACACGCGTCAAAAACAATTTATAACCCACTATTACTACGTAGATAGGGCAAGCGGGGTCGAGTCCACAGGGATTTAGTGGTTAATCTTTAACGAGTTGTAAAGTAAATATTGATTGTGATGCTAAAAATGTTGAAATAATAATTTGAAAATAGAGAAAATTTACTTCCGGTTTAGTTATCAACAATTAGGTTCACATGTTTTACTATAATGATTCCGATATAATTACTTTGACATAATTATAGTTTACTAACAATTGCTATTAAATGGGTAAATACATAACATGTTGAATCAATTATTTGTCTTTGTCTAACAATTTAGTAGATTAGGTACAAACAATGGTTTGGCAATATTATGTTTTATCTAGATAATAGTAATATTACAACTTATTAACATATTAATTGGGTACAAAGTATATTAAGTGATTATTCGTCTTAACTCGTTATCTAGATGAGATAGGCACGAATAATAAGTTGATAATACTATGTCTTGAAAATATGATAACAAGTAGAAGTAAACACAAATGATTCACTAATTGTATTCAAGAATATGAGAGTTTAATAGTTACAATAGTAAAACATTTGTTCGGAATCAAAGTAAAAATATGTTACACTAAAGGTATGATAACATTACCGTAAGTAATCTGAAGAGATTAGCCTTCCATTCGAGTGATGATATTGGCGATAGTCTTGGCGTTCCTCGGCATGTAGCTTGGTGCTTTTACCCTTTGAATTATCTTGAAATACTACTAGAATTACTACCGAAATGGAAAATCTATTGGTTCTAAACAACTAACTAAGAGAGATTTCGAGATATTACAACCGATTGAGAGTGTTCTTGTGTGAATTGGTAAATTGGTGTCTAAAACCGTGCATAGAAGGCCGCTATTTATACTTGCTGAGATACAGTGCTCGCGTCACGACCAAGGGTCCGTCGCGTCGCGAGGGTGCGGCCTAGTGCTGCTTTTGTCGGCCACTTGTCTGGTCAGTGCGTCTTATTGGTAGCCTCGCGATCGAAAAGTTGGTATTGTCGCGTTGGTGTCTTCGCGTCGCGACCAGTAGTGCCGTCGCGTCGCGATTGCTGTAGCATCTGGATTCTTTGTGTTTTGCTCTTCTTCACGTCGCGACACCTGTGTCTGTCGCGTCATGATTGCTGTAGCTGGGTGATATTTTTGTATTTTGCTCTTTGGTTCGTAGCATCACTTCCTCTGGTTTGATTGTTTTCTCAGAGTTTCTTGGCTCTTGATTCATTCTTGTTCCTGAAATAAAGCCATAAAAGTTAACACACAAATCCCTCGTGTTTTCCTCACACCAGTAGCTCCGGAGAACTCTGTTCAAGTTAAACATGAATCGTAATTCATGTTTAGCCACCTGTTAATATAAGCCTGTTTTGATGTTGAGCTTATCAGGATTTCCTATGGTAATTACCATAGTTCTGGCAAATTGCATCTGCAACACAGCAGTGGGCCGTGATGTGTAGTGTATGAACAAATGAGATATTCTCTCGTTGGCTTGCAATTTTAGTGAGGATGTCTGGGGACTAAAGACAAATTAATCATAATTCTTTTGAGAGAAATAATGATATCATAATAGGCTTTCCCCGTGATTTGTGAGATGTTTTCTATGCGAAAACAAATGGCTAGCTTGGGCTAGTGATGACCCGACAGTAGATCTATTATCACCGCCAGACTTTTGGGAGTCTGTGGTGTGCATCAGGAGCTGCCGTTGGAATGTGAGCTTTTGCCTGGATATTAGGAAAACATGCATTCTTATATGAATTATGATCTATTTGGTTAACAGACGAGGTAGGTTAGACGGGTCTGTCTGAACCATATCTGTTATAGAGAAGCATTTTGCATGTTTTAAGGCAGTTTTTGAGTTCCTTCGTGTTGCACAAAAATACGGTTTTCGTGTGCCTCTGAGCGTCTTTATGCGATAAAACGGTCTTTTAATGATAGTGTTTTATTGTAAAAATAAAGCACTATCAGTCACAACAAACTAATGATCGCGTCACGATCTTCCAAGCCCTTCGCTTCGGTATCCCTAAATTAATCGTGTCGCGATCTCTTCAATCTCTTTAGCAAAACATTTAGTGAATTTACTGTTTGTACACTTTGCACTCATCGTCGCGTTCCGCAATGGCCATAATGCCCTGCTTGGTTTTTCGGACCTTTACAATCTATCATATGTTCTCAATTATTGGTTAGTGACAAAACGGTCATACAGTTAATGGGTACAAGGCGTTTGGAAATTTATAGAGTGATGGACCCCTACAGATACTAGAGTTAAAATAATTTTTATCCAGTTGATCATGAATGAGTTCTTTGTTCTCTCATAAATTTTGGTTCTTTCTTGAATTTAAGAACACACACATACAAGCGCACACATGCACTCACACACAGGTCTATATATATATATATATATATATATATATATATATATATATATATATATATATATATATATATATATATATATATATATATATATATATATATTCACACACACACACACACACATATATATATATATATATATATATATATATATATATATATATATATATATATATATAGTTAGTATTAAATACATTATCTAATTATTGTGTGATTGTAAGACCAATCTTAGACCGTTAGATTGCAAAAATGAGTGGCTATGATCAAGGTGGCATTTCTGTAAATAAAAAAAAACAATAAATTTGTTCCCTAAAAAAATTCCGTTCAAGGGTGTAAAAGTAAATTTGGATTGCCTATAATTAAGGAATGGATTATTTTTAAAACTAAAAAATACTACGATCACAAACATGATTATGTAATCAGTTAAATAACATTACAAAAATACACATTAAAACATAGTTCGTATGTGCGATCAGTATTCTCGTAACACATTTTTTTCGTATTCTCAAAGAATATGTTTTGGGTGAGTTAATTGAAGTTATTTTCCTTTGCATTCTCAAAGAATATGTAAAATATGGATAATAGAGAAGGTGAAAATATGTTTTGGGTGACTTAATTGAAGTTCTTTTTCTTTGCATTCTCAAAGAATATGTAAAATGTGGATAACAGAGAAGGTGGATAACATATTCTTTGAGAATTCCCATATACGTATTACAAACAAGCAAACAAAAAGAACTGCTATTCTCAGAGAATGCAAACAGCCAACAAAAAGAACTGCTATTCTCAGAGAACACAAAAGTCAATGGTCAAAGGTCAATGGTCAAAGGTCAAAGTCAACAAAAGTCTATAAGACCGATGTCCAAAACTCTCAAGTTTGACCAGGAGTCAAACTCGTCAAAAAGTCAATGGTCAAAGGTCAAAGTCAACAAAAGTCAACAGACACACTTAGCGCCGCTAACTCCCCAAGTTAGCGTCGCTAACTATGAACAAATCCAAAAGTCCATTAAGTTCTTAATCCATTCAGCCAAGGTTTTAATCCTTTCAGGGACCTTCCAAACAGTCCAAAATCTATAAAGATCCTAACTTTATTTTCTCAAATATCTCTAAACAAGATCATGAACAAGATTCAAGTCCAAAGTGGTCCAAAACCAACCAAAATCACCATAGAGAGTTTGACTTACTATCTAAACCATCTCAAAGGTTCGAATCAGATATTTAAGGCATAAAGTTTCCAACTTTATCCTTCCAAACCATAGACAAACACTACAAGGGACCATTACACTTATTCAATCCATAAGAATATGCTTAAATCATAAAAACAATCATAAAATTGCATAAAGGTGAGAACTTTACTCGCAAAGGTCCAGAAAAATGCAGATCTCTAAAGCTTCACTCAAGTGGAACAGCTTGTAGCATCACCACCTTCCTTCTATCAATAACAAGGCTTCAAAAATCCATCCAAACACACCAAAATCATCAAAAACACATTCCAGAAGTCTAGAGAGAGAGAGAGAGAGAACATTTTGGAGGCTGAAAAGTGGCATTTGGCGGCTGCCCTAGGGTTCCCAACCCTCAAATATTGCCCAAGCATGAAAATCTAGGGTTTTGGCCCAAAATCTAACATTAGCGCCGCTAACCCCGCTAACCCTAAGGTTAGCGTCACTAATGGCGATCGTGCACACCCACCGAACAGTTGGCAAACTTAACGACGCGAAAAAGCTGATAACGACGCCACACTACATTAGCATCGCTAACCTCAATGTTAGCGGCGCTAATACCCTAAATTTCCATTTTTTCCATTTTTTGTTTTCTTATCTCCGCGAACTTTGACTTGCTAAAACTCGAAACTTGACTCCTCGGGATTAGGATTTTACACATCGACTTTAAGGTAAGTGTCTTAAAAGTAACATAAGTATATATTGTCTTCTAGACTATAGGCTTCGTGGATGGATAAGAAAGAACATTCCAAATTAATTCACTGCATGCAGAATATAATTATGGAAGCTCCAATCTTGTTTCACTTTTTAAATATTCTTGGATTAGAAAGCACTTTAGTATTAAAATTTTGGAGAACCACAAGATTGATTATACAGAAAATGGAAGTTCAAATATTGAAGAAATTTAACTTGAATGTGATTATCAGTCGATGTATAAATGCAAAAAAGAAGTGTATTAAATGATAGAGAATGGATTTTGGTAGCACATTGTGGCAGATTATGGAGTTTTGCAAAAGTGATCAAGAGGTGTAATCCATCGCCAATAGTTAAAATGAATGTGTATATCATGCTTTGTTCAACTTCATTTTTCTCAAATTTCTATAGTCTAAAAGGACATGATGGATTTATTACTCATTAAGGTGTCTTTTGAACAAAAAACTGAGTTTAATCGTATTTGGTGTACAAATAAAAGGAATAACAAATTGAGTTTAATTGTATATGGTATACAAAAAATGGAAAACGACTAAATCTGTAAATAGAGACCAATCAGTTACCTTCATAAGTCATTAAATCATTTCCAAATAAGAGATATAATTGGTAATACAGTCCACTGCCAGTAAAAATGGCGTTTGGACAAATTTGGGCGGTTTAATTATATATGATGTATAATAATGGGAAATTCCTATAAAAAGACAACATACTTTACACTCCAATGCTAAAAAACCATTATATTATTTTTTTTTCTATTAGAAAAAGTTAACTTTATGTTTATGCTTGAATTTATGCCCTATGACTAGCAAACCTACTGGAACCGCCACACTCTTATTATATAGGAAAATTCAAAAAAACCATATTATATGTAAATGATTAGAAAATCCATTTTATTTTTATGTCTATTTAGAAGTTTATAATACTATCTGCCGGCCTATTTTGTTCTATTTTATTTACTTCACTTTACCATATTGAAAATAGGATGTTATAATAAACAATTAATTATACATATATTTTTGTGCTCAACAAATGAAAGTAGCATATTATAAAATCCTCTAGAATGTGGTGTAGGATTATAGTTAAAAATGCTATTAGTTTTGTGTTTTAATATTTTGGAATGAAAGTAAGATTCTCAAAAACAGTTAAATAAAAGTACATTGATATTTATATCATTTGACCGTATTGAAATGGAAATATGTAAGTCCTAAAATCCGTTTGTGATTTTATAACGATACTAAGTTATAATATCATTTTGTAAAATGTGTAATCTATAAGTTTAAACAAAGTCTTTGTCAATTCCAAATCTTGCAACAACCAAATTATTGGACTTGGTCAGAATGTTTCTAAGTATTTTGATAGAAATTTTGTATCTTAGTATTTGTGACAGCTTCTTGTAAGTCAAGGTTGGCATATTATGATTGAAGACTAGAAGACACGCATTAAACTTTCTTATGGAACATAACCAACAGATGAAGAAACATCAAGGAGCCAAATGAAGACACGTTTGACCAACATATAAGATACATCTTATGATTAGTTTCTTATATGCCAAGACTGTAATCGTGGTTAAAATTTTGTGAAGACGAGTATTTAATACATCATATATTTTGTGCGATACGTTGCAGACCAAGAGCATCATAAAAACAATATGAAGTGCACCTTCACGTACTGGATAATTATGCATGATATTGTTTCCCATACTTATGATCATCTCTTTAATATAAATAGGCATGCATACCTATATGTTTAGGTATCAATCTTCATTGGGGGTTCAAACAATTATGAGTTCATTGTTTAAAATTAGATGGAGAGAACATTTGATTCTGTAATAATATTTTGTTTTAGATTATATTATTGTTATTCATCTTGTTTTTAATGAGAGAAAGTGTTTATCATTCTGCATCTTGTAAATACATTATTTTATGTTTCAAGTAAATATACAACCCATAAAGATTTATTTGTTGTTATTTATTTTACTTATGTTTTTTTTATTAGAAAACGATTTTGCAAACACACATATTTAATTCCTTTATACAATTATCGTTAAACATATTTGGGACCTGGCAAGTGATTGATATTTATTGTGACCCTATCTATAGAAATATAATAACATAATAAACAACTCAAAGTACATCGTCAGATGTTACATTTAACCCTATTGATATGAAAGTAAGATGCTATAATAAAGACGTACTTTACAATTATTAAGTCACTCTACAATTGCAAAAGCATTCTAATTCAAGTACATTAAAGGATTAATGATCCATAATGACAATCAATAGTATATAACTTACTTATTAGGTCACTGAAGTTTTAATTACACCAATAGGTCACTGAACTTTCAATTTTGGTTTTAAAATATCATTTTCTCCAATTTTCACCATTGTATTCTGATTCTAGCGACACCTCTGTCTCTGTCGACCCTGTCGGCCAGGTTCAAACCATTTTCCTCAACCCGTCAACAGTCATACCACCTTGGCCAGGCCAAAAGTGTATCTACAATCTCACGTTAGTCGTACCATCTCGACCACACCCCATGACTCTCCTCCTCCGATTTCCAATCCGCCTCCGGCCACTACTCCTTTTTTCTTCGAAGGGTAGCAACCAGCCATGAGGTCTCCTCATGGTGATTTCAACCGGGTATAATCAGTTAAAATCGAAGACAATGGTGTTTTAAAACTAAAACTCAAAGTTCAATGGCCTATTGGGTGCAAAATTGAAAGTTCAATGGTCTATTTGATGCAATTAAAACTTCAACGACCTAATAGGTAAATATTGTTTTATTGGTTCCCGTTATGGATCATTGACCCTACATTAAACTAACAAAAAATAGAACATGACCAAATCGAACGTGTTTCTAGGTTCTTATTGGTCCACAAGGTCCACATCTTTGTGTGTTCACCACATCTACACAAGTGTTTTTGGTACAAATCACTTGCGTGATGGTTATAACTTAAAAAGAAGAAGAAGATGGTGCAAAAGATGGAGATGGGAATTTCATAAGAAGATGTAGAAGAAGTGATGTAGATTTCATCAATCTATTATTTTGACCGTTTTTCACAAAGAAAATGACTTATATTTTATACGTAATCTTAATTTAAATATTACTAAAGCCATGTGGGATTTACAAAGCTACATAGACTTTTCTTGAAATACAAAAAATTGTTTGTACATAAAAATATAAGGGTTTAATCAGTCACCAAAAAGTAAAATTGGTTTTCCGAGCATTTACGTATAGTCTTTTCGTTTTTCTAAAATATACCAGGAGAATATGATTGGTTCTTGACTTCTTGTAGGCTTACAAGTCACAAAACATAATTTTAAACATAAAAGTAAAAATAAATGGTTTAAATAGACACAAAATAATATATGATTTTTCTTATATTAAATACAAAATATAATATAAATGGTTTTTCTAAATATTAAATATACTAAGTTTGGTTTTTCTTGAACGTTTCTTTATAATAAAAATATATTAATTCTATCATTTATTACTATATAATGAATTGCAAGGGGATTTCTAGAAGGTTTGGGGGTAGGGGGTTTTCCGTTTTTAAGGGGTGGGTTTTTTCCACCAATCGCGTTGCAACAGCTTCCCTTCCACCGCTTCCTGAGTTCACGACACCTCTCTTGTGCTCCTCCTTTTGGCGTATCAGGTATGTTTCATTCCTCCTCCCATCATTTGGTTCGCGATTCACCCTAATCTCGATTCCTTTCTTCCCAATTCCCCCTACAGATTGTATATCAACAAGAAAGAGAGACCGAGTGATAGTTGCCGGCGCCGGTTGCTGCTGGTGGTGGCGGGGTCGGTTGTGGTGACTATTGTAAAAGATGTCTTTCAAAAAGCAAAAGTAAAATGAATAATTCAAGTGGGCCCCGTTGAATAGTAATTCAAAATCAAATTGTGCACGTTGGTTTTAAACGACGAATACGGCGCCTACAATTCAATTCAACAATTGCAGCGCTCACATTTTCTTTTTCAACATTCACGGCAAGAGTTTCCGGCCATTCATCCCTATATATAGGGATGATTATTTTCCAAATCAAAACGTCCAAAAACAATCTGTTATATATATACATAGATATATATTGTGAGGCTCTGTGTATTAAAGAAAAGAGAGATATATTTTCAGTTCCAAATCTTGTAACCTCTTCATTTTTCTCATATAGTGATTATCATCGGTTGTGCCCCTGGTTTTTTCCCGTAAGGGTTTTTCCACGTTAAATCCTTGTGTCCACATTTATTTTTCTTTATCGTATTATTATTTTATTTTATTGTCGATATAATTTATTCATAACAAGTGGTATCAGAGCCACGTTGTTTTTCTATACTCATTCTCAATTTATTGAGTATTATATCGACATGGCTACTTTGAAATACGATATTCCATTGTTGGATCGAGATACAAGATTTTCATTATGGCAAGTAAAAATGCGAGTTGTATTGGCTCAGTTGGACCTTGATGATGCTCTGTTAGGCCGAGACAAAATGCCTGCGTCTTGGTCAGATGAAGAAAAGGATCGTAAAGATCGTAAGGCTCTCTCTCATATCCATCTTCATTTATCTAACAATATTTTGCAGGAAGTTTTGAAAGAAACTACTGCAGCATCTTTGTGGCTAAAATTAGAACAAATTTGCATGACCAAAGATCTCACAAGTAAGATGCACCTTAAACAAAAATTATTTTCGCTTAAGATGCAAGAAGGTGGATCATTGTTGGATCATCTTTCTACATTTAAAGAGATCATCACTGATCTTGAAGCTATGGAGGTAAAATATGATGAAGAGGATTTGGGTTTAATTCTTTTATGTTCTTTGCCTAGTTCTTATTCAAACTTTAGAGATACCATATTATATAGTCGTGATACTTTAACACTTCAAGAAGTTTATGAAGCTTTGCATGCCAAAGAAAAGATGAAAGATATGGTATCCACTGAAGGTTCAAGTTCTAAAGGAGAAAGTCTGACAGTTCGTGGCAGACCAACAGATAAGAATGATTCCAAAGGCAAGAACAAAAGAAATTCTAGAAGCAAATCTAGATCCAGACGTTCCAAGTCATGCAACTATTGCAAAAAGGAAGGACATGATATCTCTGAATGTTACAAGTTGAAAAACAAGGAGAAAAGAGCTTCAAATCAAAATCACAAACCAAATCAAGATGATGAAGGAAAAGCTACTTATGCTGCTGAAAATAATTCTAACGGTGATGTTCTTGTAGCTTTTGCAGGAATCCTAAAAACCAATGATGAATGGATTCTTGACTCAGCTTGTACTTTTCATATGAGTCCAAACAGAAGCTGGTTTACAAATTATCAACCTATAGAAGGCGGCTCCGTATTGATGGGTGATAATGCACCATATAAAGTCACTGGAATTGGTTCAATTCAAATCAAGATGTTTGATGGTGTTGTCAGAACTCTGTCTGATGTTCGACACGTTCCAGGTTTAAAAAGAAACCTTATTTCTTTAAGTACTCTTGACCTTAAAGGGTACAAATATTCCGGTGAAGGTGGAGTTTTAAAGGTGTCTAAAGGAGCTTTGATTGTGATGAAAGCTGATATTAAATCTGCAAACCTATATCATCTACAAGGTAGTACAGTAACAGGTAATTTTAATGTTACTTCAAATTCATCTTCTATTTCTGATACTACTAACCTATGGCATATGCGTCTTGGGCATATGAGTGAACTTGGTTTAACAGCATTAAGCAAAAGAGGATTGCTTGATGGCCAATGCGTTGGCAAACTGGAATTCTGTGAACACTGCATATTTGGCAAACACAAGAGGGTGAAATTCAACACCTCGGTACATACTACAAAAGGCATTTTGGAGTATGTACATGCTGATTTATGGGGACCATCTCAAGAAGCATCACTAGGAGGTGCTCGTTATATGTTGACAATTATTGATGATTATTCAAGAAGAGTTTGGCCATATTTCTTGAAGCTTAAATCTGAAGCATTCTCTGCATTCAAAGAATGGAAAGTCATGGTGGAAAACCAGACCGGTAAGAAGGTCAAAAAGCTTCGCACAGATAATGGTATGGAGTTTTGTTCAAATGAATTTAATTCATATTGTAAACTAGAAGGAATTGTTAGACACTACACCGTTTCTCACACACCCCAACAAAATGGTGTAGCTGAACGTATGAACAGAACCATTATTTCAAAAGCCCGTTGTATGTTATCTAACGCAGGATTATCTAAGCGTTTTTGGGCAGAAGCTGCTTCTACTGCATGTTATTTAATTAACATGTCACCTTCTATTCCACTTGATAAAAAGACTCCTATTGAGGTATGGTCTGGCTCCCCAGCAAACTATTCAGATTTAAGAATTTTTGGTTGCCCTGCTTATGCTCATGTTAATAATGGAAAATTAGAGCCTAGGGCAATTAAATGTATCTTTCTTGGTTACAAGTCTGGTGTGAAAGGATATAAGTTATGGTGTCCTGAAACTAAAAAGGTCGTGATTAGTAGAAATGTAGTATTTAATGAATCAGATATGCTACATAAAGATTCTCCTACTAATATTCCTGTTGAGAGTCAACAAAAGACAAGTGTGCAGGTGGAGCAATCTGTTGACTCAGAACATACACCAGAAAAAGAAAACTCTATTGATCAAAATCAATCAGTTGAGCAAGAGTCTTCTACTCCTACTCCTACTCACCAACCACAACGTTCTATAGCAACTGATAGACCTAGGAGGGTCATTCATCCTCCCAAGAGACTGATAGAAGAAGCAAATATTGTTGCTTATGCTTTAAACGTTGCTGAAGAAATTGAAGGTATCAAAGAACCTTCAACTTACACGAAAGTCATTACTTCAGAACATTGCAACAAATGGATAATTGCCATGCATGATGAAATGGAATCTCTTGAAAAGAATGGCACTTGGGAGTTAGTGAAATTACCAAAAGAAAAGAAGCCTATCCGCTGCAAATGGATTTTCAAAAGAAAAGAAGGTATTACTCCTAATGAGGAAGCAAGATTTAAAGCAAGGTTAGTTGCTAAAGGCTATAGCCAAATTCCAGGCATTGATTTTACTGATGTCTTCTCTCCTGTTGTTAAGCATAGCTCAATTCGTACTTTACTTAGTATTGTTGCCATGCATAACTATGAGCTTGAGCAGTTAGATGTCAAAACTGCATTTTTACATGGTGAATTGGTGGAAGATATTTATATGGAGCAACCTGAAGGCTTCATTATCCCTGGAAAAGAGAACTTAGTATGTAGATTGAAGAAATCTCTTTATGGGTTAAAGCAGTCCCCAAGGCAATGGTATAAGAGATTTGACTCTTTTATGCTATCTCAGAATTTTAAAAGATCAGATTATGATAGTTGTGTTTATTTTAAGTCAGTCAATGGTTCATCAATATATCTGCTTCTTTATGTTGATGATATGTTGATTGCTGCGAAAGATAAACTAGAGATAGCAAAACTGAAAACACAACTAAGCAAAGAGTTTGAAATGACGGACTTAGGTCCAGCCAAGAAAATTCTTGGTATGGAAATTACTCGTAACAGACAGCATGGAAAACTATACCTAAGTCAAAAGAGGTATATTGAGAAAGTTCTTCAAAGATTCAACATGCATAAAGCCAAGCCAGTGAGTACTCAATTAGCTGCACATTTCAAACTGTCTTCAGCATATTGTCCAAAGACAGATGATGAAATTAACCACATGGCGAAAGTTCCGTATTCTAGTGCAGTTGGTTCTCTAATGTATGCCATGGTATGTTCTCGCCCTGATTTATCTCACGCTTTAAGTGTTGTTAGCAGATATATGGCTAACCCAGGAAAAGAGCATTGGAAAGTTGTTCAATGGATTCTTAGGTATTTATGCGGTACTTCCAATGCATGTTTACAATTTGGAAGTTCTGGTGAAGGACTGGTGGGCTATGTAGATTCTGATTATGCTGGAGATTTGGACAAAAGAAGATCTTTGACAGGTTATGTCTTTACCATTGGTGGATGTGCTGTGAGTTGGAAGGCAAGTCTACAGACCATTGTTGCCTTATCCACAACTGAAGCAGAGTACATGGCAATTTCTGAAGCCTGCAAAGAAGCTATTTGGTTAAGAAATCTATACGGTGAACTTTGTGGAGATACATTTCCCACAAAGATTTTTTGTGATAGTCAAAGTGCTATTTATCTTACAAAAGATCAAATGTTTCATGAGAGGACGAAACATATTGATGTACGTTATCACTTTATTCGAGATGTTATTTCCAAAGGTGATATTCAAGTTCAAAAGATTAGCACTCATGACAATCCGGCGGATATGATGACGAAGCCGGTTCCAGCAACTAAGTTTGAGCTTTGCTCAAGCTTGGTTGGTATGACAATCTAATTCCAAGGATTGTCGGCACACGATGATTTTATAATGAGGAGTTCTACAAATGGAAATTCGTCTCAAGGTGGAGTTTGATTACTTATTGTTTTTTAAAGTCAAGGTGGAGATTGTAAAAGATGCCTTTCAAAAAGCAAAAGTAAAATGAATAATTCAAGTGGGCCCCGTTGAATAGTAATTCAAAATCAAATTCCAATTGAATTGTGCACGTTGGTTTTAAACGACGAATACGGCGCCTACAATTCAATTCAACAATTGCAGCGCTCACATTTTCTTTTTCAACATTCACGGCAAGAGTTTCCGGCCATTCATCCCTATATATAGGGATGATTATTTTCCAAATCAAATCGTCCAAAAACAATCTGTTATATATATACATAGATATATATTGTGAGGCTCTGTGTATTAAAGAAAAGAGAGATATATTTTCAGTTCCAAATCTTGTAACCTCCTCATTTTTCTCATATAGTGATTATCATCGGTTGTGCCCGTGGTTTTTTCCCGTAAGGGTTTTTCCACGTTAAATCCTTGTGTCCACATTTATTTTTCTTTATCGTATTATTATTTTATTTTATTGTCGATATAATTTATTCATAACAACTATTTTTTACGTGTTTCATCTTCTGCTTGTTCTAATGGAAGAGAAGAATGAGGGGATATTTTATAGGAGTGTTATGTTAGTAAATTTGTCGACAAGCTGTATAGGCCGGCCCACATGCATTAATCTCGTGAGCAACATATAATTAGAGTTATTTATGCGGATTGTACCTACGGGTTGAGGAAAAAACCTCTTAATATTGAAAATGATTATTTATAGGAAAAGCAATTACAATTAATCGTAAAGTAAAAATATTATTATATTCTATTATAAAATAATTTTACTCATATATTTATTTTGATTTGGAAAAAATCTAAATATTATTCTATAATATAATAAAGCTAATCTAAAATGATATGTTTGAAGATAACTAGTGGGGCCCCGTGCTATGCACGGGTTCGGTCAAATCGAGTTCAAATGGACCCTGATGGATTGGTATGTAATGATTATTCACACGCGTTCCTTCAAGAAATATAAGAAGACGATTGTTATCAGCCCCTTCAACATGTTCCCTTAACCTGAAATTGTGAACACCATTTTAGTAAGTTTATTATAAATAAAAGGGCTATAAACTCTTAATGCAAGAAATATCAGCATACTTTCACTTATTTGTGTATAATTGTGAAAATCAATTATTACTCAAGGACCAGAAATGGTCATTTTACTTTGTACGCACCAAAATTGCCAAAAGAAAATGTTTCGAGGCTTCAATGTTGTGATAGATTGTATAAATTTAAAGTTCAGCCATAATCTTATTAACATGTTTCAGACTTCCAGTAGCAAAGTGCATTGCTATTTTCTGAAAGTAATAGCAAATTGTACATAGTTGTCCAAAAAATTCTCCAAAGACCTGCCGAAAAAGAAGAAAATTTGAATTTTTTGGTGAACTCTAAGTTGACAAATGAAGACCTGGTCTGTAAGTTGTAATTTATGGACCAAAAAAGAAAACTTTATACGATACCCTAGCAAAAAGTGATATGAAATAGGGGAAAAAAATGTAATTTACTCATTATTCATGTAGCCAAAGTTGACTTCTGTGCATAACTGAAAGTAGATTGCTATTTCATGCAAAGAAAGCAACAAAGTACGAGAACTGAAGCGAATTTTAGACATAAAAGTATATTGCTATTTTGTGAAAAGCTTTTTTCGTTCTGAATGTTGATCCAAATTTTTTCCCAAATTTGTATTTCTAATAACATCAATTTATACTAATATATTTTAAATTTGTTATATTTTTAACAATAATAGTAACGTACGGACTTTACCAATTGTTAATCTCGTGTTTATTTCTATAAAAGTTTCCAATTTATTCTTAAGACGCACCCTTTTGATCAGATGTACCTTTGTATCCAGGTAAAGCAGGAAAATGTTCGTTTTGAATGCTGAATTCTTGATTTTGTTGCATAAAGCACACATTTTGCCTACGTGCGAAACCCCCTGCACAGTAATAACAAAAAATTACCATACTGCCCTGTTGAAGAATATATAAAGATTTAAGACCAAGTTACAAAAATGGTCCCTGTGCTTTCTGATTTTGGACTAAAAATGGTTGATATAGAAAGCACAGGGACCATTTTTGTAATTTACTCAAAGATTGGATAAGAAGGCAATAATACCTAGTTGTCTCTGAGAAGTACCAGCAGTCGTAAGATGTCCAGATAACTGAGAGAAATCATTCATGTCAAAAGAATGGTTACGACTGAGCTCACTTAACAATGATATTGAACTTAAATGACTATTCTGTCCTTGAAATTGATTTTGCGAAAGTAGCCCTCCATCTCCAGAGTAAGAATTTCCCAGTAGAGATACCATCTGAAGTGCTAAAATTTTCAAAAACAAAAAAAAATTAACAAATTCTAAGAATACTTAAAGAAAAGCTATCGCAATAGCAATATACTTATACTTGTTAACCCATAATAGCAATGTACTTATATCTTATTCGCACATAATAGCAACATAGTTACAATTCTTTACTCATCCGAGCAATATACTTAGCTTTATTTACCAATAATAGCAATATGTAACAATTAAAGTACAATGCCCATACCGGTAGCAAACTGTAAGTACATTCCCTACCATATGTTGAAATAAAGTAGGCTTCATTTGTTACAGAGTAAGAATTTCCCAGTAGAGATACCATTTGTTACATATTGAATATTGGACTGTTGTTAACTGGAAACAAAATCTTCCTCGATTTCAAATCAAGACCTAGATTTTCACACTTAGAAAATGAAATTAGGTTGCAACGAAACAAAAATATTTCACTTTTGAAAATTAATATTTTTTAACACTTGTAAACGAAAACAACAAAAAACAAAACCTGCAACTGAAATCGACTTTGAACACTGTATTTATAATTTTTCGCAGCTTGATAGTATTCCTTCTTCGGCCCTTTCCAATGACTTAAAAATCATAATCTCCGCTTTGTAAATTTGGTTGAACAAATTGGTTCTTAAGATCTGCATTCAAAGTAACAGGTACTCCAAGTCTCCAACAACCAAAAAAATGCAAACAACATCACTAATATCATCTACATTTAATACAGTAAACATTAAGTTAAGAAAACCGCAAATAAAAAATTAAGAAAACCGCAAATAAAAACCAAAATTGCAAGAGATCGATCTTAAAGAAAGTGAAAGAAAGAGATTCGAGGAAGAACAAATACCTGAAAAAACAGAGAGGCGTTCCAAAGATCTAAATGACTAACTGCAAAAAAGAAAAAAGACGGTAGGAAAAGTGAACGTACATGAGAATTGAATTTGTTGATTGCAGCCACAACATCTTGAAATGCACACAATGCTTTTGAATATCAATCCATAGTCAACGTAGCCATGTTAATAGTGAAACAAACCTTGATTACTAAAATATCAATAAATAATATACCTATGAAAACTTGCCACTGCCTTTTGCTTCTTCTGGGAAACTCAAAGCTAAAAGCACAACATCAATTTCACATCGAGAAGGTTAGTTGGCATTACAAGTGAAATGATAGTTGGCAGAAATACTTCGCAGTAGTTTTGATTTTGTAGATGGATTGTTGATACTTTATACATACAAAATCAGATTAGCAACCGAGATTGACCAATAGAATCATATTAGCAAAGTTATAGAAATGTAAAAGCTTTGTTATGATTAAAATAACAAAAAAAATATTGAAACATTGTTTTTGTAAGATGGAAAAGAAAAGAAGTACCTAGCCAATCACTTCCTTTAACTGTGTCATACATGTGCCACCTCCAGTCATCCTCGGTCATATTGTCTAATGCAACATTTATACCACCCTGTATGTGTTAAAAGAATCGTGTTAATGAGAAAATAGTCTTAAACGTGAAAAGCAAAAAGTACTAATGGCCCAGTCATTCAAATTGCAACGTGAAAAGAACTGTTGGAAACTTAAGTCCCAACTTTTTACTTTCAAACGTGAAACTTTTTATGAAATTTATCTTGACATGAAGATGACCATTTGCATTCTATTCTTTTAATTTACAAAATACGTATATGATGACTAAATGGCTGCATAATAATAAACAACAGTTATTATGACGTTATTAGACAACTAAATAAACAGATCATAAAGGTGCTATGATATAAAAAGTTTAAAATAATAACCTCGTTGGAGATCACTTGATGGTTTGCCCAAAAAGCTTTGTGACATTGTGTAACCTGGCTTCACCTTATTGTTGCCGTTATGTTGGGCCATTTCTTTCCACCAAGACATAATAGCCTTAAAATTTCTCCCATTGTGTACATAAAAAATGAAAATAATAAATATAAAGTGTCTTTCTTTGAATTAAAGAAACCCAAAAAGCAACTAACTTTGAGATAAATTAAATAAAAAATTGAACCAAGAAAAGAAACAGGAAACCTTCATTTTAGTTCTGACATATTTCTTCATGATTTTCGAGAAGTCGGTCTCGCCTGATACATTTTCTCTATGAAATTTGATTGTGTCCTAAAAGCTTATGAAAGTTTGATTGTGTCCTAAAAGCTTATAGAGGGATCATAGTTACTAATCTAAAATTAACAAAAAGCTACAAACATACATTTGTTACATGAGTCATGACATCAAAAATCTCCCTGCAAGTATGGAGTGGTAAACCTTGAATTTCAACAGAAAAATGAATCCTAATTAATACGGAAATATATGAGACATTACATCGAATAGGTTGAATGCATCTCAAATGGTATGAAAAAGCACAAATAATCACCTTTGTATTACCAATATTCATGATTAAAAGTATCCAAAACCACAAACTTGATAACAAAATTTTGAACGAACAAACCTGTTGGTCTTCAAACGCCAAGCACTTGTCTAGAATGATGAAGCAAAAAGTCTTTTTCTCCCTTCTCATTGGCAATTGCAATACCCAAAAAAATTAGCACATGAAAACACAAAATAATTAAAAGAACACACAACTAAAAACCTGTGATTATCCTTGATTTTCCCCCGGAGAAGGCGGCAGAATGTTAGGGTTCTGTACGGGCTCTAGTGTTTTTGTTTGGACTCCAATGAATTCAGAATGTTAGAAACGAATATCAAAATTCGGCAATTCCCGTTTTCGCATGAGGTCATTTTGACCGGATATGGACGATTGACCGGCGGTGATTCCGACCAGTGAAGCGGCGGAGCGGCTTACAATCAATAAAGTCATCAACGTATAGTATTTTACCTCTCTTTCTCTCGATCCCAGGCGGCACAAACACGCACCCACACACGGGAAGCAATTGTTCAACCGATGTTCAACCGACGCGAAATCGACGGAGGTGCAGTCGCCGAGATGCAGCGCCGGAGAAGACGATGAAGGAGAAGAGAGATTAACTGCTGCCATGAAGCTAAATACAGGGAGTTGCAGAGTAAACGGTGGAGAAGACGCACAAAGTCGTGGTGTAAAGTGAACGAAGCGTGGGAGAGGAAGGAAGCGGTGGAAAGTTGTAGAGAATAACGACCCGGATAGACGACCCAAATTCAAGAGGCAACCCGCGTGACGCAACCCGGGAAAAAAAACGTACACAATAATATGGAAAATCATGGCAATTGATTAATAGGATAATTTGTTATTTCAAACTATTTTTATTTGAAACCAAATAATCTTTCATGTTTCTTAAATGACACTCAATTCCAATGACATATATTATTTTTATATTGTCTCACATTATAATGACACTCAACATAATACATTATTAAGAGGTTTATAAATTTTATGAATTTTGTTTAGAAAAATATATTAACTAACGAAGATTATGCTTCTTTAAGACAATATCCATAAGATAAAAATGTATATTCAAAATGGCCATTATTCTATATATTAAAAAGTGTAGTTTTTATAAACGTAACATGGTGACTTTTTTTTTGGGTAACATGGGGACTTTTGTTTTTGGGTGTAACGCGGACCTATCTCGGATCCGGCTCGGCATTCGGATCCGGCTGCCTCCACCGCTAAAATACAGGTTTCTCGAGTCCACTGTGTTGAACTCCCGTCAGTGCACATCGCCTTCATCTTCTTTCTTACTCTCCACCGGTTAACTCCGTGGATTTCGCGTGCTCTTCTCCTTCATCGTCTTCTCCGTCGATACGAAAACCACCACCGCCTTTGCAGTTGCGTACTCTGCCACTGTGTGGATTTCGCGTCATGGCAGCAGCTAATCTCTCTTCTCCTTCATCGTCTTCTTCGCATAGACTCCATCCTTGTGTCAATAACCCTCAGCATGTGTTCGATTTTGGGTTGTTTTGGATAATCGTTTTTGTCTTCGTTCTTCTCCAACGTTTTCCACCGCTTGACTTCTCCGATTCTCCGCTCTCTGGATAGTCATCGTTACTTCAATATAGGACCAATCTTAAAGCAATTTCGACTACCAAAGTCGAAAGTCCTAGCTGTATTGGGATTAATTAATGAGTTTCATCCGAGAATTAAAGGTGTGATTCCTTATGCTTTTTAGTCGATTCCCTTGGTTCTTTTCCTTTTTTATTTTCATATTGAAATATCCACCAGTTCCTATTCTGTGACTTTTCTAGGTTTAGAATTGGGGCTCCAGTTTCAGTGCAAACTTATCAGGTAATTTGCTTTTTTTTTCCTCTTGTTGATAGTCTCTCTATTTTGTTCAGAAAAAAGGAAACCCAGGAACAATTTTTTTCGTTAATGATTGTTACATGAAATTAATAAACTTGATTTTAACTTGAATGTTTTCTTCTCATTTTGGAGCATTTCAGGTGGACATAAAAGCTCAAATTATCACAAAATGATGGTTCAAATTAAAACAAAAAACCTAAGAAAATGTTTTCAGTGACTTTACTCTTCTTTATGTTCTATTAGGATTTTCCAATCGAAACACTGAGATCAAATGCAGAGTTGATTACATATGGCGACCAACATGATGGAAATTTCTTTGAAGTTGGAGGGAGTAGAATTCTAGAAACCCAGGCCTCCGACTTCGACACCCAAGGTATTTTCGTTAAATTTACCTCTTTATTGTTCTTAATTCTTATAGTTATATTTATGTTTTATATTCTAGGTCCATGGTTTCGGATGTGTAATATTTCTTATGCTGAAACATTGGACCACCAACAACCAGTGAAGGAACTCTCTTGTAATTAAATTTTGTAAGTAAATAATTTTACTTAATAAAATTCAAGTTTAAATGACATCGGTGGGATTGTCAATTGTGTATCTTGTCATCATGTAGCTGGAGGTTATGTTTATTCCATTGAAACCATAAATGAATTACATAAATATGATTTGGAAGGGATCTTGAATGTTCTTAATGCTGGTGAGCTGCGGGAAATGTTATCTGTGATTAATAAGGTTTGCATTGCATAAGATTAACACTTGAAATTTTATGGCTATAGAAAGGGTTTTCATTGTTTTAAGGTTGTTGATTATAATTTTTTTTAAGTAGTTTATATATTAATGGAGCATTCCGGAAGGGTCCTTCTAAATTTGGTGGATAATGTACTTCTGCTCCTAAATTTACTTATTGGCTTCTGATGACCGTACAGGAAAAGAACGACTGTGCGGACAGATACGAGCCATATATTATTATCATCTAATAAAATATTAATCTTTTCCATATATAAAAAAGATATTCAACTATTAGATTTGGCAAGATTATTGTATCATTTCTTAAATTTGAATATTCTTCTAATAAATCTAATTATTTTCCAGAAACGGAGTCAAAGTTCATGCAACCAGGACTCGATTTCATCACTTCTTTCTGCATATAGGGATGGATCAAGGTCTTAAGATTTCTTTCACTTCGTTAATTTAGTTTCTTTCTTTTTAAGTTTTTATTAATTAGGATCTTGTACGGTGCAACTCATTGTTAAAGAAACTGGTCTTGGAGAAAGCAGGGTCATTCATACGTGTTTCTTCAGCAGCTGATTCACTAATTTGGCATGATGAGGTAATGTAATTTTTTGAAGATATTATACTTTGAAAAAATTGCAAATTTCGTCCCTGTGGTATGCTATTTTCTTTAGATTTGGTCCAATAAATCTCAAAATTACAGATTTTGTCCCTATCAGCAGGTTTCATTGCAGATTGGTCCTCTCCAAAACTGAAAAGAGTATTATATCCTTTTCATAATAATAATTAGAGTAAACTGCAAATTTGGTCCCTGTGGTTTGCTAAAAAATGTGGGTACAGTCCAAAAAGTTTTCAACTTGCATCACTGGTCCAAAAACTGAATTTTTTTGTGGTCTTGGTCCCTGAAAAAGTTGAAAAGACTTTTTTGCCCTTTTAATTTCTTTTTTACATATTCTTATATTTACTTAATACATTTATAATTAAAAAAAATAAAATCCATCCCCACCCCTCCCACTCTCTCCATCTCCGATACGTCCTCTCTTTTCTGCTTCTCATCACAGCCATTTATTCCGTGAAACAGAAGGGAGCAGTTGGATCGAGATGGAGGGTTGAAGACAGTAGTATTGAGAGACATATCTCACATGAAGAACGCCACCGCCGGCGGTGGTGGAGAGTGCTTGTGGTTTCGGTAGGTTGAGAGGGAAGGAGAAGGAAAAACCTTTGGTGTGTTTGATCGGAAAGGAGAAATCGAGGGAGAGGGATTACGATGGAAATGGATGGACGACGATTCGACTTGTCAGATCGTTGAATTAGTTCAAAAGCTTAATTTCTCTCAAATGCTCTTTCTTCCTGCTTATGCTTCCGATGTCAATTCCATTAATTACTTCTTGAATGTATTGACTTTGTTATATGCAAGTGCTATCGAATTTGGACCTGAGTCATCTGGCAATTCATGGAATTCTGATGTTGTTCTTGACTAGTAATACTTTTTTGTTTTATTAACTCTGTTGCTGTGATTTCGAAGGAATCAGGTTATTGTTTTTCTTCAATTGTTGGTAATTTCACGAACATTCAAAGTTGTTCCGAAGAAATTAGCAATAGTTTGAGTTTTATTTAGTTTGTTCTCTGCTGTAATTTAAACGCTTAATCTGTTTTAGGACCATTTACTCCTAGAGATTGTGTTGGAGATAAAGAAATTAGGGCGTGTCTTGTTGATTGATCTTGCTGATATTGTTGGTGTTGATCTGTACCATGTGGAGAAACAAGCGCAAGTTGTTGTAGGTAACGATTCATCGTTAATGTTGATTAATGGTGAAATAATATCAGATTGATATTGAAATAATGTTTGAGAGGAGATTGACTATCGGCTTCAAGAATGCAGTTCGATTGCCCTTGCTGAGTTTGCGGCTCGGTTGCAAGATGGTTCAGAGCTACTCGTGACTGTTTGGAGCCTCGACTTGGATCCTTGGTAATAGTTAAGCGCCTTATCGTTGGAGCCTCGACTTGCACATGTTAATGTAATGGTTCGTGGGGCTGCTAGGGCATAACCGTCCATATGAACTGAAATCAACATCCATTTGCAACTCGATCATTTCTCAATGAGGTTGAAGCTTGAGGAGAGAGAGATAGAGAGAGAGACAGAGAGGAGGAAGAGAAGGGGAGGGGGTTCCGATTTGGTTGGGAGGGTGAGAAGTTAATATTACTTTTTTATTTAATAAAACCTATAAATAATTAAAAATAATAAAAAAAGATATTAAAAGGGTAAAATAGACCTTTCAACTTTTTCAAAGACCAAAACCACAAAACTTTTTCGTTTTTGGATCAGTGGTGCAAGTTGAAAACTTTTTGGACTGTACCCACACTTTTTAGCAAACCACAGGGACCAAATTTGCAGTTTACTCTAATAATTAATAAAATGAAAGAAAGAGAAAAGAAAGATATTTATGAAAAGGGTATAATAGTCTTTTCAGTTTTGGAAAGGACCAAATCCGCAAAGAAAGCTGCTGCTAGGGTTGAAAACTACAATTTTGAAACATGTTAGACCAAATCCAAAGAAAACGGCACACCACGGTGACCAAAATTGAAATTTTGTTTTATACTTTATTTATTTAAAGATAAAAAAAATATATTATTTTCTTATAACTTATTTGGGTATTGATGAGCTTTTATCCTCTTTAATATTATATCTTTTTAAATAATATTCCATTGACTATAATCAATCGATCGATCAAGAGGCTAATCTCTTTTGTGGTAGCTAAAAGAAAGTCCTCGCTTTCTCTTGAACGCATTAGCTGTGGACATCCTGGAAGCAAAAGATCTCATTTTAAAGATTTTTGTGAAATATGCAATTCAAATAAAAATGAAGGTTGTGTGCAAAAGCCGATTGGTTTTAAATGTGATTGCTTATCATGTGATCAGTTATGTACTTTTATTTATATATGTATTATAGCATCATACTTTCATTTCTTTATGTTAAAAGCTTCACAACATTATGCTTTAAGTTTTCTTATTAAGGCATTGTACTTTGAAAAACCCACATTTATAGCATTGTACTTTTTATATTTTTTTGTTATTAGAGCATTATAATTTGGAAATCAATCCATTTATAATGGTGAAAATTACTTTTATTTTGAAAAATACACCCATTTATTAGTGTATCATAGCATGCTACTTTCATTTCTTTCTTTTACAGCATTTGTAACGCCAAGATACTTTATTATATAATTATAATAAAAGGGTAAATTGGTCATTTTACCATGTAGGGGTAAAATGGTCTTTTGGACAGAAAAGTATTTGGTTTGAACTAATATTTTGAGTTTTGGACTTAAAATGTTATAAAAACTGATTTTTGGTCGTGTTACCGAAAAAGGGTATTTTGGTCATTTGACCAAGTCAACGACCAATTATGTAAAAATATTGTTGGTTGTGGCCAAAATGTAAGAAATGGAAGTTTTATTGTAATAAAACTTGGTTATTGTGGTCAAAGTTCAAGAAAATGAACTTAGGGACCAAATTTGCAAAATTTTGTGGTATAAATAGAGAGTTTGACTCTCCTCTTTGACTAGACATGGTGCAGCAACGGGAGGAGCAAGGAGGGCACGATTTCAGCAAGTATTGAAGAAATTGATGCAAAGAATTGGAATCCTAGCTTGGAATTGGTGATTCCTAAGCTTTGAAGGTTAGTAAATTCACTTTCTAGCCAAGTTTTTGGATGTGTTCTTCACATGATGAACTAGAAACTGAATTTCAGTTGTGAATATGTGTTGTAATAGCCTAATGCTTCCATTGAGTCATGCTAGAAAGGACTTAACTCAAGAAAATGGAAGTAGGTTGTTATTAGTGATGAATTTGAAGTTTGGGGTTGTTAGAACTAAGAACCCTAATTCTTCATTTTGATTGAATTGGTTGTTTTAGATGGTTGAAAACCTTGTTAAAGTATAAGGTTTTAGTCCTAGAACAAACCCCAATCGATTAAGGACCTGATTAAGGACTTAATGGACCAAAACTGCTTGCTACAGTGCATAAATCGCGGCTGGACAGGAGGCACCTGCAGGTGCCAGGCGCGGTGCGCCCAAACCCCTGGCGGGGTGCGCCCAGGCGCAGTGCGCCCATGTCTGGGCGGGGTGCGCCCCTCAGACAGAGACTTTGAAATGCTAACTTTTGATTGGCTTGTCCGTTTTAGCTCAAATTTGGACCATAGGCTCATTATGGTCTGAAAAGTTTGGGAAAATTTTTAGATTGAGTTTCCGACCCCTCGGGGGCACTGTAGACCGATCCGAATGTCCCGGTGAATAGTAAAATTCATATAAAGTTAGTAAACGGAAAGTTTATTAACTAGGCATTGTTTATAACAATGTTTTATTGAACTCTAATGTATTAGAGTTAGTTGAAATGGGTATTAACCGATAATCATGTTGAAAATGATTAAATTATAGGTGCGGGACAAAATTCTACGGATCGTATCGGAAGGCAAGAAACAACTGGGAATTTGATGCAGCTAGCATCCAGGTGAGTAATCTCACTGATACCATATGTGATATATGATGATTGAGTTGTTACAGGTTGAAACTGATTGTGGGACGAAATTGATAGTTCAAAGATACGTTGAAGAGACAAGACCGGATAAGTCGTGAGTCATTGCGATGACAAGAACGGAACCGTGAGTCTAGGCAATAACGGCTAATCCGTGAGCCATAACTAATTCTGGATTTTATATCCAATGGGTGCGGCCTACGGGCAATGATTTCTGGATTCTTAATATCCAATGGGTACAGCCTATATGGCTATGATTTTTGGATTGTATATCCAACCGGTGCGGCCTTCGGGCTATGTCTCCGATGCAGTCTTTGGGCTATGATTTGATGCGGCCTGTTGGCTATGACTCCGGTGCGGCCTTCGGGCTATGTCTCCGATGTGGCCTTCGGGCGATGACTCCGGTGCGGCCTTCGGGCTATGTCTCCGATGTGGCCTTCGGGCGATGACTCCGGTGCGGCCTTCGGGCTATGTCTCCGATGCGGCCTTCGGGCTATGATATTTGGTACAGCCTGTTTGGCTATGATTTTGTTACAGGTACATGGTACAGCCTGTTTGGCTATGATTTTGTTACAGGTACATGGTGCGGCCTTTTGGCTATGATATCGGGTTATCAAACCCAGCTGGTGCAGCCTGTGGGCTATGAATTGTATATTGATAATGTTTTGGTGCAGCTTATATAGCTATGACACAGGGTGCGGCTGTAAGCCCTGATATATGATGCAGTCCAGTGTGACTAAGAAATATGGGACAGAAATCGTTAGACATGATTATAAATGCAAATAACTAACGTGGCTTGTTGATTACAGGTCACTATAATTCAGCCTGTAGGGCTACAGAATAGGATGTGAAATCCTAGAGTGTATATGGTCAGCCAGTAAGGCTAGACGTTTGGATTCGATATCCAGACAGTTATATAATTTTGTTTTGATACGTGTTATCTGCAGATTTGATTATTCACTGAGCTTTGTAGCTCATACCGTTTGTTACTGTCCCTGCAGGTTAGTATGATACTGATAGGGGACAAGATAGAGTCCGTGACTTTGAAGTGGGACTCGTAGATGCTGTCAGTAGCAGCCCGGCTTTAAAGGAGTTATGGTATTTTATACTCTCCTTGATACACTTGTACCCGTATTTATTAAAAAATACCCCTTGTTATGGTTTTATGTATTGAAACCTATGTTTTAAATGAAAAAATTTTCAGGGGTGTTTTTGTTTTAAAAGCCGGGTGTTACAAGTTGGTATCAGAGCCGAGGTTTAAGTGAACTAGGTGTCTATAGAGTAGATTCCTGGACTTAAACCCTGAAACAGTAGACATGATGAACTGTTAGGTGTATATAGTTGTTATTATACATATATAACCTAACTATTGCTGACTTCTAACGTAAAAGAAGTATGAGCAGCGGATATTATTGGGAGAAATTTAGTGCGTGTAACTTTAAGAGGCGGATCAGCCTTTTCTCACGACTCCATCGAACGAGGTGCAACGAGACCAGTAGCGTAAAAATCCACATGACGAGCAATGTTAGCTGATGTGGTCAGATAAATGAATCGGTTGCTCACCTTAGTTGATATTCAAGGTGAAAGAACAGTAGTTGAGACTACAAGAAAAGTAGAAAATAAAGTGGACTTCTCAGAAGAAGTTGTCACAAATTTGGGTCCAACCTTATAGGGAAAGGACCAAAACAGAGCCACTATGTATAGTGATCAGTGCAGGAAAGGCACCAAGGAAAATTGTAGAGTTGAGACTCTACCGTTGACATGCTGAAATTGCAGATGATAGGAGCAGATTGCTCGAGCTTGTTGTATGGGACGGAAGTGGTTCTAGCGTGGAACTATAGATCACTTCTTTATGAAATACTCACATGCGAAATGTGGAGTAACGGGTGATGAACCCAGGAAAGACAGAAGGAACGAATGGTCGAAAAGGACCCGTGGTACCATGAGCATTCTAGTAGATTGTGGAAGAAGCTCGTGAGGAGACTGATATGGTCGCAGATATCATTGTTTTGAATATAACTCGTGTATGTTATATTTGATCCATGAAGCTATGCTTTGGATCGATGACTCGATGTTTTGTTTGAATTTTTCATCAACGATTTTGGATGAAATATTTGAAATAGCTATTGTAGATAGCAAGTATGTTCAAGATATTGAACACCTGGAATGTAGTCTGCCTAAGATTTACGGGACCATTTTTCCCTATGAATCTGAAGCCAATGACTACCAGTAAATCTGAAGCAATTGTGCTTATGAATTGGTTAGCAATGCATTATGCTAACATGAATTGTAGAAATATGAACATGATGGTTCAGAAAGCAGAAATGAACGGATGAAAATCCATGGTAAATGACAGATGTTGAGAATACTGGTTAGCTTCTTTGCTTAAACTCGGAAAAGAGTTAGTAAAGGAATGATGTTGTAGTTGGCATACGTGGTATGGGCCAAGCTTAATAAGTGGTGAAAGTAGTGTACTACTTTAAATAGTTTTCGGATGATTCTTTTGAAAAGAACTTCCAAGATTTCTGCCAGATTGGCAAGAAAAGCTTATGATTAAGCTGGTATTGGGAGCCGTTCATGTTATCTAGGCTCTGTGTTGATTAGCCTCTGTAGAGATGACAGGGTGGTAAAACAATTGGAAGAAATTGTTTTGAATTGGGATCTCATATGACTGTAAGTGTCATCAGATTGAGCCCTATCTGTTTGAAAAGAAGAAAGATAAGTTAATGTGTATGTACACTGACTACTGAGAATATGATATTCTCGAAACCAGATTGAATATGAGGTATATTGTACCATATACTGGAGTTACTTCACTGAGTTAAGTGATATGTTAAATTCTCCAAGTATGAAAAATTTGGCTAAAAGAAGTTTCAACTCCTTGGGCATGATAATACTGCCAAGGATGATAAAATAAATCCAGTGGGATAGATGATGTGATAAAACTGGAACCGCCTGAGGAATCCGACTGACATTGTAGTTCCTTGGATTTGGCGGGTTATTATAGGAGAGTTATAGAAAACTGCTCCTTGATTGCGGGTTAGCTAACTAAAGTTGACCAAGAAAAGTGTAAAATCTGAGTGGTAGAAAGACCACAGATATGTTGTAAAGGTTTGGAATAAACCTTGTGTGAACCTCTAACATTAGCAATGATGCTAAGTAGAGAAGATAGATTGGATCATTGAAATGTATCCAATGTTGACTGTGGATGCATAATATTGCGGTAGCAATTATGAACGTGGCGTTTAAGCTTTGGAAACACTACTTGTATGGTGTAAAGCTTATAGCGATAAGATCATAAAAGTTGAAATACTTAATTGATCAAAAGAAGCTGAAGATGAGATAGTAAAGATAGATGGGTTACTTAGAGATTTCGGGTATGAAATCTTGTACCATCTCAGAAAGGCGTATGTGATTACAGATGCCTTGAATTAGAAAGAGTAACCTTTGTAGGTTACATTCACGTGTATGAACGTGGCAAATTGATTACCTGAGTTGATTCGGGTAGCACAGAAAGATGTGTGCAAGTCTGGAAACGTGAAAAGTGAATAAATGATTGAATAGTAGCGGAAGTTACTTGGAATATCACAGTGATTTAAAGCCCTTGGCGGCTGTGAATGTGAATTCCAAAGTCAAACAAAATATAAAAATCATCTTGAAAAGATGTATTTTGTATCAGATATGCAGCATACCCGGGGCAATACCAAACTATATAGGTCGATAAAACCTATGTGTTGGTGGTCGGGGCTGAAGAAAGACATGTGAAAAATGTTTGACTTGTGTGTAACTACAGTCAAATCATTAGAAGTATGTGGACTGTCTGTCCCAAAAATGAAATGGGACGAAAAATATCATAGACTTTGTAGTAAAATCTTTGCAAGTACCGCATGGGTATGACACCATATGGGTGATTGCAGTTTGGTTGATGAAATCAGTGTAGATTTATACTGATCAAAGAAGAAATTAAGAGTGGAAAAGTAGTGAATAACTACAAAGATAAAGAAAATTGTTGACGTGCACTACAGGTGACGACTGTATTGGATCAAGATACTAGAATTATTTGCTGAATTTAGCATTAATTCTTAGAATTTTTAGCTCAAAAGTACTAGTAAGTACTGTGTGCGAATCCCAGATGGATTGATGAGGTGAGATAATGATGCAGACCTTAGGAGTTATGCCTGAAATCTTCATAACAGACCCTAGCGGAAGACTAGATGACCGTCTATCCTTGGTAGAAATTGTAGATAAGTATAGGTATTATACTAGCGTTTTATTGACTCGTAGGAAGTATTGTATAGACTACCGTGTTGCACGCTGATTTGCTAGACAGAAGTTGGGGAAAGCCGTTAACTAAACCTGAGATTGTATCTCAAACAGAAGAAACGATTTGGCAAGGTCGAAAAAGCTTGGAAATAGACCAAAATCGACAAGAGTAGTATGCGGATTGTTGAGTAAAACCATTGAAACCTCAAGTAAGGGAAGATAGTAGAACTAAAAGTGACCCTCCGGAAGGACTAGAAATTGATGTGGGACAAAAAGGAAAGTTGAGTCCTTGTTGATTGGACCTTTCCGTATATCCCAAACGCAAGAATTGCGGTGTATAGATTGAATATCCTTGATGAACTTCAAGATGATTGTAAAGTTTTCTGTGGGTCTCATGGTTTTGAGAACATAGAGTGATAAATGTTAGCGAATCCCTCATGTTGAAATGAGGAAGATAAGTGATTAAGATGCCCGGGACAACCGGATGAGTGATATGCGAGTGGTGATATAACCACGAGATAAGAATACTAGTATGGTTAAGTGCTTAGGCAATACCATAATGTTTTCCATATGATATGGGAAACCGAAATTGTAACGAGAAAGAATTTCTCTCGTTTGTTTGTATGATTTCGGGGACGAAATCTTTTGAAGGAGGGGAGAATTTGTAACGCCAAGATACTTTATTATATAATTATAATAAAAGGGTAAATTGGTCATTTTACCATGTAGGGGTAAAATGGTCTTTTGGACAGAAAAGTATTTGGTTTGAACTAATATTTTGAGTTTTGGACTTAAAATGTTATAAAAACTGATTTTTGGTCGTGTTACCGAAAAAGGGTATTTTGGTCATTTGACCAAGTCAACGACCAATTATGTAAAAATATTGTTGGTTGTGGCCAAAATGTAAGAAATGGAAGTTTTATTGTAATAAAACTTGGTTATTGTGGTCAAAGTTCAAGAAAATGAACTTAGGGACCAAATTTGCAAAATTTTGTGGTATAAATAGAGAGTTTGACTCTCCTCTTTGACTAGACATGGTGCAGCAACGGGAGGAGCAAGGAGGGCACGATTTCAGCAAGTATTGAAGAAATTGATGCAAAGAATTGGAATCCTAGCTTGGAATTGGTGATTCCTAAGCTTTGAAGGTTAGTAAATTCACTTTCTAGCCAAGTTTTTGGATGTGTTCTTCACATGATGAACTAGAAACTGAATTTCAGTTGTGAATATGTGTTGTAATAGCCTAATGCTTCCATTGAGTCATGCTAGAAAGGACTTAACTCAAGAAAATGGAAGTAGGTTGTTATTAGTGATGAATTTGAAGTTTGGGGTTGTTAGAACTAAGAACCCTAATTCTTCATTTTGATTGAATTGGTTGTTTTAGATGGTTGAAAACCTTGTTAAAGTATAAGGTTTTAGTCCTAGAACAAACCCCAATCGATTAAGGACCTGATTAAGGACTTAATGGACCAAAACTGCTTGCTACAGTGCATAAATCGCGGCTGGACAGGAGGCACCTGCAGGTGCCAGGCGCGGTGCGCCCAAACCCCTGGCGGGGTGCGCCCAGGCGCAGTGCGCCCATGTCTGGGCGGGGTGCGCCCCTCAGACAGAGACTTTGAAATGCTAACTTTTGATTGGCTTGTCCGTTTTAGCTCAAATTTGGACCATAGGCTCATTATGGTCTGAAAAGTTTGGGAAAATTTTTAGATTGAGTTTCCGACCCCTCGGGGGCACTGTAGACCGATCCGAATGTCCCGGTGAATAGTAAAATTCATATAAAGTTAGTAAACGGAAAGTTTATTAACTAGGCATTGTTTATAACAATGTTTTATTGAACTCTAATGTATTAGAGTTAGTTGAAATGGGTATTAACCGATAATCATGTTGAAAATGATTAAATTATAGGTGCGGGACAAAATTCTACGGATCGTATCGGAAGGCAAGAAACAACTGGGAATTTGATGCAGCTAGCATCCAGGTGAGTAATCTCACTGATACCATATGTGATATATGATGATTGAGTTGTTACAGGTTGAAACTGATTGTGGGACGAAATTGATAGTTCAAAGATACGTTGAAGAGACAAGACCGGATAAGCCGTGAGTCATTGCGATGACAAGAACGGAACCGTGAGTCTAGGCAATAACGGCTAATCCGTGAGCCATAACTAATTCTGGATTTTATATCCAATGGGTGCGGCCTACGGGCAATGATTTCTGGATTCTTAATATCCAATGGGTACAGCCTATATGGCTATGATTTTTGTATTGTATATCCAACCGGTGCGGCCTTCGGGCTATGTCTCCGATGCAGTCTTTGGGCTATGATTTGATGCGGCCTGTTGGCTATGACTCCGGTGCGGCCTTCGGGCTATGTCTCCGATGTGGCCTTCGGGCGATGACTCCGGTGCGGCCTTCGGGCTATGTCTCCGATGTGGCCTTCGGACGATGACTCCGGTGCGGCTTTCGGGCTATGTCTCCGATGCGGCCTTCGGGCTATGATATTTGGTACAGCCTGTTTGGCTATGATTTTGTTACAGGTACATGGTACAGCCTGTTTGGCTATGATTTTGTTACAGGTACATGGTGCGGCCTTTTGGCTATGATATCGGGTTATCAAACCCAGCTGGTGCAGCCTGTGGGCTATGAATTGTATATTGATAATGTTTTGGTGCAGCTTATATAGCTATGACACAGGGTGCGGCTGTAAGCCCTGATATATGATGCAGTCCAGTGTGACTAAGAAATATGGGACAGAAATCGTTAGACATGATTATAAATGCAAATAACTAACGTGGCTTGTTGATTACAGGTCACTATAATTCAGCCTGTAGGGCTACAGAATAGGATGTGAAATCCTAGAGTGTATATGGTCAGCCAGTAAGGCTAGACGTTTGGATTCGATATCCAGACAGTTATATAATTTTGTTTTGATACGTGTTATCTGCAGATTTGATTATTCACTGAGCTTTGTAGCTCATACCGTTTGTTACTGTCCCTGCAGGTTAGTATGATACTGATAGGGGACAAGATAGAGTCCGTGACTTTGAAGTGGGACTCGTAGATGCTGTCAGTAGCAGCCCGGCTTTAAAGGAGTTATGGTATTTTATACTCTCCTTGATACACTTGTACCCGTATTTATTAAAAAATACCCCTTGTTATGGTTTTATGTATTGAAACCTATGTTTTAAATGAAAAATTTTTCAGGGGTGTTTTTGTTTTAAAAGCCGGGTGTTACAAGTTGGTATCAGAGCCGAGGTTTAAGTGAACTAGGTGTCTATAGAGTAGATTCCTGGACTTAAACCCTGAAACAGTAGACATGATGAACTGTTAGGTGTATATAGTTGTTATTATACATATATAACCTAACTATTGCTGACTTCTAACGTAAAAGAAGTATGAGCAGCGGATATTATTGGGAGAAATTTAGTGCGTGTAACTTTAAGAGGCGGATCAGCCTTTTCTCACGACTCCATCGAACGAGGTGCAACGAGACCAGTAGCGTAAAAATCCACATGACGAGCAATGTTAGCTGATGTGGTCAGATAAATGAATCGGTTGCTCACCTTAGTTGATATTCAAGGTGAAAGAACAGTAGTTGAGACTACAAGAAAAGTAGAAAATAAAGTGGACTTCTCAGAAGAAGTTGTCACAAATTTGGGTCCAACCTTATAGGGAAAGGACCAAAACAGAGCCACTATGTATAGTGATCAGTGCAGGAAAGGCACCAAGGAAAATTGTAGAGTTGAGACTCTACCGTTGACATGCTGAAATTGCAGATGATAGGAGCAGATTGCTCGAGCTTGTTGTATGGGACGGAAGTGGTTCCAGCGTGGAACTATAGATCACTTCTTTATGAAATACTCACATGCGAAATGTGGAGTAACGGGTGATGAACCCAGGAAAGACAGAAGGAACGAATGGTCGAAAAGGACCCGTGGTACCATGAGCATTCCAGTAGATTGTGGAAGAAGCTCGTGAGGAGACTGATATGGTCGCAGATATCATTGTTTTGAATATAACTCGTGTATGTTATATTTGATCCATGAAGCTATGCTTTGGATCGATGACTCGATGTTTTGTTTGAATTTTTCATCAACGATTTTGGATGAAATATTTGAAATAGCTATTGTAGATAGCAAGTATGTTCAAGATATTGAACACCTGGAATGTAGTCTGCCTAAGATTTACGGGACCCTTTTTCCCTATGAATCTGAAGCCAATGACTACCAGTAAATCTGAAGCAATTGTGCTTATGAATTGGTTAGCAATGCATTATGCTAACATGAATTGTAGAAATATGAACATGATGGTTCAGAAAGCAGAAATGAACGGATGAAAATCCATGGTAAATGACAGATGTTGAGAATACTGGTTAGCTTCTTTGCTTAAACTCGGAAAAGAGTTAGTAAAGGAATGATGTTGTAGTTGGCATACGTGGTATGGGCCAAGCTTAATAAGTGGTGAAAGTAGTGTACTACTTTAAATAGTTTTCGGATGATTCTTTTGAAAAGAACTTCCAAGATTTCTGCCAGATTGGCAAGAAAAGCTTATGATTAAGCTGGTATTGGGAGCCGTTCATGTTATCTAGGCTCTGTGTTGATTAGCCTCTGTAGAGATGACAGGGTGGTAAAACAATTGGAAGAAATTGTTTTGAATTGGGATCTCATATGACTGTAAGTGTCATCAGATTGAGCCCTATCTGTTTGAAAAGAAGAAAGATAAGTTAATGTGTATGTACACTGACTACTGAGAATATGATATTCTCGAAACCAGATTGAATATGAGGTATATTGTACCATATACTGGAGTTACTTCACTGAGTTAAGTGATATGTTAAATTCTCCAAGTATGAAAAATTTGGCTAAAAGAAGTTTCAACTCCTTGGGCATGATAATACTGCCAAGGATGATAAAATAAATCCAGTGGGATAGATGATGTGATAAAACTGGAACCGCCTGAGGAATCCGACTGACATTGTAGTTCCTTGGATTTGGCGGGTTATTATAGGAGAGTTATAGAAAACTGCTCCTTGATTGCGGGTTAGCTAACTAAAGTTGACCAAGAAAAGTGTAAAATCTGAGTGGTAGAAAGACCACAGATATGTTGTAAAGGTTTGGAATAAACCTTGTGTGAACCTCTAACATTAGCAATGATGCTAAGTAGAGAAGATAGATTGGATCATTGAAATGTATCCAATGTTGACTGTGGATGCATAATATTGCGGTAGCAATTATGAACGTGGCGTTTAAGCTTTGGAAACACTACTTGTATGGTGTAAAGCTTATAGCGATAAGATCATAAAAGTTGAAATACTTAATTGATCAAAAGAAGCTGAAGATGAGATAGTAAAGATAGATGGGTTACTTAGAGATTTCGGGTATGAAATCTTGTACCATCTCAGAAAGGCGTATGTGATTACAGATGCCTTGAATTAGAAAGAGTAACCTTTGTAGGTTACATTCACGTGTATGAACGTGGCAAATTGATTACCTGAGTTGATTCGGGTAGCACAGAAAGATGTGTGCAAGTCTGGAAACGTGAAAAGTGAATAAATGATTGAATAGTAGCGGAAGTTACTTGGAATATCACAGTGATTTAAAGCCCTTGGCGGCTGTGAATGTGAATTCCAAAGTCAAACAAAATATAAAAATCATCTTGAAAAGATGTATTTTGTATCAGATATGCAGCATACCCGGGGCAATACCAAACTATATAGGTCGATAAAACCTATGTGTTGGTGGTCGGGGCTGAAGAAATACATGTGAAAAATGTTTGACTTGTGTGTAACTACAGTCAAATCATTAGAAGTATGTGGACTGTCTGTCCCAAAAATGAAATGGGACGAAAAATATCATAGACTTTGTAGTAAAATCTTTGCAAGTACCGCATGGGTATGACACCATATGGGTGATTGCAGTTTGGTTGATGAAATCAGTGTAGATTTATACTGATCAAAGAAGAAATTAAGAGTGGAAAAGTAGTGAATAACTACAAAGATAAAGAAAATTGTTGACGTGCACTACAGGTGACGACTGTATTGGATCAAGATACTAGAATTATTTGCTGAATTTAGCATTAATTCTTAGAATTTTTAGCTCAAAAGTACTAGTAAGTACTGTGTGCGAATCCCAGATGGATTGATGAGGTGAGATAATGATGCAGACCTTAGGAGTTATGCCTGAAATCTTCATAACAGACCCTAGCGGAAGACTAGATGACCGTCTATCCTTGGTAGAAATTGTAGATAAGTATAGGTATTATACTAGCGTTTTATTGACTCGTAGGAAGTATTGTATAGACTACCGTGTTGCACGCTGATTTGCTAGACAGAAGTTGGGGAAAGCCGTTAACTAAACCTGAGATTGTATCTCAAACAGAAGAAACGATTTGGCAAGGTCGAAAAAGCTTGGAAATAGACCAAAATCGACAAGAGTAGTTGATATTGCCTCATTTATACATAAATTTCGGGCAATATCGAGTGCCTAAACACGTGTTTTTGGTATGATATCAAGATAAAAGGTACTTATACGCTTAAATTACCAAAACACAGGAAAAATGGCTTTGCGGATAAAGAAGGAGCTGAATACGAGCCTAAAATTGAACAAAAGGAGTAAAAGATCCATCGGGAAGGAAAGAGCTAAAGAGAGCGTATTCTGGGCGTTAAAACGAAGGAAAAAGTCCAACAGGAGTCAGATCGCGACCCTATCTCCTTACGGATCGCGACCCGATCTGCTGACAAACGCGTGACGACTTGCTGACAAAAAGATCGCGACACGCAGAGGAAATCGCGACCCTATGCGATCGCGACGCGACCACCATGTGGATCGCGACCCGACCCACCAACCACAGTCCACTGAGTCGGGGTAGTGGCCAACTGAGAAACGCACTACGCTGCACATCGCGACGCGACCACCTATATGATCGCGACGCGATCTCCTTTGGACAGACCTATAAATAGAGGCCTTCTCCTCTTCTTTTAAAAATCATCCACACCTATATCAATCATCAAAAAAACACCAATCTCGGGAGTTTGCCCACTGCAACTTCCAGAAGGCTTGGAGGAGACGGTATGGTGCGTATGGAATCGAGAGCTTGAAGAATGTTCGGCCGGGACTTCATTCGGTTTGCTTTATATATGTTTAGCATTCTACTATGATTTCCTAGGCCGTATTCTTCAGATCATGTTATATTTATTATCTGCATTATTTATTACTTAGATTTGAATACTATCTAGTTATGATTTGATTGTTATTATTCGGATATTGGACGATTTATATTTTATCTTGCATAATTCATTCGACTATCATATATGTTAAGGAACCTTCCTTTTGGACTTATTGCTGAGTTATTTTAGTCTAGAGGACCAATCTGACTATATAACTTTTATCATAACTGTACTATGACCATTAGGCAGATATGACTAGTGATGGACCAAATCCTAGGGTTAAGTCACGAAGGTAGAAACTTATATGTGTATGGCAAGTTTGTACTAGAGGACCAATCTGTACAAACCATTTTGATTTTCATGACCATTGAGATCAAAAACTCGAATGAATCTTGTTTGATACGAACCAATACATGATTATTTGGAATATGTAATTGCATGACCATTGCCATTAATGACCTTATAATCATAGGATTAGGTAGTTGGACCAAAACATCTAATCACTCTAGAAATCGATATTTAACTTTCAATATCCATTGCACTAATAACATATCAAACATAACTAGATGGTTGAATCGAATCTAAGTATAAATGTTTACTTTTATGTTTTGTAATTTATATTTATATCTCCCGCTTTTAATAAACTTTTGCGTTGTCTCTTGACACGAGTCAATGCATTATCTCAAACTCCCCCCCTTTTAATTACTGTTTGCTTGAATAATAGTTAATTAATAATTGATTTTCTTAACTTAAAAATATCCGTTTTCCCTTGGGTTCGACAACCCGGATTTACCATTACTATACTACAACCGATTAGGTACACTTGCCTATTTGTGTTGTTCTATTCATACATGGTACTTCCCTGTTTAGAAATGTAAAACTAATGTGAAAAATCATTTGCTACAATCATATATATGAAAGGTTTTGTGCAAACCATGAACTAAATAACCTAAGTTCACATGCAACCTATAAGGATCTATGTTTTCTTCTAATTGAACATATAACAAAAACCTAGAGGCCAGAAAAAGAAACTAAAGATCAAAACAGAAAAACCAACCTTTATTTCTTGGAAGCTGAGCAGCAAAATTATCCTGCCTCAAATGAAAGTCACACCCAAGCAGAGGAGAGGAGAAATCGAAAATCCAGAGAGAGTATATGTGAAATTGGCGAATTCAAATGGTGGCCAGGGAGCCCTATTTATAGTTTCCAGGTGATTAACTGATAAGCCTTTAGAGATAAACCTTTTTGAATTCAAATAAGATAAACCTTTTATCTTATAATTCAAACTCCTATTTATCCTCTATATATCAATTTCGAAATCTATATATACCATATATAGAATTCGAAATCCACTGGTTACTCCCACTGTCACTTACTCAACTATTGAATAATTACAGTTTTAGTCCCTGCACCTTTAATTAATTAATTAATCCCCAAATTAAATCCAATTAATTCTGGATTAATTCCTAATTAATTAATATAGTTTCTAATTAATATATTATCACTTTAATATATTAATAAACCATATATTTAATTCCTGTTGATTTATTAATCCCATAATAAATCAACCTTTCTCTCTACCGAATTTTCTACCAAACCTCCAGCCATGAGGGCAACCCAAATGGACTGTGCTTCTATTAATTAGGTAAATACTAATTATTAGTCATGGCTTAGACACCTAATCCAACAGTCTCCCACTTGGATAAGTCTATGACTATAATTACCAATTTAGCCTCTAATTAACCAGCACTTGTAGCTTCCTAGAAACCAATGCCAAACTCTGATCTAATCAGTCCTGTCCATAGATAAGTGATCAGATGATCCTCCGTCCAACAAGATATTTTTCAGACTCAAGACATGGATAAAATCAATCTGGTCTGAATCACTGTTCCTCGATTTCCGATTTGCATATGACTCTCAGACTATCAATTTAGTCCCGGTTGGCCAACCATTTTAGTCAACTTCAAAATCATCGAGAGGCCTACAGATATCTGTTCCCCGTTAGGGTCAAGGGACGAATAAACTTCAACTCATATACTTATGTCTTTTACCGGACAAATCACTCACAACAATACGTTTTATAACACCGAGTTACCGATGCGTTTTCGTATTATCAATGAACAACTGTCTTAGTAAATCATAACTCATATGTCTTAGCTTAAAGATCAAAAGATATTATCGTCTCAATATTGCTCGTGATGTAATCCATGAAGCAATCCATTGAGCGCGGGTTTATCCAATACTCAAATCTCCATTTCCAAGTACTCACGAATGGTGCAGCAATCCAATTGCAATGTCTAACTCCTTAGACAATCTATTACCAGTTCATGACAGTCTTACTTCACACTTACTCCCTTAAAGTGCAATCGACTGTGGATATTTGAATAATCCAATTATTAAGGAAGTAAAACATGCAAAAATGAAACACAATGATAAAGTATTGACAAGAGTAGTAAACCATAATAAATCTCTATTATTAAATCACAAGAGTCAAATACAATACATTGTTACAAGTTTCGAAACCTATCTAATTACTAAAACTTATATCATCTCTTAATCCAATGCTCCTAGCATGCTGATTATGCTTAATCCTACTCAGAGCCTTTGTCAAGGGATCTGCAGGATTATCTTCCGATGATACCCTCTTTACCAAGAGTTGACCTTCTTCAACCTTGTGCCTTATATAGTGATACTTTCTGTCGATATGCCTGGACTTTCCATGGTCCCGCGGTTCCTTTGTCAAGGCGACCGCACCTTCGTTATCGCAGAACAGTTCCACGGGCTCCTGAATACTCGGGACTACTCCAAGGTCACCGATGAAGTTCTTCAGCCAGGCTGCTTCCTTTGACGCTTCACTTGCTGCTATATACTCTGATTCACAAGTAGAATCAGCCACCGTATCTTGCTTGGAACTTTTCCAAGTTACTGCTCCACCGTTCAAGAGGAATACCCAGCCCGACTGAGACCGACCACTGTCTCTATCCGTCTGAAAGCTGGCATCTGTATATCCTTCAACTCTCAAGGTATCACTGCCACCGAGGACTAACACCATGTTCTTGGTCCTTCGCAGGTACTTGAGTATATTTTTCACAGCTATCCAATGCGCCCTTCCAGGGTTACCCTGGTACCGACTGACCATGCTCAAGGCAAAAGCCACGTCAGGGCGAGTACACGTCATAGCGTACATGATCGATCCCACAGCCGAAGCGTATGGTACTCGACTCATCTCAGCTATTTCCTCGTCTGTACTCGGACTTTGAGTCTTACTCAGCTTCGCATTACTTTGGATAGGTAGCTCTCCCTTCTTGGAATTTTCCATACTAAACCTCTTTAGTACCTTTTCCAAGTATGTACCCTGACTAAGTCCAATTAGTCTTTTCTTCCTATCTCTCAATATTCTAATCCCAAGAATATAGGCAGCCTCTCCTAGGTCCTTCATGGCGAAACATTTCCCAAGCCAAGCCTTGACATCTTGTAAGGTTGGAATATCGTTTCCCATGAGCAGTATGTCATCGACATACAGCACCAGAAAGGTGACTATACTCCCACTAGCCTTGACATATACGCAGGACTCATCCTCGCTCCTAGAAAAGCCAAACTCTTTGACTTTCTCATGGAAACAAAGATTCCAGCTGCGAGAAGCTTGCTTCAATCCGTAGATTGATCTCTCAAGCTTACACACCTTATTAGGATACTTTGCATCGACAAAACCCTCTGGCTGATTCATGTAAACATCCTCAGTCAACTTCCCATTAAGGAAAGCGGTTTTGACGTCCATCTGCCAAATTTCATAGTCATGAAATGCAGCTATGGCCAGCATAATCCTAATAGACTTTATCTTAGCTACTGGTGAGAAGGTCTCGTCATAGTCAACCCCTGGGGTTTGAGTAAAGCCCTTCGCAACCAGTCTTGCCTTGAAGGTGTGTACCTTTCCGTCCATGTCGGTCTTCTTCTTGAAGATCCATTTGCACCCGACTGTCTTTCGACCCGGTACATTATCAACCAAGTTCCAAACTTGATTGTCATACATGGACTTGATCTCGCTATCCATGGCCTCTTTCCACTTGGCAGACTCAGGGCCCGCCACTGCTTCCTGGTAATTAGCTGGTTCATCCAAATTTATCAGTGTCCTATCACTGACAAACGTGTCCCCATCCGAAGTTATATGGAACCCATAGAACTCGGGTGGCATGCTAACCCTACCAGAACGCCTAAGAGGTAAGGATACATCTGTCGGACCAACAGGAACTTCTCCCTCATGTTGGTTGCTAGTTTCTCCTAAGGTTGCGTCATCTGATGACTCTTGAATTTCTTCCAGGTCAATGGCACTCCCACTGTCCTCTTTGAATACGAGCTCTCTCTCTCGAAAGACCGCTCGTCTAGCTACAAAGACCACGTCCTCGCTCGGTCTGTAGAATAGATATCCAAAGGACTGTTTGGGATAACCAATGAAGAAACACCTTTCGCTTCTGTCTGCGAGTTTGTCTTGAGTCTCTCGTCTAACGAAAGCCTCACAACCCCAGACCTTGATATGTGCCAACGAGGGAGCTTTCCCCGTCCACATCTCATGAGGTGTTTTTGCAACCTTCTTAGTTGGGACAAGATTGAGGATATGGGCGGCAGTCTCTAAGGCATACCCCCAGAAATGAATTGGAAGTGAAGCTCGACTCATCATGGAACGAACCATGTCCAACAGGGTTCGGTTGCGCCTCTCCGCAACACCGTTCAGCTGTGGTGTCCTGGGAGGTGTCAACTGCGAAACTATTCCGCATTCCTTTAGATAGTCTAGGAACTCGATACTTAGATACTCTCCGCCTCTGTCGGATCTGAGCATCTTTATCTTCCTGCCTAATTGATTCTCTACTTCGTTCTTAAACTCTTTGAACTTTTCAAAGGTGTCCGACTTGTGCTTGATTAAGTAGATATAACCGTATCTACTAAAATCGTCGGTAAAAGTCACGTAGAACCGCGTGCCATCCTTTGTGGTTGATCTGAATGGACCACACACATCCGTGTGAATGATGTCCAATAGACCTTCACCTCTTTCAAAAGACCCTTTGAAAGGTGATTTAGTCATCTTGCCCAACAGACAAGATTCGCATACATCATCCGATTTGAGGTCGAATGATTCCAACATTCCATCCTTTTGGAGTTGGGCGATGCGTTTCTTGCTGATGTGCCCGAGCCGACTATGCCACAGACATGCCTTTTCCACATCACTAGTAGAATCAATATAATTTACACTATGTCCTAGATTGTCAACACATTTCACAGTTTCATACACACCATCACAAGGATAAGCAGTAAAATTCAAAATACCATTTTTGAAAACAGAAATAGATCCAATATTATTATCAAAAGAAAAATGAAATCCTTGTCTGAACAATGCGTGAAATGAAATAATATTCCTTGCCATTTCTGGCGAATAGCAACAATCTAATAAATCTATACAAACTTCACTACTAAGCACTAAACTGTAAACGCCGATCTTGGTAACAGGGGACGATCTCCTATTGCCCATGATCAAGTTCAGTCTACCGTGCTCCACCTCCCTGCTTTCCTTTAGGCCCTGCAGATCAGAACAAATGTGAAAACCACATCCTGTATCAAGGACCCAAGAATTAGAAGATGGTGAGTTTTTAGAGATAGTGTATATACCTGCTGTCGATGGCTTTACTTTTCCATCCTTGACATCCTGCAAGTATTTGGGGCAGCTTCTCTTCCAATGGCCCTTCTCTTTGCAGTAGAAACAGTTGGCTTCATCGGGGTTGGCCACACAAGGAATTTGGGAGGACTTGGTTCTCGAGCCGTTACTGGACGACCCGACCTGAACCTTCTCCCTCCAATTTTGCTTAGGAGGGCCCTTCCTCTTTTTCCCTTTGCCACTTCCAATGGCTAGGACGGGCTGGTTAACTGAGGGTACACTTTTACCCTTCATCCCATCCTCAGCAACACGAAGCATGCGATGCAACTCAGTCAGGTTAGCCTGATTGTTGTTCAAATGATAAGCCAGCCTGAACTGGTCATAAGAACTCGGTAGGGAGTTAAGCACTATGTCAACGGCCAACTCCTCCGGTACAGGCATCGCAAGCTTTCTAAGCCGCTCCACGTAACCTTGCATTCTTTGCACATGGGCGCAGATGGACTCTCCATCTTTAGGTTTGCTGTTCGTGAAGTCCTTGACCACTTCGCACCTTTCGATGCGCTCTTGCTTACGGAACTTTTCCGCAAGCTCACGGTGCATCTCATAGGGCCAGTAGTCTTCGTATATTCTCTGCAATTCGGGGTTCATTGTGGCAATCATGATGCAGGCCACTTTGGTCGCATCATCAGAATGTTTTTGGTACGAGGCAATTTCCTCGGGAGTAGCAGTTTCGGGGTCGACATCGACAAGCTCGGTCTCGAGAACATACTCTTTGTTCTCATACCTCAGAGCCATCTTGATGTTTCTAATCCAGTCATTGTAGTTTGTCCCGTTCAATTGAACCTTGGAACACAGTGAGAGGATAGAGGGAACACTGGAGTTTGATTGGGGAGCGGATTGATCAGCAGAAGACATCTATAAAAGAAGGTAAGTTTAATTAGATACTTGTCGGTCCTTATAATAACCCAATATAAAATAAGGCTAGGATCCAACTATAACAATTTGCAACATAGAAGAGGGATGCCGTAATCTATAAGCAAATTTTATAAAGGTAGGCGAATGACGATTCAGCCGATTCCACCGCGGAAAAATAATCTTATTATAATGGAATTCCTAGTTTCTTATGAGATTTATTGAACTGTTCAATAGCATGTTTAATCTCGGATATGCCCCACCGTTTGTGACTGGGATGCCGAGGATCACAAACCGGGTGTGAATAACCATGCAAATTAGCTTGGTGCTCTCGGGGTCCATTATCATCTCAAATTGATGTGCCGGTAAACCACACACGCTCCATCAACAATGATAACACCCAAGACACCCATTGCCACTCTTTATGAACCCCCATTGGTGTGCCGGTAAACCACACACGCTCCACCAACGTTTCATAAAGTGCAATGTGCAATTTCATGGGGTAGCATCAAGTTCACATTTTTCCTAAAGTAACTAGATTGGGATTTTATGTGTAAGTTCTAGTACTTTGATCATTATACTTTTAATGATTTAGTGGTCCTTGTCAAAACTGTTCGGCTAACGACCCTCCACTGATCAGGCGAGCGGTGGGTGAGAGTGTTCACCCATTAGACTACCATTTTATAGGCAGTCTCCTTATACCCACTTTATAGACCAGCTTCGTGAATGAGGCCTACTATTGAATTGACTGACCAAATTTATCTCATATATATAATATTAACTTTTAATAACATATATAAGATGTATTTTAAAACCCTTTAAAATATTTAAGGTTTATCTTTTAATTTTACCAAATTTAACAATTAAATTTTGAATTAAATTAAACCTTATAATCGATTTAATCAATTTTAATTACCAATTAATTAAATTAATTAAATCTAAATATTTTAAACATTTTAAAATAATTTTCTGGATTTTTCTATTAATTTTTCGAAATTTTAAATTAATTTAAATCCCTTTTGAATTATCTTTTAATTAACATTTAATTAAATTAATTCAAATGAAGATAGGTTTATCCAAATTAATCAAATTAATTAAAACCTATCTTAAACCCTTAATTTTCGATTTTTAGGAATAGGTTTAAGGTTATCCTTTTAATTAACAAATAAAGTTACCAAAAATAGAAAACCTTCTAAAACCCTAATAGCTAGAAATCGAAATTACCAAAGGGGGGGATTAGGGTTTCCAAAACCCTAATCCAAAAAGTCGATCCTCATTAAATTAGGGTTTAGAAGCCTTAAACCCTAAAACAGTTATAACCATTCAACAAGAAAACAATACAGGCTCTGATACCACTGAAAGGTTTTGTGCAAACCATGAACTAAATAACCTAAGTTCACATGCAACCTATAAGGATCTATGTTTTCTTCTAATTGAACATATAACAAAAACCTAGAGGCCAGAAAAAGAAACTAAAGATCAAAACAGAAAAACCAACCTTTATTTCTTGGAAGCTGAGCAGCAAAATTATCCTGCCTCAAATGAAAGTCACACCCAAGCAGAGGAGAGGAGAAATCGAAAATCCAGAGAGAGTATATGTGAAATTGGCGAATTCAAATGGTGGCCAGGGAGCCCTATTTATAGTTTCCAGGTGATTAACTGATAAGCCTTTAGAGATAAACCTTTTTGAATTCAAATAAGATAAACCTTTTATCTTATAATTCAAACTCCTATTTATCCTCTATATATCAATTTCGAAATCTATATATACCATATATAGAATTCGAAATCCACTGGTTACTCCCACTGTCACTTACTCAACTATTGAATAATTACAGTTTTAGTCCCTGCACCTTTAATTAATTAATTAATCCCCAAATTAAATCCAATTAATTCTGGATTAATTCCTAATTAATTAATATAGTTTCTAATTAATATATTATCACTTTAATATATTAATAAACCATATATTTAATTCCTGTTGATTTATTAATCCCATAATAAATCAACCTTTCTCTCTACCGAATTTTCTACCAAACCTCCAGCCATGAGGGCAACCCAAATGGACTGTGCTTCTATTAATTAGGTAAATACTAATTATTAGTCATGGCTTAGACACCTAATCCAACAATATACGCTCGTAACACACCAAGTCTTTTGGTGCCGTTTCTGGGTATTTTATATGTATGTTTGAAAACACACCAAGTTTTTGGCGCCGCTGCCGGGGAATTCGGTTTTATTTTTTTGTATAGAAAATTAAATTATTAGTTAATATTTGTGTGATTGCAAATTTGTTTTTGTGTGTTATGTATTTTTATTGTTTTGATTGACATATCACTAATCATAAAATAGATATTTGCACACCTTAAGCATATTTTAAGTGTGGGGTGAATATTTCGGGAAAAATGAAGTAACAAAACTTTGAAGTCATTTCTGCTCACGCAATGCGACGTGTATGCCATCCGGACGTGACGCGTCGACAATCCGGATCGCGTTGAGAAAGAGAAAACTTCAAATTACGCGACACATAAACGTGCATAACGCGTAAACAACCGAGGCAGATGCTGGTCGTGCATAATGATACATGGTTTTTCAGGCTAAAAATAAGCCACTACTGAGAAGGGGGACGCTTCTTTACAGTGGAGGCAGCGATACTGACGACGGTCAAAAGTCGCACAGCCAGGACAACACACCACAACCGCAACCCAGTAGCCACGGATTTGAAACTTCAAGGAGCATAAAATGAGTGATATTTTTTTTATTGTTATTACTTTTATTTATTTAATTTTTGTGTGTTTAATTTTTGTGTGTTTATTTGTGTGTTAAATAATATTTGTCTGAGTGATGTGTATGCAGATTTGCTAAGATTCAATATTGGCAGCATGTTCAACGAATTCTTTTTTGTGGAAAGAGCCTCATATATGACGTCGACCGGTACCCAAGGGGAGTCTGTTCCATTTAGCTCCCTTTACTGTTTTGAATTATATATACAATAAAATTATTGTATAAAATAAGAGTAGGGTAGGAGCGTCATACTGCAATAATTAATTAAGCCAATTTAAAATTTTTATCTTAAACATCTATTCCAAGATTGAACGCTAAAAACAAAATTGTTAAGAAAAATGTTTTGAAAATAAATTTGTAGGTTACATTTAATTTTATGTCTGTATTTTTAGTTTTTCATTGTTTTATATAAAATTTAATTCTATATAGGACAAGTTTTCAGCTTGATAGTTGCAAAATGTTTTGCATAAATAATGAAATAGACCCGTTGAAAATTTATCAGTTGTTAAAAATTGAGTTTTTGCCAAAACAGATTGAGTCAGTTTTCCCTACTTGCAAAAATGCACGAATTATATGCTGTTACTAAATTGAGGAAAATAAGCCTCGATAAATGAACTTAAATGAGAAAAATTCTCAAGAAATCTGATGTGCTAAAAAGCAGAAGTCAAGAAATGTTATACCATAAGATTGAGACTCAAAAAAAGGAAAAATTCAATCAGTGGCCTTTGACATTCGAGCAAGTAGACATAAAATGGGTGGCCTTCGGGCATTTATGCACCTTATTACCTAAAACCAACTGGTTTGGGATAATATTGTAGAAAGCTCGCTACATGTGTGTCATCGAAAGTCATGGAATTTTCTTAGTGGCCTTTGGAATTTGAATTAGTAGACTCTGTACAGTCTTGAGTCGAAAATTTGTAATCAAGAGTTCCATCGAAAGTCACGAGTTTCAAAGGTGCGGAAAATGGAAATAATAACTTAACTTGATAAATTTAGTCCAGCATGATTTTTATTTTAAATAGGGGAAATTCGACAAAAAGTCTTGAGGTGGAAGAATCTTTAAAGGGTGTATTCGATGTTATGTAAAAATGAGTATTTATCAATCTAAAGACTTGTCGTTTATAGAAAGAGAGTTTATGTAAAGTTTTGAAAAGTTAGATATATGTACATAGGGCTAGATATAATCTACTATGTTTATTCTTAATTCATTATTCTTAACATCGGTAATAAACGCTAGATCTGTAATAGTGTATGGAAAGTTGTTTGGACATAAAGTTTCTCGGCTTGGTTTTAAATTGTAGTTTGCTTGAGGACAAGCAAAGTCCAAGTGTAGGGTATTTTGATATTGCCTCATTTATACATAAATTTCGGGCAATATCGAGTGCCTAAACACGTGTTTTTGGTATGATATCAAGATAAAAGGTACTTATACGCTTAAATTACCAAAACACAGGAAAAATGGCTTTGCGGATAAAGAAGGAGCTGAATACGAGCCTAAAATTGAACAAAAGGAGTAAAAGATCCATCGGGAAGGAAAGAGCTAAAGAGAGCGTATTCTGGGCGTTAAAACGAAGGAAAAAGTCCAACAGGAGTCAGATCGCGACCCTATCTCCTTACGGATCGCGACCCGATCTGCTGACAAACGCGTGACGACTTGCTGACAAAAAGATCGCGACACGCAGAGGAAATCGCGACCCTATGCGATCGCGACGCGACCACCATGTGGATCGCGACCCGACCCACCAACCACAGTCCACTGAGTCGGGGTAGTGGCCAACTGAGAAACGCACTACGCTGCACATCGCGACGCGACCACCTATATGATCGCGACGCGATCTCCTTTGGACAGACCTATAAATAGAGGCCTTCTCCTCTTCTTTTAAAAATCATCCACACCTATATCAATCATCAAAAAAACACCAATCTCGGGAGTTTGCCCACTGCAACTTCCAGAAGGCTTGGAGGAGACGGTATGGTGCGTATGGAATCGAGAGCTTGAAGAATGTTTGGCCGGGACTTCATTCGGTTTGCTTTATATATGTTTAGCATTCTACTATGATTTCCTAGGCCGTATTCTTCAGATCATGTTATATTTATTATCTGCATTATTTATTACTTAGATTTGAATACTATCTAGTTATGATTTGATTGTTATTATTCGGATATTGGACGATTTATATTTTATCTTGCATAATTCATTCGACTATCATATATGTTAAGGAACCTTCCTTTTGGACTTATTGCTGAGTTATTTTAGTCTAGAGGACCAATCTGACTATATAACTTTTATCATAACTGTACTATGACCATTAGGCAGATATGACTAGTGATGGACCAAATCCTAGGGTTAAGTCACGAAGGTAGAAACTTATATGTGTATGGCAAGTTTGTACTAGAGGACCAATCTGTACAAACCATTTTGATTTTCATGACCATTGAGATCAAAAACTCGAATGAATCTTGTTTGATACGAACCAATACATGATTATTTGGAATATGTAATTGCATGACCATTGCCATTAATGACCTTATAATCATAGGATTAGGTAGTTGGACCAAAACATCTAATCACTCTAGAAATCGATATTTAACTTTCAATATCCATTGCACTAATAACATATCAAACATAACTAGATGGTTGAATCGAATCTAAGTATAAATGTTTACTTTTATGTTTTGTAATTTATATTTATATCTCCCGCTTTTAATAAACTTTTGCGTTGTCTCTTGACACGAGTCAATGCATTATCTCAAACTCCCCCCCTTTTAATTACTGTTTGCTTGAATAATAGTTAATTAATAATTGATTTTCTTAACTTAAAAATATCCGTTTTCCCTTGGGTTCGACAACCCGGATTTACCATTACTATACTACAACCGATTAGGTACACTTGCCTATTTGTGTTGTTCTATTCATACATGGTACTTCCCTGTTTAGAAATGTAAAACTAATGTGAAAAATCATTTGCTACAATCATATATACGCTCGTAACACACCAAGTCTTTTGGTGCCGTTTCTGGGTATTTTATATGTATGTTTGAAAACACACCAGTAGTATGCGGATTGTTGAGTAAAACCATTGAAACCTCAAGTAAGGGAAGATAGTAGAACTAAAAGTGACCCTCCGGAAGGACTAGAAATTGATGTGGGACAAAAAGGAAAGTTGAGTCCTTGTTGATTGGACCTTTCCGTATATCCCAAACGCAAGAATTGCGGTGTATAGATTGAATATCCTTGATGAACTTCAAGATGATTGTAAAGTTTTCTGTGGGTCTCATGGTTTTGAGAACATAGAGTGATAAATGTTAGCGAATCCCTCATGTTGAAATGAGGAAGATAAGTGATTAAGATGCCCGGGACAACCGGATGAGTGATATGCGAGTGGTGATATAACCACGAGATAAGAATACTAGTATGGTTAAGTGCTTAGGCAATACCATAATGTTTTCCATATGATATGGGAAACCGAAATTGTAACGAGAAAGAATTTCTCTCGTTTGTTTGTATGATTTCGGGGACGAAATCTTTTGAAGGAGGGGAGAATTTGTAACGCCAAGATACTTTATTATATAATTATAATAAAAGGGTAAATTGGTCATTTTACCATGTAGGGGTAAAATGGTCTTTTGGACAGAAAAGTATTTGGTTTGAACTAATATTTTGAGTTTTGGACTTAAAATGTTATAAAAACTGATTTTTGGTCGTGTTACCGAAAAAGGGTATTTTGGTCATTTGACCAAGTCAACGACCAATTATGTAAAAATATTGTTGGTTGTGGCCAAAATGTAAGAAATGGAAGTTTTATTGTAATAAAACTTGGTTATTGTGGTCAAAGTTCAAGAAAATGAACTTAGGGACCAAATTTGCAAAATTTTGTGGTATAAATAGAGAGTTTGACTCTCCTCTTTGACTAGACATGGTGCAGCAACGGGAGGAGCAAGGAGGGCACGATTTCAGCAAGTATTGAAGAAATTGATGCAAAGAATTGGAATCCTAGCTTGGAATTGGTGATTCCTAAGCTTTGAAGGTTAGTAAATTCACTTTCTAGCCAAGTTTTTGGATGTGTTCTTCACATGATGAACTAGAAACTGAATTTCAGTTGTGAATATGTGTTGTAATAGCCTAATGCTTCCATTGAGTCATGCTAGAAAGGACTTAACTCAAGAAAATGGAAGTAGGTTGTTATTAGTGATGAATTTGAAGTTTGGGGTTGTTAGAACTAAGAACCCTAATTCTTCATTTTGATTGAATTGGTTGTTTTAGATGGTTGAAAACCTTGTTAAAGTATAAGGTTTTAGTCCTAGAACAAACCCCAATCGATTAAGGACCTGATTAAGGACTTAATGGACCAAAACTGCTTGCTACAGTGCATAAATCGCGGCTGGACAGGAGGCACCTGCAGGTGCCAGGCGCGGTGCGCCCAAACCCCTGGCGGGGTGCGCCCAGGCGCAGTGCGCCCATGTCTGGGCGGGGTGCGCCCCTCAGACAGAGACTTTGAAATGCTAACTTTTGATTGGCTTGTCCGTTTTAGCTCAAATTTGGACCATAGGCTCATTATGGTCTGAAAAGTTTGGGAAAATTTTTAGATTGAGTTTCCGACCCCTCGGGGGCACTGTAGACCGATCCGAATGTCCCGGTGAATAGTAAAATTCATATAAAGTTAGTAAACGGAAAGTTTATTAACTAGGCATTGTTTATAACAATGTTTTATTGAACTCTAATGTATTAGAGTTAGTTGAAATGGGTATTAACCGATAATCATGTTGAAAATGATTAAATTATAGGTGCGGGACAAAATTCTACGGATCGTATCGGAAGGCAAGAAACAACTGGGAATTTGATGCAGCTAGCATCCAGGTGAGTAATCTCACTGATACCATATGTGATATATGATGATTGAGTTGTTACAGGTTGAAACTGATTGTGGGACGAAATTGATAGTTCAAAGATACGTTGAAGAGACAAGACCGGATAAGCCGTGAGTCATTGCGATGACAAGAACGGAACCGTGAGTCTAGGCAATAACGGCTAATCCGTGAGCCATAACTAATTCTGGATTTTATATCCAATGGGTGCGGCCTACGGGCAATGATTTCTGGATTCTTAATATCCAATGGGTACAGCCTATATGGCTATGATTTTTGGATTGTATATCCAACCGGTGCGGCCTTCGGGCTATGTCTCCGATGCAGTCTTTGGGCTATGATTTGATGCGGCCTGTTGGCTATGACTCCGGTGCGGCCTTCGGGCTATGTCTCCGATGTGGCCTTCGGGCGATGACTCCGGTGCGGCCTTCGGGCTATGTCTCCGATGTGGCCTTCGGGCGATGACTCCGGTGCGGCTTTCGGGCTATGTCTCCGATGCGGCCTTCGGGCTATGATATTTGGTACAGCCTGTTTGGCTATGATTTTGTTACAGGTACATGGTACAGCCTGTTTGGCTATGATTTTGTTACAGGTACATGGTGCGGCCTTTTGGCTATGATATCGGGTTATCAAACCCAGCTGGTGCAGCCTGTGGGCTATGAATTGTATATTGATAATGTTTTGGTGCAGCTTATATAGCTATGACACAGGGTGCGGCTGTAAGCCCTGATATATGATGCAGTCCAGTGTGACTAAGAAATATGGGACAGAAATCGTTAGACATGATTATAAATGCAAATAACTAACGTGGCTTGTTGATTACAGGTCACTATAATTCAGCCTGTAGGGCTACAGAATAGGATGTGAAATCCTAGAGTGTATATGGTCAGCCAGTAAGGCTAGACGTTTGGATTCGATATCCAGACAGTTATATAATTTTGTTTTGATACGTGTTATCTGCAGATTTGATTATTCACTGAGCTTTGTAGCTCATACCGTTTGTTACTGTCCCTGCAGGTTAGTATGATACTGATAGGGGACAAGATAGAGTCCGTGACTTTGAAGTGGGACTCGTAGATGCTGTCAGTAGCAGCCCGGCTTTAAAGGAGTTATGGTATTTTATACTCTCCTTGATACACTTGTACCCGTATTTATTAAAAAATACCCCTTGTTATGGTTTTATGTATTGAAACCTATGTTTTAAATGAAAAATTTTTCAGGGGTGTTTTTGTTTTAAAAGCCGGGTGTTACAGCATTATACTTTCAGGTTTCTTTTATTGTGTTTATGCATCCTACATTGAATAAAAAAAATCCACTCCTTTATAGCATTATACTTTCTTATGTTTTTTTTAAATTTTTTTATTTTTAAATTTTTATGCTACAACAATGTATTTTTGAAAATCTATCCATTTATATGCATCTGGATGACAGTGCTATAATTGGGTAGATTTTTTAAAATGCACTCATCTTTTTACCTTTGTTGTTTTCTTGATTTTTTTAGGTGCTCTTTGGTAAAACTTTTTATGGTGCTTCTGATGCGTGTTTCACGTTTTCTTCTTTACTGTGGTAAGCGTGGTCACTTTTGCAAATGGTTTCATATCACCAATAACTAAACCTGTCCCATGATCCAATAGTATCACCTCTCCAATTTTGGCAGCTTTGTAAATAAATAAAGAGAATAAATTTAAATAAATGAAGAGACACTAGAGAATAAGTGTTTTAAGTCTCACTGATATTTTGAAAGAATACCTGGATGTATGTCGACTCGAAATACCCATAAAAAAAAAAGTAAAAGTTTGCAAATAAGAAGAAGAGACTTGAAATGAATTGATTAAATGGCAGTTCTATGGTTTAATCACTTCTAAGTGGTTAAACTGCATAATTGCCCTAAATTATAATGGGTTTTCTTTATTTTTCCTTACCAATAATAATGATAATAATAATAATAATAATAATAATAATAATAATAATAATAATAAAGATGACACTTTCATGCTTTGTTTTTCAGAATTGCGGAGGGTTATTGCTAAGTACAGTGCAACTTCTCTCCCTCCAGTTCCTAAGAATAATGAGAAGACAGGGTACGATCGTATTAAATTAGAAAAAATGTCATCTTTATTTGATATACTGGAAAGTAATGTGCATATCAAACCTATTGAATCTGAAAATCCAATTTCAATGGAGGCTGCAGGCCAGGTATTTATGCTCATTTTTTAAAAAATAAATCTGATTTAAAACATCAATGTTTCAAACTCATTGCTCTTTGACATATCAAATTTTTAGATGTTTGGATTTTTATTATATATCTCCGAATACGTAACAAATGGCAAGTAAATTTACATTGTCTAGGTAAATGTACATTGCCTATTTAAAAAAATTATGGACCAGATGTACGAATACTTGATAAAGATATTTATATCATTATGCTTTCATGATTTTTCCCCTTATAGCATCCTACTTATTTTTTTCCACTTAATCCTTTCTAGAATTCCCGCCGCATTGCGCGGGGGACCAACCGCTAGTTTATATGAATTTAAGTGTTACGTCGGCAATTAAAAGTCTTGCCACTATAATGAAAAGTGTAGTTTACACTAACTAATATATTCATTTGAAACTGAAATAACATCTCATGTTCCTTGAATTAATATCACTCAGTTTCAATATGAATTCCATTAACACATTTTATTTATATATTACTTTTATATTGTCATACGTAATACATTGTTTACTTTATATGAAACATGTTTATAAACTTTATGAATTTATTTATTTTAATATTAACTAATAAAGATTATATTTCTTTGGGAAAATATCGACAATATGAAAATGGATATTCAAAATAGTCATTTATATAAATTTAAGTATTCATTTCAACAACTAAAAGTCTTGCTAATATAACGATAAAAAATATAATTTATACTAAATAATAAAATAAAACAAAAAGTTGTTAAATATGTTAACGTCAGATGGACACATGTCTAACTCCATAAATTAAAGACTTAAACTATATATATGTGACGCTTGGTTCACATAATAATTAACCCTACTTTTTTTATCAATGTCGTTATCAAACTATTACCGTAGTGATAATAAATTGATAGTTAATTACTAAGTCGATGAAATACTATAAATAAGTTGTGTGTTTCAAAATACTAAATAACTTTGAATGACGTATTGGACATTCTTTTCGGTCCTACCATATGCCATTTTAATGAATCAAATCAAATGTTATAATTTTGTAGGATAATGTAGCATGTTTTTTGGGGGATATATATATATATATATATATATATATATATATATATATATATATATATATATATATATATATATATATATATATATATATATCATGTCTATTACATATAATATGTCTAATGGAGTCATCATCTAGGCATTGGGTCAAAATTTATATGAATATCTTTAAAGATTTAAATGCATGAAATAACAACAAACTTTCAAATCTTTCTACAACAAAATTGTGCTTTCCTTTTTTTCCATATCAATCCATTATAATTCAGAATATCCACCACATTAAAGTATTGCGTTTTCAAGTTTTTTCTCTTTATGATAGTATACTTTCATATATCTTGTCATTTATAATTGCTTAAATTTGGTGGATTTTTCCGGCTATCCTTCTATAAGGTATTATAATAAACAAATTCATAAAAATACAATATCATTTCAACTACATATGATCCAACTACTTTTTATAAATAAGTATTAGTTGGATTCATGAATTATGCTAAATATCTTGTTACACACTATGCCCAAACTAAATATAAAACAATTTATTTATAAGTTTTTGTTTCTATCAACATGAAATTTAATATACTTGAACATTTATCCAAAAATATTTTTCACATATAATTTATTTTCAGTAAAGCATACGTAGATCGGTTGATACACCTAGTTTTAAATGACGGAAACAAACCTCTAGTATCCAAGCAAGCACAAGTGGCCAAGGGTGTTTGAAATTTGAAAGTGTTGTAGAATCCCTCGTTATTAAGATATTTAGATTTATTAAACTCAAAAGAAAATCTTGGTTGCCACAAGACTGATTTTTAAAATAGATATAAAATTACATGTATCTATTTTTACAGTTATCCCTATAAATATTTTGTCGCTTAATATCATAACTGAAGAACAATATAATTAAAATTACAAATAATCATACGAAAATTTTGTTCTATTGCCACCTTGTTTAAACCTTAAAGCTCATATAATCAAATTTGTCAATAAAGATCCGATTATTTAGGTATAGATTTTATAGAATTTCAAATGATTGTGCGATTCTAATTTTATTGATTGACGATAATTAATTTGAAAAAACGCTTGTAAGTTGTAAAGGCTTTGAATGCCAACGGCCCCCCACACCCTCCTTTGTGGGTCAAAGTCTGAAGGCTTGTTTGGTCGTCTTCCTCCTCTCACTGTATCATTCCAGCTAAGAACGCCATCCCGCATCCCCCTCACTCTGCATCTTTCTTGCAAGTTTTCTTTGCCCCCAAATCACCCCATTTCGAAATTCGTTGCGTTCGTCATTCGTCAACAATGTTCTGTCAATTCCTTTGCTTAAATAGTTAAAAACCCCTGTGTCTCTCCTTCCCACGGTCGTATTTTCACGATAAGTATCGTCTCAATCGTACGAGGGTTTTGGTCTACCTAAACCATTATCTTCTAGAGATCTTCTTACTCTCCAAGTAATCACAAACAGTAAGTTAACGCGTTTTCATACGAGGGTTTTGTGGGTTTATGCAATTGTTTGGATCTTGAATTGGGGTTTATTTAGTTTCGTTATGGTTTATGATTCATGTAGTACTCTTTTTGTTGCAGTTTTTTAGAAAACCCCCATGGAAGGAAGAACCGGTTTTAGCACCATTGCTGATCATGCAACTTCAAGCAACCAAATTCTGTGGTTGTCTTCAGTTTTGGGGGGGATTGTGATGTGTAGATTTGTAAGAAAATTTTCTCCTAATTCTTGTGCTAGGTAGTGATTGTATGCCTTCTATAACAAGATTAAAGTCCAATTACATCCAAATAGCCTGTAACTCGATCTAATTTTGATATTGTATCGTCACGTGCTTTATTATCTTATTCTAAGAGGGTTACGTTTTTTTTATTTGTCTTGAAGGCTTATGAATTGACAGGCTTAATTAGTCCCTTGATCTTCAAAGGTTTTATCAAACTTGAAAAGGCACAGCAACTTGAATGGAAAAACCGGTTATATTCCTTATCATCTTTTCTTTAACTTTTTGTTGCCTAGAACTTATGTAACCTTTTCGTTAGCTAAATTATCTAAATTTGCGTTTTTAGGGGCTTCTCGACCTTTCATGCACTTTTTGCAGCCGTTGGTTCTCTATACTTTTTGGTGGTTTCAGATCTTTTTGATGAACACACCAAAGAAGAGTTGCTCATCAACCGATCATCTGCATCATTGGACACTTTTCTTTCGGTATGTCTTTTTTCTCTCAAATATATAACGCACGCCAATGGGGACAATTGTTAGGCCCTCTTTCTTTTCTTTTAGCTTTCAAGTGTTGTATTTGAAAAAACGACTTAAAAAAGAAAAACTCTCATATAATTTATTAGATTAAGTTGTCCCCATTAAGTACGTGTTTGTCCTTGTATCGTTCCAGATGTCCATTGGTTATTTCTTGTCAGACTTGGCGATGATTATATGGACGTATCCGACTTTAGGCGGTTTCGAATATGTAAGTATTCAATTAATTGCCTTCGCTCAAAAGTTTACCTTTCAAATCCTAAAATAAAATATTCTTTTCGTTTTATTTAATCATCGTTGATCTATTTCACGCAGATTTTGCACCATGGACTCTCTATGTTAGCCCTGGGTCAAGCCCTTTTAAGCGGCCAAGTTCAGTTTTATATCCTCATTGTTCTTTTCACGGAGGTCACAACACCCTTTGTGAACCTAAGATGGTAATCATCGACTCAAAAAACTACACTTGAAAACTCCATATCTTCGCATTCAAAGCCCAGAAATCGATTATTATATATGGATATGCAGGTATCTGGATGTTGCCGGTAAGAAGAACTCAACGGTTTACATGTTGAATGGTGTCGCAATGTTTGCAGGGTGGTTGGTAACGTCTATCGTACCCTAGAATTTTAGGGTTAATTTACAAAAGACAAACATTCAATTTATATACGCCTTTTGGGTTTGTGCAGGTTGCGAGGGTCATCTTGTTCGTCTTCTTTTTCTACCACCTGTTTACACATTTTGATCAGGTAAATTTGCTTGAACCTATTGATTTTTGGTAGTCGGAACCACCTTGGTGGAGCAGGGTCGGCCATTACCGGCACAGCCTCTGACCCGCCCTCTTTGTGTGTTGTGTTTCAGTTGAAGCAAGTTTATCCAATGGGCTATTACAGCGTGCTGACGATTCCGCCGGCGTTGGCGGTGATGAATTTGGTTTGGTTTCGGAAGATCGCCAAAGGATTGATTAAAACACTCACTAACTCAAAAGGGCACAGTCATAGCAATTGATTATTGCATTCAGTATCTTATTGAAACATCGTATTTGACTTTTTGTTGCAAACCAGCCGTCTTTCTGAGTAAAAATGCAAGAAGACACCAAGATTCGGAAAATCGATTTTTGGCCAAAGAAAAGTCAAGTTGGATTTCGCTCGAGAGTCGAGACTAATTCAAAATCATTTATTCTTGTGAAACTTAGTTTTTTCCATTTCCTTTCGCAAATATTTCGTTGGTATATAATGAAAAGATAAATATGATGGCTTATCACTAAATTTACAGACATTTTATCGAAAAAAAGAGGTTTTATAAAATCTCCGATTATCGGAGAAAGTATTTTCTCATATGAAGTGATTCTTGATATGAAGTTGTATATATACAGTCGAGATACAAGAGTGGGCCGAGAACAATCAAGGGCCGGGCATAAGTGGGCCTATAGCATACATATATCCACTAAGATACTTCTGTCTAGAGGTGCACAAAAAAACCGGATTCCGATCCGAATCCGGTATCCGATCCGGTTTCAATCCGGTTTTTCAAAATCCAATCCGGTTCCCAATCCGATCCGTCGGATCCTACCGGTTTGAAATTATATCCGTTGAATCCGATTCGAATCCGGTTCCTGTCAATCCGGTTTCGATCTGGTTTTTCCATAGGACATATGAACGTTTTTTTTTGTGTCTAAACCGGTTTGCATCCGATCCGGTTTCGCCCCAAATCCGGTTTTGACTTTGTTGACTTGATCCGATCCGGTTTACCATCCGGAAAAAATCCGGTTTGTGCACCTCTACTTCTGTCGTTTGAGCATTGAGCAGGAGTAGAATAGGTAGGGGTGGCAAAATGTCTCGTGGAACCCCGGTTTCACGGGACCCCAATTACATACAGAGGGTATTTCTTTCAAAAATTCGGGATCGGGAGCGGGGGCGGGGGCGGGGCTGGGGGTGGATTTCACTCCCGTTTGATTTTCGGGGTTAGGGTTGGGAGTAGGCGATTTCGTCTCGAAACACTCGAAGATGGCAACATTGTTTCGTACGAAGTGAATGCCTAGTTCAATATGTTCCGTCAATTTATAGTGGGCGATATTGGCCGTCATATAGATTACACTAATGTTGTCATAATAGACAACGGTGGCATTCTCGAGAACTAAGTAAATATCTTAAAGAAGATTTTTGAGACAAGATGATTCTACAACGACATTAGCAAACCCCATGTATTCTGCCTTGGCCTTGGAGCGGACAATGTGTTTTGGCATTTGGAAGACCAGGACACGATGTTGTCACCGCGAAAGATACAATAGTTGGAAGTGGAATGTTGGGTTGTAGGACACTGCCTAATTTGTGCCAGAATAGTCATTGGGGATGCATAGAGGTGAACGTAGTGATCAAGGGTGCCTCAGATCTATTGCAAAATGCATTTGGGAGCATTGACATAAGGTTCACGGGGTCGTGCGTATATAGGAAATTTGATGGACCGCAAATGAGATGTCTAAAAATCGGATACTGCAATGTCGCAAGGCAACAATACATGGTTGGCTCGGTTACGGATTTTCCGGAAGAGCCTAGTTTGCGGCCAAATTCGACAGGTGTTTTGGTAACATTGCAATTCATCATCTTTGTCTGTTCAAGGATATTTGTGGCATAATTCTTCTAAGACAAAAACATACCCTAATGAGAGTGAAAAATCGCTAAATCGAGAAAATTATTAAGTGCTTCGAGATCCGTCATCAATAACTCTCTCCGAGGACAACAACGATATGTGAGAGTACAGTATGACAATATGCTATGAGAATTATGCCATCCATATATAACAATAAATATGCTATAGATCATTTCCACTGTTGTAGACAAACAGGGAATAGTAAGTTTTGCTATAGACAGAACTGAGAGATAAAACATGCGAGGAAAAGTGGACCATATAGTGATTTCTATATACTACAAACATGAGACGGTTTGACGGGGTCGATGAACCCCGGTGGTTGATGCATGTACATGCTTTCGGTTAAATGACTATGTAAAAATGCATTTTTAACATCAAGTTGATGGATTGGCCATGCATGTGAGACTGCAAGGCTAAGGATCGTACGTTTAGTTATATGTTTTACCACCTAACTAAAGGTCTCGTTGCAATCAATTCTCGGTTGTTGACTGTGCCCTTTTGCAACTAGAAAAGCCTTATACTAGACTAAGAGAGTCATCAATATGGTGCTTATGTTTGAAAAGTCACATGCAACGAACTGTTAAGATTAAGGACTTCGACATATGCACTTTCTTACACGATTTGATCACAACAAACGGTAACAACAAGAACACGAACAAACAAACAAAGAACACAAGGATTTAAGTGGTTCACTCGATCTGGAATGATCAAGCTACGTCCACTGTAGAAACGATAGAGATTTCTTATTGATCTTAATATTATACAATCTATACAAGTATTTACCACACTCTCTAAATATTTTGGCTCACACTTGTGACATTCTCATTGTTACAAACCGAGATCATATTTATATCGGGCAAGGAGATCTTCAGCAAGTGACGGCAAATCTCTAGCATCATGCTTTCTTCACTATGCCAGCAGATGGGACAACTCATGAACCATACTAGAGAGAACACCTTTCTGCCTTAGTCAGACCTGAGAACTTGTGCCAGGAGACACTGTTGATGAAGTAGCTCCTCCTGCATTCCTCCAAAACTTTGCATCACATTGCATGACCGAAGTGATACCAACAGATCCGGAAGCCTCAGTCCTGCTGATATTGGATGTCTTCGGATCCAACCGAGCTGTTGATCCGCTAAATAAGTGTTGTTGTCAATCCGAGTGGAATGCACCCGACTCGTGGTACTTCTTTGCATTTTTCGATCCACATCGTTTCATCTAACCAAGGAGAAAGTAGGATTTGACTGAAGCTTTGCCAACATTTGAACTAGCGAAACATGCATCGGTTCATCACAACTTCGGTCAGCTGATCTTCTACGGCTGACTGGACTTCCTCGGTTGGGATTAAACTCCATATACTTAACAATCTCCTGTGAGAGATTAATTAAAACTGAATTCTTCTGTCATCCAAGTTGTAACAATAAGACTTTCCTCCCTAGTTCTTCGTCTTCTCCTACTTCTACGGAAAACCAGTTGAAGTTATACACAACTTCAACTTCTCTACTCAGACCGCCTTGGTGAACATATCTGTAGGGTTTCTTGCTCCAAGTATTTTCTTCAAGATAAGCGTACATTTGTTTTAACTCCTGAATGAAATGGTACATCATCTGATGTATTTCTTTTTGCTAGAAACATTGGATTCTTCGCAAGGTGTGTGGCACTTTGTTATCACAATACAACAAGCAATCCTTATGATTCAAGCCCAACTCTGATAGGAAGTTCTTTAACCAAACAAGCTCTTTGCTAGCTTCTACCATAGCAATGTACTCGATCTCATAGGTTGAAATAACAACACTCTTTTGTAGTATTGACAGGCAAATGATCGCAGTTCCCTTAAGTGTGAATACATAAGTCGTAGTGCTCTTGTCAGAATCAGTACAAGCCCCCAAATCAGCATCAATATAACCTTCCAGAACGACCTTCTGCCTTTTGAAACTCAAGGCTGCATTCGAGGTTCCTTTCAAGTAGCGAAACAAGCACTTGAGTCCTTCTGAATGCTCCTGTAATGCCTCGTCTTTCATATACGTGATTGGTGTAATATCCTATAAAACTTAATGTTGTAAAAATCTCATATTTGAAAAACCTTGTTTCGTTTATGACATTAAGTCGTATTTTAAAATTTTGGTTCCAACAAAAACAAATAAGTTTTAAAAATGTTTAAACAACTTCGGGGGTTAACTTCATATCAAAACTAAACCATAGAAAACAGAATTAATCACATGCACAAATGCTCCAACTATCTATAAAAATCTATTAAAATTTCAGCATGACCTATGGACGATTCGATAAAACCCATACTAGCTCAAATCCAATACGAATGCCTAAAAGAAAACTTAGGACATGGTCGCACGACATCACAACATAATTAAAAGGGTAATACTAACTCATCATACAACTCTCCCTTAACCTAATACAATACTATAGCAACTAGGGAGGTAAATGTCACCCAATCATCATTTTTATCAATGAAATACCATGTGACTTCTAAATCCTTTCATCCTTCTATCCAATTTTAGACCATCGGATCCTGAGATACATGACATTTAAACAAACTTACATAAGACAAAAAGTCTCGTGAACTACATGGGTTTAGACTGAAAACATTTGTATATATAACTCAATCATTTTTAAAACCTTTGTAATCAAATCATGTAATGACACTTGCTGTCAAACTTTTATAATCAAATCATGTAATCACATTTTGCTTTCAAATCTTATCAAAATAAGTCAAGTCATAAAGTTGTTGGCATAAAACTTCCATTTTCTTTTCTTTTGCTTTGACTTAATTATTATACTTAGAGCCTTAATCACTTATGGTGATACCCCAAGTCTGTACTAAGATGGTAAGAACATAATCAAACCACCTCATCATCTTGTTTCAGTTTTTTTTCTCTCGTGCCCCTGTCACCTTCGATTGTAAATAGATGATCCTAAACCCTAAAGATATTACACTAAAGAATAAAGCAGATGCAAACCAAAATTGATCCAAACCAATCTAGAACCCGACCAAGATTTCAATTTTCTAACGGACAAAAATTCCAACACGATCTACAGTCAATCAGTTTGTCTACTCTCTATATATTCTTTTCCAAAACAATGCTTTGATTTACCGATGAGGGGACAAGTCCAACCCCAACCCAGATTAGAAAAACGAATTACGGAAAAGATGTATCCAAAGAGTCCAACGAGTCCAACCCAACCTAGGTCAAACCTCGTAGGATTCCAATATAGCTTAGGGAAATGTTCTATCTTTTCATATTGAATTTAGGGCATAACAATCTTGCAGGAACAATCCCTGAAGACCTCGGGAGTTTTAAAAACGTGACAATCCACGATTTTTCTGATTCTCCTGGACAAATCCGGCACCGCATGCGTCTCTACCTTCGGCATCGCCGCCTTTGTGTCGGCGACCACCTCCCTAAAATCTGGCAACCGTGCACCGGAGCTGTCAATGATTGATGTCCAGAGAATGACTCAGAAATTGGATGTGTACTCTTTCTGGGTTTTATTGATGGAGCTTTTGACAGGAAAAATGTCCAGCGGTTGTTGGCCATGGTGGGATTGGGTAGGGGGCGGTGGGTACAGTCGGTGGTCCGGGAAGAATGGACGGTGGGGGTGTTTGATTTGGAGTTGATAAGGTATAAAGATATTGAAGAGGAAATGGTGGGGTTGTTGCAAATGATAGAGGAGATATATGATGTTGAGGTGTCACCGATTCAGGAGAGAGAGAGAGAGAGAGAGAGAGAGAGAGAGAGAGAGAGAGAGAGAGAGAGAGAGAGAGAGAGAGAGAGAGAATGTGTGTGTGTGTGAGAGTGGGGAGAGAGAGAGACGGGGTAGTTGAGTGTTTTTTTTTTAATTATTAAAATAAATAATAGATTAAAAAAATTAAAATGTGTATTTAGTTTTTTTATATGAATTAGAGAACAATGATACAAACTTTTTGTAACTATGAGACGCATCGGTATAAAAAAATAAAAAATAAAACCAAAACTAAAAAAAATATAAACAACATGGACCAAAACTGTAATTTAATCGATATAATATGTTACGACGTGATCCTTCCTTTTTGTTAAAGTTGACTAGCAAATTTGGGTTGTTGGATCTTGATTTGCTTTATTCTTTTCTAAATGTCCTTTCTGACTAGATATCCATGTGTTCTTATATATTCTTTTTATTGGTTGGTTCAGCTTGGTTTCCTTTATAAGAGGCGAATAAAAATTTTTACTTGTAACATTAATTTTGATCTACAAGCTTTCTTAATTTGCCATTATCAATCAATAATTTAGATATTTAATTATCAATCTAATAGTTTTCTTATATTGTTTATTTATAGGTTATGTTTGTCAAATTAGTCAAAATTTTAATTATTAGTTGAAGAAATAGTTAATAGTTAAAAATATTGTTGCTAATAATAAAAAATAGTGTTCTGACAAAACTAGTAGATAACTTTGTTGAGAACCGAAAAATGACATAAAATAACATGTAGAAGAATAATTTAATATTATAAGACAAATACGTAATTTATTAAATTAAACCAAATACTAAAATACAAAATTTCAATTATTTATTTGTACGTAAATGTTTTCTTGCATCTCAAATCATATTCACAGCATTACTATAACTTTCCTATACTTAATGTTGTGACTCTTGAATATTATTATGAGTAAATTTTAATTGACCGTCCAATTCTTATGTAAATATATATATTTATAACTCATATCTATATTTCTGAAATATAATTATGAATGATATATGCGGCCATTATTACATTAAATAGGATTTGAAAATTATTGTTAACAGCAATGTAAATTATAAAAATAAAATACTTTGGAAAGGTTTTAAGAGTTGATTTAAGCTATCGATGGTTTTGAATGCATAGGATCCATTCATCCGACTTGATATGTTCTTTATGATTATTTACATTTTATTTATTATTACATCTAATCAAAATTTACCCTTTTATTTACAATATATATGAACCAAAGCTCCGGTTCAATTTATTTGAATACATAACTAAGAAAAACGTAAATACACCAAGACATATGTATGTGAGGGGGTACAACACACATACTCACACAGATAGTTTATATAAGATTACCCAAAAAACCTAATGTGTCAAGGGAATCTACCGATTGTCAAAAGGGGGAATTGACATGATAATGCTTTTTGCACATTACACTATCAGATTGGTTATCATTTGTTATTGTTTTTCATGCAGTATATGTGTTTCTGAGATAAACGTAAGAATTGTGTTTTGTATAATTAAAAAAGGAGATAGTAGGAAAAAAGTAAAACAAGGTTTTATAAGCTTGTTAAATCGTTAACAAAGTTTTATAAGCTTGTTAAATCGTTAGTTTGAGTAGCTTTTAAAATGCAGACTTATGAGTTACATGATAATTTAAAAAAAAACTCGAAAAATAAACTAGTTTATAAAAAATTCGCGACATGTTAAACATAGTACACATATTAAGATATTTAATATAAGCTACCACATCAATCATACAGTCATTATATACTTATACTAATTATATTTGAAATAATAAATAGCTAAATGGATAAATAATAATAATGATCTATAAAGAGAAAAGTGTTAAAGTAATAGAAATGTTGTAACAAATAATTTAGATTTTAACACTAACAAGTAGCAAATTCATCCAAAAGTGATTCTAAATATTGTAAATTGCATCATCTAAATGGATCATATCAACTTGTCTCTAGATCCACGTAAATATTTTTTTCTAGAATTAAAAGATGATTCTAGAAAACAGATAAACAACTAATTTATAAATACTAAATGTTTAATCATATAAATAAATTAAATAATAAATCAATAATTTGAAATATTCATTAGAAGGTTTGCATATGATTTTTATGCTATTTCACTTGATGATACATAAAATAAATTTTAGTTTTGTTAAGCTAATAAATGTCAATGTATTCATATTAAATGAGGTTTGTAAACAATCATAGATTTTTATCGATAAAACAACCATCACACTATGTATTATACCTCTCTTCAAGGAGAGCAGGGCGTTGAGGAGGCCGACTGGATTCGACGGAAACATCATACAGACTTTTATATAATGCTCAAATATAAATATAAGATAGTTTGAAAGATGAAGAAAAAATGTAACATGGCACCGACATGATAAAAAATGGTAAAATATGAAAGATAAGTATAAAATACATAGTCTTATAATTAAATAAAATGTTTAAGATTATGTTTGACAGACGAGCTTAAAAGTTAGTTGTTAGCTGTAAAAGTAGCTAACTAAAAATAATGTTTGATAAAAAAACTAGTTGATAAGTTAGTTATAAAATAATATAAAAATTATATAAATATATGTTTTTTATAATGCGACAAACATACATTAAACATTGGCTCTACGATTCATCCAAGAGATATGGACCCTTTAGAATATAGCCTTCTCAAATTTCTATCATTATTTTTTAGTCTATCTATACTATATCACGATAATTAGTCAAATATTTAACAAATTGATTAAAACACATAAGACCAACATGTATACCTATCATATGATCGCATGTGATGCTGTCATCTCACCTCCACATCATGTAATGAGTGTCATGTCACTATCTTATTATCACTACAAAAACATCACATACACTTTGGTATGCTCATCACATTATATCATCATTTTCAACTCAAAAAAAAAATTAAATGACATTTATTGATTGGTTTGTAAATTGAAGTTTTAACCTGATTGTGTGTAGTGAAATGTTATAGGAATACGGTGCTTCACATGAAATCTCATCACTAGTCATCACATACCACCCGGGGTGGTGTTCACGAATTTGATGGGCTGCTAAAATGTCATCACGGAGCCTCCGTTATCTTTATATCGGATGGCCTAAGAAAGAAAACTTTTGTGTCAAAATCATTATTACCATGTCTCTTTTACAAAAAACAAAAAATCTTATTACTAACATTTTATGTTAAGTACTAATTCTCTTGTTTCTACATAAATATATTGTTTAATTTATATATAGTTTGAAAAAAATAATCAATCACTATGTAAATTAAGAAAAAGCAGAAAATATTGTTGAACAAATTAAGAGCATCAAGATGTTATAACTATTAACAAAAGTATAGATACGATATAAACTTTATAAAAGAATATTTGATTTTATCATGTTTTTTTTATATATCACATCTCACAACAAAACTATTTTACGCGACAAAAAGGGGACGAAAAAGAGCCCCCGAATTATTAAACGAGGTCGGCACGATTCTGAAAGAAGTCAAAAACGCTGTTCTAACTAAGGGCAGCACACGACTTCCATACCCCCTACCCCAACCACGACACCTGTCACTATCGTAGCCGTTGAAGCGACTATTTTTCAACGTCAAATCGGACGGTCACCCGCTCCCCTTTCTTCTATCTCCTCCATAAATCTCTCTTTCCCTCTCTGTTACACGTTTTCTCTCTCCAAAAAAGCCGACTTACCGGCGATATTAAATCTTCGGTTACTAACACAGCCATTGCTGAGCCCTTAACCATCTAAAGGCAAAACATCACCGACCCAGAATCAGTTTTTTTTTTTTTTTTTTTTTTTCAAAATTACACAGGTAAGTATATTGATATAGATATAGAAATATTTATAGAGAAAAAGCAAGGATGTGGAGATCGTCGTTTTTTTTGTTGAAAGAGGGCTTGTCGTCGGGGATTGTTAGGTCTAAACCTGTTACATATGGATTAAGAAGAGGCGTTTCCGTTGAATCTACTAACAGATTCTGTGGCTGTATGTTTTCGAGTTCGGCCGGCGGAGACGGTGTAGGAGTAGGCGTAGGAGTAGGGCGAGGGGTTGATGATGGTGATAGTATATCGTTTGCGGAGGCGAAGAAGCTGATGAGATTGGTGAATGTAGAAGCATTGAAGATGAAGTTTTCTATGGAAGGGAAAGAGATGATTGGCTATTCAGAGCTTTTACAGGCTTGTGAAAATATAGGCGTTGCGAAATCCATTGATGAAGCTAAGGCGTTTGCTAAAGTTCTTGATGATGCCGGTGTTGTTCTTATCTTTAGAGATAAGGTTTACCTTCAACCTGATAAGGTACAATCTGACATTCTTTTCTATATTTGTCAATATCTGTGAGTGAAAGCTATATCCAACTGAATTTGTATACTTCCAACTTTTGGGGCAAACGTTTGGCGATCTTGAGATGGATTTTGCAAATTTAGACATCCATTAATCCAAAGTTGTTCACAGTTTCTTTTGGGGATAATCAGGTGGTGGATCTTGTGAGAAGGGCGGTGCCGCTTGCCCTGACGGCCGACGATGATCCGAGAAGGGAGGAGCTAAAGAACTTACAAGCAAAACAGGAAGAAATCGATAGGTTAGCCCACCGGCAGGTCCGCCGGATTCTGTGGACCGGGCTGGGGTTCGCACTTGCTCAAGTTGGCCTCTTTTTCCGGCTAACTTTTTGGGAATTTTCGTGGGATGTTATGGAGCCCATAGCTTTTTTTGCTACAACAGCGGGCCTAATCGTGGGTTATGGTTACTTCCTGATCACATCGAGAGACCCCACGTATCAAGACCTGATGAAGAGGCTCTTTCTCTCTCGTAGAAGAAAGCTGATGAAGAAGCATAATTTTGATTTTGAAAGATTTATGGAGTTACAGAAGAAATGCAGGTCGCCTTTAGATGCACACCCTTCAGCTTTACATAAAATTGCAGGGGTGGAATTGGAAACTCGGGATCTCTTGCATAAGCAATAACATAACATAGCAGGTTTGACATTGTTTGAGTTTCTTTGACTATATGGTCAATTTTCAATTCATGGAAAACGCTAATTTTTTGACCCAAATGTTTCAATGATTTTGCCCTTCTGTGGGTTATAGTATTTCCGGATCTCTTGTTCTGAATGTGTTATATGTGCGTTGCATTGCATAAACCTTTTAGATGTTTATTCCCCCACATCATTAGTATGTATGTTTGTGGTCTATAATTCGGTGTAGGGTCGGTCCATCGGTTTTATATGTCCAGGGAGAGATAATAGAATAATGCCCGTTTGTTTCTACCGTAAAAGTGCAATTATAAGAAAACTTCATCCAAACACGAAAGCTCCGTACCATCATTGTCACAACTGTGATCGAGACATATTACCCACTTGCTAAAATCCTAAAGAAATATTGGAATTTAAGGCATTAAAATAAATGTAACTGAAACATATAATCAAATATTTTTAATCTTCCAAAATTAAATAGTATCTTTGAGCAAATTTATTTGTATATTTTTAATCTTCCAAAATTAAATAGTATCTTTGAGCAAATTTATTTGTTAAATAATCATCGAATGTTCTCTTAATATACGTGTTCTGCTTAGCCACTTATAATAAATCTTCACACCAAGAGCCTGTTTGGATAAGCTTATTTAGCTCATAAGCACTTTTGGGCAAAAGTGCTTACGAGCTTATAACTTTTTAAAAATGAGTTTTTAAAAAAGTGTTTGGATAAGCTTATATGGTGGGGAAAAATTAATAAGTTGATAAGAAGGTTTAAAAATTGTTTGGATAAGCTTTTATATATGTAAAATGACTAAAAATGACATTTTTACATATTGTTGGGGGGGCATTATTGTCATTTTGCAAGTAAAAAGCTATTTTCTCTTTGAAAAGCCAAGAATTTGGAGCTTTTGGAAAACAGCTTTTTCCCCTTTGCTGAAAAGCCAAAATAAAAAATGCTTTTGAGGAGCCAAACACTTTTTTTAGCTTATCAACTTTTTAAAAAGCTGAAAAGCTAATAAGCACTTTCTAAATGGAGAGCCAAACAGCCCCCAACTCGTTGCTACTATTTGAACTAGTAAATTGTTGATCACAGCCAAATTAACCAAAACCATGTATAAATTCTCTTTCATTATTTCAAAATATAATGCATGTTATAAAAGATTATTTATTTGGATAGAAACCTTAAAGAAACTGAGAAACTAAAAGTCAGTACGGGTGGAAGGATCACAGAAAGCTTATAGTCTAATGTGGCAATTTTATCAATCACGTCACCGAATCAGGAAATAGAGGTAAGTAGGTAAGTGAGAACTGGGAGGAGTGAAAATGGAAAACAAAGGTTAGAGGTAAGTGAGAACTGAGAAGAGTCAAGAGTGGAAACAGGAAACAGAGGTTGAAGGTCACTGACCGATGAAGAAGAATAGGACTATTAGACTATAAGAGAACCAAGAACTATGGGGGACTTTCATTCTTTGAATCGGCGTGATGTCCATCTCCTCAACCGCTCAACGCCTCGTCTTTTTCAAGCACCAATAAATGGCGCGTGCAATGCTGCTTAGGGATCCGAGAAATCAGCGATTCAGCATAAAGCGTGTTTCCTTTTTGCCGCTAATGTTATTAGTTTGGAAATGTTGAATGTTGGAATTGGCTGCCCCTAATGGACTGCGGATCAATGATCGGCTAAAATGAAACTACGGCCTATCAAATTGAATGCCTATAAATGTTGATGCCCTGGGTCGTGGCCCAGCTCGCTCTGGGATTGGGCCGGCCCTGATTCGGTGATCGTTATAGGTAAAGCAGTAAAGGGGAGGATAGGATTGGGCCGAATGTGATTGGAAATTTCTTGGGTTATTTTTTACTTTTAAGAATGAAGTTAAACATGTCTTTTGTACATCGGAGAAATAGTCAATGTCCCAACTTTTATTTTATTTTTTTGGTGAGAAAATAAAAAATGGCTTAGAAATGTAATAAAGTTTTAAAACCGTAAAAAAAACACCATTTAACTTTGTTTATTATAAAAAGTATTATCAAATTATAGCATCTGTAAGACCATTAAAGTTATCAATCTACTCAAAAAACACATTTTCATCACCAACTATTAGGGATAATATTGGTTTTGGAACCGGATCGATCCAACCCAGAAACCTGAAATCGAAAATTGAAAATTTAACGGACCAAGAATCGAACCGAATTATGTGGGTACGGTTCTTACTGTGGTTAACTACAAATATAATAATAATAAAGTTTTATATACATCTTTTTATTAAGGATTAAAATTACCACGATGACAAAAAATAACCATATAGAGACACTAAAGTTTTAATTAGCAACACTATTTAGCAATGTACTTATAAAAAATAACCATATGATCGATATAAAAGCAAGTATCAATTTTAAAATGTTTACAACTATCTACTCTAATATCTGTGTAGGTTTTTTTTCCTATTTTCTTGTACCTTTCTATTTCGTATCGTCTCTTCAAACTTTATTATAAACCGAAAATAAAACAAAATTGAAAGTTAGTATGTAGTCAGTGATTTGTTACAAAAAAACAAGAAATACTTTAGAAGTTGTTGCCTATGGCTACAACACCATCTTCCAAGATACCTTCAATATTATCTATAATTTGTTTTCTCTATTTTTTTAACACAATCTTAAATGCAAATCAAAGTCTCTTTTATTGGTGTCGACAAGTTCGTTCAATAAGTTTGAACAAATTGATAACTTCAAAAGTCATATGTCTACAATGTTATACTTTGATATTATTTTTTGTACTAAAATAAGATAAATAGTTTTTTATACAATTTTGAAACTTTATTACTCTTCTAAGTCATTTTCTCTTAACCTCTATAGGTGGTGATGAAAATATGTTCTTTGAACAAATTGATAACTTCAATGGTCATTTTATAAATGCTATAGTTTGAGTAAATTATACAATTTTGGGACTTAGTAAGTCATTTCCCCGAGAAATAAATTATAATATTTGTGCATGCAACCTTGTTTCATCAAGAAATAGAGGTGACAAAATGGACTGTATGAACGAATTAGTGGACGACTTTAATCATCTTCGCCTTCGTCTTCATCTGGTTGACCTACAACGTACAAACATCTTTTTGCCTCTTTTTTGGATTCTAGAAGTAAATTATCTATTGAATATATTTATAGACAATAATAATTTATACTTAAACTAGAAAAGAACTCTAATTTCACAAAATGAAACTTGGTGAAACCAGCTCATTACACGAGTAGAAAAGGCTTTTTAATTGTACAACATTGGTGTGAAATCCGACAAGAGATCATAAATAATAAGCATGTCTCTTACATAACTTTTTTAATAAAATATAAACAAAATATTTAATAAAATAAAGAGTAAATTACAATTTTGGTCCCTGTGGTTGACATGAAATTACACTGGCAGTCATCCTTTTGAAATCCCACATTTATGGTCGTAAAAAAATAACAGATTTGGTTTTATGGTACCCTTGTCCACATAAAAAGACCAAACTGTCCTTTTCAATTTCTTTTTTTTTTAATTAAAAACATGAGTAAACTGCAAATTTGGTCCCTGTGGTTTGCACAAAAGTGTGGGTACAATCCAAAAAGTTTTCAACTTGCACCACTGGTCCAAAATCGAAAACCTTTTGTGGTTATGGTCCCCGGGACATTTGAAAAGACTGTTATACCCTTTTTATTTCTTTTTCTATATATTTTTCATATTTCTTTAATTAATTTTAATGTTTTATTAAAAAATAAATGCTCTCTCTCTTCCTTACCGTCCGTCTCTTTTTCCTCTCTCTCCCTCTCTAAACGTTGTTGAAGTCGAGGAACATTAGAGGCCGCCGCCTGCGCTAAGGTTTCTTCCTTCATGTAACGCCAAAAACATGTTTATTATATAATTATAATAAAAAGGGCAAAATGGTCATTTTACCTCAAAAGGGTAATTTCGTCTTTTGGACAAAAAAGGACTTGTTTGGTAATAATATTTTGAGTCTTGGACTTAAAATGTTACAAAAATGTGATTTTCTCATTAATTTTGTAAATTGTGGCAAAAGTCCTAAATATGCAACTCTAGGGACCAAACTGTAATTTCTGGAAGTATAAAAGCTTGGAAGCTTCTTCCATTTTGGGTAGAATTTTGACACATACGGGAGGAGTTTCTTGTGCGATTTTCTGCAGAGGATTTGAAGAAATCTTGAAGATTGAAGTTGCATAATTGGAATATAGTTTCAAAGGGTAGAATTGGAAGTTTGAAATGTTAGTTTTCCAAGTTCTTGCTAGTTGTTCTTGATGAGTTTTGTAGAACTCAAAAACTGCAATTACAGTTATGATTGGGTGTTTAAATTGATGTGATACTTCCATTAAGTCATTATAACAAGGACTTAACTAAAGAAAATGGAAATAGATTGTTATAATTGATGAATTTGAAGTTTTGGGATTGTTAGAAATAAGAACCCTACTTCTTCACATGATTGATTGGGTGGGTTTTGATGGTTGAAAACCTTGTCAAAATGTAAGGTTTTAGCCTAGAAACAAACCCCAAACGATTAAAAACAACATTAAGGACTTAATGGACCAAAACAGCAAGCTACAGTGCATAAATCGCGACTGGCCAGGGGACCTGCACTGGCGCCAGGCACAGTGCGCCCAGAAGCGGGCGCACTGCGCCTCCAAGCAGAGGCCAGGCAGGGGATCAAAAATGCTAACTTTTGCTTGGCTTGTCCGATTTAGCTCAAATTTGAACCATAGGCTCGTTATGGTCTGAAAAGTTTGGGAAAATTTTCATATTGAGTTTTCGACCCCTCGGGGGCACTGTAGACCGGTTCGAATGCCTCGGTGAATAGTAAAACTCATAAAAAGTTAGTAAACGGAAAGTTTATTAACTAGGCATTGTTTATAATGATATTGTATTGAACTCTATTGTATTAGAGTTAATTGGAATGGTTATTAACCTATAATCATTTTGAAAATAAATGGAATTATAGGTACGGGACAAAGCCTCACGGAATACATTGGAAGGCAATGAACGACGAACGCTAATTGTAGCAAGCCTTCAGGTGAGTAATCTCACTTATATCATATATGATATTCTGGTGCGGCCTTCGGGCTATGATATTCTGGTGCGGCCTTCGGGCTATGATATTCTGGTGCGGCCTTCGGGCTATGATATTCTGGTGCGGCCTTCGGGCTATGATTTTCCGGTGCGGCCTTCGGGCTATGATTTTCTGGTGCGGCCTTCGGGCTATGATATTCGTTGCGGCCTTTATGGCTATGATATACGGTGCGGTCAGTGATGACCATGACTTTTGGGACAGAAATTGTTTAAGAGTTTAATTGTTGTTATTCTCTTATATATGCTTGTTTAATTGCTTGATTACTCATTGGGCTTTATAGCTCACAGTTTATTTGATATGTCCCTGCAGGTGAGCGTGACCCTGCTAAAGGAAAAGACAAAGTCCGTGACTAAGGACTTAGAATTGAAGTGACATCCTGGCTTGAAGAATGTATAATATTTATGTATTGTACTTCGTGATACACTTGTACTCGTATTTTGTTAACTGATACCCCGTACTTATGGTTTTATTTGTAAAATATTTGGTTTGAAAAAAATGAAAATTTTTGGGGTGTTTTTGTTAATAAGTCGGGTGTTACACTTCAGTTTTCCGGTCATCACCTCAAGGTTTCTTCCTTCAGTTCATCATCACCGAATGGTTTCTTCCTTCAATTCGTCGGCCCCTCTTTAACAGGTTCATTTGTTTTTCGGTTATGCTCAAAAGAAGTCGAAATTAGTGAGATAATGGGTTGGGATATCATTTTATGATATCCGGTTTGTTTCTTCCTTCAGTTCATCGGATGCTTCGACCTTCAATTCCTTAGTTGTAGAACTCCGAATTATGACGTTTTTGTTTCAATTGTGTTTGGATTTAGATTAGATAGTTGTATGTGTTTGTGTGGATTGTATCTTTATACGTGGAATTATTTGATAACTATGTGTATATTTCGCCTTTGAGAAAATGGGTTTTGCAAATTTTTAGATATTTTGAGAAAATTGGTATTGCATGTATCTAATGGTAGAGGTGGGGTGGTTATCGGAGAGAGAGAGGGGAGGGTAATGATATTTTTTATTTTTTAGTTATAAAACAATTAAAATTGATATAAAAAATGGAAAAACAAATTAAAAGGGCAAAATAGTCTTTTTAACTTTTTCAGGGACCATAACCATAAATGGTTTTCGATTTTGGACCAGTGGTGCAAGTTGAAAACTTTTTGGACCTCAGTCACATTTTTGTGCAAACCACAGGGACCAAATTTGTAGTTTACTCACTGCAAATTTGGTCCCTGTGGTTTGCACAAAAGTGTGGGTACAGTCCAAAAAATTTTCAACTTGCACCACTGGTCCAAAATCGAAAACCTTTTGTGGTTATGGTCCCCGGGACATTTGAAAAGACTGTTATACCCTTTTTATTTCTTTTTCTATATATTTTTCATATTTCTTTAATTAATTTTAATGTTTTATTAAAAAAGAAATGCTCTCTCTCTTCCTTACCGTCCGTCTCTTTTTCCTCTCTCTCCCTCTCTAAACGTTGTTGAAGTCGAGGAACATTAGAGGCCGCCGCCTGCGCTAAGGTCGCCGCCTCCACCAAGAGAACTGTAGCGGACCTCTACGATCATCATAAAATCTACCGTAAGAGAACTGCGCTAAGGTCGCCGCCTCCAAACACTTTCTTCCTTCCTTCAGTTCGTCATCACCAAACAGAAGACGCTTGTTACCCTTGGTTATAAAAGAAGTCACGATGCAGGATGTACCAGAGACGACGACGAGACGACGACAATACAGGCTACCCCTGCGACGACTACGATTACAATCGGCGGCAGCGATGCAGTCTCTCACAGCAACAGCGACGAGGAAGAAGGGGGAGGCGGAAGCCTTGAAGCTCTCTGCGTTTGCGACTTTGTGTTTGTGAGCAGTGAAGACTTTTGATGAGATATGCAGGAAGGAGAAACCGGGGGAGAAGGGTCAAGCTTGATTATGAGAGTTGTGAGGGGAAGAGACGAGATATGAGGGAAAAGGGCAAAAGACGCTTATTTTTTCCGATTATGCTCAAAAGAAGTCAAAATCGAGTTGAAATCCGTGATATAATGGGTTGGGATATCAGGTTCGTTTCTTCCTTCGGTTCGTCGGATGCTTTCATCTATCAATTCGTTTGTTGCAGTTACTCAATTGGGGACGGTGAAGTACCAGTCGCTGCAACTGTTATACTCAATGAATCAATTTTCCGGTCATCACCTCAAGGTTTCTTCCTTCAGTTCATCATCACCGAATGGTTTCTTCCTTCAATTCGTCGGCCCCTCTTTAACAGGTTCATTTGTTTTTCGGTTATGCTCAAAAGAAGTCGAAATTAGTGAGATAATGGGTTGGGATATCATGTTATGATATCAGGTTTGTTTCTTCCTTCAGTTCATCGGATGCTTCGTCCTTCAATTCCTTAGTTGTAGAACTCCGAATTATGACGTTTTTGTTTCAATTGTGTTTGGATTTAGATTAGATAGTTGTATGTGTTTGTGTGGATTGTATCTTTATACGTGGAATTATTTGATAACTGTGTGTATATTTCGTCTTTGAGAAAATACGTTTTGCAGATTTTTAGATATTTTGAGAAAATTGGTATTGCATGTATCTAATGGTAGAGGTGGGGTGGTTATCGGAGAGAGAGAGAGGGGAGGGTAATGATATTTTTTATTTTTTAGTTATAAAACAATTAAAATTGATATAAAAAATGGAAAAACAAATTAAAAGGGCAAAATAGTCTTTTTAACTTTTTCAGGGACCATAACCATAAAAGGTTTTCGATTTTAGACCAGTGGTGCAAGTTGAAAACTTTTTGGACCTCAGTCACATTTTTGTGCAAACCACATGGACCAAATTTGCAGTTTACTCTAAAAACATTTTAACAATTAAAAAAAGAAAAGAAAAACCTCCTGCACCCCTAACCCCACTTTCGTCTCTCTCTTATTCTTTCTTCCCTAAATCTCTCTTTGTCTGTTAATATTCTTCCTTAAATTTCTCTTCGTCTGTTTATTTTCGATTAATGGGGGATAAAAGGAGGGACCAGAAGTGGACTTACAAATAACGACCATAAGCACTAAAACAGAAGAGAGGGAGCATTGGGATTCTGCGTGACACCCCACCCATCCCACTTGTGTTGTTTGTTTCTTATTCTCCTTCCTTAATTCTTAATTCTCAATTCTTCTCTTTCAATTTTCTCACCATTTTGTTAGTTCCGGTTGCAGGCAAATGATGGTGGTGTTTAACGCTTAAAAGCACGAACAACCTTTTCTCTTTTCCTTTGTTTTACAGATGCAGAGAGAAGTTGTAGTGTGTATAATCAGAAACGGAACTTCAGTTTTTTAGCCTAGGCCAGAGAGAAGTCGTAGTGTGTGTAATCGGAAACGGAACAACCTTTTCTCTTTTCCTTTTTTTGATCACACTTGTTGAGGGATGTGCGTAGACGGTCTAGTTATTTGAGCCTATGTTAGTTTTTTAGTTTATGATCTGATCTAGACTAATTCGAATATATGCTAATGTTTTTATTTATACCTGAGATTTTTTTTTAAAAGCCCTAAAATCTTAGTCAAGCCGATCTGCAATTAGTTGTTGATATATGTCGACACACACAACCCTCTACGTAGAACTCTAGAAGAAATCTTATGGTATATTCTATGCAGTGATGATTGTAAAATTAGCAGTTGCAGTGGTCGAGATCGGTGGTATTCTAAGATGGATTTACTCGCGAATCAAACCACCACCTCCTAAAATTTGTAAATCACCAAGTGGCTCTATGAACTCCCCCCTCCTAAAATTTATCATGATTGTTGATGATGAAGCTCAAGATCCCTACTCCATGGCAGCAAGAGATGAAGATTGTGTGTGTGACGATTAACAAGTGTCAATTTTGGTGGGGTTCTTTTCTTTTTTTAATTGTTAAAATGTAAATAAATTTAAAAAAAAGAAAAAAGAAATTGAAAATGGCAGTTTGGTCTTTTCATGTGGACAAGGATACCATGTTAGAGAATATGGGTAGGGTTTTAGTGGAGATCTGGATAGCCCTTGGATCGTGAAAACACTTTTCGAACTGATATTTCTACAATATGCCCGGGTTACAAGAAATTTAGCCTAGGATAATCCAAGAGGATACTCATGAATCTAGGCACAGAAAACGTGAGCCAAATTGCTATGGAGATATGAGAGAGTTTTGATGAAAAACGAGAGCTAAAGGGTGTCCCCTCTCCTCAATGAGGAGAGTCGTATTTATAATAAACGGATGGAATAGGGTTTCGTCTAGGGTAGCCGTCATGGGCTTTAAGGTTGCTTTCATCGGTTTCTTAGGTAACAAGTCACGAATTTATAAAGGATTAATGGTTTCCAAAACTGACGAAATTAGTCAGTTTTACCATAATTCCCCTTGAGAAATACGATTTTCTACTACGTACCCTCTTAGAAGGGACCCCAGCCAGGGGCTCGGCCAAAGGGGCGCTCCCCCTAGACCCCGCCAAAGGGGCGCTGCCCCTTTGGAAACCCCGAGCCCAGGAGCGCTGCCCCCGGACCCCCGACTTGTCGTCGAACCGGCCATTTATTTGACCTTATACATGTGTGCACTCCGCACATACCCGAACATATCTTAGGATACAAACTAAATAACTCTTAGCTCACATGTTAGTTCCAATTACATAAAATGACTTGGTGACACTAAAATCACCAACATACCACAGGGACCAAATCTGTTATTTTTTTGCCACCACGGATACTATAAATGTGAGATTTCAAAAGAATGACTGCCAATATAATTTCATGTCAACCACATTAACCAAAATTGTAATTTACTCTAAAATAAATTAGACATATTTGTAAAAAAAATAGTATATTTTAAAAGTCATACAAAAATGACCAAAATAGGAGCATCTTATCAACACTACTATTATTTGTAGATAAATTTTTTTTTATGTATTCTAATGTATTTTATTTTTTCTAATAAATATTAGAACAAATTACTGAAATGGTCCCTGTGGTTTGGGTAAAGTTGCACGTTTGGTCCCTAAGTTTTGTTTTGCACTCGGACCGTCCCTCAGTTTTGTTTTTGTTACACGCCCAGTCCTTAATAACAGAAGGCGTCTATCAAGTCTGTTAAGTATCCCCACGTGCCTGGCACACGAAGGGTATTTTCGTCCTTGTACTTCAAAAAGCATGTTAATTAACCCAGGCATCTCTCTTCTCCTCTCTTACGCTTCTCTCTTCTCCTCTATTCTTCCCTAAAATTAGCGACACAACAAAACCCTAAATGGCGGTAACATGCAATTGTGGGCAACCGGGTATGCTACGCACCTCATCGACGAAGAAAAACCCTGGACGACTATTCTACTTATGTACAAACAAGGTAATTTTTTAAACTCCTCCCCTTTACTCGTATACTACTAACCAAGTACGATACGAACCTCAGGAACCAGGATGTGGGTTCATACGTTGGGCGGATCAGGAGACATATGATCGTGCAAGAAGTCTGATTTCTGAATTGCAAAAGGAAAACAAGATTTTGAGGGTAGTACTAGTGTTAAGTTGGGCGTTCTTTGTTGGAACACTAATTTACAAGCTGTAATTCGTGAAATGGTCCTTGTGGTAGTTATGTAAAAAAATTCCAAGTTGTTAAGGGTGAAATGGTTCTTGTGGTAGTTATGTAAAACAATTCCAAGTTGTAATCCTGTTTTGTATGCAATATAATTGGCTGTTTTGGTCATTGGTGTGTATGTATAGAAGTTGCAAACATCAACTGCTAATTCATATCTTAATTGCTCATTGTTCATTTTTCACATTACAACATTGTCCAATTGTTCACAATTACAACATTGACAATAACATTGACAATAATATTATTCAAAATAACCAACCAAAATAACATTGTTCAAAATAACCAAGCTGCAAACATCAGATGTTTTGGTCATTGTTCATTGTTCACATTACAACATTGACAATAACATTGTTCAAAATAACCAACCAAAAGACTAACATAACTACTTGTTCATATCTTACCACATAATTGCTAACAAATACTTGTTCAAAAGAAGCAACCAAAAGACTAACATAAATGCTAATTCAAACGAACCAAAAGACATAATTGCTAACAAATACTTGTTTTAAAACCATTTCATTATCAACCTTTCTTCAAATTCTTCCCTGCTATAACACCCTTCCTCTTACTGCCTCGCTTTCCATCACCTGCACCACTGCTTGCACCTTGTCCTTTGCAACTTCGTTTATTGTGTCCAACTTTTTTGCATGCTGAGCATGTTACAGATTTCTCTTTCCTTGATGCCCTACTACCCTTGGTCATATCTTCTAATTCCAAAGCAGACTTCGTTCGTTTCTTTTTTGGTCTACCAATGGGAACATGATGCTTGGGTGGAAGCAATGTGGTTGGGCAAGCATACTTTTGCCACATTCTTCTTCCATTTATTGGCTCAATCTTGAAAGAGTACATATCCTTCCATGTTTTTAACCAGTAAGTAGGATGCACCCATGTTTCAGGTAAGCCAGTATCTTGTTTGTTTTTTCTCATGTCCCAAATAGCAACAATTGAGTGTTTACACGGTATACCAGTCAGTTCCCATTTCCTACACGAACATGTGTGATGAATCATGTCAACCACACATTGGTCCATCCATGGTCCCGTGACTTGATATTTACCATTACCACAAAAAACACCCTTGCACTGTGCTGCATCAGTTTTGTTTTTTTCCAGAATACTTGTAGCAGTAGGTGTTAAGGGTCCAGGTGCTTTATCTATTGCCTTTTGAACAGTCACTATCCTTAACATGAGGTACTCTCTAATAAATTCTAGACATGTGATAATTGGTTGGTCTCGTGCATCTCGAAGCTGGTTGTTAATAGTCTCACATAGGTTATTCAAGAGACCATCACAATGTGCCCTACCTGTGAAATGGGACCATCACAATAGCTTATTAAATTAGAAATAAACATAAACAAGGGACAAACTGGATTAAATTGAAAATAACCTGTGAAATGGGATCTAGACCAATGTTGGGCTGGAATTGCTTTCAACCATTTGTAGCATTCATTATTTAACTGTCTGAACTCTTCCATTGCGTGGTTGAATTCTTGAACTGTTGTAGTAGTGGCACACTTCCATAACATATCCTTAAAGGCCTTTCCCTTCCACTGCAATTTCATGTTTTCATGTATGTGCCGTAGACAAAACCTATGTTCTGCACATGGAAACAGTGTACCAATTGCTTGCAGCAGGCCCTATCATAAAGAAAATTTACAATCAATTTCAGCATCCAAACAAGACAAAACCATATAGACATTGATTTACCTTTTGTCTGTCTGATACAAAGGTAAAGTTGGAGTTAGTATGCAAATCAATGTCATCACCCAAACAAGATAAAAACCAAGTCCATGAGTTAATGTTCTCAGCCTCTACAACTGCGTATGCCAAAGGATAAGTACAGCTGTTTCCATCAAGACCCTGGAAAGTTTTGTAAAGTTAGAATTTGAAAAAAAAAATTACACATACATCATTATAAGCTTACCACTGCTGTGAGGATCATTCCTGGATACGGCCCCTTCATAAAAGATCCATCTAGACCAAGATAATCTCGTTTCCCTGCTTGAAAACCTTTCTTCAATGACCCTAGGCAGATGTATATCCTTTTGAAAGTTCTTGTAGCAGAATCTGGATTAGGCTCGTTTTCCACTTCAATCTTCACTATGGAATCTGGATTTCGAGTTTTAAGTTCCAAAACATAGTCGCGTAGTATAGCGTATTGGCCTGCATAGTCTCCCCTAACTTGATTATGTGCCTCTGATTTTGCCCTAAATACCTTCATCCTGGAAATGTCAACCTGGTATTCACGTTGTAGTTGTTCTTGTAGAGCTCTAGTTGGAATATTAGGGTTACTGTCGATTTGCTGCACTATTTGCTGAGACAAAAACTTGTACGTACAAGCCTTCACATCTCTACTTTGTAGACACTTGTGCTCTTGTATGTAGGTTTTGACCTCCCAATCCACATCATGTTTCCACTTACTAGCATATAAAACCCATGGGCACTTCTTTTCTGGTGTACCATCATTATTTAATGAAGTAGTTTGACTGGGCCCACTAGTTTCTATTTGACCAAGATCTGGTATAGTCCCTTTACACACGGCCCTCACTCTATTTTTGTCATTTTTAACTATCTCAATTTCCCTTCTTGTCTCTACTGAATGCTTTTTTATTTTCCGTTTCAATTCCTCTGCTGAACCAAATGTCTGGTACACATAAAAAGGATCACTAACTCGAGCTTCACTATTTTCTTGTGCCCTTCGTATTGCTTTAATTGACTTTTTTCTCTTGTTACTCCCACCTTCATCTGATGATTCACTTAACAAAATTTCATTGTTCACAACCTCTAGTTCATCTTTCTCCCTACTCTCTTCTGGTATGACTTGAGAAGTTTCATGAGTACCCAACCACTCAACATCTTTGTCAATGTTCAATAAAAACTCTTTCATATCTATATCAGGATCATCTACAATGTTATCCTCATCTATAATGAAATCACTGTCTTCACTATCGGAGAAGTCATCATTTTGCCCTTCAATGCCTTCACCTTCACTATGATTGTCCTCATTTTGCCCTTCAATGCCTTCACCTTCAAACTCATGTTCTATACTTGCTGTTTGATCACACCCATGTGGCATTTCTTCACTCAGAATTGGTACACCACCATCCCCTGCTTTAGGGGATTCAACAACTTCTTCTATCCTAACTTTGCTAGAACCAACACCATCCCCTGTTTTAGGGGATTCAACAACTTCTTCTATCCTAACTTTGCTAGAACCACCACCATCCCCTGTTTTAGGGTCCTTCCATTCCAAAAAGAGCCTCCTAGCACAAGATTTCATTTCACTAATTTCTTCTATCCTAACTTTGCTTGGGTTAGGGGACATTAGATACGTATGCAAATTTGTTTTACCATGCTCAGTATACACTTCAATCAATTTATGTTTTCCCACATATGTCCTTAAATGATTAATGTCGCTATCACTAGCCAAAGCAAACAAACCGAAGTCCAAATCTGAGAATGGTCTCTTGAAGTGATAATAAAGCAACTTACCATCCTCAACGTAACCAAGGGTGTCCATCATGTCGTCAATATCGTGAACACAGAATTCGTCGATGTCCACTAAATCAACGAATTTTTCTTTGCCATTGATGTATCTCCTTCCAGGGAAATGCGTAAACTCTCCACCATAGAACAACTTGATGGAAAATACTATAGGATGAGAAGCTGTGAAGGAGAAAAGTTAGGGTTCACCGGGAATGAAAAAATGCAATTTCGAGTTCAGAATATACATAACAATGCTTACCGTAAAGTTTTCAAATTTCGAGTTCAGCCATTTCTGCTCTGATCCTCCACCCCACCATTGTTGCTTAACGATTCTCCGAAAAGCGAACTTAGGGTTTACCGGAAATGCTACTGCGTATACGAGTGGGGTTTTTTTTGACGTTAATGTGATGATCGGAATTCCAAATGGAGAAGAAGCGAATGTCGTAACATTTAGGCGCCATAAGTGCAATGATGAAAATACCCTTCGTGTGCCAGGCACGTGGGGTACTTAACAGACTTGATAGACGGCTTCTGTTAATAAGGACTGGGCGTGTAACAAAAATGAAACTGAGGGACGGTAATAGTGCAAAACAAAACTTAGGGACCAAACGCGCAACTTTAGCAAACCACAGGGACCATTTCAGTAATTTGTTCTAAATATTACATTTCTTAATAAGCTAAACTTTGGTGAGAAAAAAAATTAAAAAAAGGAAGGAAAGACGAAGGGCAGCCTAGGCCGGTGAGCCGAGCCGCTCACAAAGGCTTGTATATTTTCTAATTTCTTTTGGGAGAGTCGTACAAAAGAAATAATATATTTTGTGAAATTGTTTTTTCTGACATTATATTTCATAAATGTTTATTTTATTCACGAAAATGACGGAATTTTTTGCAAAAAAAAAAAAATGTCATTTTGCTAACTAAATGTAATCATTGTTGCAGAATAAAAAAGTCATGGAATTTAGCTATATAAATATTTGGGTAAATTGCATAAAAGTTACTAACTTTTTCAATTTTCTCAATTTTGACACTGTATTTTTAGTTTTTGCAATTAAGTCATTATGTTTTCAGAAAAGTTGCAATTAAATCATTATGTTTTCCAAAAAGTTGCGAAAATGACCATATGACAGGATGACAACAGGTTACCAGGTCATGTGGTCAAATTTGCAATTTTTTAGAAAACTTAATGACTTAATAGCAAAAATAAAAAACATAGTGTCAAAATCTAGAATTCTGAAAAAAGTTAACGATTTTTATGCAATTTGTAGTCTCTTTGCTTGTTTGAAGAACAAATAGAACCTTAGATCCACTCGAAAGAAAACCACTCCAAGATCAACAAGCATATTTGCATAAGAGTTGTAGGTGTAATATATACACCGTTTGTAATTGTTGAAGTTAAAGACCGAATTAAGTTTATTTATTAAGTTTTATATTTTGCAAAATTTTAAAATTTGGTGTCATCAAACATCCAGTTGGTCAATTTCCACATCTATAAAGATTGTCGACAACATAAGGACTCATCGATTGGTTATCTAGAACCTCCTATTTTGGCATAAATGTAAAAAAAATGCAACTAGCTTTATTGCTATGAAAAAAAATTAGTAATTATTATATATATATATTAATTAGCAAATTTTGTTTGTGAGGAGAACAGCACTATTCAATTGGTTTTGCTATCTCCAGAACCATTATTATTAAATTCAGATCATATTATTATTGGTAAAATATAGGCTACAAGTTGTAATTAAGTTTTGATTTGGAAATAGCAATTTTGATTCTCTTATAGTAAACTTTTATATTTACGTTTTTTCCCCTCAACTAATTTTGAATTAATTGTTTTCACATTATTTATTATAAAGTTATATTATTGGTATTTCGTAAGTTACGATTCCAGTCCCTTATTATATTTTAAAGTTACTTTTTTCGTCCTTTACGTAATTTGTCTTTGTCGAGCTGTGTTTTTTCAATATACGGGGCCTCCGCAGCATCGCGCGGACTGTCCGAATACTAGTTATTCTTAAATGTGAAACTACAATGGCTTTATTATTATTTCCCTTGATTTGTAAATTGAAACAATATTGATATTTATTTTACATTATATATTTTACTATTTTTTAAGTTCATAGTATTTTTAAAATAATTAACTTTTTTGAGATAAATTAAGGGTAAATTGCATAAAAGTCGCTAACTTTTCTGAATTTCTAGATTTGACACTATGTTATTTATTTTGCTATTAAGTAATTAGGTTTTCTAAAAAATTGCAAATCTGACCATATGACCTGATAACCTTTTGTCATCCTGTCATTTGGTCATTTTCGCAACTTTTTAGAAAACATAATGATTTAATTGCAATTTTTCTGAAAACATAATGACTTAATTGCAAAAACTAAAAATGCAGTGTCAAAATCGAAAAAATTAGAAAAGTTAGTGACTTTTATACAATTTATCCTAAATATTTCTTCAAAATGTAAACAAAATTAGGTGTCAAAAAATGTTTAAGCGTTTGACTTCTTAGGTGGAACATACTGGGTTTTAAAGACCAGTATTATATATATGTTTATATCAAAGTAAACAGCATAAATTCTACCTAAATTTGGAAAGAAAAGAAATCCAAAAAGTCAAATATGGAATTCACCAAAGTTGAAGAAATACACCGATCTTAAGATTTTTGCTTTACTTATGCTAAAAAGGTGTTGAAAAAACAAATTTCGTAAATAAAATCTCACATTCACAAAAAAAAAAAAAAAAAACGAAAAACTCACAAATATGATGGTAGGGAGTAGGGACATTGAAAAAGCAATTTTGGCAAAATAGATATTTTCGATTTTCTTGATAAAACAAAGTTGCTGTTTTGTGACAAGGTCTTCCCATTTTTGTAATGAACTCCTGTTTTACACATATACTACGAAATAAATAAAAAGTTACTAATAAACACCCTATAAACCTTTTAATAAAAAAACGTTAAGATGCTCTTAGGCTAACCCATGATGGTAAAACTTGGGAGGGTAGAAACAGAAAGGATCATATGTCTAAACAGATAGTGACATAACATTTGTGTCGATACTAGTTAATCCTAACAAAACTCAAAAGACATACATAACTCCCATAATTTTATACACATTCTTCTTCTGAAAGATTAAGAACTCACTCTTCATGCAACTCAACAGATGAACCACATCCGCCCCGGTATGTTAGTGATTAGGGTTAATACTCATTAAGGTTTATGTAAGTCTATTAGGGTTTAGATTTGGCCAAGAGCCTATTTTGTATCCATATTTATATGGGATTAAACCTTCAATATGATTATCAAGCAATCTTATATTATAACATGGTATCAGAGCTCTAGGTTAAAACTCTACTGCTGACCACAAACCCCCGCTGCCAACCTCTACCTCCGGCGACCTTCTAGTCGTCGGAGGTGCCTTTAATATTTTTCTCTTTCCTCTTTATTCTCATAAATAATAATACAGTTGTCGGCATCAAACCAGAGCTCCGTCATCGGCTTCTTCTACTGCCTCGTCTGCTTCGACCCCTCTCCTTGGATGGTCTCTTCTTCTCCAGACATTCTTCGTCGGGCAGCCTCTGATTTGCAGTCGTCTCTCTCCCTCTATCAACACTGCAGTCATTGATCTCGTCGGCATTGGCTCCGTCTCCCACAACTCGAGCCCTTTCTCTTTGCTCGCTGCCTTTCTCTGGACTCCTCTGTCATCGGCTCCATGAGCAGTCATTGTTAGCCGCCATCGTCAACCGAATCGCCTCAGGCCGTCGCTCCTCCTCTCTTCTTCTCCGACGAGCAGTCATTGTTAACAGCCATCGTCAGAGCTCTGTCACCGCCGCTGCCGTTGTTTTTCAATTATGTTCTTTTTTTATGTTTTGTTTATTTTTTAGTTTAATCGTCTCCTCCCGATCAAACTGCGGGGGGTGTTATTGATTAGGGTTAATACCCATTAAGTTTTAAGTAAGTCTATTAGGGTTTAGGTTTGACTAAGAGCCTATTTTGTATCTCTTTTATATGAGGTTAAACCTACAATATGATTATCAAGCAATCTTATAATATAACACCGTAGACCCATGAAATGCCTCAATATATCCAGCAACGTCATTGCATATTGGACGTGAGCCACATACCACTTTTGTTATTTTTAAAATAATAATAATAATAATAATATTAATAATAATACTCACTCGATTCTGAAACTTCTGAATCCAGTCCAAAAGGGAAGCTTCAGTAAGCTGTGGTACCTCAACCTTTTGGCGCTTCATTGAAGAATCGCCAACGACTACAATCTAACATTCTTCTCTATATTTGTCAATATCTGTGAGTGAAAGCTATATCCAACTGAATTTGTATACTTCCAAATTTTGGTGCAAACGTTTGGCGATCTTGAGATGGATATTTGCAAAATTTAGACATCCATTAATCCAAAGTTGTTCACAATATTTGTGTCATGCAACCTTGTTTCATTAAGAAATAGAGGAGACAAAATGGGATGAATGAACGAGTAAGGGGACGATTGTAAGGTTAAGATGGATAAAATGGCCTTCATCTGGTTGAACAACAAAGTACAATTACAAACACCTTTTTGACTATTTTCTTGGATTCTACTAGTAATTATCTTATTGAATATAGTTATATACAATAAGGTCCTCAGGAGTGGACTCCTAGGAGATCTTACTTTTTGCCTGTCACCCGGCATCCAGTCAGCACCTTTGATTCCTCTCATCATCCATAGAAATGGTCACTTTTCACTACCTCCCACTTCTTAATTTAAAAACTAAATTAAAAATAAAATAAAACTACTAATTTCAAAATAAAATATTTCATTAAAATAGATAATTTAAAACCAAAAATTACATTAAAATTAAAACCTATTTTTTTAAAAAAAACATTAAAATTAAAATAACATAGAAATTACATAATTTAAAAAAAAAAACTACTAGTGTCTCCCCTTCTTCTTTGACACCGGGCACCAGCTCGTACTTTGGTACATAAGTTTCTCTGCTTTGCACTTCTTTTCTGTTTTCAATATATTCCGGCAAAGTGGTACCGGCTCGTACTTTGGTACAACTTCGTTCTGATCATACGTACATATCGCTCTCCCATCATCCTCCAAAGTCATATTATGTAATATGATGCATACATACATAAGGTCTCGTATTCTCCTCGAATCTCAAACCCGTGCTGGGTATTTGATACTGTGAAAGCGCTGCCGAAGAACTCCAAATGCTCGCTCCACATCCTTCCTAGCCGTTTCATGTGCAACCTTGAACATTTGACGCTTTGGATCCATTGGATATGTGAATGACTTCACAAACACGGAATAATCCCGATATTTTTCATCGGCTAGATAATACCCGTATGTGCAGTGCGCTTTGTTGACCTGAAATGAACAAAAAGGGGTAACGCCTCTATAAAATGTCATTAAATATAGGCAATTGGTCGAGAACGTTCAGGTCGTTGTTTGCACCCACAACACTAAATAACGCATGTCAAATCCATAAATCATGAGATGTCACTGCCTCGAGGATTATGGAAGGGTGTCGATGATCACCTCGTGTAAACTGGCCACGCCCTGCATTAGGACAACCAGCTCACTCCCAATGTATACAATCAATGCTTCCAGAAACTCTAATTTTGATACAATGAAACTTGACGAAACCAGATCATTATTATACTACAGCTAGCAAGGCTCTTACCGGTACAACATGTCAACATTGGTGTGAAATCCGACAAGAGATTATAAAAAATAAGCATGTCTCTTACATGACTTTTTTTAATAAGGTATAAACAAATAATTTATTAAAATAATAGACATACTTGTATAAAAAAGTAGTATGATTTAAAGGCCATACAAGTATACAACAATTACCAAATTGACCATATTGGGAGCATCATCTTATCAACATTGCTTTATTTTATTTTGTAGAAACTTATGTATTTTAATATATTTTTTTATTTTCTTAATAAATATTACTTTTTTTACATAAGATGAACTTTTAAGAGAAACAAAAAATAGAAAAGGAAGGAGTGTGAGAAAGCAGCATAGGCCGGCGAGCCAAGCCGCTCATAAAGACTTGGATTTTTTTTTGGGATAGTCTTATAGAAGAAATAATTACACTTTTGGTCTCTCAAGTTTACCAGATGTTGCTCTATAGGACAAAATATTGGAAATTCACGTTGGTGGTCCCTAAGGTTTGTGAAATGCTACAAATCGGTCTCTGGGTCAGGCAAAAGACTAACATGCCATTTTTTTTCTTTTTCCTTTTTCTTTGAATTTATTATTTATTTTATTTAATAAAAAACACCCCACCCCCTACGTCTCTCTCTCTCTCTCTCTCTCTCTCTCTCTCTCTCTCTCTCTCTCTCTCTCTCTCTCTCTCTCTCTCTCTCTCTCTCTCTCTCTCTCTCTCTGTGCACCCTAACCCAGTTTCTTTATCTCCCTGCAATTCAATATCCATTCACCGTCTCTTATCATTGCAAACATAAACAAATTGATTCAATCAATTTGTATTCAACATGGATTCCATCTTCAATTCCGTTGATTGTTAAACGTTGATGAACCCAAACCCAAGAATATCTGAGAATTAAAAAGTTCTAAAAACACAGTCCAACCGCCGTGATTAAGCATGGGCCACATGGGACTGTCGTAGCCGAGCCCATATACCAAGAAATTAGAAGGATTTCTGTAGAATGAGAGTTCAACATAATGTTCTTTGATAATTTATTGTGGAAAACCGGATTCTAATTATCAAGAACTATGAAATACTTAATTGTACCTCGGATCGGATAGAGTGAAGTAACCGGTCATTTACTTTTGTTGAGTTGCAGCTTACTATGTTAATGAAAAAATAACAAACCCAACCGACTTTCTCCTTTGTGTGAACAGAGACAATAAGAACAGAGTAACGAGAAACAAAGGAAAACAGAGCTGTTGTGTTTCTTATTAAAAGATCTAGAAAAATCTCATCGGCGAGGACTGCGAGAACAATTCACGTCCATTCATTTCATTAACGACAATAACGTCAAACGTAATTATTGGATTTTGCGTAATCGCATAAGGCGCTCGTCCATGAAACGTAATATGAACTCGAGAATATAATCACATGTCCGTACAATATCTATCACAATCATTTTACTTGTTCTATTTTATTAAAAGTTTCTTATATAACATTTTGATTTATAAATTTAAGATACATTTTTTGATTATTTTAAACAGTTTTGGATTATTATAAGTTTCGATGCATAAAAAGAATTAGTTCATAGTAGTTTGAATCAAAAAAACATATTTTGGTTCTTAATATTTTTGGATCATATACTTTTTTTGTTAATTCAGTGAGTTTTTTACTTTAAAATAAATAAATAAATAAACACTTAAAAAACTTATTTTCAAAAAAAAAATGCAAGCTTACTAATATAATATATTATATATATAATGTTCCCTTAAAATTTCATAACTTTTAGAGATTTTTCTTTTTGATTTTTTATAAAATTAAAAATTAAAAAAAATCAAAATTTTATGATGGTACTTGTTTTGTAGAAAATTAAAATTTAAGAACTTTGATATTTTAGTTTTTTTACTGTACCTTAGTTTCGCTAAACCATGCTATGTTGTACTATGTAGGGGATAGGGGAGATGCATATGTAGCGTACTTCTTTTATATTTCTTTAATCACTTATTTCTATGAAAGAAGTATATTTCTATTTATTAACATACACCTGTACACTTTAAGTAGAGCATACTTCTTTTATTGCTATAAAACCAAGAAAGCATCGATGATATCTCTCTAAACATAAACAATATTAAATCATGAAAATCTTTAACCAAATATATAGCCAATCCAAACTTTACCAATACATGACCCAAATGGGTAAAAGGAGATCCAGAGTGGATTTACTAAAAAAATTACCCCTTATTTCACGATTCAAATTGCTAAATTACTTTTTTATGAAGATATAATGTGAAATTTCGTAAGAAGACCATAGCTCGTTTAGAGTCTGAGGTAGTGATGGTCTCTTACTTATGGCTAAATGTTAGAGGCAAACATTGTGGGAAACCCAACCGAAATGTCGGGGGTTAATTTTGTTTCGCTTGTATGTTTCTGTTCGCGGGCCCCTAGCGACTTGTTAGGGGTGTTCTTTTGTTTCTTTATATATATTTGTGCCGTTCAAAAAAATGTGAAATTTCAACAAACTCGCCAAAAAATGGTGAAGGGATTTTCATTAACAAACAAAAATTACAGGATAGCAACTAATAGAGATGTTACAAAACTCTTAATATTTCTGTCATCATTATGCATTCACAACCTCATATCCATTAAAACTGCTAAGCCACCTGTCATATTCATTTATTCTAGAAGGGGCAAGAAAGGAAATAAAGAGGGAAGAAAGGCAACAGTTGAAGAACAGGGGTAATTTGGGAAATAACTAGTTGTTAGTTTGTTACGTCCCACTTATATTAGTCGTTTGGTAGGATGATAATGGCATCTTTTCTGTTAAGAGATTTCTCTCATTGGAGATCACTGGCTTCTCGAATTGCCAGAATGTTATCCTTTTGAACCATTGGAATCATTTGAATAATAGTAGTTTGCCCCTGTTATTGAAGTTATTCTGTGTGTTTCAGCTTCTATTGAGTGTTATTTCAGTGATAGCGTAGCAAAAATATGGCCTCGTTTCATGCAGGTTAAAGAATTCACAGAACTCAAGAAAGTTGTTTCTTGAAGGTGAATTGACTTTCAAAAACATGAAGGTTTGTGCAACTTTTTATGTGTTTTTATCGCTTTATTTAAGTTAGAAAAAATGGAAATAATTATTCGTTCATATGAGTTATCTTTTGTTCTATAGACTTTCGGTGTAAATTTTCAAACTCAAAATGCATATTAGAATACATAAAAACTTAGTAGGCAAGGATTTCATATTTTATTATACTTGGATCCATTATTGTTAATGATATGTTTTGAAGTTGCGTTTTTCTTTTTTTGTAAAAATTAGAACCAACGATGCAAATCAACAACTAGATAATCAGAAAATCAAACTCAGGAAGAAATCGAATTGAACAAAATTAAGATAGAGGGTTACAATCAAAAGATTGGCCAGAGATGAATCCCTCTCTCAAGGCGTAAACCACTGAGCCAATCTCAAGGAGACAAATACGTGAAGCCCCACAACCCTATTTATTTACTAGACCTAAACCAAGTTACAACTAGACCCCCTCTAGAATTAAACTATCCATTTCCTATCACTATGAAATAAGAAGAAGTTAATAATAAATTCAGACTATGCACCTTTCTAAATAAAGGTTTGTATAATGCTACTAATGTTTCACGAAAGGTTTTCATGATATATGTTAAAAAGATGGCGAGGGTAGAAACACAAAAGATGATGTGTATAAACAGATACTGATCCTAACATTTGGTAATCGCTAACAAAACTCAAAAGACATACATACATACATACCTCACATAATTTTATACACATTATTCTTCTGAAAGATTAAGAAGTCACTCTCCATGCAACTCAACAGATCAACCACATCCGCCCCTGTAGACCCATTGAAATGCCTCAATATATCTGGTAACGTCACCTGCATATTGGACGTCAGCCACATACCACTTTTCTTATTTTAAAATAATAATAATAATGATACTCACCCCATTCTGAAATTTCTGAATCCAGTCCAAAAGGGAAGCTTCAGTAAGCTGTGGTACCTCGACCTTTTGGCGCTTCATTGGAGAATCGTCAAGGACTACAACTTGCGGTTTCTCAGGAACCGGATTTGGATTTTTAATTGATTCTTGTGAAGGTTGTTGGGGGGATGGAATAGGAATAGACATTCCAAGTTCTTGCATTGTCAACCATGCCTTGATATGAGCATACTCTACCTGAACCATCAATCACAAGTGTACTTTGAGCGTTTTATCACTTACTTTAACTTAACTATTACTTTTTTAGTTAAAAATAAGTTACCTCTTCAGGTAGCTCATCTTTGATAGGTTTGAGCTTGTCTTTAGAGCCAACTTTCAAAACTGCAGCTTGAATATTAGCAGCAATCTCATTTGTGATTCCAATTTCATTAAACAATCTGGCCCAGTCAACTGTGCATCCCTCTCGTGCTGCATCTAGAACATATCCAAGGACCGTTCCTACTTTTATCGGGGCCGATCTACCAGGAAAGTTCTACAACAACAAACTCAAATAACCTCAAAAACAATATGATTCAAATTAGCATTTTTTTTACTTTTAGTTACTAAATAAGGCTTACAGCAATTTGTTCAGCCGTGCGACCATCCTCTTGCCACATTTTCCAAGCACTGTATTTTGCAGGGGGCAAGTCTTTCGGTTGTTTTATTGTGGTGTGAGGTTTGGAGTTATTATTATTAGATTCTATGTGTGCAACACCATCCAATGAAAGCTCCAGTTTTTTTGATAATTGATTGATGGTCTGAATAATTTGATCTCCATACCTTGTTACAAGGTGCTGCATTTCATCAACAATAACAGATTTTAAAGCCAAATCATGTAACACAAGGATATTAATCTATAATAATAATGATGAGATAATATAACACAAATTTCAGCCTCATGGCTCATTTTCATTTTTTCTAATCAAGGCATTCTACTTTCACTTTTTTCCTCATTAAGACATTGTACTTTGAGTAATATACCAAATTATAGCAATGAAAATTGCTTTGCTTTTGGATGGTGTTGTTATGATTTAGTACATTTTTCAAAGTACATTGCTGTAATAGGACTATGTAAAAACAGGATGCTATAACAAGAAGATATGTGTAAGTGCATTGCTATTTCTTGCATTAAATATATACCTGGTTGACACCATCAATGTTTGCCAATCTTGCTTTAGTAGATGGCCTTGTTGCTACTATCTTTTTCAAGGCTAAATCACCACAAATAGCGTATCTGCATATATATCTCAAATTCATTATTTCAAATAGGATGAAATGCATTTAGGTTGTACAATGCTGATTAAAAAAAAGATATCAAACACTTACGGGGCAGTTCCAGCAGATCTTGCAAGCTTCATTCTTTCTTCTAGAAGCAATTTGTAGAGTTGTACCTCCGCCTAAATTGAAATTAATCAAATAAATATCAAGTCACAATTTTCCACCAAGTTAATATGAGGAAGAAAAAGTGTCCTCTTAACCTACTTGTGACAACCCATCATGCCCTGAGACTGCCATGCTGTCGCCAGCTGTACTTCTGTTGTCCTCATAGGGACCTGATTCGCTAGTCATTGGTAAAAGTAATGGAGGTTGGTGATCAGGCCTACAGGATCTCAGAAACTTTTGCCCTTCTTGACTCACACTGTACATGAAAAACTATTCTATCAGTTTCACTTACAATACATGGGAGAAAAGGGTGTAACAAACAACTTTTATATTTATAATTGTTAACGGTTAGCGATTTACCTTACAGTTCTATAAGTATCTTTAACAGTCTCCACCAAGTAACCTGCATCAAATTAAATAACTTTTTTTCTTATTAAGGGTGTAACATACAACTTATATATTTACAAGTAGTTAAAGAATGAACAGTGAAAAAAGGTAAATTCAAGTAGAAAGAACGTATTGTATACCAAAAGAAATTAGTTGAAACCCTAGTGTCTTCCACCAATTTGCTGAAAAATCTTTCCCAAGTCCATGGTATGGAAGATTGTCAAACTGCTTTTCAGTAATCTTTTTGGCCTGCAATCCACAAGAAGAATTAGTAGAAAAATAAATCAATTGAGCATCTTGAACAAGTTTTATCAGAGTAAAAATCTTACACGAGAACCCCGAAGAACATCTATGGGCAAGTTAAGCCCCCAGTAACCACCACAAGCTTGGATGCAACCCATCAAGAGAAATGCTTCTCTAGACATATCATTCTCCTCTTTTAAGTTGGTGCAATTATCACAATTTCCTGTAAACAGGATTATTATCAATATTGATAATAAGCATTTAACATAGTGATACCTTACTATCTTTTTTGTGATAAGATAGTCCATAATTCGCTAAATTCAATGATACATGTATATAACAACACTGTTGATAGCATAATCCAGTATTGACCAAGTTGTATGAAATATAAAAGAAAAAGAGAGAAATTGGGCTCACCACAATTATTGGAAGGATATATTTCCCCAAAATACTCGAGCAAAATTTTTCTTCGGCAAGTTGTCTGCATGCAATATCTTTGAGCAGCCATCAAAGAATCGATAATAGCTTTCTTCTGGTTTTCCTGTTTAAACAATTATAAATTAATAACGGGAAACAGCTAAATATTTTAATCTGACCCATATACGAAAAAAAATGTCTTTAAGGATAAGAGGCTGTTTCTTTTTGACTTAATGGGCGAAGCACTTATCTGGACAGCTGTACATGGCTGTTCCTTTTTTTACTTAATCTGGACATAATGACTTAATAAGTTAAGACAAAAAACATGGCTTAATCATAATGTATTAAGACACTAACCCTTTACCTATTTGCCATTCTTTTTTCCTCCAACCTCTTGTATTGTTAAAATTGATGAATATTGTGAAATTTGTTTTTTGGAATGTACGGGTAAAATGGTTATTTAGTCTCATTCACACGGTTTATTCAGTCCAAAAAAGAAAAAGACTTTATGTATACAAAACTTCATCCAGACAGACATCATTACCCATTCAACCACTTTACCCATACAGAACTTATCACGATAAAAACAAAAAAAGAAACACCCCCTAAATGAAATTGTTGAAAAGGATAACATACTGAGCTAGCTTCTGCACAGTAGAAATCAGCTTTTCCAAAGTCGCCCCTTGAAAAGTAAAGCCAGCAATCAGAACCAATACCATCACGACCACATCTTCCACTTTCTTGATAATAAGACTCCAAACTTTTGGGACAACCATAGTGGATCACGTGTCTTATGTCAGGCTTATCAATACCCATTCCAAATGCAATAGTAGCTACCATTACCTGAACCTCGTCCCTTATAAATGACCTAGTAACAAAAGGGTACATAAAAGACATGATTTTTTAGCTACCCGTGATTGTTTTTAAATGAAAAATCAAGTTCAAGAAAATTGGAAACCTGTGTGATTCTTCACGAGCCTTGTTAGCCAATTGGCCATGATACATTCCAGCATTGATTCCAGCCTCACAGAGTGATCTGGTAATCTAAGGAATCCATACAAATGAGCAAGTAAAACAGCTACTATGACCTCTCTAATCAATAAAGATTCATAGCAAGTTAACAGTATATGAAAGCTGACCTCTTGGACATCTTTGATTGTAGTACAGTATACAATAGTTGACCCAGAATTTGCTACATATTTAGAGATTTGTGCCACAAGCTCATCAATAAAAGAAGCCCCACGGTTGATGGATTTTACACCATAGTAGAGGTTTTTTCTATCAAATGATCCAATGGCAATATGAGGGTCTTTCATCATAAGTGAACCAACTATGTCATTTCGGACCCTGTAATATAGAAGTGTTTACATATAGATATAATATAAATAAAACAAGCTAAAGACCGAAAGAAGATTCAATTTACATTACACGTACTTTTCTGTAGCTGTTGCTGTCAATCCAACAAATGGAACATCTACCAAAACATCTCGCAGCTTGTATAACTGTTTGTACTCCACCCTGTAAAAAATATCATTATTTGCAAGTAACGGTATGAATAAGTTTCTAATAGGAGACATATACTTGTATTGATAGATCAATACACACACATGAATGCTTAATTTGATCCAATATTAAGTAATATATCAAGAAACTAACCGAAAATCATGGCCCCACTCTGAGATGCAATGTGCTTCATCAACTGCCACTAGACAGATTCCAGAATTGAGCAATCTTGACCAGAAGCTGCAGTGGGTTAAAGACTCAGACCATCATATCAGTTATTTATTTAGTTGCAAAAACCATCCTTAATCAAAGTGAAATGACAAGTATGCCCTTCTCACTGAAAAGAAAATTAACAATCTTTACCTGGTGGGAACATTACATGCCTTTTCTGGAGTCATATACAAAAGGTCATATTGGCCACTCTCAGCATTCTTCTGTGCACTTGTGTTGGTTTGGGCAGTGGAGAGATGCTCAGCTCTAATGCCCCTTTCTTTCAAAGCCATGACCTATAAACAGACACCATATGTATTATGATGTAATTATTTGATGAGATTTAGTTGAAGAAAAAGATAAAAGTGAAAATACCTGATCTTGCATCAAAGATATAAGTGGGCTTATAACTATAGCAGTCTTTTTCGCAATTAGTGGAGGAACTTGATAACTAGATTAGAAAAAACAAAAAGAATAGTCAGTTGCAAAGTATTTATCACAAATAAAGCAACAGCTTTACCACTCTCATATTCTAAGAGACCTATATTATCATCCTTGTTTACACCTTCTGAAACCATGATCAAACAAACTTAATTCGGGCTTAAACCAAGAGCATATATAAGAACTCCCAAAACATATGTATAGCAACACAAAGATTGGGATCAAAAAGACCAATAAGAATCCAAGTTGAGTTCTTATAATCTCGGTCTTAGCTGTTATATGTTGCAATGCAAACTCTTATTTGTATTCGAAATCTCAACTCGTTTGCATCCCTAAAGAAGAGAAACTACACACTAATAGAAAGGACATTCCTCAAACATATACAATAATCCATTACTCATTATGGAAACTGTATAATTGCTGAATGATCAGGGGAACTATATATTTGTCATACCAATCGTTACCATGTTACAAATCTCTGTTTCATATACAGTAGACTGGTTATTCCCAAACACGGATGTATGTATCAAATTAGAAGATTCGCACTAATGCATGTATAAAAACCCATAGGTTCTGGAAGGCTCTCGTAATCTTGAACTCATGAAGCAAAACAAAACAGAGACTCGAGTTTACCATAATGACTTGCCGCTACCGGTAGCCATAACAACCAAGCTATCTTTTCCCTCCAAAATCTTCTCGATTATCTCCTTCTGATACGGTCGAAAAGTCGAAAACCCAAAATGTTCCTGTTACCGTACATCAACAAGAAACAAAGCCTGATTAAGTGAGTGTTTATCCCTCACGTGTGAACTTTGCAAGATGAATAACACGAAATCAAAAAGGGAGGTTTTAGGGTTTTCTCGTAACTAAAACGATGCATTGGAAACACGAAATTGAAGATGGAAATCACCTTGAGAGTATATTCCATTTTCGTTTCTTTCCAGTTGAAATGAAATCAGTGTGGACTGATTCGAGACAGAGAAATTGAACACCAGAAACCCACTATATACTTGGGAACTTTAGGTTGAGACTTGGGAGTAGGGTTTTCGCGCCATTTGGTGATGGAACGCATTTTTTGTTTTCGAAATATTTATTTTAAACATTAAGTTTTGGAAAAATGACTTATAAGGGTAATTATGTTTCAAAAATGTTCAAAAAACATCATCCAAGTTTGGTTTGTTCAAAAAACATCATCCAAGTAAAGCCTTTGTACAAAAAATACCATCCAAGTAAGGCCTTTGTACAAAAAACACCAATGAACTACATGTTTTGTTTAAATTTTACCCAATGATAACCGGCTCTTGCAGGTTAAACTGTTCATCTGTTATTATGACATGTCACTAAAGATTAGGCCAAGTCATCTGTAAGACCCGTTCTGCCGAGTCGCGGCCAGGACAGATCTGCGGCGCGGCTCGGGCGAGACCTGGATTCGCGAATGATTTTGTACGCGCGGCGCGGTTCGAAAGAATCCGCGGCGCGGTGCGCCGCAGTCATGAAAAACCCTAATTCGGATTTAAACGCCTATATAAAGGGACCCAGCCCTAGGGTTCGTGTTTTTGGGAGTTTCTGGAGCAGAGACATCAGGTTTCAGCAGAGACTCTTTGGTTTCAAGGCTTTGGAGGTTGAAGGAAGAAATACAACGCGGGAGAAGGTTTGGGACGGATCGTGGGCATCACTCCGTCCTTCAGAAGTAAGGTAAGAAGATTCACTCTTCTGACTTTCTTTTTATCCCGTCATATGGTATTACCAGTTGGTTTGTAGCTTTAGATGATTTGTAGTACTTAGGGTTTGAACCAAAGACATGCATGGACTTGCATGTCCATAAGGAAGTGACCTTAGGGTAGTTTCTGATCCCATGAAGGGTGTAGAAAGGAACCCTAGCCGATTGATGTACTGTTAATCGCTGAAAAACATTTTGGAATGTTACGAGCCGCGACGCGGACTGACTATGTCAGCGGCGCGGACTCGGCTGAAACCCCGTAATTGTGCAATAGTAGCCGCGGCGCGTAGGGCGAGGAGCCACGCCGCGGCGAGCGACTGTTTGAACAGAAATTTAGTTTTGACCACGGTTTGATGGCAAATTGTGAGTCTAACCTTTAGGCAGGTTTGTAAGAGCCTGGTCAGTAATTGATATGTTGTATGTGTGTGGGATTTAGGTGTGGACGAGCTAAGTGGGGATATTAGAGAATATCTGTGCGGTTTCGAATCAGGTGAGTATCCTCACATTACTATATGATGTTGCATGTTAGGCATCTTGTGTGTTATTTACAGTTATATGATTTGCTCTATATCTGTGGTTATTTGTTGTTGGGCTCAGTACTGATGCGTGTCCTCTCGTAGCTGTTGTATGGCGAGTTGGACTATTGCCTTGTCCCATAGCTGTTGTATGATGGGCTGGGCCATAACCGACAACCCATAGCTGTTGTATGATGGGTAGAACCTTCCCGTGTCCATAGCTGTTGTATGATGGACGCCCGTAGCTGTTGTATGGCGGGTAGGGTCGGGTCGTTCTCGAGGACGGGTTGTTTAATGTGTGGGCATGTATGGTAACTTGTGGACTCACTAAGCTTTAAGCTTACACGTTGTTTTATAACATTTCAGGTATTTCAAAGGACAAAGGGAAGGGCAAGGTTTGACGGCAGCGCATCGCATTCCAAGGATTGACGTCAATGAATTATATTTAGCATTTTCAAATGTTTCCGCTGTTAAATTTAGGTATTATGTTGAATAGTTTTACGTTTTGGGATAAATGTTTTATTGGAACCTTGGTAATAAATGATTTTTAAAATTTTTGAAATTGGGGTGTTACAAATTGGTATCAGAGACTTGGTTTGAGGGATTTGGATGAACTGTATTGGGAATCCAAACTCAAACTTAGGACTGAGCGATTTTGTTAAGAAAATGTTTTTGGAAGGTTAAGTTAAAGTAAAAGAAGATGCGATGCGAACCGTCAGCCGAGTTCAAGTAAGTTTTGTGATTCCCAGTTACCCATGCTAAGTTTGTGTTATGTGATAAAATTTATTGTGCTAGGATGTAAAGTTATCTGGATAATATGCTCTGTAGACTGTTTTGTGCCATATGTACTGCTTTGGAATTTTATGCTACTGTCGTTAGGTTGCTTAGTGAATGCTGGTAGGTTATATACAATTAGGGAAGATAGCCTGAGAATTTTTGGTCTGGCCTTACTGGCTGTTCCTTGTTTGGTTGTGACTCTAGGGTAGGATCAGTTATTCAAACGTCTATCTTATTCCCGATTGTATACGGCTGTGCGTCCGTGAGGCGACTTGACGACCTTAGCAGTAGTTCTCTTAGGCGCGTATGAGATGAAGAGTTAGATCAAAAGATTAGGCACCACGGTGCCTGACCGCAGGAGTCATAGAAAATGGTTTAGTATGTGTGTGACATTTTGGGAGGATGATTGACGAACTTGGAACAAGGGCGAATAGGTGTGGAAGGTAGTACCAGGCCAGTATTACCGAAAGCACAGGATTCACGCTTGAGTCAAGAGTAGTCAACCAAAATCCTAGAAAGTCAAGTAGTTGGGTAGATAGGAGTGACCCGGGTATTGATATTGAAACTGTTGCGCATTTCAGAATGGCAGTCACTTGAAGTAACGGTGGACCAGATGCGGGTGCCTCGAGTGGGGGAGGACCGACTGATGAAAATCTCCGCAACCTGATAGTGGAGGAGGTTTCGCGAGAAGTGCTGGCTGCGATACCTCAGTTCTTTGGTACGATTAAGGCTGAGCTATGGGCAATGCTCAAGGAACGACTGGCTACTCAGGGCACATCTCGTGCTAGGGATGCAAGTTATAAGGACTTTTCGGCTTGTTCGCCCCCGATGTTCGATGGGGGCAGAGATCTGATTGTTAGCATGCGGTGGATTTCCGCGGTGGAGGGTGCTTTCCGCACATGTTCCTGTCCTGAGAACTCCAAGGTAACGTTTGCAGCGAATCTTTTAAGAGATGGTGCGAAGGATTGGTGGGAGATACGAACAAAAGATCTCACCCCTGCTCAGTTGGATGCCATTACATGGCCGCAGTTTAAGGAACAGTTCAAACTGGAGTATGTTCCACAGGTGGAAATGGAACGCTTGGCGCAGGAATACCTGAATCTGACTCATACCACTGAAACGGTGACGGAGATCACCAAAAAGTTTAATGAGCGAGCACTCTTCTGTCCAGAGTTTGCGGCGACCGAGCGAATGAGGATGACACGATACTTGGCGATGCTTCGCACAGACATTCGAGAATTTGTGTCTGCTGCTAGGCACCAAACTCTTACTGATATGATAGCGGCCGCTCGGGCCCGAGAGTTGGAGCTGGAAACCCAACAAAAGCAGAAGCGTCCGGCGCCTACTCAGACTCAACAGGTATCGAAGAAGTTTCGAGGGGCAGATCAGGGAAAGCAAGGGCAAAGGAGCCAGGGTAAGTGTGGTAAATGTGGAAGGAATCATGAGGGGCGTTGCTGGGTGTTAATATGCCATAAGTGTGGGAAGGAAGGCCACTATGCTAAAGATTGTCGACAAGAGGTCAAGATTTGTTTTAATTGTAATCAGGTAGGCCACTTCAAGGCCCAGTGTCCCCGTCTGACTCAGGGAGTGGTTCAGAATCCGGCACCCACTACACTACGGATTACCGATGGTAGGCAGGGGAAAGGGGAAGCCCCTAAGACCAAGGGCCGAGCATTCGTCATGACCGCCGAGGAGGCACAGGATGCGCCCGACGTCGTCACGGGTACTCTTTCTTTACTTGCCTCGTGTTGTGGTGTGCGTAATTAATATGTCTATTATGCTTTGATTAGGAACATTCTTAGTCAACTCTACGCCTACCTTTGCACTATTTGATTCGGGTGCTAGTCATTCTTTTGTGTCTGCCGCGTTGGGGAAGAGTTTCGGAATTGCTTTAGGAACTCTACATCGGCCGTTAGATGTAGAAATTGCGGATGATAAAACCGTGCAAGCGACTAGTGTTTATCGGGGATGTGAGGTAGTGATTCAAGGAATAAAGTTTCCGATCGATCTCATCCCTATACCGTTGAGTGACTCTCGAGTCATCATCGGTATGGATTGGATGGGTCAGCATGAATCATGGATCGATTGTAAAAACAAGCGAGTGTGGATTCAAACCCCAAGTGGGGGAGAGCTGGTTGTGCAGGGCGAGAGAAAGAATCGAGGTGCAGTTTTCTGTTCAGCTGCTAGAGCACGTAGACATTTTCAACATGGAGGTTCGGGATTTGTGGCTTATGTTGTAGACACACGAGAAAAGAAGCCACAGCAGAAAGCATGTGATATACCAGTAGTTCGGGATTTTCCTGATGTTTTTCCCGAGGACCTGCCTGGTGTACCGCCAGAGAGACAGGTGGAATTTAAGATTGACTTAACTCCCGGTGCAGCTCCGATAGCTAAAGCACCGTATCGTCTTGCGCCTCCGGAGATGCTAGAGTTGTCTATTCAACTTCGGGAACTATTAGATAAAGGATTCATTCGACCCAGTTGCTCACCGTGGGGAGCGCCTATTTTGTTCGTTAAGAAGAAGGATGGATCCAATAGGATGTGCATAGATTATCGTGAGCTGAATAAGCTTACGGTGAAGAATCGATATCCATTGCCTCGCATCGACGACTTGTTTGATCAACTGCAGGGCGCTACGTGGTTCTCGAAAATTGATTTGCGGTCAGGATATCATCAAATGCGGGTTCGGGAGGAAGACATCCCGAAGACGGCTTTTCGGACGAGGTACGGCCACTTCGAGTTTGTAGTGATGCCGTTTGGACTGACCAATGCCCCTGCAGCTTTTATGGATTTAATGAATCGGGTGTGTCGACCGATATTGGATCGGTCGGTTATAGTTTTCATTGACGATATCTTAGTTTACTCTCGGAGCAGGGAGCAACATGAACATCATTTAAGAGAGGTATTGGAGACCTTAAGGAAGGAAAAGCTTTATGCAAAATTATCCAAGTGTGACTTTTGGCTTCGGGAGGTCCAGTTTTTGGGTCACATTGTCAATGAGAAAGGAATTATGGTAGACCCGGCTAAGGTGGAGGCCGTGATGCGGTGGGAGGTTCCGAAGACTCCCTCTGAAATTAGAAGTTTCTTGGGTCTGGCTGGTTATTATCGTCGTTTCGTCCAAGACTTCTCAAAGGTTGCGGTACCTTTGACTCGGCTAACTAAGAAAAACGCTGCTTTTCGGTGGGGTGAGGAGCAGCAGCAGGCTTTTGAGACTTTGCGGCGGAAATTGTGTGAAGCTCCGGTTTTGACGTTGCCTGAAGGCATGGAAGACATGGTAGTTTATTGCGATGCATCTATCACGGGATTGGGGGCAGTCCTGATGCAACGAGGCAGGGTGATTGCTTACGCCTCGCGACAGTTGAAGCCCCATGAAGCTAACTACCCTACTCATGATTTGGAATTGGGAGCGGTGGTCTTCGCTCTCAAGATTTGGAGACACTATTTGTATGGAGTGAAGTGCACCATCTTCACGGACCACAAGAGTTTGAAGTACCTGATGGATCAGGCAAACCTCAATAGGAGACGGAGAAGATGGTTGGATGTATTGAAAGACTATGATTGTGAGATACACTACCACCCTGGAAAGGTCAATGTGGTAGCGGATGCGTTAAGTCGGAAGGCTTCGGGTGCACCCCTTCGGGGCATTTGTCTAAGGATAACAATTGTGACACCGTTGTTTGAGCTAATTAGGAAAGCCCAGGTGGAAGCAAGCAAGAATGAGAATCAGAAAGGTGAGAGAATTGTGGGTCAGTTGGCAGCTATGGTCAAAGATAGTAGGGATTTGTTAACTTGCCATGAGAGAATTTGGGTACCGAAGCTGGGCGGGGTTCGTCAAACCCTATTGGAGGAGGCACATAAATCCAGGTTCTCCATCCACCCTGGAGCAATTAAAATGTATAGGGATCTGCGCGAATATTATTGGTGGCCAGGCATGAAGAGGGAAGTAGCTTGGTTTGTCGAAAGATGCATGACCTGTCGTAGGGTCAAGGCCGAGCACCAACGGCCTCATGGTAAATTGCAGCCTCTTGAGATTCCAGAATGGAAATGGGAGCATATCACAATGGATTTCATCACGAAGTTGCCAAGAACCCCTCGACGTATGGACACTATTTGGGTTATCGTGGATAGGTTGACTAAAAGTGCTCATTTCCTCCCCATCCAAGAGACTTACTCTGCAAAGGAATTGGCTAAGGTCTACACAGATGAGATTATCTCTCGGCATGGTATACCGGTCTCGGTGATATCCGACCGAGATGTCCGATTTACGTCTAGGTTTTGGAAGAAGTTTCATGTGGAACTAGGCACTCGCCTTCATTTCAGCACAGCATATCATCCTCAAACGGATGGGCAGAGTGAAAGGACGATTCAAACGCTGGAGGATATGCTTAGGGCATGTGTTATCGATTTTGGCGGGAGTTGGGATTCCCACCTTCCTTTAGCTGAGTTTTCTTAAAATAACAGTTATCACACGAGCATTGGCAGGGCTCCCTTTGAAATGTTGTATGGAAGAAAATGTCGGACACCTATTTGCTGGGGCGAGGTAGGCCAGCAGGTTTTGGGTAGTACTGAGGTGGTGCTCAAGACAACAGAGTTAATTCAGAAGGTTCGGGAGAGATTGTTAACCGCTCAAAGTCGACAGAAAAGTTATGCGGATAGGCGACGGTCCGATCTCGAGTTTCAAGTTGGGGATTATGTTCTTCTTAAGGTGTCACCTTGGAAGGGAGTTATTCGTTTTAGGAAGCGAGGAAAGCTTGGCCCTAGGTACATTGGACCATATCGAATTGTCGCCCGTGTAGGTAAGGTAGCTTACCGGTTGGAGCTGCCCGAGCAGCTTAGTCAGATTCACGACACGTTTCACGTTTCGCAGCTTAGGAAGTGCATTATGGAGGAATCTACAATAGTACCTTTGGAGGATATTCAATTAGATGAACGCCTAAATTATGTGGAGCGACCAATTGCCATCATTGAAAGGAAAATAAAGGCTTTACGAAATAAAACAATAGGATTAGTTAAGGTTCAGTGGCAGCATCGAAAAGGGTCCGAATGGACTTGGGAACCGGAGGAGGAAATGCGGAGGCATTATCCAGAATTATTTACCGGTGCGGATTTCGGGGACGAAATCCAGTTAAGTGGGGGAGAGTTGTAAGACCCGTTCCGCCGAGTCGCGGCCAGGACAGATCCGCGGCGCGGCTCGGGCGAGACCTGGATTCGCGAATGATTTTGTACGCGCGGCGCGGTTCGAAAGAATCCGCGGCGCGGTGCGCCGCAGTCATGAAAAACCCTAATTCGGATTTAAACGCCTATATAAAGGGACCCAGCCCTAGGGTTCGTGTTTTTAGGAGTTTCTGGAGCAGAGATATCAGGTTTCAGCAGAGACTCTTTGGTTTCAAGGCTTTGGAGGTTGAAGGAAGAAATACAACGCGGGAGAAGGTTTGGGACGGATCGTGGGCATCACTCCGTCCTTCAGAAGTAAGGTAAGAAGATTCACTCTTCTGACTTTCTTTTTATCCCGTCATATGGTATTACCAGTTGGTTTGTAGCTTTAGATGATTTGTAGTACTTAGGGTTTGAACCAAAGACATGCATGGACTTGCATGTCCATAAGGAAGTGAACTTAGGGTAGTTTCTGATCCCATGAAGGGTGTAGAAAGGAACCCTAGCCGATTGATGTACTGTTAATCGCTGAAAAACATTTTGGAATGTTACGAGCCGCGACGCGGACTGACTATGTCAGCGGCGCGGACTCGGCTGAAACCCCGTAATTGTTCAATAGTAGCCGCGGCGCGTAGGGCGAGGAGCCACGCCGCGGCGAGCGACTGTTTGAACAGAAATTTAGTTTTGACCACGGTTTGATGGCAAATAGTGAGTCTAACCTTTAGGCAGGTTTGTAAGAGCCTGGTCAGTAATTGATATGTTGTATGTGTGTGGGATTTAGGTGTGGACGAGCTAAGTGGGGATATTAGAGAATATCTGTGCGGTTTCGAATCAGGTGAGTATCCTCACCTTACTATATGATGTTGCATGTTAGGCATCTTGTGTGTTATTTACAGTTATATGATTTGCTCTATATCTGTGGTTATTTGTTGTTGGGCTCAGTACTGATGCGTGTCCTCTCGTAGCTGTTGTATGGCGAGTTGGACTATTGCCTTGTCCCATAGCTGTTGTATGATGGGCTGGGCCATAACCGAGAACCCATAGCTGTTGTATGATGGGTAGAACCTTCCCGTGTCCATAGCTGTTGTATGATGGACGCCCGTAGCTGTTGTATGGCGGGTAGGGTCGGGTCGTTCTCGAGGACGGGTTGTTTAATGTGTGGGCATGTATGGTAACTTGTGGACTCACTAAGCTTTAAGCTTACCCGTTGTTTTATAACATTTCAGGTATTTCAAAGGACAAATGGAAGGGCAAGGTTTGACGGCAGCGCATCGCATTCCAAGGATTGACGTCAATGAATTATATTTAGCATTTTCAAATGTTTCCGCTGTTAAATTTAAGTATTATGTTGAATAGTTTTACGTTTTGGGATAAATGTTTTATTGGAACCTTGGTAATAAATGATTTTTAAAATTTTTGAAATTGGGGTGTTACATCATCCTTTAACCTGCAAGAGCCGGTTACCATCGGGTAAAATTTGAACAAAACATGTAGTTCGTTGGTGTTTTTTGTACAAAAGTCTTACTTGGATGGTGTTTTTTGTACAAATGCCTTACTTGGATGGTGTTTTTTGAACAGACCAAACTTGGATGGTGTTTTTTGAACAGTTTTAAAACATAATTACTCTCGGGAACTTGGTCAGTTGTTTTTGTTAGTATTGTTGTTGTTATTATGATTATTGCAACAAAAACTAGTTACTGGCTACTTGTTATCTCAATTTGATAACACCTGACGATTTGTAAATGAAATTTTCAAGGAGTTGGATGAAAATTTAACATTAGATGATTTTTTTAGGGGTAAATTTCAAGGCGTTAAATGAAATTTTAACATTACATGTCTTATTCATGTTATGATGCTCTCAATATTCATGGATTGACTATGAGACTATTATTATTTTATTATAAGGTAAATTGCATAAAAATCACTAACTTTTCTAATTTTTTCGATTTTGACACTGTATTTTTAGTTTTTGCAATTAAGTCATTATGTTTTCAGAAAATTGCAATTAAGTCATTATGTTTTCCAAAAAGTTGCGAAAATGGCCATATGACAGGATGGCAACAGGTTATCAGGTCATATGGTCAAATTTGCAATTTTTCAGAAAACATAATGACTTAATAGCAAAAATAAAACATAGTGTCAAAATCGAAAAATCTGGAAAAGTTAGCGAATTTTATGCAATTTACTCTATTCAATTTGTATAACTTAATCAATTTACATGCCTCATACGTGTCCAAAAAAGTAAATTTGTTGTTACATTGTTTTTCCATTTAAGATAATCAAATTTATTGTCTTAAAAGTGAAATTTCAAAAAGATTTAGGATAAATGCATACGAAACCTTCTTTTACTTAAAAAAAATTATAGTTTAAACTTTTAATACTTTTTGTTTCATTGAAATTAAGTTTTTTTTTTATTGAAAATGAGTATACATTTTTTGTTTTATTGAAAACAAGTACTTTAATTTCGAATAAGACGGCGCCTTTATTTATTTTGTATATTTTCACAATTTTTAGCGATTAAGTCTTTCAAAAAATCTAGTGATTAAAATTATACATTTTATGTCTTCGAGTATGCAAATGCTACTAGCTTGACAGGTTGTATTGCCAATTTTTTTTTTCAATAATAAAGTTGATGGACTCGATTGAAAAAATAGTAAAAGTATATTGAACTTTTTATCTACTTAGCTTAAACTATCTTTGTAAATGTTTAACCATTTAAGTTTTATTTTTACCTATTTTTGTTGTATTAGGTAATTTATAATTGTATTATGATTTGGAACGATAACATGGCAATTCCACGGCCAATATTGTTGTTGAAGATTCACATAAAAACATTAAAATAATTTTATTAAATAATAACCAAGTTTTGCTTTTGTATCATTGTAAAATTCTATTTTATTTTTGTACATTTATATAAATCAATGAACGAACATCAATATAGATTTTTATAACCCATCATATAAAGACATTGTTTACATAACCAATTACCCAATAAGATATTCACACTATGGGCATGTAAGTTAGTTGTTATTCGTATGCATTTATCCTAAATCTTTTTGAAATTCCATTTTTAGGACAATAAATTTGATTACTTTAAATGGAAAAACAATGTAACAACAAATTTATTTTTTTGGACACGTATGGAGCATGTAAAATGATTAAGTTATATAAATTGCATAGGGTAAATTGCATAAAATTCGCTAACTTTTCCAGATTTTTCGATTTTGACACTATGTTTTATTTTTTGCTATTAAGTCATTATGTTTTCTGAAAAATTGCAAATTTGACCATATGACCTGGTAACCTGTTGCCATCCTGTCATATGGTCATTTTCGCAACTTTTTGGAAAACATAATGACTTAATTGCAATTTTCTGAAAACATAATGACTTAATTGCAAAAACTAAAAATACAGTGTCAAAATCGAGAAAATTTGAAAAGTTAGTGACTTTTATGCAATTTACCCTTTATTATAATGACACGTCTCATTCACATTATAATCATGTAATGAAAAATAAACTATCCATATTCCAAACCATAAAAATATCCATATTCCAAACCATATGCAAATGAGTCGTTAATATAAGTTAAAAAAACTTCACCCCCACACCCCACAATTCCATTTTATGAAAAATAAACACAAAAACACTTGATTTATAGAAATAAACACAACGTAATTATGACACTTAATCCCTATTGCAATTACAAAATACATAAATGATATAAATGCAAAAGAACAAAAGTTGAATGAAAGATAATAAAATGAGCATGATGATTTATATTGGTTTACCTCGATGTGAGGCTACTCCACTTCACCCGAATAATATATACTACAAGGATACTCAATGTATAGTCCAATCCATGGTACACAAATCACTTTCGGGTTTATATTTTAAACTACTCGCTAGAATAAGAAGCAAATAGCTAAAACATATCCTAACACATACATTGTGTTGAATACCTTTTAGATAGCTTTCGTAAGTAATAATATCAATTATGTAGAAAGATAATCGTAAGATGTAAGAACTTCACATATGTATTATTTTATCCCAATTGGTTATCAAAAGGCCGTAAACTAAAGTAATACATATAGACAAGTTGTGAAAATGGCAAATGAATGGAACAACCAAAACTAACACAACAAATTAAGCGACTTGAAACCGATTGATCTGTTTATTAAGGCATACAAAAGTTTTCGACTTTTTAGAAAAGTTGTTTACAAAATAACCACTAAATAAAGTCAAACAATGACATACGACCAACCAAGCATGTAGGTTAATCGTATAGGACTATATCAAAATTTATACAATAACACGTTGGAGTTAAAATATGATTTTAAACAATATGCAAAACTCTCATTATTTATGAGAAATTTTCTCAAAGTAAAATATTAAATGGAGAGGTAGAGAGAGAAAGAGAAAATACTAATAATATCCCAATAATAATGTTCATCCTAAGACATCCCAAAAGATTTTATTGATCCCGACTTTGTGATTTGAGTCATGTAACATACATCACAAGGAACGACACACTTCATGATATATGGTGTCTAAGAGTTGCTTCACATGACTTGTATTCAACTTCATATATTTCTCCAGAACAACGACGATATATTTAAACACATAATGAAGACATCATTTTAAATACTAGTTAAATAACTAAGTAATTGTAGAAAACATATTGCCTCCATTCGATGGATTTATATGTGCTTAAATTGCCACCATCCCTATTTGTGAAAATTGAAAACCTTCACCACTAAGTTTGGTAGTTAATAAACATGACAAGTGAGATTACGTGTTTGTTATCGTTAAAACAAACAATATCGACATTAAATGTTAAGCATATGCAACCCGTATAGGCTTTCAATATACTTCTATTAAGTAACAATTAACGAGTAATTACACAAATAGTGTTAAATGACACATTATTACATACTTATAGGATAACTCTATGGGAACATTATAATGTATGAGAATGAACTTTCCTTTTTTGTATATATTTAGACAATTTTTCTGTACACGATTACCATTAAACTTACATAAGTTGTTCAAAAACTACCACTGTGACTGACTATTACAAATAGATGATTCTTTTTACACAATTTGTTATTAATCTTTTTTTGTACATGATTTACCATTAAACTTCTTAGTGATATTCTTCAAAACAACACCATCCACTCACACCGCCACCATCCATTATTACTTACTATAAAACTCTTATATTATCACGTTTATTTCCCTTACACGGCCGTTATGGGTATAACTACACACACTCAAGCCTTATATAATGCATTGGAAAAGAGAAATACACACACCTTATACCAAGAACAACCGTATGGACATGATATTACTTTCCTTAGTTGTTAGAAATGATTGGTAGACTATCCTACTTCTGATGTGGTATGTATGTGATTGAGAACTCACAAAACAACCCCATACATGCCTTAAAAGTCTTACTAAATGCAATACACCACAATATTTGTGTAAAACCCTTTTTGAGAAAGCCACATGCTAGATGAATATATATATAGTATTAATTACTTATTGGTCATAGAGTTTAAAGTGAATATGTACATGTATAATTGACGAAAAACAAATTAATCAATATTATCCGTATTAATCTATGTTAAGGCATACTATATTTTTTTTTTTTTTGTCAATTGTACGTATAAATTCTAAAATTAATAGATTGATCAATTATATATATATATATATATATATATATATATATATATATATATATACACACACACACACACACACACATACACACACACATCTAGCATATGACATTCTCAATAGGGTTTGTGCAAATATTATGGTGCATTACATTCCAGGAGGCCTTTAAGACATGTACGGGGGTTGTGTCATGAGTTCTTGGTCTCATAAAACACCACATCAGGGTAGCATAGTCCACCAATCATTTTTAACGACAATAGGAAAGTCAAAACACATCCATAAGTTTGCTCTTGCTATTGGTATGATGTGAGCATATTCTCTCTTTTCGATGCATCATATAAGGTGTGTCTATGTGCATTTATACACATGGAGGTCGTAAAGTAAGGAAACAAGATAATATAAGGGTTTATGTGGTAAGCAATCATGGATGGTGGCGGTGAGAGATGGACAACGATGATGCGAGTGGGTGGTGTTGGTTAGACAAGATGATCGGACATAGTTTAATGATAAATCATGTAAAAAAATTCAATGATAAATCATGTATATATATAAAGGTTCAACGATAAATCACATATTAAAAGCATTAAGGTGTAATTATCTGCCATGATCGTATATTTTAAACATATCATGTAAGTTTAAGGGTTAATACATAAAAAATAACAGTTTAGTACCCTACAATTTCAGATTCTCTGGTTTTAGCATGGAACATTGTGGGGCATCAAATTAAGCCCAAAACTATAGACGACAAAAGAACAAAGATCAGGGTGTAAAAAGTACTATAGAGATAGACAAGGGACGTCATGAAACATTTCGTTTGAGTGAGAAGTAGATAAGGTTTTATGATTGCTGATCGTCTTCGACCTCCATAACGGTTTCTAATCCGAAAAAGCAAATTATGAGTCTGATGAAATCTCTGGGTGCTTCGGCGGTGGTGAACGTCCCCGCCGCCGCCGCCGCCGCCACCACCACCCAACTTCATCACGGTACACATTCCTTCGCTTTCCTGTCGTTGCCACAACATTTGCCCAAGCTAAACACCACCACTACCAGTATCAACTGGAGAACAACCACCCCCGTCAGGACAGCTGTCGCCGCCATCAATTCTTCCGACACCGTGGAAAAGGTCAGCCTCTATCTTTAAATACGGGCATTCTAATTGATTTGGAACACATTTTCATATTTAGACGTCTCCGTGACTCACAGAAATGCAGAAAAGGGGTTTAGGGTAATTGATAGGGTAGGAAGTGCAAATCGCAAAGGTTTAGATAGCGTAATGCAATTTGTGAATAATTGTCAAGGAAACTGGTTGGATTAACATTAAGTAACTTGTCATTTGCTTAATTGCCTGAACCTTCGAGGCTTGTTGATAACCTGAGCTCAAATCCGGAATCCCACACTTGTTTAGGGTCGCAAGAATTAACAATTATCAGTTCGAATCCCATGTTTTAGCACAACACATGAACAAATCTCAAATTCTAGCCATGTTGCAAAATGCAGGAAACCGAGAGTAAAAAGGAATACCATTTTGTGGTCGCGAATGCAAAATTCATGCTGGATGAAGAAGAACACTTTCAAGAGCAGTTGTTTGAAAGGGTCCGTCTTTTCAAAGAGCGAAACATGGAGCAGGATTTTTGGCTCGTGATTGAACCCAAGTTTTTAGACAAGTTCCCCAACATTACCAAGAGACTGAAAAGACCTGCTGTTGCTTTAGTTTCCACCAATGGTACATGGATCAAGTAAGTCCACCACCATATCTTAAAAGAAAACGTTTTTTTTTTTTTTTTTTTATTTGAACAGACAAGAGAAGTATAATAGTTAAGTGTCTAGAACGATAAAATGGCAAAAGTACGTTGTCTTTTTTCTGTATTTTGATCTGCATCTAAACAATAAACAGGTTTATGAAGTTGAGACTAGATCGAGTTTTGTTAGAAAGCTTTGAAGCTGAGAGTTTGGAAGAAGCATTGGCATCTAATCCCACTAAAATAGAGTTTGAGAAACCAAGTAATTGGGTCGCCCCATACCCAAAGTATGAGTATGGTTGGTGGGAATCATTCTTGCCGCCAGTTGCTCAGACACAACAAGTATGAAACATCATCACGTGTATTCCCATGAGTTTGGGAGGGTGTTTTGGTCTTTTGTGTCGGGAGTCTAGAGCTCACGTGATGCCTAAAGGTGTCTAAATTCGTAAAATGATATTTGTAGGAGTGTATGTTTGCGGTTATAGGGATATTTGGTAAATTTAAAGTATGCTTGAGTTGAGTTTACTTTTCTTGAATATGATCCGATTGAAGGCTTGAATCTATATTTTTGTATCGAGGGAAAAGGTGAAAATACTAGAACTTGGAGCCGGACTTCTTGGTTTAGAACCTTTTTGGTCACGGATCGGACTGTAAACTAAACACCTGCAAACTTGGACTTTTAGAATTCAAAAAATTTAAATATAAATGTATAGGCATGATTGGGATCAACTATACATATAACTCATCAATACTTAATCAGGAATGAGGTTTACTTACATGGAAACAAAATTGTTGAGGATGACGATGCCATAGTTTGCTTCCTTTCATTTCAGTAATGTTGCTTCAATGGATACATTTTTACACATATTGGTGTTTATATGGGGATATTGAAACGTAAGAGGAAAAGCGATCGTTACTTGCCTCCCCACTATACGTTTCTCTCATGTGTGTTAATTTATTATACGTTTCTTTCATGTGTGTTGATTTATCATAATTGCACCTTATGGGGTGAGCTATAGAACCACACAAATTGAGTCCCTCAAAAATGTCAAATTCATTATACTACATATAATTAAGACTAAGGTCTCAACTATCATTGAGAAAATGTTATGGTATATAATATAGTTGTACTTGTATCTAACGTGTGTTATACATTACATGAATAGTAAATATTCAGGTTTAGGGTTTAGGGTTTAGGGCTTTTGTCATAAAAGTCCTTAAGTTTGTCGTAAATGTTCGGTTTTGTCATTATATGAATTTTATGTCCACTAAAACCCAAAGTTTTCAAAATTTTTCCATCGTTGTCCCTGAAACCTGTGATAATAGGTGTGATAGTAGGTTTTCAGGTTACCTTGAAATTGTTTTCACATAAAAGTCCTTATGTTTGCAAATTTTTACGTTTTTACCATGCAATTAATTTCGCAAAGAAGTCCTTAAGTTTGTCGTAAATGTTCAGTTTTGTCATTATATGAATTTTATGTCCACTAAAACCCAAAGTTTTCAAAAATTTTCCATCGTTGTCCCTGGAACTTGTGATAGTAGGTTTCCAGGTTACCTTGAAATTGTTTTCACATAAAAGTCCTTATGTTTGCAAATTTTTACGTTTTTACCATGCAATTAATTTCGCAAATAAGTAGGGGTGAGCGTTATTCGAATTAAACCGCGAAACCGCCCGAACCGAACCTTATACGGTTTACGGTTTCGGGTTAAACGGTTTACGGTTCGGTTAACGGGTTAAGCGGGTTCCTTAAGCGGTTTACGGTTCGGTTTGCGGTTTGAGAAAAATTAAACGGGCCCCGCCCGAAAACCGATTAAGAGGTATATATTAAATATATATAAAATATATTATTGATATATTCAATTACCATGTTGGTAAAATAAGGAAGCGTCGAGACCCTTTTCACGAAGATTTGCAGTTGATTTATCAGGACGTAGAGAGGAGAACCAATATGGAAGAACTTTGAAGTGTTTTGTATTTTTATTTCCTTATAGAACATATTTTCATATTACTCAATTTACAAATTTTTAAGCACAAATGTACAAATCTTAAAGCATAAATGAAGTTAAATAGTAAAAGAGGTTCAACTTTTATAACATGATGTACACCTTTTGTAATTCATAAAAAACCTTTAAGTTGTTAGACGGGAGCTCCCCATGATCTTACGCTGCAGAAGAAATCGGGAGCCAAACTTCTTTCCCCATGATCCCATGATGGACTGCAATTAACAGTGGCGATTTGAATAGTTGAACATTCCTTCTCTGATTAACATGAGGAATAAACAGACTAATAGTATGATCGGGCAAAAAAAAAAACTAATAATACAACTTAAAATGGGATTTTGCTTAAATGGTTTAAACCAAACCGTACCCGCCCAAACCGTATCCGCCCAAACCGCAAACTGTTTAAACCGCTTTTAAGCGGTTCGGTTTACGGTCGGTTTGGCCTTCATCCCCAAACCGCCTAACCCGAACCGCCGAAACCGCGAAACCGCAAAACCGCCCGTTGCTCACCCCTACAAATAAGTCCTTAAGTTTTTCGAAAATGTTTGGTTTTGTCTTCCACCACCCACCACTTCCACTGCATTTTGTGGTGGGTGGTGGCGGCGTTGGAGGACAAAACCGAACATTTTCGAAAAACCCAATGACTTCTATACGAAAATACTTTCAATGTAACTTGAAAACCTGTTATCACAGGTTTCAGGGACAAATATGGAAAAAAGTTTGCAAAATTTGGGTTTTAGTGGACATAAAATCCATAGAAGGACAAAACCGAACATTTAGGAAAAAGTTAAGGACTTTTATGACAAAAGCCCTTTTGGTTAAGCTACATTAATCTTATTTCACATTAATACCCGAAGCAGAAAAGTACACTCTAAAATGTCATATTAGACACGGACCCCATCGATCGTAATCTTGGTGCTTCATATGAAACTTACGATTAATTTAAGTCAAATGATGTTAGAGTTAAATAGCAATGCAGTGTATTTTTTTTATATAGGAACTAAGTGTGCACAATTTATTAATATAACCAAGTCGCATATAAATGACTAATGCTCAATTACTTTGTATTAACATTAGGAGTTCCACTAAAGTACCATGTTAGAATTATAGCATACTAAGTCTAACTTTTTATCCATATTGATTATATGTTGAAAAAATGTGGGTCGTAGACCTTTGGTCATCAGATCCACTACCATATTATCATGTGCTAATGTGCTTGATACAAATCACTATCCACAACTTGCTCCACGGCAAACAAGTATTTTGTATCGAGATAAAATCTCATTCCACTTGAACTAATGTTATTGGAGAAGCTTACGGAGACACATTTTACAATAGATTTGTAATGATCTTGGAATGGAATTTACGATAATGAGTCCTTTGATTTTGAACAAAATTTCACGGCAAGTTTCATTATATACGACAATGTATTTCACCATCATAGTCGAGGTTGTCGCTAACTTATACTTATCACTCTAACGATGTTGGTTGACTCGATGACAAAAAGATGTATCTAGGGTTCAACTTATTGATATCTTTGCATTTTGCAAAGTCAGAGTCGGAATAACATATCACTTCCAAATTTTCACTTCTTTCAAAAATGAGTTTATAATAATTAGTCACTTGTAAATACCACAATACTTTCTTGGAGATTTTACAATAATCTGGGTCGATATCGATAACAGCCTAGCAAGTCGATATTATAAGTGATGTTTGGACAAGTACAAACTTAGTCATACATTAAGCTTTTAACAAACGAAGCATAATTGATCAACTTTATATGATATTTTTCTGCCTCCATTATCGGGCATTGAGACGGACCAAAAACAACCTCAACAACCAAGTGGAGCATTGTTGCATATTATATCAACTATGCACACCTTCGATATATGTATTTTTGGATAACCCTAAAGTTATTTGGGCTTTATCTAGATGTATCTTGATGCATATAATATTTGAGGCGTCATGGGGATAATTCATATAGAAGTGAGATGATAGTAAACATTTTAACTCATGCAACAAATCAATATTGTTAATTTCCAATAAAATATCATCTATGTATAGGACAAGTATTATAAAGTTTCCCAAACTCATCTTGAGGTATATACATTGATCTACCTGGTTCTTAATGAAGTTATACTCTTCATGACTTTGTTAAATATTAAATAAAGAGAATATCATTTATGTAAATGATGAGTATTATAAAGTTCCTCAAACTCATATTGAAGTATGTACATTGACAACGCTATCGTCACACGCGTCAAAAACAATTTATAACCCACTTTTTACTATGTAGATAGGGCAAGCGGGGTCGAGTCCAAGGATTTAGTGGTTAACTTTTAATGAGTTGTAAAGTAGAATTTTAACGGTGATGGTAAAAATATTGAGATTGTAACTTGAGATTAAAGAGAGAATTACTTCCGGTTTAGTTATCAACAATTAGTTGCACATGTATTATTACAATGATTCCGATATAATTACTTTAACATAATTACAGTTTACTGACAATTACTATTACATAGGTAAATACATAATATGTTGAATCGATTATTTGTCTTTGTCTAACAATTAGGTAGATTAAGCACAAACAATGGTGTAGCAATATTATGTTTTAACTAGATGATAGTACATTACAACTTCTTTACATATTAATTGGGCACAAAGTATATTAACTGATTATCCGTCTTAACTCGTGATTTAAGTGAGATAGGCACGAATGATATGTTGGTAATACTATGTCTTGAGAATATGGTAATAAGTAGAAGTAAACACAAATGATTCACTAGTTGTATTTCAAGAGATAGGAGTTTAAGAGTTACAATAGCAAAACATTTGTCGGAATCAAAGTAAAAACATGCTATACTAAAAGTTGGATAACATTACCGGAAGTAATCTGAAGAGATTAGCCTTCCATTCGTGTGATGATCGTGATGATGGTCCTGGTGTTCCTCGTCATGTAACTTGATGCGTTTACCCTTCGAGTTTCTTGAATTACAACTAGAATTACCACCGAGAGAGGTAATCTTTTGATTCTAACAAATAGAGAAGAAATATTTCAAACTATTACAACTGATATAGAGTACTTAGTAACTTGGTGTCTAAAGGATGTAGAATGGGTGTCTAAATCCGTGCATAGAGAGCTTCTATTTATACTACTGGAGCACAGTGCTCGCGTCGCGACCAAGGGTCCCGTCGCGGCGCGAGGAGGCGTCGGTCGTTGCTTTTGGTCGGCCACTGGTCTGGCTAGTGCGGTTGTTGGTAGTCTCGCGTTCATGGAGTTGGTAGTCTCGCGTCCAAGGTCTTCGCGTCGCGACCGGGGTATCCGTCGCGGCGCGATCACTGTAGGTATTTGGGTCTTCTGTTTTGATTTTCTTCACGTCGCGACATAGGTGGTGTCAAGTCGCGATTGCTGTATTTTTATGTGTATTTCGCCTTTTTACTCTTCAGTTTTGAGCATCACTTCCTCGGGTTTGTTCTTTTATAGTTCTTGGGTCTTGTTCCTGAAAATAAACCATAATTGTTAACACACAAATCCCTCTTGTTTTCCTCACACCAGCAGCTCCGGAGAACTCTGTTCAAGTTAAACATGAATCGTAATTCATGTTCAGCCACCTGTTAATATAAGCCTGTTTTGATGTTGAGCTTATCAGGATTTCCTATGGTAAAACCATAGTTCTGGCAGATTTGCATCTGCGACACAGCAGTGGGCTGTGATGTGCAGTGTATGAAAAATGAGATATTCTCTCGTTTATTTTGCAATTTTGTGAGGATGTCTGGGGACGGTAGACAAATTAATCATAATTCTTTTGAGAGAATTAATGATATCATAATAGGATTTCCCCGTGATTTGTGAGATGTTTTCTATGTGAAAACAAATGGCTGGCTTGGGTTAGTGATGACCCGACAGTAGATCTATTATCACCGCCAGACTGTTGGGAGTCTGTGGTGTGCATCAGGAGCTGCCGTTGGAATGTGAGCTTTTGCCTTTTTGTTGTGAAAACATGCATTCTTATAAAATGTGACTGTTTGGTTTTAACAGATGGGGTAGGTTAGACGGGTCTGTCTGAGCCGTATCTGTTTATGAAGAAGCATTTTGCATGTTTTAAGGCGGTTTCTGGATTCTTTTATTTTGCACGGAAATATAGTTTTTGTGTGCCTCTGATCGTATTTATGCGATAAAACAGCTTTTAAATGATAGTGTTTTATTGTAAAAATAAAACACTATCAAAATACTACACACTTGAGGTTTGCTTGTCCTCAAGCAAAATTGAGTTTTTCGCAAAAATAAATTTTTTTTTTTTTTTTTTTTTTTTTTTTTTTTTTTTTTTTTTTTTTTTTTTTTTTTTTTTTTTTTTTAACAGTCGATCATTTGATTCATTTGGTCGCTGAACTGACTGCCAGCATGTTAGATCGCTTTCTGTAATAATAATCAACAACACAAACAAACGTCATTCTGAACAATCACAAAAATAATTTCACACCACACAACAGTTAAATTTAAACCAACAGTAAATAAACACAGAGTACTTGAAATTCACACTAAATTGGAAATAAAACAAACTAAATACTCACTCATCCTCCTCGTCATCGAAATGGGTCCCCGATGGTCCTGCCCCGTCTCCTGTGGAATGGCTACCTGTGTACCAGTCAGGTACTGGTGGAACGATGCTCGGGTATGGATGCTGTGGCTGGAATCCCTGATGGTGAAAGAAATCTGTCATGGAATCCGCCATCCACTGGTGCTGTACCTGATGAGCTAAATGCCACTCCTGATGGGTCAGATGCCAATCCTGCATCTGTCGATATATCGTCCCGAGATTGATCTCGGGCTCTGGATCCTGGGGTGGAATGGGAGACCTCTGGCGCTGACGCTGGCGGCGTCTGGGAGGTGGAGGTGGTGCTTGAGCAGCATCGGGTGCCTGCTCATCCTGATCTGGCTCTGCGAGTACGAATACTCCTGGTGGTCCTGCTGGTCTGATCACATGCATAGACTCCAGGTACTGACGTCCGATGGCTCTCGGCTCTCTCGGAGTCATGGATCGTATCCCTCGCAATGTGGTAACACCATATGAATGCGCCAGTCTGGTGATCAGATGACCACCACAAAGGGGGCTATTAGCTCGAGCCCCTGTGGCCTTGCGAGCCAAGAAAAACGCCAGTGAATATGGGAGGTTGCAGTGTCTCCCTGGTGTCAAAAGACACCACAGATAGAAGAGATCTGCTGCAGGAACCTTCTCGCTGCCCCTCCGTTGATTGACGGAGGTAGCAACAAGTCGGTGTAATAAACGATGAATCGGAGAGCGGATCGCACTCTCTACAGCAGTCTCAGGGAGGTATAAAGTACTGGCAATCCCTCCCCAGAATTCTTCATTAACCAGCTCCTCGGGTGGGCTGGTGATGCATCGAGCTAGATATGCTCTAAACTCCGGTGAACGAGTTTCACCATGCGGATATAGACCCAGTCTCCACCCTAGCTCGACAACGCTACACTGCCTCGGCTCTCCTCCGAGGCGAAAAGAGAGACCGGTACGTACAAACATATCCTCCTCGGTCGGATCGAATGTGACCGTGGAGAAGAACTCGAGCATCAGCTCTTTGTAGCTGTGCTCTCGTATCTGAAATAGATTTCTCCATGCGTAGCTGGTGTATGTACCATCAGACTTGACCAAATATTGGTCAAGTGCTGCTGTGATCCCTAGAGTATTAGCAAAGTTCCAGTCTAATACCAGGGCCGGCTCCACGTCTCTTTGTCTATATCTTTCTATGTTTGCTGTGTATACGTTTAGTCTTGCTGCAGGAAGAGTGTTTGGGAATTGTAACCACTCGTGTGAAGCAATATTGTTCCTTTCAACTTGTTGTTGACGTTGTTCTCTTCTGCGGGCCATATCTGTAAATTTCCAATTTGTAAAAATCATTAACCTAGTTTAACACGCAAGAAAAATAGCAAAAACGAGCAAAAATTTTAACCCCCTGCCCAGCCTTCGCGGCCTGGTCGCGTCCAGGTCGCGTTGGCCTTCAGGTCGCGAGGACCACCCTGGTCGCGATCGCGAGGGCGGAACGGACCGATCGGGATGGTCGATTTCACCTGTTTCGCTTGGTTTTGACTTAATGCATTCAGCCATAAGGGTTCCTAAGTGATATAGCTAGGTTGTACAAGCATTAATTCAAGGAAATAACAACATTTACAACAACCCGATCGGGAACCTAGGGTTCGAACCGATTTCACGCGATTTTGCTAGATTTTAACATGTAATAATCTTAATCGAGAGTAGAGAGAAGATATACATACCTTAATTGATGATCTACGCAAGAAAAACGAAGAAAAATCGGGAGTTTTGGTCGAAATTATGTCCGCCGTGAGAGAGAGTCGCGAGAGGAAGAGAGAGAGTGAAATGCGGCGGATGGCTTAAGTTAGGGTTTATACCTGACTTCATGCTCCTTCGCGACGGGGTGCATGGTCGCGACATAGGTGGTGGTCGCGGCGCGAGCACTGTAAAATGGATGTTCTTTGTCGCGTTTTTACCTGCTTCGTGGTCGAAAAATTTCCGTCTCGTCGCGAGGGGTCTCCAGAGGGCTATTTTTTTTCATTTTCCAACTTCATTTTTACCCCCTCTTTTTACCTGTATACCCGTACATTTAATACACACAAATGTTTATGTTTTTTAGGTTTTTAGAAAATAAAACACACTAAAATCAAATAATCAAAAATAATAACAGCAACTAATTAAACATACTGCACACTTATGCTTTGCATAAGTGTAAATGAGGGTTTGCAGTGAACACTCCCACAAAGTTCTCGGGTTGCCTCCCGAAAAGCGCTAAGTTTAACGTCTTCAGCCGGACGCAGTGCCTTATGTCTTTTTATCATCAAACAACCCACATTCCCGAGTTTCACCCGGGTCAAATGGCATGTCAACTTTGACCTTATCGAATCTCGTTTTTTTAACTTTGAATCTTTTGAAAGAGCACTTAAACCTTGTTTTGAAAGGACATGTATTTCTCCTTCGAGTAAAGTTCTGTAACCGAGTCTTGATACCACCGACCACTTTCATCTTTGATTTGTAGGATCGTGTGGTGTAATGTTTCTTTTTCTGTATTCTTTTCTTCACATGTTTACTTCCAATGTTATCAACATGTTTTGACCTGTCAGAAGAGAAAAGTATCTCCGGATCGTGGGTAGTGTCAACGAGCATATTTGCGGTATGCTTATAGAAGTAATCATCCATAGTATTGATTACAAACAAATCCCCACCGATCAGAGGATCATTGGTACATCCAAATAGTTGAAGATTACATTTTTGGTTTCCAAATATCACATCAATCACACCTTCTTGACAACTAATATGGGCATAGATAGTTGCTGAAATGGGACGATTAATGATGTCATTTGGTTTTTTGAATATGTCCAGCCTTTTGGAATCTATCACAAAAATGTCAAAAAGAAGTTGCTTTTCTGGCTCTTTGAAATTCTCTAGGTCAGGGGTGGTATTAGACTCTACTAACTCCTCCCCAACTTTTGGTGTTTCTAGTTCATGGAAAATTATTTGAGATGTTTTCAATTCAAGTTCAGATTTTTCTTGGTTAAGTGTTTCTAATTCAGTATGTTCTTCATTGATTGATACATAATCCTCCACCACAACCTCATAATCGGGTGGTGTAGGTTTATGTACATTAATGTCAAAAGATTCATCTCTACACAAGATAGTTACCTCATCCACTTGCATAGTTCCTGAATGATCGTCCGATGGTTGTTCTTTTAGTTGCTCCACCATTTGTTCCAATTGATTTTCAAGCATTAAGATTGCTTTGGAGTTGTTTTCCTCTTGTTTGAAGCCTTCCTTCAACAATTCCAATATTAGATCTAACTTATTGTCAAATGACGATTCATGTGATCCTTGATTTGCTAGAAAATAGGATGACTCGTCATCTTGATTAGGGTCCGAATTGTTGCTCCCCCACCAATCATCATCGTATGGATCTTGTTGCGGTGGTGGACAATAAAAGTCATAATAACCCAAATCTATGGTGAGAAAATCATTCATTGTCCTTCCTTCATTCATGGAATAAATCCCAGTGTTGACAACACTATGTCTTGTATGCATAAACAAGTGAGTTTGCACAACAAAGAAAATAATAACAAAGATAAAAATTTAACTTTAAGCAACTCTTTAGAAATTAAGCGCACATAATCCCCGGCAACGGCGCCATTTTGACAACGCTATCGTCACACGCGTCAAAAACAATTTATAACCCACTTTTTACTATGTAGATAGGGCAAGCGGGGTCGAGTCCAAGGATTTAGTGGTTAACTTTTAATGAGTTGTAAAGTAGAATTTTAACGGTGATGGTAAAAATATTGAGATTGTAACTTGAGATTAAAGAGAGAATTACTTCCGGTTTAGTTATCAACAATTAGTTGCACATGTATTATTACAATGATTCCGATATAATTACTTTAACATAATTACAGTTTACTGACAATTACTATTACATAGGTAAATACATAATATGTTGAATCGATTATTTGTCTTTGTCTAACAATTAGGTAGATTAAGCACAAACAATGGTGTAGCAATATTATGTTTTAACTAGATGATAGTACATTACAACTTCTTTACATATTAATTGGGCACAAAGTATATTAACTGATTATCCGTCTTAACTCGTGATTTAAGTGAGATAGGCACGAATGATATGTTGGTAATACTATGTCTTGAGAATATGGTAATAAGTAGAAGTAAACACAAATGATTCACTAGTTGTATTTCAAGAGATAGGAGTTTAAGAGTTACAATAGCAAAACATTTGTCGGAATCAAAGTAAAAACATGCTATACTAAAAGTTGGATAACATTACCGGAAGTAATCTGAAGAGATTAGCCTTCCATTCGTGTGATGATCGTGATGATGGTCCTGGTGTTCCTCGTCATGTAACTTGATGCGTTTACCCTTCGAGTTTCTTGAATTACAACTAGAATTACCACCGAGAGAGGTAATCTTTTGATTCTAACAAATAGAGAAGAAATATTTCAAACTATTACAACTGATATAGAGTACTTAGTAACTTGGTGTCTAAAGGATGTAGAATGGGTGTCTAAATCCGTGCATAGAGAGCTTCTATTTATACTACTGGAGCACAGTGCTCGCGTCGCGACCAAGGGTCCCGTCGCGGCGCGAGGAGGCGTCGGTCGTTGCTTTTGGTCGGCCACTGGTCTGGCTAGTGCGGTTGTTGGTAGTCTCGCGTTCATGGAGTTGGTAGTCTCGCGTCCAAGGTCTTCGCGTCGCGACCGGGGTATCCGTCGCGGCGCGATCACTGTAGGTATTTGGGTCTTCTGTTTTGATTTTCTTCACGTCGCGACATAGGTGGTGTCAAGTCGCGATTGCTGTATTTTTATGTGTATTTCGCCTTTTTACTCTTCAGTTTTGAGCATCACTTCCTCGGGTTTGTTCTTTTATAGTTCTTGGGTCTTGTTCCTGAAAATAAACCATAATTGTTAACACACAAATCCCTCTTGTTTTCCTCACACCAGCAGCTCCGGAGAACTCTGTTCAAGTTAAACATGAATCGTAATTCATGTTCAGCCACCTGTTAATATAAGCCTGTTTTGATGTTGAGCTTATCAGGATTTCCTATGGTAAAACCATAGTTCTGGCAGATTTGCATCTGCGACACAGCAGTGGGCTGTGATGTGCAGTGTATGAAAAATGAGATATTCTCTCGTTTATTTTGCAATTTTGTGAGGATGTCTGGGGACGGTAGACAAATTAATCATAATTCTTTTGAGAGAATTAATGATATCATAATAGGATTTCCCCGTGATTTGTGAGATGTTTTCTATGTGAAAACAAATGGCTGGCTTGGGTTAGTGATGACCCGACAGTAGATCTATTATCACCGCCAGACTGTTGGGAGTCTGTGGTGTGCATCAGGAGCTGCCGTTGGAATGTGAGCTTTTGCCTTTTTGTTGTGAAAACATGCATTCTTATAAAATGTGACTGTTTGGTTTTAACAGATGGGGTAGGTTAGACGGGTCTGTCTGAGCCGTATCTGTTTATGAAGAAGCATTTTGCATGTTTTAAGGCGGTTTCTGGATTCTTTTATTTTGCACGGAAATATAGTTTTTGTGTGCCTCTGATCGTATTTATGCGATAAAACAGCTTTTAAATGATAGTGTTTTATTGTAAAAATAAAACACTATCATACATTGATCTACTTAGTTCTTAATGAAGCCATACTCTATATGACTTTGTTAAATATTAAATACCATTGAATTGAAGCTTGATTTATCCTATATATTGACTTATTGATTTTACAAACTAAATGTTATTGACCATTAGAAATAGAAGTTGGGTCACGCATGCACACACACACACGTGTAAACATAACAAATAGTAAACATTAAACATCAAGTGTCAAAGTCAAATACTACAAAACATGCGTAATAAACTAAATATGCATATTAATTTCATTGTTTGGATACGACAAATATTCACTCCACATTTCATTTGCTATTGATGCTCTTATTTGTTGGCATGATGTTCTTGATCTTGTGTAGTATTCAACACCTCGCATATAACTTATTCTTCAAGTTTCAAATCACGATCTTCTTAAAGCAAAAAGTTGCGAAGGATACAACAAGCCAAAAAAATTGTGATCGAGTTTCACGAGTAAAACGGCTCAGTGACGCTTCTAATTATATGAAACCTTTTCTTTAATACTCCAAAAGCGCGTTCTATAGAGTTCATCAATGATGCGTGACGAAGGTTAAACAATTCACAAGGACTTTGAGGTGCTCGAGTTGAATACTCTTTTAAATAATATTTACCATCCCGGATAATTGGCTTATTTTCTCCGGTAAGTGCTTCCTAAGTGCTTCCTTCATTACTCTTGAATCAGACGTTGTGCCTTCCCATCCACCCAATACATATGTGAACTTGAAATTGAACGAACAAGAAATTAATATGTTTTTGGTTGGATATCCTTTATGTAAATATACGTGGAGCCCAATAGTGTATCTCCAAAAGAGCCCTTGTGGAGAGAGGGGAGACTCCAACATATTGACACTTATAGGACCGTGTCGTACCAATGTAATATACATTAACACTCACCCTCAGAGATGTAGGCTCGATAAGGTTACATGGATGCGAGTAGGGGTGCAAACGAGCCGAGCCGAGCCCGAGCCTGAGCCTGGCCAAGCTCGGCTCGGGCTCGTTAAGAAATATACAGGGCTCGGCTCGGGCTCGGCTCGTTACGAGCTTTATGGACCCAAGCTCGGCTCGGGCTCGTTAAGAAATATACAGGCTCGGCTCGGGCTCGGGCTCGGCTCGTTTAATTCTTAATAAGCCTAAACGAGCTTAAGCTCGGCTCGAGCTCGTTAAGAAGCTAAATAAACGATTAAATATGTTTTAATATATATATATATATATATATATATATATATATATATATATATAATATTATATTATATATAGGCTCGTTTAGGGCTTGCGAGCCTAATCGAGCTTGGTGGCACAGGCTCGGCTCGGGCTCGTTTAATAAACGAGCCTTATTTTTAAGCTCGGGCTCGGCTCGGGCTCGTTTAAAATCGGTCTCGAGCCGAGCTTTTATCGAGCCGGTCCCGGGTAGCTCACGAGCCGGCTCGGCTCATTTGCACCCCTAGATGCGAGACACTGGTTTTGATACCATGTAAACATATATGGAACCCAAGGAGTGTCTCTCCAAAAGAGGCTTTGTGGAGAGAGGGGAGACTCTTAACATATATTGACACTTATAGGACTTTATTACCACTATATCCTGGGTCATCTTTACTAGGTACTTTAACACAAATGTGGGTCCTATCAATTGCCCCTATGCAATCCTTCAAAAAATGAGTAAAATCTTTTTTTCTTGGATTTCTTTTTTGATAGTGTGGCCTATGAGTTGAATAATATATCGATCTTCTCATGATATAACTGCATATAGAACTCTATGAAAATGCCTACTTGTGGCTGATCCGGAACGATGATAAAACCACGATACGAAAGGATTCTTAAATCATTTCCAACTATATGCAAAAATCTAGCAATTTGCTATTCAAGTGTCATACGTTGAGTAGATCGAAGACCACCATGGATATTTAACTTGTGACATGATATCTTAAATGCCTTCTCACTTATACATATAAATTCTCGACATGTTCTCACTTATACATATAAATGCCTTCTCACTTATACATATAAATTCTCGCAATGTAACATTTTTTCTCGTACTTGTCGCCTACATAACGTCTCCTCTCGAGTAATGTGTTTTACAAGGTTTCTTTTATAAAATCTACGATGTATAGAAGAACCACTAGACAAACAAAGTGAATGGCAACCAAATGTTGACGTATTGCCATAAGAACAAAGGTATCATGCAACATGAACTATATATTTGGCCAATCCTAAGATGAAGAATAAAAAGGAATAAAGGTAGCAGTAAGTATACCATTTTATTTATTGGCGACCAAGAAGAACATTTTTATGACTATTTATTCATATGGAAATTCACGCCTACCGCTACTTTCTCTAGTTATGTTTGGTAGTAAAACCTGAAGGGTTTCTATGCAATCAATGAACACAAAATATTCCTAAGGTTCACATGCAACCCTAATAAGATCTATGTTTTCTTCTATGAAGATTAGAACTAAAAACCTAAAGGATACAATTCAATTCTAAAGAAGAATTAGGAAAACCAACCTTTGATCTTATGATCCTTCAAGCTAGCAGCAAAAGAATCCTGCCTCAAATGCAAGTCACACCCAAGTGATGGAAGAATCAGTCCAGCAGAGTAATTCCAGAGAGATAGAGGCGTGAGATTTAGGGCACCCAGGGGGTTCCTTATATAGCCTCCTAGGGTTACACCTGAAACCCTAGAAAGCCTCCAAGTGGACAAGGCTTTTGGACACTTGGACCAGACTCCCCAAAACCCTAACATGGTTTCGCCAAAACCCTGGAGGCTCCTCCAGGGTGGCGCCAACTTTGCCCCAGGTTTTTACCTGGCCAGTTATTCAACTATTGAATAAATGCCAAACCAGTCCCTGCACCTTTTAATTAATTAATTTAATCACTGAATTAAATACAATTAATTCTAGATTAAATCTTAATTAATTATCATAGTTTCTAATTAATATATTAACACTTAAATATATTAATAAACCATATATATATATATTTTCTATTGATTTATTATACAATTAATAAATCAACTATTCTCTCTACTGAACTATATATCTATGCTCCATCTATGAGGGCAACCCAAATGGACTTTGCTTTTATTCATAAGATAAATACAATTATAAGTCATGGCTTAGACACCTAATCCAACAGTCTCCCACTTGGATAAGTCTATGACTTTAATTGTCTGAACTCTGACCCAGTCAGTTCTGTCCAAAGATAAGTGATCTGATGATCCTCCGTCCAACAGGATATTTTCAGACTCAAGACATGGACTAACGTCAATCTTGGTCTGATACTCTGTTTCTCTATTTCTGATTTGCATATGACTTTAGAGACTACTAATTGAACACATCAATTAGTCCTGGTTGGCCAACACTTTCAGTCAACTTCAAAATCATGGAGAGGCCTACAGATAGCTGTTTCCCATCGGGTCAGGGGACGGATAAGTTTCGACTTATATGTCCATATCTTTTGCGGGTCCGAATACATACAACAATGCGTTTTATAACACCGAGTTACTGGCGCGTTTTTCGCATTGTCAATATGCACTTGTATCGCAAACAACAGATCATATCTCTCCACTTAAAGATCACCGGATATTATCGTCTTAACATTGCTCGTGATATAATCCATAAAACAATCTGTTAAGCGCGGGTTTATCCAATACTCAAATCTATTTTCTAAGTACTCATGAACGTTGCAGCAGTCTTACTGCAATGTCTAACTCATTAGACTGTCTGCAACCAATTCATGACAGTCTTAGTTCATACTTACTTCCTAACAGTATGATCGACTATGGAGTTTTAAATAATCTAATTATTAAGGAAGTTAAACATGAAAATATAGAAACACAGAAATAAACAATTGACAAAGGCAGTAACAATACTAATTTATAAATCTCAATTATAAAATCACCGAGTCAATTACATTTATACTGTTACAAGTTTCTAATCTATCTAATTTCTAAAACTAATATCATCATTCAATCCAATGCTCCGAGCATGCTGATTGTGCTTGATCCTATTCAGAGCCTTAGTCAAAGGATCTGCAGGATTGTCTTCTGATGATACTCGCTTAACCAGTAAGTGCCCTTCTTCTACTTGATGTCGAATATAGTGGTACTTTCTTTCGATATGCCTGGACTTTCCATGGTCTCGCGGTTCCTTTGTCAAGGCGACCGCTCCTTCATTATCGCAGAAAAGTTCCACCGGGTCCTGAATGCTCGGGACAACTCCAAGGTCCCCGATGAAGTTCTTCAGCCAAGCCGCTTCCTTAGACGCTTCACTTGCTGCGATGTACTCTGATTCGCACGTTGAATCAGCCATCGTTTCCTGCTTGGAACTTTTCCAAGTGACCGCTCCACCGTTCAAAAGAAATACCCAGCCCGACTGGGACCGTCCACTGTCCCTATCTGTCTGGAAGCTGGCATCTGTATATCCACTCACTTTTAACTCATCACTGCCACCAAGGACTAATACCATATTCTTTGTCCTTCGCAGATACTTGAGTACGTTCTTGACTGCAATCCAATGTGCTTTTCCAGGATTAACCTGGAACCGACTAACCATGCTCAGTGCATAGGATACGTCGGGACGAGTACATGTCATAGCGTACATGATCGACCCTACTGCTGAAGCATAAGGCACCCGACTCATTTAAGCTATTTCCTCATCGGTACTCGGACTTTGAGTCTTACTCAATTTAGTATTACTTTGGATTGGTAACTCTCCCTTTTTGGAATTTTCCATGTTAAATCTCTTTAACACCTTTTCCAAATATGTACACTGGCTTAAACCTATCAATTTTCTCTTTCTATCTCTAAGTGTTCTTATCCCGAGAATATAAGCCGCTTCCCCTAGGTCTTTCATGGCGAAACACTTCCCGAGCCAAGCCTTAACATTTTGCAAGGTCGGAATGTCGTTTCCCATGAGCAGTATGTCATCAACATACAACACCAGGAAAGTGACTATACTCTCACTAGCCTTGACATATACACAAAACTCATCTTCACTCCTAGAGAAACCAAACTCTTTGACTTTCTCATGGAAGCAAAGATTCCAGCTGCGAGATGCTTGCCTCAACCCGTAGATTGATCTTTCAAGCTTACATACTTTATCAGGGTGCTTTGTGTCTACAAAACCTTCTGGCTGACTCATGTAAACATCTTCAGTCAGTTTCCCGTTAAGGAAAGTGGTTTTGACATCCATCTGCCAGATTTCATAATCATGAAATGCAGCTATGGCAAGCATTATCCTAATTGACTTAATCTTGGCTACTGGTGAGAAGGTTTCATCATAGTCAACCCCCGGGGTTTGAGTGAATCCCTTCGCAACCAGCTGAGCTTTATAAGTATGCACTTTTCCATCCATGTCGGTCTTCTTTTTGAAGATCCACTTGCATCCGACTGTCTTTCGACCCGGTACATTGTCAACCAAGTTCCAAACTTGATTGTCATACATGGACTTTATCTCGCTGTCCATTGCCTCTTTCCATTTTGCAGACTCGGGGCCTGCCACTGCTTCACGGTAGTTAGCCGGCTCATCCAAATTGGTCAATGTACGATCACTGACTAACGTGTCTCCGTCCGAAGTAATATGGAAACCATAGAACTCGGGCGGCATGCTAACTCTACCTGAACGCCTAAGGGGCAACGAAATATCGGTGGGTCCAACAGGAACTTCTTCCTCATGTTGGTTGCCAGTTTCTTCCAAGGTTGTTTCATCGGGCGTCTCCTGAATTTCTTCGAGATCGATCGTACTCCCACTATCCTCTTTGGATATGAGTTCTCTCTCTCGAAAGAACCCCCGTCTTGTTACAAAGACCACGTCCTCGCTCGGTCTGTAGAACAAGTATCCAAAGGACTGTTTCGGGTATCCGATGAAGTAACACCTCTCACTTCTTTCTGCAATCTTATCTGAAGTATCTCGTCTCACGAATGCTTCACAGCCCCAGACTTTGATGTGTGCCAACGAGGGAACTTTCCCCATCCACATCTCGTGCGGTGTTTTCGCAACCTTCTTGGTTGGGACAAGATTTAGGATATGGGCGGTCTCTAAGGCATACCCCCAGAAATGGATTGGAAGTGAGGCTCGACTCATCATGGAACGAACCATGTCCAACAAGGTTCGGTTTCGCTTCTCAGCAACACCATTAAGCTGAGGTGTTCTTGGAGGCGACAACTGTGAAACAATTCCACATTCCTTGAGGTAATCGGGAAACTCGATACTAAGATACTCACCGCCTCTGTCGGATCTAAGCATCTTTATATTTCTGCCCAATTGATTTTTCGCTTCATTCTTAAACTCTTTGAACTTTTCAAAGGTATCCGACTTATTCTTGATTAAGTAGACATACCCATATCTACTAAAATCGTCGGTAAATGTCACATAGAACCGCGTGCCATCTTTAGTGGTTGTTCTGAAGGGGCCACACACATCTGTGTGTATGATATCCAACAGACCTTCACCTCTTTTAAAGGAACATTTGAATGGTGATTTTGTCATCTTGCCAAGTAAGCAAGATTCGCATACATCATCCGACCTGAGGTCGAATGATTCCAACACTCCATCCTTTTGGAGTTGGGCGATGCGTTTCTTGTTTATATGGCCAAGGCGACAATGCCACAGACATGCCTTTTCTATACCGCTTGAAGCATCAATAGCTAATACATTTTTACCATAATTATCAACACACATAATAGATTCATACACTCCATCACAAGGCATAACATTAAATATGAAAACATTATTTTTGAAAACTGAAATTGAACCATTCAATTTATTAAACTCGTAATAAAAGCCTTGTTTAAACAATGCATGAAATGAAATTATGTTCTTTGCCATATCAGGCGCATAGCAACAATTATGTAAATCTAATCTAACTCCACTACTCAGCATCAGTCCATAAACACCGATCTTGGTAACAGGTGACGTTCGCCTATTCCCCATGACCAGGTTCAGTCTGCCATGCTCTAGCTCCCTACTTTCCTCTAGGCCCTGCAAATCAGAACAGATATGAAAACCACATCCTGTATCAAGGACCCATGAACGGGAAAAAGATGAGTTATTAGATATAAAATACGTACCTGCCTGTGACGGTTTCACTTTACCGTCCTTGACGTCCTGCAGATACGTTGGGCAGCTTCTCTTCCAATGACCCTTCTGCTTGCAGTAAAAGCAGTCGGCTTCTTTGGGGTTCCGAACATGTGGAATTCCGGAAGACTTACCTTTCGGGGCACCGCTAGATGACCCGACATGAGCCTTTTCCCTCTAGTTCTGCTTAGGAGGGCCTTTCCGTTTCTTTCCCTTTTCGAAGCCAATAGCCATGACAGGCGGGTTGACAGGGAGCACAGCCTTCCCCTTCATCCCGTCCTCAGCCGTACGAAACATGCGGTGTAACTCAGCTAGATTTTCCTGGTTGTTGTTCAAATGATACGCCAGTGTGAACTGGTCAAGGAGTTTACCACTATGTCAACTGCTAAATCCTCATGGACAGACATTTCCAGCTTTCTAAGCCTTTCCACATAACCATGCATCCTCTGCACATGTGCACAGATGGACTCGCCCTCCTTGGGCTTGCTGTTAGTGAAAGCTTTTAAAACTTCACGCCTTTCGATGCGCTCTTGCTTATGGAACCTTTCCGCGAGCTCTTTGTGCATCTCGTAAGGCCAATAGTCCTCATAGATACGCTGCAGTTCAGGGTTCATAGTAGCGATCATGATGCAAGCCACTTTGGTTGCATCATCAGAGTGTTTAGTGTACGCAGCGATTTCCTCGGGAGTAGCGGTTTCAGTGTCCACATCAACAAGCTCGGTTTCCAGAACATACTCTTTATGTTCAAACCTTAAAGCCATTTTGATGTTGCGGATCCAGGCATTATAGTTGGTGCCGTCCAACGTCACCTTTGAGCATAATGACAGAATCGAGGTGACATTACCGGGATTTGAGTGGGGAACGGATTGGTCAGAAGACATCTGAACAAGAAGAATGTAGTTTTAATTAGATATAATAATAGTAATAACCCTTATATTCACCCAAGAACAAATATAAGGCTAGGATCCTACAATAACAATCTACAATACCGAAAAGGGATGCCGTAATCAATATTGTAAATTTTATCAGGTAGGCGAATGACGATTCAGCCAATTCCACCGCGGAAACATAATCATATTATAATGGAATTCCTAGTTTCTTTGAGATTTACCGAACTGTTCGATAGCATGTTTTAATCTCGGGAATGCCCCGCTGTTTGTGATTGGGATACCGAGGATCACAAACCGGGTGTGAATAACCATGCAAATTGCTTGGTACTCTTGAAGTCAATTGTCATCTCTAATTAACGTACCGGTAATCCACACGCGCTCCGTTAATAATGACAAAATCAAGAAACCCATCGCGACTCATTGCAGACACCAGTTGGCGTGCCGGTAAACCACACACGCTCCACCAACGTTCCACAAAGTGCAACGTGCAATTTCATGGATTAACACCAATTCACATTTTTAACCTAAAGTAACTAGATTGGGGTTTGTTTTAAGGTTCTAGTACTTTCAATTATAACATTATACTTTTAAGAGGCTTTAGCGGTTCTATCATACCCGTTCGGCTAACGACACTCGACTGATCAGGAGAGCGGTGGGTAAGAGTAGATACCCATTAGACTAACATTTTATAGTCAGTCGCCTTATACCCTCTTTATAGGACAGTTTTGTGAATGAGGCCTACTAACGGTAGACTAACCAATTTTTTCTTATATATATTAAATTAACTTTTAATCATAAATATATATATAAGATATATTTTAATCTCATTAAAATATTTTAGAATTAATTTTATCTTAATTTTCGCAAAATTTAACTAATTTTTTGAAAATTTTAATTAATTCTTTAAACCGATTTAATTGGTCTTTTAATTAATCAATTAATTAAATTAATTAAATCTAGGATAGATATTATCAAATTAATCAAATTAGTTATCTATCATGGTCCCTATGGTGATCGAAATTAGCAAGGCACACAAAAAAGTTCAAGTTATTTCAATTATTCCAATTACCAAAAATAACAACATACTTTTATGGCAAGCAAATCAAGCAACCAAAAGGGGGGACCAAAGGGGATGGCGGCTAGGGTTAGGAAACCCTAGCCTTGAAATCGACAAGGCCATATCTAAGGGTTTAATTTTCGCCAAAAACCCTTAGGCACAAAACAATTCATGCAGTTCAAATCAATTCACAAGAAAACAGCCTAAGCTCTGATACCACTGAAGGGTTTCTATGCAATCAATGAACACAAAATATTCCTAAGGTTCACATGCAACCCTAATAAGATCTATGTTTTCTTCTATGAAGATTAGAACTAAAAACCTAAAGGATACAATTCAATTCTAAAGAAGAATTAGGAAACCAACCTTTGATCTTTTGATCCTTCAAGCAAGCAGCAAAAGAATCCTGCCTCAAATGCAAGTCACGCCCAAGTGATGGAAGAATCAGTCCAGCAGAGTAATTCCAGAGAGATGGAGGCGTGGGATTTAGGGCACCCAGGGGGTTACTTATATAGCCTCCTAGGGTTACACCTGAAACCCTAGAAAGCCTCCAAGTGGACAAGGCTTTTGGACACTTGGACCAGACTCCCCAAAACCCTGGAGGCTCCTCCAGGGTGGCGCCAACTTTGCCCCAGGTTTTTACCTGGCCAGTTATTCAACTATTGAATAAATGCCAAACCAGTCCCTGCACCTTTTAATTAATTAATTTAATTACTGAATTAAATACAATTAATTCTAGATTAAATCTTAATTAATTATCATAGTTTCTAATTAATATATTAACACTTCAATATATTAATAAACCATATATATATTTTCTATTGATTTATTATACAATTAATAAATCAACTATTCTCTCTACTGAACTATATATCTATCCTCCATCTATGAGGGCAACCCAAATGGACTTTGCTTTTATTCATAAGATAAATACAATTATAAGTCATGGCTTAGAAACCTAATCCAACAAAACCGAGTTTCACATAATAGAATAAAAAGGAACAAAATAAATCTTAGACGTGAATAAAACAAGTTAACAAGCCATTCCTACATAGGAATAAATATTGGAGTGTTAACATTAGATTCACATTTGAAGTACATTAATAAGATCTCCTTTGTTGTCCTTTTTTTGAGTTGTCTTGGTATAAATAAAACTAAGGAGTATATAATGACTAAAAACCTAGATTATAGTAAATGGAGTTTTCAACAAAGAAGAAAAAACATGTCTACTTATCGGAAAAAAAGATATATTCTTATCAACTTGCTAAAATTCAAACTAAAAAACTAGATTATAATACATGGAAAATACTGTCTACTTATAGAAAAAAGCTATGGTTATCCATTTGCTAAAACTAAGGAGTAGATAATCACTAAAATTCCAACTATATAATGACTAAAAAAACACGTCTACATACTTTTAACTTCCATCGATGATCAACCCAAGTCGAATCAGTTGCCTAACAAGGTGAAATGCTTTTGGATTTAATGCAAACAAGTAGATCGTTTACTCAACAGAAAAATAAATCGATTGTGATAAATGGAAAATCGCAAGAAAGAGGAGAAAAAGGAGGGAAAAACATACCTGCTGAGTTGGATGGACGATTTAACAGTGATGGCAATAGATAATAGATAATGGCAGCATGAAAGACGTTGATAAACTGAAGAAGATAAAAGATGGATAGTCGATAGTAATGATAATTTTGTCAAAATACACTCTTCCCATTGTAACTCTCCCAAAAGTGGGCAGATGAAAATCATAATCTTTTTACCTCCCATTCCCTCCCCTCCCCCCTCTAAAAAAAATCTCAAGAACACCTTTGACCCATGGTTACATCCCTAATACCTTCGTTCCAGCCTATTAATGAACTTAAGACCACAACGTTAGGAAGTAAAGTTTACTTATCTAGAAACAATATATATATATATTTGAAGAAGACGATGTCATAGTTTGATTCCTTTCACTTAACATAATAGTGCCTCAATGTCTCTCTCTCTCTCTCCCTTATATATATATATATATATATATATATATATATATATATATATATATATATATATATATATATATATATATATATATATATATATATATATATATATACACACACACACATGCAACCATTGTGTTTATAGGGAGTGATTACAGTGCAACAGAGAAAAAGATCATTCCACATATCCTATTATACATTTCTCCCATACGTATTAATTTCTCATAGGTGCATCTTTTGGTTAGTTATAGACCCATACAAATTAAGTCCTTTGAGTTTTAGTGGTACTACATATACTTAACTTTAAGGAGTCAAATGCCATTATAGTGAATGTTATGGTATAAAATATAAGTGCATAGAACGTGTAATAAACATTACGATAATAGTCTGAAGATCGTACTAATGAGTCATTTTCCAACAATAAAATGACATCATCCCAATTGGAAATAAAAAGTTGGTTTGATTCGAACCAATACCTTAGTCTTTAGAAATCCGAAAAAGGTAACCAATTTCTAGGTACTCTAGAACCAATATAGCCTTATTGAATGTAATCAGTCTAGGTTTGGTTGATCGAGTTTATCAATCTGATTGGGCTATATACAAATTAATTTCTTTTAACAAATCCTGTTGATTTTCTAAATCAGAGGCATTAAAGACGTGAGTATGGAGCATATAAAAAGATTAAGAATTGTAACATGTGTTTGTTTGGTAAAATTTTGAGTGAAATTAACATTTTTTGTTAAAGTATTGTCTGACCTATGTATTTTGTTGATATAATATTTAAAATCCCATATGATAACCCATAAAGCTGTCATCATTTTAATGTTTATTTGTTTTAAAGATAATAAAATTAAATTCTAAAAAGTTATTAGATAGGATTTTGTTAATTGCTTAGATTTAGAGAATCCTTTTAATTATAAAATTAAACTATAATTGACATAATTTAGATATAAATTGCACCAAATCATGAAATATTTTTATAAACATATATTGCGAAATCAGGATAACTAAATCGGTGAGAACAACTACTATAATGTTATTAAAAACATAATTTGAGGATTTCTACTACATATTTAATCATCAACGCTTTTATTTATTTTTTATAGTTCACATCACAAAAAGGTTTTTTTCTGTTTCATATTCGACATGTTAAAATCATCATGTACTTCACAATAGCTTCAAATGTTATTTAGTCAATGATTGTACTTTTGAATATCTCAGGCGTGTTCATATAACGTTTTTAATCAACTCCTCAATGGTATTTGCTTCAAACTTGATGGTTCAAAGGTTTTATTTTGTTAGTTATATAAAGTTGTTTGTTTAATATATTCGATAGTTTGGTGGTTTTATTGTTAATATTTATGACATAATCCAATATCAAATTAGGCAACTTACTCAAAGAAGATGATATTCATTGATGTTAAAGATGACGATCTCATATTATGATTCTTCTTCATCTCACCTAATGGTGTTATATTGATTAATCCGATGGATAGATAACATGTACAATAATTATATAGAGAACTAATATATAAATTTTTAGAGATTCCAATCATATGTTTATCTCATAATTGTGTGTTTAATTTATCAATTATACGTTATGGGTAAGTTGTAAAACCACACATACTTAGTACCTTAAGTTATAGACAAATGTCATATCCATCATATATGATTTTGAATCTAGTGACCCCTGGTATGTTACTATGACAAACATTACGGTACAAAATATAATTGTATCCAACATTTATCTGATACATCAATAATTGCCTTGATTAGATATATACTCGCGTTTTTTTAACATAAATAGTTATCATCACACACAACATCACAAGCGTATTGCCGAATTATGATACGATCCATCGACACACCCATGAAACTTGAAATTATTCTTTTTGGACTCGACGTCTTATCCCATGAACTACATTTTCCTAATCTTTTGGGCCGACAAATAGAAGTTCTATATAGGCCCATGGGCTTATGATGTAGTGATAATACAGAGTTACAGACTACAACCAGAACCTCGACAATGATTTGATTCGCTATTGACTTTGATGGACTTCTGAACAGCAACCAAGAGAGAGAGAGAGAGAGAGAGAGAGAAACGACGGTGGGAGACGATGAAGAAAGCAAGCGAAGGGGAAAGGGGGATCTGAAAATCGAAGTTATTTGGAGTACAGAATGGATGGAGTAGCTGAAGGACTGTGGGAATTAGCGGATTTTCACGAGAAGAATGGCGAAATTGGAAAATCAGTCAAGTGTCTTGAAGCCATTTGTCAAAGCACTGTATCGTTTCTTCCCGTTATCGAAGTCAAAACTCGACTTAGAATCGCTACTATGCTCCTCAAGCATTCTCATAACGTTAATTATGCGAAATCTCACCTTGAACGATCAGTTAGTCAATTCTTCCCTCTTCCACTTTATTTGATTTAATTTGCGTTGGTTTATGCTCATTTTGTTATGTTTTCGAAGTATAATTTAGCTGTGGTTTATGATAATTTTCGAACTTCATGAAGCTATGGAGCTTTATTTTGTTCAGTTTGTTATACTACTTTTACGCATAGAAAACTTGATATGGTGCTCACTAGGTTATCCTATGTAGATGACTAAAACTGTATAGTTATCAACTTAACACACAAGAGCCCCACGCCCATTCAGCACGACAATATACAAGCTCAATCTAGATTATTTGTTCTTATTTGACCCTCTTGGTTGACTTAGAAATCGGGTATAGCTAGATTTTTGCTTCACCAACCAATTGACATGTAACCTTTGATGTCGTGTGAAAACTTATGGTACACTTGGTATGTTTTTGAACATGTTGAGGTGTTTTTTTGATCAGTAAGGTGAGAGGGTTCTTAAGCCATGTAAATTGGGGTTAACCAAACAACCTTTGCCCTTATTTTTTACAGCAACTACTCTTGAAGTCAATCCCCTCATGCTTCGAGTTAAAGTGCAGAGCTTTCAGCTTACTAAGTCAATGCTACCATCTTGTTGGAGCCGTCTCTTCTCAAAAACAACTACTAAACAAGGGACTAGAACTTACTGCAGACTTTGGGGAAGGGTATGCAAGTTTTCTTCCGTGGATTCTACTTTCAACATGCAGTTTCTTGTTTCATGTTCTTCGAACCATTGTGTTCCTGTCATATCTTATATTCAAATTGGCATCTTTTCATGCAAGTTGTACAATTGGGATCTGACCTAATTGTTATTTTTATTTATTTGAAGGTTTTCTGGGAAGTTATGGGCATGCAACTTCAATTCACAGCTTGCAAATGCTCTCATCATAGAAGGAGATTATCAGGGTTCTGTATCGGCTCTAGAACAAGGCTATGCTTGTGCAACTGAGATGTACTATCCAGAATTACAGGTTTGTGAGATGTACTATTTCTTGCATTTAGTCCTTATTCTTATAATTAGTTAAAATCTTATTTGGCATGCAGTAATTCCAGTGATATTAATGTCATCCAATCCGGTTATTGTTCTTATGGACAGATGTTCTTTGCAACTTCAGTTCTACATGTACACCTCATGCAATGGGATGATGGAAGCTTAGTTGAAGGTGCTGTGACTAGATGCAATGAAGTCTGGGAATCTATTGATACAGACAAAGTAAGTTTAATATACATTTGACAACAAGTTTAAAATTAGTTGCACCCATTTTAAATGATAGTAACATCATGACTCTTTACTTTCTTGGAACCCTAGAGACAACAATGCCTTGGTTTATTCTTTTACAACGAGTTGCTCCACATATTCTATCTAATCCGAATATGTGACTACAAAAACGCGGGCCAACATGTTGACAAATTAGATGCTGCAATGAAGACCGACTTACAAAAAATGCAACATGCTCGTGAGCTTAAAAAAGAACTCAATATAGTAAATGAAGGTCTTTCACAGTCTGATTTACCTCATAGAGATAGGGCTAAACTGAGTTCAAGAAGAAGTCAACTTGAAGAAGAACTCAGTAATTCTATTGGACCAAGTTTGACTGGTCAAGAATGTTTAGAACCTGCGTATTTTGGGAATGTGAAACGAGAATTGGGAGACAAGCTTGAGTTGGCACCTCCTCCTATTGATGGAGAGTGGTTACCAAAAAGTGCTGTGTATTCGCTTGTTGATCTTATGTTTGTTGTTTTTAGCCGCCCAAAGGGACTCTTTAAGGAATGTGGGAAGAGAATTCAGTCTGGAATAAAGACTATTCGAGGTTAGTTTTTTTTTTTTTTGGGTAATTTGATCACTTTGAGTTATCAAATAATTGAAAATTGATATCTTGATTTTTAAAGGTTTATGGTTTATATTTCTCTGGGTTGTAGGCCATGGTATAGGCTAGTTGTTACTTGTTTCTTAAGGGGCTGTTTCTCTTTTTTTTAATGGGTAATGATGTCTGTCTGGATCTGCTTCTTTCCTAGACCGAATAAACCATCTGAACAAGACTAAATGACCATTTTACCCTTACATCAAAAAAACAAATTTCACAGTATTAATCAGTTTTAACCATAGTCACATAGTTCGCGGTAGCTCCGGTACGGGAACGTGGAAAGGGATCGCAAATCGCTAGTTTCCTAAATTCGGTACGAGGGGGGGGGGGGTAGGCTCATTTCGGTTCGCTCCGGTACGATGTACCATACAATTCGGTACGATGTACCCGTTAATATTATATATATATATATATATATATATATATATATATATATATATATATATATATATATATATAATATACAAACACATAAAGTTAGATTGCATTACTTAATTATCAAAATAAACCTTCAAAACATGAACACATAAGATGAAGTCAAGAACATATACTAAAAGTAAACCTCAAAAACCATCATAAAGAAATATAGATCAGAACTCAGAACTCAGACCCTCTGTTTTTTTTCCTTTCCCATTATCTTCAACTTCATCAATTTCGGCGAATTTGCGAACCAGAAAGCATCAGCTACTGCTCAATTTGATATTCAATTCGTTAAATTTTGTAATTGGATCGCGATTCCGAGCGAACCTAATTCGCGTTCGTACCGCGTTTTGGTTCGGCCGATCTAGATCGAAATTCGGGGGTAAGTAGGCGAATTATGTGACTATGGTTTTAACAATATTTATAAATTTGAACTGAGTGGAGATGGGAGGAAAAAAGAAGGGCATATAGGTAAAGGGTTAGTTTTTAATACATTAAGCTAGTTTTTTTTGGCCCATTAATTCGTTTGCCTAGATTAAGTAAAAAAGAAACAACCATGTATAGCTGTCCAATATAAATTGTGCTATTTCTTTATCTCTTTATTTTATGATTTATTTCTAATATTCATTGAGAGAAAAAGCTGTCTATAATATTCATGTCTATAATGTCTCTTTATTTTATGATTTATTTATCCGCAATTTGGAAGGGTCAAGTGTGAGAAATAGCAATGTAATTTCATTTATTTTATTTATTATAGCATCCTACTTTCATTTCTTCCTATAATATTAGAATATTGTACTATGGAAAATCTGCCTGATTATAGCAATGTCATTCGAAAACAAAGCAATCAATATAATTGGGTAGATTTATCAAAGGACAATGCCGTAAATAAGAAAAGAATTGAAAGTATAATGCTCTAATTGGGTAGATAAGGTATAATGCCTTAGTAAGAAAAAGACCGAAAGTATTATTCTGTAATAGAAAGGAATGATAGTAGGACGCTTAAAGAAAAACAGAAATGAAAGTACATTGCTGTTTCATGCATCTAGCCCTGGTTTGGAATATATGAAGCATCAAATACCTAGAAAATGTTCTATTTGTATTTGTGGCATTAACATGAAAAACTTCTTGGTTTACCTTCTCTGTCGTATCTATGAAGACAACTTTTTATTTTATTTACAAATTTGTCGTGTGTTATGACAAGCTTTATAAACCAAGTTACTTGTTACATGCAGCGGAGCTGAAAAAATATGGAATAGCTGATGGTACAACAGGTAAACCTTCTGCTTTTATTATTATTATTATTATTATTTTTTTACCCCATAAAGTCCAGTATTGATAAAATGACCGAATGTGTAACTGTAATGATATCCATCAATAGTCTTATACAACTAACATTCCCGTTTATTTCAAGCAGAAGTGGATTTGCAGCATTCTGCCATTTGGATGGCTGGTGTGTACTTGATGATCTTAATGCAATTTCTTGAGAACAAAGTAGCAATGGAACTCACTCGTTCAGAATTCGGTGAAGCACAAGAGGTTTGTCTTAATTGAAATTATACAATAACAACAACAACAATAATTATAACAATATTTAAATATCTGCAGGCATTATTGGAGATGAGGGGTTGGTTCAACCGTTATCCCACAATCTTGCAAGCTTGTGAAAGCATAATTGAGATGCTGAGAGGCCAATATGCCCATTGTGTTGCCTGTTATGATGAAGCTGCTTTTCATTTTGTTGAGGCAGCAAAGGTATGTTGCTTATTAATGTGTATATTTACATAAATCATAATATTATATAACTTGTAAGTTTTCAGCTGACCGAGAGCAAATCAGCACAAGCCATCTGTGACATCTATGCAGCCGTGTCTTATATATGCATTGGCGATCCCGATTCTTATGCAAAGGTGAAATTACTGATCAAGTTGTGTTCATGTCTTATACATTTATTTATTATAATTTTTCTAAAACGCAGGCTTTAGAGTTGATTGGACCAGTTTACAGAGTAATCGATTCTTTTGTTGGTGTACGAGAGAAAACTACTGCTCTTTTTGCATACGGGTTTCTTTTAATGAGGCAGGAAAATCTACAAGAAGCACGGTAAAAAATATCACTTATCTTAATACTTTTACATTTCTCAACAATCATATATTTATAAAAGAATTGTATTTGTATCTATATTTATAATGTAGGGTTCGGTTGGCAAGTGGGTTACAGACAACACACACGACTCTCGGGAATCTTCAACTCGTGTCACAATATCTAACCGTGCTTGGGAATCTTGCACTAGCCCTTCATGACCCGGGTCAAGCCAGAGAGATCTTGAGGTCCGGTCTTACATTGGCAAAGAAGCTTTATGATATTCCCACTCAGATCTGGGTCCTATCAAATCTCTCGGGTACTTTTTGCATAATACTGAAATTACTTTCTGTTTTTCTGTATTTTTTTCCCTAATAAAAAACAAACATCATGTTTCATGCAGCATATTATGAGCAAGTAGGCGAAAAGGCAAACGAAACAGAGAATCGGGAATACGAGAAGAAAAAGTCAGATGAGTTGGAAAAAAGACTTGCTAATGCGCATGCATCTAAGCATCATCTTGAACTGGTACACTTTTATCACTTTGACTAGTTTTTCTTTCTTCAACAGCGTTTCGGTTTTTTTAACAATTTTATATGCTTGGTGAACAGATTGAGAAAGCGAAATTCGAAGTGCAAAGACTAAACGAAGTTGATATCAAGCGAGCGATTGCGGGCCCGTCCATGAGAGTTGACCTTGACATTCCGGAATCGGTTGGGTTGTCATCACCCGCACCTGCACCTTCGTCAAGACGGCTCATGGATGTAGATATTGGTAGACGTGTCACCAGAAGAGGAGGGTAGTTTTGTCCAACTCGTGTATTCTCTAATTTGTTGTAGAAAGAAGCCTCCTCATGTTCACATAGTTATTTGTAGTTTTCACTTAATTATTAGGGTTTGTAGCATATGCTAATTGTAGATGATTGTAACTTGTAAGATTCAAATGTAATCATACGGTTATTGTGGATGTAAAATCACCAGGTGTGCATTGTTAAATGGGACATGACTAAACAAGCTTTCTAAGACAAATTTTGCATGAGTTTCTCTCCGGTTTCATGTTTTTGGATGGGAAATCTCTGTTTGATCGAATCAAATGTGAACTCTCACTTCTTCACCATTCTTAGATTCTTTTGATTGAATCAAATGTGAGGTCTTCCATCCCATTTGTAATTGACCATACGTAAGAAACTATTGCATTTCAGGAATTTAAAATAAACCACATCAAGAACCGATCTTCTAAAATATTCACAACTAATACTTGATTTTAAAACGAGGTGACACGCTCTTATTAATTGTTACAACCAAATATATATCTTACCAATTTATCTTTAGATTGTTACAATTTTTTAAAGACGCATATAAATAGATATCATTTTGATGCATAAATAAATTATTAATTCTTTTAAAAGCTCTAAACCAATAACCAAACTAAACATGGTCCGAACCAACTGATCCGGTCTGGTCCAGATCGATTCTCCAATTTTGTTGTTCCGAACCCATTCTTTTACACCTCAGCCTAAATCACGTATATAGTCCTCCTTCCGTCAATATACATAGTCAAAATAAGTAGACGACTTTATTCAGTCTGACACGTTTCAATGTGCGACTTGGCCGGCAAATAAAAGGTACCTTTATGATTATATTTTATCATTAATTAAATTATGTGATATAAATTATAAGTAGTAATTACGAATTTACAATAATAATACATCTTCCTAAATTTTTGTTCTTTTCTTAAAGGATCTTGATCTGAATTGTCCTAATTATTGATTATTATTACAAAATATGAACAATGTTTTATAATAAGCCCTCACACAGTAAAAAGTGCCATTACGATGATACTCTGCTTCAAAAAATGGCGTTTTTTTGCCGAAAATATTCCAAAACTTTCCCGGAATCTACAAAATATATATTTCATCACAATAAAGCTTCAAAAAGAAAAAACGGTGCAATTTCATCATAAAAACATGAGATGTAAATTGTTTCGATCATTTTATTTGTAAGTTCTTTTATCGATGAGTATTTTTAATGTTTTGTTAATAATTGATAAGTTACATTTTAACCATGGTTAAAAACTATTCAATAATTTATAGTGGTATTTTCATGACTAAATTAGACGACAATTAAAAGGTCAAACAAAGAAAAACAAACTAATAAACGATTATGGCATTGACACGAGTTTTGCTTAGAATTGGTCCAATATCAAACCACACGAAGCACCACGTATAAGTTTTATGTTTTCAAAATTTAGAAATATAAAAATATGATCTGTTTCATGTTTGAAAAGTAAAGGAAAATTTAAAGTGGAATTGGTTTATTTTTGGTCCCATATTGAGCCAATGTAACTCATAATTGGTTGATAGAAATATTTTCACCTCATGACCGGCTTTAAAAAATCTAGAAGTTATAAACTTTCATTATTTTGTTTCAAATCTATATAAAACAGTAAAGATGCCCCGGTAAAAATAGGTAATAATATGGTTAAGTCGTTAAGATTTACATAGAAAACTTGTCGTACCCAAAGAAGAAGACGCCCTCGGCGAATCCATATAAAAAAACGCAGATGCTCGCCGGTGATCGGTCTTCACGGACGCTCTCCGATAAACAACCACTTCGTCTCCACGATCTCCTAGCACCAGATCCTGTACCTTTTCTTACTCCCAATTAGGGTTCGAGAAACAAAATTCAATCGCAAGAACAGCATTTCACATTTTAGTCAACTAGTTCTTCAGCTCAATGCCACAACCTTTGAATTAAGCAAAAATGCAATCAACAATTGGCGCAAGATGCGGTAGGGCTCGTCAACTTCTTCTTCTTCGTAGAACGGAAGGCAACAAAATGATGACGATCTCGAGCTATACTAGTTCTCGTAGTAGTATTTCTCGTTCATTTCTCCCACAAAATTTTGCTGATGCTTCACACAGTTCCTTTAGTAGACTTTTTACTAGACAATTATCCTTTCGTCCGCGTGATCCATGGGATGTTTCGAGGAAATCTACGCATGTTTTCAAACACTTGACTGCGTTTCTCTCAGATTTCTCTTCTACTCCCCTTAAAAAATCTGTAAGTTACGTGTGTGCACGCTTAGTTTATGATTATGTTAAATCCCTTGCTTGACTCCATGCGAGATGATTTTCTTGAAAATCGTAAGTATAATTTTTGTGTAGCCAGATCAATGACATGCTAGATTTATAAATTTGTTTATTCCTAACTAATCACCCTGAAATTAGTGTGCAATATGCTTTCTTGAACTTGCTTAGGCTTCTAGTAAATAGCTCTAGGAAAATTGTGTGTTGCCTTGGGTTTTTGAATGTGTGAAGTGTTGACTTTTGTAATTATGTTAGTATGTAAGCATTTCTCGGTGTTGATATTAAAATATTTCTGATGCGTCTTGATATTGGCGTATGGTATGTGACTAACCATGTAAACCATTTCCTGATTATCATTATTAACTTAGATTCCGACTCTAGGAAGAAGCAGGGACATATTGTATTCTCAATTCTGGGAGAGTATTGGTTTAATTTCTTGTAGTCAATTAGGTTTCTTAACCAATAGCATGAAAGAAAATTCATGAATAAGTGTCACCACATATGTTAATATAAAGACATTCATGTTTATATCATTGTAATTATCAGGGTTCTATACCTAATGGGTATGCTTCATTGACCACATCCAGTGGCGATGCTGCAAAGGGTACAAAGCAGAATAACAAAGGGGAGGAAAAAAACCTTGTTACAAAAGGTGATAAAATCAATAATGCAAAAATTCTAAGTACACTTGCAAAGTACTTGTGGATGAAAGATAACACAGAGTTCAGATTGAGAGTCCTCACTGCTGTTGGATTTTTGGTTGGAGCCAAGGTGAGTAACTTTTGTGTATATAAGGGTCAATTTTAGTTAATTTGCTCATTGGATTCCTTTTTCTTTTCTTCTATCAGGTAATGATTGTTCAAGTTCCTTTCTTATTCAAGCTAGCAGTTGATTGGTTAACAACAGCAACAGGAAACCCTGGTTCACTCTCTGAGTTCACAGCTGCTAATTCAACATATTTAGCTGTTTTTGTGAGTCCTGCAGCTGTGTTGATTGGTTATGGAATAGCACGAACAGGGGCTTCTGCTTTCAACGGTACATCATTATGAAGTAATTGCTGTGATACCGAGTATTCATATTAAATTCTAATGATAAAGCTTATGACTTGAACATTCATTTGACCTACATTCTCTTCAATCTATGCTTATATTTCTGTACATGTGTCTTTGTTATAGAGTTAAGAACTGCAGTGTTCTCTAAGGTTGCATTACGGACTATTAGGTCAGTTTCAAGAAAGGTGTTTACACATTTGCACCAGCTTGATCTGAGATACCATCTTAGGTATATATATATGTATAATTGTATCCAACCTTTTCTTTTATCTGAAATATAAACCTTTTTCATTGTATGTTAATTGTTAAAGTAAAAGAAGGGGGTGAGATTTGCTAATTAGGTCCATTATTTCTTTAATATCTTTTTCTTTTTTGTTTGCAGTCGAGAAACAGGTGGTTTAAATCGAATTATTGACCGTGGTAGCAGGGCTATTAATTTTATCCTCTCAGCCATGGTATTTAATGTTGTACCAACTATATTAGAGGTCAGAATTGTTCTCTAATCAATATTTTTGATCTACCATATCTCTTTATCCTTCTCCATATTCTTTTTAATCATTTGCATATATTAATTCAGCAGATTCAGCATGTTTTCTTTTAGATTTCCATGGTATCAGGTATTCTTGCATATAATTTTGGAGCACCATTTGCATGGATCACTTCTCTTTCGGTTGCTGCGTATGTCGCCTTCACATTGGCTGTCACACAAGTAATTCATTTCCTTTCGTTTCGTTTGTTTTGATTTATTTAAAATTATAAATATTTACCTCCAACTTTATCTGTTTTAGTGGAGGACTAAATTCAGAAAGGATATGAACAAAGCTGATAACGATGCAAGCACAAGGGCAATTGATTCACTTATTAATTATGAGGTGAAGAGTCAGCAATTTTTTATGTATATTTTACTTTCCATGTAATGATAATGTGTAAGATTCCCTTTTCTCTTTTTTGTTTTTTTTTATACTTTTTTTTTGTCAGACCGTCAAGTATTTCAACAATGAGGAATTTGAAGCTGATGAATATGATAAATATTTGAAGCGTAAGTTATCATATATTATTTAGAAGATTGTTGCTAATCACATAAGAGGAAGGAGTATTAAATTACTGCTACCTCAGTGATTAAGTTTGATAACATGTAATTACAGGCTATGAAGATGCTGCCTTGAAGACACAATGTAGTCTTGCTTTTTTAAACTTTGGTCAAACTCTTGTATTCAGTACAGCTCTCTCAGCAGCAATGGTACTGAGTTCAAATGATATTATGAAGGGTGTGGCCACAGTTGGTGATTTGGTAAACCCTTATTTATTCATGAAAAAGATAGAATTTAGTGATGAATGATGAGATTATAATCTATTTTATGATGGTATGCATAGGTTATGGTAAATGGGCTCCTTTTCCAGCTGTCCCTTCCACTCAACTTTCTTGGCAGTGTCTACCGTGAAACTGTACAGAGTCTTGTTGACATGAAATCCATGTTTCAGCTACTTGAGGTACATTCTCATTTCAATAAATTCCTTTTTTTTTTATTTATTAATTTATCGGTTTTTTTCTCAGGAGAGGGCAGAAATCAGAGATGAAGAAGATGCAGAAGCTCTGAAGTTGGGTGGTGGTAGCATTGAATTTGAAAATGTTCATTTCAGGTGAGGTGATTTTTGTGTTGCTAGTGGGATTGTGATGGGTTTTGTTGATTTTGTTGCTGATATGTAGTTTGTTTTCACAAATTTAGTTATGTGACAGAAAGAAAGATTCTTGATGGTATATCTTTTGTTGTGCCAGCTGGAAAAAGTGTGGCTATTGTTGGAACCAGTGGCAGTGGTGAGCCTTTTTTGATCTGTTCAGTTATTTCTGCTTGTGTTTATTGTCCATAAATTGAATTTCATGTGCAGGTAAATCAACAATCCTTAGAATGATCTTCAGGTTCTTCAACACTGATTCTGGCACGGTAACTGTTTCCCTCTTAATTTCTGCTCTGAGCAGAAAAAGTAGTTTTAAAAAAAACATTTTTTAGTTTTTTTTTTTATTTATTTTACTTGACAGGTGAGAATAGATGGTCAAGATATACAAAAGGTCACACTTGAAAGCCTTAGGAAGCATATTGGTGTTGTTCCACAAGATACAGTAAGTAGCTGTGTCTTTGTAATTTTTTGCATAATATGCATCTCATGTTTCTGTATAATTCTTGAAAACTGTCTGTCAGGTATTATTCAACAATACAATATTCCACAACATTCAGTATGGTCGTCTCTCATCTACCCCTGAGGAGGTTTATTTTCTGTTTATAGAAATCATGCAAAGCAATCACTTGTTTTTCATTAATGACATAGGATAGGGTTTTTAATAGGTATATGATGCTGCTCGAAAAGCAGCAATTCATGACACCATCATCAACTTCCCACAAAAATATTCCACTCTTGTTGGTGAGCGTGGCCTTAAGGTCAGTATATAATTATTGTTTTTTTAATTAGTTTTACAGCCATGCCGTCTAATCTTTAGGTTGATTTCAATCAGAAGTAGCAACATACTTTTATTTCTTTCTATGACAACATTCTACTTTCAAATTTTTTCTTATTAAGACATTCTACTTTGAAAATAATCTATCCAATTATAGCATTCCACTTCCAATTTTTTTTCTTGCATTTAATCTTGATTTTCCAATTCTTTTACTTTTTCAGCTTAGTGGCGGTGAGAAACAGCGAGTTGCATTAGCTCGTGCGTTCCTGAAAGCACCTCCCATTTTGTAAGATGTGCATTCATATTTCATAATCACCAAAATGTTATTTTCACCCTTTTAAAAAAAAAGGTAAAATTAGAAATTTAGATGGTAAATTGTATGTTTCAGGTTATGTGACGAAGCAACAAGTGCTTTGGATAGCACAACAGAAGCCGAGATCCTAACCGCTTTAAAGTCCCTCGCCAATAACCGAACCGCAATTTTTATCGCTCATAGACTTACAACCGCGATGCAGTGCGATGAGGCAAGCTTTCTTTATAAATTATTATTGGGCCTGACATGTTTTACATTCAGTTGATTATGTTTTTCTTGTTTCGATTTTGGACAGATTATAGTTTTGGAGAGTGGAAAGGTTGTAGAACAAGGTCCTCATGAAGTTCTCTTGTCGAATGCTGGTCGATATGCACAACTCTGGTCACAGCAAAACACCACCGTCGATTGAATCCTAATTTCATCGCTTTTCCTATCGTTTTATAAAATAAGGTAATGGCGGCTTACAAACAAGCATGAATCCATGGAATTTGGCGGTCCGAGTTCTTTCTCATGGCCATTTGATAGAGTCCACCAAAATAAGTCTATGATTTGGGAAAAGACGACGGGCCTAATTTTTTCTAGGTTATTGTATTTCTCCCCAGTTTTTGGGAGAATTTATGTCTTTTTTTTTAAATATTAAAATATTATTATTTTTAAATGTCAAATTATTATATTTTTCAGTTTAGTTTTTAAATGTTATATTTCATAAATTTTCAAAATATTAGATTTGTATTTCTCCCCAGTTTTTGGGAGAATTTATGTCTTTTTTTTTTAAATATTAAAATATTATTATTTTTAAATGTCAAATTATTATATTTTTCAGTTTAGTTTTTAAATGTTATATTTCATAAATTTTCAAAATATTAGATTTGTATTTCTCCCCAGTTTTTGGGAGAATTTATGTCTTTTTTTTAAATATTAAAATATTATTATTTTTAAATGTCAAATTATTATATTTTTCAGTTTAGTTTTTAAATGTTATATTTCATAAATTTTCAAAATACTAGATTTGTATTTCTCCCCAGTTTTTGGAAGAATTTATGTCTTTTTTTTTAAATATTAAAATATTATTATTATTAAATGTCAAATTATTATATTTTTCAGTTTAGTTTTTAAATGTTATATTTCATAAATTTTCAAAATATTAGATTTGTCCAAATTTTAATTTCTGACATTTATAATTTGTAATCATTTTAAACTTTTATTTTTACAATCGACTATTATACCTTCATTATAAATCTAAGTTTAAAGTCAAACCATAAATATTTCCTTTCTGAAATAGTCAAGAGAATTTGATCTGAAACATAAGATGCTACGAGCCACAAGTCGAAATCAGATCTTACATAAGAAAAATCCAAAAAATGTCTCAAAAGTCAAACATAAATATAGACATCACTCAACACACTTCAATTTGAATTGCAAATTCTTTTTGCTACTCAAAGCAGAGTTTGCAACTTCATTTGTGCCGATCTTGATCACTACCACCTTAACTAACCTCCTTCGATTACAATTAAATTCTAACATTAACATTCGCCAACAGATAAAAGATTGTTTTCTATTCTTTAACATTCGATTAACTTGCAAAATATACTAGTCATTCATAAGCATAGTAAGGCTAGTTGTCAAAGCATTCCTTTCATAAACATAACCAAACAAATTGCCAAAATGTTCATTTTCCAATAGAAAGGTGTCATTCATAAACATCATTAGCGATTAGCAATACTTCTAAACATATCATATTTGTGAGACTTTACATCAAATTAAGTTTGCAAATCACATAAAATTCAATAAACATTTGCCATGTATCCCATATATGGGAAAATTCCACGTGTACTCATCTTAGGTAGCTAGAGATAGCTAACTATATCTCCACAACCTTTTGTCCTTCTTTTGCACTTGAACTCCTTCAATACCTGTCATTCTATCCCATTTAGTCATATCATCAACATGCTATGATTAAAAATACACAAAGGTAGTCTAGTCCTTTTCCTTAATAAGCTCGTGTCCAATTTATCATGTTCATGTTGTCTAATGACTCGTCTTAAACATAATATTCTTAATCATCATGATGAAGTCATTCCATGATGCTTAAAGTAAAGGTGTATTAACCTTGTGTTAATCTTCATACCATGCTAGTTTCTGAATCCTACGCTGCTACATGAGAAACTTGTGAATCATCATTAATCACATACTAGATATTGCATAACCTCAATGCTAATTTTACTAACTCAATAATAATCATCATACCCTTTCATATGCCATGAATCAACAATTTTCACATCCTCAATCATCTATTGAACCTACTAACAAGCTTCAATGTCATGGTAATCACTATTAATTAGTAGTGATCAGTGCTTTCTTAGATGACCACACATGAACCATGAGGAATTAGGGTTCATGGGGATCTCTCTCAGTGTTGTAGAAATCCAAAAGAAAAGAGTTGTATTAAAAAAACCAATAAGGGTAAATTAGACATTTTTTAAAAAAAATTAGGAAATTTTCGATATTAAGAGATATAAACCAGAATTTCAAGGGGAATTTCAAATCAAAATTAAAAAAAAATACTAATCAACATTTTTGAAATTAGCATTTCACATAGATTTCCTGGATATTGCTTTCAACAATTCACAGTGATACAAATCAATTTTCATTCTTATCATTCTCATTCTTTAAGAATTAAACATGAATTGCAATTACATAATTGACATTCTTAAAGTTTAAGATTAACTTTCTTGAAAAAATAAAAGACATTCTTGAAGAATAAGAAAATACAATTCAACTTTCATTCTTATGATTCTTATTCTTGAAGAATAAAGCATGAATTACATGTGTGTAACTGACATTCTTAAAGAATAATATTAATATCCTTGAAATATTGAAAAGACATTTTGAAGAATAAGAAATTAATTACAAGTGCACAACTTAAATTCACGAAGAATAATTAACATTCTTGAAATACTAAAAGATATTCTTAAAGAATAAGGAATTTTTGAAGAATAGAAAAAAGCATTACTGAAGAATAGAAAAAAGCATTATTGAAGAATAGAAAAAGACATTCTTGAAGAATATATAAAGATAAGTTTCCTCTTTCTTCTTTTCTGATTTGCACTATACAATCAAAATCAAGAAAGTAGGGTACACATATTGTGTTTATTCTCTTCCCCATTCCTTATTGATTTCTTTCTTTCCTTCCCTCATTCTGGTTTCATATGTTCCGAGTGTAGGTGAACGATAACGAAATGACAATAGAGATGGTTGATAGTGGTATTTAGGCTGGTGTATAGTGGCAGTTAAGTGGCAATAGTGGTGATAATGGGTTGTGTGGGTGGAATTTTTGAAGGCTGGAAGGAAGAAGATGATGGTCTAAGGCTGGGAATAACGGTGGTGGTGCTTTGGAGGCTGCAATCGTGATTTTTGTTGGCTGGTGAGGAGGCCGAATGTTATTGACGGGTAGAATGGAGATGATGGGTATGGCGTATATGGTGGAATGGAGATGATGGATATGACGTAGACGGTGATCAAAATTTAAGGTTTCCATCCATAAAAATTAGAAATTAATTTTGAAATTTAAATGAACTTCCATGCATATATGATTTTAATTTGGATAATAATTAATTTAATTAACTAAATTACTATAATTTCCATATCGAATGATTGTACCATATTTGGTCATACATTCACACAAAAATCGTGATTTATACATAATCCTAACTTTCTCACTCATTCACTCACTCACACACACATTATATATATATATATATATATATATATATATATATATATATATATATATATATATATATATATATATATATATATATATATATATATATATATAAATGAAAAGTTGTTGCAATTTTATTTCAAGCCAATAAATGTCTATCACACAATATACCACATAACCGACACCTGTGTTTATAGAACTGAGTGTGTATGTCTTGGGAGTCCGCTCAAATGCCCCCAATTAAGAAATAGATTAGAAGATCAATCTGTTAGAATAGACAAAAATAAAATTTTCACGGTACAAGTTTTTAATCTATGATTGTTCTAGATCCAACATACCAAACTTGAAAAAAGAGAGCATGTTATCAAAAGAACATATATATATATATATATATATATATATATATATATATATATATATATATATATATATATATATATATATATATATATATATATATATATATATATAAACGAATAGTTTCCGTTACAATTTTATTTCAAGCCAATAAAAATAGTCACGTCTTTCACACAAATATACTGCATCGCTGGCACCCGTGTGTAGAGGACTGAGTGTATGTCTTGGATTCTCCGCTCAAATGTCCCCAATTAAGCAATGAACTAGAAGATCAACCTGTTATAGTACAAAAAATAATTCTTTTACGATACAGATTTTCAAATCTACGATTGTTCTAGATCCGATTGCATACCAATTTTGAAAACAACAGCACTTTGGTAAGTTTGATTTACTTTTTACGAAAAAGTTTGATTTACTTTTTACGAAACATGTCGATTTCTAGCTTGGGCTCGATTTTGTTTTTACGGCGAAATCTTTGAATTAGGACTTGTTTGCCTTTGTTAATTACAAGTTTAGTTCTAAGAACCATCTTCAATTAAATTTGATAACAATCGTTTACTTTTAGTTAAACATTGGTTTTTTGTTACCAATTATAACTATTTTTTTGAAGATTTTCCATATGATTTTGTGCAACACAAAGTTTACTTGGTTACACACATGTATCATTGCCTTTTTATACAACATTTTGATAAAATACCTAATCGGCATAATTCACTTTTTTACACAACTGTTTGATAATTTACCTAATTGGATTTAGATCGTAATCGAATAGATACTTTGATTTCAAAATAAATTTTAAGACCAATATTGGTTTTGGTTAGCAACTATTATCTCTTTTCATGATTTTGTAACACTTCTGTAAAATTCATGCGATTCTAGATATAATCTTGAAACTTTTATCAAATTTTTGATGGTATGATTGACACAATTCTACTGAAATTTCGTGTCAAGATGAACTTCTAGTTTGGTAACGGTTTTTTGTGAACAAGTACTTTGCATTTTTAAGATTTTTGTGTATATATACCAAATTTTTTCTTCGATGTATTTCTTTTATAGGCATGTTTGACACATAACTTTTGAGAGATTTTGACAAAAAATTCAAAAAAAAAAGGAAAAAACTTCGTTCGACGACAATAGAAACTTTTGACATTTATTTTGAATAAAAAAAATCCAAAAGATACTTCAAGTAGCTTTTGAGCTTTTAGCTTTTGAAAGCTTTTAGTTTTTGAAATTTATATTATTTTATATTTTTAGAAGCTAACAACTACTTTCGTCGAACACTTTTGAATAAATAAAAACTACAATTAACGACTTCCATCCCAACTATCAGGCTAGTTTTGACAAACATGCCATACATCTTGCTAAATTAACAAAATTTTCTACCATTTCAAAGAAGAAAAACATTCATAGTTTTTCATATAATATTTTTAATAATTTACATGATTGGTACATAATTAATAGAAAATTCAAGCTATCATCATCTTTTTCTTTATTTATGCTCGTCATGCATTATAAAATTGCATGTCGATAAAGATGTAATTATCTCTTTTCCACTTAATGTTTTTTAATAAAGTAAAGAGAATGTTTGATAGCCTAATCTGAATGATTAAGAGGCTCGAAACCATTCAAAACGTTTGTTTCATTAAAATTTTACCTATTAATTGTCCGTAGTATCTTAATGAGCATCCGAACCCTTAAGTAGAATAATATATCTGAATCATTCAACTTCTACATATGCCTTTTAATGTAAAACTTATTTTTATTCATTAAAATTTTACCTATTAATTGTCCGTAGTATCTTAATCTGACGATAGATTTTTTGTATGTACTTCTAGTTGGTTTCATAATTTCCCAAATATTTGAAGTTAAAAAAGGTTATTAATGTTTACCGTGCATAAACTATGATAAAAAAAATCTGTTATTTGGATCTTATTTGTAGATTATTGCAAATCATATAATCATTTTATCTTGAAGCGACTATTCCAGAGAATTTGTTATATTCGATTTTATTTTTTTAAATAAAAAAGTTAAACTCTAAAAAGTTATGTAGTTATTTATTCTTTTTTTTTTAGAAATGGTCCAATAAAAATGAAAAATGTTAAAATAAATCTTATTTGAATGTTTTTAATATAACATGCACACGTGCATTTCATAACAAAAAAAACTACATATGTATAGCACATCCGAGGCTGCTAAAATGAAGAAGCAAAATGGTGATCCGAACAGCTTACTCCTCAAAAACAACACCATATCAAAAGAAACTTCACAGGGCAATTCCGAGACCACATCTTTGTTAGGCTTCTTTCCGAAGCGGAAGAGGACGCTCGTCAAGAGGAAGAAATTATGTGCAATCTTCGCATCTCTCGATAGGCAAGCTAGCATCAATGATGAATGTGTCATCCTTCCACCAAAGGTAATAATTAATACCGTTGATGAGATCGTGAATAAATATTCTAGTAAATTTTCTTATACCGCTTCTTATTAAGACATCACTTCTATAGTTCTATTTTTATTTATTGTCTGCTTTGATGTAACTATGGATAAAAAATATTCTAGCCTTTGCAACAATTCCATATATATATATAAAGGGATTTTCCGTGTCAAATGGTACATTCTGCTACATTTAAATATAAGTAAATAATTCAAGTCGTTGACATCTTCATACTAGCCGTATTGCTCTTCATCTTCTTTCTTGCGTACAAGCTCAACAAATCGTAAAGACACCTGCTACAAAATGAAAATTTCTGTCGTGGATGTCAGTGAACTTGTATATATATGCTAGTTTTTAAAACATTAGTGAGTAAGGTTTCTTGTATGTCTACAGACCAATGAAAAAGAGCCAAAAAGGCAAAGAGGAGGTCCCAAGAAAACTTCAATCTTGACACGCGAAGAAAGAATTGACCATGGTAAAATAAATTCTAGTAATAGTACTATAGTTTGATTTTTCACAATAATGTTGAATAAAAGACTTGTAGGTTTGACCGCAGGTGTCGATCAAAGTAAACAAAATTCTCCTGATAGAAGTGGACCAGAAGAGGTCAACGCTAGACCTCAGCTCCGGCCACTGTCACCCTTGCTGCCTCAACCACCAGAACCTCAGCCATGGCGGGCGAAGTCTCCACCATTTATGTATGGCACAAATTACAAAGGGAAAGAGATTGTCAATGATGAGACTGATGATGGTAAGAATGTTGTTTTGAAAATAATATCAACTTTCTGGCTTGATAACCTGAGAATCCGGATCAAGATTTGTGACACTAAAATTTACGAATGACAATATTGCAGTTTTTGATGACGAGAGTATTTCATCTGAAGGTAATGAATTCACTTGGGATGTCGATGGAGCAAGGAACAATCTAGGGACGACAAATGGGACCTGTAGCTCGCTGTGGATCATGGGTAGTGCCACCACATTACTACAGTCTCAACAACCACCACTGCGTGATGATACGGGGGTTAGGATCCAAGAGCCAGCCATGTCATTGCTAACATGGGATGCACCTCATGAATTTATAAAGGCTCAGCCACTCCAACCATTGCCAAAGGCTGGTCAAGATCAACCGCCGTCGGCAGTCCCTGATCCATCAGGGTTCCGACTTCAGAATTGCGCCGAATCTTTATACGGGAAAGAGTTTTTCTTGAAGAGAGAGCCACCGGTTATCGGTTTACATACAGCAATGATGGTTATTGCTCAGAACCCACATTGCCATGATGTCCTGAAAGCTTTAATGAACGCTACACAATCGCCATCACCGTCAGCCCCTAGAACCATTATCACCACCCCTACCGATAACCTCCAGTTTTTGTCACCAGCTCCAGCTTTTACCGCATCAGCCCATGAAGAACCCCATCTCGCATTAGCTTCCGGCCGTCAAAGCCCAACTCTGAACCCAAATCTCTTATTCCAGAGCTCATGGGCGGAGCAAACAATACCTGTTTGTCCGGACAGACATATACCGGAGAGTTCAAGAGCATGATCAGCCGGCAGATTCAATGCTAACCCAGCAGCACAAAGTGCGGCCTCGGATGTTCATGGCTGCCACCGATGTTCGAGTTCCCTGACTTTCCTGGCAAGTATCCAGTACCGGATCATCTAGCAATGGTGCTTTCATGTCTGAATGTCAGATCGAGATACAACAAACATATGAAAAATGCATATGTTCGAAACTAGTCGTTTCCTTTGAGGCATTTGCGCAGTTTTAGCTTAATTTCTAGAGCATGGTTGTTCTTCAACATAGTGTCTTTTACCCTTTCTTGAAAAAATGAACATCTACCCTTTCTTGAACCGAAACATTTTTTACACAAAACACACATTTTTTATTGATCAACTCCATGACACAAGTACAATATTATATATGGACATATTCATACACATGAAAAGGTGCAACCCTTCATACCCATCACACCCCTTCCACTTGGCGGTTATTTACTAACCGTAACTACCAAATAATTAACTTTAACTTCCAGAATTAACTAGCTAATTAACTGCTATAACTAACAAACACTGAATGTCTAGATTACCCTTCAACACTCTCCTTAATCTAGATTTCAAACCAACCCTTGCTTAATTTGTCTTCAACTTCATTCATTGGCCTTTGCTATCAAGTTGATATTTTCATCAGCAACTACATCATACTTAATCTTTGGTGCCTTAATTTCAACGTTCATAACCATCTCAAAAATAGTACCTGGACTTGCATTCACAATAGCAGAAGCCTTAATTGACACGTAAGTTTTGCTGTGAGACTTGCGGTCAAACACATCCTCGAAGGTTCTGACACCAATGCCTAGACAAACATATCTCCATTCATGTGCTTCAGAGTCCAGAGACATCTTCTGCATAAGCTACCACCCATTTCAAATTTCTCCTTTTGTAAAGCAATTTCTCATTTCTTCTCACCATCTAAATGGTTTCCTTAAGGTTATTTTTTAAAAATGATAAAAGCGGTTGTAAGTTGGTTAAGTATTTTTATGGGTCTAAACAAACCCCTGGGAAATAAAATGAGAAACTTACTTCTTATTTAATCGAGTTTGGTTTCATTCAAAGCCAAAGTGATTGATGTTTTTATTATTTTACCAGTTTATGTTGATGATATTGTATTGACTGCAAACTGTGAAAAGGAAATTGTGATTGTTAAAGAACTTCTAAAAGCAAATCTTTTGATTATTGATATTGTCATTTGGAAAATACTTTCTTGGCATTGAGATAGTTGGGTGTAGATGGTTTGTGTCTTTCACAAAAGAAAACTTTTCTTGAACTCCTTCATGAGTTTGAGTTATCAGCTTCCAAACATGTTGGTACTACATCAGATCTTAGTGTTACGGCAGGTAGTCAAGATATTACTTCTGAAGGCGAACTTTTGGGTAATGTGTTAGAATTTCAAAAAAATGATTGGAAAATTAATATACCTGACTAATACTAGGCTAGATATCTCATTTGTTGCTTAAAGAACTTTCCTAGGAAGTCTCATCTTAAATTGGCTATAAAAGTCCTAAAGTTCTTGAAACTTTGTCTTGGGAAAGGTATTTTAATTTCAATGGTTATTGATATAATGACCCTATAAACTATCCCAAAATATTGTAAAAGATCCCTTAACTAAATTTTGGTCGTTCCAAGCCATTAAACTCCAGAATAAATTGTTCATTTAGGCATTTTTGAAGAATTAACCGGTTACCACTTACCCGGTTAAACCTTATTTTTAATTAAAAATAATATAACGATAATTCCACATAAGCACCAGTACATTGTGGTAAACATTACACGAACACCTCATACGAACAATTTACCACGCCAATTGCTCTAATTGCAAACTAGATCTCAACCACAGGCCAAAAGAAAAGAAAAACAAACTTCATTCGTTACCTAGCTGACGCCGGACGCTTCCGCTCCGACTGCTGCTGCTCATCTTCACCACCCTCCAAACTCAGCTTCCCTCTCTCCTTAATCGAATTCTTCCTCTCCATATTCCTCGTCTGCATTTTCTCACCGTTTTTCAAAACCAAAACACAATCTACAGAGGTTAAAACGACAAATCAGGAAAACAAAACCCTAGAAACTGTTTTCCCCGTCAAGGATTCACTGTACGAAGCCAGCTCCAAGAAACAAGCGTACGCCATTAGACCACGGTGTTCGTCCCCACAAGAAGCCAGCTCCACCAACAAACCAGTGCAGACCCTCGTCGCCCATATCACAAAAAACCCCGTCATCACGAAGATCACCACCCCACCTTGGGGAAAAAATAGAGAAAGTGCGGATAATATAACGATGGGAAGCATACAGCAACCGATCAAACTCAAGCATCGGTACAGATCGAAATTTCCGTTTCGTCCGGCGAGCATATTGAACACGACATACAAAAACAGAGACGCGACGGTTGTCCAGCTAAAAATAATCCCGAAATGCAACTTTCCGGCGAGCAATTGAAACAATTCGAACGCCATGATGAACAAAATAGGACCGGATAGATCTGCGTCTTCGTGAAGATCGGCTTTGACTCTAAATGGATTCAAAATCGATGCGGTTTTGTTCCAAATTTGTTTGGTGTTTATGCCTAGCTCTTGCAGGAGAGGCGACTCGTCGTCGAAGTTCGCACTGCCGCTACCGATGGTGCTTCCGAATTGAGGAGAGGAGAAGGATGTGGATGCCGGAGACGATACCATATCGAATGACATGAAAGGGTAGCGTTTGCAGATCTCGCCGGCTGAAACGGTGCTGTTGGGAGACGACGTTGTTGAGGGCCTGTGTTGGGGTTTCCGCCGGAGGGGAAAACCACAGGCGGGACGTTGAATTCCTTCGACATCGTGACGAAAACTGCAAGATTGAGCGTGGAATCTATCAAGAAATCGATTCGCACACCAGATTATTCACGCAAATAAGAAGATTTAGACAGTGATTGATGAAAATTAGGGTTGAAAATTGAAATATCTTAAATTGGATTATTGAAAAGGGTTATTTATTCCTCAATCACGCACATACACACACACACCGATTTGGTGTGTGTTCTTCGATTCCTCAAGAAAAGACGAAGATAAAGTGACGGAAAATTGGGGAAAATAGGTTTTAAAATTAATGAAAATATATAGTTAATTTATAAAAAACCACCTGGACGCCATGTCAGCGCCATGTGGATATGCTTTGTTGACTAAGACGAGACATGACATGCCACGTAGGCGTGTTAACCGGATGGCCGGGTCAAATTCCATACAATGGTATTTTTGACATAGATTTTGCTATTTTAAGGACTTAGAATGCACAAAAAAAAACTTCAGTGACCATTTAAAATAAATGACAAAAGTTCGTTGGGTTATTATGACAATAACCCTAATTTCAAAGGGGAGTAGATTGTTTTTATATGCTTGGGTTGATGCAGATTAAGGAAAGTGTATTGCAATTTCCGTTTTTTTAGAAATTCTTTTTTCTCTTGGAAAAGTAAAAAGGGGTTCAAATTTTCAAGATCATCAACTGAGCTAGCATAATCCAGAGCTTTAGGCGTGTTTAGTTGCCGAAAACTACTCCGGTTTCAGAAAAAATTTTCCAAGAAAAATGAGAATTTTGAAAACGCGTTTAGTTCGACAACTTTTCTAAAGTTTTCCAAGAAATGAAAAATTTTCATTTTTCCAAAATTACAAAGAATTTGGAAAACCCAAAATTATTGTTTTCTGTATTTTTCTATTTCCAAAATTTTTCTTAAATATAAACACACACACACACACACACTCATTCTCACCTACACCCCATAATTAAACCTACACCCACCCGCACCCTCTAACCACCCACCCCACACTCACCCCACCCCACCGCCCCACGTCACCCACCAACCACCCTAACCCACCAAACCACCCACCCATCCCAACCCATCCACCCTACCCCAACCCACCCCCACCCTCACCCATACCCACCCCACCCCCATCATACTCACCTCACCCCACCCCACACCCACCCACCCTCACCCTCACTCGACCCACCTCACCCCACCCCCACCCCCACCCCATCCTACCTTACCCCACACCCAACCACCCTCACCCTCACTCGACCCACCTCACCCCACTACCCCTACCACCCTACACCCACCCTACCCCAACCCACCCCACCCACCCAACTACCCCTTAGAGTAAGGTGGGGTAGGGGTGAGTTGATGGGATGTATGTGTGTTATTTGAAATGACAAAAATTGGAAAATGAAAATTGATAGAAAATATATATCTAAGCATGTTTTCTGTTTTTCCAAAATAGAAAATGAAAACAAAATCAATTTTATTTAAACGAGTTTTCTAAATTATCAATTGAAAACTGAAAATGAAAACTCATTTTATTTTTCAAAAAATGAAAAATGGAAAACAGAAAACAATTTTCCGTAACTAAACGCATCCTTAGCATCTGTTTCTTGCGAAGTAATTTGGGTATTGGAGTTATTGAATGACTTTCATTTAATCTTGTATTGCATAAATAAACTAAACACATTGAGATTGATATCTATCCAATAAGTAATAAAGTTTCTGAATTTAAAAGTTTATTCATTGCGATAAGTGGCATGCATTTTTACTAAACTACGTGGTGCATCTCAAACTAATTTTTTGTCAGAAAAGTTAGGTTCGTTTAATGTTTTTCAAGTTTAGCTTATGGAAGGATGTTGAAAGATATTATCTAAAAAATAAATTGAACCTACACGTGAATATAAATATGTTAATTATTATCAACTTAATGTGGTTCTATGTAGGGTTAAATTGTAAATCTATTGGTTGTAAAAGGGCTGAAGTTGACTAATATGAAAAGCTGAAGGACTGTGAATGGAAGCAGCTAGTGGCTGAGGACTACCGCTGTTCATGAGAGAAAGATAAGGACCAACTTTGTAATTTGGCTTACTATAAAGGCAAAATTACACTGTAGCCCATCCAACTATTGACTTATGGTTTAAAAGGTCCCTCGTGTTATTTTTTGGTCTTTAAGGGGAATGAACTCTATAATTTAGGGTTTAAAACACCCTTGACCCCCAAATGAAGGGGTCATCGGGTTAAAATTGTTGGTCAACTGTAAAACCATGCCTAGTCAGCTTCCAGGTCATGCTTAGTCAGCTTCCACGTCGTTTACTTCTTCGGATGGCAGAATTTTTTTGTTTTTGCTAGTAAATTTCTAAAGATTGGTTTTGACTGTATTTCAACGGAAAGCTTTAATGGAATCGAAGAATAATAGTGAGCTGGAAGAAGCTTCGTCAATGGAGGAACAAACAGTCTTATATAACTACAATGATCACCCTAATGATCGAGAAGAAACCGAAACCGTTCTAACAACAAACCAATCAAAATCCACAACGAAACGCTACAAAGGGGTTTGGAGGAAGAATGGCAGGTGGACAGCTCGGATCCGAAACCCTCTTACCAATTCGCGTATCTTTCTATGCAAAATTCATTACTCTGACGCTGCTCTCTGCTCTCTGTGCTTATTTCTCCAAGAAGTGCGAATTCGAGTCTCAAATTAGGGCTGCAAAGGTCTCGAATTCGGTGATGATTGATAATAATGGATTTTTGTTGGGCGGATTCAGTCACTTAGACGACGACCTCAGGATCTGCGACTAAGTAGTCACTCAATTTGGTAACGTTTTTCCTCTTTTCATGTAGATAGGTAAGAATCTAAAGTTAGGGCGTTTGATTTGATTATCAGAAAATGAGGGAAAAATTTTCTGCAAGAAGTAAACGCTATAGAGCTTGGCAAGAAGAAAGAGAATGGAGAATGATATCGGCGCCGGTGAAGCAGATAGCCGGAAACAAGCGTAGGGTTGAGAAACTTGAACTAGATGACCACGTAACAGAGTTTGCGTATTCTTGGAGAACACACAGACGCAGGAGACACACCACCAACTTCTCTCTTGCAACATTAAGCCACATCATCAGGCATGGCAGTAGACACCAACTATTACAAGTCCAGGTCCCTTTTTAGCAGGTAAATTTCAACTTCATTCCCCTTAAAGACCAAAGAATAACATGAGTGGACTTTTTAAACGAAAAGCTAATAGTTGGATGGACCATGGTGTAATTTTGCCTACTATAAACTCGCTATAAGGTAGATATTCTATTTTTTTAACGGTTAAATTACTCCTATCCTAAATTCCTAATACACCTATCTATACATATTAATAAACAAAACACTTTAGTGTCACGTGACATCTTTTTAAGACCTTTATTCCACATGACACTCTAAGGTTAATTCAATCTAAATTCAAAATAAATCCCAATAAATCATAATAAATTAGGTTTTTTTTTTGTCAAAATACATGATTGACATAACAATGTTATTTTAATATTGTTGTTTCAAAATAATCGTCAAGATGAATTCGAAAAAGGATTAAACTTAAAATGTGGATAAGTTTTAGTTTGAAAATTAGTAATTAGTAATGTATGATTTGTTTAAAAGTTATTCATGAAAATAACAAAGATGGAACGCTAAAGAATATAGTTTTCTTTTTCTTTTAAAAAGATCATGCATATTACAACCAAATACGTTTTTAACTTGATAAATTTATAACTCAAATATTTTGCTAATAAAATACTATATATATTGGAGAAAGAAAGAATGCGTAGAGTGAGAAAAATGGTCCGAGTTATAATTAAATATTTTGATTTTGGTTATGTCTCATTTTCAAGTTATCAAATTAGTAAAATTAGGAAAAATCAACTAAAGTAAAAGCAAATTGATGGAAATGTCGTTAAATGATATTAAATTCCACAAGCATCATTTTGAAAAGAAAAACAACCCTGTTCATAAGGTTCAAGATGTCGGTGATTATGGTCAAGCCAATGGCGACAAAAAGAAGATCATCAATGGAAGTGGTTCTCTATTGTGCGGTAATCAGGGTTCTGTTCAAGAAATTAAAAAAAAAAAAAAAAACATGGGGTTTTCATTCAACATAATTACAGCCACGTATTTATATAATTGATCATACGTGGCACTCCATAGCCACGTATTTATATAACCGGAAGTTTTTGATTTGAAGCTTTGAAAATTCCACGTCTTCGCCTTGAAACAAAAAACCGTCTTTATTCCATCGTAGAATTCAAAATTTACCATCTACATTGTAGACATCATAAATAAAAACACAAAGTTGGCACCGTTTGGATAATACATAGCACTTATTCTAAGGAAAGAAATCCCTAATGATAAACACAAGACACAACCTTACTTTATCTCTATCAAAGAAACAAAATCCATTGTGTTTCTTAGAAGACATCGAAACTTGTTTGACGCCTTTGCATATATTATCCCTTACGTATCATCGTTGTGAAAAGCCCAAAAATGGGTAATTCGATCTCAGTCGTATCATCGTATGCTGTCCCTACGAATTGGTGAGAGAGAGGGGGCAGGTTTTAGTGATCAAAGAAGACGGTGAGTCATTGAGGTTCAAAAACGGGACACTTGTGAAAGAAGTTCTATCTGCTTATCCTTATCACAAGATAATGCGGTGTTGTTCTGAGAGAACGGTCATATCAGGAGAAAGTCAGTTGAATTGCAACTGGCTTTACTTCTTGTTGCCAGTTGGGTTGGCACTAAGTGAAGCTGCGTACCAGAGTCTTGTCCGATCCGCAACTTCACAACATCTGGCTACCAACCGGGCAACCACGGTTAAGATCCCGGAGGACAATCAACTGGGGAAGGACAGGCAAGATTACAAGGGTAGAGGTGGATTGTACAATGATAATAGCGCTACATACAAGTGGAAACCAATTCTAAGGACAATCCCCGAGATAGCCTCACCTTCTGCCTAAAATGATGCTTGTGGATATAAAACGTTACACATGTATGTAAAATTTCATTCGGCTTACATTATACAATTTTTTTAGGTTCTTGGGCATAAAATATGCCTACGATCTTATAAGATTTGCGGCTGTTTTTGAGCGATTGATCGGTTGTAGCTTGAAATTACAGTGTCTGCGCATTTCCTCATTCCTGTAATAACAAGTCAAAGTCAAACTCTAATAATGTGTATATGTTTAAGCATAAATTACTTAAACAGTTCAATATTTTGTGTCGTAGCGTTTCTTTGACCTTCTGAATTTTGATATCAACCCGTTTAATTTCTCACTTGCACAAAATTACAATTAAATAATGAAAATAATTATAAGAAAAGGTTTAACTATTTTGATATTTACATTTTTATCCATCTTTCTTTGATCACTTTACATATCTATACTACTTTAAAAAGGAAAAATGGTTTTTAAAAAATAGAAACTCTTAAAATTAAGAGATCCAAACATTTAAGCTGAAATTACAATTAACTAATGCATATATTTCCTTACCCCACGTTGGATGTTTGACCAAGCATTTTGATTTCTTGATGGAGTAGTTGATTCCTGATATACATGCAAAAATATTTCAACACAGGCGCTAACTTTTCCAATTTTCATCAGCCAACTTATCTTTTCTATTCATAGATGCTACCCATACGCTTTATTCCTTCCCATACCAATCCTAATCTGACCTGCCGCCCCCGCCACCATTCACAGCTTGATCCGCCATCACGACCGCTGGTCGCATCTCTCCTTGATCTTCTTCGGTACTGATGTTGCAGCTCCACACCAACAATCCACGTCGGTAATCGCAACCCTAATTACATTCTTCCAATTGATTTTTGTTTTTCTTTGGTGTTATGTCAGGTTTTGTGTTCGATGTCAGCACAATCATCGTCGACCATCATTATTAAAGTTGTAAGCACCATCGACTGCCATCTCCACACTTTCACCACCATCGACACCTTCCTCCCAACCTTTCATCTCTTTTAATCCAGAACACCACCATCAACCTCTGTCTCTCTAAGCTTGGTTTTGGCGAGAATATTTGAAAATATGGGTCAAAGTTGCGATAAAATCAAGAACACGAATCTGGCAAAGTAGACATCGTGTATTAATAGGGTTTCGACAAATTCAACGTCGGGTCACTAAACCCTAATCGAGCACCACCACCACTATTAAGCGACATCGCCTCCACCTATAACCTCCATCATCCCTCTCTTGGTCCACCTTCTTTGCGACCACCATTGAATAGCCCTAGAACCGAATTGGACTTCTGCATTGGTGGTGGTGCTCGGTTTCAATCTCTTTCTATCTCATTCGACTTCTGCATCTCTGCTCTCATTCGACTACCCTCTCTTCATGTTTTGCAATTTCACAATAACATCGTCTCTCCTTTCAAACTTCTCCCATCATTGTCTCTTCCTGATTCACGATGACATCGTCTCTCCCTTTCAATCTCGCCATCTAGTCTTGCTCTTTTTCACAATCTCTTTATATCTCTATTTATCTATAAGTGTATGTATCTTTGTGTATAAAATGGTAGTATATACCCTAAACCTTGTCGTCACCCCATCTGGTATGTCTTTGTTCCTCTTGAAACTTACTCTAACCATCTGTTCCTCAGAACCTCTATTATCGGACATTCGCCGCCCCACAACAACATCATTTACCAGCCACTACCACAAGCATAAGCACCACCATCAACAACCTCGCACCATCTCTCCTCTGTAAGTGTGTATCACATTTTAAGCCGCTATCACTATCAAGCCTTAGGCTTGGATTTCACGAGATGATCACCAATCAAATCTGGTGGAAGCTTCATAACTTCTCCAGCTCTGGCTCTAATGACTACCGAGAGCTCCAACTTCTGATTCGATCATTTGTGTATAAAGAATAAACATACATCATCGCTCTTTGGAGACCTGAGACGACCATTATCGCTGCCCCCCAAGTCGATGCTTGATAAAAAAAATTGAAGGGGGATACCCACTGGGCCGCCTGAAGGATGGCCCATAAAAATTATGGATTTTTTCTTTTTTCACCGCTCTCTCTACCTGTAAAAAGATATTGATTTTAGCATGCTTTTGTGAGGTGTTCAGACATTATTGGACTGATGTGCAAAAAGACGAGGATACCCTCCTCGGTCCTCACACTCAACATAAAAAATAAAGATTGTCCTTCTGACCCGTTTAACAAATGGAGCAATGACCGGAAGAGTTACCTCAGCTTGGAAATATGGTATTTGGTCAATGGATTGGAATCTATGGAAGAATCCTTGATTGATCATGACAAGTTCGATGTTTCCGATGCTTTTATGATAACTTAAAGAAGCTTTACTAACGTTTTCCCAGACCAAAACGAGAGGATTTACTTACATGAATATTTTCTGTTTTACTCGACCACAGAATTGTAAAACACTGGGATACGCTGCTAAGGACCGCCACTAATGACCAACCGGCCACGCCTCATCGTTTTGGGCTACCACACCTTGCAGTTGTGGGCTACCACACATAGATGTAAACATATATGGTATATCTATGTGTGTCCTTCTCTCTCTCTCTCTCTCTCTCTCTCTCTCTCTCTCTTTCATCATCGACCATTTTTTACCACTACGAAGACGTCATTACTAAAACAAGAATAAATATTGTAGCCCACAACCGCCTATGCCTTGATCGGCCTTCCTCCGTCCTTTTGTAGAAATGAATGACACCACACAACCTAATCTGTTACTTGACAAACTTATTCAACATCCTGTTGCTAAGTATCACCCTTAGCAAAATTCTGAATTTTTATTTGATTTTAAACATCATGTTCTAGATTTTGTCCTGTCTCCATCTTTTTGCTTCCTGATTTCCTTTACATTTGACTTTTTCTTTTTATATTTCACACTTACTTCCCATTTTAACTGCTTGATTTCTTAGATTCTTGTGTTTTTTTTTTTTTTTGTAGATTGTAGGTTGTTGGTTGAAATTCTGCAGCGATCTCTAGAACAAGAACATTAGTTTACTCCAAATTTTTCTGGTACCTTTTGACATCAGGTTCTACATTTTGTCCCCTTTCCATCTAACTTTTCATTTTATAATTTCACACTACATTCCTTTTTTGATTTCTTAATTTCTTGGACTGCTGTGTTTTTTGTAGGTTCTTGGTTGAGATTCTCTGTATAAAGTAATTTTTATAAATTGTTGATTCTGGCTGAAAAAAGAAAGTCGATGAAAGCTCTACAAATAGTTCAAAGTGGAAACACATCTATGTAAGCGTTCTACATGCATTCAGCTTGACAAGGAAAGGTCTACAAATGGTAGATTTTTTATTAATTTTAGTTGCTATTATTGTAACAAACAATTAATCTACGGTTTTTAGGGCCAACTAGATAGGCATCGAAAGATTAAGAATAACGGCACTATGTTCTACACATTGCGGTTCCATCACACACCCATACCTCTTTGACATCCCCGGCCGATGAAGTTTTAAGGTAAAACCAATTTCCCTCTTTTCTCATTGGTGCTCAAGGGACCTAAACCTTTTGGGGAAGTTTTCTTATACAATATTTTTTACATATTCGTCTATGGGTGCTTGACTGGTAGAAAAACTTCTCCAAATTGTAAGTTTTTTGGAATTTTAGCATACTGTGATCAAATCTATGGGTGCTTAATTGGTTCAATTCATTGCTATTTTCATTTGTGATTTTATATTTCAAATCTTTTTGGCAGAAAGAAATTATAAAGAGTATAATTATTAAACTGTCAAAGTGCTACCAAGAAAGTTGTTGAAAATACTATAACTGATCTCCACGAACAAGGTTTTTAAGCCTATTACCGTGTGACAGATATGTATTTTATCTATAATATGCGGAATAAATAAGAGTTGCGGAATAAAGTAAAATGGTAAATCTAAACTAGACAGTATTTAAATAGACAGAAAGCGGTAAATAAAGTAAAAGTTAGAAGTTAGAGGTTAGATGTAATAAACGCCATTATCAACGATAACGTGTTTTTACAATAAATAAAAAGGTTAAAAGTTAGAAGTTAGAAGTTAGAAGTTAAAGGTTAGATGTAATAAACGCCATTATCAACGATAAAGTGTTTTTACAATAAATAAAAAGGTTAGAAGTTAGAAGTTAGAAGTTAGAAGTTAGATGTCTCGGTTAAATACAGTCCACATATGTTTTCGTTGTCAAGGTTCAATTCGGATGTATTGGATATTTGGTACAGTTGATTTATAACAGTTTGAATAAATCAATAACGACACGGATAATTTTAAAAGAACTTATCGGTAGCTGCGGAAGATAGCGTTTTTCTTTGAAGCGTCGATTCTCGTTCTTTACGGTAGGATGAGGTTTGGTAGTTTTTGGTGTTTGGTGAAATGGGTTTTTGGTGGTTCCCCCTCGACTGGATCCGCATCATTTTGGTTTGATTGTGAAGTTTCTGCATCGGAGGTAGTGTGGGTTTGAAGTCTTGTAGAAGGCTATGGTTTGTTGTCATATGCTTGGAACGGCCACTATCGATATACCATGTATCATCCTTGGGCTCTCCAGCACAAAGTACCTGCAATTAGACAGAAAGTTTAGGTACCCAACCCATGGTGGGTCCTGATTTGTTAATGGTTTTCGGTGATTTGAAATCATTATGGTTTCTGTTATTGGACGAAGTGGTTGAGGCTTGATTTGACTTATTAGATTTTCCCAATTTAAGATTTGTTTTTGAAAACCTGTCATTTGAAATGGTCTTTGATTTTGTGAAAGGTATCTTATATGTGAAGATCTGTTTGATAACCTTTCTTTGTATCTGGGATTTTGATGATTTTGGAAAACATTATGATGATGGAATGGAGTTTTGTGAAATGATGGTTTCTGAAAGTTCCCTGAGAGATTGAAGTTTATCTCTTGAAAGCGATTTTGAATTGGTTTTTGAAACGGTTTTTGTTTTTGATTAAAGGTTTGTTTTTGTGGCAAGAAGGCTGATTTCAATGGTTTCTTTTGGGTTTGGTGGGTTGAAGACCTATTAGTGAAGATCTTTTGGAAACAGTGAAATCAGTATCATCTGGATTACAGTTGATAACTGTTTCGTCGTCTGAATTTTCCTCATTAACAGATGTGGATATATCTGTTAGAGTTGATTCAGAGTTTTCACTGTTAGTCCTGGTTTCTTGTTTGGCTTGTTCGATTTCGAAGGATTCTCTTCCTAATCTAGGTCTGTAATTCATATCGATTTTGCCAGATCCTAAGGATGTTGCTTTGATGAAAATATCATCACTTAGCTTTCTAGCAAGATTGATAGAATCCAGTTTTCCTTGAAATCTTTGATTCTCGGATTCAAGAAGTTTGATTTGTTTTGAAGAATCATCTAGTTTTAGAATCAAACTAGTGTTTTTGTCAGTTAAATCTTGAATTTTTAGTTTTAACTGAAGGACATCTATTTCTAAGGCATCTTTTATTTCAGATGGAAAAACAGATTGATTTTTTATTTCTAAGTCCTTTTTTTGTTTTAGAGCTTCATTTAATTGATCTAAGACGTGATTATATTCTTCTGATTTTCGTTCGATGTCTCTTTCAAGTTTGTCTCTAGTCCTTGGTGATTCTCCAAATCTGAGTTGCAAGGTTTGTAATTCAGATTTGCAGATATCAGATTTGACTATTGTGTCATGATATAGTTTGAGATCAGCTTTCAAACTGTTCTCAATCTTAGTCATGTGGGACTCAAATGGTGTTTTTGAAAGACCGATTTCTGAGATCATAGACCATACCTGATCGATGACATATGGAGCTCTTGAATAGATTGTGGAAGACATTTTTGGGTTGTTTTTTTTTTTTTTTTTTTTTTTTTTTTAAAAAAAAGTTTTTTGTTTTGAAAGGATTTTGAACAAGTGATATTAAAATGAAATTTTTAAGGAAAACTTATTGGTGGTTTATAAAAATGCTACACAATAGTTTTCGACAAAAATTTCAGACTAAATCACACGATCTCTGATACCAATTGTTGAAAATACTATAACTGATCTCCACGAACAAGGTTTTTAAGCCTATTACCGTGTGACAGATATGTATTTTATCTATAATATGCGGAATAAATAAGAGTTGCGGAATAAAGTAAAATGGTAAATCTAAACTAGACAGTATTTAAATAGACAGAAAGCGGTAAATAAAGTAAAAGTTAGAAGTTAGAGGTTAGATGTAATAAACGCCATTATCAACGATAACGTGTTTTTACAATAAATAAAAAGGTTAAAAGTTAGAAGTTAGAAGTTAGAAGTTAAAGGTTAGATGTAATAAACGCCATTATCAACGATAAAGTGTTTTTACAATAAATAAAAAGGTTAGAAGTTAGAAGTTAGAAGTTAGAAGTTAGATGTCTCGGTTAAATACAGTCCACATATGTTTTCGTTGTCAAGGTTCAATTCGGATGTATTGGATATTTGGTACAGTTGATTTATAACAGTTTGAATAAATCAATAACGACACGGATAATTTTAAAAGAACTTATCGGTAGCTGCGGAAGATAGCGTTTTTCTTTGAAGCGTCGATTCTCGTTCTTTACGGTAGGATGAGGTTTGGTAGTTTTTGGTGTTTGGTGAAATGGGTTTTTGGTGTCGGTTTAATTGAGATGCACGGGGTTTTTGTGGTTTAGTTTTCGTGTATGTATTTGGTAGTGGGTGTGTAGGTTTTGTAGTTTGGTATTCGGGTTGAGGTTGTTTAGAGGTTTGAAGTTTGGTGTCGGGTAGAGGTTTTGTTTGGTGTCGGGTAGAGGTTTTGTTTGGTGTCGGGTAGAGGTTTTGTATGGTGTCGGGTAGAGTATGGGTGTAGCGGTTTTGTTTGGATGTGGATTTTCTTTGGTTGAAAAGAGTTTTCTAAATAGTTTTGGCAGGTTTTTCACTCTTTGGACGTAGGGTAATATTGGTGCTTGAAGGGTATGGTGTGGTGTATGATTTTCTGCACACAAATGGCAAGAGGTTTGCATCTTATTTATAGTCACTGAACACAGCGTTCGCGTCGCGACCAGGAGGTCCGTCACGTCGCGAAGGTGCCTGTGTCGGGGTGCTTTTGGTCGGCCACTGGTTAGTGCGTTGGGTTGGTAGTCTCGCGATTAGAAAGTTGGTGGTGTCGCGTTGGAGAGGCTTCGCGATGGAGGTCTTCGCGTCGCGACCACCATCTCCGTCGCGTCGCGATCGCTGTGGAGTTTTGGTCTTCTGCTTTGCTTCTTCTTCACGTCGCGACCATGGCTTCTGTCGCGTCGTGATTGCTGTAGCAGTGTGATATTTTGTATTTTGCTCTTTGGTTTGTAGCGTTACTTCCTCAGGTTTGGATGTTTTCTCAAAGTTTCTCGGGTCTTGATTTATTCCTGTTTTTGATCTCGAATTTACGCAATCTGAAATAAACTGATAATATTTGTTAGATAATAACAGTTCATCTTATTTCAGTGATTTTCACATACAAAAATATATTTTTCAACAAAAGTTGAAAGTAGAATGTTACAACACTTATCTTGGTATTCAAATACCATAATTGAGATCTATTTGGTAAATCTTGATAAAGATATCGTTTTTGTTTTATGTATTTTCGCATCAACAACTACTCAAAGAAAAAGTAACAATCAAATGTAAAACGTTAGTCGTAGCCTAGAAGAGTTAATTGCTTGATTTTAGATTGTTTTTTGGAGTATGGAAGGAGTAAAGTTGTGAAGTTGGTACTTTGTGCAACTGTGATTGTATACATACATTGGCATAATCATCTTGCTACTACTTAGTCATAACTAAACAAAACTTAATAAGTTGTATTTATTTTTATCGTTAATACTATAATCCATATTATTTGTTTATGTCTTATTTGTTATTTCTTGTGGCGATAATTGTTCGGAAGAAATGATGGTCATGCGATAACAATGACAATGGAAACATTAATTAAAAACCTTTAGTATATGCATTTTTATAGTAATACTTTAGAGAAAATGTACATTGGTATGACATTCTATTTTTTAGATTAAGCTTATGGTTATATATGAATTGTGAAGAGTTGACATATGATTATTATTTTATTATATTTTGTTTCAATTGTGATGTTAAATACTTAAAAAATCCTCCACGTAGGTACCAAAAAATCAATTAATAAAATTCATAATCTAAATTGTTAAAAGTAACTAATAGAAGTTTTAATCTAAAAGTTTAGTCTGTCTAATAAAATTCTAACCACAAATAAATGTATTTGCACGATTACTATGTATTTATAAGTCATCTTCTATATTTAAGTTCCAACTAAAACCATCTCTATTTAATAAAAATGTCATACAACGAGAGACTCACAAAAATAACATACATAACATGACCATCTTTGACAACCAAATGTCTAAAATCCTAATATTTTCGGTAAAAAAAAAAAAAAATCAATAAGGTAAAGGTATTTATTACATACCTTTCAACAATTACGTAAAATTAATATATTTCCGTTGTAACGAAATTACTCGTTAATAGAAAACAAATCCCCGATGCATTGTATGTTCTTTGTAACATGAAATATTTATGAAAGTAACTATTCACAGAAAAGAGAGTAATCGCCGAACACCCCCCCCCCCCCCCTATTAGCATCCCGCCGCATTGCGCGGGTACACCACTAGTATAATATAAGTCTAATTTACAAAACAATAAAAAATCATATATATTTTACATATATAGACCTAATCTATAAAAAAATAATCAATAAACATTAGTTTTTTCATACTATCTAATATAATTCAAACCTTATCTAGACTTTATTTTTATAGTATTCGATAAACATTATTAATTTTTTTATACCATCTGATTTAAGTGAAATAGTTTTCAAAATTTTTAATGAAAATTGCAAAACTTGACCTTGTGGTTTTTTTTTTTTTTTTTTTTTTTTTTTTTTTTGTACCATCCAACGAGAAGTCCTTTTTGGTAGAGGTGTAGTGATATACTCTTTTGGTTTTTATAGCATTATACTTTAAAAAAATATTATCGTTTGTAATTTTGTAGCAATACCCTCGAAATATCAAAGAATGTTGTGTATTAATAAAGTATATCTAACTTTTAGAGTATTTTAAATTATTTATAGAATTTGATCAATTTCAAAATGACCATCAAGATATTTTTTACGTCTATTTATTATTTGTCAAGAAATTTTCTTTCATCCACTTAATCACTTATATATTGGAAAATTTTAACAATTTTGTACTTTTGGCTATTTGGAACCGTTAGTGGATAACATATAATTGGTATGATCATGAATTAATCAGTATTCACAATCTCGTATTGTATATATAAATATTTTTAACGGATTTTGTGTTTTTTTTGGATATTTGGTGTAGTCAAGTTTATATATATATATATATATATATATATATATATATATATATATATATATATATATATATATATATATATATATATATATATATATATATATATAATGTTTAGTTTTAATGTGGTGTTTGAACTAAAATGTAAAAAATGAAAGCTAGTGATAATATAAAAACTAAATTGAAAAGAATTTGAATGGTCAAGTAAACAATTTGAATACAAATAATACAACTAAGTAATATAAATTAGAAAAATTAACTAATACTATCCAAACATGTGACTATTGAGTATTGGGTTTCGGAACGTGAGAACACTCATGGATAAATTAATATATTAGGGTATAATAATAATTATGTATTTTAATTAAATTGTAACAAAATAAAATTAGATAATACTTTCTAAAATCTAGGGATTGGTTGATAGTTATCTAAAAAACGACTTAACTATTTTTGTATTTTTGTATTTCTTTTACTAATCGATTTCTAATATATTTGTAATCGTGAACGAATACATTTTAGTGATTTTTTTCAACTATATTTTTAATTTTTTATGGAGATTAAAAATCATTTTCTGTTGTATTCACTAATGAATGAAACTATATATAAAAATGTTTTTTTTATAATTCTATAGAATATATTTGATTTGATTACATTAATCAATGATTGATTATATGTATGAAATAAACAATGTAATGAATAAAACATAAATGCATAACTAACAAATCAAATACATTCATAATCATAAATGAATAAACGATAATGTGGAGATAAAAAATCTAGTTCGATTGTAAACACAAAGGAATGAAATATACATAAACGAATTAGTGTCATTGTAATCATAAAGTCAATGTTGTAGAAAGGAATGAAATATACATAAAAGAATTAGTGCCATTGTAATCATAAAGTCAATGTTGTAGCCTTGATCGTTATTCTTGTTCCTGCTACCATTACACATAAAAACAAAGATGAGACATTCATGATCATTGTTGTTCTTCGAATCACACTCAAATATATCAAAATATAATTATGACTATATTAAACATATCTAAAGTAATAAATAGAAACGATTATAACCGATATTCTAATCATTTATGCAATTATAATCAGAGATAATTATGACCATGTTAAACATATCCAAAGTAATAAATAGAAATGATTATAAGTGATATTCTAATCATTTATGCAATTATAATCAGAGATAATTATGACCATATTAAACATATCCAAAGCTAGAATTAGAAATGATTATAATGGATGTCCTAATAATTCATGCAATATAGTTATAATCATAAATGATTGTAGTTATAATCATACATGACTATATTTATAATCATACATGGTTATAGTTATAATCATAAAGGATTATAACTGACGTTCTTATCATTATTGAACTATATTTAAAATAACTAAACTTCCATATAGTATTGAAAATTTACAGCTTTGTTACACTAATCATGTAATCATGGTAATAATCTATTTGACTCGTTATCCAACTTAAAATTCTTGATCATAACCCAATTTCACCATCCATCCAGTAACTTGTCGTGTATATAGGAATCATATGCAACCATCTAGATGTAGTCATAAACAAATAATAAATAGAAATGATTATAACTGATATTCTAATCATTTATGCAATTATAATCAGAGATAATTATGACCATATTAAACATATCCAAAGCTAGAATTAGAAATGATTATAATGGATGTCCTAATAATTCATGCAATATAGTTATAATCATAAATGATTGTAGTTATAATCATACATGATTATATTTATAATCATACATGGTTATAGCTATAATCATAAATGATTATAACTGACGTTCTTATCATTATTGAACTATATTTAAAATAACTAAACTTCCCTATAGTATTGAAAATTTACAGCTTTATTACACTAATCATGTAATCATGCATGCAGTCATGGTAATAATATATTTGACTCGTTATCCAACTTAAAATTCTTGATCATAACCCAATTTCACCATCCATCCAGTAACTTGTCGTGTATATAGGAATCATATGCAACCATCTAGATGTAGTCATAAACAAATAAATCAAAGAAAAAAACAAATTAAACTCTAACTTCATCATTATAGTTTAACTAAAAACCAAGACAATTATTAAAATTAGAAGAAAAACATACCTGAATTGATTAGGCAGATTTGGAGTCGGCAACAAATGCAAATCAGCTGTGATGAATTTCAATTAAGAAAAAACACGCATAACTTCTTGAATATATACGCAATATGCATTATGTTATAATCATTTATGCAATCCATAGTTATAATAAAAATGATTATAATAGGTTTTCTAATAATTTATGTAGCCATTGTTATAATCATAAATGATTATCACCGATATAGTTTCTTTGGTTCTCTATTTAATCATCAATAAATACAATTGTACATACAATTATCAGTAAATAAACATCATATAATCATCAATGGATAACATATTTAATCATCAATGAATATAATTGAACATCATACAATGTCTAATCATAAATGAATATATACATCTATTCATCGGAAGAGAAAATTATGATGACATGATTCTATTATCTCCTGATCCATACGAAAATAAAACTCAAAAATACAATTTGTTTTCTCTTTTTACATCTCACGTAAAAACTCTAAGAACATATACTATCATGGAAACAAGATATGGGCATCACATACCTTATCAGAGAAAAATCCAATAAACCCATCATGAATACAAGTCCGAGGCTGACCAGTTTCTAAAGAAACCTCCATGGGTTGTGCTTAGCACGACCCTTAATTGCACGTACCTGGTGTGTGTGTGTGTGTATATTCAATGGCGGAATATTGTTGGGGCAGGAGGGGGGTTGTTGCCCCCTCCCCCCCCCCCCCCCAAAAAAAATTTGTTGCTTAATATAAAAATTTTATATTATATGTGAAAAAAAATTATATGTTTCTTTTGAACACCCAAGTAAAAAATAAAAAAGAAGGAAATAGATTTGCATTACGGTTCTTTTATTCAATTGCCGATTAAGCAATGTATCTCTAAAACCCTTACATGTTGTCGATAGCTTATTTTTCCAATTGCCGATTACGCCATTACGATTCACACGATCAAGATTCATGTAAGAACCCGAGAGAAATTGTAATAAATATGTAAAATAATTATGTAATATTAAAATTAAGAAAAAGGGCAAATTCGTCATTTGCCATGTTTTGGGACCATAATGTAAAATATTTCGTGTATGAGGGTAATAATGTAAACTATATAAAGTATTATGTAATAAAAACTTGATTTAAGTGTCAAGTTGGGAGAAATGGAACTAGAGGGTTAAAATTGAAAATCTAGGAACTATAAATAGAGAGGAAGACTCTCTAAACTCCCAGAAAATTACAGAAGCATCGGGAGAGAGATCTAGAGTGCAGTTCTTGAAGGTTTGTGGCAGTAGAGCAAGAAATTTGAGCAACTAACTTGAAGACTTTGACTTCCAAGCCATTTTGGGTAAGAATTCCACCCTTATACTTCAAACTAAGTATTTTGAGATTATGGGTATAAGCAAAAACGGGTTACAGAAGTGTGTGAGGTTTGTATGAAGTTTCTAACCATGCAAACATGTTCTAAACATCATTAGAAACACAACTTCACTTTTGAAATTGGTTGAGAATAAGAGAAATTGATGATTTTCCTCAAGAACCCTAAATTAAGAATTTGTGTAATTGAGTTGTTTCTATGGATTAAAACCTGATGTAAACTGAAGGTTTTAGTCATAGAATGTTATATATTGATTAGGTTAAGTATTAAGAACTTAATGGACCAAAACAGGGGGCTGCAGCACAAAAATCGGGCAAAAACCCGTCTCTGCAGCGCAGACACGAGTCGTGCATATGTATGCCTGGCATATGCACGAGTCGTGCATCTCAGAATAGCATTATATGAGAAGCACGAGTCGTGCTTCCTAAGGAAGGAAAAGAGCACGAGTCGTGCTCTTTGCTGGGCAGCATTCTGTCCATTTTTGAGTTTTGAACTTGGCTCTAGACTTGTCCGTTTGGTCTATAATTCATACCATAGGCCTAAAATGGTGTGAAAACATGTAGAAAATTGTCGGAACAGAAATACGACCTCCCGAGGGTACTGTAGCAAAATACGTGTATTTCGGGGAAGTTATAAATGGAAGGAAGCTAACTAATAGTGGTTATAGTTTAAATAATGAATTATAGTTGCACACCATGGTACTTCTAAACTGTAAGGTCAGTTGTTATATATATATGTATTGGATATAAATGTATATCTTGTAAATAATAGGTGGTGGTTCCAATACGGATAACCAAGTGAAAGGAAAAGGAGTTCAAGAAGCCAAATAACTCCTAGGTGTTCCGAGGTGAGTGTTATGTGGATTTTCGAGTACATAGCAAACTGAACTTTATTAAAAAAAAATGCTTTGGGTGTTAAAATGGTTTAATGGAAAATTGAAATGACTTAACGGAAACGGAAATGATTTAAATGAAAAGTAAATGGTTCTATGGAACCGAAATGTTTTGTGAAATTGAAAATGGAATAAGGGAATAGTAAGTATGTACAGGAATGGTAAAAAGAAAGTAATAAAGTAATTGAGCCCTGTTGACAAGTTGAGAAGTATCCGGATAAAGACCACGGCCTGCTGCGGTAGGGGTGGCAAAAAGACACTACTGGGATGGTACCTCCCGTCGCGAAGTAGTTGTCTTACCTTGATAGATGAATTCGTTTCATGCCATTGGGGAAGTAGCTATACGGGTGCGTCTCGTATAAAACCTACGGGTGCGCTCGTAGGAATGTACCATTGAAAAGAAATAAGGAATACCTGTGGGTGCGCTCACAGGAAAAGAAATGTTGAACGGCTAATTAATAATGAAATTATTGGCAAAAATGTTTTGGGTCTAAACCATAATGCTCACGAGACATTATGTCTCACGTATTTTTTTTTAAAATGCTATGTACTCAGGTAAACAGGAAGGACGTTAGTAGAGTCGGGTGGGACCGTAGCTGCTATTGTGAAATAATGTAAAATAAGCAGGTTTGAACTATGGCTTTGGTATGTATTTGTGATACCCCGTTTGTAAAACCTTAAATAGTTTGTATAATTAAATATTTGTATTATAAGTTTAAAAAAAAATTTGTGTAAAAGTTGGGGTGTTACAATTTGGTATCAGAGCCATGGTTTAAGCGAATTAGGTTGGGAAACCATCCTAGGCTTAAACTAGTGGAATAATAGTAAGTAAGTAGTAGTACTAAGTGCTAACTAATGGGGTAGAGTCGGTAAAATACAGTATCGCAATCTACAGAAACCGATGAATTAGGGGAATCTTGTGATGACACTGGAGCCAAAGTATATAGGTGGTTAAAATAATATTGGGCCCGTATTATTGTAACCACAGGATATGCTTTGGAAATGGTGAAGTCACGGGGGGGGGGGGGGGGGGGGGCCTGAGGAAGTGGTTGTGGAAATTGGTAGAGAGGTAACTGGGAACATAAGTTCCATAGGGAGATCATATGCTACCGCTTTTGAGTATATTGATATATATATATATACATATATGTGAAGTAACAACGCGAATTTCATTTGTTTTATATAGTAAATGGAGAGTGGAAACCAGAATCTATTGAGTGAAGGACGGACAGCAAGTCATACCCCGTCCTATGAAGAGAACCCTGCCGATGAAGAGGTTAATATGGGTCCTAATCCAAATCCAATACCGCAACCTCCACCTGTGACTTTAGAGGCTATTCAAAATCTCATCAGTAATCTAAAAACGGAAATGAGGGAAGATATGCGCCAAATGTTGAATACGCGGCTGGGGGACCCACATCCTAATCCTTCAGCAGATGATGCCTCTTGGAGACCCACTAACGGAGACTCGGTTACAGAGGAGGATAATGTGGGGACAGAAGACAAGAAAAGATGTTCTTTCAAAACCTTTATGGCATGTAAACCAACGGAATACTGTGGTAGCTACGAGCCTAAAGTCACGATGCGGTGGATACGAGAGACAGAGCAGGTACTGGAGGTCAGCAAGTGCCATGAGAAAGATAAAGTTTATTATGCCTCACGGATGTTGAAAGACGATGCGTTAGTTTGGTGGAATACTCTGTACGAGTTGGTTGGAAAGGAGGTAATTTATAAATGGTCGTGGACCGAATTCACCACCCGCCTGAAGAATAAATATTGTCCCCTTCGGGACATAGAAAAACTTGAAGACGAGTTCCTTACGCTAAAGAAGGGTAATTTGACTGTGGCCGAGTATACGAAAAAGTTCAGTGATATGCTACCATTTGTGGGAAACATTTACACTACGGAGCGGGCACGAATTAACCGTTATGTGAAAGGCCTACCTTGGGAGTACGAATTGGAAGTAAAACGGGCGGTGACAATGGATGCGGCGTTCGAGGCAGCAAGAAATGTTGAAGACGTGTGGAAACGAAGAACAATGGAGAGGCAAGTTTTTGGGGATAAACGTAAATTCAGTGGCGGGAGCAGTAGCTGGAATAAGAAGGGAAAGTCGGTAGTGATGTCAACCAAACAGGGCGGTCGAAAGATGTGTGATAAGTGTGGGAAAGAGCATGCGGGCGAATGTAAGATGGGAAGTGCAGCTTGTTTTAATTGCGGACGAACGGGTCACAAGGCGAGGGAATGTACCTATCCGAAGCTCAGTGAAGTCGAGTGTTTCTCGTGTCACGAAAAGGGGCATTATAGCTTTAACTGTCCGAAGAAGGGTGGCGAGACGATGGTATCAACTGCGCAGAAAAAGACGGAGCCCCAAAAGGTGAAGACCCGCGCTTTCCAACTCACCCGAGAAGAAGCAAAGGAGACACAAGACGTGGTCTCAGGTACTCTATTGATTAACCAAATGCCTGCCTATGTATTATTTGATTCTGGTGCTACGTGTTCGTTCGTGTCTCATGAGTTTGGTCTAAAACTCAATACACCACTAGAACCATTAGACCATGTATGTGAGGTAGAATTGGCGAGTGGGAAGAAGGTGGAAATAAAACATGTGTACCGTGGCTGCGAACTCAGCATAGATGATCAGAAGTTTTCGTTGAACCTTCTTCCGATTGGAGTGAAGACTTTTGATGTGGTTATCGGTATGGATTGGCTTGGGGCCAATGATGCAAAAATCGCATGTGGGAAAAAGGTAGTGTCTGTGAAGATTCCAGGTGGCAGCAAAGTGTATGTGTATGGCGAAAAACCCAAGAGGATGTCCAATTTGATCAGCGCAGCGAAAGTCAGGAGATGTTTGGTGAAAGGATGCTTATCTTATGTGGCGTATGTAATGGTGGAGGATAAAGTAAAGAAAACAGTACATGACATTGATGTGGTGAAAGAATACCCTGAAGTCTTTCCTGATGAGTTACCCGGTTTACCACCTGAGAGACAAGTAGAATTCTGCATTGATCTTGTACCCGGAGCTTCTCCTATCGCCCGTGCTCCATATCGTTTAGCCCCGACTGAAATGCGGGAGTTAATGTCACAACTACAAGAATTGCTGGATAAAGGTTTTATACGCCCCAGTGTGTCGCCTTGGGGTGCACCGGCACTGTTTGTCAAGAAGAAGGATGGTACGATGCGAATGTGCATAGACTACCGCGAACTCAACAAAATTACCATTAAGAATCGTTACCCGCTACCGCGAATAGACGATCTGTTTGATCAGTTGCAAGGCGCTGACTATTTCTCCAAGATTGATCTCCGGTCTGGTTATCATCAAGTTCGTGTAAGAGATGAAGATATTGAGAAAACTGCTTTTCGCACTCGCTATGGGCATTATGAATTTCTCGTCATGCCTTTTGGTCTGACGAATGCCCCGGTAATTTTCATGGATTTGATGAATAGGGTGTGCAAGCCGTTCCTGGATAAGTTTGTTATTGTCTTCATTGATGACATTCTTATCTATTCAAAGAATGCGGAAGACCACATGAATCATCTGAGAACGGTACTGGAAGTTTTAAAGAAAGAGAAGTTATATGCAAAATTTTCAAAGTGCGAATTCTGGCTGAGGGAAGTGCAATTCCTTGGACACGTTGTCTCAATCCAAGGTATTAAAGTAGATCCAGCAAAGGTGGAAGCGGTGATGAAATGGGAAATCCCCAAGACCCCGACAGAAGTGAGGAGTTTTCTTGGCCTCGCCGGGTACTACCGACGGTTCATCCAGGACTTTTCACGAATTGCGGTACCTCTTACAAAGCTAACAAGAAAAGGGGTAAAATTCGAATGGGGGGCGGAACAAGAAAAAACATTCGCAACACTAAAAGAGAAGTTATGTAATGCGCCGGTTCTTACCCTACCGGAGGGAACTGAAGATTTCGTGGTGTATAGTGATGCCTCTAATAGAGGATTGGGTTGCGTGTTAATGCAGCGGGGAAAAGTGATAGCATACGCTTATCGTCAATTAAAAGAACCCGAAACTCGGTATGCAACGCACGATTTGGAATTGGCGGCAATTGTGTTTGCATTAAAAATCTGGAGGCATTACTTGTACGGAACAAAGTGCACCTTGTACACGGATCATAAAAGCTTGCAATACGTATTTTCACAGAAAGATCTCAATATGAGGCAAAGTAGATGGCTGGAGTTAATAAATGATTATGACTATGAAATCGCTTACCACCCTGGGAAAGCGAATGTGGTAGCAGATGCCTTAAGCAGGAAGTTTCATGAAAAGAAAAGTCAAGAGAGGTTGATGAAGATCGATTTGAAATCAAGCCTAATAGAAAGCATCAGAGACGCGCAAAAGCAAGTATTAGCAAAAGGTGATTTAAAGGGGGAAAAGTTGGGGAAAGATTTGGTGTCTGGGGAAAATACCCAGGGACTGAAGACAGTTAGAAATCGTGTGTGGGTACCGAAAGCAGGTGGAATCCGAAAGTTGATACTAGAAGAATCCCATAAATCAAAATATTCCATTCATCCAGGAAGCACGAAAACCTATCGGGACCTCAAAGAACAGTACTGGTGGCCGGGGATGAAGAAAAGAATTGTTAAATATATCTCAAAATGTGCAACCTGTGCACAGGTGAAAGCGGAACACCAAGCCCCATACGGAAATACTCAACCACTGCAAATTCCAGCAGGGAAATGGGAAGACATAACCATGGATTTTATAGTTGGGTTGCCGAGAACCAGAAGAGGTCATAACAGTATATGGGTCATTGTTGACCGTTTGACCAAGAGTGCAATGTTTTTGGCGATTAAAGAAAATACGCAGTTGGAAACATTGGCGCAGATATACAAGGATGAAGTTATAAGACTTCATGGAGCTCCCTTGTCTATTGTGTCCGACAGAGATCCACGGTTTACTTCAAAATTGTGGGAGGCACTACAGGAACGGATGGGGACAAAAATTAAAATGAGTACAGCCTATCATCCCCAGACAGACGGGCAAAGTGAACGAACTATTCAAACTGTAGAAGATATGCTACGATCGTGTGCTTTGGATTTTGATGGAAATTGGGACGAGCACTTGCCATTGGTGGAATTTTCTTATAACAACAGTTATCATTCCAGTATCGGGATGCCACCATTTGAAGCTTTATATGGCAGAAAGTGTAGAACCCCTTTGTGTTGGTTAGAAGCAGGAGAGACCAAAATAACTGGGCCAGAAATCGTAAGGATAACAAACGAAAAGATCAAAGTAATTCAAGCTAATATGAAAGCTGCTCAAGATAGGCAGAAGAGTTATGCAGACTTGAAGAAGAGACCCTACGATTTAAAGGAAGGTGATCTGGTAATGCTCAAAGTATCACCGTGGAAAGGTGTGGTAAGATTTGGAAAGAAGGGTAAACTGAGTCCAAGATACATTGGACCCTTTAAGATCTTAAAGAGAATTGGCGAACAAGCTTTCAAACTGAAGTTACCGCGCGAACTGAGTGGTATACATGATACGTTCCATGTGTGCTATTTGAAAAAGTACTTTGGGAAAAGTGAACTTGTTATTCCACTGGAAGACTTAAAAGTAGAGGCCCCGAATAAGCTGATAGAGGAACCAGAAGCGATGTTGGAAGTGAGAACCAAAAAGCTAAGGAATAAAGAAATTGATCTAGTTTTGGTCAAATGGAAGCACCCGTCGGGTTCAGATTTGACTTGGGAGACTTTGGAAGACATGAAGAGAAGGTACCCCAATTTCACGAACTATGAGAAGATTCCGAGGGCGGAATCCTCTTAAGGGGGAGAGGTTGTAAGAACCCGAGAGAAATTGTAATAAATATGTAAAATAATTATGTAATATTAAAATTAAGAAAAAGGGCAAATTCGTCATTTGCCATGTTTTGGGACCATAATGTAAAATATTTCGTGTATGAGGGTAATAATGTAAACTATATAAAGTATTATGTAATAAAAACTTGATTTAAGTGTCAAATTGGGAGAAATGGAACTAGAGGGTTAAAATTGAAAATCTAGGAACTATAAATAGAGAGGAAGACTCTCTAAACTCCCAGAAAATTACAGAAGCATCGGGAGAGAGATTTAGAGTGCAGTTCTTGAAGGTTTGTGGCAGTAGAGCAAGAAATTTGAGCAACTAACTTGAAGACTTTGACTTCCAAGCCATTTTGGGTAAGAATTCCACCCTTATACTTCAAACTAAGTATTTTGAGATTATGGGTATAAGCAAAAACGGGTTACAGAAGTGTGTGAGGTTTGTATGAAGTTTCTAACCATGCAAACATGTTCTAAACATCATTAGAAACACAACTTCACTTTTGAAATCGGTTGATAATAAGAGAAATTAATGATTTTCCTCAAGAACCCTAAATTAAGAATTTGTGTAATTGAGTTGTTTCTATGGATTAAAACCTGATGTAAACTGAAGGTTTTAGTCATAGAATGTTATATATTGATTAGGTTAAGTATTAAGAACTTAATGGACCAAAACAGGGGGCTGCAGCACAAAAATCGGGCAAAAACCCGTCTCTGCAGCGCAGACACGAGTCGTGCATATGTATGCCTGGCATATGCATGAGTCGTGCATCTCAGAATAGCATTATATGAGAAGCACGAGTCGTGCTTCCTAAGGAAGGAAAAGAGCACGAGTCGTGCTCTTTGCTGGGCAGCATTCTGTCCATTTTTGAGTTTTGAACTTGGCTCTAGACTTGTCCGTTTGGTCTATAATTCATACCATAGGCCTAAAATGGTGTGAAAACATGTAGAAAATTGTCGGAACAGAAATACGACCTCCCGAGGGTACTGTAGCAAAATACGTGTATTCCGGGGAAGTTATAAATGGAAGGAAGCTAACTAATAGTGGTTATAGTTTAAATAATGAATTATAGTTGCACACCATGGTACTTCTAAACTGTAAGGTCAGTTGTTATATATATATGTATTGGATATAAATGTATATCTTGTAAATAATAGGTGGTGGTTCCAATACGGATAACCAAGTGAAAGGAAAAGGAGTTCAAGAAGCCAAATAACTCCTAGGTGTTCTGATATCGCGTAAATTATACATATTTTCCGCACGATATCAGTGTGATTTTAGTTTAATTTTATACATGTTATGAACTAAAAGATACCTAATATGTTTAAATATTCGTTTTGAAGCTAAAAATACGCGTTTGGAGCGAATGAACGAATTACACAAACATTTGAGCTTAAAAAGAAGCAAAGCGAAAATCTGCCAGAAGCCTAGGCGCACCCCGCCCACATCCAGGCGCACCGCGCCCAAAGAGAGATCCGGATCCCGCTTTTCGTCAGACTTTTGATTAAAATAATCGAGCGTGCGTTTATCCAATGATTCAACCGACCTGCCAAGCATGTGCAAGGGCGCACCCCGCCTACCTTTTGGGCGCACCGCGCCTCAGATCCAACATTAAAGCTGCAAACCACGTGCTCCCTCGTGCGACAGTTGGCGAACGTGCGCAGATCTGCTTTAGGCGCACCGCGCCCCCTGTAAGGCGCACCGCGCCCCGGCGCTGTTCCGACTATAAATTCAAGCCTTCAGCTCTTCTTTTAGACAACACCTACACCACTTGGAGACCAGATCGTATCACAACACCTACACCACTTGGAGACCAGATCGTATCTCAACACCTCCACACCTCCAAACTCGGCCAGGAAGCTTGTAGAATCAAAAGGGAAACTATGGAATCGAGAGCTTGAAGAATGTTCGGCCGGGACTTCATTCGGTTTGCTTTATATATATTTAGCATTCTATTATGATTTCCTAAGCCGTATTCTTCAGATTATGTTATCTGTATTATTTATTACTTAGATTTGAATACTGTTTAGTTATGATTTGATTGTTATTTATCGGATATTGAACGTTTTATATTTTATCTCGCATAATTCATTTGACGCCAATTTGATTATCATGACCATTGAGATCAAAAGATCGAATGAACATTGTACGATACGAACCAATACATGATTATTTGGAATATATAATCGCATGACCATTGCCATTAATGACCTTATAATCATAGGATTAGGTAGTTGGACCAAAACATCTAATCATTTTAGAAATCGGTATTTAACGTTCAATATCCATTGCACTAATAGCATATCAAACATAACTAGATGGTTCAATCGAATCTAAGTAATGTTTACTTTTATATTTTGTAATTTATATTTCGCGTAACTTTTTCCTAGGCGATGTTGATTCATTAATATAATATGTGTTGATCTAGTTCTTGATTCGAGTTTAATATCGGTTAGGATATATAACTTGCATGCTATACATATTAAATGTGGTTACAGTTTGTATTCTTGATTGCCATCTTCATATGATTAAGTTTAAATGGCCGTTTAAACGTATTGATCACATGAACCGTCATGATGTATAATTGACAACTATATATCATTGGACTAGTTATTGACCATTTAACTAGGAAGGTAATCTAAGTTATAAACTTGATTAGTGAAATAAGACTTATATCACATTTAGTTGCAACTCATGACCATTGATTGTATGAACATATCACTTTGACCATTAGGATATGGGCTATGTTTGCATGCTAGATTGTATTAATACTTGATGATTATAAGTTAATTAGTTACATGACCATTGTGCTATTTTAACTTATTAGTCATAGAATTGGTGACTTGACCATACGATCCTACAACTTAATGCAACCTATTTAAACTCATTGCACATAATCGAAACTAGTCAACATAGGTTTATATGAATCAACAGATCCTAGACGAAAGTTTCCCTTGTTATTTTTGTTATGATCATTTATTATTTCGTCATTTATTTTATTATCAAAGTTTTACGAGTTTTCATTAAAACTCGCCCCTGAGTATTTACTTGAATAATTGTTAATTGATAATTGATTTTCTTAACTTAAAGATAGCCGTTTTCCCTTGGGTCGACAACCCGGATTTACCATTACTATACTACAATCGACTAGGTACACTTGCCTAATTGTGTTGTTCTATTCATACATGGTATTTCCCTGTTCATAAATGTAAAACTAATGTGAAGTCATTTTCGAAAATCTTATAAACGCTAATAACACATCAAGTTTCTTGGTGCCGTTTTTAGATGTTTTATATGTATGTCAGAATGCACAACATGTTCCGAGGTGAGTGTTATGTGGATTTTCGAGTACATAGCAAACTGAACTTTATTAAAAAAAATGCTTTGGGTGTTAAAATGGTTTAATGGAAAATTGAAATGACTTAACGGAAACGGAAATGATTTAAATGAAAAGTAAATGGTTCTATGGAACCGAAATGTTTTGTGAAATTGAAAATGGAATAAGGGAATAGTAACTATGTACAGGAATGGTAAAAAGAAAGTAATAAAGTAATTGAGCCCTGTTGACAAGTTGAGAAGTATCCGGATAAAGACCACGGCCTGCTGCGGTAGGGGTGGCAAAAAGACACTACTGGGATGGTACCTCCCGTCGCGAAGTAGTTGTCTTACCTTGATAGATGAATTCGTTTCATGCTATTGGGGAAGTAGCTATACGGGTGCGTCTCGTATAAAACCTACGGGTGCGCTCGTAGGAATGTACCATTGAAAAGAAATAAGGAATACCTGTGGGTGCGCTCACAGGAAAAGAAATGTTGAACGACTAATTAATAATGAAATTATTGGCAAAAATGTTTTGGGTCTAAACCCATAATGCTCACGAGACATTATGTCTCACGTATTTTTTTTTAAAAATGCTATGTACTCAGGTAAACAGGAAGGACGTTAGTAGAGTCGGGTGGGACCGTAGCTGCTATTGTGAAATAATGTAAAATAAGCAGGTTTGAACTATGGCTTTGGTATGTATTTGTGATACCCCGTTTGTAAAACCTTAAATAGTTTGTATAATTAAATATTTGTATTATAAGTTTAAAAAAAAATTGTGTAAAAGTTGGGGTGTTACAATTCAAATGGACTAGAGGAGAAAAAGAAGTAATAATTAAAGGTATGTTACAATACACGATCAATAAAACAATTCAAATTGCCATTTGCCGTAACAGTACATTTACAATGGAATTGGATAATTGAATTAATGTTTCGGGCAATTAATGTTATTTAGCGCTTTTTTTTTTTAGAAACGGCAAATATATAAATAATCACCAAAATAAAATATGTACAATCGCCAAGGTTAGGCTAGTGAGGTACCAAGCCAAACAAAAAAAACCCCAAAGTCTTTAGAAATGATCTAAACGCACACAAATGGAGTTACATTCCACCCCACCCAACTTAAATTAATCTTGTTGCACCTATTTAACTCTTATTTGATCATAATTCGTAGCGTAAGTTTGGTTTCTGGTAATCAATAATGTATTAATGTGATCATAAATTCATAGTTTTGTTTTGGTAAATGGTAGTTGCGTCATTCATATGAATTGAATCCCCTTTTCATTCTCAAACTCAAAACCTCTTTTCAACTTTTTGTAATAAACTAATAAATAATAATGTGATCACAATAAATTTGGTTTTCGTAGCTACTGTAGTCGAATTTTGCATATTTATTTGTTTTGACTTTTGAGTCTAAAAACAAATATCTCATGCTTTGTGATACTGATACCGATTTAGGTATTAAAACGCTCAGAGTCTTTGATTCCGCGGCTCCACCAATCGCCAATTCGCCATGGTAAAGTTCAAAACACTAGATGCTTTTTACAAAAGAAAAACCGATGGCCATGACACTACAGAAATTACAAATCAAAATAACAAATGTTCCAAAGCATCAACAAGTGAACCAGAACCTGAAAACCTTAATCAACCTTAATCAACCATTAACAGAGGAGCATATTCCCGAAACCGGAGGGCCAAATAGTGAGGAAGTTGATCCAAATTCTTTGGAAAGAGATCCAGCGAAGAGAAAACAATTGTCGTTGTATCCGGTTAATCAACGGGAACAAGTTAGACTAGCTTATCTGAATTTGGGACCTTTTCAAATTCAACTAAAAACGTATATTGCTAAAGGTTCAGAGAAGCGTCCTCGCAGGTTCCAATACTCATGGTTTAGCATTTTCCCTAATTGGTTAGAATATTCTCCTACAACACATGCTTCATATTGCTTTCTTTGTTACGTATTTAGTGACAAGCCAAATGTTCGTCATGGTTCAGATGCATTTACAGTTAAGGGATTTGACAATTGGAAAAAAGTTAATGATGGAAAAAACTGCACATTTCTTAAGCATGTTGGTAGTTCACAACATAAAAGTGCAGTGGTATTTGTTGAAAATTTGTTAAACCAAGCAGCACATATTGAAAATATCATTGAGAAGCAAAGTGTTGAGCAAATATTGAAGAACCGCAAAAGATTGAGAGCTTCTATTGATATAGTTCGGTGGTTGACATTCCAAGCATGTGCTTTTCGAGGGCATGATGAAACTACTGATTCAAAGAATCGAGGTAATTTTCTTGAATTGTTAAAACTTCTAGCGACATATAATGATGAAGTTGTCAATATTGTGTTAGATAATGCTCCTTATAATTTAAAGTATACTTCGGGGTTAATTCAAAAGGAAATCATTGGCATTATCGCAAATAAGGTTCGAAAGCATATCCGAAATGAAATAGGCGATTCTTAGTTTTGTGTTATGGTAGATGAAGCACGAGATGAATCCAAAAAAGAGCAAATGGCTATTGTTTTGAGATTTGTTGATAAAGATGGGGTCATTAGAGAAAGATTCTTATATTTGGTACATGTAAGTGATACCGCATCATTAACTCTTAAAACGAATTTATGAAATCAACTTTTGAAACATGAGTTTGATACTAGTAAAATTCGTGGCCAAGGTTATGATAGTGCTAGTAACATGAGAGGAGAATGGAATGGGTTACAAGCATTACTTGTTCACCAACATTCCGGCGGTTATGATATTACTATCACAAGAAGTGGGGACCTGCAAAATAAAGGGAAAATGACTTATTAGGGTAACCAACTAGTTGATTTGTTCACGTTTAGTCACTTTCTTTTTTTTTCGTGCTTTATTTGCCATTGAACTATCTATTTTGTTCGTGATACATCCTTACGACCTGTAATAGCAGGTTACATCCTAATTGACATCTATTTTGTTCACATTTGGTCACTTTCCTTTTTTATTCGTGCTTTATTTGCCATTAATTTAATTTATTTTTCCATTTTTAATTTATTTTTTCATTTTTATTCGTGTAGATTTGAAATGACTATTTTGCCCTTTTTAATTTATTTTTCCATTTTTATTACATTTTAAGGATTTTTTTATTAATGACTTTTAATTAAAAATAAATAAGAAAACAACCCACCACCACCTCTCTCTCTCCGTCTCTCTCAATTAATAAAACCTGCAACTAAACACACACACACACTTTGCAACTAAACACACACACACACACACTTTGCAACTAAAAACACAGAAATCACCACCATCTACAGCAAAGATCTGGACAAAGATGATGAGAGGGAAGAGAACTCCAACCCAACTTTGATGGCTCGTCTGATTTAATACACTATTTACGAAAAACTTCTTAATGGCTCGTCTGATTTAATCCAAGAAGTTTTTTGTAGCATGCTTAGTTGGTTGAATCGTTGGCTTGTAACGGTGGAGGTGGATTGTCGGGGCAAAACAACTTTGATGTGTACTTTGTTTTCACAGATCGGGAACAAGCCAACATTGAAAACAAAGTACACATCAAAGTTGTGTTGCCTCGACAATCCACCTCCACCGTTACAAGCCAACGATTCAACCAACTAAGCATGCTACGAAAATTTTTTTTGATTAAATCAAACGAGCCATTAATAAGTTTTTCATAGATGGTGGATTAAATCAGACGAGCCATCAAAGTTGGGTTGGAGTGCTCTTCCCTATCATCATCTTTGTCCAGATCTTTGCTGTAGATTGTGGTGGTGTCTGTGTTTTTAGTTGCAAAGTGCGTGTGTATGTGTGTGTTTAGTTGCAATGTGTGTGTATGTGTTTAGTTGCAGGTTTTATTAATTGAGAGAGACAGAGAGAGATGCGGTGGTGGGTTGTTTTCTTATTTATTTTTAATTAAAAGTCATTAACAAAAAAATCCTTAAATGTAATAAATGTGTAATACCATATTATTAATTTATATAGATTTTGTGTTAATCTTAGTATAATTAAGATTAAATAAGTTGTTATATGAGTTAGGATGATTAAAAACCCAATTGAGTGAAGTTTGGACTTGTAAAATGTCAAATTAGAGCTACACGGGTCGTGTATGGCCACACGGGTCGTGTAGAAAGGCTTAAGAACCAAGCAGTACCCTTTTTCAGGTCTACACGGGTCGTGTAACTTTTGTTCAAAAATTACCGAGGCGAGTTTGGGTCTCACACGGGTCGTGTGAGGCTACACGGGTCGTGTGAGTCTGTGCATTTCAGGATGGCTTGCTGTAGGTCTCACACGGGTCGTGTGAGCCTACACAGGTCGTGCCGCGCATCAGGGGTGTTTTAAAATACGGGTTTTCCTTCAATTGGGTCATTTCCAATTCAATCAAAACCCTCTCTAAACCCTAGAAATCGATTTCTAAGCCATCCAAGTCGAGATTTAAGCCTATTAATCACGAATTGAAGCTAGGGATTTGTACTTGGAGTTTGAAAGGTAATCCTCTTTGAATTTGACTTTGTTTCAACCGTTGGATACTTTGATTGAGAGTGATTCCTTGTGGTCTTGATGGTCTACCCGTGAATCGATGATGTTAGGGTTGAATTAGTAGTATAGCAAGTCTATAAGAGTTTAATTTTAAGCTTGAGTTAGTGTTATGCTTGTTGATTTTGTTTACAAATTTGAATAGGTCAAAAGAGTGAGGTGAGGAGCTATAACAAGAGTGTTATTGTTCTTTGTTTGATTATGACTTCACCATATGATGCTAAATTCTGGATTGTGTCGATATAAATTGTGAATGAGATTATTATGAGACTTGAGTATTGAAATTTAGCTGTTGTGTTACAGCTAAGGCTAGTCAGGATCAAACACGAGGTTCTGGAGTTCTACGTACCGAGTCAACCTCAGGTGAGTAGTTATTGTTAAATAAATTTACATATTATTGAGATATAATTGTAGATAAAATGATATATCATATTAGGTTGATTTGAGTAATGAATTAAAGAGTAGCAGTGTTTGAGATACACTGAAGATTGAGTTGTTCAATTGAGATTCATTGACATGGAGAGATAGAATATATATAATTAAGTCATTCTCTAATTATTCACTGAGCTTTCAAAGCTCATAATTTGTTTGCTATTGTTGTTTGTGTTAGGTTCTGGTAATGCAGGTCGTGGAAAACACATCACTGAGGGTTAGCTGGATAGATATGGACCTTGGACTTTTGACTTTGGACTTGTTCTGGATGTTTTGAAAATATTTTGGATATTCCGGTTTTTGGTGAAAACGTTGTAAATACTTGTTATATATAGTTTATGACTTAAACTATGCTTTTGATAAAACTTTGTAGAATTTGTTACTAATCTTTTGGAATTACACCATAACCTTGTTTGTGTTTAATTAAGTTATTGGTGTATCCTAAGATTGAGAAACCGGGCGTTACAAAATGGAAAAATAAATTAAAAAGGGCAAAATAGTCATTTCAGATTTGCACGAATAAAAATGGAAAAATAAATTAAAAATGGAAAAATAAATTAAATTAATGGCAAATAAAGCATGAATAAAAAAGGAAAGTGACCAAATGTGAACAAAATAGATGTCAATTAGGCTGTAACCTGCTATTACAGGTCGTAATGACGTATCATGAACAAAATAGATAGTTCAATGGCAAATAAAGCACGAAAAAAAAGAAAGTGACTAAACGTGAACAAATCAACTAGTTGGTTACCCTAATAAGTCATTTTCCCCAAAATAAAAGAAAACCTGCAGCTACACAAAATAAAAGAAAAACTGCAGCCGCTTCTTTTATGAAAGTCCAAAACAAAAATTGATTTCATGAACGTGCAAATGAATATACATCATGCTTGATTTCATGAAACTCCAAAGAGAATAAAAAATTAAAATCAAAACTAAAAGAAACATACCTGCTTCATATTGTTTGTTGTTCTTTATATTCATTAGGTTTATAGATTTTATGAACACAATCGGTTCTGTTACGTATAATCATCGGGTTTGTATTTAAACATGGTTGCCAAGGATAGGGCCGGAGAAGACTAAGCCAGAGTTTGGGTCGCCGATAGACGACATTTCAGTCATCGTGAGAGGACGCAAGTGTGAGACAGTACCGGTAGGAAGGTTTGGGTCACCGACGAGAGGTTGCAGGTTTGAAAATTTGAACGCCGGTGGTCGGCTCCGATAGAAAGAGGTTGCAGGTTTGAAAAATTGAACGCCGGTGGTCGGCTCCGATTGAAAGACGTTGGCAGTCATCACTGATGAAGAGCGAGAGAGATTAGGAGAGAGTTGAGAGTGCAGGTTGTGAGATCTGAAATGTGAGGGTAATCTTACAAGGCTAATAGGGTAGAAAGGTCTTTTAACTATTGGTAAAGACATGGAAATTTAATTCCTTGGGAGCTGTGAAGGTTTTCAAATAACCTTGACTTGAGTATTTTACGGGATTTTATTGGAATTAAAATTTCTTATGTTTATGAAACCAAACACCGGAATCGGTGGGAATTCAATTTCATTTCCTATGAAATCCCATAAATTAGTTTTTATGTAAGGTATGTATTTATATTATGGAATGCGACGCTAATAGTAATTGGACTTCTCCTTCCATGTAAACACACATTAATTTTCTAAGCTTGTATTTATTGGATAACTAACATCTAAATAAACTTTTAAAAAAAGTTTAAAAATGCAAAACAAAATTAATACATGGTGTTTTGTTTTATATATATGTAGTAACTATTTATCGTATAAAATCATAATTAAAGAAATTAAATATACATGAAAAATTATATGTCACGACTATTTACCTATATATAGCTAGCTGTTAAATTATTTTCATTTTGTTATTTGTATATGTTTCGACTTAATAGAATCAACTTCGGCTAGAAATATTCTTTAGCCATGATAAGTTTTTATTGCATAAACATTGGAAAATACAAATATAAAAGCATAAAACATCTAAAGTAATACTATCGTTATTAACACTTTACATCAAATAAACGTTGACTATGCTTATTTTATTTTATTATTATCGAACGGTTTATTTGACTAATACTATCGTTAGTTTATTATATCAAGACTTAAAAGTGAAGCAGTCTTTAAGAACATAAAAACAAACATATAACCAAGTCACAAAAAAAAAGTAGGATATCATACCTCCTTTGTTTCATAAAGGTTTTTATTAAAACCCACATGTACAACAAGGGCATGGTTAAAGAGACACCTACTTTTACCAATAACCAATAAGACACCATTAATGATTAGTATTTGTTTTTTGATTGCTTAATGATTAGTTGTTAGGTATAATGATTATATAATAATTAAATATTAATAATAACATATAATAATTAAAGTTTAGTGATGTGGTAATTATCTCATTTTCTTCTAATTTAAGGAAAATGCCACTAGATCGTTAAAGACGTACATAAATTCTAGTTTTGTACATAACGGATTAAGAAACTAGTTTGTAATTCAAATTAATAAAAAAATTGTTTTATACAAATATTTTGAAACAAAAATATGAGATAAAAAAAACATTCATTTTTTGTTTATAAATATTTGATAACACATACATTTTTTTTTAATTATCGAATACATAAACACAAAAATTTTGAAACAAAAAATCATATCAATTTAACAATCCTCTATAGTTATATGTTCGGTTTCGGGATTACGAGGTCTCAGTTGACGGTATAGCTCTAGGCGTGCCCTATACTCGGTTTCCCATCTAGCTGCACACGGGGCTCTGTGATGGATCCAGTAACCCGAAATGGTAGGCATCGGAAAATCTCCTTCTAATTGCACCATCACGTAATGACCATCATATACTAGTGAAACGGTAATCATTCGATGGTACGAAAATTCTTCCGGACCTTTCCAAAGAGGAAAGATAGTCAAGGAGCCCCGCTTGGTTAACAAAGTAACGATTACACCGAATCTGTTCGCAATCAAGAAACCAGATGTAGGCATAACCATCCAATGTTGTGGTGGTGCATTCTTTTCAAAGAAAGACAATGATGTATGCAGTTCATTGATTCCATCCTCGAAAACTCTAGCATAGGCTTCGTAGTTACTGTATAACTCGTCTAACAGTTCTGTTCGGATATCGAGCCACCGATCTTCGTCATGCCCAAGACAAACAGCTACTGCTCGAAATCCACAATTTCCATCACCCAAAACATTTTGTATATGCGAGATGTAAGGATGAAACATAGATGGAATTTCATTCATCAGTGGATGCATGTAGCATGATTGAGGCTCTTGGTTTAAGTCTGGAATCTCATTCAAGTCTGGAATTGAGGTTATATATGAGCTATGCCTTGCCGGTTCCTTGTTCAACTCTCTTTCGTCTAACCCAACAGATTTAAATGCGGTTGAATAACTACGTCTTCTAGGAGCTTCATTATCCATGCATTTTTGTTGTTGTTTCTTCAAGCTTGGTCGTCCACGCGTATTTTTTTGAACTGCGGGTTCCTTAATGAATGTTTTGCGTGGTATGACTATATCTATCAACCTTCTTAACATGATTTTTTTCACGGGTTCTGATTGTCGAGTGAAGTTTTGTTTAAACATTTCTAATCCAGCATCACAACAAATATCCTCCTTTTCCACAGAAGTTGATGGTGTTAAATCAAGCTTTCTCCAAAATACATCTATCGCATCCAATGGAATACACTCACCTGCATGACTAACTATTAGTTTATTAAAGGTAAATATATAAATTAAAGATAAAAAACTTTTCGAATATACATACCTGAGTTCAAGTAGAATGATAGACTACATGCGTACGGTAAGCCACAACTGTTACGTAGCTTACAACCACAGTTTGAAGAATCAAGTTGAAGTCCTCTCGCCCGCTGAAGTTCCCCTACTAGCATATCCAAAGCTTCATGTGCCACAAAACCCCGCAACAATCTGAAACACGATACATTGTGTTCGTGTTTGATGACGATTCTACTCTTTTCAAAACTCTCATATATTGTTGTAAGTTGAGACCTTACAAACCGATCGATTGAGCTCACAAATTTATCTAGAGAAGAATTTGCTGAACATAAGTACTTCTTCAACTTGCGTGTTGACTCTCAACTCTGTTTGTTGTTCGTTCTCCAAAGTTGAGATGTTGATCAATCCAGGCGGAGACAAACATTTCCTTATATTTGTCTAACCAATTTTGATCCAGATAAATCAAAACACATGGATATTTCCTCAACATTGATTGGAGTGTCCTGTAATTTTCAGTGTATGTCCCTCCAGATACTGTGCGGGTGGATGATTATGTTGATCACATATCGCCCTCAATGTCCAACCACCGTATTGTTTTGTAGACGAGCCTACCAACTGAAATTTACAATTGGTTTTTTTCGTGCCACTATTTTTACTTGTTTCTTTATAGTTGTATTCACGACCACGATCGCAAATAAGTGTGACGTAAGACACCATACCATCCTTTGCCTTTGATCTTCTCGTAACGATAGCATAACCAAGAGACAATGCCGTGTTTTGCACCCATTTCATTAGCTCGTCATGAGACTCGAACACCTAAAACTCAAATAATACATGTTAGCAAATAGTTAAAATTATAATGATAAAAAAATTAAATGGTTATAAAACAAAAATTATATAAAAGACGGTGAAAAATATTATACCTGGTCAGTAAAAAATGGCGATGTTGCCATAGATGATCCATTGTTTTCATTCCAGTTATCTTCGTACCTCATTAATATTTTTTCGATAAACCCTACAAATTATAACAAATTAAATGGTTATAAAACTAAAATTATATAAAAACAAATTAAATATATATATATATATATATATATATATATATATATATAATTTGTTAAAAAACCAATTAAAATTATATAAAATAGTTGTATAAAAAAGATATATAAAAAAATCGAAGTTTTTTAAAAAAACCGGGCTCAATTAAAAAATTAGCTCATTTTAAAAAAAAAATCCGGCCCAACTAAAATCCAGCCCACTCTTATAAAAGAGTTAGAAAACCCTAATCCTCCCAAACCCTAGCCGTCACATTCCCTCATTCTCTCCCTCTCAACGATTTCCGGCGGCATTCTCTCCCTCTCAACGATTTCCGGCGGCCAAACACCACCGCCATCGGCCAAACACCACCGACGTATCCCAGTCTCGGCAACTTCTTCATCAGTCGACGTAACCCAGTCTCGACAACTCGACTGAATCATCCCTCGTCACCGGGAAAACGTCTCCGACGACAACCCGGCGGTAACAAGAGACGCCACATTCGACGTTCTCACCGGCAGTAACAAGAGACACCACATTCCCCACCGGATCCTCATCTCCTATTATGTTACATCTGAGAGAACCCTCCGACCACTGCCATTCGACCTTCTCACCGGCGACCACTGCCATTCGACCACCTGTTCTCGAGCTTCATTTTTCACTTTGGTAACCACTGCTATTTCTATCTCCGCCGACCACCCACTGGTTCCATTTCTATCTCTCTTTCCGGTTCTCTCGTGTTTCTCTCATTCTGTCTCTCTCTCTATATGTGTTTCTTTCCGGTGGTATGGTGAAGTCGGTGGTGACGGTGGTGTTGTTCCCGGTTCTCTCTCGTGTTTTCTCTCATTCTTTCTCCTTCTGTCTCTCGGTATCTCTCTGCATTTTGTTTCTCGGTATCTCTCTGCATTTTGTTCCATCTCTTTCTCTCTGTATCTTGTTCTCGGTATGGTGACGGTGGTGGTATGGTGACGGTGGTGTTGACCGGTGATAGTAGCCGGTGGTTTTGTAACTGTTAATTAGGATATGATTTGTTAATTGTATTTATATGTATAATGTAAACATTGTGTGGTTAATACAAAATAAATTTTAACAGTTAACAGTTAGCTCCATACAAAATTAATTTTAACAGTTAACAAAATTAATTTTAACAGTTAACAGTTAGCTTTAAAATAAGAAAAAAATACAGGTTTAGGCTTTAAAAACATACAGTCAAAAACATGCAGTATTAAAAAACGAAAAAGGTACTGACATTCCTGAAAAAGCTGATATTGTCATGAAATAATAAAAAAATCTGAGATTCAAGAGTTGACATTCTAGAAATAGTGTATTAAGGTGTCTAAATGGGTGTCAATTTAGTAGCACCCGTATAACAAACATTCAACACCCACATACAAATAATAGTAATTCTAAAGAAACTAACAGAATCGAAAAAATCAAAAAAAATTGACTCGAACCGCAGAAGTTTTGGTTTAAAAGCAACTGAAATCCAAAAGCTTGCCTAAGAAACACACAACCAAACAGTTAACTTCAGACAGAACAACAAAAATCTAGTAAAAATAAATAAAATGAATCAATCACAATAAACAGACAGTAAAGGATCCAAGAACAACTTATGAGACTTTCTTCATTGCTACTATCATCCCTGTCTACATGAAATAGCCAAGGTCTTTTTCTCTCTAAAACTTAACCGTCTGTACATCTCCTCATATCTTGTTCTTTCTACCACCTGTAAAACCCTTGTAAAAATCAGAAAACATATAGAAATGAGCATAAAACCAAATGTACAAATGTGAAACACTTTAAAAGTATACTGAAGCACAGAAGAAAACACAATGTTAAAATCCTATTGAGCTTTCATTTGATTTTCTCAGTAGAGAATGATAAATGAAGATGGTGGTGAGTAGTGTATTGGATCTAAGGTGTATCAGATGGTTGCTCCCTCTGTGAAGATGGTTGTAGGGGAAATTTGATTTCTTTAACAAATACAAATATATAAGCATGAAAAAGTAAGATAACATCTAATCTCAAATCAACATACATGGTCAAAATTAGAGGTAAAAGTAGCAAGCGAACAACCTGTAATGGATCCAAAGGAATTCATCATTTCGAAAATTAAAAATACAAGATGATTAACAGTGAAACACTTTCACTCATAAAGTGTATCTACAAAAGAAGCTTATTTTTTCAGTCACTGAGTAAACAGGGACAATAAAACACCTTCTCTCTCTTTTTCAAGATGCTAACAAAATAAAAAAATTATTAGTCATTGGAAACCTTTTCATACTCATAACCAACAAAATAATCACAAACAACATAACCCAATTCAAAGAGGATCATTTTGACTTACAGAGAAATGCTATCTCGATGTTCCGCAACTGTGTCTCTGAAAATCGTTTCTAGAACAGGGAAGATGGCGAGTAGTAGTGGCGGTGGTTTTTTCCAAAAAGGATTAAAGGGTAGAAGAGGTAGTGTGGTGGTGGTGAACGGTAAATTTTCAAATTTTGAAACACGATAAATTTTCAATTTTTGACCGGTAAATTTTCGTTTTTTGGGAAACAGATTCGAGCATGGTGTTGAAGGGTGACGTCTTAGATGGCGGTCAATGTTGTTGTGACAGTGGCTGGGCTTAGGGTTTGAGAGATTGAAACGTGTTTTGAGAGAGATGCAAATTTTGAATTTGGGATTAAGAACGACTTACCTTCCCCTGCGATTTCCGAACCCAACATCTAACTGAAACTCAAACCCCCGTGGGTATGTGCGTCTGGAGGCAGATGGCAGGTGAGGATGTTGTGTATGCAGAGAGAAGAGGAGTAACAACTATGGCGGTGAAGGAACAACAGTAGCGGTGGTAATGGTCGAGCCATGTACAATGTTATGGAGGAGGAGATTCAATACAACAAAAGGAGAGAGAAAGAGAGGAGCGATTTGTTGAAGAGAAGAGGCAAATGTTAAATAGAGCGTCTGGTAGGGTTTAAAAGTACTTCAATCCAGTAATGTCCGTTCGATTCTATTCCAATCAACCGTCATCAGAGCACAGTGGGTGATCCGTATACTCGTACAAAAAATTTCAGTTCATTCAAAATTTAAACAAAGCCCGCCCATAGTTCATATGCATAAAACACTTGTACGTCTTAATTTCAAAGTCTTAAATTTAAGACTTTTATGCATTAAGAGCATTGTAATTTATGTATGCATTATAGTATGTAATATATATATATATATATATATATATATATATATATATATATATATATATATATATATATATATATGATAGGTTCAACATACAACCAAATTATATCACATAACCATAGAACCATGTGAAAATTGCATATGTTCATTAATGAACATGTTTATCTATGAACATGAAAATTATATATATATATATATATATATATATATATATATATATATATATATATATATATATATATATATATATATATATATATATATATATATATATATATATCTATCTATATTGCTTTAAAAAGGAAAAATGATTTCTAAAAATAGAAACTCTTAAAATTAAGAGATACAAATTTTTTTCCACAAAGTACAAGTGATAAAGCATATACAGATTATGCATAATGTACAAAGATTTCATCAGTTTAAAAACTTAAAACCTAAAATTCTCGGTTCTATCTTTTACAATTTCTCTTATCCAATCTCAATCCCCTCCACCGTATTTCCTGTATCTCATCCTCACAACCCTAGATAGTCGGATTCCACCCCACTCCTCTCTAAAAAGAAACCCAGGCTACGAAAACATAAACTAGCCGCCACGACCAACTTTCACCACTTTTGTCTCCGTCACTAGCATCATCGCTTCCGGCCCCAAGCTTCACACAAGCGAATTCGATGAAGTCAGTGACGATGTGCTATCCACCATCCCTCGCTCCCATAAATGTGATATCATTGTCTGCTCTCCATCTAATTAGTTTCCGGTAAACCTTTCCCCTTTCTTGACACTCGATTGAAAGTTTAAGACTGTCAAAGGGAACTTATCTCATTTTTTGTTGTTAATTTCAGGAACCAACATGAAATTGGGAAAATCGAATGATATGAAGATATACTTTCACGACTTTCGTCTTCGTCACTAGCATCATCGCTTCCGGCCCCAAGCTTCACACAAGCGAATTCAATGAAGTCAGTGACGATGTGATATCCACCTTCCCTCGCTCCCATAAATGTGATATCACTGCCTGCTCTCCATCTAATCGGTTTCCCTAAACCTTTCCCCTTTCTTGACACTCGATTGAAAGTTTAAGACTGTCAAAGGGAACTTATCTAATTTTTTGTTGTTAATTTCAGGAACCAACATGAAATTGGGAAAATCGAATGATATGAAGAAATATGCTAGAAAGTCTGCTTTGTTATAAAATTTTGTATTTATTTTACAACTTGAGATGGTTTTGATAATATTTGTTGTATGGTTTCGTTTTGCTTTTTTTGGATAAAGTTTGTTGGGTTTGTATATGCAGTTTCATATTTGATATGGAAATATGAAGTTGTTTACGTGTCTATGCAGAAATTTGATAATTTGCCTTTGGAATGCAAACATGGATATGTAGTGAGATTCCACCAAGGTCTGTACTCTGAACCATATTTAATTTGTAATAAAATTGCTATTTTAATATCGAATTTAACAATTACAAATGTTAAAATATAATCACAAAGAGGAATCGTGGGTTGATATGAATATAATAGCATCTTCTTTTCATAGTTCACATGGTCTTTTGTAATGATTATCCTTGGTTTGTTTATTTATGCCCAATTATATAAGTTTTTTGGTTTTGTATATGATTATTGAAATATTTGTTTCTTTTGATCAGATATTCAAAGGACATCACAGGGAATGTCACCAAATTTAATCTGCTTCAAGGTAGTTTATATTTTTATTTGTAAATCTATTGTTTTGTGTGTTTATTTTTTGGGTGTTGCTTGTAATTATTTTACTAGATGTCGAACTCATAGGATTGCTAATAAAGGGCTAAACGGGAAAGAAATGACTTTTTCTTATGAATTGTTTCTAATAATTTTTAGCATCTAACACTAGGATTCCAATTATTAGTCAAAGTAGATCTGTGATTAATTTATTCACTTTTTGGTTAAGATTTTTCGTGATATCCGACATCTGGGTGTCTATGTTGAATTAATGCATGTTGCATTAACTATGACCCTGGTAAGTCATGAATATTGTAAAAGAGATCACTACCACTACCTTATGTACAACTTTAAATAATTTATTCTCCATTATGTCGATGATTTGAACTTCCAGACATTGAAAAGCTCCCTAGGTTAGTGCCACACTATGAAGCATATGTCTTTATTTTTTAACATTAAATTTGTAGGGTTTAATATAAATATTTTTTGTAGGGATTACAATGAGCACATGGATCACTGTAATGAAGGCTCCATGAGGTACAATTCTTTTATATTATTAAATGCTTTCAATTTATTAATGTTGATATATGGTTTTACTTTTTTGGTTTAGTTTTAATTGTTGGTTATTGTTTTTGTGCGAAGCCTTTTTGTCGTTGGTTATAGAAGGTCACTAAAACTCTAGAAGGGAATAAAGCTTGAAGGAAAACGAGTTTTTTTCCCTATGGTTTTATGAGCTAAGGGGCCAATAAATGAAATTTCAGCTCATTTCGCCATTTTGAAATTAAAAACTAAAAATTTGTAATTCAAGCCCTAAAATCTCTCATTCTCTCTCTGTTAACCTAAATTTCCAACGAGTATGGCCACATAATTCAAGGTTTCATGGATCATGTAAGTTTTACACAAATTTCTTTGGTTTCATCTATTACGTGTACTTATTTCATCTCTTAGTGTTGCTTATTTTCTTTAATGTGGACCTAATTAAATTCCCTTTTAGAAGAATGCACCTCTAATGGAGAAAATTGTTGTTTTAGGTCTCAATGGTGATGGCGATAATATTTATCTTCTACATCAACTACAGGTTGCATTTACATCATGTTTGAGGGTAGATTTTTTATTAAATTTGTATGAACTACTCTATTTCTTTAGATAATTGAAGTTAAATGCTTGAAATAACAACATACTATACTATAATTCTTCATCATAGCAATGTATTTTAGATTTTATTGATAGTAGCAACCTAAATTCGATTTCTTCCCAGTTATAACGACACACTTCATATAACTTAAAAAGGAGTGAATGGAAATAGCAATATAATTTCTATAAGTTATCTGGAAATAACAATGTAGTTCATATAAGTTATTTGAAAATAACAATGTACTTTCTATCATTTTCTGCAAATACCATGTTTGATTTAACAGCCTGTGGCTAGAAAGCGAGTGAAACATTTGTTGGGGCCTGGGGGAGGTTAGATCTGAATGCAAGTATGCAACAAATGGCAACATACTTTCATCTAATTGTCGAATATAACATCATACTCTCATTACGTAGTCTTATATGAATATATGTCTGATCATATATTAAGACACTATTCTTTGATTAGTATGCTTAAATATTGCATTCTACTTCACAATTTTCTTACAAAGTCATTGCATATTTGTAGATGTATAATGATCCGAACCTTGGCAGACACATAAAATGATCTACATTGGGACATACTACATTCATCCTTCATTTTTTTAGTATTTTATGTCTGATCCAATTTCGAGATTCTGTATTTTATCGAAATACCATCAATTATGTGGTCAATTCTGAATTCCGAAATTCTTATCAACGATTTTTATTTGATCGATTATAAAAGAAATTAGTGTGTTAGAGAACTAACAAAGCACTAGGTATACTTTCTTCACATTCATCCCTATTCCTGCTTATCTGAAGGATACCATATCTATTGAATTATACTTCCCCTGAATCTTGATACCTCCCCTATATTTAAGGTTTTGAATTCAGCCAACCTATATCAGCTTCACCATCTATAGCATGATTCACCTTCTCCACCTCTGACTAGATATTTTATTGAAACTTTCTTGAAATTAGAAAATTAAGAGGCGCATGCCGATAAGAAATGCCAAATTTGATACACTCTCAAACATATGCACTCAGACTTGTAACAATCTTAGATACATTGTCGTTCAATTCTTTTTCTGTAAAGTTGTGTTTATAATATTTATTAAAATATATGTTATAACTTATGAACATATATTTTCTTAGACTATAAAGGTAATTACTCTGCTTTCAAATGCAATACTTCACAAACGTTTGCTAAGGTCTTGATAGGTTTTTACTATGTTCCATCAACATTATTCATTTTAGATGGTTTTGATAATATTATTCATTTAAGACTGATTTTAAGTAAATATTAAAAGACCTCCCACCTAATGTTCCATCAACATTATTCATTTAATGGTACTCTTAATTTCTTTTTTTCCTGGTAAACTATGTATATACTCTTTCATTTAAAATTGATCCAAAGAATAAACCTAACCCACAAATATTTTAGTTTTAAACCAAAACGAATTAAAGAAAATCGAATCAACTGAAAATATACAGAAAAATAATATTGGTTTAAAAAACCAAAAACCAACCTCTACGCTTTTTTATTCATTTTACCCAAACATGGAATTGAATTGTGTGTTCTCGCCCCTAACAATTTGTGTCCCGCCGCATTGTGCGGGTACACAACTAGTATATATATATGTCATTACTATATATACAAGGCCTATTTTTGTCAATCCACTATCCCTCTCCGAATACCCCTTTCGTTACACCACGTATGTTTCACTCGAACGTTGCTATGTCGTATCGAAAAAACACACCTGAAAGAGGATACCATTTAAAGGCTTTTTTTTCTTCAACTCCTATTCGGATGTATATAAGGTTCTCATGCGGATACGTACTTACCCACCGAATCGACGCCTTTCCAATCGATCACACCGCCTCTCTCAACTGCAACTCCTCTCATAAACATCCCATCTCCACATCCACACAAGTATCCCCTCACGCCTCTTCTACTTTCCTTTTGTCTTTCCTAGCGATTATATCTAGCACTCTCTCTCACATGTACCCCTTCCCCTCTCATCAGGGCCGGTCCGTTGATTTTAAGGGCCCTGTGCAGAGACTAAAAAATGGGCCTCTAAATGTAACTTTTTACTTATAACAAAAATTCATTCATACTACCATAAGTGTTATAAAAAAATCAAAACAAAAAAATTGTATTACAATAGGTAATCTAACGTAACTACATAAATCGAAAGGCTCTCTTAGCATTCTTGGAAGCAAAGTTGTCTATCAGCTCTTCATAATTAATAGTATCTAATATATCGTTCTCAATAGCTATCATCGCCAATCCATTAAGTCTTTCTTGTGACATTGTGGATCGTAAGTAAGACTTCAACAACTTCAATTTTGAGAAACTTCTTTCTGCAGAGGCAACCGTTACTGGAATAGTCAACAAGATTCCATAAGCAATAATTGCATTGGGAAAACAATCAACTTTTTTCATATATTTCAAAACATCAATTGGGTTGGTAGTTTCACTCGGTAAGAACTTAACATCATTAATTTGATCTCCATCACCATCAACATCAACACCCATATTATCAGAAGAAACTTGTGGGTTTTTTTTAAAAAACTTATCTAGAGACCCTCTTTGAGCCTTTGTTAATTCTTCATCTCTTTTTCTCTTTTTACGTTTTTGACTACCAGATAGATATTTGGGAGGCATAATTTCTGAAAATTGATAAATCATATAACAATTTAATAATTATTCAATAAAAACTAAAAATTAAAACAATAACATAACTTTTAAAAGATTAAAAGCTTTGATTGTTACCTGTGTCTGTGTGGCTCTGTTCGAAAACTTCGATCAAAAATTAGAATTCTAGATGTGAAAATTGTAATTGATGTAGTAGAGTCGTAGAGGTTGCGTAGGTTTTTTTTACAATCAATTGTTGTCGTAGGTTTTTTTTACAATCATATTAATTTGGGCCAATACTATTAATATGTTTGGGCAATTGGGTTTGGTTTTTTTACAATCATATTAATTTGGGCCAATACTATTAATATGTTTGGGCAATTGGGTTTGGGCTGATCGAAACTTGCAATTGGCCATGGAAAAAATGTGCTCCTTCTGCGACGCCTACCATTGCCAAAAAAAGCGCCTCAAACTAAGCGTAGTGCTCTCCTCAAGACTCGAACTTGCGACCTTTTGTACATTCCTCCAGCGCCTTTGCCCATTGATCCAACAATATTTTGTGTCTATAACACGCAAACTTAATATATATATAATAAGTATACTGTATACATATAAAATTTCGGGCCCCCCGACGACTCGGGCCCTGTGCGGTCGCCCACCCGGCACTTGCTCAGGGCCGGCCCTGCCTCTCATAATTCGATTTTATTATTTACAATCATCTACCGGATAAAAAATCTACCTATAAATATGGTTTCAATCGTATGTGATGATGTTGAACCTACTTACATTTTGGTAAAAATTAGGGTTTTCTTGATCCTACGGTCATTGTGTTTCCCGTTTCAGATTTTGGTAAAAATTAGGGATTCGTTTACTAACAATAATCCAACGGTCTCCGTCTCCTTCTAATGTTACAGAATGTTGAACGCCTCGGTGTCCCTACTCCGCACTGGCACCGCCTGGTACTTCATCTCAATAGAAGTTTGCAATTCGGTTCATAGTTCACCAAATAGGCTCCACAAAACAGTCTTCATGATTCTAGGTAAAGTTTTAGAGAACTTGTTTTTCGTTTTAGCGATTTAGGGTTTTCTTCTGGTCTTGGTATTCATCTTTTTTTATAGATTGATTTCATGTTTGTGAAATCAAGAAATCGGAAACACATTTGTAGTCGGAACGCAGTGAGAGTCACCACCATCGCTCCGCAAAACCTTAAAATTCTCTTTCTACTAGCTCGCAAAACCTTCCAACCCTCATTCTCTCTGCACATCCAAACAACCAAGAGGACGACAATGATAAGCGTACATCGATCAAGATCGTTAAAATCACGAAGTGTTGTTTTCTTTTAGTTTTGCGAATAGGAGAACGATCAAGAGCGCACACACCCTTCACTTATACTTTCTTTCAGGAACCGCAAGTCTCTGATCGTTTTACCCTGTTTCTTCCTCTTTAGAAACTGGATATTGATATGATCTAATTCAATTTGGCGCAAAAATGCTATGGTTTTGTATGATTTTGGTATTTACACATTCTAGGGTTTTGATTCGATTTAATCATGAAGTGCGACAATGCAAGTCAGAATTGGGGATTTGCGTTCTGATGTTTTTATCCTCAAGAAAGTTAACCAAGGTATTGTTTCCAATTTATTATATTTTAGTTTCTATGACCTTTTGTTTTCATGCACCAATTCTTTGTATCTAACTTTTGCCATTCTTGAACGTGTTCCATCTAAATGATTCGTTGAATTTTATGTTGTTTATCTAAAATTTTCTATTCATATCGCTTACTTGCTAATCATAGGATTAGGTTTCTAAGAAAAACCCTAATATGACATGATTTCAGGGTTGATGAAGAACACTAACAATATTTTCGGGTTGTACTATTCCCACTGTTTCCTTTCACTCGCACTCTCTCTGAAAAAATGGTGGGCAGTTATCAATCTCTACCAATTTCTGCACAACTTACTCATTTTTGGATTGGGATTTTTGATTAGTTTTTCTGAAATTCTGATTTTTATGATTTGATTGACCATAGGAAAAAGTCCGTCTCCGTTGTTGACTGATCTCGTTCATTCTCAAGTCCTCTGTCATGGATTTTCACTAGGTACTGTCATCGAATCTATTGGAGAATTTCTTGGCAAAGACATATGAAAACCACTCTATGATCAAGGACGTATCAAGGTACGAAACATTTTTTACTATTACAGTTTCTTATATCAGATATATAATTTGTTGGGTATAATAAAATTTTATGTGAAGGGAAATTTGATAGGTGTTGGGGTGGAGGTTACACGAGCGGATTACACGAGACGGTACAAGGTTCAGGGATTATCAACTCGACAAACAAACCAACTGACGTAAGCTTCAAATTATCTTTTTATATATAACAAAAAAGGTTTTTATGCTCTATGTTAAATCCTTTTTCTTACTAAATATTGTTAGTTTTCCTGTCAATGAGACCAGTGCGACTATATCTCTGGTTCATCACTTGACACAGAAATACAATATTGCCCTTTGGTTTTCTCATCTTCAAGCTATCCAAGTTGGCACTGATGCAAAACCTTCTTACTAAATATTGTTAGTTTTCCTGTCAATGAGACCAGTGCGACTATATCTCTGGTTCATCACTTGACACAGAAATACAATATTGCCCTTTGGTTTTCTCATCTTCAAGCTATCCAAGTTGGCACTGATGCAAAACCTTCTTATCTGCCAGGTATGCTATTATTATAATTATATTTTTTTGAAAATGAAAAACAAATGAAAATGTAACTTGTGTTGATTTGATATTTGTGATTACAAATTTGTAGGCTTGCTGGTATGCTATGAAGTTGAATGAGAAACAACTCACCAACTTTCTAAAAGTCAACGCAACACCCTAAGAAAAGGTAGACAACATACAGACGGTATGAATTTGCCTGAAGTTTCATTATTATTTTATTGTATTGTCCCAAATTTCCAATATTTATTCTCATTTTTTGTTGTTGTTGGTGTTTTCAAACTATGGAAAGCAACAATGTATGAAAGTCAAAGAGCAGTACTTCCATTGGAAAACTCATAAAAGGTAACCTGTTGTCGATGCTCTATTGTCCTCATCTAGCGATGCAGATGCGATTGTGTGGAGGGTAATTTGGGGATTTGCTGCAAAAATGTGGATCTTGTGGGAACCAAAACTTGGGGTTTAGATTAGTTCCTTTGATGTGGTTGGGTTCTGAAAAAGGTTTACAGTCATGCTAATCTTATAACTGAACAATTCATATTATACTCTCAAATTATAGAATTATGTTTACTTTCAGATTTTAGAAGTCAAATTTTAGAAATTGATGTCTTACTGGCTTTGATCATTAAATTTTTTTTATGGAAAATGATATTTTCTAGACAACTTTTTTCTTTTTGCAATTTAAAGGGTCATCCGATCTAACCTTATCAAAACTCTTTTCTGTATGTTGTGGACACTACCCACAGGAGTGAGATTTTTCTTTTCCACGTGTTCCCTGTATACGTTATGTTACAATTGAGTCTGTCAATCTTTTCTATCTGTTGGCTCTAGTGTGAAAACAATTGTCATATTACACATTTGTTTTTGAATTTCAGTTGGGGATCATTGATATGGAGTGTGAGCTGATTAACCTGGATGATCTATTGAATTATAAGAACATTAAAGTCAATTAATGTTGATGGTGTTATGGTTGATAGCTGGTGGGGAATCGCGGAGGCCAACACTCCACAACACTATAAATGGAAAGTTTACAAAAAACTTTTTCAAATAGTACATGCCCTCGATCTCAAATTACAAGTTTGTAAATTCCCCATTTCTTTTACTTTCTAATATGACTTTATAATATCAGGTTGTAATGTTGTTTCTTGAATGTGGAGGGAATGTTGGAGACGATGTCCATATCCTATTGCCTAAGTGCGTAACGTAAATTGATAAAGAGAGTCCCGATATATATTTCATAGATAGAGTGGAAGACACAACCCTGAAAGTCTCATTTGGGGCTGACAAGAAACGTGTTTTAAAAGGTTGTACTGCTATTGAGGTCTCATCAAAACTACTCACAAATGTTGGATATATACATGTAAGAATGAATTTTATGAAAGGCAAATTTCTTAAAATAGCAACGTACTTTACCCTTTTTTAACAATAATAGCAATATACTTACGTCTTTGCTGCAGGTCTGCAACACCGTCAAGTTTTTCTAATATTGGCGCGGACTGTTTTCTTGAGGTTCCTTAGGGTGCGTTTGGTTGCGAAAAATTGTTTTCAGTTTTCTAGAAAACATTTTCGGAAATGGAGTGGAGTTTTCATTTTCATTTTCAGTAGAAAACGCGTTTGGTTAAACTAATTGAGTTTTCATTTTCCGTTTTGAAAAATTAGAAAACTTTGGGAAACAACAATTTTGAGTTTTCCAAGTTCTTTGTATTTTGGAAAACGGAAAATTTTCAATTTCTAGAAAGATTTTGGAAATTTTGATTAACCAAACGCATTTTCAAACTTTTTATTTTTCTTAGAAAATTTTCTTGGAAAACTAGAAAATTTTCCGTAACCAAACGCACCCTTAATCTCTTGTTTTTGTTTACTTATTTTTTGGATAAACTCAAAATAGCAACATATTTTCATCCATTTGTATATTATAGCATCCTACTTTCATTAAGTTACTCGAAGAATGATTCTATTTTGACTGTATTAGAGCCGTATTTATGTTTTCATATGATATTGACCTGTCATTTTTACATTATGACATCTTAGAGGGTTAATGTCTTATTAGTAGTTTGAAGATGATGTTTTTCTGTTTCCATTTGAAGTTGCACACAGGTGTAGTAGTGGTCCTCATGCTAAAGTTCGTTGTCATTTCTTGTGTTTTACATTGTTAATTTATTGAAGTCTTCTTGCTCTGTAGGTATCAAGAATGCAAGTTGGAATATATAAATGTGGACCAAACATTAAGACATTTGACCGACTTTCTCATGATAGCTCTTCAGGATGAGGCTAAGTCTTCATGATGAATTGATACAAATACCTTTAAGTCACCAAATATATTTTTGGAGGAGGTTTGATGCTTTCCTGAGAAAACTCCTTCACATACCAAAACCTAATGTTCCAAGTTTTGGTAACATAACCTATTAAGCCACTGTATTTTTAATATTTTATTATTAAGACATCGTACTTCTAAGTCCTTACAAATTATGACGTTAAATTTTCAATCATAGGATTTTTTAAAGAAATACCAAAATTACCCTTCATGGGCCATGCTTAGCATGACCCATCGTTATCTCTCCCTCTGTAAGGTAAACCACGAACCATTCAGGACTTTTTATTTTTCATGCTTTTGATTTTACTCTTTTTGAATTTCTTTGTAGTTATGCAATTACTGAAGAAGAAATTTTCTGGTTAGTTTTGTATTTCTTCTTTGTTTGTTGTTTTTGTTTGTTTCCCCTAATTTCACAACCTTTTGTGTGTATGAATGATAGGAATTGGATAAAGTAATTCTAGAGGGGGTCAAGTGTAACTTCGTTTAGGTCTAGTAAATAAATAGAGTCATGGTTTCGTTTTTGGGGGCAGTCACGTATTTGCTATTTTTGTGTATAGTCTCCTTGAGATTGGCTCAATGGTTTACGCCATTTGAGAGAGGGAATATCCCTGGGAAATCCTTTGACTGTAATTGACTATCTTGATTCTGTTCAATCCGATTTCTTCAATATAATTCTGAGTTTGATTTCTGGTTATCGAGTTGTTGATTTGCATCATTGGTCCGACCTGCCGCCAAAATCGATTTGAGTAAATCGATTTGAGGAAATTTCGTTCAGTCTTCTACTTCCGTTCTTGTTCTCTTCGCTAATTCCAATTTTGCTCCATACTCTATTTTCATAAATCGATTTGTGTAAATCACTTTCTGTTCCATACTTCGGTTCACGATTGATCTGCCATACGTGAGTACACCTTTCTCTTCAAGCTCATGGAAACCCGAGGTCAACAGTCTCGTTTGGAAGCGCATGAAGAACAGATCCAACGTTTGCAAGCAGATGTGGCTGAAATCAAATCTTCACTTAAAGCAATTGAGGCCGATCGAGTGGAGAATGCTGAATTTCGCAAAATCATGATGGCTTGGATGAAGCAACAAGGTAAGCAACACATCTCTGATTCGAGTGGGGGAAAGGGTTCCGGGATTTTTTTCGAGTCAGAAGAGACGAGTGGCGAGGGGGTGAGTGGTGGATCTGGTGGTGGGGGTAGATCTGGTGGTGATGGCGGCACTGGTGAGGGTCCTGATTTTCGTCACAGTGGTGCTATGGTTGTACCATGGGCAGTGAAGAAAGTACAGTTGCCGGAATTCTATGGGTTCGATCCTCAGGGGTGGATTCAAAAGGCTAAGCTGTTCTTTGACATCAATAGCACTCCTGTAGCTCTTCGGGTTCGATTGGCTCAGTTAAGTATGGTAGGAGTCGCGCAGCATTGGTTCACAATCGTCCAGCAGGTGCATGATTCTTTGACTTGGGATCAATTTCAACTTGAATTGTTGCAGCGATTTAGTGGTCTCGAAATTCAGAATCCGTTTGAACAGTTAGCTTCTATTAAACAATCGGATTCCATTTATGACTACATAGATGATTTTGAGTACTTGTTGTCATTAGTTCCGAAATTACCCGAATCACAAGCCATGGGGTATTTTGTTGCTGGGTTGCGAGATGAGGTTAAGCGATGGGTTCGTCTCCATCGTCCTCAGTCGCGTTTGGATGCCATGTACCTGGCCAAAGATGTTGAAGAAATGCTTCATCCGTCATCCGGTAACATTTCTCAGTCGTGTTTCCGCTATCATCAGCCGGGTGGATTTGGGAACAGTTCTAAATTGGACAGAGGCTCGCTATTGGGTCCATCTCTGATTCGTGGGACTTCCTTAGTGGACTCGGGACTTAAGGGGGCTGACCCACCTCCTCTACCTAGTCCTCGTCCCTCGGTGGCGGCTCCATCAGAGAGTTCTCAAGTGTTGCACCGGGACCGTGGGGTGCGATCGTTGTCTCGGGCGGAATGGGAGGAACGTCGAAAGAAAGGCTTATGTTTTCGTTGCGGTCAACAGTTCGGTCCAGCTCACAAATGTCCGGAGGGGAAATTACGAGTTTTGTTGTTGGGAGAAGATGAATACGAGACCAATGGAGACAACCTTTACCAATATGAGGAGTTGGGATCCCCGGAGTCGCCTGACTTGACGGGCCCGGGTTCTGGTGCGTCATAAGATCTTCGTGGAAGCAAGTCTTGAGGTCAAGACTTTTTCGATGGCGGGAGTAATGATAGGAATTGGATAAAGTAATTCTAGAGGGGGTCAAGTGTAACTTCGTTTAGGTCTAGTAAATAAATAGAGTCATGGTTTCGTTTTTGGGGGCAGTCACGTATTTGCTATTTTTGTGTATAGTCTCCTTGAGATTGGCTCAATGGTTTACGCCATTTGAGAGAGGGAATATCCCTGGGAAATCCTTTGACTGTAATTGACTATCTTGATTCTGTTCAATCCGATTTCTTCAATATAATTCTGAGTTTGATTTCTGGTTATCGAGTTGTTGATTTGCATCAATGAACAATTGATGGGTTTGGTTTTTTGAACATTTCTTTTTAGGGCTCCAAATCCATATACGATCTTGATAATATAGACAACTGGAGGGGTAAGAAATCTTCTAACATCATTCTAAATTCGGTGCTTGAATGTGTAGACCGGATGTAGACTCTGATGTAAATACGAAAACAGTGTGAAACTCTCATTGTATCTTAAAAGGACGACTTGAATCAGTATGTTTTGTTTTAAATATATTGTAATTAGAACCAATATTTAAATTTGCAAAGATTAATGATGAATATGCCATCTTTGATCGTCCTTGCTCTTTTCTGGAAGGGGTGCCCTACCAAGATTCTATTGGGCTACCTTTGCTAGAGAATTTGATGATCCCACAACTTGTGGGCCACAAGTGGTAAGAAATCTTCTTCGTATTTAAAACGATGTGTTCCTAGCCCTTGTCATCATCTAGCCAGTTAGGTCTTTTTTCAATTTTATTTTTTCTCAAATTTCCCTAATTTTAGATGTTGGTATTTGTTTTCTTGATCCATTCGTTTCTTTATTTTTGGGTTTGTTAGTTTGGATCAGTTTGCAGTCTACTATGTTGTCAAAGTTTGAACCCATATTGATTTATTGTTTTTTACTCCTTATTGGCAATCTTAATATTGCACATCATATGTTCGACAAAATGCCAAATAGAACAAAATGAAAATTTATCTTATGTTTTTTGGTTTGAAGGAAGAATCAATCCGCGAGTTATGTTTTGAGACTTGCTTACATTCCCTCTTATTTTCCTTTCTAATGATCCAAAAAAGGTGCACATTTGAACATGCATATTTTATGCCAATAATTGATGGTTTGTGTGTAATCAAATTAACCATGATGCTGATGATTTTTTAGTAATTTTATCTTGTAGTTATGTTCTTGGTGGTAAGAATCCAAAAATACAACTCCTGGCTCTATTGTTTCATTTCATTTTGTGTATCTTGTTGTCCATTTTTCATATATCTCTTTCATGAAATGGCGTCCGTTTCTGCAGGTCTGAAGGAGTGTTGTAGCCTGTAAGTGTCAAATACCAAATGATTTTATGGTGTTGTTTCCTTAATTTTCGAATTCAATTTCTCTGACATTCTCTCACGTTCTTCATTCATTCTAAAAGCTTGCACTATTTTCGTTCCTCAGTAAATTACCACCAAGTTGCTGTCTTCATGTTTCTTATTTGAAGGTTTCACTCAAGAAGGTACAAATCTGTATTCAGGATTACATTGAGTAATGTTTGCCTCGTTTTCAAAGTTCATCTTCGAGGCCTTTTGTCATTCTAAGTATTTCTATGTGCTTGTGTTTGTGGTTATATGTGTTTGAACTGTTATATTAAATTGTCGTTTCCAAATCTACATTTTGAAAATCGCATTAATAGATTGTCTACAATCTCCACACAACTAATCACTCTATGCCCTTCATTTTGAATATTCTCATAGGCAATTTTTTGTTGGCTTTTTGGGCATTGTTTGTCTTAATTCATTTCATAGTTTTTGAAGTTGAGTTGTTATGAACTTTGGTTAGCAAACATGTTTTATGTGTAGGTGTTTAGTATCTTTGATATAAGATACAAAGTGATACTCATTATTTTTGTAATAATTGCAGCTTCGAATGGATTTTGAAGCGATTAGGGCAGAGTTGTCAATTATATATGCGTATGTATGCAAATAGATTTTCATAAAACTTTTTTCTGACAGACTGATCTGTATTTGGGATTACAGTGACTTTCTTTTTAATTTTGGGATTTTTATGTAAATTTTCCTGCAGACTTTTTAGTTGAAACTCATACAATATTATCCTCCTTCCTATAAGTTTAATGGTTCTGCTCAAAAAGAGGTTACAGAATATGTTCTCTTAGACCATCAACCACTTAAATTGTCTAATGATGATTTTCATTCAGTAAGTCACGTACTAGATAGAAAGGTTAGTCACCTGTTACATATTTATGTTAATTTTTTTTGCTTTCTTTTGGTCCCTAATTTTTCCAACCTTTTATATGGAGAAAGTTTTAGAGACTTTTCTGGATTAATTAAGAGTGCTGATTATAGGGTTCACTGTGTCCAATCAAGGAACAATTGCTATAAATTATAAACTTTTTGTTTGAATTTGTAGGATGAGGGTGTTTATGATGAGAAGAACAGTTAGAAGAAAGAAGGGCTCACCTTGCCAAATCAAGGTTCTGATTTGGCTTTACCATTATGTTCTTAAAAATATGACTAAATTACATTTTTGGTCCCCGAGTATAGCTGATTTTTTTGACTTTGGTCCTAAAAGTTTTTTGTTGCACTTTTAGTCCTTGTTTGAGGTTTCCGTAATGTTTTTGGTTAATTGTACTTTTTTTTATCATGTTTATTACCTATTTCTCTTGAATTATCATCACATATTGTAATATTATGCTTTGATTAGTGATCAGCTTTCGAAATGATAACCATTGATCGACTTCTTCTATGTAAGTGGGAATCTAATGCAAATCTGGATGAAATTGTGGCTCTCACAAAAGAACTTCAGGTAATTTGTCTATGTCTTGGTTAAATAAAAAAGAATGGTTAAATGCGTGGTTTTTGTGCTTTGAGAAAAGAAAGTTGGTTTGATAACATTCTACCTATATGTGTAATTAAGTAAGTGTTGATGAATTTTAATATTTTAAAAATGAGCAAAACACCCTAAGGGGATAGAACTGACTTATGTTAAATATTGCACAATGAAATAGTGATAAAAAGCTTTCAATTGCGAACACCGTAGTATTAAAACTTAAAATCCAAACAGTAGAGTAGCTGGTGAAATGACTAAGATGACCTTATGATGAAACTGAAACCCTGACTTTTATAAGCATGGTGCCAATTTCTATATTTCATGACAAATTTACATATAAAGTTGGAACCATGGTAATAAACGCATAAAGTTACCTTCAGTTGAACGGTGTACCCTCATTTATCCCAAGTTAAATTCAAGAAATAGCAACGTACTTCCATTTGTTAGTATTTTTTAGCGTCACCACATTATACTTTGAAAATTCTTGCAAATTATATCAATATCATCCAAATACATAGCATTTATTCTGTTATAATCGGGTAGGTTATTTTGAAAATTCAAGCAAATTACTTTTCATGGGTCGTGCTTAGCACGGCCCTTAAACATACCTAGTGTGTGTGTGTGTATATATATATATATATATATATATATATATATATATATATATATATATATATATATATATATATATATATATATATATATATATATATCAAAATGGTTGTTTGACTCGTGTTGTATCCTGACGAATTTCATGAATTTTTTGATAGATGAATTTTACATCTGATTGCTAATGATCAATAACAGTATTTAGTTGTGTTTTTTAAAGGTTTTGGTTGAGCATATGGATACTGCTCTGGAGGGTTATTGTCATGAGCATACATTAGGTGTTTGACATACTGTCTCTATTGGGTTTTCACTGAGATGAAACCACTTTTGGCTACCTTTCTTATTTATATGCAACAAAAAGGACTTAAGAATAATAAAATCAAACTACAAAACTTGGTATCTACATTCACTTTCGCGATAAAAGCCTGTTTGTTTGTAATTTGATTAGCATGTATGTCAAGTTAGGTTATCTAGAATCTATTTTCACCACTATCTTGTAAAGTTTAAAATTATTTATAAACCTTATCAGTTGCTATTCTATAATAACTATGTTTTGATAAATGAGACATAATTGTAGAAGACTTGGATAATTTGTGACCACCTCCATGGCTGGAAATTCATCAGTCTTACTGATGCTTAGGTCATCTACTTTTCTTGCTTCTTTAATGGTATGCATTTTCTACAATTTCAAATTAAGTTTTTAATTTTTTGTACCATGCCACAGAATTAGACCTTATATCAAAATTTACATTTCTCTTTTGAACAATTTTAATCAATGCATTAAGTACATTGCTATTTCTTGCATTTAGGCTTATAATATGAATATAAGATGCCTCTTTGATTTCCCTTGTTTTTTACAGTTTCTTGCCCAGCTCCCAGCCAGACGGCCACACCCCTGTTGGTGAAATTTCAATGTTGCACACCATAAAGGTAAGATATACAACATAGATCGTCAGAATCCAAGAGAGTAGTAAATTGTAAAAACAGAGATGATAAGCATTAAGTTAGCAACGTCTTACCTTTTTATTAAGGTTGCCCACTGCCATAAAGCCTCAAGAAGCATATCGGTGTTGTTCCAAAAGGTACGGTAAATTACTCGTCTTCTCTTTTTTCTTTTTAGGTGCTGTCGGGGTAAAAAATATATAAGAAAATGATGACATACTTGGGGAAATGAAAGAAGAAATCAATTGGCCAAATTCATAAAACAGGCCTGTATTCACCCATATTTATGTGTTTACAACATTGTATTTGGAAAGTCAGCATTTCCATCTAAGTACAAAGCAACCTTTGTTTCATAATTGGGTAAAATTTTCAAGTATAATGCTCTAACAAGTACAAAATTTCAATATATCAAATCCAATGCAATTAAATTCTTCATCAACTTAGCTAAATTCCAATGATGAAATAATTTAATTTTACTTATATTTCAGGCACTATGGAGATCTAACTTACAGTGTTGTACTTGAAAGTTTGAATATTTAATGTTAAAATTGGTAGAATAGTCAGATATAGTGTTCTAACAACAAAGATTCCATGCAGAATACTACTATAGAAAAACTGAAGGTGGGGTGTTGTTATCTACGGTTAAATGAAAGCATGTTGCTATAGATGGTTGGTGATCCTAGGTGCCAGTTTCAGGCTGGTTTTGGGTTTCCCTACTTCATAAGATTTGTGAGTTGAAGATCTTATCTAATAAGGATTTTAGATATATTAAAATCTGTTGTTCAGCTAATTATATATTTGCCTTAAATATTTCCTCCTGCAACTGCTATTCTCCCTAAATCTCCCATGCGCTTTCGAAGCATTGTAGCATGCAGAATCTCATGAGGTCTGTTACTTATATTTTTTAAGAAGTGATAGGGATGATGGCATTAAGTATAAATGGATTATGAAATTATGATTAATAGTAATTACTTTGATTCTTCATTGGATGATTTTCAGGTTCAAGTAGGTGGATAATCACTTGGATATTCGCTTGCTGATCGATAATTATTTCCAGCGACGTCTCAATCACCTTCGGCATGAAATTAATGGCGTCTTTTCATACCTGCAACTTTAATCTTCCATCTCTAGACACTGATTTCGACTCTATTGGTTCTAATGTTGTACCTGCTATCCTTATTAGCTGATATATTGATTCAAATTTGGTTCTTGTTAATCGCAATAGTTTTTACTAATTATGTCTTTGGTTTTTGCTTTATAGGTGAATCTTAGTAGGGTTTTAATTTGGGGATTTTGCATCAGAATATGTCATGGTCGGCAAAAAATTTGCATCAATGGGTTGTGCATGGCACCGACGACTCCTCAATAGAAGAGAGGTTAGCCCATGAAAGCCAACGGTTTTGCTATTCTCTGCTATGCACCTTTTCCCAATTTTACCCTTCATCGTTTTGCAAATCTACATAATTATTTGTTGTTTGTACAGGTGTTGATTTATTTTACTGTGATGTAGGTAGGAATTTAAATGTTAAAATCCCTAATTCTCACTGGATGTTTTATTTTCTTTATTTTGCCAAGACTTTTAATTACCTTGGGGTTTACCGTCATCATTTGTAGATATGGATTATGTTTTATTTTCTTTATTTTGCCAAGACTTTTAATTACCTTGGGGTTTACCCTCATCATTTGTAGATATGGATTCTAATGTTAGGTTAAATATGTTTACTGTTTCTGATGAATTTTACTAATTGATTAGTATAACTTCTCTATACATGCTATATAACTTATTGTAGTTTGCACCTGGAGAACACAAGCTTTTGATATCCGTAAAGTTTTGACCATTTGATGTATAAAAATGCCATTTTCACCTTTTTGCCATTCGATGATGGCATTTTGACCGTTTCGACCATTTTCATTTGGACAATTTTGGCATTTTATCTTAAGTTTCAAGTCTTTTGTACGATATCAATTTTTGATATTTTATTATCGAAAATGGTTTAAGTTAATTGTTAGCGGTGTTGCAGGCAATTGATATGTTATCACATCTGCAGTAAAAAGTCAAACGACATGTCTGCTGGCCATTGTTTTTACGGGACCGAACGGGCATGTGGTCCTCAATATTCCGAGGTTGCATAATTCGGTGTTAACAAAGTAGCTGGCAAATGGCAATTTTGGTAAAAAAAAATATACCGCATAAAACCCTTAATTTTAAATGGAAAATACTCATGCTAAGTTTTTTATATAGAATGCATGCAATCTTTGTTATCCAACATTTCATATAAAATTAAACATTCATATCAAGTTTAAAGTTGAGAAATAACGTGTTTGACGTTAATAGTCAAAGTTTACCTTTTATGAATCTTGATTTTGTTTTATACAGGAAAAAATAGTAGAGAGATGTTGCAGTAGTCTAAAGAAAAATGCCAAAGCTGCAGCACAATGTCACATTCATGGTTTGGTACATCGTGACATGAAACCAAAGGTATTGAAGGAATAAAGATCCTATTTTTATTAGCATATGTTCATAGAATGTTTTAAATCTTCTTTTCTTCTTCAATTTTTCAAAGAATTTTCTCTTCAGTGACTCTCGTTGTTGATGAATATGAAGGAACAAATTACAAGAACAAACAATATCTTTTACCCTTAACAATAGAGATAGTATCTTAGGTTTCAGGTTTGATGAAGAACACAAACAATATTATTAGTTTGACTACTCCCACCCTCTTTTTCTCGAGTGTCACTTACAAATACAAGATGGGAAAAATGGAGAAATAGCAGTATATCAATACCATCATTGCAAGGTTTTCTTTGTGTGCAAGATTGGCTTATCATATATACATTGACCAAATACTGAACAACATTGACCTTACTGCCAAAATGGGATTCAATGCTTATCGATTTTTCATATCTTGGTCACTTGTCTATCTAGCTAAGTTCTGCACCTATTTCTCTTCATCAAGATCTATGATGAAATACCTTAAATTAAACCACATTGAATGCAGGGTAGTCTTTTTTCTTGATTGTTAATATACACATTCTTTCAGCTTTTCATGTGCTTTTTCTCTATAATCTATGTTTCATTGTTTCTGCATCATATGTCCTGTCATGTCTTACATGATAAGAATGTGGAATTGTGGTTATTCAATGCGAAATATTGTTTGTCATTATTGTTTTCCATAACTTTCTTTTTAGTTTATTTTACCTGTGATTGCAATCTTTAGGGATGGGGAAACCAGTTGCAACTAGGGCCAATGTTAACCTTCAATTCTTTTGTTGTACCTCATCATACTTTCTGAAAATTTATGGAAATACTAATGTACCTCATAATCTCTTATAGAAATGATAACGTAATTTCTATCATTTTCTACAAATGAAAATTACTTTCTAAAACTTTTTTACAGAAGACCACGTTGTTTCTCATTTTCTCTAGAATAGCAACGTACTACATTTATGGTTGTGTTTGTCACAAAGTTAACTCAAAACAATATGAGATACAAACAAAGTTACTTGGAAGAGACAAAAAAAAAAAAAAAAAAAAAAAAAAAAGAAGGAAAATGAAGGTAAAGTATGTTTTGTACCATTATATGTTTATCTTAAGATGAAATGAAAATGAGTTATCCTTCCAAACAAACTAGAAGACATAGTTGATTAGATCAAGAAACTTCATAATTTCTTGGCATAACCAACTATTTAGTCCATGTAACATTACATCATAATAGGCATTGCTCATATTACTTGACATAACCAACTATTTTGTGAAAGTTTATTAAAAGTTGTTTTTCATACCAATTAGAAAATTAATCTCTCATCTCATTACTCTTATCCTATGTATCTTCCTTGTGGTTTCTAGTACTTGCTTACAACGAGGCTATTCTCTTCAATGTTTGTGTAGAGCAAGGTCGATGTCAGAGTCTCCTTGCCATGTAAGGACCTATTTGTTAGTCCTCCTCACATGGTATTTTTGTTCAACATGAAGTATTTCCATTAAATCAACAAACATGCTTTTTTATGAATGATGACTTACAAGCTTCTATCTACATGTTGGTATTTGGCAAGCTCTTAGTGGGTTTGGTATTTGGAAAGAAAACTCTAGTGAAAAGTTATCTGGCTGTTAATGATGCACATCTTCATGTTGGTACTGATAAAGATAAACTGATTACAGATCTTTAGATTATATTTTCTCTACCGAAAATTTCAAAAGATGTAGACATAGGGCTAAATGCAAGAAACAGGAACGTTCTTAGATTTATATATGTATTATAGCATCTGACTTTTATTTCTTTCTCTTTCAACGTATTTTTTATATTTTTCTTATCAAGATTTATTAGATATAAAAAAACCTGGTATAACATTCTACTTAAGAGTTTTCTTTTTTTCTTATTACAATATTATACTTTGAAAATGTACCTTTCATAGTAGTGGACACTCATTTGTAATTGGATCACATTTCCATAAATGACTAGATACTTCAAAGTATAATGATCTAAGAGGAAGAATGGAAAGTAGAATGCTATAATAAACGTGCCAAAGAAAGTAGCATGCTATAATAAAGACAAATAAAAACACTTTCCTAATATCTTTCTCTGTTAATTTTGGTCCCCTTTTGATGTTTTATAACCATTTTGGTCCCTGTCCTAAATGAAATCGACTGTCAACCTCTACATGTTTTCCTTGTAATTTATTATATTTTTGTTATTAGTGTTGTTCCTGTTTATGCTTTACTCTTATGTGCTCAAGTTCTTACGTGGGATCGGAAGTCGAACATGGTCTTACTGTCTGGATTAATTCCAATGGATAAGGTGGATTATAATTCTAAATTTGAAAATCAGGAAAGGGCCTTAAGTACGTTGTCATTATTAAGTGGGGGCACTAATTCCTTTGGGTGATGCTTCTCCAATCATTGGGTTTGATATCTCTGATGTTATATTGATGATTCACATATTAATTCAGTTTTTACAGTGTTTGATGTTTTTAGCTTGGGGTTGTTTATATCTTTTATAGTCTCATTATGTATAGATCTGTTGTTTGTACTTTTCTTCTGTCCAGGTACCCAACTATAATCATTTCTAAATTACAATAGTTCCCTTTACTTGGGAAATATCCCACTAGGGATTTTTATGGTATTATCACTTCTTTATTTCGTATATGAGTCCAATAATCAACTTATGAATTCCTAAATTGTTTTAGTTTTTTTTTATAATAATGTTGAATGTTCTATTTTTCTAACGCAATTTAAAAACACTAAATTATTTATTTATTATCATAAATAATTGAGTCAAGTCGAGCGGAGAATCTATTATTTCAAGAGCTCGAGCTTGTACTTTACACTGTGTTAATTCAGTCGAGCGGAGAACCTATTCTTTTAGCCAATTGAAAAGCCCAATTCTTGTACTCAATAATCCGGATAATATGCAATCTAATTAGGAAGTCATTGAACAAAAAAAGACTTTAAAAATTGAAACGTGATTACGTAAACTTCTTGCGTCGAATCAAAACTGCGTTCTACTATGCTTATAGCTTAACCCTTTCCTTACGACTACAAAAAATTGGCTTCGACAAACTCATAAACCCTTCTGTACGGCACTTGAAATATTGAACTCTTTGGCCGCTCCGACTGTCTGGCAACGATCAAAATTTCAGCCTCCGAATTCAATCAACCAATCTCTTCAGGTTTGCGAAATTTTCGATCAAGTCAATGATCGTTAAATACATGATAGAAATTGAGAAAAGTTGTCTTGTATAATTGCCTTTACTATTGTCTCTTTATTTCTTTCATACTTTGATAGTTTAATTGTTGATTTGGATTGTAATTTGTTACAGAAATCATAATTAAATCATTGATTGTATCAAAAATCAGAATCAAGAATTAGAATGTCTTTGTTCAAGTTTTTTAAAAAGAATGATGAAAAAACAATGGATGATGATAATGTGTCAGTTTTAGTACATCTTACGTTACTTTATGTCCCCTCAATCCAATACTTTGTAATGCTATAGATATGTGATACAATTGTAAGAACTTTAATACAACTATTAAATATATTTTTAAATATTTTAAGGTATATGACCCGACCCGCTACTACATACAAGTCATGCTAATTATATCATTCTTATCGATTTTACTTAATTAGGGTCTAGGGAACCACTTAGTTTATATAATCCGGATCAGATAAGAAATTAATTTTGGTGATAAGGGTAAGAATGAATCTCAGCCATTAAACAAATTAGACGATTAGGCGGTTTTTTGGGTGGTTACAAAACGATTACCCCCTACCAATTACATTCATCGAATGAATTTGATCAAACGGCTATGATATATATATATATATATATATATATATATATATATATATATATATATATATATATATATATATATATATATATATATATATATATATATATATATATATATATATATATATATATATAAAGTTAGTATTAAATACATTTGGTAATTATTGTGTGATTGTAGGACCAAATGTGGAGCGTCCGATCGAAATGATCAACGGTGTTAGATTCAATGGCCTAATTGTAAAGTTATAACAATTAATTAATCAAAAATTTCAATTAAACCCTTATAAAGGGTATTTTAGTCTATTAATAAATATTTTAAAAAAGAAAATATTCAATTTATCTCCTAATTTTGAGGGATTACGTGAATAAAAACTGTAAATTAAAAACTGATAATTACAGTACATTCGAATTCCATCGAATTCTCAAAGAATAGTTTTTGAGTTTTTAAGTTAATTACAATATTTTCGAATTCCTTGAGAATACATCAAATTTCTTGAACCATTCTCAGAGAATGAACTTATTTGTGACAATAAAACGTAATATTCTCCTAGAATGGGCTTACAAAAGCACAAATCAATAAAAAACTAATACACATTCTCATAGAATGGACTTACCAAAACACAAACCAATAAAAACTAATACCAATTCTCAGAGAATGGACTTATAACTGAAACACAAACCAATAAAAAATAACACTTATTTTCAAAGAATGTGATACTAAAACAACAAAAAAAAAAACCATCACATAATACGATTCTTAGAGAATAAAGAGAGAATGTCGTCAACTATTGAACGGATGTCAAAAGGGATGGATTCTAGGTCTAATTTGCCAGCTTCAATTTTTGCCCGATCGAGCACCTCTTTGATTAATGTAATTAACGCTCTTCCACAAGCTTCAATGAAATCGGTGGTTTATGAAGATATCTGCATCAAATATTCAAATCCAACACTATCAACATTCAAACAAAAATAACCTCTTCTTTTTTTTTTTTTCCAAATTGTTAAGTAACAACTAAAGTTGATTCATAAATAATTACGATGCAAAACAATATTTACCCAAACTTTAAATGTAAACCAATCTTGACTTTTATAAAGAAAAAAGGCGTTCCGATTGTTGCCATTAAAATATATAAAAGCATAAATAAGATATTTTCAATGTAAAAGTAAAATTACTTCTGCTTTGAAAAAGAACAAGTGAATTTGGAGGAAACACGTTGAATTTGAAGGAGGGGCGATATTGAGAAAAGAACTTGGGAAACAGAAATCAAACCTTTATTACCACTCCATATTGTTCTTGGGAAACAGAAATCAAACCTGCCGTCAAGATTTATTCTTCGATTCATTATAGAGGTGACCGGTTGGAGTCGTCCTCCACACGACGTTGAGATGCGGACGTGCAAAGTGAACGAGATGGAATGATTTTAGGGTTTTAGATAATAATTGAAAAATGGGTTTTCATTTTTTTTGACGACATATCACCATCTTCGGTATTCCGGCCGATTATGTTATTGCCGACGGCGAAGGTGAATGAAGCATGGGAGGAAGCCGGCGGCGATGGTGGATGGTGCAGGGGAGGAAGACGACTGCCGATTGAAGATGTGAGAGAGACGGGGAGGATAAATAGGGTTGATAAGTTACATTCTATAAATATAGGCATTTAATTTGGGCAAATTAATTAATTAATTAATGGAATTAATATTTATATTATATAAATTGACTAATTTGCCCCTATCAAATAATTGGTCCAGAATTAGTCCTACAATCACACAATATTTAGAAAATGTATTTGAACCTACATCTATATATATATATATATATATATATATATATATATATATATATATATATATATATATATATATATATATATATATATATATATATATATATATATATATATATATATATATATATATATATATATATATATATAGTTCAAATGCGGATTCTAAATAATGTGCGATCGTAGGACCCAATCTCGACCATATATGATTGAAGGATACGATCGGTATTTTAACGGGATAGCCGTTGCCTCCATTTAAGCCCTAGACTCATCACCAACAACAGTTATTCATCTCTTCTTTCTTCTCCCCTGCATCACCGGCGCGGCGACGACGACTGCTTCCTTCTCGCCACTGCTGACTTTGCACCGTCTTCAACCTCGCCGCTGCTGCTTGTGCACGGTAAGTATTTTAATGGCAAAAATCGAATGGTTCGTTTAAATTGCGTTTATATTCATTTTTCCGGGTTGAATTTCTATTTCAATAGTTATAATGTGCATCGAGACATTAATGGAGCTTAATAAAAATTGGAAGTTTTGAACGGAGCAAAACCTAAAAATCGGAAGTTTAATTTCTATTTCAATGGTTAATTTCTAAAAATCGGAAGTTTAATTTCTATTTCAATGATTAGTTTTGAGATCCCGTGATGGTTTAATTTCTATTTCAATATATTAGTGAATTGTTTTATGGAATTGCCGGCAAAACAGAAACTTGTTTCTTAAAAAATCGACGACCATTTGGTTGATGCCGATCTCCGCCTTTTTTTTCTTCTGGGTTACGGAAAGGCATTCTCAGAGAATGGGGATGAATGTCTATGAGAATGCAGTAGCATTCTTTCAGAGAATGGTTCACGTTCATTCTCAGAGAATGATGCATTCTCAGAGAATGGAGCTTTCCATATAGCAGTTCTCAGCCCTCTGTAAACATATATAATCACTACATTCTCCGAGAATGGTAAAAATATTCTTACGTAACTATTTTTTTTACGTCAACAACCATTTTACAAACCATTCTCTGAGAATAGACTTTGAAAACTCTTACGTAACTATTTTTTTTACGTCAACAACAATTTTACAAGTTCATTCTCTGATAATGCAGGTATGCAAAACTTGAATTTGTGCTCGTTGAATCGGAATGTACAACTATTCTCTGATGATGATTCAACCCAGCTTCTCATAATTCTACCCATATCCTATGAGAATAAGTGTGTCAAAAGGGTAAACTAAAAATACGTAAATTGTACATTCTCATAGAATAAGAAAAAACAGCAGCATATGCATAGCATTTTCAAAGAATAGGAAAAAATAACAACTGCACGTTTTGAGAACGGTAGTCTGTGGATGTAATGGTACGTTACTTAGCATTATTTGAGAATGAGAGTGTATTCTTTTGAGACGATATTCTGTTGATGTAATGTTACGCAACTGACATCCGTAAAACACGCAACTTCCTAACATCATTAAAATAGGCCTTTTAATTAAAACCAAAAAGTATGATTTACCGTTCTGGCCGTTTTAATTTAGAAAGTAATTAATTTTTTTTTCTTTTAATTACCATCATGCAATTGTTGATCACAACCCTCCATTTTTTTGATCTAATGGCCCAAAATTGGTCCTACATTCACACAATATTTACCAAACGTATTTAATACTAACTATATATATATATATATATATATATATATATATATATATATATATATATATATATATATATATATATATATATATATATATATATATATATATATATATCATGCTTTAATAAACTAACTATTTGCATCATTAAAAAAATCTTCACTTCTAAATTTGATTGTTAAATATCATCGTACTTCACATATATTATATATTCAAAAAAGAAATGCTTTCCACAATATTATACATGATGCTTGAGCCAAAGCCAATAAAAATTAGTTAATTAAGTATGGGAGTTGTACTTGTGGTTTGCAGCTGTGGATTCTAAAGTGGTAATTTTTGATTAATTAAAGCAGTTCGTTTGTTCGAATCGAGATCCCAAAGTACAAGTTTTATGGGTTCTTAAATCTTAATTAATGTGCAGATGCGTATTTGTCATTATATATATATATATATATATATATATATATATATATATATATATATATATATATATATATATATATATATATATATATATATATATATATATATATAAGAAGGATCGTGTAGGAACCCAAAATCCGGTAAGAACCGTAAGGACAAATCTGGACCTTTAATCATGAAAAATTGGTGGATAAGATTCAATGTGAATAAAATGTCACATCTTAAAAGCTTGGGGGGCTACTTGTATAAAAATCAAAACTATTGGGTGGATAATACAAATTAATAAGGGTAATATGGTAATTGCAACTAGACCCCCCATCAGATTGCGACACTTGTCGCTACATGATTTGCTGGGTTTTTTTTATTCCACATGCTTAGTTTTTGGACCACAACTTTTTTTTTCTTTGTAAAAAAAAAAAATTTAAAAAACCAAAGTTCTTAAAATTTAATTCTCTACAAAACAAGCACAATAATGAAAATTTGAAAAAAATTATTTTTATTTTATTTTTTCTTATTATAAAAAATCGAAAATTAAAAAAAAATCAAAAAATTATGAAAATTTAATGGATAATTGTAGATATTATATTAGTAAGTTTGCAAAAAAAATTTGAAAAAAAATGTTTTTTTCGTGTTCATTTTTATATTTTAAGTAAAAAAACACATCAAAATAGCAAAAAAATACATATGATCCAAAAATATTAAATCCAAAATATGTTTTATGATTCAAAACTTATGATCAAAGATGCAATATTCGTTATGATTCAAGATCCAAAAGTCGTTATGATCCAAAACGAGTTAAAAAAACATATAACGACAAAATAATTCAAAACTTATGATCCAAGATGCAAAAAAACTATGATAAAAAATGTTATAATCCAAAAATACATGATCCAAAACGTTATGATTAAAAATATCATGATCCAAAATTATTAGATTAAAGATACGAAAAAAACGTTAAAACTAAGATTAAAAAATATTAAAAATTAAAAAATATACATCAAAAATGAAAAAAAACAAAAAAACAAAAAAAAATTAAAAATCGAGTACTGTAGCATTCAAAAAAAATTAAAAAATTAAAAAAATAAAAATCTAAAAACCGAGTATAATCGAAAATAAAAAATTTGAATTTTTTTTAAAAAATAAATAAAAAATAAAAAATAAAAAAATAAAAAAACGAAAAAGGAAAAAAAACGAGAAAAAAAACCCCCTTAAATCACGTTGAAAAAAAACCCCACCTAAAAACCCACTTAAATACTCGAGTTCGTATTTCGTTCCGTGGACGTGCGTCGCACGTGATTGCGTCACGTCGAAGGAAGACGTTTTGACGTTATTGCCCTTATAAGAATGATTGGACGAGAAGAGTTCTCGCGGTTCCTACCGGATCCTAACCCTATATATATATATATATATATATATATATATATATATATATATATATATATATATATATATATATATATATATATATATATATATATATATATATATATATATATATATATATATATGAGAATATGTTTGTTTAGCATTAATATTACAAATAAAAACATATTCTAATCGTCATTTCTCACAGAATAGCACTGTCCGCACGGTCTCACAATAACTGTTGTCCGCAATATAACCTAATTCTATATATATATATATATATATATATATATATATATATAGGGTTAAGATATATTAAGGATTCTAATTATTGTGTGGATGTAGGGCATTATATGGACCATTGGATCAATTAGAATAATGGTTGAGATTTTATAGGGTTTTTAATTAAAAATTTAATTTTTAAGGGATAAAACTGTTTAATGAAGGGCATTCTTGGTATTTCTTATGGTTTACCTATATGGTAATAAGCAAGAGTCAAGCGTGCGTATCATTCATTCCTGGGTGAAGATTAGGTATTCCAAGATAATCGGATTTTGAATTTCAAAGAGATTCGATTATATTCTCCAATGTAATCGACTTTTGAAATTCAACTAATTGCATTTCCATTCTAATCAATTTGATAAATACCAAATCGAAAAACACCATATTCTGAAGAATGAAGTTATAATTACATGAAAGTCTGTATTCTGCTAGAATAGTAGGATCTTTTGCTATAATACCAGGAATTCCTGACGGAATGACATATTTCATACCAAGAATGTTAGAATACAAACTACATTCATATAGAATGTAGTTATAATTACATGAAAGTCTGTATTCTGCTAGAATAGTTATAATTACTTGAAAGTAGTGATGTTATCGGGTCCGGGTCCAGACCGACCCGATGACGGAACCGACCCGAATTGACGTGAGGAGTAGAACCGAGAACCGGACCCTATCTAGTATCTTCGGTTTCGGGTTTTTCCTCGGTTCCGGTTCCGGTTATCTGGTTCCGGACCGGGTAGAACCATAAAGCTTTGGAAGGATGGGTGTTGGGCTAGTGGGTGTTCATGTAGGGATTAACACTTCACGTATAAAGCAGCTAAACCCATTCCTGATCAGACCTTCATTTACAGACCCATTCATGAACAAATTAATGTGTGTGTTTACGTATACATGGTTGTGTACTTGTGTGTGTTTATCCTTACAGAACCTGATCAGACCTTCTTAAACCACCATCACGTCTCAACTACAAGTCTCAACCACAAAACAGATGTGAATCATGAAGAAGCAAGAAGAAGAATTCAGAAAAGATACACACAATCACGTCTTCACTACAAAAACAATAATAAAACAAAAGATTTTTCATAAAGTTACAACAAGTTCTAAAGGAGAGTAAACCCAATTCTCATCCACCATTATTGACTTCGTATTCGTAGAATCTGTGTAGGTCGACGCGAGTTCGTATGGGGTTGATCGGGAATTGACTTGGGAACGAAGGGGGAAGGGATGTGGGGTCGTAAGTAGTAGCGTTGTTTACCCTAAGTACGTATAGGTGAACTTATACAATGAGTTGGATAAATGATATAATTAAATATATTTGTAAAGAATTATCTTATATATTGTGTGTGAAACCTGTAAATGGCTCTTTTTAAAAATGACATAATTAATAACAGAATGAATGAAATTTACATTCTGATAGAATAAACAAGGTATTCTGTAAGAATGAGTTTATATGTTGTGTGTGAAACCTGTAAACGTCTCTCTTTTAAAATGACAAAATGAATAACAGGTCGAATGAACTTTACATTCTGCTAGAAATAAAAAGGTATTATTTAAGAATGATCTTATATGTTGTGTGTGAAACCTGTAAATGACTTTTTTAACATTCTGTTATAATAAACATGTTCTTTAAAAATGGCAGAATGAATGAAATCTGTATGAATAAATATTACAGAGTAAATGATAACATTTTGTAACAATTGTTTTATGATTATGTCGAAATTCGACAATGCATAGCACTAATAACCAGTTAAACACACTACTTTGTAATAACCAATTAAACAGAAGACCTTCTAAAAAACCAACTAAACATAATACATGATAATGTTGATCAACTACACATATGTTTTATACATTTGAACTACTGCATTATAAGAATGAAAAAGTGCATCGGTTTTGGTTTTAAACCCTCAGAAACTTATGGTATGCATAATATAATTCCACCTGCAAAATAATAAAACACTTGTTTCATATGAAATATATATCAAATTCGTAAACTATTATAGCATTTATAAGGTCCGTTATTTAAAAAGTATCGTGTTCTTCATTCAAACAAAATAAATATTATTCACATTGAAACAAATAATCCAACAAACAACATTTGTCATTCTGTCAGAATAATTACCAAACCCTACACCACCATTTACTTTAACGTCCATGTACATTGAATAATATCGAAAAAAAATATACATATTTTATGATAATAATTACCGAATTCTATAGCAGACTTAATATAACCAGAATTGATTTTCATTAAGATTGAAAAAACTTTAAATTACTAACCTTGAGAAATCTTCAAATCCTTCGTCTGAACTTAGTGCTTTATCGATACATTGATCCTGGTTGGAATTAGATGATTGATCATCCATTAAAACGATCTAGATTAATTATGAAACTGTAAACATTTGTCATTCTGTCAGAATAATTACGGAACCCTACACCACCATTTACTTTAACGTCCATGTACATTGAATCATTCTGAAAAAAATACATATTCTATGATAATAATTACCAAATTATATAGCATACTTATTATAACCAGAATTAATATTCATTGAAATTGAAAAAACTTTAAATTACTAACATTGATTGATTAACAGATTGATCTTCATCATAAACATTAGAATTGATATGTTCATCGTAGAAATCTTCAAATCCTTCGTCTGAACTTAGTGCTTGATCGATACATTGATCTTGGATGGAATTAGATGATTTATCATTCATTAAAACGATCCAGATTATCGAATATGATTGAAGATATGATTGACCATGTCTGATTTGTTCAAAGTCGTATGCCACAGAAGAATGTCAACATTGAGTTCTGTAACAGTTTATGTAATTATCTCATATTCCTAATTTAGATATTATTATTATTAATTATATTTAATTAATATAAATAAAATACCTTATTTGCCCCTAATCTCTTGATCAGTGATTTGATGAGATCTATGGCTCATATTAAGTCCTACAACCACACAATATTTATGGTTCTTAATATATCCTAATTCTATATATATATATATATATATATATATATATATATATATATATATATATATATATATATATATATATATATATATATATATATATATATATATATAGGGTCCGGATCCGGTGATGACTTTTTTTCGGTGAAGACTCGGGAGGATACCTTAAAAAAATTGAAAAAAAATATAAATAATAAAATGGATCATAGTACTATATCGGAGAAAAAAAAGATTAAAAAAATTTTTTGGATCATTATTTTTTTTATAATGAAATAATAATCCAAAAAAAAACAGAAAAATTGGATCATTACGTTTTTCAATGATCCAAAATTTTTTTTCAAATTTTTTAAGGTGTCCTCGCGAGTCCTCACCGAAAAAAGAGTCCTCACCCGATCCTGATTATATATATATATATATATATATATATATATATATATATATATATATATATATATATATATATATATATATATATATACACACACTAGTTGTAAAACCCGTGTATTACACGAGATGATACAAAAAAATTTTTAATTAACAATATCCAAATATTAATAATTTTACATATGAAATTTGTTTGTGTATCATGACATCTTGCTTTTGATTTTTACTATTACGATTTTATATTTTGATAAATATAATTGATTATAAGAATGTCACCGATACTAAAATCAAATTCACTATTATGATTGCGATCGTTCTTCAAAATATTATGACGTCAATTGTCTCTCTATTGTCTCTCAAATCATTCTATACATTAAAAAATAATATGATATTAAAAAACAATTAATTTTGAAATTGAATGATAACAATTAATTTGAAATTGAATGATAATTAAATCGATCATTAAGGAGTTAGAAACGTTTCAAACCAATTAGTTTTCTTAAGAAATTTAAAATTATGAGAAAATGACATGTGGCAAAATGAATGTGGTGATGACATGTGGCTTTGAGTTACTTATTTATTAGAATATATATATATATATATATATATATATATATATATATATATATATATATATATATATATATATATATATATATATATATATATATATATATGGTCCCGTTCCGGTGAGTACTTTTTTTTCGGTGAGAACTTGTAATGACACCTTAAAAAAATTGAAAAAATATAAAAAATACAAATCATAAAATTGAGAATAGTACTATATCATTATAAAAATAATTGGAAAAAAAAATTTGGATCATTGAAAAACAGTAATGATCAAAATTTTTTTTTAATTTTGTGGATCATTGTTTCAGTATAAAAAAATAATGATCCAAAATTTTTTTTTTCGAACTTTACTCTCTCCAATATAGTATTATGATTCATTTTATTATTTATATATATATTTATTTTTTTTCAATTTTTTAAGGTGTCATCACGACTCCTCACTTTAATAAGAGTTATCACCCGATCGATTATATATATATATATATATATATATATATATATATATATATATATATATATATATATATATATATATATATATATATATATATATATATATATATATATATATATATGTGTATAGAAGAAGGATCAAATAAGAAATAAAATTATGGTAAAAATATAAGAAGTTTTTTATTTACTTAGTTTTTTGACAAAACACCAAAATGCATCACTAGATGAATAAAAAATAACATGATTTATAGAAAAAAATTCATGAAAAAACGTATTGATGAATCATTTTTTCGTAAATCAAGTTTTTATTCGCGTTACGGACAATTTAAGTGAATAACAACAAGATTGAGAACTAAAAGGAACTAATGTAGGTCACATATTTCTTTGTAAGGGTTTATCCAATGGTTTTGAGGTTTGACCATCTACAATGCGTTCACATTAGTTAAAACCCTTATCATACACAACCCTCTCATGATTTGCGTCAAAGGCCGAGATTAATTCTCACGGTTTCCAACTTTTTAATGGTTTTCATTTCAACTATTCTGTATATATATATATATATATATATATATATATATATATATATATATATATATATATATATATATATATATATATATATATAAAACTGCCTACAATGCGTTCACATTAGTTAAAACCCTTATCATACACAACACTTGCGTCAATGACCGAGATTGGTTCTTACGGTTCTCAACTTTTTAATGGTTCTAATTTGAACCCTTCCATATATATATATATGTATATATATATATATATATATATATATATATATATATATATATATATATATATATATATATATATATATATATATATATATATATATATAGGGGTTATATATATATATATAGGGGTGGGATCAACATAGAACCATAAAATCATCTTCTAGACCGTTAGATCAAAATATGATGATAAAATAATATTTTTTATTAAAAAAGGAAACAATAATTTATTAATTGTATTCCTAATTTACAACAATTATATTCGTAAATGAACATTGGCATTTATAAACTAGCCATTAAGACACTCAAATATTAGATTCTTGTTACATTTATCAGAAATTAATATTATAACCAATTAATGTTAAGAATTAAACATTAACAAACATTGATGAAATATACTAACATACACACATGTTCATAAATGAATGTTGATGAACACTAATGAACATTGATGAAATATAGTAACTGAAAACATGTTCAGAAATGAACATTGACGAACATTGATGTAATATACAAACATACACACATGTTCAAAAATGAATATTGTTGATCGTTCATGAAATATAGTAAGATACAACATGTTCATAAATGAATATTGACTAACATTGATGTAATATACAAACATACACACATGTTCAGAAATAAACATTGAGAAAAATTGATAAATTATAGAAACATACACACATGTTCAGAACTGAATATTGATGATCATTCACGAAATATAGTAACATACAACATGTTCATAAATGATCATTGTCGAACATTGATGAAATATACGAAGATACACACACAAGTTCATAAATAAACATTCATAACCAATTAATGTTCAGAAATGAACATTGACGGACATTTATGAAATATACGAACGTTGACACATGTTCATAAATGAACATATGTTAATGGATGAACATTGTCTTCAAAATCTTAGAAATTAGTCATGTTCATTTGTGAACATATGTTCATGGATGAACATAATAACAACTATATACATTTTCTAATGTTCACTTGTGAACATATGTTCATGGACGAACATAAATAACAACTATATACATTTTCTAATGTTCACTTGTGAACATATGTTCTTAGACGAACATTTTTTTTTTCAAAAACTCAGGAATTAGCTACTTGTAAGCATATGTTCATATGTTCATATATGAACATACATATGTTCATGGATGAAACATATGAACAATCATAAAATATTATTGTTCATAAATGAACATTGTGGAATATATGAAAATTCATACATGTTCAGTATTGAACATTCATCAACATTCATAACAGATCATTGTTAATAGATGAACATTATGAGATATAAAAAAATAGAAATGGGATTCATTAAAAAAGAAATAATAAAAACCTATTAAATCCCATGAAAATCGGGGTTCATCAAACCTAATTAATATCTATCCAAAAATATCAAAAAACTTACCCAATCTCTATAAATCAAAACCCAAAATTATAGAAGTTTCATAAATTACACATACATGTTCATTAATATGCGTATATGTTCAATTCTGAACATACATGTATGTTCATTTTTGAATATACATATAAACTGTTGGGTTAAGGTGTCAAAGCCATAACTATATCTGACACATGTGTTTGAATTGATGGCGGCACAGTCCTTTTGGGTTGCCCTTATGACCTGGCAGAGGATAAGATTGCATATAGAGAGAAAAGGATTGATATATTATGGAGATAATATATTAATCAAAAGAGGAATAAATAATTTGTTGATATATTATGAGAATAATATATTAATTAGAAATTATTATATTTAATTAAAGATTAATCATAAATTAATTTGGAATTAATTTTGGGATTAATTGGATAAATGAAATATGCAGGGGTTGGATTATAATTGTTCAATAGTTGAGCAATTGGTAAATATATATTAAATATATATTTTGGACGAGTATTTATATATATATATATATATATATATATATATATATATATATATATATATATATATATATATATATATATATGTATATATTATTTATGGAGCCTTTTCTTATTTATGGTAATGATAAGTCAACTAGCTTGTATGATAAATGGGTTATCATATCAGGAGCTATGGCAGTTATCTGTCTTAAGACTTATTAGTTTTGGACTATAAATAGAGGGTTCCCCCTCCCCATTCTTTACGCCGTTCCAAGGGTTCTCCAACCCTTCTCTCTTGCTTTCTTTCTTTCCAAGGTCTTAAGTGTGAGCCATTAGAGGCACGACACTTGTGGTGCTTGCTTCCAAGAGATCCAAGGATCAAAAGGTTAGTTTTCTTATGAAATTTATTTGATTCTTATTTTGTTCATAGTTATAGGTTCAATAGACGAAAACATAGATCCTTGAAGGTGCATGTGAACTTAAGTGATTTTATGTTCATACTTTGCTTAAAACCCATCATAAACATTATGCCAATGGTTATTCAGACATTCTAGTTCACATTATTTGACTATTTCACATTATAGTTTCAAAAAGTAAATATTGTTCATAACCGAACATGCACATATTCCTAACTAGAGAATAGGTTATATAAGTATGTTTATTTATGAACATCCACGTATGTTCAGTTCTGAACATAAAAGCATTCATAACAGATATATTTTTCATGGTCACACACGTTCAATATTGAACATGTATGAATTTTCATATATGTTCATAACTATTCAGTACTGAACATGTATGAATGTTCGTATATGTTTATAACTATTCATACAATTTCAACAATCATTTACAATAATAAAACTAAATCTTTATTCATGGTTTCATCGCTTCTCCAACATTAAATTAAATATCTAATAAACTTTAAAAATCAATTCGATAAACTATAAACAAAAAGAATTGATGGAAACTAACTGATTTTGGACCCGACAACACACCATTATTCGTATTCCCCGCATTCAAACAGTTTGCATGATCGACGACTTCACCAGATGATTGATGGTGGTTGATGAACAAGACCTGCAGGCGCTGGTGATGAGCTCCCGATTGTAGACATCAACCATTTAATGATGATGAGAAGAACTCCAGTAAATGAGATCTCGATTGTAGACGACAGAGGATATGAGCGCTCGATTGTAGCTGGTGGTCGTGAACCCCATCAAAGATGGTAGTGAGCTTGTGATTCCAGCCGGTGTGGATGGACTACCGATTTCAGCCATCTGCATTTGGTGAGAAACGTGAAAATGATTTAGGATTAGGTGAAGAGATAAAAGGGTATTCTAAATTAGTAACCTATTTTTTAGGAGCTGGATATTTTCTATACCAAAATTACCCTCAACCATTTTTTAATTGATTTAATTTAATAATATATTAGTCTTTTTTGTCCATTGATTTCTTGATCCAAGGGTTAAAATGGTGGTTTTCTGGTTCCATGGATAAAAAGGGGGTTATATATATATATATATATATATATATATATATATATATATACATACATATGTATATATATACATACATATGTATATATATATATATACATATGTATATATATATATATATATATATATATATATATATATATATATATATATTCTTATTATTAATATATGAATGCAAATAATAAAAAATCGATTTATTAAAACCAATAATGTACAACTGTTTTGAACGATATTACAAAAAAAAATAAAAAACAAAATACAACAAAAAATTATAATTTCTTCATTGTTCATTCATTGACTATCATGTTTTTGAAAGGTTTTCTGCAGTCTATGAACTAATAATCCTAAGTTCACATGCAACCTAGAAAAGGATCTATGTTTTTCTATCAATGAACACATAACAAATCCTAGAAGGCCAATAATAATTTTCTAAAGAATTAAATGAGAAAAACCAACCTTTGATTTTAATCCAGAAGCCAGCAGCACAAGTGTCCTGCCTCAAATGGTGTCACACCCAAGCAAAGGAGGAGAAAACAGAATTCCAGAGAGACTGTATGAAAAATGGCGCAGCCTTTCAGGGTTCCCAGGGGGTTCCTTTTATAGCCTCCAGGTGGCTACAGTCAAAAACTTAGAGGAGCCCAACTTTGACAAGCCTTTTATCAAATGGACCAAGCCTCCTTTAAACCCTATTAGGGTTTCGAAATTAAGAGTGTTCCCACTCATTAATTTCGCCAACCTCTAGCTCCACTGGCTAGTTATTTATTCAATTATTGAATAATTACAAAACCAGTCCCTGCACCTTTAATTAATTAAATTAATCACCAAATTAATTCCAATTAATTTCTAATTAACTAATATAGTTTCTAATTAATATATTATCACTTTAATATATTAATAAACTATTTATTTTATATCTATTGATTTATTAAACCATTAATAAATCAACCTTTCTCTCTACTGAACTCTGTACCAAACCTCCAGCTATGAAGGCAACCCAAATGGACTTTGCTTCTATTAACAAGATAAATACAATTATAAGTCATGGCTTAGACACCTAATCCAACAGTTTTCTCACTTTATCACTTTTCACTTCTTCAATTTGCTTGATAAAATTTTCAAAATTTGCAAGAATATTAATAAAAATAAATACACTGACATATTTAAAAACATTAAAAAATACATACATGCATATATGCATATGTGCACATACATAAATGCACATGTATTCATATTTTAACGAACATATGCACAAACATGTATATAAACAAATTGTGATATATGCACATATGTACACTTTCAAAAATTCATTTATTCGTATATACATTTATGCACATATGTACATATACACATATGCACCTATTCATTTATACACATGTGCACATATATACACAAACATGGATTTAAAAAGAATAAACATATATGTACGTATACACAAATGTATTTATGCACATATGCATATCGGCTCATATATTTATGCATATATGCAAGTATGCATACATATGTTTATTTGTGTATCCACGTATAAGCACATATGTACATTTGAACCAACATATGCAAAAACATTGATATATGACTTATGAACATATCACATATATGTATATGAATATATGCACATATGCATACATGTATACATGAAGATATCCACCTATATGCACGTATACATGCACCTATAAATGAATATATGCACATGTATGCATATATGCACATATACTCAAACTGTAAACAAAACTTCTTTTATAAAGAAAATGAGTATAAAAATGTAACGCCAAGATACTCTTTTTATAAATAAAATAAAAAGGGTAAAATGGTCATATTACCTTGGAAGGGTAAATTGGTCTTTTGGACAGAAAAGTATTTGGGTTGAAATAATATTTTGAGTTTTGAACTTAAAATGTTATAAAAATTGATTTTTGGTCGTTTTACCGCAAAAGGGTAATTTGGTCATTTGACCATGTGAAAGACCAAATATGAAAAATATTGTTGGTTGTGGCAAATGTGTAAAGAATGAAAGTTTTATTGTTATAAAACTTGATCTTGAGGTCAAAGTTCAAGAAAATGAACTGAAGGACCAAAATTGTAAAGTTTTGGGGTATAAATGAGAGAGTTGACTCTCTTTGACTGGCCATTTGGTGCAGCTACGGGAATGAGTTTTGAGAGCTAAAACCTGGAAATTCTTGAAGCTTGAAGCATGGAATTGGATTCATAGCATGGAATTGATGATTCCTAGGCTTGAAAGGTTAGTAATTTGATTTCTAGCCAAGTTCTTGTGTGTTCTTGATGGGTCTTCATGGAGTGGACGAAAATCTGTATTTTCAGCCATAATCCATGATGTTTATATGATTTCTGGGCTTAAACATGTTCAAGTAGTAAGAACATATGTTAAAAATGGAAGTAGATTGCTATTAGTGATGAATTTGAAGTTTGGGGTTGTTAGAACTAAGAACCCTAATTCTTCATTTTGATTGATTTGGTTGTTTTGGATGGTTGAAAACCTTGTTAAAGTATAAGGTTTTGGTCCTAGAACAAACCCCAATTGATTAAGGACTGGATTAAGGACTTAATTGCCAAAAACTGCTTGCTACAGTGCATAAATCGCGACTGCCCAGGAGCTCTGCACAGGCGCAGGGCGCAGTGCGCCCAGGATCAGGGCGGGGTGCGCCCAGGCGCAGTGCGCCTGATTCCTGGCGCAGTGCGCCTCCAGACAGGGGACTTCCGACTCGCTAACTTTCGTTTGGCTTGTCCGTTTTAGCTCAAATTTGGACCATAGGCTCGTTATGGTCTGAAAAGTTTGGGAAAATAATTAAATTGAGTTTTCGACCCCTCGGGGGCACTGTAGATCAATTCGAATGCCTCGGTGAATAGTAAAAATTCAATAAAAGTTAGTAAACGGAAAGTTTATTAACTGGGCATTGTTTGTAATGATATTTTATTGAACTCTATTGTATTAGAGTTAATTGGAATGATTGTTAACCTATTATCATTTGGTATATAAATGAATATATAGGTTTGGGACAAAATGGTTGTGGTGCACGCAAAGGCAAGAAACAATCGGAATGTAAATGCAGCTAGCATCCAGGTGAGTAATCTCACTGATATCATATATGATATATGATGATTGTATTGTTACAGGTTGAAATTGACTTGTGGGACGAAAATGACAAGTTTGAAGATATATGAAGACGACAATACCAGATAAGCCGTGAGTCTGATAAAGACAAGAACGGAGCTGTGAGTCAACCATATTGACATGACAATATCAGATAAGCCGTGAGTCTATTATAGACAAGAACGGAGCTGTGAGTCAGTCGATATTAATGGTACGACAATACCAGATAAGCCGTGAGTCTATAATAGACAAGAACGGAGCTGTGAGTCAATAAAATACAAAGACAATACCGGGACCAGCCGTGAGTCTAGGCAACAGCGGGATTTTCCTGTGAGCCACATATTTCAAGCAACAGCGGGCTTACCCGTGAGCCATAGTTTGTTCTGATGAGTTAAACCTTTATATAGACAACAGCGGGCTAACCCGTGAGTCTAGGCAACAGCGGGCTAACCCGTGAGCCATGGTTTAATTTGATGAGCCAGACTTATATAGACAACAGCGGGCTAACCCGTGAGTCTAGGCAACAGCGGGCTAACCCGTGAGCCACATTTGATCGTGAAAGAAACTGATAACAGAATGGTGCGGCCTCACGTGGCTATGACATTGGATGCTATATCCAACTGGTGCGGCCTATATAGCTACGATAACGGGTTGTTGAACCCAGACAGGTACGGCCTTCGGACTATGAATTATATGCTGAAAAAGCTTTGGTGTGGCTTGTATAGTCATGATAAACGATGCGGCTTATATAGCCATGATATTGATGCAGTCCACGGTGACTAAGAAACATGGGACAGAAAAGATTAGATATGATTATATGTGCAAATAACTGACGTGGCTTGTTAATTACAGGTTACTATGATTCAGCCTGTAAGGCTACATGATTAGGATGTGAAATCCTAGAATATATGCGGTCAGCCAGTAAGGCTAGGATTCTGGATTCGATATCCAGACAATTATATTATTGTATTTTGATACATGTTATTTGCAGATTTGATTACTCACTGAGCTTTATGGCTCACGATATCTGTTAAATGTCCCTGCAGGTTAGCATAACCCTATTAAGGGTAAGGATAAAGTCCGTGACTCAAGAAGTGGACTTGTAGATGCTGTATGTAGCAGCCCGGCTTCAAAGGAGACTATGGTATTTTATACCCTCCTTGATACACTTGTACCCGTGTTTATTAAAATATACCCCTTTAGTTATGGTTTTATGTATTGAAATCTATGTTTTAAATGAAATTTTTCAGGGGTGTTTTGTTTTAAAAGCCGGGTGTTACAAGTTGGTATCAGAGCCGTGGTTTAAGTGAACTAGGTGTCTATAGAGTAGATTCCTGGACTTAAACCCATGAGATAGTAGACACGATGCATAGTTAGGTGTATATAGTTGTTATTATACATATATAACCTATCTGTTGCCGACTTCTGGCGTATAAGAAGTATAAATTGTGAATCTCCTTGGGAGACATTTAGGGCGCGAAGCTCTAAGAAGCGGACCAACCCTTTATCAAGGCTCCATCTAATGAGGGCCAGAAAGGGACGAATAGCAGAAAATCCACATGATGAGCAATGTTAGCTGATGTGGTCAGAAAAAGAAATCGGTTACTCACCCTGAATGATATTCAATGTGAAAGAACAGTAGTCGAGACTACAAGAAAAGCAGAAAAGTATTAGTGGACTTCTCAGAAGAAGTTAAAACGATTTAGGTCTAGCCTGGAAAGGAAGAGACCAGAACGAAAAGATGATGTGATATAAGAAGTGCAGGAAAAGCACTCAGAATATTTTAGAGTTGAGACTCTACCGTGGACATGCTGAAATTGCAAGAAATGGGAGCATAATGCTCGAGATTGTTTTATGGAACGAAAGTGTTTCCAACGTGGAAATATAGATCACTTTCTTATGAAATACTCACATGTTAAATGTGGAGTAACGGGTGATAAACCCAGGAAATAATGAGAAGAAAAGAAAGAAGAAATGAACGGTCGGAAAGGACCAGGGGTAATGTGAGCATTCCAGCAGATTGTGGAAGAAGCTCGTGAGGAGACTGAGATGATCTCCGATATAATGATTCAAAATATAACTCGTGTATGTTATATTTGATGCAGGAAGCTATGTTTTGGACCGATGACTTGATGTCTTGATTGAATATTTCATCAATGATTATGGATGAAAAGTTGGAAGTAGCTATTGCAGATAGCGAATATGTTCTAGAAATTGAACACCTGGAAAGTAGTCTGCCTAGGATTTACGGGACCATTTTCCCTATGAATCTAAAGCTGATGACTACCAGTGAATATGAAGCAATGGAGCTTATGAATTGGTTAGCAAGGAATTATGCTAACATGTATTGTCGAAAAATGAACATGATAGTTCAGGAAACAGAAATGAAATGGACGAAAATCCATGGTAAATAACCGTTGTTGAGAATATTGGTTATTTTCTTTGCTTAAACTCAGTAAAGAGTTAGTAAGAGAATGATGTTATAATTGGCATACGTAGTATTGGCCAAGTTAGAAAAAGCAGTGATAGTAGTGTACTACTTTGAATAAATTCTCGGATGTTTCTTTTGAAAAGAACTTCCAAGATTTCTGCCAAATAGGCGAGAAAAGTTTATGATTAAAACGATTTTGAGAGCCGTTGTTGCTATTCAGGCTCTATATTCATTTGCATCTGTAGAGGTGGCAAAGTTGCTAGAAGAAATGTTGTTTTGGGGTCTCTTATGACCGTATGAGTCATTCTATGGAGCCCTATCTTATTTGAAAAGAAGAAAGACAAGTTGATGCATGTGTGCATTGACTGGTGAGAATCTGATATTCTCGAAAACAGATCGTATATGAGGTACGTTTGTACCAGACATTGGAGATTACTTCACTGAGTTAAGTGATGTGTAAAATTCTCCAAGTATGGAAATTTGGGTTAAAAGAAGATTTACATTTTTGGGCATGTTAATAATGCCAGAGATGATAAAGTAGATACAGTGGAAATACTAATGTGATAAGACAGAAACCGCCTTGGGATCTGACTGAATTAGTAGTAGTTTCCTTGGATTGGCGAGTTGCTATGGGAGAGTTGTAGTAAGCTGCTCCTTGATTGTTGTTCAGTTGACTAAGGTTGACTAATAAAAGTATAAAGTTTGAGTGATAGAAAGACCCAGATATCTTGTAAAGGTTTGGGATAAACCTTATGTGAATTTCTGACGTTAGCATTGATGCTAAGTGGAGAAGCTAAATTGGATTATAGGGATGTATCCAAAATTGACTGTAGATGCATGATGTTACAGTAGCATCTATAATTTTGGTATGAAGCTTTGGAAACACTATCTATATAGTGTAAAGCTTATTGTTTATGTGGATCATTAGAGTTTGAAATACTTTATTGATCAGAAAAGAAGCTATATATGAGCTAGATAAAAGATAGATGGGTGACTTAAAGATTTCGGTTATGGAATCTTGTACCATCTCAGAAAGAAAGACGTGGTTATAGATGCCTGGAATTGAAAAGAGTAACCTTAGAAGGTTACATCCACATGTATGAGTGTGGCAAATTTATTACCTGAGTTGATTCGGGTAGCGCAGGGAGAAGTGTGCAAGATTTAAAACGTGATAAATGGATGAATTACTGGATATTAGCAGGAGCTAATTGAAAATCTTAGTAATTTAAAAACCTTGGTGGTTGTGAATGTGGATTCCAAAGTAATTGGAACATGAAAAATCATCTTGAAAAGATGTATTTTGTACTATATATGCAGTATACCCGGGGCAATACCAGACTGGATAGGTCGATAAAACCTATGTATTGGTGGCCGGGACAGAAGAAAGACATTGAAAGACACGTGAAAAGTATCTGACTTGTACGTGAAGTAAAGTCAAACCGTTAGAAACGTGCGAAGAAATTGAACTGATGTTGGCCCCAGTAAAGAAATGGGACAACATTGTTATAGACTTTGCGATAAAGTCTCCGCAAGTACCGTATGTTGATAAACAGAATGATCTGATGATTCAGTCTTTAGAAGATGTGATTGAAGATTGTACAGAAGACCCTAACAGAAGATGAGAAAAATTTCTATCTCTGATAGAAATGGCAAGAATTAGCAGCTTACATGCTAGTAGTTTGATGACTCGCATGAAGAATGGTAGGGAAAACTGTGTTCTCCTCAGATTTATTGGATTGAAGATGCGATAAAGCCGTGGGCTAGATCCTTGTTGGTTGCACAAACTGAAGAAAAGACTTGATGAGTACGATCGAAATCGAAGAATGGTCAAGAAAATATAAAGTGGTGTGTGAATCGCTGAGTATAAGCCTTTGGGATTCCAAGTAAAGGAATATGGTAATACGAAAAGTAATCTTTTGGAAAGGTTAAAAATCTGTTTGGGATGACAAGAAAGGAATTATGTATTGATAATTTCCAACAAATCCCTTATGACAAGATGAAAAATAGATGAAGAAAGATACGTAGATAAGGTAACCGGGACAACCGGAGGAATGAGATGCGGATTGTGATCTAACCACAAGATAAGAAGACTAGTATGGTTAAGTGCTTAGGCAATACCATATAGTTTCCGACATGATGTGGAAGACCGAAAGTGGAACGAGGGAGATATACCCTCAACTCCTTGTATGATTTCGGGGACGAAATCTTTTGAAGGAGGGGAGAATTTGTAACGCCAAGATACTCTTTTTATAAATAAAATAAAAAGGGTAAAATGGTCATATTACCTTGGAAGGGTAAATTGGTCTTTTGGACAGAAAAGTATTTGGGTTGAAATAATATTTTGAGTTTTGAACTTAAAATGTTATAAAAATTGATTTTTGGTCGTTTTACCGCAAAAGGGTAATTTGGTCATTTGACCATGTGAAAGACCAAATATGAAAAATATTGTTGGTTGTGGCAAATGTGTAAAGAATGAAAGTTTTATTGTTATAAAACTTGATCTTGTGGTCAAAGTTCAAGAAAATGAACTTAAGGACCAAAATTGTAAAGTTTTGGGGTATAAATGAGAGAGTTGACTCTCTTTGACTGGCCATTTGGTGCAGCTACGGGAATGAGTTTTGAGAGCTAAAACCTGGAAATTCTTGAAGCTTGAAGCATGGAATTGGATTCATAGCATGGAATTGATGATTCCTAGGCTTGAAAGGTTAGTAATTTGATTTCTAGCCAAGTTCTTGTGTGTTCTTGATGGGTCTTCATGGAGTGGACGAAAATCTGTATTTTCAGCCATAATCCATGATGTTTATATGATTTCTGGGCTTAAACATGTTCAAGTAGTAAGAACATATGTTAAAAATGGAAGTAGATTGCTATTAGTGATGAATTTGAAGTTTGGGGTTGTTAGAACTAAGAACCCTAATTCTTCATTTTGATTGATTTGGTTGTTTTGGATGGTTGAAAACCTTGTTAAAGTATAAGGTTTTGGTCCTAGAACAAACCCCTAATCGATTAAGGACTTCATTAAGTCCTTAATCCAGTCCTTAATCGATTGGGGTTTGTTCTAGGACCAAAACCTTATACTTTAACAAGGTTTTCAACCATCCAAAACAACCAAATCAATCAAAATGAAGAATTAGGGTTCTTAGTTCTAACAACCCCAAACTTCAAATTCATCACTAATAGCAATCTACTTCCATTTTTAACATATGTTCTTACTACTTGAACATGTTTAAGCCCAGAAATCATATAAACATCATGGATTATGGCTGAAAATACAGATTTTCGTCCACTCCATGAAGACCCATCAAGAACACACAAGAACTTGGCTAGAAATCAAATTACTAACCTTTCAAGCCTAGGAATCATCAATTCCATGCTATGAATCCAATTCCATGCTTCAAGCTTCAAGAATTTCCAGGTTTTAGCTCTCAAAACTCATTCCCGTAGCTGCACCAAATGGCCAGTCAAAGAGAGTCAACTCTCTCATTTATACCCCAAAACTTTACAATTTTGGTCCTTAAGTTCATTTTCTTGAACTTTGACCACAAGATCAAGTTTTATAACAATAAAACTTTCATTCTTTACACATTTGCCACAACCAACAATATTTTTCATATTTGGTATTTCACATGGTCAAATGACCAAATTACCCTTTTGCGGTAAAACGACCAAAAATCAATTTTTATAACATTTTAAGTTCAAAACTCAAAATATTATTTCAACCCAAATACTTTTCTGTCCAAAAGACCAATTTACCCTTCATAATTCTAACAGTAAATTACAATTTTGGTCCCTGTGGTTTGCATGAAATTTCACTTTTGGTCATCGTTTCGTTTTTCCACGCTGATGGTCGCTGAACTACACTTTTGCTTACACTATTGGTCCCTTGGACAGGTAAAATAACCAATATACCCATTTTAATTTCTTTTTCTTTTTTCTTTTGAGATATTTTTATTTTGGGAATTAAAAAAAAAAGAAAAAACAAAATCCAAACCTAAAAAACAAAATCGGAGAAGGCGGTGCCGGAATCGTCGTTCAAAAACTCAAAATCCAAACCTTCAACGACACAATCTTCAAAGCCCAAAAAACAAATTCCAAACCTTCTTATCAAACGAAAACACAAAATCCAAAACTCAAAATCATGGAAACAAATAGCATTCCAAAAGCTAGACTTCAAAGATGAAGACGTAATCGTATGAGGAACCAGTTTTGGGTGGCGCAGCCCAGCCACCGCCACACACTGTCGTATCTCGCTCACTTCCGTTGGCCTGGTAATCATAAACGAGAAGTTGTTCTTCCGGCATCTAGCCCTTTCACGCAGACGATCAGGCGGCTGTCAAGCAGAGTTTCTAACACCAGTAAGTTCTTTCATTTCTTCGTTTTGGTTTTCGTTACTTTCGCCATTCAGAATTGTACGAAACAATAAAGCATCGTTGTCATCTATCGCTAATCGAGATCCCTTTTCTTCTTGTGTTTTTCGGCATCCAGTTTATCAGCCAAATGGCCGGTCTCCGATCTCCAGCAGCGCCGGTCGGTGCTTCTGAGGCTGCCGGAGGCTTCAGCAGCGCCGGAAAGCTAGGGAAAGCTAGGGAAAAGTTACAGCGATAGCATTGGACGCCGTAGAAGATGGATTGAAAGCTAGGGAAAAGTTACAGACTTTACCGAAAACAGCATACCCAAATGTTCAAATCGCCGGGAACTTCAGTCCAGTACCGGAACAACCTCTGCGCCACTGTCTACCAGTCGCCGGGAAGATTCCGGAACATATTCAAGGAGTTTACTTAAGAAATTGAGCCAACCCATTGTTCGAACCTACCTCCGGCCACCATTTGTTTGACAGAGATGGCATGATTTATGTCGTGAAGAAGAGAAAAGTCAGAATTGTGTTCATCCTAGCCTTCGTTCAAGAAAAGAAAAGTCAGAACTGTGTTCATCCTCAAATTAATACAAACACACACCTGCAATTCCGATTCCAGCCACCATCAATTCCAACTCCAGCCCTTATCTTCTTTATCAATTCATCAATACAAACACACACCTTATCGTACCGATTCACTTTAACAACCGGCTTTTAGCCATGTCGGAGGATGATTTCCCAGACGGTGGTGAGAGAGAGAGGGGGGGTAGGGTGGGTTTGGGGTATTTTTCTTTTTTTTAATTCCCAAAATAAATATATCTCAAAAGAAAAAAGAAAAAGAAATTAAAAATGGCATATTGGTCATTTTACCTGGCCAAGGGACCAATAGTGCAAGCAAAAGTGTAGTTCAGGGACCATCAACGTGGAAAAACGAAACGATGACCAAAAGTGAAATTTCATGCAAACCACAGGGACCAAAATTGTAATTTACTCTAATTCTAATCAGACCAAACATTGCTAACACTTCAAAACCACAATTTGTTTCCACGCAAAACTGGAAGTGAAAGGGTATACCCATAAAACCGTCGATATCTGATTGTTTATATCACATATTAAAAACGAGATTCAAAGATTAAGAATTCAGAACCTGTTCATTCAAAACCCACAGTCGAGATTCAAAGATTGAAGCAGACAATCAGCTAACTGAACCAGAAAACCAAATTACCATTGACCAGATTACTTTTTACCACATCACAGTTTCAGAAGAAGAATATTACATTAAGTTAACAGCTTAACTCATGTCTCTTGTAGCATACAATATTACTTGAACCATATTAAAATATGAGATTCATGAAGACAATAAGTGAAGAAGAAGAATCAATATTATTTGTCTCAAGAAGTGACGAGATTATTCAAGTCTCAAGTGAAATTATGTTGCTCCATGGGATTATCATAAAACAATGTCATAGAGATGTGCCAGTAATCATTGCTAGTCCAAACTTATGCACAAAGGTTTGTAGAGTAAATATAAAGATGAAATAATACAACTTACAAGGAAACTATGTGACAAACATTGCTAGAAAAGGAGCAGCTACAATTAAGAGTGTTGTTATAAAGAGGCATTTCTGTGCAAATTGGTGTTTCCTAATTCAGATTTCCATTGCATGTGTTCAACCTAAAATCCCAGTCCCATTTACCCACTTGTTCTGCTATTTCATGAAGAGCATCCACCAAGATAACATAAAATGTTTCAAAGACTAACTCCCTACTCTAATCTCCATAAAAGGTAGTTTTCTTCTTTAGTTTATATACTAGCCTCAACCACAGGTGCTGCAACATACGTAAGAAGTTGCAGTGACATTGATTCAATTGTAGTAAAACGCTTTGAAATTTCCGAAGCTACCTACAACAATGGCCTTGAACCTGCCCACCTCATTCTCGTCCTCCTCCATCACATTCTTCAGTGTTACTGATCAGAAGGAAAATCTAAACAATTGAAGTTCCACTTCATCATTAAATCAATCGAAGTACCATTGGTTAGAAGGAAAATCAAAACAATTGAAGTACCTGAACAACACCAGCAAAGGATTGACTCCAGCCACAAGACTAAGACAATGGAACAATGTCACACCCCCGGCCAGTGGCGGAATCACCGAGCGGTAATGACGGTAACCAGTTTGTTATCACAACCATTACACAATTTCAATATTAAACAAACATTATATATATATATATATATATATATATATATATATATATATATATATATATATATATATATATATATAGGGGTGGGTTCAACATAGAACCATTATTATGCATAGAACCATAGAACCACCCTCTTGACCGTTAGATCAAATTAGGATGATAAGGGTATGATGGGTAAATTACACTTATATGTTCATTGATGAACATATACGTATGTTCATTGATGAACATTGTTTTCAAAATCCCAGAATTTGTTCAGCTATGAACATCCATAACATTGATGAAATATATGGACATACAAACATGTTCAGAAATGAACATTGATGAAATATACAAACATACACAGATGTTCATCAATGAACATATGTTCAGTAATGAACATACATACATGTTCAGAAATGAACATATGTTCAGTAATGAACATTGACAAATATTGATGAATATTGTTCAAAAATTAACATTCAAAACATGTTCAGAAATGAACATTCATAAACATTGACTAAATATAAGAACATACACATAAAAACCCAAGTGTTCATTACTGAACATAGATGAACATCGACATTTCTCTGTCTCTCTGTCTCGATCTCTCTCTATTTCTCTTCCTTGATCCATCATCTGTCTCGATCTCTCTATCTATCTCTCTCTCGTTCTCGCCTGATGCATTTTCATTTTTTTCTGTCCATCTATAACAAGCTCTCTTCGTCTGTTTCATATTTTATTATTTTTTCTCTTCCTTCTCCCTATTTTCCGGCAAATATAGAATTAGAAACAGAGCCAAATACGTTCATTCATGAACATGTGTTCATAGCAACAACTAACGTTATATTCATGAATGTTCATTACTGAACATGGGATGTTCATTACTGAACATTCATTGGAGAAACAAAACTTGTTCATTAATTAAGACACAGAAATCAGAATAATTGCTTGATATCGCACATCAAAATACCTCCTGGACCATGTGACATTGTTTATTTGATTTGTAGTTTCCTGAAACTGTATTATATCTGATTGTAGATCCTAGTATTCAGAAAAAAGTTCTAGATTGAGTTTTCAAGTGAGGATTCGTCTGATCCTATCAATCATAAACCTAATTTAAAAAAAAATCCTCATTCTATAATCATATAATGCATAAAAATTCATTATAAAGTCAAAGAGTAAGCCGATGAGATCATGAAATGAAGCTAAACGATATCCTCTAGATTCAATATTTAAGAACTGTTCATAAATGTTCAGTAATGAACACTCAAGATAAAAAGTTCAAAATTCAAACATGTCAAGATAAATTGAACATTTTACTTTTAATCTTCCGTTTATTCATTTGTTCTGACAAGGAATCCGAGCATTCAATACCTTTGCTGGTGGAAGGAGACGGCGAGGTCGTCGAAGGAGAAGTAGTCGAACAGAAGTGAAGGAGACGACGAGTTCGTCGATGAAGAAACTGATTGTGAAAATCGATTGTAGCAGCAGATTGTAGAAATCGATGACAGACATTTCTTGTAGAAATTAGCTTGACGATGGAGCGAAATCGCTATTTCGATGTTGTTTCGGTGGTTATGGAGCCGTGGAGGTGTTAGGGTTGGAGGGAGGAGTGGTCGTGATGAGAGAAACGTGATAGGAGAGAGTGTGTGATTTTTAGGAATGGTAAATTATTATACCAAAATTGTCCTCAATCATTTATTTATTTGATTTCTTTTAATGATAAATTAGTAATTTATTTTTGTCCATTGATTGCTAGATCCAATGGCTAAAAGGTTGATTCTATGGTTCTATGGATAAAAAGGGGTTCTATGTTGATCCTCTCCCTATATATATATATATATATATATATATATATATATATATATATATATATATATATATATATATATATATATATATATATATATATATATATATATATATATATATAACACCCCTTTTCTTTAACCATATTTAAATACAAATACAGTTTACTTTACATACATATATTACAACTCGCGACTATAAAATAGCCGCTTAAATTTTTTTTTTATTTATTTTACAAACTTAAACTCAAGGGGTATTACAAACTCAATACCATAAACCATAATTTAAACTTACAGTGCAAACTGGTCCCAACTGCAACTTTAGCTCCTTTCACCTAAGTACATAGCATTTCAAAAACATAGTATACGTGAGACATAAAGTCTCGTGAGTAATATGGGTTTAGACCCAAAACTTTTCTATTCAAAACTTTAAATATTCAAAAGTACATTGCTAAAATTGATTTATTTCATAAATCTCAAAATGACTTTTTCTTCTTTACTTTCAACCTTTAAAAAGACTTTCTTTCTTAAAACTGCTTTTCTTTCTCATTTCTCGTGACCAACTGAAACTTATGAATTAAGTTAATTAATTCATTCAACTAGCTCCCCTCGCGGGACAGAACAGATCTGCCCACTCGGTTTGCTCATTCCGTCTCCCCTTCGTGACTTGGAACAAATTCAAACACAAGGGTATGCTAAGCTAGACAACTACTTCGCGACGGGAGGTACCATCCCAGTAGTGTCTTCTGATCCCCCAATTATGTGGGTGATCCTAGTCCGGACAACTGGCTCATACTTCTTTAATTCTTACTTCATGTCATCTCAAATTGGTCAAAGTGGGACACAATTTGTAAACTATTCTTACTCAAACATTTTATAATTTCTTTTACAAAAATACTTTCAAAACTGCTTCTGACAACTGAGTTCCTATAAGGAACTTCTTTCAAATTACTTTAGAAATCATACTTTAAAAATATACTTAAAATACTAAGCCCTTGTATAGAGCTTCGTTCAAAACCATTTTCCAAACTTTAGTATTTTAAAAGATTGGAAATCATACTTTTCTGAAAATAACATTTTGCTATGTACTAGAAAATCCTCATAAAACTCACCTTGATGTTGCTACAAGTCTCTATGCTTCTCGTATTCCTTTCCCTTTTCCGTGCTCAACCACGTTTGAAGCACCACCTATATAAGTATTATATATAAATACTCAATAAATACATATTCTACAGTTCTAAGGTCTCATACATCTCAATTCTAGGTTATAACAAATGTTTAACCATTAATAGACTCTTTTTTATAATTTGTCCCCGAAATACACGCATATTGCTACAGTGATCCCGAGAGGTCGTATTTCAGTTTTGACACTTTTACATGAAGTCTTAAGCCATATAAGACTTGTGTTCCAAATTTGGGATTAATCGGACAAGTTTAGCTTAAATCCCAAAAATCAAGTTTTAACAATATTCTTTGCAAATTTGCCACTGCCGCTACAGTGATTTTTCCGCAAGGTCGGATTGCAAATTTGAAAGTTTCTTACATGTTTTCATACCATTTTAAGGCTATGGTATAAGTTACAGACCAAACGGACAAGCCTAGCATCGATTTCAAAACTCAAAAATTGGACAGAAGCTTTTCCAGTAAACACACGACCCGTGTGTTTTTTGTACTAAGAAACACACGACCCGTGTCTTTCTGCAGACTCAGTTTTTAAGTTCGATTTTTGTGCTACAGACCTCTATTTTGACCTATTAAGCACCTAATACATATCTTAATTGTTTTACTATCATTCCATGACTAAAACCCTTGCTTTACATCAAGTTTTAAGCCATGGAATCATTGATTCCAATTCCAATTTCATCCAAACCCGTTTTTGTCATTTTAGTCCAAAAATCCAAGTTTTCGAAATTAATCACTTGGGAGTGTCTTCATACATCCCAAATGATCATTTGAACCCAACAACACCATAAAATTCAGCTTTGATCTTGTAAAACCCGTTTTTAGTGTTCTTGGCCAAAATCACCATTTCTTAATTCTTAACACATTCAAGTGTTATAACATGCTAGATGGATGATTTTGAGCAAGATAAGATCATTAGAACCTTGATTTCTGGAAAATCAGAAGTTGGGATTAATTTCCCGTTCAAGAATTTGAGTTCTAGGGTTAGATGGTTACCTCTTGGAGCTTGGAATTACTAATTCCTAAGCTTGTTCTTGATTCTTGGCAACGATCTTTGAATTTTCTTCTCCCCGTGTTCTTCCTGCTCACTCACGCTCTCTCTAGCTTTCTCTGGAAGTCTCTACTGATTTCTAGGAGAATGAGAGTTTAATCTCTCATTTTATAATTAAATGCATAAAAAAAAATTACACAATTGGTCCTAATCTTTCACTTTCTTTACAAAAATGGTCCTAAGACCCAAATTCATGCAACAATGTTCCATTAACTTCCAACTTGACATTTTCTTGACATTTTGGTCATTTTCATGTCAAATGACCATTTTGCCCTTTTTGGTCAAATTTTACTATTCACGTGGAAAAACTCCAAATTTCGCATAACTTCATATTTCTTATCATATTATTTTACAAATACATATTATTATACATAATGGTCTTATAATGTGACAAAAGACCATTTTACCCTTTTACAAATTTCGCGGGTTCTTACAATATATCAGAGTAATATTACATTGTGACCCAACGTTTGACAAAAACGTTGCCCGATTATTTTAATACATGAAACTATCTGATTTATTGCGCAAACCAAAAAGTTCCTACAGTTCCGTTTGCTCAAAACCCTCCGCATCTTTAATTGTTTTCTGGGAACATAATATCACTTTGAAAAGTCAACATAAAGTTGGTGAGTTTACAGGTTTTGATGAAAAATTCGGGTATCTCCGCTGTTTAAAAAAAAATATAACTTTTTTATAAAACTGTCGATATTTATGTATTAATTTATTGTATTTCCCACGAACCGAGCTACAGTGCTAGTTATAGCCTTATAACCGAGCTATCCTGGCGTAAAATGGCCCCTCTTGACGTTTTCGCAGACGTCGACGGTGTATTCGAGATGTCAACACCCAAGACAGTTCAGAAGAGTCGAATATATCGACCACATGGGTGAGTTTGCCTAACTGTATACGTATACCTGACCTCTCTAGCCCTTCCTTCAGAAGGTTAACGATTATAAGTCTAGGGGACTTATGGCAATAACTCTAGTATCGCAGTGAGCTTTTGTTGTTCGCGTATAAGTAATTTTTGTATATTTGTTTTATAAACAAAGTATACCTTATGTAAAAGATATATATATCGCGTATCACTTAATTAAAAGTGTATCAAAGTATATATTTTTAGCGTTAACGTATCGTAACAATATGTTTACTTTTCGTAATTCATAATAATAATAATATTATTATCTTCTATAATAACAATAGTATTATTTCGTTATTTTTATCAACATATATTGTAATATTTCATGCTTTAGAGACGATACCCTCCACTTATAATAAACGTAATTAAAAACAAATATATCTTATTTTGACATGTATTCCCCCTTATATTTGAAAATAATAAAAGCGATAAAAACGAGGGGTCGTAAACTCACCGTAGGGTGTTCGCGGAATTTTTCCGAAAAAGCGGAGCGGCGGTCGACGGCGGCGGACGGCAGACGGCGGCGGTTAGCGACGACAGAGGGAGGTGGTGATTGGAAGTAGAGGAGAGAGTGGTGGTGATGATGGAGAAGTCTCCTCCTCCATTCTATTTATACTAGTTCCAAATCTTAACCTCGAAAAACGTGTCGCCACCTCGTGCCGGTGTGTCGCGCATGCGTCGTCTGATGGCATGCGTCGCGACATGCAGTTTGTATGTGTTGAACATGCGTGGTGACACTTGGCGCACATGCGTTGCTCCACATGGCGCGTTTGTGTCCACATTCTCGGTATTTGTGCCGTTGGAGACTCATACGAAAATTTCGTTGACACTAAAACGTGCGAAATTTTACGACATTCGATTTGATATAAAATTTTTGTGTTTACGACTCCCGGTTGTCGCGTATCTTTTAATTGAATTTTATTATATATATATATATATATATAATATAACGTTTTAAAAAAATTCTGATTTGTCGTTTTCGGATAATTATACTTTGTCATACGATATCCATTTTTGACGTTCTTTATGTCAATTTGTTCGCTTTTTCGAGTAGTATTTTTTTAACTTATCATAAGTCTAATATGACACATCGATCGTTAAAACAATACATTATATAATTTGTTGGTCGTTATTACGTGTTCAGGGCTTCGTTTGGGTGTTGGATTTTTACAATTGTCACAAACAAGGTTGAGCATTGTTGATAACGCCTAATAATGTTAGACATTTTACGCGTTATTGAGTCGGATTTTAGTTAGTTTATCTTTATTAAATGACTAATATCGCTCACTTTTAGTGCCAAGTGTCTTATATGTGTTTTTAGTGAAAATGCAAGGTTTAAAATGCAATTTGGAACAAGTTAAGGAGCAAAAGAGGCAAAAATGCAGATCAGGACTACTTAGTGACGCTATTCCTTCTGGATAGCGACGCTAACTCAAGATAAAGACGTAATTTTCAAATTTGAATTTCAAAAGCGTGAAGATCGAGGGGGATGAGGAGATATCGCCGCTATCCTCCTTGGATAGCGATGTTATCTGACAATTTTCACCCTATAATATTACATTTAACCCTAAATAATAAAATTAATTTTTTTCAACTGCATCATGCGAATTCCACACATCTTCTAATCCTAAAAACTAATGTCCCCTTTTAGCCCTAAATATTGTATGCGTTTTTAGTGAAAATGCCGGTTTTAAAATGCAATTTGGAACAAGCTAAGGAGCAAAAGAGGCAAAAAGGCAGGTCAGGACCACTTAGTGACGCTATTCCTTCTGGATAGCGACTCTAACTCAAGATAAAGACGTAATCTTCAAATTTGAATTTCAAAAGCATGAAGATCGAGGGGGTGAGGAGATACCACCGCTATCCTCCTTGGATAGCGACGTTATCTGCCAATTTTCACCCTATAATATTACATTTAACCCTAAATAATAAAAGTATTTTTTTCCAACTACATCGTGCGAATTCCACACATATTCTAATCCTAAAAACTAAAGTCCCTTTTTAACCCTAAAATATTACATTTAACCCTAAATAATAAAAGTCTAGCTTCTTGGGTCTTTTAACCTGTTTTGACCCTAAAATATTATATTTAACCCTAAATAATAAAAGTCTCTTTTTTTTAACTACATTGTGCGAATTCCACGCATATTCTAATCCTAAAAACTAAAGTCCATTTTTATACTTGTATTTTTCTGATTCTATTTATTTGTTTTTAAAAACATTTTATTTTTTTTAACTAACGGTTGTGATTTTCTATCAACATTAATTCTGTGAAGTAAAAATATAGACAATTGTTGGGTTCGTGTTAATTATTTTATAAGTGTTATATATGATATTTTATTTGTATTGTTATTCTAAATAAATAAAATCTTATAAATATATAATCATTATTGATAATTCATTGAATCAAATAAAAAGTTACCTGGTTATTTCCATTTAAATTTTATATGAATTTAATATATTATATTAATATATTAATTTTAATAAAAAGATCGACTTAATTCATAAGAATTTAAAACGAAATGGAAAACAAAATATGTGCATTTAAAATAATTGCATAAAAATTTGAGTTCTAGTTTTCTAAGATTAAAAAATCAATTTAATTTAATTTTAGTTTATTTTAATAATCTATAGACTTTAAAAATAAAAGCTCTTATTGTGCAGACTGCAGACGTTTAATCAACATCTTATTTTTTACAGATGTGATTAAGAGAGTGATTAAGAGACTGCATATCTTTTTTACTCCTTAAGAAACAAACAACATATTACTAATTTTATTACATTTTAATGAGTAAAATAACAAATTTACAACAGAATTACGAATTCGATCATAAAAAACACCATTTGTTAATGTTTTTTTTTTCTTTTACAGGTCTCATGAGGACAGCGACCCACCATGTTTCGTCCCCTTGTATATAAAACGCAGTTTCTCTTCCATGATTTCTGCGTCTCACCTTCCCCATCATTTCATGACTAAAATTTCTCATCCTACTCTCAAATGTTTGCTTCCATCATACAAATTGTCAAAGTAAATTCTATAAATACTTGTAATTTCATTCATTTCTTCGTCTTCATCATCGATCACACGCTTCATGAATCTGTGAAACCAAAGCTTCAGCATGAGCATCAATGGCGGATCTTGACGTTGCAGCCATTTATATCTCACGGCTTTTCTTTGGTACGTAATTTTTTTCAATTACATGTACATCGTTTCCTAAATTATCTCATCCATAATCACAACATCATGAATCATCGATCTTATATACCGACTAAACTTTTTTTTTTCTGATCGTTAGGATCCGTCCATGTTTTATTATTTACTTTTCTTGATTTATTTCCTGAAAATTAATGACTTATTATTTTGCATTTTGTTCACTGAATAGTTTCTACCTTTCACTGGTTTACGGTTAGGGTTTCTACAAAAAGTAAAGAAGACGACGATGAACAAAACCTAGATTCTGGCAATATAGTTGAAAAATGTTCGAATGATGAAGATTATTGTTAAACGTTTGCGAAGGTTTGGGAATGAGGGTTTTTATTAAAATTAATTATTAGTTTAATCTTTAAACTTTCTAGGATTTTAGAAATATAATTTTAATTTCAAGAAGCTTACCTCACAATCACATAGATGACTAATTTACTTGAGGTCTAGCCTCTAAGAATCATAGAATCTTCAGCCGACACATAAACAAAACATTTACATCGACTTTACAGTACTAAAAGTCATTATTTATATGTTAAGGTTGTCTTTGTTAACGTCAAGATTTATGATTTCCAGTTTCTTAATTACTTAGATACTATAATCTTCTCTAAATTGGTTTACTGTTATTTTGACCAGTGTCTTTTCCAATTAATCTTATAAATTAAATTAAAGAAAACTGTAATTTGATAAAGTACATATCTCCTAGCTAATGATGGAGTACCCAAGTCCCATGAGATACAAAATGTGTGGATTTAGAAGTAGAATAGTACGGTTGTCAAATATGTATCACATAAAATCAACCATGTTACCGACCGAACAAAAAAAAAATAGTAGTTAATACGATTGGTAGTTAACATGTTTAGTTGAAGTATCATACGTTAGGGGTGAGCGTGGTGCGGTGTGGTGCGGTTTTAGCATAAAACCGCAACTCGTACCGCTAGGTGCGGTTTTTATTTGTGTAAAACCATATGTTGCGGTTTTTTTTGCGGTACGGTTTTTGCGGTTTATTTTGCGGTTGCGGTTTGTAGCGGTGCGGTTTCGGTTTTAAACCGCAAATACTAAAAGCATCCAAACTACAAACTAGTAATATGAAAAACTTGAAGATTCAAATACATAAAAGTCATTTAGAAGAAGTCAACAACAGCAAAGCTCAAATACATAAAAGTCATTTAGAAAAACTTTGAAAAACCTATCCAATATATATTTTAATCAATGCGTATCAAATTTGACGCTAAGCTTAAGAAGCTGGGGAATGTTTCATAGATACATGATAAGATTCTGTTTTTAGTTTGCTTTTTGCCTAATATATATTTTAATCAATGCGTGTCAAATTTTTG